>CM077348.1:82656714-83967470 GCA_039655645.1 Ammopiptanthus mongolicus | reverse complement strand
TCATTTATTTCCATATGGGCAATACCTGACCGTCACAAATTTAGCAGGGGTTATGTGGGTTCCTGTAAAAGACGTCCACTTTGACCGAACACTCAAATCATGGGGATTGACTCGAACATTCCTTGAAAACCTCTTGAAAAGGTTGAAAGATCAACAAGATTGGGGGACTTTCGAAAGGGTAATTGGCACTTGCCATCTATGGGTTGGTTTTGTTTCCATCAGCACTGGATATGATCGACCAAGCTGCACTGGACGTATTCTTCACAGTAGAAAGGAAAAGGAATCCAGTGCCCGCGATATTAGCTGAGACGTTTCTGACTTTAGATTTTTGCCAGCGCCATCAAAAGGGGAAGCTTCGATGTTGTGCACAACTGTTGTATGTATGGGTCATCACTCACATGTATGCGAAAGGCCATGTTAGCCGACATTCAGATCCACTGAGAGGCTTCCACAATATCCCAGTAAAACAGCAAAGTGAACAAGAGTGGAAAAACGAGTTTGACCAAGTGGATGGCAGCTCTTTCAAGTGGGTATGCCCATGGTACGAAGGCCAACAAGGGCAAGATATCATTTACAGTTGTGGCGAGTTCCCAAATGTGCCTTTAATGGGCCCGAGAGGGTGCATATCCTACACACCAACCATAGCCCTGCGACAGCTTTGTTGGACACAAACTGTACCGCGAGAAGAACAACTCGGTGGATGTTGTTTCCGATATGAGGACGGTGAAGATACCAAGTTGTCAACGAAAAGGGTCAGAGATGCATGGAAAAATGTGAAGATGGCAGGGAGAGCCGAATTAGGCAGGCCGATCCTAATCATTGTCTCAGAGTATGAAACATGGAGAAGAGCAAGGAAGGTTCCCATCAGCACTCCGAAAAAGGATCAGAAAGACGAAGATCATTCCCTTTTGGTGACTCAGATGGCAGAAAAATTAAAGATCATGGAGGCACAAATGAAAGCGGTGGAGCAAGAAAAACAAGATGCTGAGCTGAAGGCAGTCACCAATCAAAGGCGGTACGAGAAGTTGGCAAGAGAAAATGAGCACTTGAAAAACATGTGCGCCGACATCACCACAACCTCAGGTGTCAAAAGAACAACAGATAAGGTTCCAGCGAGCCTCATGGCCAGAATCCAGAAACTTGAAGGGAAAATGTTGACTTTGACAAAGGATAAGCTTCAACTAAAGGAGGAGACACGCCAGTTGAAAGACGAAGTTAATCGGCGAGATGAGAAAGGAAAGGCATTAGAGGCAGAAATTAATCGACAGAGGGAGGCCAATGGCGATTTAAAAAACCAGATCTGTACACACAACAAGGTGGAGGCTTGATTGGCACAGAAGGTCGAGGACCTGAATGCCTTGCTGTTTGAAATCAAACAAAGTTGCGACCTAGGGTGGACGTCGGCCAAACATTATCATGACCAGGTGGCGCGAGCGGTGAATGCCATGAAATGGTGGAGGGGAGAAGCCGAAGAGCGAGGATTGGATGTCGACGTTTGGAGGAAGAGGTACATAAGTGTGACTAATGATCTAAGTCATTGCATCCCGACCTCTGTTCGACGCTTTGAGAAGGCTAACAAGCGGATTCGCGTGAACCCTATGCTACGTCTCCCTCCGGAGTTAGAAGATTTCATGCAGATGTGTGAGGGGTTCACCCGAGGCCTAAAAAGGAAAAGATCAAAGTTGTTGACTTTAGGATAAAAGTGTTGTTGAGAATTTATGTTTTGATGTTATTTCGATCTATGTACTACCCTTGGAGGTTTCAATGAAATGAAGTGCATTTTCTCGCCTTTACTTTCTCTCGCTCTCCATCACTTATACTTGATTCGTGACAACGCCTATCGTGGAGCGTAATCTCCCTTTAGTATGTTGCTAACTACGTCCTTGCCTTATAGGAATTATCCTTCTGTGTAAAGTGTAGTTGTTACTTCCTCGACTCGGAATCAGCAATGCTAGTGTGCCTAAGACGACATCCATTGTGGAAAGGATCCTCTCCCCTAGATTCGTTGTCAACCCCACGCCGTCTTATGGGCAAAATGCCCTCTGAATGGGGTGGAGGGACCATCTCTTGTCAACCATTGGGGCGTTAACTCTCTGAAAAATAAAATTGAATAATTTCGAGCATCTCGAAAGGGTTAATACGTTTTCTGTGTTTTCTTATCTCTTTTTGTCTTTATTCATTTTGTTTTTCGTTGTTGTAATTAAACAGTGATCTTTTGAACCATTGCTCCGTGACACCCTTACCGCACTCGTTCACAGGCTAAAGTTATGGCTGACCTAGAACAAGCCCAAGAGATGAGAGAAGAGGTAGACCAACTCAAGGAACAGATGGCAAAGATGTTGGAATTCTGCAAGCGATGCAAAAGGAGAAAAGCACAGATGAGAACCCTTCGGCCTCGAATGAAGAGCATCCGGCTACGCCTCTTCTCCCACCTGGTTTCACTCAGGTTCCTGTGCAAATGCAAGGATTCAACCAACAAGGAGTCATGGTGTCTTTCGCTATTTATCCAAACAACCAGACTCATTCCTCAGCTGCCAATTATCATGAGTCTACTGTAATGAACCATCCTCCATACGATCTTCCTCCAGGTTATGTGCCGCCAACTGCTGCTGGCCCACAGGACAATAACCCTAACCACAAAGACACTGTCCAGGTCCCTCAAAATTCTGTCCTCACATTCTCAACACAGGGGGTCCCTCCGCCACAAAACCCTCCGGAAGGTAGTGCCCCGGCAGTGACACCTTCTCCTAATCCAAAGCTCCCACCGTACACCCTGCACTTTGGACCCAATGGGGCTCAAGCGGCACCAAACTTCACATCCGCCTACATGCCACAGTACCTTCCACAGAACATGTACGGTGAAGCTCATGTGGATCGGTCCGGCGAGAACCCCCGATCTAGGGAAAAGTTGGAGACACTAGAGGAAAGATTAAGGGTTATTGAAGGAGCAAGTAGTTATGGCCTCAGAGATGCCTCGAAGCTTTGCCTTGTGCCCAATGTCGTAATCCCACCGAAGTTCAAGGTCCCAGATTTCGACAAATACAGGGGAACCACTTGTCCCAAGAACCACTTAACCATGTATGTCCGAAAGATGGCATCATACGCGCACGATGATAAGTTGCTGATTCATTTCTTTCAGGACAGTTTGTCTGGGGCAGCCTCGAGTTGGTACACGCACCTGGAGAGGGCACATATCCGATCTTTCAGGGATTTGGCCGACGCCTTCTTGAAGCAATACAAGTACAATGTTGACATGGCGCCTGATCGGATGCAGCTGCAAAATATGTCTAAAAGAGACACAGAAACTTTCAAGGAATATGCGCAGCGTTGGAGGGAAGTGGCAGCCCAGGTAGAGCCCCCGTTGGCAGAAAAAGAGATCGTTGCGATGTTTATTGACACACTTCAGTCGCCCTTTTATGATAGGATGATTGGTAGTGTATCGTCAAATTTCTCAGATATGGTCGTTATCGGTGAGAGGATTGAAGGTGGAATGAGGAATGGCAAGATTGTCGAGACTTCAGTTGGGGCACCTGGCCCGAAGAAGCCCTCATTTGTAAAGAAAAAGGAAGGAGAAGCACATGCGGTGACTTTTGACCAAAATAAGTCTGGCCAGTGGAGACCAAACTTGATGCCTGTCCACCCTCAGCAATATTTCCAAACCCAGTATTACCCACAAACTCCGTACCACCAAACTAACCATCCATATATTGCCGCCACCTCACAATTTCCACACCCCCAACCTCAGCATCCAATGACACCTTACCGGCCATCGTACCCTACCCATCACCAAACACTTCCCGCCATACCATCCCAAACAGTTCAACCACCACATCACAACCCAAACACAAACCAGAGAAGGCCACCTCATGACCTGGAAAGAAAACCTGTACATTTTGATCCGATACCCATGACCTACACCGAGCTGCTACGCCAACTCGTGAAAAGCTCTATGCTAGCTCCTATCCCAACAAAACCAATGGAACCCCCGTATCCAAAGTGGTTTGACCCGAATACTAAATGTGACTATCACTCAGGGGCATCAGGTCATTCCACCGAAAATTGTAGAGCTTTGAAGCTTAAAGTGCAAGAGTTGATTAACGCCAAGTGGTTGAGCTTCGAGCAGCCTAATGTAGGGCAAGATCCTCTACCAAATCATGGGGGTCCTGGCGTCAACGCCATAGAGGACTCCATGGAGTATACTCTCATCAGTCAAGTCTCCAAGGTCAAGACCCCCATGAGAGTTATTTTCAGGGAGATGTGTAGGCATGGGATGATGCAAGCCCCGATTGAGGAGGAGAGTGACCTTGACAAAGGCGTAAGATGTGACTTTCATGGGGAGAAAGGTCATGCAATTGAAGATTGTGCAGAATTCAAACAGGTTGTACAACGGTTATTAGATATGAAGATGATCCTGATTGGTTGCCAGTTGGATGAGGGAGGCATAAATGTGGTTTCTGAGTCTACAGTCTTCCCGATGCGGGTCAATGTAACTCCTTTGACCATCCGGGTCGATCCTCGGCCAGCTGTTGAAACAATCGTCCCAAAACCGCTGGTGATATACTATACCAAAGAGGCACCATCACCAACTTCAAGTGGGCCGAGGCCACTCGTCATCCAAGTTCCGCGTCCTTTTCCTTACAAGGACACCAAAGCAGTACCATGGAAATATGACGTGCAGGTTCAACCACAATATTCTGAAGATACCACTGTAGTCACCAATGTTTCGGGAGTCGGCGGGATGACTCGGAGCGGTCGTGTTTATACCCCGGAGGCGTTGCGAAAAGAAGATACAAAAAAGGAAGGAGGAAGTTGCAAGGGAAAAGGAAAAGAAACTCTTGTTGAGGAGGGTGCAAGAGGGGATGGATACAAAAAAGAAGTATCCGATGAAGAAGTCTCCGAATTTTTAAAGTTCATCAAACAAAGTGAATATAGGGTGGTGGACCGGTTGAATCGAACTCCGGCCAAAATATCTCTTTTGTCTCTGCTTATGAACTCTGAACCACATAGAAAGGTGTTGATCAAGGTTTTGAATCAAGCTCATGTTTCTCATGACATCACTGGTGATAAGTTTGATAACATAGTGGGCAACATCATCGCCGATAATTATGTAACCTTCACCGACGATGAAATACCCGTTGAGGGAATGGGGCATAACAAGGCGTTGCATATCTCCGTGAAGTGTCGGGATCATATTATGGCTAGAGTGCTCATTGACAATGGATCTTCTTTGAATGTGATGCCAAGGTCGACCTTGTCTAAGCTGCCTTTCGATGGGACCCACATGAAGCCGAGCTCAATGATAGTAAGAGCATTTGACGGCACGCGAAGAGAGGTCATTGGTGAGATCGAATTACCTATTCAGGTTGGTCCTTGTACCTTTGAGGTCCTTTTTCAAGTAATGGATATCACACCGACCTACAGCTGCCTCCTTGGGAGACCTTGGATCCATTCTTCTGGAGCTGTACCCTCCACGCTGCACCAAAAGGTGAAGTTCATCATTGATAATAAATTGGTAATTATTTCTGGAGAAGAAGACATGCTGGTGAGCAAACCAACAACGACCCCTTACATTGAGGCAGCAGAAGAAGCCCTTGAGACCGCTTTCCAATCACTGGAGATTGCCAATACTACTTACGTAAGAGAGGGGGCTTTGCTTTCAAAACCGCGGCCGTCAAAAGCATCTGTCATGATGGTGAGGGTTATGCTTAAAGGAGGATATCGACCTGGGAACGGATTGGGAAAAAGCAACCAAGGAGTTCCCAACATCATAATGCTTACTGAAAACAAGGATAGGTTTGGGTTAGGATACAAACCCACCAAGGCGGATAAGAGGAGAGTTCTAGAACAGAGGAAAGAGAAGAGGCTTGCTCGTTTGGGAAATCGTGAGTACGAGGCTGAAAGGGTTCCTATCTGTGACATACGACAAAGCTTCCGCAGTGCAGGGTTCGTGTTCCTTGACCAAGTAGCAGCCCTTGGAGATGATGATTCCACCAATCACAGTGTTAATCTTGTTTATCCATGCTCTCCTGATACAGAGCTCAGCAATTGGGAGACTATTGAGTTCCCGAGGACCATAGAATCCTTGTCAAAGTAATTCTGTAATGCTTATCCTTTAGCTCTGCCCAAGGCTTTAGGATGTCTTTTGTACTGGGCTTACTTGTTCCTATTTCAGTATTAACTTATCAATAAATGCATGCATTCGGTCCCTTTTTATTCTTCCTCCCTTTGTTTTTTTTGTTGTTTCCCTAATGATTATCAATAATACAGTTTTCGCCTTTTCCCCTTTATTTATTCACCTTTCCCTGATAATCATCAAAATGCAGATCTAAAAGTGACTCTCTTGAAAATGACAGTGTTAGTGTTCCCGCATACAATTTCGATTATCCCATTAATCATGCTGACGAGGATATTGATGACAGCGAAGAAATTCCCCCTGAGCTAATGAGATTAGTAGAACAGGAAATCAAAGAAATTCGACCCCATGAAGAGCCGACTGAGGTGATCAACTTGGGAACAGAAAACGATAAAAAAGAGGTCAAGATTGGTATTTCCCTGAAAGAAAGTGAGCGACACAGACTGGTCAAGTTGCTACTCGATTTTAAAGATATTTTTGCATGGTCGTACCAAGACATGCCGGGGTTAGACCCTAGCATAGTAGAACACAAGTTACCTCTAAAGCCCGAGTGTCCTCCGGTTAAGCAAAAGTTACGAAGGATGAAAGCAGAGATGTCGTTGAAGATCAAGGAAGAGGTCAAAAAGCAATTAGATGCCGGCTTCCTAGCAGTTGCGAAGTACCCTCAATGGGTTGCAAACGTTGTCCCTGTTCCAAAGAAGGATGGAAAAGTTCGGATGTGTGTCGATTACCGGGATCTGAACAGAGCTAGCCCGAAAGACGACTTCCTTCTCCCTCATATCGACGTTCTGGTGGATAATACCGCTCATCATGCTTTCTTCTCTTTCATGGATGGATTTTCGGGATACAATCAGATCAAAATGGCTCCGGAAGATATGGAAAAGACCACGTTTGTCACTCTGTGGGGTACCTTTTGCTACAAAGTTATGTCTTTTGGTTTGAAAAATGCAGGGGCGACATACCAGCGGGCCATGGTGACTCTATTCCATGACATGATGCATAAGGAGATAGAAGTTTATGTGGATGATATGATTGCAAAGTCCAAGTCTGAAGATGACCATGTTAACGATTTGAAAAAGCTTTTTGAACGGTTGAGAAAGTTCCAGCTTCGATTGAATCCGGCCAAATGCACTTTTGGAGTGAAATCGGGCAAGCTTTTGGGATTCATAGTCAGCTAGAAAGGAATAGAGGTTGATCCTGATAAGGTGCGAGCGATCGTCGATATGCCAGCACCTCGCACTGAGAAAGAAGTTCGTGGGTTTTTAGGGAGATTGAACTACATTGCCAGGTTCATCTCTCAGTTAACCGCGACATGTGAGCCGATCTTTAAGTTGCTGCGTAAAAATCAGGTGGTAAAATGGAATGAGGATTGCCAAAAGGCGTTTGAAAAGATCAAGCAGTACTTGCAAGAACCTCCGGTATTGGTGCCTCCAGTCCCTGGAAGACCGCTCATCATGTACTTAACGGTGCTAGATGAATCTATGGGTTGTGTGCTGGGGCAGCATGATGAATCAGGGAGAAAGGAGCATGCCATCTATTATCTGAGTAAGAAGTTCACAAGTTGTGAGGCCAACTATTCCTTGCTGGAACGCACATGTTGTGCCTTGACATGGGCAGCTCGTCGTTTAAGGCATTATATGCTGAGTTATACTACCTGGTTGGTGTCCAAAATGGACCCGATCAAGTACATCTTTAGTAAGCCTGCTCTGACTGGAAGGATTGCCCACTGGCAAGTCCTGCTATCCGAGTACGACATCGTCTACGTCACACAGAAAGCAGTAAAAGGAAGCGCTCTCGCGGATTATTTAGCCAACCAGCCCGTAGAGGATTATGGGTCGATGCAATGCGACTTCCCAGATGAAGACATAATGGCTTTGCTTGAGCAGGGGCAGTCGTCAGAAGAAGAAAAGTGGACCCTGTTGTTTGATGGAGCTTCTAATGCACTGGGGCATGGGATCGGAGCCATCTTGATTTCACCGGAAGGTAATTTTTTCCCAATCACCGCAAGACTTTGCTTCAGTTGTACGAACAACATCGCCGAGTACGAGGCTTGCGCGCTAGGGATCCATGCAGCAATTGAATCAAAAGCAAAGGTGCTAGAGGTATATGGGGACTCTGCTTTGGTCATTCACCAACTAAGAGGGGATTGGGAGACTCGGGATGCCAAGTTAATCCCGTATCATGATTACATCAAGGGCTTGATTGAGAAGTTTGATGAAGTTACATTTCACCATATTCCCCGGGAGGATAACCAATTAGCCGATGCGCTATCTACCTTGTCCTCAATGTTCAAAGTAAGCGACGAGAGAGACTTGCCACTCATCAAGATGGAAAGTCGTGATCATCCTGCGTATTGCCAAGTGGTAGAAGAAGAACCCGATGGGAAACCTTGGTACCACGATATCAAAAGTTTTATCCTAAAAAGAGAATACCCCTCAGGTGCTTCAGAGAATGACAAAAGGACTCTAAGAAGACTTGCAATGAGTTTCTATTTAGACGGGGATGTCCTCTACAAGAGAAATCATGATATGGTGCTTTTAAGATGTGTCGATGCAGAAGAAGCGAAATGGTTAATCGAGGATGTGCACGAAGGATCTTTTGGGACTCACGCGAGTGGACATGCCATGGCAAGAAAAATCTTGAGGGCTGGTTATTATTGGTTAACAATGGAGGGAGATTGTTTCTCTTATGCAAGGAAGTGCCACAAGTGTCAGACATACGCCGATCGGGTTCACGCGCCGCCAACATCCTTAAACGTCATAACGTCACCTTGGCCATTTTCGATGTGGGGAATGGATGTCATTGGACCGATAGAACCCAAAGCCTCGAACGGGCATCGCTTCATTCTGGTCGCGATTGATTACTTCACAAAATGGGTTGAAGCTGCGTCTTATGCTAGTGTGACTAGGAATGTGGTGATTAGATTTGTCAAAAGAGAGTTGGTTTGTCGTTATGGGTTGCCGAGTGAAATCATCACTGATAACGCGACCAACTTCAACAACAAGATGATGACAGAGGTATGCGAAAGTTTCAAAATAAAGCATCATAATTCCTCCCCATATCGTCCGAAGATGAATGGGGCAGTCGAGGCAGCTAATAAGAATATCAAGAAGATCGTTCAAAAGATGGTGGTGACGTATAAGGATTGGCACGAGATGTTGCCTTTTGCTTTGCACGGCTACCGCACTTCTATTCGTACTTCAACTGGGGCAACTCCTTATTCCCTGGTTTATGGGATGGAAGCAGTACTCCCAATCGAGGTGGAGATCCCTTCACTAAGGGTGCTGATGGAAGCCGAGTTAGAGGAAGCTGAATGGGAACGAGCTCGACTCGAACAATTGAACCTCATTGAAGGAAAGAGATTAACCGCGTTGTGTCACGGCCAGCTTTACCAAAAGAGGTTGATGAAAGCTTATGAGAAGAAGGTGCGCCCAAGACAGTTTCGGGAAGGGGACTTAGTGCTTAAAAAGATTCTACCTATCCAAAAGGATCACCGAGGGAAGTGGACTCCAAACTATGAGGGACCTTACGTTGTGAAAAAGGCCTTCTCCGGAGGAGCTTTAATCCTGACAAGGATAGATGGTGAGGATCTGCCACTCCCTATAAACTCAGATGCGGTCAAAAGGTACTATGCTTGAGCGCACTTCCAAAATAGCAAAAGAAAAGAAGAAAGAAAAGAAAAAAGATGGCTCACTAGGCTGAAAACCTGAAAAGGCGGTCTAGGCAAAAGCTAGAGCGACCCGCTAGACTGAAAACCTGAAAAGGCGGTCTAGGCAAAAGTTAGGGTTAAAAATGCAAACGAAGGAAGTGTCATCAAGCTAGTAAGCTGGGGCAATGTTCAGTCTTGACTGGGGCAAATCATGTTCTTTGAAGTTGATTAATGGGTGTTCGAGGTTAAATGCGGGATACTAGCTCTAGTCATTGTAGAAGGTGTCATTGAAGAGATGTGATTCCACACTACAATCTTGCTTGTTAAACTTGAGTTTCTTTGTGATTTGTGATATTTACCTTGTACACCTTTCCATTTTCAATAAACGACATTTCCTTCCATTCCTGTTGTATACCTCTCACCTTTCATTATCATTTGTGTGCATTCATTATGATAAGCGTATACTGAACTAGAAACACGTAATCATAAAAGCATTTAGATTTCTTTGAAGGTTTTAAAGCTCGGGAAGAGCGTGGTAGTCTCCCGACCAGGGATGTTGTGGAAAGGAAACAACAATTTCTCCATCCATCAGGGCAATCATCACGGATGAAGCATGCCTTTAACAAACATGCCAAGAGTAATGGGCTTTGTTCTAGTTCATCCTCAAGCCCGCTGTGATCGAATCTTAAGGGTCGAGGATCAAGCAATGATTTGAAGAAACAAAACACCAGGAAAAAAAATAATAAAAAATTTAAAAACTAAAAAAATCATCATGGTTTCATCAAAAGCATCTCTTGCATATCATACCATCCTTTTCATCAGTCGCAAAAGCAGCTTTTACATCATGCATCATAACATCATTTCTTAGGCCAATCATTGCATTGCATTTGTTAGCTTCAGCGGATACCCGACTCCGCAAGTTTTGGTGCCTTTCTTGTCAAGCTTCTAACGAGCAATCCACCCCGTAGGCTCTTTTTTTGTTTCCGTTCGAGCTTCTAATGGGCTATCCACCCCGTAGGCTCTTTTTGTTTTCGTTCGAGCTTCTAATGGGCTATCCACCCCGTAGGCTCTTTTTGTTTCTGTTTGAGCTTCTCATGGGCAATCCACCCGATAGACTCCTCGTCTTTTGTTCGAGCTTCTAACGGGCAATCCACCCCGTAGGCTCTTTTTGTTTCTGTTTGAGCTTCTCATGGGCAATCCACCCGATAGACTCCTCGTCTTTTGTTCGAGCTTCTAACGGGCAATCCACCCCGTAGGCTCTTTTGGTTTCTGTTCAAGCTTCTAATGGGCAATCCACCCCATAGGCTCCTTATCCTTTGTTCAAGCTTCTAACGGGCAATCCACCCCGTAGGCTCTTTTTGTTTCTGCTCAGGCTTCTAATGAGCAGTCCATCCCACAAGTTTTTAGTTTGAGTCTCGGTAGGCAATCTGACCTTTGGGAATCTTATTTTCCCGGACAAAATCGAAGTTCAAGTCTTTACTCGTTTCTTATAACGATAAAAGGTAAACTACGGTTACACCTATTATCTAATAAGGACCTAGTAAAGAGGGGCAGCTGTGAACACCCAATTTTGTCCGGGTTAATTAATTTGTTCGCTAAGTAAAAAAATCAGAAAAGGAAAGAAAATTGAGTAGGCTTTGGCCCGTAATCCCATTTTTGTTTAACCCACTTAAAAGCCCTTTTCTTGTTCAAAAAAAAAAAAGAGAGAGAGAGAGAAAAACGAAAATAAAAAATAATAATAGCAAATTTCAAAGGGGAGGGACGTGAGTTCTCCTTCAGGAAGTCTTCCCCTCTTTCTTTCTCTCCTTCCTTTTGGTTTTTTTCACTTTATTCCCTTTTTCTCCTAGGCAACCACAGCAATGGCAAGGACACTGCTTCCCTGTTGCTGCACCACAAAAACACAGAGGGACAAAGCTGATATGCTCCCTCCTGAGGCACCCATTTTCCTGCATTTGTACAATTTTTCCCTCAGCAAGTTAATAGCAAATTTTGGCATTACTCCCTCATAACTTTATCTATAAATTCAGCATATCACAGAGAGCAGAGAAAATTTTTTTTTTTTTCCAGCAGAACAGAGGGGGAAATCTGGGCAGAAAAATTGAGTAAGGAATAGAGGAAAAAAGACATACATTCATTTCTATCTTCCTCTCCTTCTTCCTTCTCCACTCAACCTCCATTTTTGCTTTTCTTCTTCTCTGTTCTGTTACCATCTCATACCTCCAGAAGCCAGAAAAACAAAAGGAAGTGAACATTGCAGAACCAAGAGCCGCCCACTCTCCACCAGCCTCGCCACCGGAGCACCGCCGCGCAGCCACCGCGATCTGAGGCTCCATCCCTGCTCACCGCCGCGGCTCGAGCTCCCAGCAGACCCGCAGCGCATCCATCCCGTCGGCCTCCATCCCGCACCGCCACTCCACCGCAAGGACTCCCCAGCTGCCGCCGCCATTCCAGACCAGCGTCCAGCGGCCTCCCCCCACTCAGCGCGGCTACGTTCGTCCCTCCAGCGCCCCTGCTCACCGCGCGCTGGCCACACCAACCGCGAGCAGCCCCTCAGCCGTGCTCGCCGCTTCGAGTCGTCCGCGCGACACCACTGCCCAGCCAGCCGCCGCCGCCGTGCCTCCTGCTGCCGCAACTCCCTCCCCACTCCTCTTCGCTGGTAACGTTAAAAGGGGGAGAAGGAAGCCCCTTTGTTTTTTTTCAAGCTTCTCTTTTCTCACTCTCTGGAAGCTTCGGCTCTTATTTTGGTTTTGTTTACTTTTTTTTTGTTAAATATTGAATGGTAAAATGCTGCTGATGGGTGTGTCACGGTGATTTAGTGGGGGAGCTACGAATTTTGTTGGAAATGGGGAGTTAGTGGGCTGACCGGGATAATTTGGTGCTGGACTTTTCCTTGTTTCCTTACCCCTTTTTTTTATTTTTGTATCCCTATCTTTTAATGAGCTTCTAGAGGATAATAACAGTAAAAATAATAATCACTTTCAAGGAAATTCACGCAACAATCCACGACATTGATGTATGAATTTTTCATCCTCAAGTGTTGTAAGAATTGTAAGGGTTTATCGTATGGCACTGCTATCTTGAATCCTATGCAAGAATTTTTAGAATAACATACCTTTTTTTCAAAATTATTCTCAAAATCCAATCCTTTCTAAAAATAAAATAAACCAATAATAATCACTTGCAAAAAAATTCACGCAACAATCTACGATGTTGATGTATGAATTTTTTTCATCCTCAAGTGTCGCATGAATTGTAAGGGTTTATCGTATAGTTTTGCTATCTTTAACCCTGTGCAAGAGTGAACCCTTCTTTAAGTAAAATATTTTAAAATTCGCGCGACGATTTATGACGTTGATGTATGGTCCCCCATCCTCAAGTGTCATAAGAATTGTAAATGTTTATCGTATAGCACTGCTATCTTTAACCTTGTGCAAGAGCGAACCAGTTTCGAAATAAAATCCTTTTTCGAAATCAAATCTTTTCCCAAAAATTAAAATAAACCAACTAATCAATTTTTTAAGAACTACGTGGCTTTGAGTTTTCCATCGCACCGGGGAATACGTAGGAGCAGAATAATCATTCTGTCAAGCCAAATTTTTATTTTTCTTCCTTTTGTGTTTATTTCCTTTTTTGTTTTGAAAATGGGGTAAAATAATATTTTTAAAGGTTATTAAAAATTTTGCACAATTAACTTGGGGTACCGTTCTTAGAACGGGTGACGTAGGGTGCTAGCACCTTCCCTACTCATAACTGACTCCCGAACTCAAACCTCTGTCTTTTTTTTAGGACCAGTTTTCCTTAAATAATTGGGTTTTCCAAAGTTTTCCCAAATAAAAATTTTGGTGGCGACTCCTCTGTTTTTTTTTAACCCTCTCTCTTTTTCGCGACGCCCGGACGGGACGGTCGCGACAGTTATCACCCTTTTTATGGTATAGTGCCGTTGTAGGCGGTTATAAGGGTAAGATTGATATAAATTCAAAAATAATTTGATAGAGATAGTTGCTTCTCGGCCCAACTGAAGATAAGCTCGGCCATATCACAGCCCAATTAAAGATAAGCTCGGCTATATTTGGGGCCAATCTTCCCAGGTTGTACACAAGCCCCCCAATGACTCCTTTTTCTTCTTTATAACCGGCTCCTGGCTGAGCTTTTTCCTTCCTTATAACTTCTTTTCCCACCTTATGTATTTCAATTCACTAGGCCCTTGGCCGAGCTTTTTCCTTCCTTATGAATCCTTTATTCACTTATACTCCTTTTTCCTTCCTTATACTCCTTTGAATTTTTCAACTCCTTATGGATATCCATCTGGCTCTTAGGCGAGATTTTTATTTTGTCTTCCTTATGCCTCTGAATTTTTCAACTCCTTATATCGACCTGGCTCTTAGCTAAGATTTTTCCTTCCTTGTAACTCCTTTGAGCTTATAATAATACTCGGTTTTAAATGTAATTATATCATGAGGGTTTCCATTACTACCATTCACCTGCACATGCTTCGTTTCTCATCAATGTTCACTAAAGTGAGCAATGCCATAATTAATAATACAATGAACCAATCATTATGCACATCTTCAGTGAAACTAAACCATGGGACACTAATAAATAAATGCCATCAACCTCGGAACAATTAAACCATGGTCACTAATAAAGATGTTGAACGTCATCTGCTCAAGCCCCAAATCCTAGGTCATGTTTGTTAGCTAGGTCCATTTTTGTGGAACACTAGATTAACCACAGAATTGTTGTACAACAACCAAGTTTGTTTGTTACTGTAACAAGTTATGAATAATAACTAAGAGGTAAGTTTGTGAGCTTAGCTAACCAGAGATGTGCAGAATGCTGCTTGAAACACAAACCTCATTTATGGAAGACACTATGGGCCACGCCACGCACAGGGTGCCCATCACGTTCTCTTACACCACCGATATCAGATTTCCCTAAAGTCATAGGCATGTACCCATTTCAACCACGTCTACGTTGCACTATGTCAGTCAAGAGACCCTAGCCCAATGCCGCCATACACACCCAACTGAGTTCATTGTCCTTAATTCGGTTACAGCCATTGATGCTACTCTAAGGTGTGCATATGAATGATATTCACATGCAACATAACACCATTCTCTGTCTTAATTGCACTCTTCAAATCTGTCATCGCAATGCAAAACTCTTCTTGCAAATACAGTGAGTGGCAAAATGATATTTCAAGATAAAGATTTCCATAAAGAATTCAAGTCATGACACCTTATTGCTAACAAGGTATTAAGTATGGCATGTATATATCCACTGACAGTAGAGAACCCAAACCTGTCCTTTTATAGATAGCAGCAACACTAAGCCCATACAACCAGATGGTCCACTTCATGGAACTCCAGATCCTCAAGGTCACTCCCTTGTCGAGCTACTAGATGTGGCATGGCGTATTTGTAGACGTTGGTGCAGTAGCTGCGAAGCTTTCTCCTCCAGCTCATGTAAGCTCTCCTCAAAAGCATGCCTTCTTGAAAACTGGCAACATTCTGAATGATAACCACCATGTATGAACTTTGCATCACGTTATCAATATCATCATCACTGCTTTGTTGAGGTCTGAGAAGGCCTCTTGATCGTGTGGCAGTTGTTGAGTGTGTTTAAATGGCAGCCACCATGACACACTCGTCTATCATCACCCTTCTTTAATTTATCAACATCCGCTGACATTAGCTTTACAATCTAAAAATGGTAGGAGATGACAGTTATTGAAAATAACATAATAAGAGATGTTTTAGGAGACTAGGGGATGCTAGGCCCCTCAGCAGCCTCTTCTTTCTCATCTCTCCCTTTTGATGTGAATCAGAAGAATTGAATTTAGCTGGAATCATCTTTGTGGGTTTCGCGGGAAAAGATATATCCTTTCCTTGTACTTGCCTGCATTTTCTCATCCCATCGTTAGTTGTAACTACCCAGTCCCCGCAAAATCCTCCGCCAATTTTGAATCAAAGGATATTCCACCTTGCCCGCCTCTTCTGTTACCACCATTCTTACTGGTTGAGTTTTCCACAACACAACATATGCCTCATGGTAGGAAGGCGAGTTGACGCTGCTGAGTCATGACTTTACCTCTAACTCGATGAAGACATAGAATTCTTCTGCCATATATCGTTCTCCTTGATATTTGATGGTACTGCTACAATTGCAATGCATTAATGTCCTTGTTTCATGTTTCATGACAGCCAGGAATTATCATTTCGAGACTGAATCGCCATCTCTGCAACCTTGAGCCTGTTTGGCACGCCACTTCTACGAGCTTATAACGGATGAGAAAGTAACCCCGTTTGGTAAGCGTCTCTATCACGAGCTTATAGCGTTTTTTTTCCAGACGCTACTTGAAATAACGTTTGAACTTATAGCTTATCATTTTTCTTTCCATTTTTATCCTTATTATCTTCATTTAATTCTACATTTATCCTCTTCTCTCTCTTTTATGTAAAATCATTAATGAATATATCCTTTAAGTCATTTTATATTTTTCATCTACTTTAACCGCTAGTTTTACCAAACACTTCCACAGAAAATAAGCTAGCTTATCTGCTATCCGCTATCAGCTACCTCATCCGCTATCTGCTATAAGCTATCCGCTATCAACTACCTCATCCGCTAACAACTAATTTTACTAAACAAGCTCCTTATCTTATGCCTGCTGAACTTTATAAGAAAAAGATGGATGAAGACAAATGAACTGTAAAAAAGTCTCTTGCCCGTTAGCGCATAACTATATCCCCACCCCAAATCACGTGTGTTGGCTAAAAAGCCTCCCTTATTCTCGATTTTTTGGATTGAAAAATGCTAATTACGAGGATTAATAATCAAAATTGGTAAACCTGATCTTGTTTTACTCCATAATAAATTTTGGAACAATGACCTTGTAAAGTGACATTTAGCATGAAAGCACACTTGAAATAACCATATTCAAGACCAACATGTATGGTATATTGATTATTACGTGCACCACGTCCATGACATGATTACCAACACAAACTAATAATATAATATTATCATATTTTCTATATAAAAAAGGAGGTTATGAAGCCACTGCCCAATGAGGAGGGCCACTTCTGTATTTTTGTTCAAACTCAAAAATCAAATAGATAGACAATATTAACCTTTGCAGGATCACTGAAGACACCAATACGTGATGAGATGGTCAATTTGAATGGCACATTTAGGTTATAGACCGGAGCCATGCGCGTACTTAGCACTGAGCCCTACACCTGAAGACATATAGAATGCTCCCTTTACCATCATGTCCTCCTTTGTCTTCAATTCCGATTACTCTCGCTTGTGTCCACACGCTTCTTATCTCCACCATCATCATGCAAATTCAAAGAGAATTAATGGCAATGAAATATTTGATTTCAAATAGATCCCAAAATCAATGGTTCCATAGGTAGTGCAAAACATACAAACAATAACTTTGATAATGAATAAAAAATACTAAAGGTAAGGTATCTCTTCCCTTAATAATTGTCTGACCAGAACACCAATTTTGCATAGAGTTTCCTCACATATTTTTTGATTCATCTGTTAGAGGATTCACGATATGAAGTTTACTATGCGGACGGGGAAAGTTTATCTCGGCTCCACGGTGGGCGCCAAATGTTCTTGCAATTATCCGTCAAAGGATATCCTCAAGAACACTCTCCTACACTCGGGGGTTCCCCATTGATATGGCTCGACAGAAAGATAATTCTATTCTGCTCCTACGTATCCCCAGGAGGAATCAAAGCCACCTAGTTCTGATCGGAGAGCGAGCCCCTTCGAATATTAGAGAGAGTCCTTTGTTACTGGTCAATTAGAACTCTTGGTAAATTATTTTAACAATCTGATTAGTGATTAGAACCTCCCTAGTCAAACAAATTTTAGATTTCTACGAAACATTACATTAATATGATTGATGGATAAAATGCAAGTAAAGTGTTGTATGTATGATATAAATTTGAATACTTGAAATTAAGTAAATATTGATGATGCCATTTAAGGAAAAAGGGAAGGAGAAATAACAAACCAGGTTGGTTGATGTAAGTCCTCAACGCATGGACATCAAAGTTCGCACTTTCTTGACTCTGAGAGCCTCGATGGCTTCGTCGGTGCTCTGACTCTTCCGCTGCTCTTCCAGAAATATGAGTAGAAGCTCATCAACCGAATCCAAAACAACTTTAGCCATATACTTATACTTCTTCCTTCCTCCCATCGGCACCGCCATCCACGGCGGAGCCGTACAGTAACAACCAGTCGGTGACGGCGAACCCTCCTCCTGCAACGCAGCCATCTTTAATCACAAAAAGAAATTTAAACTATAAAAAAAACAAGCAACAAAAATCAGAAAAGGAAATATTGATTGTGAAAACTGAGAAAAATCGATTAACGCAGCGAGAACTGCGAGAGAAGATGAGTGATCGATTGATGCAGAGAAATTAGAGAAGTTGCGTAGGTTTCGAGCGAAAGAGAGAGATGAAGCGCAGAAAACAATTGCCAACGGTTATATACTCTCAAACTCAGCGTGGGAATCACGCTCTTTATAACCGCTTTCGCGGATTAACGCGGTTTCTTTTTTTATTAATTTAATAATAAAGAATCCAAAATCATTCTATTAATTAATAATGTTGCCATTTAGAGCACTAAAATTGAATGGAAAAGGTTAATGTATAAGTTTCTCTCCTTATTATTTATAGTCACTTTGCTATATCATATTATTATAATTTATAATTTATAACACACATATTTTTTTCTTAGCGTAAATTCTTAATTCGATCCCTGAAATTGTAACATCGTATCAATCTCATTTTCGATACTACCAAAATTCCAAAAACGTATCTAAAGTTATCAAAAGCTAATCAATCTAATTCATCTGTCAATAATATCAGAGACTAGATATGAATCATAAAAAATTTAAATAATATTATAATATCAAATTAAATTCAAAACATTTTAAACCCAAAACTTGTTTTAAAAAACTATGAACCCTAACAACATTATCTTCTTCTCTCCACCATGCCTATAACATAGTGTCAAGCTTTCTTATGAAGCACTTGAGCATGGCCTTTTTAATTTCAAAAAAATACTACAGTATGCTTATCAAAATAACAGTAAAAGTAATGTAAAAGTAAAATTAGTACAAAAAACATAATCTACAACGTGACTTCATTAAATGTAAGTCCATACAACTATTGATAAAAAATTACAGTAAAATTTTAAAATTAAAATAATCATATTTAAAATGTAAAAGTAAAAAACATATTTAATTAGTCAGAGACTAAGTTGCAATAAGTGAAATTTTTCATGCTAAATAATTAATGTATGACGTGAATTTATTAAATGTAAGCCCATACAACTATTGATAAATAAATCAATGGTACCAAAACCCTTCAATTGTTGGCCAACACAATTCTAATACTCTTCCGTGTGAAAACAAACACGCACAAAGGCTAGAAGAAGAATTAGAAATATTGGTTTAAGGTTTTTTTGGATATCAAAATTAAGAAGAAAATAGGTGGTGGAGGTGGGTGGTTTTTGCAACAACAAAAAAGGTTCGTTGACCATCCCGCAAACCTACGGGTTTAAGTGATTCTAACAATAAGTCAGTTTATTTGGTGGCGTATGCAGGTTGGATCGTTTATTAATTTGTGGAATTACACAAACTAGTGTAGACTGGACTTAACCCTTCCAGATACCCAATCCTACAAATTGAAGAAATTAGAAATAAATTACTAGAATACAAGTAGGTATAACACAGTAAGCGAAGAAGGTATTACACGACTAGAATGATTCTATCGTCACTGGGTAGCAAGACAAGTACTCAACAACCTTATTATTACACCTGATTGAGAGTTTGGAGGGGAAGTGAGAGAAAGAGTTTGAGGTGAAAGTGACGGGGAAATAGATTGTTAAGGGCGGATAATCCTCCACATAGTATAGGGGTTTGTTTTTCAATAAAAAAAATCAAAATCCCCCAAAATGGGAAATTAAAAAAAATGAACTAAGGCTATGTTTGGGAGTTTTGAAGGAGATGGAGTGAAGTGGTATAAAGTGTAATGGAGTGGAAAGGTAAACTTATATTACTCTATTGTTTGGAAGTTTGGAGGGAGATCCTAAACCCCCCAATTTGGAGGGTATGAAAAAATGAAAAAATGAGGGGTATGGAATGGTTTGGATTCCCACCCTCAATCATCCCACTCCATTAATGAAGAAACTCCCAAACAATGGATTAAGCCTTTTCTACCATTCCACTCCATTACTAACCATCTACCTCATCCTCCTAAACATAGCTTAAGGGAGGATTTGGGAAGACTTTTAAAAGTTTTTCATATTTTTTTTCCTCTTAAAAATCTCTCAAATATCTTTCGAGTAAATACTCAATTTGGTCCCTGAAATTGTAGGGTCGTATCAACTTAGTCCTCCACATTATCAATATTCCAAAATGATCCCTGGAATTGCAGAGAGTTAGTCAGATTCGTCCCTCCGTTGAAATTTGCATGGATTATAATGACATTAAGTTGGTAATGTCAGGGATTTATTTAAAACTAAGTGGATAATGTCAGGGATGTATTTGCTACATTTTGTAATTTCAAGGATCATGTTAAAATATTGATAATGTGGGAGACTAAATTGATATGACCCTATAATTTCAAGGACCAAATTGAATATTTAGTCAATATCTTTCCCTCGCAGCTCCCGCACAATCAGGAAGAAAAAGAAAAAACAGGAAGAAATATAATAGTCGTTTCACTTCCAAAGAATATTAAATCTAGAAATAAATTGTTGTATAAATTGCATTCTATCCAAGCAACTCGGCACAGTTGACAGGATTCTATTCAGTGTTTCCGGATATGTTGAGCTTATTTCATAACGTTCCCAAAATAATTTCACATAGTTAAAAGGAATGTTGAATTAGAACTTCTAACATCCATGTGCTTAATTAAACTCGATTTAGTCACAAAAAAAATTAAACTCGATGATTTTGTAAAAAATTTAGACACTTCAACTACCATGAAGAGGAAACTTCCATATATGACTTGTTAACAGTTCATGAGAGAGTAAAACCCCACTTTTAACACTTTTTATGTCTTTAAGGATCTAAATTTCAACAAACCAAACACGTTATTCTACATTATGTTCATCCGTGGATAACCTGATAAAATGTAAAGCACATCTGAGACAATAATATTACTCAATTTATGGACAAAATTCATGCATATTTGCATCCAAATATGCAAACTCTGATACCTAATACCATTTTAGGATACAACATAAAAATAATAATAGATGAATATCACTTGTACCTACCATTATAATGCATCTGTCAGATAACATCATAACAACTTATTGAGAAACTGTGAGCAACTTTAGTAATTGCGACAAAGAAAATTCTTACCAGCTGAGTTGAAGCATATGAAGTATGATTTAGAGAATCACTGTCTCCACCTACCAGACGAAGGTTGTTGATTCAGATTGCTGCTTAGTTGGGTTATTATGTGACCTGCCAAGAACCTCAATCATAGCATCAGAGACACCAAGCAATCAACTGATGAATTAGGAGACTTTACTGTCTTCATGTTTATAGTTCTTCACTGCATCATTCGTTAAGCATGTCTCTTGCAAGATCTGAATGTCTAAGAAGGTAGAATAAGGTCCATTGACAATTGTGGAAGAACAGTTTCTTATCAGACAGATCATTCCCGTAACATCTCTTCTTCAACTTATGCAGGCCAATACTATTCTCTTCAATATGATTAACATTGAAATAAGAGGAAACAAACAGGGATTTGTCACTGCTAGACCTCAGGTTCATATCTTCTGAACAATCTACAACAGCCCCTTTTCTTCTTCCCATACATAATGTTTCTGGGTTCATTTCTCATCCTTTCTTTGCCTCCTTTTTCATCTGGTTCTCAGATTTTGGACGATTACTGTCAAGACCTTTGGTGGGTTCTTCTCTTGGATCAATAGCACACATGGGTTTGTGAAAAGTGTTTACCTTTTCACGTTTCTCTTAAGCTCCTTTATTTTCTTTGCTCTCTGTAACAACACTAGGAAGGAGTGAATGAGCAGGTTCTTCTCCTTTTCACGTTTCTCTTAGGAGGGTACAAGAATGGATTAGGAGAGCATGCCGCTGTCAGCAACTGAGTCAAGTCTTGAAGGAGCATGCCGTTGTCCAAGAGTAGAAGTAAAATTTATTATTTAATATATTATATAAATTAAAAATATATATTTAATTCAAACCGATTGGACCCCGGTTGAACTAATGAACCTTGAACCAATACATTCACCGGTTCAATTACCGGTCCGATTTTTAAAACATTGATAATAATATTAAAAGAAAAGATAGGTAGAAGACATTCAAACAAAGGATAACATAGAAGACACTGGAAAATTTGGTATCAGATGAAAAACAAACTGATATGATCTGATTTTCCTTGTCCAGTGTCTTCTACAAAATAAGGGACGAGGTTAATGTCTTTGAAAGGTACAACTGTGATTAAATTCAATATGTAAAAGGTTAAGAGTTTAACTGATACAAATTTCTGATCAGCATAACAATATTTACAATCCAGCAAAGAATATGTACATGAAAGCATGAACACAATAAATGGCTCAAACAGAAGGACTGGATCTGAGAACCTTCTCAAGCTTCTCAGCTTTAGTGTAATCCTTGTCAGAAAGCGGTCCGGCAGGAAAAGGTGTGATTTCCACAATGAGATGGGGAGTTGGGAGCTCATCGAAAAGAGCTCTCACATTGTTGCAACACACACTTTCTCCATGAGCACTTTCCCTTCGGATTTGACAACCCTACAATGGTTTATTAGCAACATATATGTCAAGCATGTCTTGCATCAGTCAAAAACACATTATGAGGGGAAAATTGCAATACCTTGTGAGAAGTGGCATCAACAAAGTGATCATCATCTGATAATAGAGATGCAATGGCTTTAAGAAGACGTCTCCCCTCAGACTTAGACCGGACTCTATAGTTCCTTCTAAGCGTACCCTTTGTTGTGGGATGCCATTTGCTCACAAATTTCCTTCCATTAACTCCTTCCTTTGCTGACCAAATAAAAAACAGAAATAAATGATATACATTGTAAATGATACAATAATATCAATAATAGAAGAGAAAACATAGATAAAGAGAGGTACTGGAAGCATATCAATTCTACAGAAAATATCTCTTCAATGCATTTATTAGAGAAGCCAATCTGAAATTCAAACATGGAATCAATTATTCAATTATTACTTTTTTTGGTTTGACTCAAGTATTCAATTATTTATTTTCAAGTTTCTTTATGCAGCTGGATATAAGATACATAGAATGAATTCTAATGTAAGTTTTCAGAACTCGTTCATCTTCTCTTATTATTGATGCCATAATCTTTAAAAGGAGATCTTCGATGAAAAGAGAAATTTCATTTTATATTCATTCAAGAGATTAGGAGGGTCTGAAACCAAACTGATAAACCCAAGCTATCTCAGAAGTCTGTCATTGCCCATAGATTGGCTGAAGTCTTGGTTAACCTAAAATACCACATTAAAGCAATGCCCTCATCACGAACCATACTAGGTTAGTCATGGATCCTAAACGACATTTCTCTCCAAAAGACCTTACCACAAGATACATAGGTTCCCAATGCTTATTTCAGTGTACTACTTTTTAATGAAGAAAGCATCAATTTGATAATTCTCTCCGTCACTCATCTCATATGGTTACCATCAGTAGTTTTTACTCATCCCAACTTGAAGTATGAAGTATCAAGCACTAATATGAAGTAATGAATTATTAAGAAGCACCATGGAGCCATGTCAAATATTTGGCATTCCAGAAAACTACACTGACATGACTCATAAGCAGAGGTAGAGGACAAGTATAAGCAGAGGTAGAGGACATGTATGTTGCATATTAATGGATACAGAACTAGACATGACACATATGGCGAAGAAAACACGACATGTCTGGTTGCTGCCCTAGCCCTAGAGCATGGTAAGAGTAAACGAGCAAGAGAAAGAGAGACACGGGGATGCACACACACAAACATACGCACAGTCTTTTCAATCTTGGATTTCTAATAGGAAGTTAGGAAGCTAATAAAAGAATTTCTACAAAACCCTTTACGTTGTAGAGCCAAATCAAATTTGACTCAGTTTCAAATATCAGATTCAGATCCAGCTTCCTTCCATTCCCTACCACACCATCCCATATCTAATTCATCTCCACCGTCCCCATCCTACAACCCAGTCCATAACATTTCAGGTTTTTCGTCATTCATTTCATGGCTTCATGCAACCACAAACATCAGAAGCAGAGAATCATAAGGAATTTATTATTTGATAGCTTAAAAGCACGAAGACGGAGGATTACAACCTCTGATCTATGTATGTCAGATAGGACCAAGACCTTAAAATTCATTGACCAAAGGGTTAAAAGGAAATTAGAAAATATTTTATCAACAATCCATCACTGCATTTCTCTCAGACCTGGAGAGATAATTAAAGTAAGAAAATATACAACAATCAAATCTTATCCCACTAGTTGTGGTCAGTTACATGTATCAAGCAAGGTCACTTTGCTTTATCTAAGGTAAGTATAAAAGTGCGGTCCAGTGCAAGAGACTCCCACTTGGTAGGATCTGGAAAGGATAGATGTACGCAACCTTACCCCTGTAAGGGGAGAGACTGTTTCCACAATTTTAACCTGCGATTTCCGAGCCACAAGACAACAACCTTACCGTTGTGCCAAGACTCACCGTCTTATCTAAAGTAAGTAACTAAGTATAATAACATAAAATCAAACTGTCTTATTACCTACCAAAATATAAAGGTTTGACAGACCTGGTTTTCCTAGTAGGCTTTGTGTCCATTTAGAGAACCCCAAGTCACCAGAAGATTCATTGTTGTCAACAATTTCCATATCTGAAACAGGCAGTGAACTTATAACCAATAAGTATTTATCAAAATTCACCTCAATAAAAGAACCATTCCAAATGGGTAAAACTAAAATAGTGTAGAAACCGAGTAAACTAAGTGTGAGGTATTGTCAGTTTAATCCATGAAAACAGTTAAATTATAAAAAGTGTCTCAATGTTAATTTCGTTAGTCAGATTAATCTATGTCATCATCTTAATCAAGAACCAACTTGACTAACGAAATTAAAATTAAGCACTAACTTACTAATAAAATTAACAGTAATGGATTATTTTATAATTTAACTCCTTATATGTATTGAACTGACCGCAAACCTCACACTTTACGATGATTTACTAAAAACACTGAAAGGAAGAACCTGAGACAAGTGGGTTTGCTGGAGATCCAGCCAATCCAGCTTTGAGGAGGGCATAGAAGATGCAGAGCCTACCAGCCCACAAAACTGGAGCCTCAAGCAAAGAAGCATGGGTGGTAGGTGTAGTTTTGGTTCTGGTAGACAGTGAAGTTTTACTGGAAAAGATGAATCTTTTGAAGGCAATAATAGAGGGTTCAGTTTCAAAAGGAGGGAAAAGGGTTTTGGGGAAGATGGTTGAGGGATTGAGATTGTAAGGTGTGGATTGATGGAAAGGAGAGACAAAGGTGATTTGAACAATAGAAAGAGGCATATTTCTTTGGGCTTACACTCTCACAACAAAAACGGTGGACAATCCAGCTGAAAGTCTCTGTCCTTTGTACATATCTTCCTCGTTTCTGTAATAAAACGACATCGTTTGTATTGGACCAGTCACACTTTTCTTTTTAATAATATTATCCACCGTGAACCAATAATGTATCACTAATGATCCCCACAAAAACTCGGGATACACTTTTAATCCCTCATGAAAAAAGTCATAATTTAATCGTTGAAAATAATAAAATATGGACACGTTAATCCTTTCTTTAATTAGTGTACTGATCTATAGCATTAAATAACGGATATGTCCATTAATTGACTTACTTGTACCTTCCAACATGAAATATGTAAAAACAAAAATAAATGTCTTTAACCCTTATATCTAAATAAAGCCCGTATTAATCTCTATTTGTCTTCTTTCTCTATCAACATCTAAACGTCCTAACTCCGTAGTAGGAGTTTGTTGCTCCTGCTCCTCCAAGGACATATATATTATCACATGGTAAAATGAACTTTTTGATGTCAAGGTATTGAGGCAAATCTAGCTCTCAGACGAGCTAGGACACGAGTAGAGGCTATCAATATGATTTCGTAACAAGTTGGTGCATACGAAAAAAAATAAATGGAAAAAATAAAATAAAAGAAAAAGGTGAGTAGAAAAACTTATTAGATACCAGAGTCAATGGTATCTAATAAGTTCTACCCATACCTTACCTACTATTGGATTTGAACCAATGACTCCCGCCGTATGAAAGCAATACTCTAACCACTGAGTTAAGTAGGTCATTTTTTATCATCCCAAACAAACAGAAAAAATAGAAAAAAGGTACCCTATCTATCAGATCAATGGATTATAAATGTAATATTACTTATAAGCAATACCAACCCAATATCAATCAAAGAGATTAGATGATGTAATATTTATCTTGACAAGAAATTATCTACATAATATGATAAAATATGTATCAAAATGTATCAAAAACACAAGGGCTATAGCTCATTTAGGTAGAGCACCTCGTTTACACGGCTGTTGTGTTTGGGTCCGTAGTCGTGGGTGAAGGTGACTAAGGATGGAGGTGTGCAGGGGTTCACACTGGCTTGGGCTTGGCTCTGGTTTTTGTTTTAGGTGGGGGCTAAGTGTTGGGTTGCAGTAACAGGTTTGGACGGCGATGTGGTGGTCTATTTCGGTGGCTGAGGGGCTGAATAAGGAAGGCTCTAATCGAGGTATATAAGGAAGATTTGATTGAAGCTTTGAAGTTTCTGCAAACTCCTTCAATGGAGTTAGTATATATGTTGACAGAGGAAAAAGACAAATAGGGACCAAAAGAGGCTTTATTTTGATACAAAGGTTAAAGACATTTATTTTATTTTTTATTTTTACATTTTTCTATGTTGGACTGTATAAATCAACAAACTAATGGTACATCAGCTATTTAATGATACAAGTTAACACACTAATGACGTTTGTGAAGGAAAGCTAACGGAGGGATTAGCATGTCCCCTGTTTTGTTATTCTCAGAGATTAAATGATGATTTTTTTTTCTTAAACGACTAAAAGTGCACCTTGAGTTTTTGTTGTGGACGATTTTGGGTCTCTAGTCATAATATATTTAAGTATCGTTAAAAATATATACGTGACTTTTATTATAACTATTTTAAAAGTTGTATATAAAATTTGGATTTAATTGATATGTAATGTCAATGCAAAGATTTTTTGCACTATCAATCAATCACAAATTATCACGTTGTTGGACCATTATACTAACCACCTTAAAAGTCATCCATATGATAATTTCTGATTGGTTAACGATATAAAAAATTTTATACTAATAATATATAATTATTAAATTCATAAAATTTTACACTAATCGTATCAAAATTAAATGCTTCCTTTGTTATTTCTACTTTCTTTTTCTTTTAGCATTTTTGGAAATTCATTTCGAAGTCATCCACGGACAATATTAGGGGCGGTAAAGAGACGGATCAGATGGATTTTGATTCAAATTATTGGATGAGTCAAAAATAATTCACCAATCAATTTCAATACATTAAAAATGTATTAAAAATCCAATTCATTCATTACTCACTTAATAAAAAACATTCAACCCATCCATTAAACATTTTTATATGGATGGATATTCGATCCATCCATTTAGAAATATATTACACAATAAAATTATAATGAATCGACGGTCCGATCAATGATCAGCAGGTCGAGCAAGCGATCGATATGGTCGACGGTCAACCGGTCTCTAAATATTTTCTCTCTCTCAATATTTTATCTCTCTAAAATTATAAGGAACATAATTGATAACATGAATTTATTGCCTAAATTAGGAATCCAACTAGATACGAACTGGAGTAAAAAATCCTGAAACATTTTTTCTTTGTCAGTAATTGCAGTAGAAGAAAATCATTTTTTTAGGAGTCCCTATGTCTAACTTGATTTTTTTTGTTTTTGAAAAATATTTTGTAATGGATAAATAAAAAATCCACTATATTTTTTTCTTCTGGTCCAACGATTTTACAAAAAGTAATAGGTGAGTCATGAATCATCCATTAAAAAAAAGAATCCAATCCAATCCAACTCATTTTTTTTATTTTATAAATGGATAGGTTTGATCGATTTTTTTATAGATAACTGGATAAATAATAGGTTAATGGATAATTTTGTCCTCCTTAACTGACATACTGCATGTTTGGTTCATTGAATTTAAAGCATCTATTCGCATTAGCACACTTCTGTTCCTTCCTCGTCTCGTCTAACATAAATCCACGTACAATTTCGAATTATATAATACGCAAACAGGATTGCTATACAGTAAGAAAGAAAATAGATGTAAATTGATACAAATTCAAAAGAACACCTGAGTTACAATTTAATATAAAATAAAATATTAAAAAAACTTGAATTAAGTGGTTGAAATGAAACCACCTCATTCGTATATAGGTATGAAATCATCATTCGTACTTAAAAGCATTTCTCAAAATGCTACTTAATACGAAGGAAGTTTAGCACGAAAGCTACGAATCATGTGGCATAGCCTTTTTTCTTTTGTTTTTCAAATCAAAATCTCAATGCTAAGAATGGTGCTAAAACTTGTATCTTGAATCAAGTTTTGCTCTTCCACACTGCTTATTCTTCTAGAGATTCTATTGATTTTGATGCATGCCTTTTCCAAACTTCTTTAACATAGACACTAACTCTACATTCCGCAAGTTAATGAGATGTGGGTTCTGCAAAATCCTTGCGGCCCAGAGGAATGTCTTATTCGGAGGAAGAGGGAGGAGAAGAGTAGATCGTGATTAAAGGTGACTCCACTGTGAGGATCGAACTTGCTCTCTAGCTACGCATACAATACAATTGCACTCCTAGGTTGTCCACAAGCGAACAAAGACGTTATTTCAGAAGACATGATATATGAAAAAAATACAATGGCATTTTTTCATCCATGTAGAAGACCTCATCTAGTAGAAAAGGCTTTGTTGTTGCTGTTATTAATTATTTTTATATAAAAATTTAATTTTAAGCAAAAAACGAATATTGCATTAATAATTCATGTTAAATTAGGTTGCAATGTGCCTAATTTTATAAACTAGAGTGGCAAGTGCAACAAGGCTAACAATATATGTGGCGGGTTAAGTGCATCATATAACAAGCACCTTGAAATTTTGTCTAAGGTCTACAATCCTCAGAGTGACTGTTTTGTTTTTGTTTCAGACTTTGTATTTGCTCATACTTTAGCACATGTAAGAGTTTTTACTATTTTTTGTGAATTGTTTGTAGGAGCCAAGGATTTAATGTAGGAGCTTCTCATGATTCTTGTGTCAAATCAATGCCAACCGCTTGTATGGAACATGAGGCGTGTATCAATGATTCTCATCAAATAACGTATAGTAGATTTCTATCAATAAAGACATTTTACCACACAGGTCATGCTTCCCTGAAACTTACTGTGACCAGACGTGAGCTTTCGTCACAAGTTGATGCAAGTAGCACAAAAGAGGACGATGATTTGGAAGATGGGTTGCCGGAACTAGACGCACAAAAGATGGGTTGTTAATGTATCTTGACCGTATCGTATCCTGAGTTTCAAATAAATTGTCATATCCCCGTATCTGTGTTATATCGTACCCATATCGTATTACATATCCAGACTTCATAGGAAACAGACTTATCTGATGGTGATGAGGATGATGAGAAACCACGCAATGAGCTGGAGTTATCAAATACTGAGATTGGAAATCGCATTACATATCCCAGAATCTTGTTATAATCTTATTAATATTTTACACAGGTAGAGCCGATTCATTTTAGGATCCAAGGTTCTGGCAGTGGCACCTTGTTTACAAAAGATGCTCAAAGATATCTCAACTCAAACTATTACATAGTTTATCCACATTAAAATTATCAATTAATGCCACTATTTTAATGCTTGAAACCCTCTCCAATATTAGAATACTATTTATTTAGAGAATAATCAACGATTTGCCCAATGATTTTTCCTTTAAGAGAAAATGGGGAGAAAAAAGAGAAGTCCCAACTAGCATACGACTTACTTCTTTCCTTCTAGCTTCAGTAAGAGCACTTCCTTTTCTTTCATCATCAAACAATTTCTTCATGCCTTCTACTATGCACCTTTCTATTTCTAACTTTACTTCCTCTTAATTAAGCTTCTCCTCAACATTTTTTCGAATTGTTTCTTCCAGATTTTGTTATGATCCTGGAGGCCCTAGGACTCAGTTAATTCTAGAAGGATCTATTATGCATTTTGTTAGTTTGTTATAGTTGTTGCTTAGGATAATTAGTGTGTCATGGTGTAGTTGTTTTATTATGGGTATGCACCAGCCCTATATAAGTATTGTATGACCTCATGATTGGAATCAATAAAGAAATTAGTCTATTCCTTTCTTATCTTTTTTTAGGAGAGTTCTTTCCTCTCTCGAACAAGGGGAAATTATCAATTCTCTACTTAGGTGCCATCTAGGTACCTAATGTTGGTGCTTGCAGTCTTTTCTTCTAAGAGCATGTTTGGGAAAGATTGATTTTTCTCATTTCAGCTGTTTTTTGGCTAAAAGTTGTTTTATACATAATCTATCATGTTTGGCAATTAACCTAAATTTATAAAAAAAACATTTTTTGGGGGGAAAAATCTGTTTTATGTCATCCAATTTGTTTTAGCTTAAGATTGTTGTGATTTGATTATTTTTCATTCTCAAAACTCCCTTCCTTATTTATCCCTACAAAACTAACTTCCAAACAAATATTATTAAATTATATAAATAACTTCATAGCCTTTTTCATAATTTACTCTGTAAAAGTGATTTTTTTTACACCATCCAAACGAAATAGATTATCTTAAAATTGATTTTCAACAAACATACCCAAACAAAAACAGATTCTGATTATAATCGATTATCAGCATAATCTATTTTTTTCAGCTTTCCCAAACACACTCTAAGATTTTCAATTCTTCCTCTTTTTTATGCATGCTAGTTCTACCAAATGCAAATATTGGAGAAGATAAATAAATGGTCAATGATGGAAAAGAAATATAAACATGCAAATCATAATAACTTCTATACCTAGAAATATAAACAAGCAATCCTTCCTGTTGCCACATGCTGCTAGGGGTGGCAAAACAGGTCAACCCGTCATAACCCGCCTAAAACGGGGCGGGACGGGTTGACTCGCTTTAACAAAATGGGTTAGACCTCCTAACCTATCCCGTTTAGTGGTGGGTTGACGGGTTGGCCCACCAAAAGCAAAAAACTAGAAAAATGGATTGATGGGCCCGCCAAAAAATAATAAAACAGTTGAAAATAATTATAAAAGATAGAAAATTAGGCATAAAAAGCGAAAATGGATTGGCGGATTGGCGGCTCAACCCGCCCCACCCTGCCTCAAACTGTTAAAAAAATAAAAAAAATAACTAATATATATATATATCCAGTCTTTTCCAAACCTTGGAAAAAACCCACCAAACTTTACTATCCTAGAGCAACTCCCCCAGATTTGCTCTTAGAAGAAAAACCTCCAACCTTCAAAAGCTTCAATGCCAACAATATCTATGAATGGAACATAGATGGCCAAAGCGAATACCAAATCATGACCACATTGCAGCATATGACAATGATGGTAACAGCTTATCAAGCTGCAAATGATGCCTATGAAGAAACGATCTGTAATATCCTCGCAACAGGGTTTACTGGTCAATTGAAAGGATGGTGGGATCATTCTTTCACCTATAAGCAGAAAGAACAAGTCTTTACTGCTATAAAAACTGAGGCAGATGGGACACCAATCACTAGTGATGGTGAACCTATTCCAGATGCGATAAACACCCTAATCTTTTCCATTGCTGAACATTTTATTGGAAATGCTTCAGTCTGGAAAGACAAATCTGCTGAGTTATTATCTAATCTTAGATGTAGATCCCTATCAGATTTTAGGTGGTATAGAGTACCTTCCTAACAAGGGTTTACACCAGAGAAGATTATCAGGACTGTTTTTGGAAAGGAAAATGCATAACAGGTCTTCCTAATGCTTTAGGAGACATTGTTAGGGATGAGCTCAAAGCTCATGCCCCTGATGGGAAAATTCTTTATGATCAATTAACTTATGGGCAACTCATTGCAGTTATTCAAAAAATTGGAACCAGATTGTGTAAAGAGGATAGAGTCCGTAATCAATTCCAAAAGGAAAAGGCGGCAAAGAAGGATCTAGGATCTTTTTGTCAATAATTTGGCATGCCTCCTTGTCCAAAAGACAAACCTAAATCCTCTCACAAACATCATCGTCAATTCAAAAAAGTCCAAAAGCCAAAGTATACCAAGTATACTAGGTACAAAAGGGATACTCCACCCAGAAAACTCAAACAAGAGTTCAAATCCAAGCCAGCGATTGATATCGCAATTCCAAAAAAGACAACCATTTGCTATAGTTGTGGCAAACCAGGCCATATTAGCAAATATTGTAGGCTTAAGAAGAAAATCAAAGCCGTAAACCTTGAACCATTAGTTGAGGAACAACTGAACAATCTCCTGATGCTATTTCAGATGGATCAGATGGACAAGATAAGTAAAATATTTATGCCCAGATTGCTTTTGGTTAAGTTGTAAAGGTGTAGCCTTGGTTAAGGATAATAAGTTCTAAGGTTCTTTGTATATGTGTTTTCAAATCTTATTAGTTTTTGTACAGTTTTATGAAAAGATTCAGAATGATATGGCTTAGATTTATAATATTGGTACTATGGAACCAAACGAAGGCAATGATATCAGAATCATGAAAATTATGTTGTCTCGCTCTTTCTCCCAGCTCTCCTTCCGCTCCTCCCAACCTTCATCTTCTTCTCTTCAGGAATCTGAGATTCCTATCAATCCTAGCAGTATCTTCCAAGAATAGATCTGCTTTGAAAATATCAATCAAGGTATTGGTAATTGGGAAATCCCAAAAATTCCCACAAAAGAACTCTACAAACCAGAAGGCAAGTTCTTCTTACATTATGATTATGTCATTAAGACTGTAGAGAAAAATATTCCAATCAACCCAGAGAGTGAAGAATTCCATCTTCTCTCAATGGAAACAATCAAACCCCACAAACAAAAGCACAGATACCTACACATAGGGTGTGTTCAGGTAGCTGTAAAATCTTTAATCCGTGAAGTATTAAATGCTTCAATTTTAGTGTGCCTATGAGACATTAGGCACAACAAATTTTAACATTCTCTCTTAGGCATAGTTGAAACAGCCAAAATCGATTTTATTGTACCCACTTTTGAAAACAAACAAATCCGGTTACTGTTGGAATGGCTTTTTGGGTCTCCCCTAAAAGCCATTTTGGCTTCTTAACGAAACAGGCACTAACTTGTTTCTTTTGACTGCACATGATATGAGTGCCACACTGCTAAACAAATACAACAAAATATATGACTGGCATTTCAAAATACAAATGAAGGTTTTAATGCAATGAGATGCAAAAAAATATCACCACAACAATTCAACTAACATTTTCCTTTTTCTTTTTTGGATTCAAATGAAATACAACAATACCCCGTATGAACGAATAAAGTGAACCTATACCTACATCCTATTCAATCTCTTCAACCTCTCACGCAAAATCGACTTAAAATCAACCTCTCATGCAAAATCGACTCAAAATCAAGCTATACATCACTGACTTGTTTATATAAAATGCTATAGCCGCACACAAAACTATAGTTTTCAAAAATTCTCCAAGCTAACTATCTCATTTGCAAGCTCCTCTATTAACAACTTAACTATCTCGCAAACAATAACTTCAGTATCATCACCTAGTTCTGTCCACCTAATTTCACCACCAAGCATTTTGTCTGCTGACTCCTTACCGGCTTCCTTTTCTTGGGAAACAAGCAAGCCCCACATCTCCTCCTCAATCATGTCTTGGCTTGGTTCAGCATTCAACCTTCTTGACACGCGCTTTTCCCACCTAGGGATATATGAACATGGCTGGAGAATCTCTAACAACCCTAAATTAATGCGATCAAAGAGAAGCCGCCTTTCAGATCTCTTCCAAAGTTGCTGCTCGCCAAATTTCTTTTCCAGGATTTCAAAGATGGAAGGGCTAATAGGGCATTCCGAAGAGTGCCATGTAGCAAAGTCTGTAAACAAGCTCCTATTAGAATCACCTGCCTCAGTTAAGACCTCAACAACATAGGAGAAATCTCTACTTTCTTCAGCTCTAAATAATCCTACTAAATCTTGCTTTTCTTTGAAGTCGCCTACAGATTCATCCCCACAATCTTCATCACTCGAAACATTCAAACCAAATCCTTCATCGTCCACGTCCGATGAATCTGAAACCAAGAAATGATGATACAGTTGTAAGTACTACCAAAACAATAGGAGGGAAGACTAGGAAATGAAACAATAATTTCAAACAAATAAGATGATATGTAGAGTGAATTATACAACAATTCAACATGGTCATTACGTACCATATACACCAGCGCCAACAACCTTCAAGCTTTCGGAACTTGATGAAATGTCTTCTCTAAATGTGAGATCCAGAACTGAAACTGGACTAGGTTCATATGCCCCCTCAAAGCTATCGACAGAATCTGGCTCAGTCCCAGAGCAAAGTGAATAAACAGAATCTTCTTGAAGTTCTGATGTATCCTGTAATTTATAAACAATATAATGCAGCAGCATGACTTCAGCTATCATACACCAGGAGAGAACTTAACATTGCTAAAATAACAGAAATTGCAAAGAAAAACCAAAAGATTATCTACACTCTTTGTAATCATACACAGAGAACTGAAACAAATTAAAAATTTATCAAGATAGACATGATAACTATAACTCCAGCAAACAGATTTTATGTCTAATACAAATCAAAATGCACCGAACAGGGAATTTAAATTATACCTATTAGAGATTAATAGTAATGATTTTAACCATTTCTGCACTGCACAAGCTAGAAATGTTACATGCTCATTCATTAAATCCATCCAAAACATAAGATATTTCTATTGAAATGCAGACAAAAAAAAAAAAAACAAACAAGCATCCTATAGGATTTGCTCCTAGAAAACTCAAAATACTGGAAAGCATGCACAATAAAATTTAGTTACAAATAATTGCCTTTTGCGTTATAATTGTGTTTTGTATTAAGAATTATTTAAGGGATGGAGATTTAAACCCCCAAAATAGAACCTAGTTCAACATATCTAACTTCAAAATATAAAAATGGGCATTCTTGTGCACAAGGCTCCCACCATTGCGCATTTGGGGAGGTTTAGACATATGTAACCTTAATACCATGTGCGGAGAGACTATTTCCATGACTAGAGCATGTGACACAGTGCCCAAGACTCCCACCACTGTGGGGTCTAGGGAGATTAGACATGTACCCAGCCTTACCATTAAAAATTTATTGAATGATTTCATTCAACTGTCAGATAACATCATAACAACTTATTGAGAAACTGTAAACGATTCTAATAATTCTGAGAAAGAAAACTCATACCTGCTGTGTTGAAGCATATGAACTATGATTCAGAGAATCAATGTCTCTCTGTAACCAAACAAAGGCTGTTGATTCAGATTGCTGCTTAGTTGGGCTAATATGTGACCTGCCAACAACCTCAATCTTTGCATCAGACACCAAGCAATCAACTGATGAATTAGGAGACACACTATTTTGCTTAGACATATTACTGTCGTCATGCTCATAGTTCTTCACTTCATCATTCATTAAGCATGTCTCTTGCAGGATCTGACCATCTATGAAGGTAGGAGAAAGTCCGGACCTTGACAATTGTGGAAGCATACGTTTCTTATCAAACAAATCATTCTCGTAACATCTCTTCTTCAACTTATGCAGGCCAATACAATTCTCTTCAGTATGATTACTATTGAAATAAGAGGAAAAGGACAGTGATTTCTCACTGCTGGACCTGTGGTTCATATCTTCTACACATTCGCTCTGGTTAATATTTTGATACTTTGACTTCATGGTTGACCAATTTGCAGATGCATTCTTCCTCAAACCCCAATATTTCTGAAACAAGTTATCCTTAGTCATGGTTCCGTGATTATCAGCATTAACAGAAACTGCGCAAAAAGGTCTGGCCATTGGCACTTTTCTGGCAAAGCTATAATTCACACCAACCTTACATATAATGTTCCTTTTAACTTTATCACTGCTAAAACCACTTTGATAACTAAAACTTCTTGCTCCATTTCCATGTTCAGAAATCATAGGCAACTGGTGATGCGTACTGCCATGACCACGTCGCCCAACTTCTTGCAACTTTTCGGTCACGTCACTCTGTTTCAAAGTTTGGTTCTTAGCTTCAGAGCCTACATATGAACCATAAGAACAGAATAACGGGGAATTAAATTGGATCTCATTGACTGAAATATTTGAAGCAGGATTCAGCATCTCAGAACTTTTGACAAATGCTTCATTCCCTCTGAAAAATGAACTTGAAACAGTATCTAAAACTTTGTTTGCAACATTTCCGGGTCGTGTAGAAACTTCCTCTGAAACTTTACTTAAAGATCTAGAACTCTGCTTACCAAAATCCATGTGATAGGACATTCTCTTTCTATCTTTCATTTCAGGATACACTCTCATGCTTTTAGGACAAAATATCTCTTTGAGAAGCCCATCAGCCAAATGAGAATTTTCGCAAGAACTAGGAAATGAAAAATACTTTAAACCATGTCCTCCCTTTCCAGGATTTGCTTTCAAAACAGCAATTCTTGAGCTCAAAGTTTCACCCTTCTGATCCAATTGAGATTTTGAAAACGTATATGTTTCATACAATCCGGCTTCTCCATGCACATCTTCCAGCAACCCATTATCCGTTTTCTGTTGCAGTGGCAGATTTCCCTGCTCAGCCATCCTCCCTGAATTCACACTTGCTTCAAAATTAAATGAACTAATGGCATCAACCAAGGTTTCAGGCTTCCCATTATCTGCCATGTATGAAACATCCAAGAGCTTTTGCCGCACACTTTTTACCTTCGTTCCAGATAAAAATGGATTTTCTTTCCCATTTCCCTTTGATGGGTTATGGTGCTTATCTCTCCTTATTGTTTTGACCACTTCTAAAGCATCCTCAGATTCTTCCTTTTCATAAGTGCTCATTCTAAAGGAATGATGCCGGTGAGATGAACGCTTCTTTCTGACACCAATAGAGGCAACTTTCTGCAGGTATTTCTCAGAGAGAACTTTCTGTGTATCTCTAACAGGATGTTGGGGAGGCACTTTATCAAGGCCCATCAATTTTAGAAGTACACTTGGTGTTTCATCTTTGGACTCCATTTTGAAATAATTATTCTACAGGATTAAGTTCAGGCACTGGAACTCAAGCACTCCCTAGAAAATCAATAAAACTGCCTGCAACAAATCATAAGGACGGTTATATAGAAATAAAGGTGATGAATACATGCTGATAACCACCATCTATTCAACTATTTCTTTCCTTTTCAGCTATCATATTAAACAACTTACCAAACCAGTAACCCAAAGCAAGAGGATCTATAAACTAACCTTGTAGTACATCTCCATTGTTGTACACAAACAAGAATAGTAAATAGAGGATGCTGAATCTAGAGCTTCCTACGATTCCACACCTGCCTCCCTGGAAAAGATTTCAATGTTCTATGATCAGCATAATAAGAGATAACAAGAAAAGTAAAGTCAAACAAGAATGAGCTGTGAATTGAAGAAAGAAAGAAAGGGGAAAAGGAATGAAAGAAATTCAACTTCAGCATAAAAATAAAATAGAAATATAAATCTAATATAGGAAACACCATACCCTGAACCATATTCATCATTAGAACTGTTTAAAGAACAGCATATTGCAAAACAGGAAAAAAGAAACAAATTGCAGTAACTGCAAATATCCATGTAAACATAAAGCATCCCATATAAGTTGAAATGTAGAAGTGAATCTTTCCTATTTAGTAGCAAAACAAACATAAAGTATTAAAAGAAAAAAACTAAAAGCATAAAAGGATGAAGAGATCAACATGTCAATTCAACTGTGTGCAATCAACAGCCAGCAAAGAAACCACTGCAACATCCCATATATGATTATTGGGAAAAAAGGCAAATCCAAAACAAGAAATAATGAGATTCCTGAATTATGCTAACAAGAAGGAGACAAAATCATTCTGAACCCACTAGAAACCAAAAAAATAAAAAAAATAAAAACCTGCTTTGACATAAACACAAGCAAAATCAAGATCTCAACAAAATCATGATTTTATTAAAATCTAAAGTCGACCCAAAATAAAAAGTCAAAGATCATCATCAAGAAGAAGAAACCCAGAAACTATATACAAAGAAAAAAAGAAAAGAATGGGTAGAACAAAGAACCTTCTCCGACAATTATCTGCAAGAGTATGACTTTTTTGGATTATGCTGAGTACCCATAATCCAAAATCTCCATTGCATGCAACAAAACCAATCAAAGTCGCTAGCTTTTGCAAGGAAGCAATTTGGGTATTAAATAAATTGAATCGTTGCAACCCAAAATTTAATTTTTTTAAATTTTTTTAATTTTTTAATTTTTAATATATCAAGAAGGAAAATGACACATCAGACATAGACATCAATTGGGTCAAAATAGATGTGGATTTTTGGTTAAAGGGACACGCAACTGTTACTCTGAGAATATCTGGGACGTAAAAAATGGGAAAATGCGTTTGATTTTGGTATTTTGATTGAATTAAAGGATTGAATAAAAGATTTGGAATGATTGAGACAATAATGGAAATGATGACGACGCTGAAGTGGCTAGTGATTTTATTTATTAATTTATTTATTGTTAATTATTTAATGCGAAATATTAATGAATGTTCTTAAAATATTAATTAAAAAATTAAAAAAAAAAATTTATATTAATAAATGATATATTTAATATATTAAAAATTTTATATTTAATTTTTTAATAAAATTTTTTTTTTTTATTAATTTCATAAATAATATTTTTAAGAGACTTATTAGCAAAACTCCTATTCTGTAATTCGTTTTGTCGCAGGTGGATCTACGCGCCAACAATAATTGTCTTGTTCGCGTATTTGGCGCCATAAAGATATGGTTGACTCATCATGGAAATTGTTGTATTCACTTGATCACTTCCTGTTTTACTTGCACCATTTCACGCACAAAATGTAATACCATAATATATCTCGTATAAATTTATGATGTATGTACATTATACAAGATTTAAATCATTTAATAAAATGTTATGGATAGTATGAGCTTATTTGTTAAAATTAACGAAATAACTGATAAGAAATAACTAGCTTATTAATCTGGAAATATTTGATAAAACTAACGGTTGAATTAACTGATAAATATAAAATGACATAAAAGGATATATGTTTATATCTTTTTATATAAATGATAGTCTTACTTGGATATAATATGTTATATTATCATATAAAAAATTATATTATTATTATTATTATTATTATTATTATTATTATATAAATGTTAAACTACTATCATACAATTATTATTAAAAAAAGATTAAATTATAAAACATTGCAAACTATATTGACAAAACAAGGCAACTACGTAAAACTAAAATTACACTGCCCAAAGCTAAAAACTAAAAAAAACATTGCCCAAATGACTAGAGATGGAAATGGGTATCAAATCCAATGGATATCCGCAAAAATTACCCATGATAGGTAAGGTAATTATCCGTTTAATGGACATAGATGCAAGTACGGATAATTACCCGCAAAAATTAATGGGGATGGGTATGGGTACTCTAATACTCACCTCCTCCCATACCCGCACTATATATATTTATTTATTTATATATTTATTTTCTATATACATAATTATAATATATTACATTAAAAAAATTAAAAAAAAAAACTAGAGCTTCATTGTCAGTTCCAAAGCTTCATCGTCAGTTTCACTTAGCTAGCTTCATCGTCGTCTATACTGTGTATGTTACTTCATCATGCCTTAATTATAATATATTACTTTAAAACAATTAAAAAAAAACTAGAACTTCATCATCAGTTCCTCTTGGCTAGCTTCATTGTCGCTTATACTTTTTATGTTACTTCTTGATTAATACGATCAAATCATCTCCTATGGAAATGTCTGAGTTACTATGTTTTTTGTCTCTATTTAGTATCTTCATATTGACAATAATCTCCATGTGTTTTCCTCTGTCTTGTGAACAAATCTAACAATAATGATAATCATTAAACGTTGGCAAATGAAATAAAAAAGGAGGCATTACTATTGTTTTTTTTTGCAATTCAGTAGCATTCCCTTTTTTTTTTACTAACACTCTTTTTAGTGTAATGTATCATTTTTTATTGTAATATATATTTAATGCTTTGGAGATTTATTATTTTGTATTTGAACCTTTGCATCTCATACATTTCATGTTCACAAATTGATTATTAAATTTACAGATTGCATTTTTAATTTGGTATGCAAGACATTTACTATGTGGAATATAACTTTATGTAAGTACAAAAATAAGTTATTCTATTGTTTAAAGTGAATAGTATGAAAATTATATCTATCAAAAACCTTTGGGTATACCATATTTATTTATCTTATTTTCAAAATCAACAAATTTCTTTTAAAGTGCGGGTACAGGTACCAGCGGGTGAGGTACGGATATCAAGGTTGCTACCCACACGGGTATGAAAATGGGAACGGATACTTTTTTAAAATCCGGGTATGGGGACGGGTACTATAGTACCCTACCCATACCCTATCTATCGTCATCCCTACAAATGACATCAAAGTTATAGTATCCATCAAACATATAATAAAATAATTTATTATTATAATATGAGGAGGGTGAAATGGAAGATGAAAGATTAGAACATTTTATTATAATTTGAGGAGGGTTAATATGGAATTAAAATAAAATAATAGGGTAAAAGAGAGAAAAATCAAATGCCGTAAGCTATAAGCTCAAACGCTACTTCAAGTAGCGTCTGGAGAAAACGTTATAAGCTCGTAAAAAAACGTTAATCGCTAGTAATAAATGCGCTTACCAAATAGGCTACTAACTCATCCGTTATGTGCTAGCGGATGAGACTTGCCAAACAGGCTCTATGTAAAAACTTATATGAGAATATTACTTTTCATTTACAAAAGGAGAAAACTTATATAAGTTCAATCAAAAAAATAAAAAACCTTATATATAATTCCATAGGTATTTTAGGTGTTATTTTTTCAATAATGAAAACATAACATGTGTAACAGTTTATCAATAAAAATATAATATATGTAACAGTCGTTACACAAATCATATTCTCATTAAAAAATAATACCGAAAGTACTTATGGTATTGTACCTAATTATTTTCCTTTGCAAAATACCTCTCATACCTATTAGGCCTCCATATAGCTTCCTTCACTCATTTTTGCATTGACCGTGTTTTATATAACACTGTATAGAATTATAATTATTGCCTATTATAATGATTTTTTTTTTTTTTACAATAATGAATAGTTCTAATGATATTAATCATCAATTATACTTGAATTAATTTAAAATTTTAAAAAATTGACTCTTTAATATATTGGTAAAAAAAAGGTAGAAGATATATATATTTTTTAATATTTTCATCACATCTCTTCAGACCTGATGTTTAGCTGACAGTTCAATTGCTTCATAAAAATGTGCTGAATGATATATCCCTCGTTTAATAGTTTTAATCTAGGTACTGGGTGTTTGTTTGGGAAAACTTGATTTTTCCCATTTTAGCTGTTTTTTCGCTAAAAAGTTGTTTCATACATAATCTATCATGTTTGGCAATTAGCTTAAATTTATAAAAAAGCTTTTTTTGGGGGAAAAAAGCTATTTTATGTCATCTAATTTGTTTTAGCTTAAGATTGTTATGATTTGATTATTTCTCATTCTCAAAACTCTCTTCCCTATTTACCCCTACAAAACTAACTTCCAAATAAATATTATTAAATTATACAAATAACTTCATACCCTTTTTCGTAATTTACTATGTAAAAAGTGATTTTTTTAGACCATCCAAACAAAAAAGATTATCTTGAAATCGTTTTTCAGCAAACAGACCCAAACAAAAATAGATTCTGATTATAATCGATTATCATAATAATCGATTATTCATAAATCGATTATCAGCATAATCTTTTTTTTTCAACTTTTTCAAATGGGGAGATGCAAGCATTCTAACGGCAAATAGAATCCTTCTAGAACTTGGTATCAGTAGAAGGAGTAGTCCCCACGCAGGAGCCTTCTTCTCCCATTTGGGTTGTGAGTCATTGGGCCCTATTGAGGTACTAGGCCTAGTTTTCATCTGTGGGTCTTGACCTAAACCCAATCGCGTATCATTACTCCACCCATCCAGAACAACCTTGTCCTCAAGGTTGAAATCGGAAGGAACTTCAACACTCACTATGGCATCTTCCCAAGTGGCAGTAAAATCCGGTTGATGTTTCCAATGAACAAGAGAACATCCACTTGGATCCCATTGTTTGAAGTGTAAGGACCGTTTGGTACGTGAAGGATAGCAGTTACCAAAAATTGTGGCTATGGGTGTTGAGGTTGAATTTATATGATCTTTGATGGCTAACCCAGCAGTGTAACTTACGTGCACAGTAGGAAGAACGTGAACATCAGTAATGAGATTGAAAGCTTCACGTTCATTGTTCATGAGGATCATGGCTTCACCACCAGCGCCCTTAACTACTTGGCCTATGGCTACTCTTGTAACAATCCCACCTTGATCGCACAACATTACCTTTCCCTTAACATCAGTGTTGGTCAAGGATCCCCAGGCATAAAAGGCTATGGAATCATCATTTGCATTAATTGCACCGGCATACACAAATGGCAAAAACGTAGGTGCAAAGTCTTTGGGTTGGAACACTGACAATATACCATAATTAAGACCAGTGTTGCTAGCTGAACAACGAACGAAAGTTCTCTTCTGAACTGTGTCAAATGAACCAAGTGCAACTATATCTTTCAAAGAAAGGAGTGGAGAATCCTCTAAGGAAGAGAGAAAGTACATCAACACCATCATCAATGTGAGACACCCGCAGCCTAGTTTTAAATTCATCTGATCGAAAGCAGAACAATTCATTAAAGAGCAAGATTTCAAGGGTTCTTTATGAAGTATCATGGTACTTGACTGTCTTTCATGAAAAGATGGTGTGGGCTAAGTTGCACCATCACCAAATATGGAGTATGGTGCTCCATAAATTGAATGCAAGATGAGCCAATTAAATTGCCACATGAGCATCACTTTTCACACAAGGAGACAAATTGGGGTTTTATACAAGACGACCAGTCAAAGGTATATGCATGGGTCAAATATACATGAAAATATGTATTTACAATTTGGTACTTGTAATTTTCGTATTTGCACCATTTTTTTTTTATAATTAGGCCTGAGTGAATGTTTGTTTTTTTTTTTTGCATAATTTTTTGTTGATCAGATGAAATGGGACTCAGTAGTGGTAGTGTAATTAGACCTTGGATTTTGTGTTCAGCTAGGCCGTTTGTGTGTGTTGATGCAGTAGCGCCGATCTCCATGTTTCGATGGGTGTTGTAGTTTGTACCAAGTCAGGAGGTTGTACAGATGAGTGTAGCGCCGATGTACTAACAGAGCATTTAATATCGTTTTTACCAAGTCAGGCGAGTTAGTGCAACCGTTCGTTACCATGGCTGCCATTTCAGGTATAATTTCGGGTGTGGAAGATAAGATCCGTTTTGAAACGGGTAGGGCATGAAATACTGGACTAATATTAAGCATATGTAGCAGGCCCTTTTTTGTCAGTTTTACACGGCCTACTACTTGTTAATTTGCTGGGGCCATTAGCAATGGATGAGGACCCCAGTTTATTTGGTAATCATTAAGGCAAAAGTGTTGATGATGGCAAACGGCCCAACGTAGGTCCAGCAGGTGAGTTAAATTAATAATAAGAAATAAAAATAAATAATAAGAAACAATAAAAATAAACCTATTGTACATACTTTTCCTATGTCCAGTTTAGCTTTGCAATACTTTTCTATGTAGACTAGTTTAATTAATAATAAGAAATTAAAAAACCGTTTAATTAATAATAAGAAACAAAAAAACCGTTTAATTGAAACACTTGTTGCTTGATGTGAGACCTCTAATAGTGCTTTCGAACAAACGACATCCTATTATTTATTTTTAATTTATTTAATTTTCCTAATCGAAGTCATTTCCCTTTTGAGTTGATTAAGTTAAGTCATTGTGACATTACATTAGATTAAGTTAAATCATTGAAGTAATCGAGTTAATTAAATTAAGTAATTGAAGTGATTGACTTGCTCAAGTTAAGTGATCGTGAGATAACACTAGATTATTGAAACACTTGTTGCTTGATGTGAGACCTCTAATAGTGCTTTCGAACAAACGACATCCTATTATTTATTTTTAATTTATTTAATTTTCCTAATCGAAGTCATTTCCCTTTTGAGTTGATTAAGTTAAGTCATTGTGACATTACATTAGATTAAGTTAAATCATTGAAGTAATCGAGTTAATTAAATTAAGTAATTGAAGTGATTGACTTGATCAAGTTAAGTGATCGTGAGATAACACTAGATTAATTCAAGTAATTTTGAATTTACACTAGATTAAGTTAAGTAGCTGCGAAATTGAATTGATTACACTTGATCGAGTTATGTAATATTGAAATGGATCAGGATTCTCTCCGATTGTGGGAAAACAGGAGGGTCCTGTTTAACAAATCTCAACCTTGTATTTAAGGTAAAATTTATTTATATAATCTCAAAATAGATATGTTTGATATAAATGTAAGGTTAAGATTCAATCATGTTTTCTCACAATAGGAGAGGATCCTAATCCTATTGAAATTAGAGTTGATCTTGTAATCATAATTTTGAAATTGTGTTGATTACACTTAATTAATTGAAGTGATTGTCTTGATCAAGTTAAGTCATTGTGCGATTACACTAGATTAATTCAAGTAGCAGCTAATTGGAGTCGATCAAGTTTTTTAATTTTGAAATTGAATTGATTAACTCCATTAGTTACACTAGACCGAGTTATCTAATTGTGAAATTGATTACACTAGATTATTTCAAGTAATTTTGAATTTACACTACATTAAGTTAAGTGGAGTTGATTAAGGCATTGTGACATTACATTGGATGGACTTAATTAATTGAAGTGGACGTGTTAATTAAATTAAGTAATTGATTTAATTGGCCTCGATGAAGTTAAGTTATTTTGAAATTGAGATGATTAACTCAATTAGTTGAGGCGATTGACTTGATCTCGTTAAGTCATAGCGAGATTACACTAGATTAATTCAAGTAATTTTGAATTTACACAAGATTAAGTTAAGTAGCAGCTAAATTGAGTAGATCAACTTAAGTCGATCAACTTTTTTAATTTTGAATTGAGTAGATCAACTTAAGTCGATCAACTTAACTCAACTCAATTTCATAGACGGGTACGTAGACGGGTATATAGATGGGTTAATTGAGAATGCGGTAATAGACGGGTTGATAGACGGGAGTCAAGTGAACCTCAGTTTCATAGACGGGTACATAGACGGGTATATAGACGGGAGTCAAGTGAACCTCAGTTTCATAGACGGGTACGTAGACGGGTTGATAGACGGGTATATAGACGGGTTAATTGAGAATGTGGTAATAGACGGGTTGATAGACAGGAGTCAAGTGAACCTCAGTTTCATAGACGGGTTGATAGACGGGTACATAGACAGGTACATAGACGGGTATATAGACGGGTACATGGGCTTTCTGAACCTCAGTTTCAGTGTTCAAGTGACCCGAGTCAAGTGATTTTAAACTATGCTTGAGACATTAATAACACTCAACACTCGATCTTTGCATGGTAGGTGCAACAAAGTGTAGCATGATATGGTTGGTCTTCTTATCCCTTACCACTGGTTGGATCAAGTTTTGAACTTAAGAAGGTGCTGGTGGAAACTAGAAACAGACTCTTTAATGGTTACTGTCACTGATTCACAGTTTGTTACTAAAATTTTTGGGATACTAATCCCAGCATTTCTCATGCAGGGATTGCTAAGGGCACCCCCCTTTTTACTAAGGGCACCCCCCTTAAACAGTAAAATACCCAAAATACCCCTAACAAAAAAGCTTTAAAAGTCATTTTTTTTTTCATATCATTGTTACCCTCGCATTTTACCAAATTCAGAGAGTTGTAAATTTTTTCTGGAATCTCGCAAATAACATTTGCGTTTTCGCAAATACCTTGTTCACTCGCAAATTAGGTAATTGCGAATTTTTTTTTGGATTTCCTTCACTCGCAAATAAGGTATTTGCGAGTGAGTAAAATTTTCCTTCACCCGCAAATACCTTATTTGCGAGTGAAGGAATTTTTTTACACTCGTAAATAAGATATTTGCGAAGGAAGGAAAATTTTCCTTCACTCGCAAATACCTTATTTGCGAGTGAAGAAAAATTTCCTCTTCCTTCACACGCAAATACAGTATTTGCGAGTGAAGGAAAATTTTCCTCACTCGCAAATACCTTATTTGCGGGTGAAGGAAGATTTTCTTCTTCCTTCCTCGCAAGTTAGGTATTTGCGAGTGAAGGGAAATTTTGCTCACTCGCAAATACCTTATTTGCGAGTGAGGAAAATTTCCCTTCACTCGCAGGATTATCTTAAAAATATTGATTTTAATTTGTTATTTGTTTCAGTAATGCCGCGCACCAGGGGAGCGGGTTGGTTGGCCGGTAGGGAGGCGAAGGCGGAGGCCAATAGGTTGGCGGTTGAGGCTGCTAGAGCAGAGGCTCAGTGACAGCGGCGAGAGCAGCGGGATGCTATGACTGCTTCGCACCGTCGGAGATTGGTTGATAGTAGAGCTGCCCCGAGCAGAGGGGGGACGTCGTACACCTCAACCTCAGCAGCTGCGAAATTGAATTGATTACACTTGATCGAGTTATGCAATATTGAAATGGATCAGGATCCTCTCCGGTTGTGGGAAAACAGGAGGGTCATGTTTAACAAATCTCAACATTAGATTAACTTAATTCATTGAAGTAATCGAGTTAATTAAATTAAGTAATTGAAGTGATTGACTTGATCACATTAAGTGATCATGAGATTTCACTCGATTAATTCAAGTAATTTTGAATTTACACTAGATTAAGTTAAGTAGCTGCGAAATTGAATTGATTATACTTGATCGAGTTATGTAATATTGAAATTAGAGTTGATCTTTTCTTTTTAATTTTGAAATTGTGTTGATTACACTTAATTAATTGAAGTGATTGCCTTGATCAAGTTAAGTCATAGTGAGATTACACTAGATTAATTCAACGAATTTTGAATTTACACAAGATTAAGTTAAGTAGTTGCGAAATTGAATTGATTACACTTGATCGAGTTATGCAATATTGAAATGGATCAGGATCCTCTCCGGTTGTGGGAAAACAGGAGGGTCATGTTTAACAAATCTCAACATTAGATTAACTTAATTCATTGAAGTAATCGAGTTAATTAAATTAAGTAATTGAAGTGATTGACTTGATCACATTAAGTGATCATGAGATTACACTCGATTAATTCAAGTAATTTTGAATTTACACTAGATTATGTTAAGTAGCTACTGTAATTGCATAGATTAACTTAAGTCGAGTTAATTGGGGGCAATCAAGTTAAGTAATTTTGAAATTAAGTTGATTAACTCGATTAGTTGAAGTAATTGACTTGATCAAGTTAAGTCATCGTGAGATTACAGTAGATTAATTCAAGTAATTTTGAATTTACACTACGTTAAGTTAAGTATTGTAAATTAAATTAATAATTAATAATAACAAATAAAAAAACACCGTTTAATTGAAACACTTGTTGCTTGATGTGAGACCCATAACAGTGCTTTCCAACAAACGAGTTAAGTTGCTAATGTAATTGAGTTAACTTGTTCCAATGGGAACCCTAAAATATAATATTTAAATAACCTTTGTAACCCTAAAATATTGTATTATATTGTGTGACAATATTTGAACATTTGATTTGTGTTACTTGTAGTTGAAATCTAATGGCAAGGGATGCTTCTGGCTTGTAATCCGCCTCTAAGCCAATTTAACCAATAAGGTGTTGCTTGGCAATACCTTGTTTTTTTAAACTTAGCAAAAAAACAAAACTAAAGTGACAATGTGTGTGCAGTAAAACCAGAACTTTATTTGAAATTTGTAATTGATCCGTATTGTGGTAGGTGGGAAAATTAAAGTTCTTTTCAATGTATTAATTTTTTTGAAGAATATTAACCAGTGTCCTTATGATGTATTTAATATTTGAAAAGGTGATATATTTAATTTTTCAATACAAAGTTATTTTTTTTGGTATATCCTTAAAGAATGTCTTTAGAACACTTACTAGCAAAACTCTAATTTTTTTTGTACTTCTATTCTATGACAGTCAGTTTATGCTATAAAGTCTTTGGCTTTACTCGTATGGTAAAAGCGTCATAATTTTTTCACTGACCAATGGGTAGACCAATTCTCGTGACCAATTTTAATGAAAAGTAAATAATTTTACTAATAATCAACGCACAAGCACGTCCAAAATCATAACATAAGAGTACATTTTGTTAAAGAAAATAAAAAAAAAAGTACAATTACTGACGAAAAAAGGAAAATACGATGCGAAGGTTTTCTAAGCGAACCAACGCTGACAACATACTCAACAACAAGTGAAGTGTCTAAATAGTGCAATCAGCTTGTGAACAAAGTGATTTTCTCCTTCAAATAATTTAATTCTCTCAACAAGCTGGACCTTTTCAGATTGAAGGTCCTCTTTCTCCTTCTTAAGTCTACCATTTTCAAAACACACTTCCTCAAAAGCTTGTTGGAGAGAAGTGAATTCCTGTTCACGACTACTTTCTTCAAACCCACAGAAGTTGGGTTGTTTGTTGGGAGAACCTCCAATGTATCTCTCTTCACTGCTGCTTCCTTCAGGTGAACTTCCTGGCATGTAGTTCATCGATTTCTCGTGGTGTTTTAATTCAATCTTCAGCAATATGTCTTCAAAGTTTTCTTTAGTCACCAAGATTTCACACTTTGGTGATTCTCCTCGAAGGTAATCTTGTGGCGTCATTCTTTAGATGTTAATTAGCAGACCAAGAAGTGATCCTTATTTACTTGACAACCGCATCACACTATTATAGCCGTTTGGCTATGTTACACATTACCAGTGCTTTACACGGTACCGCTCTTCTGGCTGTAGTGACTGATACTGACAGTTCAGGTCACCGAACCTACAATTCAATGTGTAGAGGGCTATAACTTTAGGTGGCCAAACTTCCAATTCAATTTATAAAAAAATATTTCTAAAATATTCAAATCCAGAGACAGTAACTAGTTTATGAAATGTCATTGTTTATAATACTTTTTCTCTTAAAATAATGCAAATTTTGAACTATCTAATTGACCCATTTGATTGATTAGTTACATGGAAAATAATTTTGGCCTCCTATGCTGATATCAATGTCAGCACCGCATGCCTGAGGGGATATGATGGTTTCAATACAGTATCACCGTTGTAGTAAAAAGTCTGATATGTAGGAAAGTTATCCATCTCCATGCCACAATAAACCCATTACAAATTACAAAAGTCAAACAAATTGCACAGAAACCGTACACCCGATATGTAGGAAAAGTGAGCATGCATTAAATGTTGAGTTTTGATAAAATGATGATAACCCTGTTAGCACCGCCTGGTAGGGATAGTACTGGAATGGATATATGGATTTTTGGCTAATGGAATCTGACGTTTATAGGGTCAGTTTCACCGAAGTAGATGGTTTTGCATAAGCTTTAAAAAGGCGCACACAGCTTCCTCCAAGAAAACACCCTAAACAATGTATAAACATAGTAACCAATGCCCAATGTTTTTATACATTGGGGTTAGTATTGGGTGTGACAAAATTGGCGGACACAAATACATAATAAATAAGTTCATTGACTTGCTTTCTCACGTCTTGATAACAGAGTAAACCACCCAACATTTTGCAGTGAATATGGAGCCATCTGTTGCAGGAGATAATACAGAAGAACAAAGAATAACCTCCACCCCAAAGTAAGTGTATCACTCAACTCTTACCTAACACTATAATGCCTCATAAATTTTGCTACAAACCTAATTTATTTCAATGCACAGTGGTAAAAATGACAACCATCTCAACGCTAGAAAACCATCTACTGAACACCTACCAGACATACATAATGACATTAAGGCTGAAAGCACAGCTTTTCTCCACATGATGCTTGCTTGTATGGAGGTAATAACTTTTGTACTATAGCGTTGACTAAATTAGTTAGGTACTATTACTAACTATGTAATATGTAATTTTGTGTAGAGGATGGTAAAAGGTCAGGAAGAAATTAGGTCAGGTTTGACTTCCTTGGCAAACTATGTCAAACACAAGGAAGGCTGCCCAGAAGAAGTCTAAAAGGATGTTAATGTGGAAAAACTTGTTGATACCTACCCACCCGAGAAGTGTAATAGTAATGAAAGACCCAGTTCTGATTCGGTTGTGATTGTGGAGCCCAACTTAAAGAAAAAGTCAAAAGGCAAGGCCCCGATGGAGGAGGGGATAAATGCTGACCTTCTGAGTCCCAAAGTTGGCACATGTAATAAAGGGAAATATAGAAGTGAGTACAAGAGGAAAAAAACATCAATGGGTCAAGACGGCACATCTGAGGTGTTTATGCCTTGAATATACTATTCATTACACCATTAATTCCCAACATGTTCTAATATAAAATAAGCATGCTTACATTTATGCTACATTTGTTGACTAATGTATTCATAAAGGCAACATGGCCCACATGTTACATTTGAGGCCCAACTAACTTTCTACTATTCATTCAGCATTTGTGCAACTGAAGTCCTTAAATAAAAAGAGTATGCCCAACTTTCATTATGATAGTGATGGTTCCTTTGTAATACTGATATCGTATTTTTTTTCGTGGCCCATATAGTAGTACTGGGGTCCAAAATTGCCTAAGTAGCATTTGTTGTGTAGTGCTTTTTTATGGAATCATTTCATGCAATATAGTCTAGGTATCGTGTAGATCTGATTGTTATCTATTAACCAAACTCTAAATCAATATGCAGCATGATTTAGGATATTTTGCAACAGAGTGTAGCTTCATTTCAAAGCAACTTTTTACAATACCCCCACCAACAAGCCAAGCAGGCATCAACAGGCAGGCATCCACACGCAGCCCAGATGTTGTAGACCTCGGTTTTGACACCGGTAACCCACTCTTTGTGTTCCCAACAACAAAATCACCAACAAGCCAGTTCCTGAACAGAATCACCCCTAACAAGAGGGGCAAACACTATACTCCTAAGGTAACAAAATTAAGTATACCTACAGAACTGTTATATGGACATTCCATGATTCTGTCATGTAATATTTGGCAGTCGGGATGCTTGGGCTCATGTTTCCTTAACCATTATGCAGGGTTTCAAATCAAAGTTCAAACCTACCCCCGATATGGGGCTGAAAAAAAAGAATGAACACGAGGTTGCATTATACGTGTATGGGACAGATTTGGAACTGAGGTATTAACCTAATTGTTTGTTTTGGTTATCGTTTTAACAAATGCTTATATCGAATAAATGTCAACGACTCATTGTTATCAGTGAGGTATTATACAAGTTTGATGAGGTGAAAATGACAAGAAAAGATTTCTTCGAACTATGCCCAGGGAGAATAGTGAAGGAAGATGTAAGTAGTAGTTCTAAACATTTATAATTTAATTCAAATATTAATTACAAGACAACCCCATATTGACTTAGTGCATCCTGTTCTATAGATTATTAGATTGACGGCATTGAAAACAACTATGTCACAAACATTGGAGGTGTTGCCCACAACATGGACACTGCCACCATCTTTCTCAGTTAGTATAAAGCTGAAAAGCACAATACGGTATTTGATAATTATATACTTTAGAATGATACATGTGTATCCTAACAACTTGATGTTTCCTAATATGTAGGATGATATCCTGTTTGGTGTTTCACTGGACGATGTCATCAGCAAATATAGCCAGCCTTGGATGTCTCCAACCAGCGACTTGCACTATGTATTGCGACTGTTTACCCACTTGTCAATTTTATTCACCCTTTGTTGACCTTGTCCAACATAGTAGATTATTAAGTAGTGGCAATTTGTTATTTTCAGATATATGTGCCTATCTGTGATCGCAGTACACATTGGTATCTTATGGTTGTTTCATTATTTGACAAGAAGGTGTATTGGTTGGATTCTTATAAGAAGTCGAGTGAAATACATTCAAGGCACAGCGCTTTGAAATTTGTGGTATGTAGAAGTTTTATTTTCCATCGTTGTTGATTTTGTGTGGGTACTGTTAACTGCTGTTTTTGCCCGATATGCAGCAATCTTTTATCCACAAGATCTTGATGAAATCAGCATCATCGACGTTTGGTCGAGATGCGTTGCCTGATATTTCCATATGGAATTTGGTAGAGGCAGAAGGTATCCCTAATTGTGGGGATAGGTAAGAAATAACAAAAGCTAGTACCACACCAAACAACTGTTTTTTTCTACTGTTGAATGCAATTAATACCCTACTTGGATTGATGTAGTAAGGACTCCTCCATCTGGCTTTTGGACTGGATGGCGATGGAAGACAGCTTTCAACCCAATGTCTTTGGGAAGGTTTGTGATAACTGTCTGGAGTGTCCTGTTAATTGTTTTAGTATTTTCCTAGTAAAGACTAAACTATGACCTATTACAACATGTTCTTCCGCTGAATGAGCAGGCAGTCCGAATGCGGACCATGTTGAATCTCATCATGTCAGTATTCAACCAAGTGGGGAAAAGAGTGGAGGCCAGAGCTGGCAACCTGATGAGGAGTTACACTCCTTCAACAGTGTAGGTGGTGATCAAGGATTCTTTTTTGGAAGTATTTTTTGAAGTACACAGTTTTTTGGTGCACCTTGACACCTATCAATGACCACTATATTCTATTTTTTTGCGAAAAATATGAATCCAGTGTGTACGGTTAAGCATGCTATGTAGTTAAATTTATATAAACTTCTATCTTTTATCAACAAGACGTAGCCATATGAAAATAATTATTTAGGCAATTTACGCACATTAGATATAATAACAGATCATGGCAACATTTATTAACGCGATTAGATAGAGAAACAAAACCTGGAAACAGGGGAAGTTTGACATATCTTCGTAGTGACAAAAAACAACTTGTGATGGTAAAAATAGAAGACAAATATATCAAATAAAGTTATGAACATTTAAATGAACCAAAATGAATCAAATATAGGAAAAAGTATAAATAAACTATCTATCAGGGTGGATATAGACAGGTTAATTGAGAATGTGGTAATAGACGGGTATATAGACGGGAGTCAAGTGAATCTCAGTTTCATAGACGGGTATATAGACGGGAGTCAAGTGAACCTCAGTTTCATAGACGGGTATGTAGACGGGTTGATAGACGGGTTCCTTCAAATTCAGCCATGCTGATTTCAGGACATAGACGGGTTAATTGAGAATGTGGTAATAAGCGGGTGTACAAAAGACGGGTGGACATAGACGGGTTCCTTCAAATTAAACCATGCTGTCTTCAAATATGTTACCATTTATTTCTTAATTACATTTCAAACAATAATGTTAGTTCAAAATGGAGGCTATACGCACTTCAAAATTACACTGATGTTCAAATAAATAAATATTATTTCAAGAGGTGGCAGCAGATGGATCAAAGTTTTCTCGAACTTAGTATGGAGTTGAGAATGAGGTAACAGATGGGTGGATATAGACAGGTGGACATAGACGGATTCATTCAAATTCAACCATGCTGACTTCAAATATGTTACCATTTATTTCTTCATTACATTTCAAACAATAATGTTAGTTCAAAATGGAGGCTATACGCACTTCAAAATTACACTGATGTTCAAATAAATAAATATTATTTCAAGAGGTGGCAGCAGATGGATCAAAGTTTTCTCGAACTTAGTATGCAATGCATATAGCTTGAGTTGAGAATGAGGTAACAGATGGGTGGATATAGACAGGTGGACATAGACAGATTCCTTCAAATTCAACCATGCTGACTTCAAATATGTTACCATTTATTTCTTCATTACATTTCAAGCAATAATGTTCGTTCAAAATGGAGGCTATACGCACTTCAAAATTACACTGATGTTCAAATAAATAAATATTATTTCAAGAGGTGGCAGCAGATGGATCAAAGTTTTCTCGAACTTAGTATGCAATGCATATAGCTTGAGTTGAGAATGAGGTAACAGATGGGTGGATATAGACAGGTGGACATAGACGGATTCCTTCAAATTCAACCATGCTGACTTCAAATATGTTACCATTTATTTCTTCATTACATTTCAAACAATATTGTTGGTTCAAAATGGAGGCTATACGCACTTCAAAATTACACTGATGTTCAAATAAATAAATATTATTTCAAGAGGTGGCAGCAGATGGATCAAAGTTTTCTCGAGCTTAGTATGCAATGCATGTAGCTTCATTTGCAAGGCTCATTAAACGTCCACCATGAGCAACAATCACTGTAAAAGAGTAAAATAAGTCAACCATAAATAAATAAATAAAATAAATTCCAAAAGACCAATTTCAAATGTCACTCACATCAGTATCAGTTTCATTTTCTTCTCCTTCTGCATGCACATCTTCGTCCTCCGAGTCATCAAACATCGTACTAGCACATGCAATGTCACCCGGAGAATTTGGACACCTCCTTCTGTTGTGACCCTCTATGTGACATTATGAACATCGACGTGGTTTCTTCAACTTCCGTCCTTTTGCTGCACTGGAGGATCCACACCCTTTTGTGCTAACACGTATAGGATCTCTAACATTCTCATGTTCATCAACAACAACATTGCTTGAAGAAGGACCTGCTGAATCCACAATGGACATAATTCTTTCAATTTCACCATTCACTGTTTCCCGTGCTTGGTTATAAACTTCAAGCAATCTAGATGCAACACTGCATAAGCGCCTGCAACAGTGTTGAAGTGCGGCAAACCTTATACACCGATTGCTAGCATTGGAGGTGTTGCCCATATTGTCTGTTCGTTCAAGGCCCTCCTTTGCATTCTTAGACCACCTTTTACAAACCAAGCTGGTGGGTATTTCATGAATGTCACGATAGACAATCACAGTAAGTATGTGAAGACATGGAATGCCAAATGATTCCATCCCCTTGCACGAGCACCTCCACTCCATATCATTCACATATAACGAAACAAGCCACTCAGACCTTACGTTGGAATCTGTATACTTCGTGACAGTATGAATCAAGGTACTTGCGGTGGTCTTACACCGTACCACCTTCACAGATCCTAGCTCCAACAATTTTTCACGAACAAGGTAGAATATGTCTCTGGTGTATATCTTAGAAGCATACATTTCCAGGGTTGGAACATTAGTTTGCATCACAGGATCCCCTTCACATGACCTCAAATCCGCCTCAATCTCATTGTTGCGGATATAATTCACACAACGGTCAAAGTGTTTCACGAATTCATACAGGCTATCTAATGATCCCACATACTTGCCAATCTGCGTGTGCAAGCCTTCACAACGGGAGGTAGTCCTAAGTCCAGCAAAAAAAGTGCCCCTCATGTATGCAGAGGCCCACATATTCTTCTTTGCATATGTATCTTCAACCCAAGGTATATCTCCAACATCATTTTCAACAACCATTCTGCTCCACTTGTCTTCAAACTCCTCAACCGAATAGTCATCGAACATGCACTTTTTAAATTCTTTTTTGAACTTCGGTTTACATACATTTGCCTTAGCATTGCGCATCAAGTGCCACGCACATAATCTGTGATGAGCGTCTGGGAAGACATGCGCAATGGCATTCCTCATTGCCATGTCGCCATCTGTGATCACTGCTCCCGGAGGTTTGCCTTCCATTGCACACAAAAAATGCTCCAAAATCCAAATGTATGTCCTCTCTGTTTCATCAGACACAACTGCACAACCAAACACAACAGTCTATCGGTGGTGGTTAACTCCGGATAAAACAACAACTGGACACTTGTACTTGTTGCGTCCATATGTTGCATCGAATGCCAAGACATCTCCAAACACTCCATAATCAACAACTGAATCCCCATCACACCAAAACAAGTGGAGCAGTTTGCCCTCATCGTCAACCATGTGCCTCCAATACATCTTCGGATCGTCACGACCCATCTCACGAAGAAGCATTAAGGCTGCGTTGGCATCACCATTTCGCAACCTCTGTTCCTTTGCAAGGTGGTTGTACATTTTCTTTCTCTTAAAGCCAATATTGCCATACCCACTAGACTGTTGTGCAAAAGAACCAAAAATTTTTGGGATACTAATCCCAGCATTTCTCATGCTATTCATCTCGGCAACATCGGCAGCTGTCATCCTATTATGTGATCGAAGACGACCAATAAACTTGTCAAGCATGACTTCATGATTGTGCTCATCCATAAATAATGAGACATACGACCTACTGGTGGGTGCATTGATGTGGACCCGAAACTCAAGTTTACAACCACACCGTATGTTACATCGAGCCTCCCTCTGCCTGTTAGGATTATTGAGAAATTTGTCATCTCTGAGTCCCTGCCTTGCACATACAAAACTCTTCCACAATATACCACCTTTTCTACTGTGACCCACCTTGTGTTTTCTTAGACTAAATCCTCTAGCCCTTGCATACTCGTTGAAAAAATCATAAGCTATGTCTAGATTTGCAAAAGTAAATTGCCTTACTTCATTCGGGCTCAAACTATCAAAAAGGATAAATCCTAAGTCGTCAACAGTATCAATGAGGTAATTTTCCTCATACCTAGATGGACCCACTTCTTCATTGTTGGCCTCTTCGTTCTGACAATCACCTAAGGACAACGATTGAAGGCCCTGCGCACATTCAAACATAATCTCTTCAAAAACCTAACAAAAAAGCATTTCTCTAAACACAATATGACTATTTCGACCCACCTCAGAAATATCTTCTTCGTTGTTGTTTGAAGTAGAGGACTCGGATCTTTCATCCATGTTCAACTCACTACGAATTAACAAAACAAAATAAGTGCATTATACGGTGCAAGCTTCAAAGTTTTTTCCGTAAAGGCCAAATATATATTTACATGGACAACAAAGAATATCAACAAAGGGATTGCTTATTTTCATGAGTAATGTCAACAAAGAATAATTCATTATGATATTAAACCAGACAATGTTCTACTACACATGAAATTAGATCTCTTATGAGTACATGATATTAAATCAGACAATAACTAGAATGATTTGAAACCAAAATATATTGACATCTCATAATGTTCCCTTACAAAACCGCGACCCAAACTGATTAAAGCCACCTATTATGATCCTGCTAAAAGATATAATGGCTAAAATAAAAATACAATTTTGTTAGGTGTAGACCAAACTATTAATCTACCATGATAGACAATAACCACACAGTAGGTAACCAAGACTCATAATAAATTTGTCCAGCAGAATTTATGAAGCACACATCAGCTAACCAAGTCACCCATCCTGTTTCTCACAATGTATGTCACAAAAAGTACCTCGCCAAACTACCCGTCCTGTTTCTCTCAAACCACTGATTCACAGGACCTCCAATTTAGGGATTCCAATCGAAGTTCAAAACCACCCAAACCCAATGACAACTTACGGTCATAGCATAATATAAAATCATAGGGGGCCCTTCGTATAGCACATACCATAGGAAGAATACAGAGGAAGGGTTACTTACGGTTGCAATGTCGCGACTTCTCTAACTCGAATTAGGAGTATAAGACGACTCCAATGTTGTTCAGGTCGCGAAAAGAGGCTTCAGCTCATAATCTCAGGCAAAGACTCCTCCAGTGGTGTTCGCGATTGATTACGTCACTTAGGGTCTAGGATTTGAGATTGACGATGGAAGGGAGATGGAGGGGATGGAGGAAGGGGGAAGCACAAAAATAAGAAGAAGAAGATAGAGTAGAGCGGATGAGATATTCTGGTGGGGGAAGAAGAAGAACAAAATGAGGAAGAAGTTAGATTGGATGATTTTTTCGGGAACCAGAAAGCAAATCATATTCAAACAAATAATTAAAATAATAAATGATATTTTGCAAATACAATAATTGGAATGACCATTTAGCAAATACCTTATCTGGTGTATATCCTTAAATGGGTCAAATATTCAAACCTCATAAGTGTTGCTCATGTGGCACTTCTATTGGCCAATATTGCAAGTCATTTAAGGAGCACCTTGCACCTCTTTTTTTGAGGGTGCAAGGTAGCACGCACCATGAAAAGATAGTGTTTTCCTTCGTGCTTGCAACAACATTGTCTTGCCTATTGCCCCCATGTGAATCTGTATCAATTTTGCATAAGTTGGCGTAAGCCTTAGTGGCAAATCTATTTTGAATAGATAATTATTTGTATCATGATTTTGATCATATATTTGATATATGTACAAGGCATTTATTTATTATGTTATATTTGATGATCATATTTATAGCATAATAAAGTCCTTAGAATAGGTAGTTCATTTAATGGAACGTCAAGTATGACTTGACCGTGATATGTCATTAAGTTATGAATACTATTCTTATATATCCATAGTCAAGTATTATTATCAATAAAGACAATAATAATACATTGAGACTATTATGTGAGTGTACTGAGGACCATATTTCACGGGTCATAGATATAAGATATCAAGTCTTCACACAAGTATGAATATTAGTGGAATATTTATACTGGAGTGACCTGCTATGAGAACGTTGCATAATAGTTATGTAAGTGTCATAAGCGATTCTCACGGTGACCATAGTGAAGTAGTCCTTCGACTTGAAGTCACTACGATTCCTAACATATGTAGTTGTAGGCTTTAATACTATTAAACGTTGTTTATAACAGGACCACTATAAAGATATTTATTGGGCCTGCAATGAAACATGTTGAGGAATGTGAGTGATGTAGATAGGATTCGTCTCTCCTACATAACAGAGCTAATGTCTATAGTCCTCTTGATGGTATGCGACATAGAAATGCATGACCATGCTAAGGTGGGACAATATGAGATTTTAGGCCACATGATTGTACGTCAATTACTAGATCAAGAAATAAATAATTGGACTTAACAAGGATGATACATTTATGCCTTGTGTTCAATTAGGACATTGAGACGAAAGGACTTTGATTGCACATTATATATGGTTACAAAAAGGTTTTAATTGTATCACCAATGTTCTAATTAATTGGGTAGCATTGATATATCGCTAGATGCTGCTCATTGTTTATAATATTAATTAGTTATTAATATGATTAATAACAATTAATATTATTGCCAATTAATTGGGTTAGGTTAAGTGAGTGACAGTTATTAGTAAGTTGTGCACGTCACATAAAGTATACATAACACAGAGCACTCATAACGGCCGTTGTTCACCCTTGACAGGCGCGCTCTCTTTTCTCTTTCTATGTGTTGCGCCTCTCTCAATCCTGATAACTAGCACTACGTTATCTCTGACGGTGGTTTGCTCACATGGACTGAGTAGAGGTATTACTACTTTGCAATACTGGTGATAGAGAAACATTTCCTTATGGTGGTTATGGCTGGATATTTATCGTAATCTCGCGATCCGAGATTCATTAACCGTTGGATCGGGCTGAAATTTGGACAGCAGGTTCGTGACATGTGGTTCTACAACTTCACCGTTCAGTTTGTCGATATTGGATCTGGAGCAAGAGTTATGAGCATCGCAAGAAGCAGCATTTTTGGCTAACCAGTATGGTTGGCGCGCACACAGTGTTTGCGGTAAAGCTACGTTTCAAGGGGGGCGTCTACTGTGCACCCAAAAACGGGGTACATGGTGCTCCCCCTTTGATAATATATTTATGATTTTTTTTATTGATAAAAATTTAATTAAATGTTAATTGATTATCTATTGATAAAAAGTGGGGTGCATCATACACCCCACTCATGTTTGGTGCACCATAGAACTCACCACGTTTCAAGAGGTAAACACAATATCCTTGTGATTCATTTGCAATGCGTGGTCCTTTTGCAAAGGGGTTTTTCTGCTCAAGAGGTTTTTGAAAATTATCCCTCTTGAAAACCCAACAGTGGTATCAGAGAGTCTGGTCGTAGTTTGCTATGTATCTGAGGATTGTTTGCCATTGTATGATAACATGTTTATTGCTTTTAAATATGATTTGTTTGTTTAAAAGCATGTTTGTATGATTTGTATGTGATATAAATCTCTTAAAACATGTTTTGTGTGCTTGTTTGTGCTCTTGACATAAACAAGGATTCGCTTCTGCAATCACGATGTGCCGTTTGGCACGGTCGTGCTCCCTGTAGCACGGTCGTGCAGGTTTGAGTTAGCGTTGGTGAATGCGTAGCACGGCCGTGCGTCATTTGGCACGACTGTGCCACTTTTGAACAGCGTCAGCGAGTTTTCAGAACGGCCGTGCTCCGTTTGACACGGTCGTGCACATGTTGAACAGCATCAGCAAGTTTTTAGCACTGCCGTGCTGATGGACAGAATATGATTTTGTCCCATTTTGCATATTTATAAATTGTTTATTAAATGTGCGGTATATAGTAATGGCCCTAGTTTTGGTGTTTTATTTTATTTGGTAAATATGGCCTGCATGTCGTGATTTATTGTATTTATTTTATAAAAATAAATACGGCATGCGCGTCGTGACATTTACTTTATTTATTTTATTCTAAATTTTGTAAATTGCTCGGGATGACATGGAGGGAACACCAAATCATGACACCAGTGGGAGGAACTTTGAAAGTTTGCTCGATGGTCAAAGATTGTAATAATTAGTTTTAATTATTGCACATTAGGAGGCCATAATCATAATAACTTTTATATGTCTTGCATGTTTATGTATGTGATGCATGAAATGTATGAAATGTATGATTTAAATTTGGAATTTAAATTGTATGACAGCATGTATGTCATTGTATGCTTAATATGTTTTGAATGTATGTAAGCTAGTATGTCATGTATGCTATGAGAGACGTTTATATGATAAACAAGCTGGTGAGATCAATTAATTATTAAATTTTCTCAATAAATTAAGATATTAAATGCCTCCTAATACGTGGCACTCGTCAAAGCCAGAATCATTTAAGTGTGGGTCATGCTACAACTGAGCATCTTAATATATTCCGGTGAGACGCGAAAGGTGAAATAACCTACTGTCAACCATTTGGTTGAACTTAACTAAGTGTATTCAATAGGATTGAAACGACTTAGAGGCATGGGGTTGGGCATTAATCCATATGATGGATTAGAATAAGGAGTTATTCATCCAACTGGTCCAAGAATTACATTGGATGTAATTGGAAAGGAGTTTCCTACCTAAATAGCTGAGTTTTGGACGATCAGCCACAGCTGACTCAGAACGAGGTGAAATATGGATCTTGGTCCCACTAGAAAATCTTTCAACAGGATTTTCTGAGTCAATGATGATGATCATTGATTTGAGTAAAATAGTGGGAGCGTATTTAATAAAAGACCTATTAAATATGTTTTAATCATGATACTTATATTTTGTATATTTCTCTATTAAATAATCATGGCTACAAACACAACTATAATTTTATTATTGCGATACATCCTTGAGAAGGATGAGTTATCTAGAATTAAATTTCTGGATTGGTACAAATTTTGAGGATTGGCCTCAAATACGAGAAAAGGAATTGTATGTTCTCAAACAACTTATTCTCAACCAATTTGTTGCTAATACCATAAGGATCGAAAGGGATGCTTAATAGAAGCATCAAGTCGATGCCATTGGTATACGATGTTTCATGCTTGCAATCATAGAGACGTGTGATATGACCATACATTTTATGATACTCTAACAAGAGCTAGCAAGACATAAGAGGTATTAGAAAGAGTATAAAGACAAGAAAGGAAGTATGACTTCCTGTTCAGACATATTTGTTATAAAAGTCAACATATCTACTCCAACATTATAGGTATTGGATACTGCATATGGACCTCACATTAATGTGAAGGATCAAAGAGAATAGGACATTGAATAAAAGGTAAAGGTTAACCCTAAAAGTGAAAACGAAGCAAAAGCTGCTACATTGACTATAGGAGTTTGAGTTTACCATTAGGTAAAGGTCTATCCTATGAGTGGAGATGAAGCAAAAGTTGCTACATTGACTATAGGAGTTTCAATTTACCATTAGGTAAAGTTCTACTGTATAGTTTGAATTTACCATTAGGTAAAGTTCTACTTGAAATAGACAGATGCAAACACTAGAAGGGGGGTTGAATGGTGTTTGACAAATTTATGTGGAATATAGAAATTTTGTCGCAAGCACAGACGGGTTATAATAGACGAGTAAACACAGATAGGTCAATCAGACTGATAACTCGTCTGAAGGTTTTCACAAAAAACACACAATCATGCAAGATAAGAAAAGTTTTGATAAACACAATTATAAACCCCTTTAGTTAGATGATAGTTAAGACAAATAATCAAACTAAAGAGTTAAGAGAAAGAGAGATCACTCAGCAGGTTTTATCCTGGTTCACCCCTTAACAATGAGGCTACGTCCAGTCCTTGGCAGCACCAAGTTTTCTCACTATAACTGATTTAGGTTACAGGACAAACAAATATTATTTTCACACCTAGCCTCTTCAGGCTCCAGACGAGTATTGTTTTCACACCTAGCCTCTCCAGGCTCCAGACAAGTATTATTTGCACACTTAGCCTCTTCAGGCTCAGACGGGTTTGTTTGAGAGAAGTTGTAAAAGGATTACACTTTGCAAGTCTTTCACAAGCACTCAGACGAGTGTATTAAATGTGAAGTTCTAAAAGACTGCGTGTTAACTTCAAATGATTGAAGAATAAATAATGAAAGAATGAAGATATAAATGCACAGAGTAATTGCTCTTGATTGCTTTGATCGTTTTCTGCTGCTGGAATCTTCAAAGTCTTCTTCATTAAATAGGCTTCAAAATTTTAAAGCCGTTAGACACAAGGTCTGAAGTCTTGGCTTCTTGCATATCTTCAATAAATGCAATAGAGTCGTTCTGATCAGCCATTAAAGCATAGGGAACTTCGCTTGTTCTCTCTCATCAGAGTGATACAGACTTCTGATATACCTTTGGTCTCAGCAGGTCTGAATACGTGCTTTTTTGTTTGCAGAGGGAAGACTTTCCCTTTTGGTGTAAGATGCAGTTGTGTTCAGGTAAAGCACTTTGTTGAAGTCCCTTATCAGAGTCGAGACAGCTTTCATCCAATGTATTTTTCAACGTTAGTCACTGGACGGATGAGTAGCTTCATTAGACGGGTTGCCTCTTTAACAAAGAGATGACGTCAGTTGCAAAGTCTTTTAGACGAGTGAGTCTTCCTTTGATCAGACAGTTGAAGACTTTATTAGACGAGTGAACTTCTCTTAGTTCAGACGAGTGAACCTTAATTAGTTCAGACGAGTGAACTTATCTCAGTTCAGACGAGTGAACTTTAGTTAGTTCAGACTTATGAACTTAAGCTAGTTCAGACGTGTGAACAGTTCATATAGACGCTTAATGTTATAATCTGCACACTAAGTAGACGAGTTAAATACCACAGACGGGTTCAATTAAATCATTGAATAATTGTTTTAATCTCATCAAAACTAAGGTAAATGCACATCAGACATTTGGAGACCCAACAATCTTCCCCTTTTTGATGATGACAAAACATGTTAAATGATTTAATGAACTTAAGAAAATTCACATAAATCAGTCATGTATATGATTAGTCAGATTAAAACATTGTTCCATAATTATAACATATTCAGACAGATAAGCATTTAACTTTTTATCTTAGTCTTATCTTAGTATTTTCTCCCCTTTTGACATTATCAAAAGCAATAGAATATAGACGAGAAAAGAAAAGATACATCATATTTAAAGATAAACATTTGTTCATATCAGACAGTTGTAACATTAACATTTTTCATTTAACTTTCTCCCCCTTTTGTCATAATCAAAAAAGAGAAACAGAGGAGGTAATTACATTTAACCATCATTGGCTGTGTACAAGGTACTTTTTAAAAAAAGAAAAATTACATATAAGTGTTAAAAAGATCAAAAAGAGTTAAAAGCAAGTTTGTCCTTTGGTTTTGCCTAAAGGCTTCTTCAACTGCTCCTCCTGAGCAGATGCATCCCCTTTGATGGTTTTAAAAACGAAGAGAAAGAGATTTGAAAACGTAAGAACGAAATACCTTTCAAAAGAAAAAAAAATTCCCTTTTAAAGACCAAAGACAGTTGTAATTTTAAATGAAAGCAACAAAAAGATGGAGGTTTAAAAAAATTGATTTAAAATAAAAGCAGCTATGTACACATTTTGCCTCAGAGAAAGAAATGGCATTAAAGATAATAACCATTTAAAAAGAATTTTTAAAAGAAGAGCGAATGACTCATAGGGTCAGACAATTAAACATAGACAAGTATCATAAACACTCATCAGACAGGTTATTCAGCAAAGCAATGTATATTCAAATTGTCTCTTATAAACTTAAACCTATCCTCAGCTAAAGGTTTTATAAAGATATCAGCCCATTAATTTTCAGTTTTAACAAACTTAACATCAAATACACCTTTTTGAACATAATCTCTTATGAAGTGATATTTGATTTCTATGTGCTTAGCCTTATAATGTTGTATGGGATTCTTGGTTAAGCAAATAGCACTAGAATTATCACACCAGACAGGTATATTATGCTCAAATATAGAGTAATCTTCTAGTTGATGTTTTACCCATAATAGCTGTGAGCAGCAACTTGCAACAGAGACATATTCTGCTTCTGCAGTTGAGAGGGCGATAGTCGTCTGTCTTTTGCTTGACCAGGAGACTAAGTTTGCTCCAATGAAGTGACATCCTCCACTGGTGCTTTTCCTTTCAATTCTATCTCCAGCAAAGTCAGCATCACAAAAACCAACTAATCTGTAATCTTGTGTTCTCAAATACATTAAACCGATATTAGTGGTTCCAAGCAAATATCTAAAGATTCTTTTAACAGCCTTAAGATGAGATTCTTTGGGATCAGATTGGAATCTAGCACACATACAGACACTAAATTGAATATCAGGTAGAGATCCAATCATACCTCTGTAGAAAGTTTGGTCTACCTTTTTACCTTCATTATCTTTGCTTAGATTAGCATTAGTTTGCATTGGAGTTTTCATGATCTTTGAGCTATCCATTTTGTACTTCTTTAGAATCTCCTTGATGTACTTTTGTTGATGGATGTAGATTCCATCACACGTCTGCTTGATTTGCAGTCCAAGAAAGAACTTCAATTCTCCCATCATGCTCATTTCAAATTCTGCTTGCATCAACTTAGAGAATTCTTTGCACATTTTTTCATTAGTAGCTCCAAAAATAATATCATCAACATATATTTGAACTACTATGAAGTTATCTTTTGAGCATTTCTTAAACAAAGTTGTATCAACTTTTCCTCTTATAAAACCATTAGTCATAAGAAAAGAACTAAGTCTATCTTACCATGCTCTAGGCGCTTGTTTTAAACCATATAAAGCCTTTTTAAGTTTGAAAACATAATCTGGTTTTTCATTATCTTCAAAACCAGGAGGTTGTTTAACATAAACTTCTTCTTCAATGATTCCATTTAAAAAAGCACTTTTTACATCCATTTGAAATAGAGTAATTTGATGTTGTGCAGCATATGACATGAGTATGCGAATAGCTTCTATTCTAGCTACAGGTGCAAAAGTCTCAGTATAGTCAATACCTTCTTGTTGGTTGTAGCCTTGAGCTACTAACCTTGTTTTGTTTCTGACAACTTTGCCATCTTCATCTAGCTTGTTTCTGAAAATCCATCGTGTTCCAATAACAGACGTGTCTGTTGGTTTGGAGACAAGTTACCAGACATCATTCCTTTTGAACTGATTAAGTTCCTCTTGCATAGCAAGAATCCAGCTTTCATCTTCAAGAGCTTCCTCAATATGCTTTGGTTCAATTTCAGATAAAAAAGCCATATTGCTTGACTCTTTTAAGACAGATCTGGTTCTAGCACCTTTAGAGGGACTTCCTATGATAAGATCTTCAGGATGACGAGCTTTGAACTCCTAGTCTCTTCTGAGATCATCATTTTGATGTTGATCTGACTGACGACTCGTCTGCTCCACTTATCTGATAGATTCCTCAGCAGACTCAGTTTTTGATATGTCTGGATGTTGACTCATCTGCTGGGTAAGATCAAGTCCTGCAAGATCATCTCCTAGATCTGATAGTTCCTTATCAGTCTTTAGATTATCATTGAATTTTACATGAATAGATTCCTCAACAACAGAGGTTCTAGAGTTAAAAACTCTATATGCTTTAGACACTTCAGAATATCCAATAAAGATACCTTTGTCTACCTTAGAATCAAACTTTCCAAGTTGATCCTTGGTATTTAAGATGAAGCATTCACATCCAAATGCATGGAAATAAGATATGTTGGGTTTTCTACTTTTCCACAATTCATAAGGAGTCTTTAGGATAGACCTTATAAGTATTCTATTTTGCACATAACATGCAGTGTTTACTGCTTTAGCCCAGAAGTACGTAGGGAGATTATTTTCATTGAGCATTGATCTATTCATCTCTTGCAGAGATCTGTTCTTTCTCTCAACCACTCCATTTTGCTGTGGAGTTCTTGGTGCAAAGAAGTTGTGAGAGATTCCATTCTCTTCACAGAACAATTTGAATTGCTCATTTTCAAATTCTCCCCCATGATCACTTCTAAAGGTAGAAATACAGAAACCTTGCTCATTTTGTACTTTCTTACAGAATACAGAGAAGGCCTTAAAAGACTCATCCTTGTGGGTTAAGAAAAGTACTCAAGTAAATCTAGAGTAGTCATCAACAATGACAAATCCATATTTCCTTCCAGCCAAACTGGCAACACTAACTGGTCCAAACAGATCCATGTGTAACAACTGAAGAGGTCTAGAGGTTGATACAATGTTTTTTGATTTGAAACTTAATTTTACTTGTTTACCTCTCTGACATGCATCACATAAAACATCTTTCTTGAAACTAATATCAGGCAATCCTCTCACACGATTATCCTTTTTCAATTTCGAAATAAGTTTCATACTAGCATGTCCTAGTTTCTTATGCCATAACCATCTTTCATCCTCTTTAGACATCGGACAGGTTACACTTTGATCTGAGAGTTCAGTTAGCTCAATCTTATAAAGATTTTGCTGTCTATTAGCTGAAAAGAGGGTCTTGCCACTCTTATCTTTGACTATGCATTCATTCTTAGTGAAGGAGACATCAAATTCACTATCACATAATTGACTTATGCTAAGTAAATTGTGTCTTAGTCCTTCAACCATAAGCACATTTGAGATAGAGGGAATAGGGAGTTTACCACCAATTGTACCAACACCAATTACTCTTCCTTTTTGGTTGCCTCCAAAGGCAACAAATCCACCATTCTTAGACTGGAGGTCTTGGAACATAGACCTTTCTTCTGTCATATGTCGCGAGCAGCCACTGTCCAGGTACCAGCAGAGGCGTCTGCTTTGTCCTATTAAGGATGTCTGTAACAGAAATTATTTTATCTTTAGGTACCCATATTTTTTTGGGTCCTTTTCTGTTAGTTCTAGGAGTCTGTGAAAACTTCCTCTTCTTCTTGGGAAAACACTTAGACATAACATGTCCAGCTTTTTCATAGAAGTTACAGACGGGTCTAAGTCTAACTGGAATGGGTTTAACATAGACAGTTGAAGATTTTGTTGATACTTTATGATCAGCTTGATGATCATATCCAATGCCTTCTTTGTTAAGAAAGTGTCTCTGACATCCTAGCAGTTTTGTCAGATTATCTCTGCCATTAACAAATCTAGCAAGATCAGAAGTGAGTTCCTTCACTTTATGTTGAAGTGTGACCACTTCTTCAGAATGTGATGTTTCACTTGAGATCGAAGCTTCATCAGACTTTTCAGTCCTCAGCTGGCTATTCTCTTTGGCCAGCATCTCACACTCTTGAGATTTTTGTTTATGCTCACTGAGGAGTTTAACATAATCTCTCTTGAGGGATTTGAAGGCCTTAGATAAGCCTTTGGATTCCTCTTCCAGCTCATCATAAGCATCATGCAATTCCTCAAGTTCAGAATGTACCTCAGTTTCAGATTCTGAATCTATATTGGCCATCAAATAGAGATTGGCTTCCTCTTCTGTCTCTTCTCCTTCATGTGTGACAGATAAGGAGTCTCACATTTCTTTAGCAGAATCACAAGCACGAACCTTTTCAAACTCTTCTGGACTGAGAGCACAGATTATAGCATACCTGGCTTTATGGTTTAGATCCCATCTTGTCTTTTCTGCAGGTGTCCACTGAGCCTTAGGCTTGTCTGAGCCATCATTATTTTGAGGAGTGTAAGGACCATCAGTAATGACATCCCATACATCAGAATTTGTTGATAAGATGAACCAGTGAAACATTTCTTTCCAGTAGTTGTAATTTACACCATCGAAGAAAGGGGGTTTGGTTATAGAGCCTCCTTTAGGTTGGGGGTTCCCACTTGAGCTTCCTCCAGAATACATTGTCTATTCTTCAGGATCTTTTCTCTACATTGTTAGGTGCTCAACCCAGAGGCTGAGCTCTGATACCAACTGAAATAGACAGATGCAAACACTAGAAGGGGGGTTGAATGGTGTTTGACAAATTTATGCGGAATATAAAAACTTTTTCGCAAGCACAGACGGGTTGTAATAGACGAGTAAACACAGACAGGTCAATCAGACTGATAACTCGTCTGAAGGTTTTCACAGAAAACACACAATCATGCAAGATAAGAAAAGTTTTGATAAACACAATTATAAACCCCTTTAGTTAGATGATAGTTAAGACAAATAATCAAACTAAAGAGTTAAGGGAAAGAGAGATCACTCAGCAGGTTTTATCCTGGTTCACCCCTTAACAATGAGGCTACGTCTAGTCCTTGGCAGCACCAAGTTTTCTCACTATAACTGATTTAGGTTACAGGACAGACAAGTATTATTTTCACACCTAGCCTCTTCAGGCTCCAGACCAGTATTGTTTTCACACCTAGCCTCTCCAGGCTCCAGACAAGTATTATTTGCACACTTAGCCTCTTCAGGCTCAGACGGGTTTGTTTGAGAGAAGTTGTAAAAAGATTAAAATTTGCAAGTCTTTCACAAGCACTCAGACGAGTGTATTAAATGTGAAGTTCTAAAAGACTGCGTATTAACTTCAAATGATTGAAGAATAAATAATGAAAGAATGAAGATATAAATGCACAGAGTAATTGCTCTTGTTTGCTTTGATCGTTTTCTGCTGCTAGAATCTTCAAAGTCTTCTTCATTAAATAGGCTTCAAAATTTTAAAGCCGTTAGGCACAAGGTCTAAAGTCTTGGCTTCTTGCATATCTTCAATAAATGCAATAGAGTCGTTCTGATAAGCCATTAAAGCATAGGTAACTTCGCTTGTTCTCTCTCATCAGAGTGATACAGACTTCTGATATACCTTTGGTCTCAGCAAGTCTGAATACGTGCTTTTTTGTTTGCAGAGGGAAGACTTTCCCTTTTGGTGTAAGATGCAGTTGTGTTCAGGTAAAACACTTTGTTGAAGTCCCTTATCAGAGTCGAGACAGCTTTCATCCAATGTATTTTTCAATGTTAGTCACTGGACGGATGAATAGCTTCATTAGACGGGTTGCCTCTTTAACAAAGAGATGACGTCAGTTGCAAAGTCTTTTAGACGGGTGAGTCTTCCTTTGATCAGACGGTTGAAGACTTCATTAGACGAGTGAACTCTCTTAGTTCAGACGAGTGAACCTTAGCTAGTTCAGACGAGTGAACTTATCTTAGTTCAGACGAGTGAACTTTAGTTAGTTCAGACTTGTGAACTTAAGCTAGTTTAGACGTGTGAACAGTTCATATAGACGCTTAATGTTATAATCTGCACACTAAGTAGACGAGTTAAATACCACAGACGGGTTCAATTAAATCATTGAATAACTGTTTTAATCTCATCAAAACTAAGGTAAATGCACATTAGACATTTGGAGACTCAACACTACTCTATGAGTGGAAATGGACCAAAAGTTGCTACAGTAACTATAAGAGTTTGAATTTGCCTTATGGGCATTAATGGAAGTAAATAACTGTTATTTTATTCCATTGATAATAGAAACATCATTTCTATCTTGTATAGAAAAGAAAGAATTTTAAGTTGCAATAAATGGACAATTGTTGTTCCATTTATTCAATTGATGTCTTCTATGCTTGTATTCATATGAGATATGGACTTTGTGTCATTGATCTCGATATACCCATCTATAACATAAATGGGTCAAACCAAGTGATTTGGACCCTCTATGTCTTTAGCAATATCTTTAGACCATATAAGTAAGAAACACATTTCCAAGCTCCACTAATATAGACTCTTGGACTCATCCAATAATGAATTGTTCGAGGTCTGCGAATTTTACTTGTTTGGAAATATGACTAAGCTTCATTCACTAGTAAAGTGGAAGAGCTAGTAATCTTTTGGCATGATATATTGTGATGCATGAGGGTCTCTAAACAAGTTTGCTAGAAGACAATTTTCCGTACTTCGTCTCATTTACTAATTACTTCAGTAAAAATAGATTTGTGTATGACACAAGTCCGAAATACTTGAAAGGTTCAAAGAATTCGAGAACGAAGTGGAGAACTAATTTTGGAAAAGTATTAAGGTCATGCGATCGGATTGTGTTGGTAAGTACTTAAGCCAACTGTTTGATGACTATCTGAAGGAGTATGAGATTATATCTCAACTCACTCCTCCTGGAACACCATAATGGAATGGTGTGTCTGAGAAGAGAAATCGCACCTTGTTGGAAATGGTACGATCTATGATGAGTCAATCAGACTTCTCTAACTCTTTTGGGGGATATGCTTTACATACAACAGCTTTCACACCTAACTGTGTTCCATCTAAGCCAACTGAAAGACAGCGTATGAGATATGGACTAGTATGCGACCAAGTATGTCTTTCATGTAGATTTGGTTGTCAAGTTTATTGAAACTTTTGGTTTCAAATTAGCTTAGACCCAAGTGTGACAAATGTATCTTTGTGGGGTGTCCTAAGGAAGCAAACAGACAAAATGTTTGTCGTTAGGACTAGAGTGTTCCTTGAGAAGAAACACATCTCCAAGGGAGACAGTAGGAGGAACGTAGAACTTGGATAAATCCAAGCACCACAGAGTACTGACCCACTTGCAATGGAATAAGAATTGGTTCCACAAGATGTTGTGGTCCAACCACCAGTTCAAGTAACACAAGACTCGCGTAGGTCAAACAAGACACGTCATCGACCTGAGAGATATGGAATAATCCTAACTCAAGAAGGTGATGAACTGCTCATGGATCATGATGAGCTTGTGACTTACCAGGAGGCCGTCGTTGGCTTAGATTCTAGGAAGTGGCTAGGAGCCATGGGATCTGAAGTAGAATCCATGTACACCAATCAGGTATGGACCTTTGTTGAGTCACCTGAAAAAGGGGTAAAACCCATAAGGTGCAAGTGGGTCTTCAACAAGAAGACTAACATGGATGGGAAGGTGAATACCTTCAAGACGAGACTGATTACGAAAGGTTTCAAGCAAATTCATAGTATGATTATGATGAGACTTTTTATCCAGTTACATTGATTCAGATCCCACTTGCTATTGCTTCATTGTATGACTATGAGATCTGGCAAATAAATGGCAAAACAGCATTCCTTGATAGGAATCTTCTCGAGGATGTGTACATGACATAACCTGAGAGTTTTGTCTATTCAGAGAATGCTGGAAAGGTTTTGCATGTTGCAAACATCCATTTATGGATGAAAGCAAACTTCTAGAAGTTGGAATCTTCGTTTTAATGTAAACTGTAAGACTGTTTGGATTCATCAAAGAACAAGGATGGACCTTGTGTGTACAAGAAGGTTAGTGGGAGCATAATTATTTTTCTCATATTGTATTTATATGACATACTACTTATGAAAACAATATTCCTACACCATAAAATGTGAAAACATGGTTAAGGAACTATTTTCAATGAAGGACTTAGGCGAAACGTCCTATGTATTAAGAATCAGAATCTATGGAGATAGATCGCTGAAATTGTTAGGCCTTAGTCAAAGGTACATAAATTGACAAAATGTTTGGGCACTTTAAATGTGCACGATTCCAAAAAGGGTATCTTGCATATATCAAGTGGCGTATACTTGTCCAAGAGACAGTCCCTGTTACATCAGATGTAGAGGAACGCATGAATAAGAATCTATATGCTTCGACAATTGAATCTGTTATGCATGCCATGATATGTACTTGAACAGATGTCTCGTATGCTTCGAGCATGATGAGAAGGTACCAATCCAATCCCAGTGAAGGTCATTGGACCAAAGTCAAGAATATCATTAAGTACTTGAGAAGAACTAAGGATTCATTCTTGATCTGAAATGGTGAGGAAGAGCTCATTGTAATGGGTTACACTGATGCTAGCTTCCAAACCGATAAAGATAACCTCAAATCGCAGTCTGGTTTTGTGTTTTGCCTTAATGGTGGCACTGTGAGCTTGAAAAGGTTCCAAGCGTGAGACAGTTGCTGATTTTATAACAGAGGCCGAGTATATAGTTGCCTTAAATACAGATTTATAGGCCGTTTGGATCAGAAAGTTCATTTATGAACTAATCGAAGTTCCTAACTTTGTGAACTCCATTGATCTCGTTGCGATGATGATGGAGTAATCACCTAAGCAAAGGAAACTTGATCTCACCAATGATCCGAACATATACTTACGTGCTTCCATCTCATTCGATGGATGATTGATAGAGGAGATGTGAAGATGTGTAGAAAGCTACAAATGTAGTTGCCTTAAATACAGATTTAAATGTCGTTTGGATCAGGAAGTTCATTTATGAACTAATCGAAGTTCCTAACTTTGTGAACTCCATTTATCTTGTTGCGATGATGATGGAGTAATCGCCTAAGCTAAGGAAACTTGATTTCACCAGTGATCCGAACATATACTTGAGTGCTGCCATCTCATTCGATAGATGATCAATAGAGGGGGTATGAAGATGTGCAGAATGACAACACTAAACAATCCACTATTGGAGTCTCTTGCTTAGTGGTAGCATGACATTCACACTAGACTGATGGGTGTTATATTGATGCTCGATTGGCTCTAATGCTAGTGGGAGATTGTTGGGGTAAGTCCTTGTGGCCAATCTATTTTGAATAGATAATCATTTGTATCATGACTTTGATCATATATTTGATATATGTATAAGGCATTTATTTATTGTATTATATTTGATGATCATATTTATAGCATAATAAAGTCCTTATAATAGGTAGTTCATTTAATGGAACTTCAAGTATGACTTGACCGTGAGATGCCATTAAGTTATGAACTCTACTCTTAAATATCCATAGTCAAGTATTATTATTATTTTTTGACAAGGAAAGACATTCATTCAATCAAATTGATAGAGTATATCGATGACAATACAGATCCAAAATTGCTAAAAACCGAAAAGGATGAAACTGCGAACAAACTCACAGCACCCAGGTTAAAAGCATAATACAACAAAGTCAAATTGCCTACAAAAGTGACACCATCAAAGTCACCGGAATACCCATACTTCCGGATCTGTAGCATTGAGACCCAAGTCTTGATCAAATCTGTGATGGATCGAAGCAGATCTGTCAATCTGGAACAAACGAACACTGCACCAAGACGGGAATCAAACAGCACCGCACCAAGACGGGAAGCCAAACAAAGCTACACCAAGACTACGAAGAACAAGGAAAAGAAATACAAAAAGATCCAGATCTATGTGGAAAACTTACACAAAAGAACCAGATCTATGTGGAAAACCCACTTTTGGAAAGAAAAGAAGAGAAAAAACGAAGCAAATGGGTGGTTTTAGGCCCTGTCGTCGTTTGTGAGAAACCACCCATGCTGCCTTCTGTGAGAGTGTGAGGGAGACGAGAGACAGAGAGGAGATTTTCTTAGGGTTGTGACATTCAAGTATTATTATTATTAAAGACAATAATAATACATTGAGACTATTATGTGAGTGTACTGATGACTACATTTCACGGGTCATAGATATAAAATATCAAGTCTTCACATAGGTATAAATATTAGTGAAATATTTATACTGGGGGACTCACTATGAGAACGCTACATAATAGTTATATAAGTGTCATAAGCGATTCTCATGGTGACCATAGTGAAGTAGTCATTCGACTTGAAGTCACTATGATTCCTAACATATGTAGTTGTAGGCTTTAATCCTATTAAACGTTGTCTGTAACAGGACAACTATAAAGATAGTTATTGGGCCTACAATGAAACATGTTGAGGAATGTGAGTGAAGTAGATAGGATTCGTCCCTCCTACATAACAAGGATAATGTCTATAGGCTTCTTGATGGTATGCGACATAGAAATGCATGGCCATGCTAAGGTGGGACAATATGAGATTTTGGGCCCACATGATCATATGTCAATTACTAGATCAAAAAATAAATAATTGGACTTAACAAGGATGATACATTTATGTCTTGTATTCAATTAAGACATTGAGACGAAAAGATGTTGACTGCACATTATATATGGTTACAAAAAGGTTTTAATTGTATTACTAATATTATAATTAATTGGGTAGCATTGATGTATTGTTAGATGCTGCTCATTGTTTATAATATTAATTTGTTATTAATATGATTAATAACAATTAATATTATTGTCAATTAATTGAGAACCTATAGGGTGACACGCATAGAGCAAATGCTCAGAGAATTAATTTAATTGATTAATTAAATATGATTTAATTAAAAATTAAAATGGGATCAGTTTAATTGATTAATTAAATATGATTTAATTAGTAATTAAACATTGGGCTTGTAGCGTATAGTAGCCCAATTAGGTTAGGTTAAGTGACTGACAGTTATTAGTAAGCTGTGCATGTCACATAAGGTATACACAACATAGAACACTCATAACGGCCGCTGTTCACCCTTGACAGGCGCGCCCTCTTTTCTCTCTCTGTGTGCTGCGCCTCTCCCAATCCTGATAGCTAGCACTACGTTATCTCTGAAGTTGGTTTGCTCGCGTGGACTGAGTAGAGGTATTGCTACTTTGCAATATTGGTGATAGAGAAACCTTTCCTTATGGTAGTTATGGCTGGACAGTTATCGTAATCTCGCGATCCGAGATTAGCTAACCGTTGGATTTGGCTGAAATTTGGATAGCAAGTTCGTGACATGTGGTTCTACAACTTCACCGTTCAATTTTTGGATATGAGGTATGGAGTGAAAGTTATGAGCATCGCAAGCAGCATCGTTTTTGGCTAACCGGTGTGGTTGGCGCGCTCACAGTGTTCGCCGTAAAGCTACGCTTCAAAAGGTAAAGACAATATCCTTGTGATTCATGTGCAATGCGTGGTCCTTTTGTAAAGGGGTTTTTCCGCTCAAAAGGTTTTTGAAAATTGTTTTAGAAAATTATCCTTCTTGAAACCCCAACAGCATAAACATTCTTAGATGAGGCAGGATCAACTAAAGCAAAATACCCTGTTAATTCTTTTAGATAACTGAGAGCCTTTAACAATAGAAAAAGTGATTGCTGCTGGACCTCCACAATCAAGAGCTTCATTATTTCCCAAAAATTAACCACACCATAAGTAGGTGGCATCACGGCAGATTGTAATGCAGTAAGTGACCAATTTGGATAGAGCTTCCTAAGCAATACAGCTATTCCACACCGTAATAAACTGCTAAACAGCCCTAGGGAACACTCCTCCAAACTGCTCAGAGCACAACCTGATATCTCGGTGTTCCATGATATTGGATCCACTTCTTTCATCTGACCAAACAATCTTCTTGCATAATAAACAGAACCAGCCTTAATGCACGTATGAACAAGGTTATTTGCATAAGAGACAATCCAATCCCACCCATGTCTCATAGCAGCATAGTGAATCGGTCTTCCCTTGGTGATTTCACATAGGTTTAATGAAGCAGGAATGACTACGTTCCAAGTAGAGTGTGTTCAATTTGTTCCATGGCCAATCCTCACCACAAAGGTGTTTACTTAATTTTTGTGTTTCAATATCAGCATTTTCAAAATGTGACAAGTAAATAGGAGTATCCTTCATAACCACAGAGCTTCTAGAAATTTGTGGTATAGAACAAGAATTACCCGGATGCTTTTGTTTGGTCAGGGCATAACCCTTGCCCTCTTCCATTGCCATATAGTGACTAACTGATGGGTCTAGCGGAGGTGGCACGAGCTGTGTCGTCGGAACGACAACTCCATCTGGTGATGGATTAACTAGTGATTCCGGTAAAGGCGGCACGAACGGTGGTGGCGGAACGGCAACAATGTTTGGTAGTTCCAGCAGGGGAATTGCGGCTGGGATTCTCTCGGCTGGGAGGTCTGAAACCTGTTGCGCTAGTATTGACAAAACCCCCTCCATCTCGATCGGCAATGGGGAGGGCCCCGATACAAATGTTGGTGTAGCCTCGAAGGAGGGAGAATCGTTGAAGGAAGCAAGCTGAGTGTCGCAATGAAGTTTGAAGCTGGAAAGGACCCCTATAAGCGAGCTAGAAAGGACCCCTTCAGAGTGAGCTGGAAAGGACCACTGAACCTGGTTTGGCAACAACTTGGGAAGTTGATTCCGGCTCCGGCTCCTATTCCTCTTCCTCATCTGATAATGGCAAAACGTCCCGATAATCAGGCTTAAAACGCCAAAGAATTGCGACGGTGAATGAATCCCAACTTGTTGGTGGATGTCGTGGAGACCACCATAGCCACCAGTTGAGAGCATGGCCTCGTAAAGTCGTCATCGCTTCTGACATCTTCTCCTCCTCTGGTGTTCCCTTTGCATTAAAGTATTTCTCAGTGCAAAGCACCCACCAATAGGCATCTTCTTCTCCATCAAACATCAAAATTTCCATCTCCAACCCTGGAACAGCAGGAATGAGTTCATCAATGAAAGCACCAAATGATAGGGGTTGGATTTTAGGGATTGATAACAATAGCTTTCTTGAATTCGAGGCCAGGAAAATACCTCCAGAAATTAAGAAAAGAAAGGAATTTTTCTATAAATACTTCTCTGTCCTTCATTGATTAATCAACATGTTTAAATAGATACAATCCCTACAGAAATAGATCTTATGACAAGTGTCTAAATCTTATTTCAGGGTTGATAACAGAAAAGGGAATCTAACTACTGAATGGGGAGATGCAAGCATTCTAACAGCAAATAGAATCCTTCTAGAACTTGGTATCGATAGAAGGAGTAGCCCCATGCAGGAGCCTTCTTCTCCCATTTGGGTTGTGAGTCATTGGGCCCTATTGAGGTACTTGGCCCAGTTTTCATCTGTGGGGCTTGGCCTAAACCTAATCGCGTATCAGAGGATCATGGGATGAAGAAGGGAATGGAGGTTGAAGAAGATGAAGTGAAGAGAATATTAAAAAATAATAAATTTTATTTATTAATTTTTATTATTTAAATTATTAATTTATGATATTTGTTGACATGGTCGTGTCACGTAGATAAGGAGATGATAAATTCTGAAGGAATGATAAAAAAAACCTAAGTTTGTCATCTGAATTTAACTTAAGGGACCTATTTGATATAAAATAAATTTAGGAGGTCAAATCAAAAAAAGAAATAAACATAAGTATCAATCAAATTAATTTTGCCTAAAAAATAATTATCCAACTATAAATGAATTTTATGATCATAATACCCTCAACGAAAATCCAAAATTACAATGTTATCCTAAACATTTAACCCCTTAGAAAACGAATCGCTTCTCTCGATTTCAATTTTCATTTGCCCTAAAACCCTGGCAGCCCTGCTGCTACACACCGCTGCCACCGCGCCACGGCCCACAGCCACCGTTCGTCGCCGTCCGCTTCTCAAGGTAACACTAAGACATCTTTCTCCTATTATCTGTTTGATTATCTGTTTTAAAAAAAAACGTTTTTTGGTTGTGGAATGTTCAATTTGCAAGTTGATTTTCTGAGACTCAGTGGCCATACTCATACACAATGAAAAATTTAACATTTCAACAATTTCTTTATATGACATGTTTGGGAGTTGGGATAGGCAAAAGAAAATGTTCATAAAAAGATGTTTTTCTTTAACAATTAATGAGTCGAGACTGGAGAGATTTGTTTGGGGTTTTCCTTCCCTCATTTTAAAACCAAACAAGGGTGAGAATGAGATATACTTAAATACAACCTTTATCTCCACTTCCTTTCCTTCAGTCAAGTTCCATCCAAACATACCCTTCATAAGTGAACTTACTTATTGTTAAATGACTATGGGTGCTTTTCAGTACATAGCTTATGATGAGAACGAGGGTAATGTTGGAATTAATAGAAAGTTTGGTAAGGTTTACACTAGGAAGGGTAGGAAGGGAAACTCAATCAGTAGTGGAGGGAATCTCATAACCAACTCTGCTGAGTTGGCATGAGAGAGAAAGGTGCTGATGGGTGTGAGCGATTCACATGGGGTTGTTGTGAATAAAAGAAGGGAGATGATCTCATGGTGAGGAGGCGAGAATTAACCTCATTGGCTGGGCTAGGACTAGGAGGACCTTCACTACACTGGTGAATTGTACCTTTTTCTGCTTTTATCATACTTGTATCGTCACTGATTTACATGGAATACAAGTGCTGATTCTGATTTACTACTGTTCTATTGCTTCTTCTTATTCCTTCTACTTACATTGTACTTGGTACCCATAAGCTTATTTAAGCGTTTATGCAATAAGCTCTTTTTTAAATAAGTTAAAAACAACTTATTTTCATAAGCCTCTCTGACAAGCTTTTGGAAATAAGCTAAAAAGAGCTTATGAAAAGATCGTAAACTGTTTTAATAAACTATTTGCTTAGGTTTATTATTATAAGTTATTTTCATAAGCTCTCTATAAGCTCTTCCAAACACACCCATGCATGTTTGGGTTATAGTTTGCCCCCAAAGAAACAACTAGTTGCTTCCTTCTCAAACGTGCTTTTGGATGCAAACGTACATTTGCAACGTTACCCCAAACACACTGAGTTGATACTCACTGCTTTATTTGAATGTCAAATTGTTTACAATTATCTCTTGAGCTTTTCTTTGTAATGTCCACAGTGACAAAGCTAGAAAGAGAATAGAGAAGGCTACACAGTCCTCATCTTCTACTCACGATGAAGCTCGTCAGGTTTCTCATTGTCTGTCTCTCTTATTTATATATTTTGTTATTACTATGTCTGTTACTAATTTTCTTTGTTTTTTTATTAATAAGATTTTTTTATATATATTCTGGGTTAAGATCTTAATATGTGTGCTACTTGAGCAGGTTTTTAATGAAGTTGAACAATGAAACTGTATCAATTGAGCTCAAGAATGGTACTATTGTTCATGGCACCATTACAGGTTTTGTTACTTAATCTTCCCTTCCTCACTTTAAATTTTTTTCATGAACATTGGTAATTTGTGTCTTACTGAACTTGCTTATACTCCTTAATTGCATTCCTCCTACTTAACTGAAAAACCCTTTGATTCCAAAGCTTCTCTCTACAGTGGAAGTTTATAATTTACCCTTTTTCTCGACTCATCAACTAAGACTATATCCATATATCCATAGTTATCAATCCTGGATAGCGGCCGACCCCCAAAACTGCTATAGCGGGATAGCGGGAGCGGTATGGCCGCTATTTGGGATCGGTATGGCCGCTATTTGAAAGTATAGACATATAAGATAAAAAATTAAATATATACATATGTAATTGCTAAAACATAACAAATTACTCAATAATGCAAACAAACTCATAATATATAATCATAATTCATAAGTTATAATCTGTCTAATGCTGCAAACAAAATCAAGGAACTATCAAATATTCAAAATAGACTAATGCAACAATCAAAAGTAGAGATAATGGCCCTTGCTTTGCTGCCAACAAAATCAAAGTGACTTAATGCAGCAAACAAAAGTAGACTAAATACTAATACCAGACCACAGACAGAGACTGAAGTTGAAACTTGTGGTTGAGTGGATGAAGCAGCCATGACTGAGATGAAAAACAGAACAGAGATGAAGAAGAGAACGAACAAAACAGAGACTGAAACAAAAGAAAGAAGAAAAAGAAGAAAAGTAGAGAAGAACAGAGACGGAGGAGAGAAGAAAAGAAGAAGAAAAAGTATAAGAAATGAAGCAACGAACCTGTGTTGAAGAAAGATGGTGGCCGGAACTACTGGGTTGGCCGGAAAAGCAAGGACCGGCGAGTGGAAGAGCAGAGTATTATGCTGAGAAGAGAGCAGTGAGCAAAGAGTGAGAGTGGTGGAGTTTGAGCAACAAAATACGAAGAGATTGAAAGCGGTGGAGTTAAATATTAAGCTAGACTCGAAATTACCAAAAAACCCCCATTTTGTAATGTTGTACGCACAATAGGGGAGGGTAAATTTGGGTTTCACCCCTGTAAACAATTAGCGGACGCTTTTCGCAGCTTTTCACTGCTATTCACCGCTTTTCTGGTCTATTTCGCGGACGCTATCGCCGCTACCAAAAAGTGAGACACGATGCAGGAGCAGTAGCGCCGAGGGTCCGCTCCTCTGCTATAGTGGCGCTATAGCGCGCTATTGACTATCCAGACTATATTATCTATGAAAAACAGGCATTCGGGTGGGGATCAATAATTACCCATTAAAATCCTAACGCGTCCTTTGTCCTACATCACTACTGTTGCCCTTTATTTTTTGGGTGGATATTGATAATGTTTTCCGTAAAGTAGAAGCAATTACAACTAAAATATTATTCTTGGAACACAGGAAAAGTAGAAAGATGTTTGTTAGTTTGAAACTTTTGTGAAAAGCAATTGGAATTTGGAAGGTCTCTACTCTCTAGGCCTTTAAATATTAGCAAGGGTGCTCTCTTCACTTTAGGTGATCAGGTTACACTTATTCAAACTTGTTTATCCAGCCTTCCACATCACTACATTTCCCTTTCTTGGATTCTGGTGGAATTGGCTTAAACGCTAGAGAAAATTATGAGGGATTTTCTTTGGTCTGGCATGGGTGAACACAGAAGAGACCATCTTGTTAGTTGGGAGTGTTTTTTGCAGCCTAAGAATGAAAGGGATTGGAGATTGAGTATTCGGTGTCCAAAATTATTGCTTTGGTGGCTGAGTAACTAAAGTGATTTTCTTTAGAGACTACTTCATTGTGACACAAGGTAATTTAGAGTATTTTTTGGAATAATTGATTTAGACCAGTTGCCTATTGGGGTTTGGATGATGGTTGGTTCTTGTTTTAAGTAGTGTTGAGAGGATATTTTGGAGGGAAATAATCCTTTCCTCAAGGCTTTCAGTCACCTCTATCACCTCTCTTCTAAGCATAATTCTCACTCCAGAAACTTCTCTTTCTTGTCAGGGCTCGATATTTTCTTTGAATTTCCACTTTTGGAGGAACTTGAATGATAATGAAACTACTGAACTAGAGTCCCGGGCTCCCATCTGCTTTTACTTGATTCTAATAATCTTTTCCCTAATTCAGATAGGAGAACTTTGATTTTGTTCAAGTAGGTATGACAGTCCTAAAAGATAAAATCCCCTGTTATATATTTTTTGGAATCTCATCCTCTATTTAATCTATCTCACTGTTGTGTCTTTTTCAAGCTCATAATTCAGGAATCGTATGCTAATACAGTCGAGCAAGTACAGGGTCAATGTCAAAGAGACTTAGAGTTAATTTTGGGTATTGAAAACTTTTCCTAATCTAGTTGCACATATGTAAAACTGAAGACGTATAAATAAAATAACTAACTAAAATAAAATACATAGCAAGTAAATGTTGAGGTTTTACTATATGCAAGATATGACTAAGTTTCAAATCCCACCAAGATTGATTTTAACATTAATTATTTTAAATTATTACCCGTAAAATTTATTTTGTGGAGATCTAGTGGCAAAGCTTGTAATCACGGATGATCTATTAATTAAGCCCTAAAATAATAGTCAATTTTATGTTTTACTCTTCTAATTGTCTGTGACTTCTAAATCATTTACTTTAACCCTAATTAGAAATTATAGTAAATATCCAAAACCCACCAGAAACACAGAATGCAAATAATCCTGAAGCATGAGAAAACCATGACTGAAATCATCTAAAATTCATTGATATTATTATCTGAAAGGAAAAGCAAACAATAAACAAAAAATTCCTAAATTGAGCAATAACAATCCAACATAATTAATCCAAAAACAATCAACCCTTAGTATGAATGTGGTGAGTCCCTTTAACTAAAATAGCCACATCTTGCTGCTTCCTGCCCAAAGTTGCTGCTTTGACTCAGGAAGTTTTAGCACACTGATCCTGGGATTTTTGCCACAGGTGTTGATATCAGTATGAACACACATTTGAAAACAGTTAAACTAACTCTGAAAGGGAAAAATCCAGTTACTCTGGATCATCTCAGTGTAAGGGGCAACAACATCCGTTACTATATTCTTCCTGACAGCTTGAATCTAGAGACTTTGCTTGTTGAAGAGACTCCTAGGGTCAAGCCTAAGAAGCCAACTGCTGGTACTGTGTATAGTTTGACTGCCAAAATTTTCATTCAGTCTTTCAGTTCATTGTAATTGTTTCCTAGTGAGCTCTGGTTTTAATTTTAATATATTTTAATTGCACTTCCAGGGAAGCCTTTGGGACGAGGAAGGGGACGGGGCCGTGGTCGTGGCCGTGGTGGTCGTGGCCGTTGAGTTGCTCTTTTCATAATTTTTGTGACGTGGTTCTAAGCTATTCTGGAAGTCTTTCTGGTTATTTTTGGAACATCTGAGGAGTATAATTTATTCCTGCTGTATTCTTTGAAGCACTTTTGTGTTTTAGTGTATGATCTCACCTTTATGCAGAAACTGATGTAACCCGAATTACCTTTTGGCTTATAATTATTGAGTTAATGGAGAACCATCCATTTAGCAGTACGACGAACTGCCCATGAGTTATTGATAATACAGAATACAGTAAATTGGCGAAAGAGATGCTGATAGGTAACGAGTTTGGACTAGATGACATTTTCCTGATGACGCAGATTCGTATGTTTATTTTCATACATGCATGGCATTGCTATTAATGTTTTGTTTTGATTGTTCCCATTGTGTTTTTGTCATATATGCACTGTGAATTTATCGTGTAAATTTATGTCGTGAACCAGTGATATACTACTAGTTAAATGCACTTGCTATTGGCATCTTTGGAACAGGTCAGAGGATACAAATTGGTCATTTTTTGAGACAATAAATATTTTCACATGCTAAGGGCTTATGCTTTTACAGTAGGCTAATATAATGCTGATCCTCTATTATTTTCGACTTAGTTTTTGAAGTGCTAAATCAATGCAGGCCTGTTCATTGTATTGCATATGTTCTTTTTGTGTATAGGTATAAGCTTTAAAATAGATGCATGCTTCTGTTTCAATAATAAGAACATAGATGGTAGCTTACATATGCTCTGTTGAAGTTGTGATGACACTTGTTTACACTAATTTAAATTGACGTATAGGAACATAATGTTGCTGATGATATGAAATCAACTCATTCTGGATTAGTAATAAGAATATTTGGCCATTTTAGTTGATATCTATGTGCCCATAAGAATATTGTTAAGATTAAAGGTCCAAATTGGTTATTGACAAAAAAATATGGTGATGTTTTGATTTCTGATAAATGAAAAATATCAATTTGGTCCTGAAGAATATAATGAATCAAATCAGTCATTTTTAGAATAATTTTTAGGGATATTTTAGTCCCTATCAGGGATTATTTTGATCCATATTTTATATTCTTGAGAATCAAATTGATATTAATGATATCGTGTTTTTTTGTCAAGGATCAGTTTGGACCTTTATTCTATAGTTAATATGAAAGAATGTTACTATGGTGTTTGATGGTGTTGAAGTTCTGTAGAAGTCTACTCTTGTTCATTTAAAGTTGGGGCGTTCAGCCGTTCAATTCATCCGGCATATATATGGGTAGGATGCCAATATGGGTTGATTGAACTAGTTGAAGAGATTGGGATAAGACTTTCCACTTCTTATGTGCTGGTATGAGTTGCAAGACTAGAGAAATTACAGTGCTTTAGTTTGGAAAGGATAGGGATGATGTGTAAAAAAAAAATGATGTGTTAGCTGATGTGTGGGTGCATGGTGCCATGGGGCGTGGGCGGGATGGGGTGGCCATCCATTAACCATCTTATCATTTAACGGAGTAAAACTGATGGTAGGGATTAAAATCGAAAAGAAAAATTTTAAAGGGACTGAAGTTAACAAAAAAAATTTAGTCCCAAAATCAAAATCTACCTATTTTATAGGAATCAAAATGCTATTCAAACCTCATTTTTTTTAATGTCAACATATTAGATAATGATAAAAAAATTATGTTTACAAGGATAATGCAAAAGCGACTAATTAATTGAACAACGATTGAGGAAACTAATATCCACCATGCATATTCCAAATTAATAATTAGTATTTGAACTAATTTTAAAAATATAATGATTTGAATAAATTATAATTGTAAATAATTATTTTTGAATTAATTCTAAAAGGTAACAATTTGAAAAAAAAACTGTAATAACAAATAAAGTAGATATGTACAAAAAAAAAAAATAATAAAGTAGATAATTAACAAATTTGTTTTAGTAACTATAAATATTTATCTTGGAAAATAAAAGAATTAAATAAAAAAATTAAGGATTTGATAATTATAACATTTAAGTGGTAAATTTGAACATGCATTTAAAAAATAAAAAAATTTATGTTTGTATATGAAGATTCTATGACGAACGTCATATTTGAATATGCATCGAGTTCGACACAAGCACAAAGCTGTAAAAAGTTGCTTTGATGTTTGCCATCCGAATGTTACATATATATTGCTACGTTAAACATGCATTCAACAGGTAAAAATTCTCTCCATTTCTTATGAAAAATGGAGAGCTCCATTACTATGGTTTTATAATGTATAGAGGATATTTGGACCTCATCCAATATTACATTATCATGTTTATACCGCTAAAACTATAATAATGGGGAGGATCTCAACTCGTAGTACCGGATGCAAATCGAAAGACATCAAGCTAAAGCAAGTAAACTTTTCTAGCTATAGGTTAATTATATAAAATCAAATTATGATTCAAAATTTAGTAACTTAGATTCACTGAATCTATAAAACTGCACATGATGCAGCATACAAAAAAATTGCACATGATATCGTAAATGTAATTTTTTGTACACGCATAAAAGACTCCTATTGATAGAGTTAATGGGCACAACTTAGTAAATTCAATTAGTCACGTTATTACTTATAGAGTAAAGAATTAAATTGGTTCCCAACATACTGATAAAAAAATGGTTCCCAACAAAAAACGTGAAGACATATTTGATCCCTAAAAAATGAAAAATATCAATTTGATACTCAAATCTCAAATGTTGGTCAAAATAGTCTATCGAGATCAAAATATCCCTAAAAATTATCTTAGAAAAGACTGATTTGATCAATATTTGAGATGATTGAAGACCAAATTGGTATTACATAATTTAGGGAAATCATTTTGAACCACCAAGTACAACTTGGAAAATTTTATTTTGCAACAAATAAAATTTGAAATGAAAAATTTATTCACCACTTAAACATTGCTATTTGCCACTTACTTTTTACAAAAGTTATCACTTATTGATCCCTATATAAAAATAGAATGTGTTGTATTGAATTTCAAAAGAGATTTTTTTTTTGGTAATGAAAGGGGCTAAGGCCCAAAAAAGAAAATTACAATGAAATTATCCTAGGAGTAGCAACTCCCATAACATCAGAAATCAACACCCGCGTAAGAGATATTGGTGGGTGTTCATAAACCTCCATATGAGAAACCTAGACACACCCTATATTTGCCAAGATTGATGCACGTTTGTTGGCCTCTCTATATATATGATTTACTGAGATTGACCAATCTAAACTCATCAGCTGTCAGATTTCATTCAACAAGCTCCATCCTTGAAAACTTCCATCACCTTCTCCCTTCAATCAATCAACTACCACCTTAGAATCCAGCTGCAATTCCAAATTACCAAAGCCACAAATCCCCTTGCCATCCTCTCCCTCAACGAACCTCCACAACCTTTAATTGACATGCATTGTTTGTGACCCTCAACCAATCACAAATAATAATATGAAGTACTTTTAAGATAGTTAAGATAAAAATCAAGAATTTTTAATGATGTGATAATTTATGTTTGATTGATGGTGTAAAAAATTTTTGGTGCCTTCTTCGGTACAACAATAATTTTAGGATAAAAGTTACCTTATCCAATCAAAATGTACCACCTCAATTAAATGAGTAATAATAATGGATCAAGTCAAATGGTTCTCACCATTTGATTGGGCCACCTAGGTACGGTAAAGTTACACTTTGGATACCAGAGAATTCACCAAATTTTTTACCCTAATCATGCATATTAATTAAATCCATGTCAAATAATATAAGAAAGATTCTTTGATACCCAATACTCTTACCTATGTGGCTCAATCAGATGGTGAGAACTTAACGTTATGTGACATTGACATGACTCAATTAATTGAAATGGCGCATTCTAGTTGGACAAAGGGTATCCAAACCCTCTTCTTTTCAAGGATATCATAACAACACCCATAATATAATTATTAAATACATAATTCGTGTAAATATAAAATCTATATAAAAAAATATAAAACCTGTAATTCTACATTATATAAAAAAATTATGTTGGTTTATTGGATTTTTTTTTTTTTTGCTTTTTCAATGTATCCTGGTACCTCATAACTAAAAGACTAATCTCCCATACGCTTAAGTAGGGATGAGGATTTGTTGTCTCATTTTGTCGTACCATATCTGTCCCCAAGCCAATAATATTTTGCCATATATTTTTATTTTTTAACATTACATGAAATTTAACTTATGTGACAAGATATTATTGGTGTGGATAGATTGTGATACACCAAAATAGGACAGTAAATCTTCGCAAGGACCCCTCCCAAGAATGTCTTTTATATAATTTAATTTCTTTAATTAAGTACTTATATTTTTTTTTAAATAGTTACAAAAATTACCTCTATTTTTTGAATTTTGTGATTCGTCATGGCCTTTAAAAGCACAAGCTTGAAACGTAAGCCAACGAATTGAATCAATAGAGCTCTTGAGACGTAGTCGATTCTCGCTAATTAGATCGAAACTCTGCACATTAATGACATTTCTGATGTACATAGATTGATCTAACAGGTCTTCAGAAGCTTTCATGCATTATTGTGAGATGAACAAGGACTCTCTCCAATATAAACAGGAAATGCACATTTCTTCCCATTGTTGACCTTTCTCCATGTTCTAAATCCTTTTTTAGTAAAGACGTCTGCTCCAGGATGTCCGCTTGGCTTTTGAGAAAACAAGTAACAAATCAAACAATAAGCAGCATCATTAATCGGAGACTAATCTAGCCATGAAGGAAAAAGTTTGAACCAAGCAACTTGAAATCGCCTTCGATGATTATCATCATTGAGGGGATAGGCAATTATTTGACATTGATACGGCCCCCAATTTAGATAAGTTCTCCGAACTTCATCTCTTTGATTCACTAGATATTCCCAAATTTGGGGATGCTTTCCGGGATCACGTTCTAATGAATTAATATCAAATTCATCCATGTGGACTTTTCGAACCTTGCAAGGTTGCTCATCCGGATCTGGTTGAACCATTTGATCATTAGAAGGATTCGGTAGAACCATTTCATCTTCATTGGAGGTTATCCTCTTGAAAAATGCATCAATCTTCTTATGATTCACCATTGTATCACTCTTGAAAAACGTATAAATCAACATTGTATCAGAAAAACAATCAGAAAGCATTCAAATCTGAAATCAGTAAGCATTCAAATCCCTAAATCAGTAAATCCCTAAATCCCTAATCAGTAAGCATTCAAATCCCTAAATCCCTAAATCACTAAATCCCTAAATCCCTAATCAGTAAGCATTCAAATCCCTAAATCCCTAAAAAATCAAATTAGTGTTCACGAGCTGGAGAAGACGAACGGAGGAGACGGAGGAGTAGTGTTCTGATACCTGGAGCAAGATGAGGAGGCGACCGCGAGCTACGTTCGCGAGCTGGAAAAGACGAGGAGAGGGATGGAGGAGCTGTGTTCGCGTCTTCACAAGCTGGAGAAGACGACTAGACCGTGCCTTGCAACAACAAGACGTTCATGAGCTGGCGGAGGCACAGCTGCGTTCTATTGGCCGCTGGGAGGGATCGCGTTCTGCTGGGAGGGATTGCTGCCCGGCCTGTGTGATTCGTGAAGGACCAAAACGCGTCATTTTGGTTATTAAGGTTTAAAAAATCCACCCCCCAAAACGATGTCATTTTGGTTACGTAAAAAAAAAAAAGATGGCAGGAGCCTGGCACATGCAGGTCTCTTAGATGCTCCACCCCTAGATGGAAGGCAGGTCGGTGGTGGGATGTTGCACCAAGTTATAACAAATGACCTGACAATTTTACACATGTATCAAAAATTTAGTAGTACAAATAGTAAGGACATCGATGCCCTTCAAAATGAATGGGCGTCGGAGCAATACCCTTCAAAAAACAAATTTAAAAATCTCTTTGGAATAATTCTTGTCGAAGGTGGTGGATGTGAATCAGTACTGAATGTGGTCGAAGCATTGAGCAAAGGGCCCGGCATGGTACAAGTACAACAACTAGTGCCTGATTGAAGTTTGACTTGTATGACAAGTGGTAGGTTGCTTGTCTTTTTTGCATCTTTTAAGTCTCAGTGATTAAGGGGAACACAAGACCATGGTGCAGCAAAACTTAACGCCAAACCAATTGTGTGAGAAGGACAATGGAGTCATTCCTTTTATTGTTTTTGGTGAGGCCTCAGAAATTTGAAGTTGTCATGGTCAGAATCTAGAAGCAAGTACCCATGTTGACAACTACTTGATTGGGATCCAGATCCTCTAATATTGAAAACCAATATGAGAAAATAATGTTGGGGATTTGATCCTTAAAAGATAGAAGGAGGAAGAGTTTTGGAATATGAAAAAAAATGAGAGAGTTGATTAAGGGTGAAAATTAAGAAGTGAAGAAAAAATAATAGGAGAGAATCTTTTTCCTACGTGATTGGCAAAAAAAATTGAGCTTGTTGAAAATGGCTTTATGAAATCACGTGAAGTTGACCAATTCAATGGTCATAACCACTGGATGAAGCGTAGCATTGCTATGGTTCCAACTAAGTATTAGATATATAATTAGTTGAAGAAATTAGTTAGTTTGTTACTAATTAGTTGCTACATCATTAGTCTATATAAAGACTTGATATACTCAATATAATCATTTTTTTCTATTCAATCTATTCTATATTTTATATTCTCTCTTAATTATTTTTTCTTTTTCTATGGACTCTGTCATAATTCCTCCCATGTACATACAAAAGTATCAGACTCCAAAGCTCAATGTATGAAGTTTTGAAGAAGTAAAAAATTTATTATTATGCTAAAAGGAGCTCTTCAACATGGATAAGAATAATTGCCTCTAATTCTGCTATGATGTCCAGCCACGCTTATGTATATTTGTCAAAGAATGAAACATTGGAGGCAATTACAAGGACACTTGTCAAAGTAAGAAACATTTCTCAGTGGTGTCGAAGAATAGGAAGATCCTAGTATGCTACACTGAAATAGCCATCATTAGTCAACGTTGATTGGTTGGATGAAAGTGTGTCGAAAATGAAAATGTTGGCAAAGAATTTTTCAGAATTGGGTAATTTGAAATGCTCAACATATGAAGTCCACAATGAGTTGAAGCATTTAAAAATGTTTATTGGATTCTTTGCCACTTACAGGGATGAAATCGACACCCAATGTAGTACTTGTCGAATGGGTTGATTGTAATTGAATTCGACAGAGACAACATTGAATACTTGGTGGTTTTCAAATTGAAATACTCAGTGGTTTCCAAATGGATTTTTGTCGAGCTAAATGTTTAGTATTTATCTTCTTCTTATTAAGTCAAAAGATAAATATTCTGTGTTGTTATAAAAAATAATATTTTTTATACTGGTCGAACATGACATGGAATTCGACAATGATAAATCCAACAAGGCTTGATGGCAGGTTCAAAAAGGAAGAAAATAGAGAGAAGAGAGTTGTCAGACAAGTCACCAGAAGTTAGTAGAAGATTAGTTATTTTTATAAGGAAAGTGTTAATCCGAGAATAGGGAAGTTACACAATAAAACACTTGTCAAAATCTGTATTGTAGGGAATTATTGTCATTTGTCTATAAATACTTGTAAATTCTATGTAATAAAAGGATAAAACTTGTAAACACTCTACATATCCTAAGTCTCCACGACGCTCACGGATTGACGGTCACTGCAACGTTCCCAACCATCTTAATTTCAAAGTAATTTATTTTGGCTTAATTGCACTTTTTGTCCCTAAATATCACGTTTGTGCAATTTTGGTCCCTGATGTTCCAATTGCGTCGGTTGGGTTCCCTAGATATCACGATTGTGCAGTTTTGGTCCTCGAGATTCCAATTGTTCCAATTGGATCCTCAAAGTATGCCTTATGTTACAATTAGGTCCTTCTATCACTATATCGTCCAATTTTTAACACCAGTAGCCTAGTGTGACTGATTTGGCACTTAGTGAGACCAGTTTGGCAACTCACATGACATTCCTATGTGACATCATTGACACCTCACCCTTTAATGGTCACGTGTGACTTGTCAATAATGCCACATAGGAATGTCATGTAAGCTGCCAAGCTGACCTCACTAAGTGTCAAATCAGTTTCACGTGCTACTGGCCTTAAAATTGCACAATCGTGATATCTGGGCACCAAAATTGCATTATCGTGATACTTAGGGACCCAATTGGCGTACTTGAAACTGAGGGACTAAAATTTCACAATCGTGATATCTGGGGGACTAAAATTGCACAATCGTGATATCTAGGGGACTCAATTGGGGCAATCGGAACTAGGGGACCAAAATTGTACAATTGTGATACCTCAGGAATCTAAAGTGCAATTAAATCATTTACTTTCAACACTTGCCTTTCAATTTCCCTTTATCTTTTTGTCAATTTATCTTCATGAAATTTAACTTTCATTATCATTTTACATGCTTTAATTTAACGTTTTCATGTAAATATATGAATTCCTCTCCTTCTATCAATCAAGTCGTCTTTTAAACTATTTGAGTTCTTTTATTTTTCTTAAATTTGTGACCGGAGTTATCTACTTATTAGAGAATCCCACATGTCGCAACCATCCCGTCCGGGTGTCGCGAAAAAATAGATTATTTGTGAGGTTTAGAGTAGTCGCCACCAATTTTATTTTAATTAGGGAAAAAATGGAAAACCCTAAAAAGTTGGTCTTTAACCAGAAATTAAGTTCGGAAGTCGATTACGAATAGGGAAGGTATTAGCACCCTACATGTCCGTTAAAAAAAACGGCTACCTCTAACTAATTGTGTAAAATTATAATAACTTATCTTTTACCCCTAAAAGCGAAAGATTTATTATTTAATTAATTTGAGCTCTAAAATAAGGAAGAAGAATTAAAAAAAACAAATTGTTTAGCTTGACAAGGATGGTCCTTACTCCTACGTATCCCTCGGTGCGATAGGAAATTCAAAGCTACGTAGTTCTTGTAGAAAATATTTGTGGTTGGTTGATTTTATTTTGTTTTTTTTTAGAAAGAGATTTGGTTGATTTTATTTATTTGTTGCTATATTTTTTAGAAAGAAGATTTTATTTTTAAGACTTCTGAGCTGTCGCAACTCATGCATCCTTAAAGATGAGATAAATTAGCTGTCACTGCTAACTTACTCCCTTACAGTAATGATTTTATTATTTTCGAAAATGAAGTTTAATTTGATTGATTATATTTTTAACAAAGGGGATGCTCTAGGATTTCTGAGTTGTCTCAACTCATGCGTCCTAGACAATAAAATTAATCTAGTTGTCACAACTAGTTAATTCTTGAATTACTTTATTTATCGGAATACCCATTTTTATTTTTATTAGAAACTTAAATCAGATGGTTTAGCCCGCTAAAAATTAAAAGCATAAACCAATCAACTAAAATATATCCCAACATTAAAAAGGGGTGGATTCAGCTAGCACAAAATAGTCGTATATACTCACACAAAACTGAATGTGATTAAGCCCAAAACAAAAATAAAAAAATAAAAAAAATACACCAGAATTAAATTATATTAAAACAATTAAATAAATTACACTAATGGATCTAGACAGGCAGAAGCAAGACAGAAGCAAACTTTGCTTCTGCCATATACCTAAAGATGCACGAACAGGACCAGGCGAGACACACTCGATGACGTTGCCGGGGCTCCGTTCTCGTACGACAACGGCGTGGCGCGATGGAGCAGGGGTTCAAGAGGCAGACGCGGTGCAAGGCGATCTGGGTTGGGGTGGCGCCGCCTCTAGGATCGCGGAGTGACGCGGCAGTCCGGTGAGGTGTTGGTCTGCAGCAGTGGAGTCACATTGCAGTGGTGGTCTCGTGGAACCGAGCCTAGGATGGCGAAGTGCGGCCGTTGAGCGGCGGAGATGATGCTGCTGTGGTCGTGGGAAGCTCAGTTGGTGGAGGCTATATTGTATGGTCGGGGAAGAATTGGTAATAGGGGGAGAGGATAAAAAAAAAACAGAGAGAGGCCGAAGAGAGCAAGCACCCCGGCCCCCAGAAGAGGGAGACCCATTCCTTCTTATAATTAACATTTAGGTTAAGGAAGCATTTATTTTAGCATCAATCACCACCAAATTATTCAGATTTTGATTCAACTAATTAAGATCAATCAACCAAATCCCTTTCTATTTTATCATTCAAATCTTTCTAATTGGACTCAATTAAATCAATTATGCAGATTAGAAATCAAGTCAATTGAATGCATCCATTTTTATTTGAAAATCTACCATTAATGAATTTATGGGATTCATTTCATTTCAGATTTTAATTCAAATTAAAAAGGAAAACGAATCAATTTGATGATGATCATTTTTTGAAATCTTATCAATTTGAGCAAATAACATTATTTATTAATTATTTTTATTTTTGTTATCGTAATTATTGCTCATCCATTTTTAGCTCAAGGTCCAGTGGACTTGGTTATGACTTTCTTTGATCCAAACTCGTATTGATTTTTTTTATTTTTTTATTTTTATTTTTATTTTTTAATCGGACAAAATTAGGTGTTCACACCACAATTATTTGATTTTCATTATTTATTGTCGAATTTGGTCGAAATTTACCAAAAGTCCCTATTAACAGTGTAATAAGGTCATTTGAAAAAAAAAATTGAAAAAAAAATTAGTTCGAGCGAAGTGATTATCAATAGGAGTGACACTAAACACTCTTTGTCACATTATTCCAATATATCATAATTCTGAATGGAGGATACAATTATAGATTGTGACATTTATCAATGTCACTTGTATTGCTTATAACGGATAATTATTTATCAATTTCATTGCTTGAGTCATGCTTTGGTGAAGATAGTGTTGCTTCTTTGTATGAACCACTTGGGCAAATACATCCATTCCAAGGGCAAAGACATGCACCATCTCTACACTCATAATTACAAGGACAATGAATTATAGGAGGAACATTAGAGCATTGACTACTTGAAATCACTATTCTGGATTCGGCTCCAAGAATATTAGTGTTTGGTACTGAAATAAAAAGAGAGGGAGAGAGTGAGTTATAAATTATGTACAACAATAATTTGGATAACTTTTATACAACTGATTGAAAGTATTTTGGCATCTCTTGCTTATGAACTAAGAGCAAGGTAGTATGTGCTCAAAAATTTCGTAATGTCTTTTCAAATTTAAATGAGTTGATAAATAAACATAATAAGATCAAAAAGACATAACATGGAGAAAAAAAACTTACTTATTGCCACGGCAAAAATAACAATCATAAAAGAAAACTTGAATGAAATCTTCTCCATTTTCTCTAATTGTAAACCTTTAATATATGAGAAGGTTTTTTGAGGATTGTGAAGGTCATACACTCCCATCCTATTTATACATGAAGAAGTGTAGTCTTGGGGGTGATATTTTTGCAATGTGAATGAGATATTTTGTAATGTAAATGGGATATATATTATTGAAATTGCCGTAAAATCAATTCATGATATCAATTATTAAATGTTTACTATTACTAGTCAAATCTAAAGAAGTAATTATTAATTTCAGTATATATTATGGAAGAGTGATTATATAAATTAATACAATGTTATACTTTTATAAATAAAATTTTAAAAATATAAAAAAAACACGTGAATATGTAAAAACGTTATTAGTTTCAATAAATATTATTAAATAATGATTATATAATTAAAATAACCTTATATAGTTTTTAATAAGAGTATAAAAATATGAAAACGTTACACACATATATAGTTATAATCATTATTTAACATTATATAGTTACTTTAAATACTTCTTGACATTTGATACATATAGTAGTCAATATTTGATAATTAATACTAATATTATTTATTGGTTTTAATCCAATTTCACTAATAAATGTAAAATATAGATATAGTGCCAACCTGGTATCGGGAGAGTTGATAACGTGACTCCCTCCAAGAAAAAGGACACAAGTCGATCGATTCTTGGAGTCGTTCAGTTAGAAGGCAGTCAACACTGTGTGTAAAAAATCGGACGTTCGTCGCTGCCGAATCATGGATTAGTCACATAGCCAGTGCAAAGGGCCAAAGCTGTGGGGATACCGCGATAGACCCACTGGGAGCCAAATGCCCTAACTACGGTGGGTTCCAAACCACGAAAATAAAATAAAATATTGTTATCAAACCAACCACATAATAAGAGTAATAATATTGTCATAAATTATCAGCACAATAATAAAAAATACTTAAATTCAGAAGCTATATTCGATATATTTAGTACTTAAATTTCATATATTGGATATCCGCGGGCATAAATACCTTAATATCCACCCACTCCATTAATAAGCGGGTAAAGAAAAACCTGTTTACTTTAACCACGGGTACCATATAATCTACCTTAATCAAATCCATAGATTACATAATGTGACCTCAGAAGCCAATCAAAACAATTATCAACAATATGTGTTGAATGTAGAGTTAGGGAAATGGACCTGGGTCCACGGACAGTCAGTTTAACCCGCACTTCGTGCTGACTTGGACTAGATAAATCATAGGATCATTTAAACGCAGATTTTTTCAATCCTATCCGTTTAACCCGTAGGTTAAATGGACTTGATCCGCGGATTCATAGAATGGACCGCTACAATCTTGTGCAAGCAATACTGAACTTTTGCATAGCTTTGCGGTTAGATATTGAAATGGATGTAAGATCAATATTTAGTGACTGCACAAGATTGAATTGCTTATAGGTTTATAGCAAAAGATTGAATTGTATCCATAGCTACCCGTAAAGCTGTGTAGTCACTTAATAAATAATAATGGATATGTATGCACAAGATTGTAAATTCCGAATTTTCATAATGGTATTGTTCTATAATATTGGTTTGCAAATGTTTTCTTCATATTGTGTTGTTTGATATTTGTTATTGATCTTTGTAGACATTTTGAAATTTAAATTCAAATTTGCAATACCTTTACTGTAAAGACAAAAAAAGATGTATTTATTAATGAGTTTATGGACCAGCCCATTTAATCCACGGACTTTACGGGCTGAACGCAGACTATATAATTATAGATCCATTTATTTCTTGGACTAGTCCGGTCCATTTCATTTAAGTGTGGATTAATGCGGACTGGATTTAAACTGATCGAACTGACCCAATACCCACAGCTCTAGTGGAATGTAGTAGATGATATTATCGCTAATTTTACAGGTAGGGCAATCTATATCAGTCACCGTTGGATTCAGGTTATTTAAATATATGTATATAAAAAAGTATTATTGAAAGGACTAAACTACTTAATAACATTAAAAAAAAATAATCTTGAATATAATTTACGAAAAATAACTCGTAATTCTAAGTTGAGAATCCCAAGCATAAAGAGAGTAACATATTACCAACAACAACGGCGTACATTCGTACAATACGAAACACAGACAATTGCCGAAGAAAAACACCACATGTTGGTAGACACTATATAGAGTTACCTGAGTATGGCTGACTATCAAAATATTGTATATTTTCAGATTTTATATATATATATATAAGTTATTAATTTTAATTATACAAATAATAGAGTTTGATCCACTAGACCGAGGAGCATATGGATGAAAATGTCTCACTTTTCTGTTACATTTTGTCTCTCACCAATAATAATTTATCATTTAATAAAATAAAATCATAATTCATTAACACGTGTGCACTTCCTCAACCTTTAATTGGTATGGGATACTAGAATTTTGTTCATAGCATATATTTTAATATTTACCAAAGATTCAATCAGAAGTGTACGGAACCAAGGAAAGAGATTTACTAGAGCTTTCTTCATGTTCATTCCCAAATTACATTTGCATATTTATACAACTACAAACCACAACTTAAAGCAACAGAAAATTAAGAAAATTCCAATTTTTTGTCATATCAGATAGTCAATGTCAGCCCCTTACAGGAGATAAATCCGAATATCACAAAGGCCTTTTTCCCTATTCTTTTCTTTTCTTTTCTTGGCTGGCTAGCTAATTTTTCATTGTATTGATATTGTTGGATTCAAGAGACAAACAAGCATTGTTGAAAAAAGTTTAAGTCATTGCTTAACTCTTTCATTCAAATCTAATGATACTTTTTGCAACAAAGTCAATATTACTAAGAACTAAAGCCACAAAGCTCCAGCTTCTTTGAGAAGTGGGACAAGGGTGCCATTGATATGAGAAGCCAAAACCCTGTCCATGGCTCCAACTAGTTTGCCTCCAATGAATACTACAGGAACTGCAGTTGAGTTTCCCAGCAGCCTCATCAATGCTCTCTCCATCTCTTTACCTTTTGGATCTTGGTCTAACTCATGCACCATTGGGTTAACCCCCATACCACAGAAGAGTGTCTTCATTGCATGGCACATGCAACAGCTACTGATGCTGAATATAACTACAGCACTCTGAGAGGCCAACCTCACCACTCTCTCCATTTGGTCTTCCATGCTCCTAACCCTCATGTAGTAGCCCCATGGCTCCACTTGATAATGCATTATTTTCTCTTGGTTCATAGCTCGAAAGGGATAAATAACTAATGAAATGGGTGATTGTTGGTGTTGGAATTTTTGAAAGGAATGTGTTGTTGTGTTGTGTGGTGAAAATGGTGTGAAGGGAAGAGATCAATTTATAAGGGAAGAGTGTGTGAGAGATAATAATGCTACAATATGGGGCCCTGGGGATGCTTTGTCTATTGTTGTCGAAACGCGTGTCCTGTTGTTGTTTCAGAATCAGAGGGATTGTTGTCTCTTATGTCTATACTGTACTGTGGCTTACACATACCTCCACCTATAAGGGTTACTCCAGGACTGCATGGTTCCCTGGATACATATTTGTCAAACAGTGAAAAGGCAAAAAAATCAAAAAAGAACAAAAGAAAATAGTTACTCTACGTAGCACAAGAAGCAGATTTGTGACATGTGTGAAAGGTGGCTCCTAGAGTACTAGGAGCCGGGGTGTTTGTCCAAGAGTGGGAATTAAAGGAAAGAATTACAAAAGTAAAAGTAAAAATAAAAAATTTGGTATGTATTGAAAGTTGGAACTTGGAAGTCAATAACTTATAGATAACCTTTATTTCATTGAAAAAAAAATCGAGAGAAATGGACAAGAATTGAGAATCGTTTGAAACATTTTTCTATTAAGTTTTATTAAGTTTAAGGGAGAGGTCTGTAATTTTAGGCATAAGAATAAGAAAGCTAATGGTCGTATTATTTTGGATTTGGACCTAACTCAACCCTATAAGTTAGTTTAAGAGATGAGGATTACGCTAGTCTTATAAGGACTACTTTGACAATATCTATAATCGATGTAGGATCTCAACACATCCCGTCACGTTCAAAACTGGACATCTGGAATGTGGATAAATACGAGTGGAATAACTCACCCAATAACAGATCTACCTAGGATAGTCCCAGCTATTTTGTGTTTGGGCAGGCAACTCCTAAAACTAACTCAAGCGATGAAGGTTGCCTAAATCTTATAAAGACTATTTTGGCCATTGCGATGGATGTGAGATCTCAATATATGCAATAGCAAGTTTGGTTTTAAATATTGTGACAAATAATTACTTTTTCTAAAAAAAATATAGTTCAGGTAACTTTTAATTATAAATTATTTTAAATATATAGTAAATTAATCCAAACTTGTTTTGGATATGAGTTTTAAAGAAGTATTTCGTTTAACTTGCTTAGTTAATCTGATTAGGTATATTAAGGGTGTGATTAGATTCATTTCGAGAAGGTCTCAGTTTGGGATGAAGATCTTCTATCTTCTATCTTATAGTTCAGGTAACTTTTAATTATAAATTATTTTAAATATATAGTAAATTAATCCAAACTTGTTTTGGATATGAGTTTTAAAGAAGTATTTCGTTTAACTTGCTTAGTTAATCTAATTAGGTATATTAAGGATGTGATTAGATTCATTTCGAGAAGGTCTCAGTTTGGGATGAAGATCTTCTATCTTATTTTTTTTGTTACATTCTCTATTCTCCACCAATGATAATTTGTCACTTAATAAAATAAAATCGTAATTTATTAATATTTATGTACATCCTCAACTTTTGATTGATGGAGAGACACCACTTTTTGAACATTAGAATTTTATTCCTCAGTTTGAATCTTTTTAACAAGAATCTAAACACATACAACCTTTTTAATGACAATTCAAACACATGTTAACTCAGGTCAATCTCTTACTTAAAAAGCCATTCAATTAAAAAAAATGAAAATTTCGATTTATTCATCTATTTTGAGACTTCTTTAATTTAATAATAATAGTTTTATTTTATTTTGCTATTAGTTTACAAATTATATTTACGAAATCTATCAAATGTATGTAACTATCTCAAAAAAAAAAAAAAAAAACAATAAAATCAAAATTCAAGTTATTTAACATTAGAGACATAAGAAGCAGGCTTTTTGTGGGAAAAGTGAATTAGAAGGCGAGCGGTGTGCGTCCTTGTTGTCGACCAGCCACACCTCCTTTTAGCTTCTGTCTTCTGACCTGACCCATACGCTCTTGTTTGTGCTTTGCCTTTGGGATAATCTCCATTGCCAAAATCACAAATTTTAATTGTTAAGAGTCAAACATGATTCCTTCATCCAACTATCATATATAACCACAAAAGTAATAAAATGCTTACTTTATATAATATATTTGTTGCTACTATATAGTAAACGATTACTTAAAGTTTTCTACATGATTCATCAATCGTATATAATCCACAAAAGTAAAACACTTACTTTATTATATAATCTTTGTTGCTATAGTAAACGTTTTCTTATAACCACTTTAATCCAATCAAAATTATCTCTATATAAACAAACATTAAGAAAATCAACTGCTACCATTTTTTTTAAAAAAAAAAAATCATTAGTTTGATTAAGATAGGATATGCTGCAGACAGCTAGCTGCATTCCTTCGCCCAATGAAAGTGCAAATAAAACGGGCAGCATGCAAGCAGGCAGCAGCTGGTTGCAGAGTTGTGATTGTGTGGTAAAAAAACATAGAGAAAGGTTCTCTAGACAGGGAAAGTGTGAGTCAACAAGGATTCATGGCATATGGGGAAAAAGAGACTGGGTTCAAACATATTATATACTCCCTTCCATGGATCACTATTATAAACAAAAATATTTCAAAATTTTTAATCAAATATATAAATAAATTTCAATTATTTTCTTCCTATTTAATGACATTATTCATAAAAATATCATTTATTTAATACTAATTTTGTTTTCCAGTAACTCAATGTGGGATGTATTTAATAAAAATTGAAGTTTTCTATGAAGGTACTTTAGGTAATACACTTAATTTTTTAACAATATTAAATGAGATTAACCAACTTCCTTAATACGTGCGTTCCATTTAAGTTTTGCTTATAATAGAGACGGAAGAGAGTATAACTTATAAGGTATACTCCCTTTGGACTCAATTATAAACAAAATTAACTAACTTCACACTTATTAAGGAAGTAAGTTAATTATCTTGATTTATGTAAAAAAATGAGTTACAAATACTAAACTATCCTCACATTAATTGTCTTGGAAAAGTAAAAGGAGAATTAACCAAGAGTATTTTTAGAACACTAACATTAAATAGAGTTGACTATGTTGGATTTTGCTTATATTTGAGTCCTCAAAATATAAGTACTTTTTTACTTATAATTGAGTCCGGAGGGAGGATATGGACAATGATAATTGCATAGTAACACATTAACAAACAAACGTGTGTTATGTAATTGTTAAAGATATTTGAGATGATTTAATTGATATGAGCTATCATTATAAAGATTTTTTATACTATCAATCAATTAGGTGATTGACACATCATTAAAAAAGTTTAACTCTTATTCTAACTATCTTAAAAGTCACTTATATCATTATTTCTGATTGATTGATAATGTAAAATTTTTTACACTACTAATGCATAGCTATTAAACTCATTTTAAGATACATTTTGTTATCTAATTTTTAACACATGAACTAATGGTATCAAATAGCATGTTAAAACAATGTATTAGTAACATAATTGTAATCAATTAATATCACATCCGTAGTTGTATGGTGAATTTTCTGCTATCACAGGGTAATTTTAATTTTATCTTATCCAGATGACTCAATTAAATAATGAGAACCATTTGACATGACTCACTGATATGATCCAGTTAATTGAGTATCCAAGATTTCACCTATTTCTATAACATATTATAATATTATTTATTACTTATTTACACGTAAATCATTAATATAAAAAGTATGAAGAAAAATAACTTTGAAAAGCTTAATTAAGTTTATGTATCTATATAATTATATATAGAGTTAATCGTAGATACCCTCACATACATATATATATATATATATATATATATATATATATATATATATATAAAAAGAGAGAGAGATGTATCCGGTGAGAAGATTGCATTTATATGAAAATGAGAAAAGTAAAACTTAATTTTTGAATCAAACGATAAATAATCAAGATTAAAATATAAAGTTACATAATTTTTTTAAAGTTTATCATAATTAAATTCTTAAAAAAATTTAAATATCATCATATTAATCCTTTAATTGATGATAAACAACTTTTAAAATAAAAATCTATATAGTGACACCATAAATTGGGAGTTTCCTAACTTATATGTATTATTATTTATTTATTGAGTAGTAGGGATTAGTAATGCAATAGCATAGAGGGGGGATGTTCACCTAAAGCCGTGACAAAGTGGCAGTTGGTGTTGAAATACAACAGCAAGGCGTGGGTGTCGACTTTGTAATGCATGCGGCAGCACTTTCCTGAACTGAATCAGGCGGCGGAACCGTACTGACGTGGCGAGACTTTAGGATGGATTGTCGTTGTGGAATATGCATTGGAAATCGAACAAGTTTCCGCTCTAAAGAATGAAAAAAACAATGCATTCTGATTTCTGAACGGTGTGTTTGGAGAAATTGCTTCAGATGACGAAGTGTGTTTCAATAAAACTTATCCAAACGCATATTTATCATTAATGTTGATGATTCAATTTAGGTTAAATTAATCATTTGGTCCTTATACGTGATATTGATTTTGAATTTGATCCTTATAAGTGAAAAATTTTGAAATCGATCCCTATATGTACAATTATTTTTAATTTGATCATCGCCGTTTATAAGTGTCATAACGCCGTTTGTTGAAGTTAAAGTATAGGGACCAAATTGAAAATGATTGTCACATGTAGGGATCAAAAATTCAAATTTTTATTTTGAATTCGATCCTTGCATGTAACAATTATTTTCAATTCGATCCCTACATGTGATAATCATTTTCAATTTTGGTTTCTATCACGTGACGGTGTTACATCAATAAACGGCGAAGACCAAATTAAAAATAATTGTACCTGTAGGGACCAATTTCAAAATTTTTCACGTATAGGGACCAAATACAAAATCAGTGTCACGTATAGGGACCAAATTATTAGTTTAACCTTCAATTTAAGAGTATGTTTGGAACTCGGTTATAATGGGCTCAAACGTACGTTTAAGTGAGAATAATAAATTATGTTGAATTCTTCAAAATCTCAAGTGTAATTTACCCTTTCTAGGTGGTCCAATCAAATGATAATAGTCATTTGACTTAATCCATTAACATGACTTATTTATTGAGATGACGCATTCTGATTGGACAAAATAATTTTTACCCCAAAATTATTATGGGTACGGGAGAAAGCACAACAAATTATTGCTTTCATGTTTTGTGTTTCGGAAAGTGTGTTTTTTCATTGAATGTTATCTCAAACGCAAATCCGAACACACTCTAAAATATCTAATGTTGTGCATTTCGATTTGTATCTTTACTAACATTAAATCACTATTTTAGATTTTCAATCTTTAGATTTGAAATACATTTATCCCTATTATCTCTTTAATTCACCCCACTCCACTTGTGTCCTTAGTGTAGTCATGGTAATTGTAGTTCATGGGTTCTTTCATACTATGCTGATAGAGGTAAAGGTTTCCATGCAAAACCGTGGTGACGGTTTTTCAAAATGTAGAATGTGACACCCTCAAACCCAGTGCCACTTTCGTAACTCAACACCCTTAATGAAACTATAAATAACATTTTGCTGGTTTTACTTTCGGAAAATACATCTTTTGTATAAGCAGATTCTGGAAATCGTGACAAATTTTTTTTCTTATTAATACGTATAAGCACCACTCCAGATAACACAGGATTACTCATATACAATAATTAGAACAAGGTATATATACGTATATATATATGATGGACAACAAGTCCCTTTACAAAAGAACGAATGATTACTAAACTTCTAAAAAGCTATAAAACTAGGCAGCGACAGTCTGGAACCATATCTCTAAAACCTATGGCCATCAGTAGCCGTTAACAGACTACCCAAAAACCACTGCCTCAAAAAAAAAGGTCTACACCCTAAGTTGGTCCGACTAATGGAAGCCATTGGACAATCCCCCGGAGGGAAGTTCAATGCTGGAACCAGAGGAAGAACTCTGGGAACCTACATTCCCGTTCCCCTGTGGATGGGGATCGGAAGCATCCGAAAGATGATCCTCCGGGTCCTCCTGAGGATCCTCCTCAGGGTCTTCCTCCTCCTCCTCCTCTCCCACATCCTCCACGACGTGCTCGCCCGCTACCAAGACAAAAGGCGGGGGAGGCGTCTGGGGTAACTGTTGCAGCGGGGACTGTGCAGCGGGGGCGACTGACTCGATCACACCCTGCTCCATAAGGGCCTGCAGCATCAGCCCGATGGGAGGGAGAGGCACCTGGATGGTCTCCACTGTCCGAGTACTCTTCCGCGGTCCCGTCTCAGCCGTTCCGCTTACGGTGCAAACTGGTCCAGTGTACGCCGCACTTTCCACCCCTGGGTGGATAACCCATGCGGCTGGGTCTGTCCTCCGATCAAACGCTAGGACGCGCACCCCCGAGTGCGCTAGGTGATCCGGCTCTGGCTCCATCTGTAAACACGATACAATATATACCAAAGGACAACCCGTCCAAATACATGCAAGGGTGAGAAACCAATATATGAATCCATAAACAACAACTATATGCCCAATCCACACAACAGACTCATATACTGTAACTCACTCAAGTCATCATGCATCATATATTATCAAGTACAAATGACGATAAATGCACAAGGGCTTCGTACCCCACAATCAACGTTATCTCCTAAACGTATGCATGGCACTTCCATATATCTCAACTAATGTTCACACTAGATTTCTAGATTTCTGGAAATCCCATCACCATTCGAAATGAGCTGATCAGGCTCCAATATTTGGCCCAAAAACGAGTACTTTGAATCCCATGACACTACGCGATTCTCACATGGGGGCGCAATCAGAAGTACTCCACAAGAATACGGTCATACTGCATTGTCCAACTCAAGGCACAATACGTTCCCAGAACACGTATGACACCATTGTCCATCAAGGCACAATGTTATGACAAATAAGTCATCTTAGGTTCTCCTTGCTTATCAAGGTCCCCCGTATCATGGCACGTCTGCCCCGCATTTAATGCATGAGAAACCTATCTAGTTTCCGATAATTGATCTTTGTCGCATCAATGTTTCCTCGTTGTAGCATCAACGCTAACAACCACCATAATGTCTTAGACTCTTTAAGCCTCAAAACACATTTTCTCAAAAGAGGACACTTAGTCCAAAACAACTCAAATCCCAACATCCCTAACCGATGCACCAGTCAAGGACGCCGGATTCAAGATCATAAAACATCCTCAAGCTTACAGGACCACAAAGATTGTCCCTAAGCCGACAGGACCACAACTAACACGGATCCTTGATCCACGTGTTCTGCAGAACCCTAGAACCCCGACGTCTCGGTTTCTAGTTTCTAAGCTTTAAGCTTTAAAACCACTTTCCTTGAAAACTCGAAAACCAAAAACCCAAAATCTCCGATACTTACACAAAGTCATCGGGATCGGTTTTCCATAAAACAAAACTTGGTCCAGAGACCATTTCTTTTTCTTTCGTTGTTTTTCGGTAAAATACGAACTTAAAACAAAACTTGCACAAACTTATTTTTCTTGAATCAACTCAGTATGACTTTGGAAACCACATTACTCAAAAGGGTTAACTTATCAAATTAAGACATATTGAAGGTTTCTAATGTCCTATTTGCTTTTACACTTCACTTATTCTTATCAAAACACATTTCAGACTTTTAAAGCTTTTAATTAAGTTACACGATGTCGGATCCTAATCAAAATTAGGTCCTCTAATGCCTAAATCCCACAGCAGGGCACACATTACATCCATATAACCATTCAGCAAGTATAACATGCATTCAACTATATCAGCAGTTACATCAATACATCAGCACATCAATGCATATTCCAATCAACAGCAGTCAATCAAGAAATCAACTAACAGCAGAGATAAACTATTTAAATACAATACAAACACCGATGCAGCACATAGCTGTCGGAAATGGAATTCCTCAGGTTTATCCCCTTACCTCTTGTAGCTTTCAGCTCAACTCGGAACACCCGATCAACTTGTTTCTCGTCCCAACACGCTGCCGATCACTACATACATGTAAAACATATCGGCATTAACTTACAAAACGAAGATTTCTCCTAATGCACCACCCCTAGGGTTCGGCCCTATTACACTAAAAATAGCTAGGGAGCTCCAAAATTTCTCATTTTCTGGATAACACCCTAACTAAGTGTGACAGCCCTAGATATCAGATCAGATCATCAAAACCCAACCAAACCCTACCCTACACGCATAGGGGGGTTTCGGCCCCTACCTAGAAAACATAGCTAGAGGGATTTCTTGGCTCTAAGCTGTTGGATCATACAAGTATGTCATGAACCTAGGCCATAGAAATTGATTTGGTACAGATACGATTTTCCTACAATTTTTCATGGATTTTCAAAGATTTTAGGGACAAAACCCTAACATCCTTGATCATGAAAATATGAGGAGAGAAAGGAGAGATTGAGAGAGATAGAGTTGAACTACTACCTCCTATGATGATCCACTCCAAGTTTGGTGAAGATTGCTCCACAAAAACTCAAGCTTTTGGCCTTCAACAATGGAGATTTTGTGAAGAAGAGAGAAAGAAGAGAAAGGAAGAGAAAAGAAGAAGATGGAGGTAATTTTTGGGGGGAGAGGCTGCCGAATAAAGTGGGGAGATAAGGTTGGAAATATTAGATATTTAGGGTTTATTAGTTTAATAATAGGAAAGGTAAATTGGTAATAAAACTAACCAAGGGTAATTTGGTCAATTCACATCCCGATATTTGGAATCGTCCCGACACTCGTATGAATTCCTCAAATAACTTGATACAATTTTGGCATGAAAAACATCTGATCGTGGGTCTCGAAAAACCCTAAGACAGCTCGAAACGTCTCCTCGATCGATTATCGGCCCGAATATAAAATATTATTTATATTTTGGACGTCAGGACACATTTTAGGAAAAAGGTAGAAGAATATATTCTAAGACTAATGGTTTCGTTCGTTAGTCCAGATTAGGTCGTGATAGTAGAAAACACTATCATCTGAAAAGCGTAGATCGGTTTTCGTTCGAGTTTTCGACCCAAAACTTAACCGAAAGATCCTACGATTTTATAAAACAAGACTATGATCTTAGTTTTCCCAAAATCATTTTCTAAAACACAGATAAAAATATAAACTCATTAATTGAGTTTATCATCCTTAGAAAGCAGGAAAAATCGGGGTGTTACATTACTATCCCCCTTAAAATAATTTCGTCCTCGAAATTACATACCTGTGAACAGATAAGGATATTGCTCTCTGATTTTGTCCTCAGTTTCCCAAGTTGCTTCTCCAGTTGTATCATCCCAAATAACCTTAACTAAAGAGATTTGTTTTCCCCTCAGTTGTCTGACTCTCTTGTCCTCAATCCTTACAGGTGCGGTCTCATAAGACAGATTCTCTTTCAAAGGTACTTGATCAGGTTCAATTACATGAGATGGATCAGGAATATACTTCCTCAATTGTGAAACATGAAAGACATTATGTAAGTTTGAAAGAAAAGGAGGTAAAGCAATTTGGTACGCTACTGGACCAATACGCCGAAGAATTTGGTATGGTCCAATGAATTTAGGAGTGAGTTTTCTGGATTTCACTACCCGACCTACCCCAGTCGTTGGATTGACTCTCAGAAACACATGATCGCCTTCTTGAAATTCGAGAGGTCGTCTTCGCTTATCCGAATAACTCTTCTGTCTGCTCTGAGATGTCTTCATTCTTTCCCGAATCTGTTTGACTTTAGCAGTCGTCTCTTGCACAACCTCGGGTCCTAGAATTGTACTCTCTCCATCATGATACCAACAAAGAGGAGTTTGACACTTCCTCCCATACAAAGCCTCATAGGGTGCCATCCCTATGCTTGAGTGATAACTGTTATTATACGTGAATTCAATCAGAGGTAACAGTTCATCCCAACTTCCTCGATTATCCAACACACAAGCTCTTAGCAAATCTTCTAACGATTGAATCGTTCGTTCTGTTTGTCCATCCGTCTGGGGATGGTATGCTGAACTTAGACGTAACTTAGTTCCCAAAGCTTGATGTAAGCTTTCCCAAAAACGCGATGTAAACTTCGGATCTCGATCCGAAACAATACTTGAGGGTATTCCGTGCAATCTAATTACTTCTCTTATATACACCTCAGTCAACTTTGCTACTGTGTAGTTTGTCTTGACAGGTAAGAAATGTGCCGATTTCGTCAACCTATCCACGATTACCCAAATCGAATCAAAGTTCCTTGGCGTTCGGGGTAAACTCACTACGAAATCCATAGAGATACTCTCCCATTTCCATTCCGGTACATCTAGGGATTGCAGCATCCCTCCAGGCCTCTGATGTTCTACTTTTGCTTTCTGACAAGTTAGACACGATGCAACGTATTCTGCAACTTGTTTCTTCATACCTGGCCACCAAAATCTTTGTTTCATGTCCTGATACATCTTGGTTGCACCAGGATGAATACTCAATCCACTCTTATGGGATTCTTCAAGAATCATCTTTCTCATCTCCGGGTTGTTGGGCACACAAACTCGTCCATTACACCTTAAGATTCCATCTGCTCCCAAACTAAACTCACTAGCTCTCCCTTGTTCCACCAACACCTTTTTTTCTTGAAGAGATTCATCATTAGCTTGTTGCTCACGTATCTCTTCCATCAAACCATTAGAGATCTTAAGCATTCCAAAGCTTAGTTTCTTAGGACTTATTTCTAATCCCAAGTTCAGATCACGAAACTCTTCAATCAGTTTCAATTCTCTCACCATCATAGTTGAAATATGAACGGCTTTCCGGCTCAAAGCATCTGCCACGACGTTCGCCTTCCCTGGATGGTATTGCAACGTGAAGTCGTAATCTTTTAAAAACTCCATCCATCGTCTTTGCCTCATATTGAGCTCCTTCTGGTCGAACAGATATTTCAAACTCTTGTGATCACTGAAGACATCGAACTTTGCACCATACAGATGGTGTCTCCATATCTTGAGTGCAAAAACCACTGCAGCTAATTCTAGGTCATGAGTGGGATAATTCTTTTCATGAATCTTTAACTGCCGTGATGCATAAGCCACCACTTTGCGGTGTTGCATCAGCACACAACCTAGACCTTGATGTGAAGCATCACAATATACTTCATAAGGTTCACTCGGTTCTGGAAGTATCAACACTGGTGAAGTAGTCAGAAGTTCCTTAATCTTTTGGAAACTTTCTTCACACTGATCAGTCCAAACAAAAGGTTGATCTTTCCTCGTCAATTGAGTCAACGGTGACACAATCTTAGAGAATCCTTCAATAAACCTTCGGTAGTAACCGGCTAATCCAACAAAACTTCTTATCTCGGTTACAGTCTTTGGTTTTTCCCACGAAAGTACGGCTTCTACTTTAGCAGGGTCCACAGAAATTCCTTGTTTCGTGATAACATGACCCAAAAATCCGACTTCTTCGAGCCAAAACTCACACTTAGAGAGTTTCGCATACAATATCTTTTCCCGCAAAACATGAAGAACTTGCCGTAAATGATCCTCGTGTTCTTCACGATTCTTAGAATAAACTAGAATATCATCTATGAACACTGCAACAAACTTATCAAGAAACGGACGAAAAATCCGATTCATGTAGTCCATGAAAACAGCAGGTGCGTTTGTCACTCCAAAAGGCATCACGAGATACTCGTAATGTCCGTAACGAGTTCTAAAAGCGGTCTTTGGTATATCCTCCGTTTTCACTCGAATCTGGTGGTATCCTGACCTTAAGTCGATCTTTGAGAAAACAGCGGCTCCTCGCAGTTGATCCATCAAGTCATCAATCCTAGGCAACGGATACTTGTTCTTGATTGTAACCTTGTTCAGCTGACGATAGTCCACACAAAGTCTCGAACCTCCGTCCTTCTTTCTCACTAAGAGAACCGGCGCTCCCCATGGCGAAACACTTGGTCTGATGAACTGCTTTGATAATAAGTCCTCGACTTGTGTCTTTAACTCAACAAGCTCAGTAGGCGACATTCGATATGCAGCTATCGATATCGGTCCGGTTCCTGGGATCAGATCGATGGAGAATTCTATGTCCCTCACAGGTGGCAAACCTGGAACATCCTCTGGAAACACCTCGGGAAAATCTCTCACAACAGGCATCTAATTCAGCTCGGTCTTCCCCTCGACTTCTAAGTTGGACAAAAGCACGTATTTCGGATCTCCTTCTTTCGAAGAAGTTCTAACATGGTTGGCGGTTAAAAATCCAGAAATCTCAGTACTAGGAAAAACTAGGGTTTTATGTGCACAATCTAATAGGATCTGGTTGGAAGATAACCAATCCATGCCCAAAATTACATCTAATTGTATTAAAGGCAAACATATTAAGTCAACAAGAAAATGTCTATCCTGGATAACAATAGGACAGTCTAGACATATAGAATTCACAACAACAGGTTCAGCAGTTGGTGTAGAAACAATTAAATCAAATGACAAGGAAGAAACAGATAACTCTAAACGTTTCACACAATCCATAAAAATGAATGAATGGGTTGCACCTGAATCAAAGAGCACTAATAAGAGATTACCGTCTATGTCACCCACACCCTGTATCAGATCTTCGGAGTTCGAAGCCTCAGCACCACTTAGGGTATAAACTCTTCCCCTAGCCGTCGGTCGTTTGGCTCCACCACTCCTGTCCGCAGTTTGGACTGGATTCTGGGCTCTAAAATCCCTGGCAAAATGACCTGGTTGTCCACAACGATAGCAATGGTCATTCCTCACAATACAGTTGTTTGCCAAATGCGATGAATCCCCGCACTTGAAACACTTCCTCCCTTGGTTTTGCCCTCCTTGACCTCCACTGCCCGATGCACGAGCAACGGGTCGATAAGGTTGTTTCTGGAAGTTCCCAGGTGGTCGAGAATATGGTTTCTTCTGAATCTGTTTCCCTCTCTGGTCCTGAGATTGACCCTTGAATCGGAAAGGTCCTCCGACGTTTCCTCTATTGTCTCTCCCACGCTTCATCAGTTCTATTTGTCTGCTTTTCTCAACGAGTGCTTGAAAATTTCTGATTCCTTGTGGTAGGACCGACTCTTTTATCTCATACCGCAGTCCTCTCTCAAAAGCTTCGCATTTCCATTCTTCCTCAGGGTTATTCTGAAAGAAACGGAAATACTTGGCCAACGATTCGAACTTAGCCGCATATTCCCCGACTGACATATCTCTCTGTTGTAGTCGCAAGAATTCCTGCTCCTTCTCTGCTCTTGCACTCTGAGGGAAATACTTTCCCAAAAAGCGATCCTTAAACAGCGTCCAAGAAATCACCTCGTGATTTGCCTCCAGTAGTTGTTTCGTTCCTTTCCACCAATACTCCGCATCTCCTATCAGTAGGAATGTGGCATATGGCACCTTCACTTCTTCGGGACTACGTATCAACTCAAAAATTTTCTCAACTTCATGAATCCAAAGATTAGCTTTCTCAGGATCCACGTCACCAGAAAATTGTGGCGGATTCTGACGCCTGAAAGTAGTCAAGCTTCGACCCTCAGCGGCCTGGTCAGCACGGAGTTGTTCCTGAGCATTGTGGGCGTTCATGGTCGCAGTTTGGACAGCAATAGCCGCAGCCATGTTAGCCATTGCCTGAGCAGCAAAATCCATTCCAGTTGCTCCAGTAACATCCTCAGCTTGGACACCAGCCCCCCGACCGCGACCACGTCCACGGCCACGTCCACGTCCACGTCCTGCTTCTGCTCCAATTTCTAGTTCCATATCTGACCTACAAGGCCCAAATTCAGTCAAATGGCAACCAGAAAATAAAGCAAATAAGCAGTTATAGACATACAACATTTCCAAGAGTAGTAACATCTCAACCCTTGGTTTCGCCACGCGAGACGCATCTCGCTACGCGAACCAGAGAGTCTGCTTGAGAGCCAAGGAACAGCTCCTCGGACTCGCGACGCGAACGCTCCTTCGCCTCGCGATCCAGGAAGCCTACATAACTCTCGGCCTCGCGACGCGAAAGTTCATTCGCCCCGCGATACGAAAACATGCCCTCTGCTTCGCGACGCGAGATACACTTCGCTACGCGATGCAGGGGTCCTGTCCGAGAGGAACACACTACTCCTCTGCCTCGCGACGCGAATCCCATTCGCCACGCGATGCAGGGAACATATCTAGGAAGCTTCTCTGCCTCGCGACGCGAAATACATTTCGCTTAGCGAATCAGGGACCATGCAACTCCACTCCTCTGTCTCGCGACGCGAACTAAATTCGCCACGCGACGCAGAGGACATACCTGAGAAACAGAGCACCATTTCTCTGGCTCGCGACGCTAATTTCGTTTCGCCACGCGATCCAGAGAACATGCAACTCCCCTCCTCTGCCTCGCGACGCGAAATCCGTTTCGCCACGCGATGCAGAGAACATACCCGAGAAACAGAGCATCATTTTCCCTGCCTCGCGACGCGACTTCCGATTCGCCACGCGAGATAGAGAACATGTCCTTAGAAACTTCTCGGGCTCGCGACGCGAATCACTCTCGCCTCGCGAATACAGAGATCACACAACAGCAAACACAACAGACCTATTCCCCAAGGATTCCCGAAAGACTCGACCAGGTCTGATACCACTAATGTGACACCCTCAAACCCAGTGCCACTTTCATAACTCAACACCCTTAATGAAACTATAAATAACATTTTGCTGGTTTTACTTTCGGAAATTACATCTTTTGTATAAGCAGATTCTGGAAATCGTGACAAAATTTTTTTCTTATTAATACGTATAAGCACCACTCCAGATAACACAGGATTACTCATATACAATAATTAGAACAAGGTATATATACGTATATATATATATATGATGGACAACAAGTCCCTTTACAAAAGAACGAATGATTACTAAACTTCTAAAAAGCTATAAAACTAGGCAGCGACAGTCTGGAACCATATCTCTAAAACCTATGGCCATCAGTAGCCGTTAACAGACTACACAAAAACGACTGCCTCAAAAAAAAAGGTCTACACCCTAAGCTGGTCCGACTAATGGAAGCCATTGGACAATCCCCCGGAGGGAAGTTCAATGCTGGAACCAGAGGAAGAACTGTGGGAACCTACATTCCCGTTCCCCTGTGGATGGGGATCGGAAGCATCCGAAAGATGATCCTCCGGGTCCTCCTGAGGATCCTCCTCATGGTCTTCCTCCTCCTCCTCCTCTCCCACATCCTCCACGACGTGCTCGCCCGCTACCAAGACAAAAGGCGGGGGAGGCGTCTGGGGTAACTGTTGCTGCGGGGACTGTGCAGCGGGGGCGACCGACTCGATCACACCCTGCTCCATAAGGGCCTGCAGCATCAGCCCGATGGGAGGGAGAGGCACCTGGATGGTCTCCACTGTCCGAGTACTCTTCCGCGGTCCCGTCTCAGCCGTTCCGCTTACGGTGCAAACTGGTCCAGTGTACGCCGCACTGTCCACCCCTGGGTGGATAACCCATGCGGCTGGGTCTGTCCTCCGATCAAACGCTAGGACGCGCACCCCCGAGTGCGCTAGGTGATCCGGCTCTGGCTCCATCTGTAAACACGATACAATATATACCAAAGGACAACCCGTCCAAATACATGCAAGGGTGAGAAACCAATATATGAATCCATAAACAACAACTATATGCCCAATCCACACAACAGACTCATATACTGTAACTCACTCAAGTCATCATGCATCATATATTATCAAGTACAAATGACGATAAATGCACAAGGGCTTCGTACCCCACAATCAACGTTATCTCCTAAACGTATGCATGGCACTTCCATATATCTCAACTAATGTTCACACTAGATTTCTAGATTTCCGGAAATCCCATCACCATTCGAAATGAGCTGATCAGGCTCCAATATTTGGCCCCAAAAACGAGTACTTTGAATCCCATGACACTACGCGATTCTCACATGGGGGCGCAATCAGAAGTACTCCACAAGAATACGGTCATACTGCATTGTCCAACTCAAGGCACAATATGTTCCCAGAACACGTATGACACCATTGTCCATCAAGGCACAATGTTATGACAAATAAGTCATCTCAGGTTCTCCTTGCTTATCAAGGTCCCCCGTATCATGGCACGTCTGCCCCGCATTTAATGCATGAGAAACCTATCTAGTTTCCGATAATTGATCTTTGTCGCATCAATGTTTCCTCGTTGTAGCATCAACGCTAACAACCACCATAATGTCTTAGACTCTTTAAGCCTCAAAACACATTTTCTCAAAAGAGGACACTTAGTCCAAAACAACTCAAATCCCAACATCCCTAACCGATGCACCAGTCAAGGACGCCGGATTCAAGATCATAAAACATCCTCAAGCTTACAGGACCACAAAGATTGTCTCTAAGCCGACAGGACCACAACTAACACGGATCCTTGATCCACGTGTTCTGCAGAACCCTAGAACCCCGACGTCTCGGTTTCTAGTTTCTAAGCTTTAAGCTTTAAAACCACTTTCCTTGAAAACTCGAAAACCAAAAACCCAAAATCTCCGATACTTACACAAAGTCATCGGGATCGGTTTTCCATAAAACAAAACTTGGTCCAGAGACCATTTCTTTTTCTTTCGTTGTTTTTCGGTAAAATACGAACTTAAAACAAAACTTGCACAAACTCATTTTTCTTGAATCAACTCAGTATGACTTTGGAAACCACATTACTCAAAAGGGTTAACTTATCAAATTAAGACATATTGAAGGTTTCTAATGTCCTATTTGCTTTTACACTTCACTTATTCTTATCAAAACACATTTCAGACTTTTAAAGCTTTTAATTAAGTTACACGATGTCGGATCCTAATCAAAATTAGGTCCTCTAATGCCTAAATCCCACAGCAGGGCACACATTACATCCATATAACCATTCAGCAAGTATAACATGCATTCAACTATATCAGCAGTTACATCAATACATCAGCACATCAATGCATATTCCAATCAACAGCAGTCAATCAAGAAATCAACTAACAGCAGAGATAAACTATTTAAATACAATACAAACACCGATGCAGCACATAGCTGTCGGAAATGGAATTCCTCAGGTTTATCCCCTTACCTCTTGTAGCTTCCAGCTCAACTCGGAACACCCGATCAACTTGTTTCTCGTCCCAACACGCTGCCGATCACTACATACACGTAAAACATATCGGCATTAACTTACAAAACGAAGATTTCTCCTAATGCACCACCCCTAGGATTCGGCCCTATTACACTAAAAATAGCTAGGGAGCTCCAAAATTTCTCATTTTCTGGATAACACCCTAACTAAGTGTGACAGCCCTAGATATCAGATCAGATCATCAAAAACCAACCAAACCCTACCCTACACACATAGGGGGGTTTCGGCCCCTACCTAGAAAACATAGCTAGAGGGATTTCTTGGCTCTAAGCTCTTGGATCATACAAGTATGTCATGAACCTAGGCCATAGAAATTGGTTTGGTACAGATACGATTTTCCTACAATTTTTCATGGATTTTCAAAGATTTTAGGGACAAAACCCTAACATCCTTGATCATGAAAATATGAGGAGAGAAAGGAGAGATTGAGAGAGATAGAGTTGAACTACTACCTCCTATGATGATCCACTCCAAGTTTGGTGAAGATTGCTCCACAAAAACTCAAGCTTTTGGCCTTCAACAATGGAGATTTTGAGAAGAAGAGAGAAAGAAGAGAAAGGAAGAGAAAAGAAGAAGATGGAGGTAATTTTTTTGGGGGAGAGGCTGCCGAATAAAGTGGGGAGATAAGGTTGGAAATATTAGATATTTAGGGTTTATTAGTTTAATAATAGGAAAGGTAAATTGGTAATAAAACTAACCAAGGGTAATTTGGTCAATTCACATCCCGATATTTGGAATCGTCCCGACACTCGTATGAATTCCTCAAATAACTTGATACAATTTTGGCATGAAAAACATCTGATCGTGGGTCTCGAAAAACCCTAAGACAGCTCGAAACGTCTCCTCGATCGATTATCGGCCCGAATATAAAATATTATTTATATTTTGGACGTCAGGACACATTTTAGGAAAAAGGTAGAGGAATATATTCTAAGACTAATGATTTCGTTCGTTAGTCCAGATTAGGTCGTGATAGTAGAAAACACTATCATCTGAAAAACGTAGATCGATTTTCGTTCGAGTTTTCGACCCAAAACTTAACCGAAAGATCCTACGATTTTATAAAACAAGACTATGATCTTAGTTTTCCCAAAATCATTTTCTAAAACACAGATAAAAATATAAACTCATTAATTGAGTTTATCATCCTTAGAAAGCACGAAAAATCGGGGTGTTACATAGAAATTCAAAAACATCTAAAAATGGAAAGAGGATGGGTGTCCGAGACTGTGATATGGGCGTTCGGTGCCCGTGTCTCCGAGAAACCAGTTCTCTAGGGTGCCCGATGCTTGGTACTTGGGTGCTTGGCGCTTGTGATGCAGAATTCTGTAGAATTTGCCTTTTGACTTGTTCCAAGAGTTGTGTCCTTTCTAGACAATTATATTTTTTTCATTTATGTGTGTTGTTTCATGAATATATGTGTCAATTCATCAAAAGATGCATTTATGAAAGGTTGCATCCCTTATTTGAATTATTTGAAGGGTTGTTCCTTCTCACCAAAAGGCATGAGTTGATTTGTAAATAGATCTACTCTGCATGTAGATTTCCATACAAAAATTGGCTAAGTTTTTGCATTCCAAATCACTTCCTTTCTTCCCTTATGGGTAGAGAGAATTGGGGAAATTATTGTTCTGAACTACCATTTGTGCTAGCTTTGATTGTGGGCATGCAAACCAAGTCAAAGGTTCTTCGTTGTATCCTCTAGGGAATTCGGTGTTACATCTCTTACATCCAGTGCGACCGAAACTGGTGAGGGCGAAATGAACCTAAAGCTCGGTGTAGATGCAACACACCTTGAAGAGTTGCGTTTTTCTTGTTTCTTTCTATTGTTGCAAAACCATCACCCCTAACAATCTTTAGGTTCAATCTTATTTTGTAACAATGTCTGCAACATTGAAAGAGATGACTTCTAATATTATTAAACTCGAGAAGACACTACAACACATTCGAGATTTAATAGCGTGTAATTTTGTCATTTGATAGCCCTTTCGGACGCTATCTATCTTGGCACTATTGAAAGTTGTAAACAAGGATAGCGTTTCGAAAGCATTGTCGTAGTTTTAACTACAATAGCGTTTGTATAACGAAACGCTATAGTAGTTCACACTAAAATGAGCATCCAAGAAGTGATGCTGACGTGGGTTCATTATAAAGATAGAGCTGACTTATAAATGCGTTATCTTAGTTACCCAAAAACGATAGCACAATCACACTAAAATGTGTTATCTTAGTTTGAACTACGATAGCATTTTCTAAAACAAACGTTATCTATTAGCCACCTTTTCTTTAATTGGTATTTCACTGCTTTCTGCACATTCTCCTACATTCAACAATCAGAAAACACATTCAGCAATAAAAAACAGCATTCAACAATCAATACCAATCAACATAATCGATCATAATCAAACTTTGATTCTTAAAAACACATATGATAATGCGAAAATAAAATTAGTAAAACAAAAACATATACTCTAATGAATATATATACAAGAATTTGACAAAGTCTACTTTGCATCCTTTTCTATACTAACAGAAGCTCATCGATAGAACTACCAACAACATCCTGAAGTTGAGACTTTAACATCTATCAAGAAATGCCACAAACGCCTATTAAAGAAAAGCCACTATACCTATATCAAACAAATGATTAAAATAATCCTTCATATTGAAAATACTATTATGCATTATTGAAAAAAAAAAAAGGAAGACAATGACAAACTTTCACTAATGTCTTGTTGTCACCTAGAATAAGCTAGTAACAAGAAGCAAGTTTCACGCTTCTATGTCTGAATTTGCACATAGGGTCACATGTTTGATGCTCGATAAATCGATTGAGTAGTCTTCCAATTCAAATTTGTCAAACTGAACCTATAAAATCAAAAAATTAATTACCAACACAAGTTTTGTAAAAGGTTGTAGAAACAAATTAACCAAATAAAACACGAATCTGGACTAACTGCAGTTGCGGCTTCCTGCAGTCACTCACTGCAACGTGAGCCATTGGATTTAGTGGATTCACTATCATAGCAATTGATTTACTTTTTTCAATATAACATAGCTTGTCTTAAACGAGCCTAATATATTCTGTCAGTGCAAATTTTTTTATACTATCGATCAATCATAAATTATCATATCAGTAAAAATATTTTACTATTATCTTAACTACTTTAAAAATAACTCATATCATGTTTTATAACTAAAGATAGGTATGCAGACCGGCTCAAACTAATCCACGATGATTTGCAATAAATGGACTGATGCATGTTGATTCACAATTCAAATCGATCAACTAAAAAGCCGTCCACGTCTACATCACTTAAACAGTTAAACCGGCAAATTTGTGGGCTAGTCCACCGCCAATTGTTTTTTCCCTTCATCATTTGCCTTCTGTGGAGGGAAATGACAAATTGAAGAGTGATGCTTAAGGTTTTGTTTGGGTGTGGAGAGAAAAAACTAAGGGAATAGAAGACATTTTGAGAATTTTTTAAGAGAAAGAAAGATATAAAAAAATTTTAAAAGTCCTCTAAAACCCTCATCTAATTCATCTTTTTATTTCCCACAAATTGGGGGGTTTTGATTCTTTTATTAAAAATAAACCCTTATGTAAGATGGGAGACTATAATTTCTTCTCAATTTCTTTCTCCTTCCCTTCTACCTCAAATCCCTTCTCTTCCTTTCCCTCTAAATCTCTAACAGACCTTAAGAAAAAAATGTATTGTAGAATATTTTCTCAGTTGCTAGTGTTTCCAGCTGAACTGAAAAGGGAAATAAAATTTTCTTTCCAATTCATCTTTGTTTTGGTTGATTGTCTTGGAAGAAGCTTCAGAAGCTCTAAACATGACAATCAAAATTAAGGACTTGCTGTTGTTCTCAATCTGCCATATCTTATAACTAATAGAGGCTAAATTTATCATCTACATTCAAGAGAATAACCGAAGTGATCACACGAAGATGAGAAGCGAGCGTGCCAGGGAGGGTCTAGGTATGCATATAGCAAAACATGGATGAAACAATTTAGGCCCCGTTCTAACACGTGTCACCAATAACAAGACATTATATAGCAAAACATGGATGAAATAATTTAATATTCAAAATCACCTCCACATTCTGTAAAAGCATTAGCACAGCTAAATTAACTAATTGTGGGAAGAGGAGGATGGCAGTATGACCATGCCAAACAAAGATAATGAGAAAGAGCACGATTAGGAGGAGTTCACATGTTGGTCCACATGTCTGTATACCAAAATTGGGATACTCATCTAAAATGAATTTGTTTCTAAGAGTTTGTTTGGGAGTTGGGAGGGGAAGGGAGAGAAAGACATTTAAGAGTTTTTTAAGAGAAAAAAAGATGTGAAAAACTTTTTAAAGCCCTCAGAATCCTCCAAAATCCTCTCTTAGTTCATTTTTTTAATTCCTTCATTTTGGAGGATTTTGATTCTTTTGTTGAAAAACAGACCCCTATTCAAGATGGAGAATTATCCTCCCTTCCCAAATCCATTTTCCCATCACTTTCACCTTAAATCCTTTCTCTCCCGACCCCTCTAAACTTCCAAACAGACCCTAACGTGATTAAGTCCGTGTATATATATCCTTAATTTGATAGAATCCATAGAAATCTTAGCCGGTTTATCAAACCAAGGTGAATGAATATTTGCTTACTTTATAGGTATAATGAGTTTTTTCCCCAAAATTGAAACTCAAATTATGGATACCCGCATAGGCCTTGTTTAAATGGACCTGCGTTTGTCTATCCTATCCGGCGTGGGCTGCGGGTTGCGCAAACGGCAGCCCGTATTTCTACCTTTACTCCCAGCTTGACAGACTGGACAAGTGAGTCAGCAAGGATTTATGGCATATGGGGAATAAGGGATTGTTCGAAATTTATACTTAAACTATCGGGATGAAATCTCTGATACCTCAAGTATAACTTATTCAGTTTAGATGATCTAATTAAATGATGATAATCATTTGACTTGATCCACTAATATGACTTATTTAATTGAGGTGATGCATTCTGGTTGGACAGGATAATTTTTACTTCAAAATTATTATGGATATTGGAGAAAGCACCATAATAAGGTGCTATATTATTATTATGAATAAGTCTGGGAGTTGCTTAACAAGTTCTTAAAGTTAAGGACAAGTTTTTAGTGGGTTGCATCATTGGAGCATTCTGATGTGGATGCCACATGTAAGAATAGAAAAAAAAAGAGAGAAACACATTATTCGGCAACCCAATCACAAATCAATTAATATTTTAAATTGAAACAAAATAAACGTAAATAAAAATATGAGATAACTTGTGCAACCCATATAGTGAATTATTAAGAGTTGTACCATTAAATTGTTGAGTTGCTTAAAGTTATCTAAAATAAAAAGTGATGAGGTAATATAATAGAACCCATAAAAGGATAAATTAAGCAACTTCAATGGATTATAACATTGAATTTGCTCTTAATCCGTGAGTTGCAATAGCTAACATAGAGGGAATGTTCATTTAAACCACCGCCAAAGTAGCAATTGGTGTTGAAAACACAATAGCAAGCATGGAGTGTGTGAGCTTCAACCACATGGGAGAAAATCATTTAATGTAAACATTCCTTTTCGATCTCCAATCAGTATTCTCATCAGATTTCATTAGATCAATTCATTTCCCTAGGGTGATGACAGCTACTATATATATATATATATATATATATATATATATATATATATATATATATATATATATACTCATATCACAAACATCAATAGTTATATTACCCTCCAAAATTAAAATGACGAAGTTGATAATTACTAGAAATTTATGAATTACTTGTGGATTTACTGGCGGATTTTTTTTATAGGAATTTGCAGCGAATTTTTCTGTAATTTTTTTAAAAAGGTTTTTTCTTGTAGATTTAAATTGGTAGGAAAATTTGTAAGAAATTTTAACATTTTCTAAGAATTTTCTTACGAATTTAAATTTTTCCCAAGAAAATTTGTATGAAATTTCCTGTGAGTTTTAAAATTCGCAGGAAAAATTATCCATGAAGGTATTACTTATGGATAAAAATACATAGGAAAAAATATAGGAAATTTATTTCCTGCAAATTTTTATGTAAAATCCGCAGGAAAATCTGAAGGTAATCATAAAATTTCTAGTAATGTATAAGCAAAATCTTCATTGATTCATATCACAATTGGCTTGCCTTAAATAAACAAGTCAACGCAAATTCACGTAACTAATATGTAAAACATATATATATATATATTCAATGGGTTTTTCAATCCAATATTATTTGCATTGCTTCCTCCTCCATCCAGAATGACAACTACCTCAATGTCCTCTACAAGTCTTCCATTAGCCAAAATTGTAACCATTTGGGACACATACCTTGGCCTCATCATGCTCGTTATATTTGTTACCATTGTAATTATCACTATGATGATATTTTTTGTTTACAAGCTCATCAAAATGTGTCATCATAAGTCTGGTTCCAAACAAGAGGAACCTCATGATGATCTTGAAGAACCACTGTTTTTGATGATTGGTAGTATCTCCGAAGATGAAGTCCTTAGCAACAAGTGTGGGCTCTGTTCGCAAGGGCTTTTGGGTGCTGACTATGTTGTTGTTTCGCGACCATGTCATCATAAGTTCCATGTACCTTGCTTAATTAAATGGTACACATCATTCACGACGTGCCCAAAATGTTTTTGTTCAGCTCAGTGCATGTACACTTCAGTGCTCAGGATTTTTAGTGGATCCTCTGCTACCCCAGTAATTGCTAGAATGGATCTCCTGGTGTGAATTATGTTCTTTGTTAAGGAATTTTTTTGGGTAGATCTTTGTTAAGGGTTACACAGTACGTGCTTAGTTGCTTAGTTTTGTATTTAGCTGTTACATATTTTTCTCCTTGAGAGATGAACTTCATGCTTGTCTGTCTTTATTGATTTCCTTGTTTATAATTTGACTTCATGTATCTAGATTGAAATTATATGCTGTTTCTCCTTACATTAAGGGATTCGTTATCACAATTTAATGTTACGATCTGCTCTTTAAGTTTTCACTCCATTTGTACCACTATTTATACTGACAATACATTATAGATTTCTAATCAATTTAGTGCATTTACTAATATTTTAACTTTTTAGAGAGTCTAACACTTCGTTTGGTTTATGAACGAAAATGAGAGGAAAGAAAGTGAAAGTAGAGAAAAAAAGTAAAAAAATGAAATGATGATTTAATTATTTGATTAGAGAGAAAATGAAATTAAAGAAAGTTAAATCTTTTCTTTTCTCTTGTTTAATTAGGTAAAAAAATCTGTTTTCTTCTCTTTTTCTTTCCATTGATTTTCTACAGAACCAAACATTATGCTAAATGTCTATCAGATCGGGTCCAGGATAAGAGACCATCAACCAATGAGGTCTGTGTACCCAAAAGGTTGGGAATAAGTTAACCCTATGGTCAACTTACCAAGTTCGAAATATAAACATCTCAAAAAGGGTTAAATATGTACGGTCTCTATTTCATGGTAAGAAGTCAAATGCAATTACCTAATTTAAATTTTTTTACATTAAATACTAGCTCATGTATTATTGTAAACATGAAGCTGATAGCGGATAAGCCAATTGATAGCATATGACGGATAAGTTAATTGATTGGATTTGAAATATTTTTGATAAAATTAATGATTGAATTAGCTGATAAATATAAAAGAACATATTTATATGCAGTTTATATAAATTATATATATTATTTATTTTAAAATAATTATTAATTTTAATACTTATAATTTATTTTAAAATTTTAAATTATTTATCATAAAAATAAAAACATCAATTTTTTGCTTTTAATTTTATTTTAAATTATTTTTATTAATTAAAATTAGATAATATAAATAAATGATATGTTGATATATTTTTTATATAAATTTTATTTTTTTTATAGACTAATATATTTTATACTAAATATATATCTAGTTATGAAATTAGAGAATAAAATTTTTTTATTTTACTTATGAGAGGATAAAGGAGAAATTTAGTTAAATTAGTAGGGATAAAAATAAGAAAAAAATAATAAATTTATAAGCTATAAGCTCAAACACTACTTCAAGTAACATCCGTAAAATGCTTTAAGCTAGTGAAAAAAACGTTTATCAAATAAAATTACAAATTTATCCGCTATGCAAAATGCATATATGTCAGCTACGAATAGTTCCATTAAAAATGATAGGTCTTAATAACTTTTATAAATAAAATTATAAACTTATTTTGCATATACCTTTAGCCAAACGTTCTTAACACTAAGTTTTCATGTAAAAATCAAGCCCTTTTAGTAGTTAAGAATTCAATGTGAAGAGCGCCCATTGCATTTATTACCTATCTTTTAAAATTGATTTCAATGCAAAAAGAAAATGATATTCTCAGCTATGAAAAAAAAATCATGATAGGGTATTATAGTATCCGTCTTCATACCCGTGTTTGAAAAAAATATCCGTATCCGGATCCATACCCGCGTGGGTAGCAACTTAAGTACCCTTACCCGTACCCTCTGAATACCTAAGTACTCATATCCGCACCCATTACCTGTACTTTAACTAAGAAAAAAGGAAAAAATAACACAAAGAACATCAGCGGTTGCTGTTAGTGCTTAGGACAGTAGGTGATTAAGTCTGAAAAGGAAAAATAGTTAAGAAACTATAGGTTACATTAACTTTATTTTTAAAATTTGATATATAATTATAATTATATGTATTAATATAAATATATATATATATATATATATATATATATATATATATATATATACATATGCGGGTGCGGGACGAGATGGGTACTACAGTACCCGTACCCGCACCCATACCCTCTCTTGTTTGCGGATAATTATCCAGACCCGCACACGTACCCACAAAGCGGGTATTTATCCTACCCATCATAGGTATTTTTTGCGGGTACCCAATGGGTAGGATCCAAATTGTCATCCCTAAGAAGGTTTCTTAGTGAACAAAAGTTTAAAGGAAGAGAAGTTACTTTATCCCAATGCTAGGCATGTCATAAGCTTTAATTAAAATTTACAATAGTATTTATAAATGACTTATCAAATGAAAGATCGTTCACTAACATGTGGTTGATCCAAATGTTAACGAACTCATGTCCCTTAAACAAGTGGTTAGAGGTTCGATTTCTGATTCTTATGTACGGAGAAAATTTGATTGAGAGATGTCATCTTTTTAATATCATTCAGTACTTTATGAGATTAGTTTTTATAGTTGCGCATGAAGATATGACAGGAAAGCTAAAAAAGTGAAAAAAAACATTCTGGAATCAAAAGTAAAACTTTTTTATTAATGTTATTTGTTTCTAAGCATAAGTAGGCAAAAATGTAACTTATTCTCTTTCTATAATATATCTTGATACTCTGCAGTCTGCGCTATATGCCTAATATAAACATAGCTTCTCTTGAACGTGCCTAATATTTATAAAACAGAGAATGATTATTCCACTAATTTCCATTTTGTGCAACTTCTATTGGAATTTGTTTGGATAAACTATATAAACTTAAGACTGATTTGATTTGATTTAGAAATTAATTTTAATATTTTAATTTTAAATTTATTATAAATACGGGATTTAAATTGACGTAGAAATTAACTGTTATGTTTGGAACTCAATCACATAAAAATGGATGTAATTTGATTTATTTGATTTTTTTATATTTTTACTCTTATTAATTAGAATTAGAAGTAAATTAAAACAAAGTTAATAGGGTATAATGACCTATTTATCATTTAAAATCAAATTAAATCATAACAAAATTTACCTTATTTGATAGGATTTTTAAATTAAAAATAATAAATTCTTAAGTTTTTTAAAACAGTGCTTTCTCTGATATGCCCAATAATTTTGGAATAAAAATTATCTTATCCAATTAAAACGCGTCATTTAAGCAGGCTATTAATCTCATTCCTCTTCGTTCCTTAGAAAAAATCTCTCCCTCCTTAAACTTCTCGAATTTTCTCTCATGTACCCCTCCTCCATTGCCATTATAAATCTTCCTTCAACTTCACCTTAATTCTCATGCAAACATCACCAATACATTTCACAAATACACATCCTTTCACCAACACACACACACACAAAAAACGTACGATGCACATGAACGATAACAATATTTTTTTTTTGTTTGATTGGATAAAAAGTAAAAAAAAAAATTTATAAAAATATAAATATCCCTATATAATAATTTTTAAAAAATTAACAAAATGAATATTTTGTCTTTTAACCCAAAATGATAATCAACTTATGTCCCTTAAGTAAGTGATTAGATGTTCGATTTTTGACTTTTATATATATAAACTTGATTGAGATATCAGCCCTTCAATATCATCCAGTACATCGTAAGATAAATCTCTGCAGTTGCGTACGAAAATATCACTGGAAACCTAAAAAAGTGAAAAAACATTGGCTGGAATCAAAAGTAAAACTTTTTTATTAATGTTATTTGTTTCTAAGCGTAAGTAGGCAAAAATGTAACTTATTCTCTTTCTATAATATATCTTGATACTCCGCTGTCCTAATTAAAATTTACAATAGTATTTATAAATGACTTATCAAATGAAAGATCGTTCACGAATATGTGGTTGATCCAAGTGTTAATAAATTCATGTCCCTTAAATAAGTGATTAGAGGTTCGATTTTTGACTTTTATATACGGAAAAAACCTGATTGAGAGATGTCATCTTTTAAATATCTTCCAATACTTTATAAAATTAATTTTCACAATTAAACACGTAGATATAACAGGAAAGCTATAAAAATGAAAGAACATCGGCAGGAATCAAAAGTAAAACTTTTTTATTAATGTTATTGGTTTCTAAGCGTAAGTAGGCAAAAATGTAACTTATTCTCTTTCTATAATATATCTTGATACTCTGCAGTCTGCGCTGTATGCCTAATATAAACATAGCTTCTCTTGAACGTGCCTAATATTTATAAAACAGAGAATGATTATTCCACTTATTTCCATTTTGTGCAACTTCTATTGGAATTTGTTATAAACTATATAAACTTAAGACTGATTTGATTTGATTTAGAAATTAATTTTAATATTTTAAATTTATTATAAATATGGGATTTAAATTGACATAGAAATTAACTGTTATGTTTGGAACTCAATCACATAAAAATGGATGTAATTTGATTTATTTGATTTTTTTATATTTTTACTCTTATTAATTAGAATTAGAAGTAAATTAAAACAAAGTTAATAGGGTATAATGACCTATTTATCATTTAAAATCAAATTAAATCATAACAAAATTTACCTTATTTGATAGGATTTTTAAATTAAAAACAATAAATTCTTAAGTTTTTTAAAATAGTGCTTTCTCTGGTACCCCAATAATTCTGAAATAAAAGTTATCCTGTCCAACCAGAACTCGTCACCTCATTTAAATGGATCATGTTAGTGAGTCAAGTCAAATGATTCTCACCATCTGATTTGGCCACCTAGACAAGATAAAGTTATCCTTGAGGTATCAGAGAATTCACCTTTTAAAATATTATTTATTATTTTTTAATACTCCAAACACAATTCACCTTCAATTTATAAATAAAATAATGTCATTTTTTTTACGTTATAAATAAAAAACTCTCTCCTCCCACGTGCGAAGAAAGAAGCGAGAAATAGACCTCCCATTTGTCATTTACCTTATTGCCCTTCTCCCCCCTCTCTCTCAAACCCATCCATCTCTCCTTATCTCAAACGTTGTCGCTGACGTGGAGGAACGCAGTTGGGGAAGGGGGAAGGGGATACAGGTGACGAAGGGGAGGGGGAAAGGGTAGGGGGTTTAAATGGATGGGCAATAAAATTAATTTTTATTAAATATAATTATTTTTATAGTATATTTGATTATTGGATATATAAAATATAAAACATATTATTTTTTAATAAGGAACACTTATGTCATTTTACACATTCTTTCTCATCTTTTTTAACTTCTCTCAACTTCTTTCTCTTCATTCTCTTTCACATTTCTCTAATACCAAACATCCCTTAAAATTCACTCATTTTCTCGTCATCTTCTCTCTTTCCATATTCTTTCTTTTTATTTTCTTCCCTTCCGTTCTCACTTCCAAATCAAACAAAGCATTAATGTTTCTATCACTTAGTTATTCTCTTAAAGTAAATTACATTTGCTGTACCAATAAAAAAAGCAATTACATTTGACAATATAATTATGTGTTTAAATTTTATACACTTAAAATTTTTTATACTCTCAATTAAACGCAAATCATTTAGTCAAAAAACAAAAACAAAATGTAAATCATCTTATGTGTGATTTTTAACATTATTATGATAAGAGTCAAATATTTTATTAAACTACAATACATATCAATTAAATCTCAAAAAATTTACATTCTTTTGTTGCAATTATTATAAAAAATATTTGAGATATATATTTTTGTTTAAAAAAATAACTTCCCACAAATCACACATACTCCAAGACAGTGACATGAAGGATTCAGGATTGGATTCAAAATGTAGCCGAAAAAATGAAAAATGTTCTAGAAGAAATGATGACGTGGCAGAATACCTCATACCTTCGGTTCCTTCCTTCCAATTATTATTGTGAAAAATCTATGATATCTTGATGTACAATATTCATATTTATATGATTTAATTTGTGAGAATTTAATTCAATGAAATATTAATATAATTATTTAATTAAAATAATATATTTTAATTAAACATAAATACTCAAATCCTGTATTTTTAAAGGTATTGATCCTAAGTCCACGCCAAAACGCTAGAAGCATCCACAGTAATCCAGAATGAAACAAAACAGCATGATTTCTGCCACGTAAGCAAGCTATTAATCTCATTCCTCTTCGTTCCTTAGAAAAAATCTCTCCCTCCTTAAACTTCTCGAATTTTCTCTCATGTACCCCTCCTCCATTACCATTATAAACCTTCCTTCACCTTCACCTTCAACTTAATTCTCATGCAAACATCACCAATACATTTCACAAATACACATCCTTTCACCAACACACACACACAAAAAACGTACGATGCACATGAAAGATAACAACATTTTTTTTTTTGATTGGATAGAAAATAAAAAAAAATTTATAAAATAATATAAATATCCCTATATAATAATTTTTAAAAAATTAGCAAAATGAATATTTTGTCTTTTAACCCAAAAAACTGATTGCTTTCAGCTTTTCCATCTCGTACGTCTATTTTTCCTTCCTCTTGTTTTCTTCTCAAACCATTAGTGAAAAAAAAAAAAACAGTTTTTTCCTCTTTTTTTTCCCTCTCAACATAGAGATCGAGAAAACAATCATTTTTTTGGATGAAATTATGAAAAAATCAATTTTTATTTACTTAAATATTACTGTGTGGGAATATTTATTTCATTTTATAAATATGTTTTTTCTTTTCTTTTATTTTCTACTCTATCAAATAAGAGGAGTAAAATTTTACTTTTCTTGCTTTTCATTTTATCTCATATCAAACAACTAAACAATCCTATCATTTTATATTCTTTTTTTTTTCTTTTTTTTTTTTCACTTTCTTTTCTCTTACGTTCTCTCCCGAATATAATGTAAATGTCTATGAGATCGGGGCCAGGATAAGAGACCATCAACCAATGTGGTCCTGTACCCAAAAGGTTGGGAATAAGTTAACCCTATGGTCAACTTACCAAGTTCCAAATAAAAACATTTCAAAAAGGGTTAAATATGTAGATCTCTACATCATGGTGAGAAGTCAAATGCAATTACCCAATTTAATTTTTCTACATTAAATACTAGATCATGTATTATTCAAAAAATGAAACTGATAGCGAATAAGTTAACTGATAACGTATAATGGATACCTTAACAAAATGGATTTGAAATATGTTTGATAAAATTAGCGTTTACATTAACTGATAAATATAAAATGATATATTTATTTACCTTTTATATAAATTCTATATATATATTTTATTTATTTTGAAATAATTATCAATTTTAATACATGTAATTATTTTAAAATTTTAAATTATTTATCATCTCAAAAAAAAAAAGATCAATTTTTTAATTTTATTTTTGTTAATTAAAATGAGATAATATAAATAAAATGATATGTTGATATAATTTTTTAAATAAATTTTATTTTTTTATAGACAAGTATATTCTCTATTATTTTGTATCCTAAATATATATCTAGTTATGAAATTAGAGATTAAAATTTTTTATTTTATTTACGAGAGGATAAAGGGGGAATTTAGTTAAATTAGTAAGGATAAAAATGAGAAAAAATAATAGGTTTAATTACTCAGTTGGTCCCCGAACTATTTGGGAATTTTTAAATAGGTCCCTAAACTAAAAAAATTTGTAATTAGATCCCTGAACTTCTAAATACTTTGTAATTGGGTCCCTGCACTTTAAATGTTTGTAATTGGGTCCCTGAACTTGTAAATAATTTGTAATTAGGTCCTTGGGGTAGGAGAAGAACCTTGTAATTAGAGCATCGTATAAATTTCTTTCGAGGTTCCTTGTCAGTTTTGGAGGTTAATAGAACCATTGGATCACCACAATAGCAAAGATTTTAAAAATGTCTAATATCTCATAGACCTTACAATTACAAACTATTAACAAGTTCAGGGACTTGATTACAAACGTTTGAAGTGCAGGGAGTTACAAAGTATATCAAAGTTCAGGAACCCAATTATAATTTTTTTTAGTTTAGGGACCTATTTAAAAATTCTCAAATAGTTCAAGGACTTGTAAAGTAATTAAACCAAAATAATAAATTTATAAGTTATAAGTTCAAATGCTACTTCAAATAGCGTTTGAAAATACACTATAAGTTAGTGAGAAAACAAGTTTATCAAACAAAACTATAAATTTATCCGCTATAAGCTAATAATTTGCCGAACGTTCTTAAAACTGAGTTTTCATGTAAAAAATCAAGCCCTTTTAGTAGTTAAGAATTCAATGTGAAGAGCGGCCATTTCATTTATTACCTATTTTTTAAAATTGATTTTAATGCAAAAGGAAAATGATATTCTCAGGTATGAAAAAAATCACGATAGGCCATGAATTAGTATCTTCTCATCACATTAGCAATTCAAAGGTGAGAAGGTTTCTTAGTGCACAAAAGTTTAAAGGAAGAGAAGTTACTTTATTTCAAAATTAGGCATGTCATAAACTTTAATTAAAATTTACAATAGTATCTATAAATGACTTATCAAATGAAAGACCATTGACTAATATATGGTCGATCCGAGTGATAATCAACTCATGTTCCTTAAATAAGTGATTAGATGTTCAATCTTTGACTCTTATGTATGTAGACCTGATTGAGAGATATCAACCCTTCAATATCGTCCAATACATCATGAGATAAATCTCTGCAGTTGCGTACGAAAATATCACTGGAAACCTAAAAAAGTGAAAAAACATTGGCTGGAATCAAAAGTAAAACTTTTTTATTGATGTTATTTGTTTCTAAGCGTAAGTAGGCAAAAATGTAACTTATTCTCTTTCTATATATCTTGATACTCAGCAGTATGCCCTATATGCCTAATATATATAACATAGCTTCTCTTGAACGTGCGTAATATTTATAAAACAGAGAACGGTTATTCCACTAACTTCCATTTTGTGCAACTTCTATTGGAATTTGTTTGGATAAACTATATAAACTTAAGACTGATTTGATTTAGAAATTAATTTTAATATTTGAAGTTTATAATAAATATGGGATTTGAATTGACGTAGAAATTAACTGTTGTGTTTGGAACTCAATCACATGAAAAAGGATCTAATTTGATTTATTTGATTTTTTATATTTTTACTCTTTTTTTTTACTGGATATTTTTACTCTTATTAATTAGAAGTAAATTAAAACAAAGTTAATAGGATAAAATGACCTATTTATCATTTAAAATCAAATTAAATCATAACAAAATTTAACTTATTTGATAGGATTTTTAAATTAAAAAAAATAAATTCATAAGTTTTTTAAAATAATATTTTTTTATATTCCAAACACAATCCAATTTATAAATAAAATAATTTGTCATTTTTTTTACCTTTTTAATCACTCTTAATGTTTCTTTAAAGTAATTACATTTGTTATACCAATAAAAAAAAGCAATTACATTTATGTACCCAAAAAAAACAATTACATTTGATGACAAAATTATGAGTTTAAATTTTATACACTTAAAATTTTTTACACTCTCAATTAAAAGCAAATCATCTTATATGTGATTTTAATATTATTATGATAAGAATCAAATATTTCATTACACTACCAATGGATACCAATTAAATCCCAAAAATTTTACATTCTTTTGTTGCAATTATTATTAAAAATATTCGAGATATATTTTTTTAAAAAAAATAACTTCCCACAAATCACAAATACAACAAGAAGTGACATGGACTCATGGCGCATTGGATTCAAAATGTCGCCAAAAAACATAAAAAAATCTTCTAGAAGAAATGTTGACGTGGCAGAATACCTCATCATGCCTCTGGTTCCTTCCTTCCAATTATTATTGAGTCCGCAGCAAAACACAAGAAGAATCCACAGTAATCTAGAAAGAAACAAAACAGCATGATTCCTGCCACGTAAGCAAGCTATTAATCACATTCCTCTTCGTTCCTTAGAAAAAATCTCTCCCTCCTTAAACTTCTCGAACTTTCTCTCATGTTCCAACATATTCACCTGACTCCTCTTCCATTACCATTATAAATCTTCCTTCACCATCACCTTAATTCTCATGCAAACATCATCAATACCATTCACAAATACACATCCTTTCATCAACACACACACAAAAAAAACGTATGATGCAGATGAACAATAACAACACTCCTTTGTGCAGAACCCCATGGGGCATTCCTTCACAGCCAAAGAAGGTGGTTTCCATCCCTGTACACTTTGTGGGGTCAGATAATTCAGGGAGCACCAGAAACAAATCAGCCATGAAGATTCAAAAGGTGGTGAGAGGGTTCTTTGTGAGGAACAGCATGAGGAAGATCAAAGTCATAAGGGTTGAGGTAGATCACATTGAGAGGAAGCTATGTGATCCTGAGACAAAGGAGTTGATTAAAAGAGAGCAGAAAGAAAGGGTGAAGGTGAGTGAGAGCATCATGAACCTTCTCCTCAGGTTGGACTCTATCAGGGTCTTAGATTACTACTCCGGTGTCAGGGATTGTAGAAAGTCTGCTATTAAAAAAGCCATTGCACTTCAGGAAATGGTTGATCAGATTCAGATGGTGGACCCCACTTATCAGGATCAACCTCAACTAACTCAAGCTGAGGAGGAGAAGATGGTGGACCCCACTTATCAGGATCAACATCAATTTACTCAAGCTGAGGAGGAGAAGATGATGGAGATGGAAGAGAAGGAGAAGGAGAAGGAGGATGGTGAAGGTGTGAGAGAAGAGAGTGTGGGAACAAGTATGGTTGAGGAGAACTCTATGGTGAAAGAAGAGGAGGAAGAAGAGGAGGAGGAGGAGGGTTGTAAGGATGGGAGAGGAGAAGAAGGAGATTATGACAACAACAACAACAAGTGCAGGGAGCTATTGGAGAGGATGATGGGGGACAATGAGAGGATGATGGGGATGATGGAACAGTTGTTTGAGAGGAATGAAATGCAGACTAGGCTTCTTACATCTCTCTCACATAGGGTTGAGCAGCTTGAGAGAGCTTATGCTTGTGACAAGTTGAGGAAGAAGAAGAGGAGAAATGTTGATGTCAAACACAAACAAACTCACTAAAAATGTTTGCATCTCATTACTAAATTATGTCATTTTCTTATTCAAGTTTGTTTGTTGTGATCAATGTAACTCATTTTGGCCTTAGTTGCTCAATGAAGTGGCTTTGCCAATGAGATTTACAAACCCATGCCTCTTCTTAATTCTGAATATCTCTTCTTTATGAATTGAAATCCAAATTTACCATAAAATTTGAGGGTTTTCTAACGCATGTTATGCCATCCTATAGTGTCGTTCTGCCCCTCAGCTAGTTCCTCATATTCAGCTAGACGAGAAAAGAGGCCACCATTGAACCAAAAACAATAAATGCCTGCCACAATTGTATACATTACATCCAACTTGAAACACATAATGTTTAGTAGAATATCTAAAAATGTTTTATAAGATTCAACCTGAGAGACAACATTCCCATTTTTAAATGAAATTGAAAACCTTGCTTAGCAACAATATCTTGCTATTGTTGAGAAAGAGCACGTCCATTTAAGGTGTCAATAGGGCTTTGGCTGTTCTCCCCATGATCCACTCTAAATCAGAAGAAGACAGAGAGATCTGATTGGCAATAAGATGCACTGCTTCTTTGGCTCCTTTATAACCACATTCAGGAACAACAAATGGAAAATCACTGCAACAATATGTTAACAAAAAAGAGGTAATATGATTGTTTACGAAAAAAAAAAAAATTCTTTCGCCCCTTTACCCCATCCTACTGTTTCCTCACAAAGTTCAGTGATCATATTTTAGTTGAGCACATGTATGAACAGAAATTACCTGCCCCACATTACACGGTTTGCACCAAAGCTGGATACAACTTGGGACAAGAGAGGAGACAAATCTTGATAAGGAAATTGAACTCTTGACACTCTGAAAAGGGCACTAAATTTCACATATACCTGTCAAAGATTCAAAATTCAATATTCCTAATGCTGGAGGCTTAACTACTTAAGGAAAACAAAACAAAAAAGCCTTGCTCATTTACATCAGGCGTTTCATAAAGTTACAAGAATTTAAGGACTCATATCCAAATCTCATATAATCTTTCGCAAATTTGCACCTTTTACCATTTTACTCATTCAATTAACATGAGAGGCATTCAGGTTATATGTCTGATGCATCTAGATGAGTTCTCAATTTCTGCTACTCTCAAAGTCTTCAGAAATTTAGCAAAAATTGCAATTACTGAAAAATTTAAGCATACTTCGCTTCCTTGAAATTCTGTTCATGAAGAAACAATGAAGTACTTACTTGTGGGAATCTGGATAGATTTAAAAGCCGAGAAAAAACAAGACCTTCCTCATCATTTCTGCAATACAATATTCATTTAAGAGTACATTTCTTGGCCTTTGTAATCATGATTTTAGTATAACTTACATTGGTGGTTTGCAGAAGGCCAAGTGATCAAGCAATACAACTGTTGATGGAAACTCTGTGCACAATTGCTCAATTTCAGAAACATGCAGATCAAGCCCCTGAAATTTTCAACTCAGTAGTTCTTAGTTTCATCAAAAGATACTTCTTTTGTATCTACTATACAAGGATATAAACTAAACACCTTCATACACATGAAGCCTACTGGCACTTCGAGTTCTCCAGCCCTTCGGAAAAGTGCTTTTCCAACCCCATTTGTCATCTGCGACAACATCACTCAAAGATAACCAAAGATTTATTTTCTATGTAATCAACAAAACCAACACAATCCTTTTCCCACTAGGTGAGGTTGGCTATGTGGATCAAGTCAAAAACTTCAATTTTGATCCATTACAATGTAATAAGTTGTACACTATCAGTTAGATCTATGATGCCACCAACTTAAAAAGCAGTTCAAGTCTTTCACTAAAATTCAGTGAAAACTGCATTTACCACAAGTCAAGTATGATATAGCACCTGATAGTATAATTTTTTTTTTTTTACATTGAGAGCATATCAAATTTGAACTTTTACATGAATAAATAGAAAGAAACAACCCTTACATACAACAAAGGTTTGTTTGAATTTAGTTCACATCTAATGTTTCTTGCTAAACATATTGAAATCATTTTTTTTTTAAATATGCTTTTTTAATTATATATTGACTCAATGACTCGTATATATCCATATTTTTTATTCAAAAGGTCAGTTAAAACAGAAAGGTCTTTCCTTGCTTGGTATCCTTCCATCTGCCTTAACCATATGAAAGTTCCTAGGAAATAAACAAATTTCATTCTTACAGCCTAGCAGTTAAGTCAATCCTATAAACTTTCCTCCAACTGTACTACTTATACAGGTTCATTGATATAATTCTGGCTGGTGGATACAATCACCACTGGATATTCAAATTATGTCTGAGAAAAGTAATGCTTCCTTCTTATTAATTGCAACTCTCAAGTGACACATAAGATATTCTTGACTAATCAAAGTGACATAGATGGAGAGGGAGGGGAAGGGGGGGAAGAGAATGCTTTAAGTGTGGTTGTTCAGGTTATACCATGAACAGAGACATATATGAAAAAGAAAAGGGCTTGCCTACCTTCTCTCCAGATGGCCACAAATAAGGGTTAAATCGAACAGCGCGATAACCATCCTAACATAAATAAAAAGAAAATTTTAATTGATTTTTAAAAAATCAGCTATCTAATAAAAGAAATTATCCATCAGACCTTCAAAACAAGATGCTCAAACTGCTTAAGCCCACTTCCATCATCAGCTGGATTAGCAAGGCAACAACCAATAAATTTGGTTGGGTATTTCTTCAAAACACTGTCCAATGAACAAATTGGCATGGGTAATGTTATACAATTAACGTAATAAAGAAATTAAAACAAGCCATTACATGGAAGATGTAATGACCACAGTTAGCTGCACAACACAATTGAGTCAAAATAAAAGTTCCTCCTCTGGTATATGGCTATCCAACTCACTATGCAACTAATGATAACAAGTAACAACTAATCAGATGAAGCATAGCTCAGAACATTCAAAAATCACACATCTCACAGATGATTGTCATTCACCTGCATTTGATAATATGAGATTACCAATCCTTAGAAGAAGAAAAAGGAAAAAGAATATATCTTAACAACTAAGAAGGTTCCTTACTATGTGCCTGTGGATGAGCAATTGAGCATACACACACATGCGCAAATAAACTAGGAGGACTACTTTCTTCAAGCAGTCAGGGAAATAGAATAGAAAATTATTGTCACTGTGAAATCATTATTCTGAATATATAGGTTTAGAATGTGGAGATCTAATAAGAAGAAATCTTAATTGTTAGGATTTAGGGATTAGACTTTCCTTTGATATCAGAAATTGTATTTCCTATTCAAATTACTTTTCAGAAAATTGCTACCTATAAAACTATTTCTCCATGCTACATGCAATGCAATCCTTTGTCCCACTTTGAGTAATCCAGAAACACTGCTCGAATCAACATAGCGATCATCGAAGCCCAGAAAGGTCATGGTGATCTTAACTTTGATGGGCCATCAACTTTGCATGTCATGTCAAGTTTTCTACATTAAGCAATAAAAACTTTGATAGATGCAACAAGCATCAACTATTTCTTTGCATTTGGAAAAAATCAAGTTACCAATAAAATATTTTTTGAAATTCTCCACATCATTGAACTGATGCAAGTCAACAAATTCAATCATAGATTCTACCAACCTCACCTAAAATTAGACGACAAGAACCTCTAACCTCCATATAGTGGAATAATCACATTTTACGAATGAATAGATACAATAAACAGATTGAAATTTTTAAATAACTGGATTTTTTGTTATATAATTTCACCTATTCTATGGTTTATATAATTTAGTTTTCCAAGAATTTTGGAGATCTTTGCTTCCTTTTTCAATTACAGAAGGGATATTTTTGCACTTTTCTATAGAGGTCCTTTTGTAACAGAATATCCAATATTAACTAGCATTAGAGTTTTCAAAATTCTCTCCCTATTCTTCTCTTTGTACCCTATTCTCTTCTTTTCTAAGCAATCTCAGCATGGAAAGCATGTCAAATTCTGAGATCATACTACCACGAGATATTCCATCCATACAAACTGTAATTTCAGTAGTGTATAAAGCTGCAAAAGCATTCAATCACTGAGTTCTTACATCAAATCGTAAACAAAAAAAAAAGGTTGAACATACCTTGTGACATAACTATGATCAAATTTATGATTAATTGGCTGCACAATCAGTGCACCATCTACTCCTGCATCCTCCATACACTGGAAAAAGAGAGTATCAGCATCAATGATATTTACACATGCACAAATTAATCCAATCAAAATCCTTTTCCATGTAATTAGCCTCAAGCAATTAAGAATTGTTTCAAATAGCAGACAGGGAGACAGCATCACATTCTACATGAATAGGTCAAGATTTGCAGGAAATACAAGAATAAGGTGTATACAACCAGTTCAAACAAATTTGCAATATCAAGAAAAGGAAGATTTTACTCCAACACAACACGCGTGCGCGTGCGCGCGCCCGCGCGCGCACACACACACATATATATATATAGAGAGAGAGAGAGAGAGTGAGAGAGAGAGAGAGAGATATGAGGGATCCGTTTACATCCGTGTAAGTCATTTTTCACTTATACTTTTTCGCAATCGTCGATCTTATTATTGTGATTTGAACTTCCCTAATAGTTTACATCATTGCATAAAAATAAGATCGACGACTGTGACTGTGAGGGAGTGTAAGTGAAAAATGACTTACGCTGGTGTAAACGGATCCTTCCTCGTGTTTATATATATACTCCTATATATATACAAAGTCATTGCATACCTGGATCAAAAAATCCACATGTCCCGGTAAAGTGGGCTCTTGTCCAGGAGAGTAAGGGAATTTATCAGCCTTCATTAAAAGGAAAAAGAAAAGGATAATGCTATGTGAACAACCTTAAGCAGAAAAGTTCTGATAAATTAAGTAAATTAATGATAGTCAACAAATATGTATGGAATATAAAGTTTTGTTTATATAAAATTAACAAAAACCTCTGAGTTGAAGCTTTCTTTTTTTAAAAGAAAAAAAGCTTTGTGCTTTGGAAATAACAAGACAAGAAGCTCAACACAAGTGTGAAGGAGTGTTACCTCTTGAGAGGAAGCCCACACATGTAGATGGGAATCCATGACTTTGGAGGTTGAAGTTGAAGGGGTTGTTGTTTGGGTTTCACTCATGGCCATTCCAATTGTAGTAGCACGAGTTGTGAAGGTTAATGTGGTTTTCCTCGAATGGCTCAGAACAATAGCTGAAAGCAGAGTGTTCAGCCTAAGCGTCAGCGCCATGTGATAGTGATGATAATTTACATCATTTTCGGGTGGAATTTCTTAATTATTATATATTCGTTAATCATTAATTCATGTTTCAAAATTTTTTTTTTTTCTTCATCTGCACTCTGCATCTTCTAAGATTTTGCCACGTGGTACCAAAAGAAGTTATCTAAATTCACAAGGTAGGCAAATCTTAATCAAAATTATATTTTGTATCCTCTCATATTTTTGTCACCTTTTTTTCCTCTCTTGTTACTCAGAAAATATACATACCAGCGAATTTGCTTTTGTGGTGTGAGGTTTATTAAGACTTGATTTTGTTTTTCTCTTTCATAACATGAGAGGAAAAAAAAAATGAAAGAATTCAGATCGTTTTTTTTGTTTGCATCAACTCAAATCTGAATCATCTTAAGTCATTCGTGTGTGTATTTATTTTAATACAATTTTCTCTTTTCGTGTGTAGCCCTACTTTGAATGGTGGAGTGACTTGGTGACAACTCCTCCCCACCACTACAACTATGGTACAAGAAGAAAATCACTATCAATCATGACTAAGAAATGAGATCAGTTACACATATTTGATCCTGACTTTGAACACTGTGATGCAGATAATGATGAGCGTACTGTATCGTTACAAATAATATAAAATCACAAGAAATCGAGTATCGTCCACATGGATCGGCTACCAAGGACCAATGCCAACTATTTAGATATATTTAGTATGATGAGAATTTGAGGAAAAATAAAACAAGGAACAATAGCAAGTAAATCATTTTGGTTTTTCATTTAGATAGTTAAACAAACACTTAGAAGGCAACAAAATGATAGAAACACAAGGGGTCCAATTTCATCCAAATATGATTCTACATTCTTTATAGACAAATAATTTATTAAATTATCGAAAACCTAATTATTCTAATCTCAATTCACGTTTTGAAGGTTAAATTCTCATACGTAATTCAAACCCAAATTCCTTTGGTAAAACAATTCAATCAAATACTACCAACTAACCTAATTCCTTAGGTCAAGTCAATAAATCATTAACCAAGTTACATTAACCAAGTTATTTATTTCTAGATTAACTCACTCAATGGTATAAATTGCAAATGACAAATCCACAACTCATTATTTCTAAAACATAAGTGAACCCACAAAACACATATATAATGAAGGCAAGCATTTAATACCATTCCAAGGGAAACTCATGTATCATCTACAAAGATGATCCTCGAACCCCAAATAAAGCCTAGTCATAATTATCTTGGAATAACCACTGAGCACTCCCTGAGATTTGAATTCCCTACAATATTTTGTACCAAGGGACCTCATGCTATGCAGGTTAGACATCAGCAGCAAAAACACTCCCATGGGAAGTTTGCACCCAACTAGGAAGACACACACAAAAACATACACGTCTAGGGTGCCTCTGAGCAATGAATGAAATGTGTGTAATGGCATATGAGTTTTTAGAGTTAGCTGTGGAGGAAATGCAAAAGCTAATCTTTGCGATAAAATTTATTGGTATATTATTAACAGAGTTCTTGTTACGAAGGGAGTTGAATTAAACAAGAGAAACTGCCATCCAACAATCAACTTGGTTAACAAGACTTGAATTTCTTCTTCGCACACAAGTTACTGAAGGCTACGTAATCGTTGGTAAAAGGTCGTTGGTATCCGGGCGTTTTCTTGTAGTGGATGCATGATAAAACTGTGAAAACTTTGAAAATAAAATTTTATTATGTAGATGGAACTCAAGCATTCAAACACTTTATGTATCATATCATGTCCTTTTTGTATAAATTGCTTATGAATAAGTTGGCATCAGTGTCTTTCTCGTATAAACCGCTTATGAATGAGTTGGCATCAAGAGCGGATGTCCTTTTCGTATAAACCACTTATGAATGAGTTGGCATCTAGAGTGGACTCCCATGCATGTTGAATTGTGGAGTCATTTTCAGGACTATAAAACAAGGTAGGCAGAGTGGGCAGCGTTTTCAATCTCTTTTGTCTCATCCCTTTTGTTAGTATTCATTTCCGATTCCCAAGAAGAAACATGTATCTACGATGTCGATAATATTTAATAATTTTAAAAAAATTGTGAAAAAAACATATGTGGATCAAATTTATCATCACATAACACAATTTTCATATGTGAATGTGAATATTTTAATGAGATATTAAATATTTATTAGTTTCATTATATTTAGTAGACTTTTTTAATTTATAGTGAGATTTAAATCCTTGCATTTACTCTACATCCCAATAAATTACAAGAAAATTTATTTTTGTTACAAAGTTTTTTTTTTATAATGTTTTGTTGTTAAACATGCTGCCTTAAATATTTGAGTGTTTCACCTGTTGGTTTTTTTTTGCTAAGATACATGATGAAACTATATTACTAGTTTACTAATTTGCTTGCAAGTTCTTTATATAATATGCTTCCAAGTTTACTAATTGCTATTTTTCCAAAATAAATAAAGAAGGTGAGAACCTGGCCTTTCCCCTCTCTCTTTCTCGGATTTGGATTCAGTGACTTTGAGATTTGGTACATTTAGTGCCTTTAGGCATTTTTTGGAGAGAGAAAGATAAGATAAGATGAGAGAGTATATCAAATGAGAGAGAAAATGCCTAAAGGCATAAAAGTTATCAAATCTCAAAGTCATTGAATCAATTTCCCTCTTTTTCTCGTGTTTAATCTTACCTTTCATAAGACCGTAGGACCAAAGGTTATAGTCATGCTCATTTGGTGGTAGCCTCACTCTTTTTTTTTTTTTATTCGGAACCCACAGTAATTAGAGCATTTGGCTCCCCAGTGGGTCCACTGGGATGTCCCAACAGCTTTGACCCTTTGGACCGGCTATGGGACTAATTCCCGGTTCAGTAGCAACGGATGTCTAATTTTTTACACATGGGATTGGACTATCTCCCAAATGGGCGACTTCAGGAATCGAACTTACGTCATTTTCTTTGGGGGAGAGTCACGTTACCAATTTTCCCAACACCATGTTGGTAGCCTCACTCTTTAGGTCTATTAGATCTTGAGCATGTTAATATTTCGAGATCTGTTTCTCTAGGCAGTAGATCTTATAAATTTTGTTGTTTTTGCTGCCCTTTTTGTTGCATTTTAGTTGTCGGTATAGTTTTTCCTATTTTGATGGTCGGTAGGAGATTTTCATATATAGTTGCTTAGTGTTTGTTTTTTCCTTCTGTTTATCAAAAAAAAAAAAAAAATCTTCTAGAAGTACATATAAGTGATTAGTTCAAAGTATAGAATGTATTTATTTCTTATTATTTTTGGATTTGATATATCTTTTACAATTTATAACTGCTATTAGATTTATTATTAGCGAATCTTTTTTCTTTCTCATGAAAAAACAAAAATGCTAATTAGTGGGAAACTTTGTTTTTCGAAAATCGTAAAAAGTTGATATTTACAATTTTATAACCACTTTCACCATGTATTGTTGTCATTCTCTCTTATATTTGTTATTGACCAATTTAGCAATTTTCGTACTAAAAAATTCAAACTTAATAGCATAGTTGTAAAAAAAATGTTGTTTATAATTTGCTTACATTCAAAGTTTATTATGTAATTTTTATGACATTAGTTTTTTTCATATGAAGGATAAAAATCATTTAGAAATTCACCAATTTTCGTCTTGCATAAATAATTATCAAGCCATCTCTCCAAATTCCCAACTCCGATCTTCATTGCTCCCGCTACCCAAAATTTCTCGGTCGTCACAAGGAAATAACGAAGGCAGATTAACATATTAATTTACAGAAAAACATGTCTATATCAAACTCTACAATTATCAACCATATAGAAATGCAATGAGGTTCCAAAGCAGTCTAATTCTAGGCAAAACTAAACTATTTACTAATTACAACATTACAAATAGCTCCTAAGTTATGGAAATACACTAGATTCAAGAGTAAGACTTCAACAAACCCAAGTTGTAAAGAAACTTCTCAGAGCTTGTTCTAAACAGATTACACAAAGAGAATATTCTCCTCTCCTGGGATGGAGATTGTGAACAGGCATCATCTTTCACATGCAATATAGTCAGACCAATCTCTTTTCTAACTGCCTCAATTGTTTCACTCTTAACTGGATTTCCAGATGCACCAGTTACATAAAAAACATTTATGGCCTTGGAACCCCTTGTTGTAATCTCAGCACGAGTTACTGAAAGGCCATTTTCTCTAAAAATGCGAGTTACATCTGACAAAAGGCCAACCCTGTCTTCACCACAAAGTTCTAATTGTATGCCCTATATCAAATACAAAATGTTAGGCTTCTAGATAATTAATAAATTATTTCTTTGTTATGTGACAACGTGTTTATATATTTGAATTCGATAATATGCACGTGCGAAAATCTTGAGATTATATCATTTGCAATTATATCAATTGTTTCCAAGTTTCATTAAGTAGAAAGAGTTGTCTTGTGACTAACAACTATAACTTTTGACCTAATGGTAAGTGCTCATCCAACACAAAATCATAGTATCACATATAAATATTTGGCAAGAAGTAGCATCAAATCATGTTTAGTACCTCAGAAGTTCGTCGCCTAATAGCGGCCTCCAAGCAGTGAATCACTCTTTGCCTTTCTGCTTGAGAATTGATAGGACATCCATCCACATGTCTTATATAGTATTCCTGTAAGACAAGGCAAAACAAATCAGTGAAGTTTAATTGTAACCTTAGAGTGTAAATTCAAAATACAAACAACAGACAAACTGTTAGAAAGGACTTATAAGAATAGGCAATTTTCAACTCAATTAACATGATATGTAATCAACAGCAACCAAAGCCTTTTCCCATGTCATAAATCATTGTGTTTTATCATAAACCATGTTTTCAAAAAGGGCATTTAGATCTATAGAAACACATGTAATCAAGTGTGATAATTATCAAGTCTAAGTAACTATATATACAAGTACTAACTAGATGTCAATTCCAGGAACATCAATAACAAACCTGATATGCCTCTGGTCCTTCAGCAATGACAGTTCCATGGTAAACAACATACTGCATATCTGTGATTGTGCACACAGTATCAAATAGTAACTTTGGTCGGTCTGGACACCTCAAATTCACTACAGTGTATCCCTTATCTGCACAATCATCAACAGTTACAAGGAGCTTGTTCTTGTTACTTGCTGATCCATTATCCGCAACATATATGTCATAATCGCGATCAGCGTACATCATTTGATGCAGCCTCCTTTCCTTGTGAGTAGAACCAACAGAAACAGCAGTGTTGGCACTCCTCTTATCTATGTCTCCATTCAGCACATACAGCAGAAGCTGCTTAATCTTAGCAAGGTGATCCGGATTGCCTACTGACAATCCAGTTGCCTCGTCTGTGATGTAAACGACCGATGCCATTCTTGAATTGTGAGTCCAAACTTCTGCTGCTACCACATTGCATTTAAGGTCTGCTAGAACAGCAAAAACCTCTGAAAGCAATCCTGGCCTGTCTCTTCCAGTTAATTCAATGGTAGTGTGTTCTTCTGCAGCTTGGACCTCAACAGATCTTCTCAATGACCGGAAACTACAGCATCTTGGACCCAGTGACTTGCACAAGCAAAAAGAATTATCAGTAACTAGAGTAATTCACATAGATCCACAGATAATGATGACATGCATGAGCAGAATTGCAGATTCAATTTTGAAAACAAACTGCTACTTCTGTTGTTGATTTAATTTGTTACAAAGAAAGGTCACAAACAGGATCATACATTATTTTCTTTCTAGGAGTTATATGCAGACCATGCAATCACTTATTCAATTCCACTGACCAAACCTCTTTTCCCTTATTTTCCATTTCCTATTCCAATCAAAAGATAGGGACTCAAAGCTGAATGGCAGATATCAAGATCATGAATTCACACAACTATAAGCTGAAAATTGAAAAATTGAGCAGGACAAAGACATTATATGAGCATGAGGTTTTAAGTCATAGTCATAGAAACTATGATAACTCATAATTAGATACTGTTACTAGATGCAAAAAATAATAAAATAAAATAATTTATATAGGGAATAAGGACCCAGAGACTAAAATACAAGCATAAAATTTGTTCAAAGTAAAAAACGGTTTCAGATTAGTTTTGCAGATCTACCTGTTGAATGCGGTCAGCTACATCATCTTCAAGAAGCTTATTCCCATTTTGATCCGTAACATGAAAAACTAGGTAGTGATGATGAACACATATTTTAGCAATGCAAAGTTTTTAAGATATTTGAAAATAGAGAAATTCAGAAGTTAGTTAGAAGGGTACACCATACCATCCATGAACCATCCCCCATCAGAAGAAATGTAAGCTCTTCTTATAATGAGATTCATATCAGTGAGAATCTGAACCACTCCCAACAAGCTCCCACGCTTGTTTGCACTATCAACCTGCATATTTTTACATGAAAACTTTAGTTACCAAAATACCCTTTTTTCAGAAAAAAGATAAGGCAATGAGAATTCAATTTGGAACCTTTATCAGAGTGGTTGTTCTGCTTGAATTGTTATCCACAGTAACTCTGCAACAAAGCAGAACCATAATAAGATTTCAATTCAAGAAAAACACTAGGCAAAAAATGTCCACAATAACATGTTTGAAAATGATGAGAATTGTGACCTTGGAGGATTCATTCGAATGACCAGCTTCTCGAATTCATCATCCAGAGGCAAAGAAGAGGACCAACAATCCATTTGGTGTGTGGTTGGAAACAGAACAGAACAGAACAGAGGGTGTGATAGGAGTGTGATATTATGATATAGAATAATAATAGATAACGGAGAGTGAAAGAGAGAGAGAGTGTGTTTGTTTTGGTTTTTTGGTGTGAGTTTTTGTGTGTTGTGTGTGTTACTGTTTTTGATTTGATTTGTGTGTCTGGTTTGTTGCACTTTCCTTGTACCTTCGGAATTGGGATGTGTGTTGGGATTTTGGTTGGGTGATGAATTGGTGGCTACCCTCCAAGGCTGCACCAAGAGTTTCCAGAGACACACAACACAGCAGTAACACAGCAAATCAAATATATATTATTATTATCTATTATCTATGCACCAAGAAGAAATATATATTATATTATATAATATTAAGAAGGAAATTATTAATTTAGTCAAGTATTTATTAATTGATTGCTCTAAGGTTATTCAAATTTATATTATGAGAATTAGTAACTGAATACTAGTTAAAGAAATATATAATTTTAAAAAATTGAGTCTGGTAACAGCTCTGTACCACAAAATGGAGATATTAAGGGAATTTGAATAATTTAATAAGTTATTAAATATTTATTTGTTTTATTATATTTAGTTGACTTTTCAATTTATTGTGAAGGTCTTAAATTTTTGCCCTTACTCTACATCCCAATAAAATAAAAAAAAATGATTATTGTTACAAAGTTTTTTTTTTTTATTTTTTATAATGTGTTGTTAAACACTGTTAAATATTACGGTGTTTTGGTTGCTGATTTTCTCTCTAAGATATATGATGAAACTATAACAACTTAGAAAATAAAATTTCATTATGTAGATGAAAATCGAGCATTTAAACGCTTATGTATCTATCATGTCCTTTTCTTCTAAACCACTTATGAATAAGTTGGTATCGGTGCCGTTTTCATATAAACCATTTACGAATGAGTTGGTATCTAGAGTGGATGCATATGCATGTTGAATTGTGGAGTCGTTTCTAGGACTATAAAACAAGGTACGGCAAAGTGTGCAGTGTTTTCATTCACTCTTGCCTCATCCCAATTGTAAGTATTCATTTTCGATTCCCAAAGAGAAACATGTATCTACGATATTCATAAATATTTAAAATTTAAATATAAAAATTGTGAAAAAACATATACGGATCAAATTTATCATCACATACCATAATTTTCTTAAGTGAATGTGAATAATTTAATGGGTTATTAAATACTTATTAGTTTTATTACATTTAGTCGACTTTTCAAATTTAAAGTGAAGGATTTAAATTTGTGCACTTACTCTACATCCCAATAAAATGCAAGAAAAATGATTATTGATACAAAGTTTTTTTTATAACTTTGTGTTTAACACTCTGCCTTAAATATTTGGGTGTGGAAAAACTTAAGAAAATAAAAAAGAGAAACATATATGAATCAAGTTATAAAAAAAACTTTGTATCAATATAGGATTTAAATTTGTGCACTTACTCTAGAGCCCTAAATACATGATGAAACTATAAAAACTTAAGAAAATAAAATTTCATTACCTAGATGAAAATCAAGAATTCAAACGCTTATGTAACATATCATGTCCGTTTCATATAAACCGCTTATGAATAAGTCGGCAACATTGTCCTTTTCATATAAACCATTTACGAATGAGTTGGCTACAGAGTTGATGCGCATATGCATGATGAATCCTGTTGAAGTCGTTTTTATGACAATAACACAAGGGTGGGTAGAGTGTGCACTGTTTTCAATCACCCTTGCTTCATCCCACTTGTAAGTTTTCATTTTCGATTCCGAAAAAGAAACATGTATCTACGATACTGATAAATATTTAAGAATTTAAAATTAAATTTAAAAATTGTGGGGGAAAAAAAACATATATGGATCAAATTTATCATCGCAAAACACAATTTTCTTAAGTGAATATGAATAATTTAATGGGTTATTAAATATTGCTTAGCTTTATTACATTTAGCAGACTTTTCAAATTTATAGTGAAGGATTTAAATCTTTGCACTTACTCTACATCCCAATAAAATACAAGAAAAATTATTACTGTTACAAAGTTTTTTTTTATAATGTTTTGTTGTTAAAGACTCTGCGTTAAAGATTTGTGTGTTTAGCTATTGCTTTTCTTTCTAAGATATATAATGACACTATAAAAACTTAGGAAAAAAATTCATTACGTAGATGGAACTCGAGCACTTAAACGCTTCATGTCCTTACCATATACCGCTTATGAATAAGTTGGCATCCATAGCGGGTGTCCTTTTCGTATAAACCACTTACGAATGAGTTGGCATATAGAGTGGACGCATAATCATGTGGAATCGTGGAGACATTTCGAGGACTATAAGACAAGGTAGGGCAGAGTGAGTAGTGTTTTCAATCACCCTTGCCTCATCCCTTTTGTAAGTATTCGTTTCCGATTCCTAAAGAGAAACATGTATTTAGGATATTCATAAATATTTAATTATTTAAAATAAAATGTAAAAAAAAACATATATGGATCAAATTTATTAACACATAATACATTTTTAAGTTGGTAGAGTTATCAAAAGGTAAAAGAGCACTCGGAAACAAATGGGTGTACAAGCTGAAGACTGAGTAGAATAACTAACAATCCGGATACAAAGAAATATTAGTCGTGAAAGGTTTCAGTCAAAAGAAAGGTATTGACTTTGAAGAGATTTCCTCAGCCGTGGTAAAGATGTCATCCATCCGGGTGGTGCTTGGTTTGGCTTCAAGTTCGAATTTAGATGTGGAACAACTAGATGTGAAGACTGCATTTCCTCATGGTGATCTGGATGAATAAATTTACATGGAGCAGCCATAGGGATTTAATTTCAAAGGCAAAGAAGATCTAGTATGTTGGATGAAGAAGAGTCCACATGGACTTAAGCGGGCACCTGTCAATGGTACAAGAAGTTTGACTCGTTCATGATTGAGCATGGATACCGAAGAACTACTTCGGATCATTGTGTATTTGTCAAGAGATTTCTGGATGGTGAGTTTATCATACTACTTTTGTATGTTGATGATATGTTGATCATAGGACAAAATAGTGAGAAATCAGCAAGTTGAAGAAAAAACTAAAAAAATCTTTTGCTATGAAAGACTTGGGCGCGCAAAACATATTCTTTGTATGACTGTCTCTCGTGATCGAAAGGAAAGAAAGTTGTGTTTATCACAACAAAAATATATCGAGAAGGTATTAGAGAGGTTTCACATGGAGAAGCAAAACCAGTTGTTACTCCAATTGCTAGTGACTTTACACTCAGCTCAAAGCAAAGTCCTACATCTGAAACTGAAAAGGAGGAAATGCTCAATGTGTCATATGCCTCAGCTGTTGGAAGCTTAATGTATGCAATGGCATGTACATGACCAAACGAACACATGTAGTTGATGTTGTTAGTAGATTCTTGGCAAAACCAGGAAAAGAGCATTGAAATACTATGAAGTGGATTTTAAGATATCTCAGAGGAACTTCCAAAATGAGTTTATGCTTTGGGAATAGAAGACCTAAACTGATTGGCTATACAAATGCAAATATGACTAGAGATATTGATTCCAAAAAGTCTACTTCTAGATACCTAATTACATTTTCAAGGGGAGCAGTGTCGTGGCAATCAAAGCTACAAAAGTGTATTGCTTTGTCTACCACAGTGGCAGAGATCATTGCAGTTACATAAGCTTACAAATAAGTGCTATGCATGAAGTGATTCTTGCATGAGTTAGGGCAGGAACAACAGAAGTACATTGTGCATTGTGACAGTTAGAATGTGATCCACTAGTGCAAGAATTCGAGTTTTCGTTCGAGATCAAAACACATTGATGTATGATATCACTGAAATGTGATATATTGGAATCCAAGCAATTACAGCTTGATAAAGTCCATAACGATGATAATAATTCAGATATGATGGCTCATTCTTTACCTAAGGACAAGTACGAATTTTGTAGAAGAGCAGCTAGACTACTTAAGCCCTCCATCTAACTCGGAAGAGGGAGACTGATGGGTTTCCCTTATTGGTGAAGGAGACAAAAAGAAGAAAGAGAAACAAATAGTTAAATAAAAAGAAAGAAAGTACATGAGAGTCTGAAGGAAACCAATGAAAGAGAAAAGGAGAAGAACTCTCGTTTATGCATGGCCACCAATTAGGTAGGAAGGCTGAACTATAAAAGCCATTGCCTACATTCAATTCTAGCATCCTGTTGAAAAACCAAAACTTAGAGATTTTTTTAGAGAAAATAAAACCTCACTTGTGTGAGAGAGAAAATCCTTTTGAGGGAAAAATCAAAAGAGTGTTTAGCCATCGGTTTGAGATAACTCAATTAATCATCACATAACACAACTTTCTTAAGTGAATGTGAATAACTTAATGAGTTATTAAATATTGTTTAGTTTTATTATATTTAGTAGACTATTCAAATTTATAGTGAAGGATTTAAATCTTTGCACTTTTCTACATCCCAATAAAATACAAGAAAAATGATTATTGTTACAAAAGTTTTTTATAATGTTTTCTTGTTAAATACTATGCTTTAAATATTTGTGCGTTTTAGCTATGCTTTTCTTTCTAAGATACATGATGTCACTATAAAACTTGGGAAAAAAAAAATTTCATTATGTAGATGGAACTCGAGCATTTAAACGCTTGATGTATCACTTCATGCCCTTTTCGTGTAAACCGCTTATGAATAAGTTGGCATCCAGCGCAGATACTGTCCTTTTCCTATAAACCACTTACAAATGAATTGGCATTCAGAGTGGACGCATATGCATATGAAATCGTGTAGTCGTTTCTAGGACTATAAACAATGTATGGCAGAGTGAGCAGTGTTTTCAATCACCCTTGCTTCATGCCTTTTGTAAGTATTCGTTACCGATCCTGGAAGAGAAACATGTATTTAGGATATTCATAAATATTTAATAATTTAAATAAAATGTAAAAATTTAAAAAAAAAAAAAACATATATGGATCAAGTTAATTTATCATCACTTAAAACATTTTTGTTCAATAATTTAAAATACTGACAAAATCACAAAGTGTCATAAATAACAGATTAGAATTTTAATTCTAATATAATCAATCTACATAAATAGTTAATATTTGAATGGTTTAAATTTTTCTAAATTCTTATCACTATGGACTCACACATTAAAAAAAAAAAGATTATAATGGTAAATAAAATATAAATTTTCATTTCATCATAAAAAAAAGAGCACAAATTTATAATATGGATAAAATATTAAAAGAGACAATATGCAGTATATTTCACAAGTACCTATGAAGTAGGTATCATAATAACCAATAAGGTTTGGTACATCTAGTCGAGCCTTCCTCCCACACTCGTTATGGCTTGAATTCGATTCTTATATCTCTCATGTTGGTAGGCAATATGTAAATTTCACTATAAATCCTCATAGAGGTTGGTGGTCTTCTCTGGCCTTGCACGGAGGCGTGTCTTCCCCTAATCTAAACATTCTGCAATAAAAAAAAGAAGAAGTAGGTATCATAATCCTCATGCCGGAGGTATTTTGCCCTTTTAAAGAGAGTTTTGTCACTAAAGTGATAAAATAAGGGCATGATTTGATAAAGTGCATAAAGATTTTAATCTACTAAATGGTCTAAATATGAATATATTTTTACTTTCTCAATTTAGAGATAATTTCACTTTAGAGTAGCTAAATCCTAATATGAGTACCATTCTCTACCTTATATTGAGTAATCTCTTACAATTTTAGTGGATATTGATATTTTTGTCATTCTTATGTCGATCTTTGCTTCTTCTTTTTTTTGATAAAAAAAAAATAACACAACTTTATTCGATAATTTAAAACACTTACAAAATCAAAAAGTGTCATAAATAATATATCAAAATTTTAATTCTATTTTATGATAATCAATTTACATGAATAGTTAATATTTGAATGGAATAAATTTTTTCAAAAATTTATATCATCATGGACTCGCTCATTAAAAAAGGTTTTTTGTACAATAGTAATTAAAATATAAATTTTCATTCCGTCACAAAAAAGTGAAAAAATTAAAAGAGAGAACATAAGTAGGTATCATAATCCTCACCCTTATGACCAACATGTGATTGGTCCGAATGGTAACGAGCTCGAGGCCTTTAAGCAAGTAATCAGGGGTTCAATCTCTGGCTCTTATATACGGAAAAAACCTGGTTGGGAGAGGTCAGCCCTTAAATGTCATCAACTATCTCGAGAGATTAGTTTCCGTAGTTATGCGCGAAGGATACCTTCGAAAACCATAAATGAAATAATCTTCACCCTTATTCCATTTATTATGAGTACCCATTCTCCATCTCAATGAAAGTAACCCCTAATAATTTTAGTGGATATTGAGATTTTTGTCATTCTTATATTGATCATTGGTTTTTTTTTTTTTTTTTTATAAAAAAAAACTGAGTTAGCCACACTACATCAGATTCGACCTTCAATAACTACGCTTATTTTTTGCATTTGATAGCGCTTTCGAGCGCTACCTTTCTTGGTGATATTAAAAGGGGCAACTAAAGATATCGCTTTCGAAGCGCTGCTGTAAATGCACCTACAAAAGTGCTTGTCCAAGGAAATGTTATCCTTGTTGGAACCTAAAATAGCGCATCGCCTAGGAAACCCTGTCTAAAGTTAAGACCTAAGATAACACTTCTTTTAGGCAAGGACGGATCTATGTTATATGGGGTGCAGGCGATTGCCCCCACAAACCAAAATATTTGTAGTTTAATATATCTAATAACTTAAATTTTGCCCCAATAAAAATTTAGATGTTGCCCCCATATGTCAAATCATCACTTATCTTTTGATGAGGGTGAAAATTACTTTTGTAATATTCATTTTTTACTTAGTGAATTGCTTCTCATTTCTCACCCGTGGATGTAGGGTTTCACATTGAAATCGAATCAAGTTACTTATAGTATAAATTCTATCATTTTTTTTTTATCATTTATGCATATTTATTATATTTTTCTTCAGCAAAACATTTTATATTTTTTTGCCCCCACTAACCAAAATTTATGGATCTGTCCCTGCTTCTAGGAAACACTATCTATTGTTGGACCTAAGACAACTCTTCTTCTAGCAAACACTATCTATTTACGGATCTAAGACAAAAAAATTTTTAATACAAAACGCTATCGTTTGTGGTACCTACTACAACGCTTTTAGTTAGGTCCCGTTTTATTTTATATTTTGTTGCTATACACATTCCCCTGCAAGCTTAGAGGATATTGATTGATCCAAACTTGTACTTGAACAGAAAAACAAGCCAATTCATAGTAAAGAACAAAAAAAAAATATAAACTAACTAGTTACCAAAATGAAGTTAGAATTGAACTGTAAAATAAAACATCAGAATAAAATCAAGTTAGAATTGAACTACGTTTAAACGGTCAAATTTAAGAATTTGATAAATATAAACTAACTAGCTATCTAAATGACATACCGCCTGTGAGATATTAGTTTGGTCTTGCAAAACGATCTCCGTTGTGCGCGGTAAATGAACAAACCTCTAACAAAATCAAATAAACTTCAATATATTAAATATTTTGAATCATGACACATATATTTATGTTGAAAACAAACGCACATGCTTACTTATCAAATACATTCTTCACCTCTTTTTGATTTGTCAGCTCACCACGCACCGGTTCCAAATAATAACAACTCTGTTCATCTTCATTGATGACGATCAACGCCATTGGAAAAGGAACTATAGAAAAATTAGAAGATAATTAACTCCTTTCGATGGACTGATTTACAATTTTTTTTTCTCAACCAACGGTATAGACTATATACAATTTCAAAATAATTGCAGAAAACAAAAAAATAACTTACAATCGAATTTCTTTTACGTTTCTCCAAAATACAATATTCTGCCGGCATAGATTACTAAATATCAAAATACTCAATGTAATTGAATGAGTCAAAATGATCCAAGAAGAAATGCCAACACTTGATGACAACAACAAAGCCTCCGTTTTAAAGAAGTCAAATTTGGGACACAACTTGTTGCGCCTACATAAAAAAAGACCATGGAAGAGAATTCATATAAATAACAAACATTAGTGATTGTATAGGTACAAACATTGAGCAAACCCAAAATGCTTATGAAAAGGAGACAAGTGGCGTAAACAAACATTGAGCACACTACACAAGATATAGAGTATGTTTAGGTAAGAAATTAACAACATAATCAAGTAGTTAGAGTATAGTCAAATTGTATATTACCTTAATTTGACTCCTTTACTTCTTGCGCGGATGACCTCCTTCATAACAGTTGGCCAGGCTTGGACCTCGTTTTCTAGGAGTTGGATGCGCTATCGTGAACTGCAACAAAATGACTCTAAGTAAACAAAATTACTAAAAGAACCAAAATGAATTTCCATCTGAAGAGACTTACTAGTGTTTGAAGAAACACTAAGTATTTCAAATGACTGAGGTGAAGAGACTTACCAGTTGACATGGAAGACAGAGAGAGTGACTTGCTCAGCGCTGGTAGTGAATCGACTAAAGAGGTTGAGAGAGGGCTCGCGGGAGTGAGAGAGAGAAAAGGTCACAGAGAAGGAGAATGAGAGTCTGAGAGCGCGCGTGGGTTCGAAAGAGTGAGAGAGAGTAATAGGTCACAAAGAGTGTTTTGTTTTTTAAATTTATTGGGAAAAGATAGCGTTTCCTCATAGAATCGTTGCTAAATGTATCCATTTTAATCACGTTTCCTCATAAAAGCGCTATGTATACCTTTTAACAATGTTTCCTAAACATCAAAGTGACTATTTTAGGTAGAACATACCATCAATAGCATTTTGTTTAGGAAACGCTATTAAAAGGCATACTTTTAACAACGCTTCTCTGGGGAACGCTATTATATCTTGATAGTATAACTTTTGGCGGGAATGATACCCAGTGATGGAGCATAATTGCACGTCTCTTCGTCTTCTCCACCAACATTGTATCTTCTATATAAGGTTTCTCTCTGAAAATGCACGACTACGCGTCTTTGTCTTCTCAATTGACTACATGTCCCCTCGTGTGTGTAAATAGAACCATTCCATACTCTGAAACCATTCCACACTCAGAAACCTTTCACTCTCCGAAACATTTCACCCTCACCAAATGGCGTCCAAATTTCATCCCATTACAATGAGGAGAATTAATCTTGAAGAGCTTAAAAAGGATGGATATGACACAAATGGAGAGATTACTTTCCAAGGATGGACTGAATACTTCGACATGTGGAGAGTCATCTCTGTTGTAGAAATCAGATAGTTCTGATCAACTGCTGATATCAACACTAGCGGATCCATCACTAGACACATAAGTGGTGGTACATCAACGACCATCACCCAGGCTCTTGTTGCTAAAATAACGGGAGATCCAAGCAATGGTTTGGAGAGTTTCATAAGTCTGGACTGGATAAAGGAAAACCCAGACATTTCTCTAAAGAAGGTATATCAGAGACTATTTGGGGATACACTGGTTTGAAGAAGAATGAGACCAAACTACTAACTAACAAGGCTAGATTCTTAGTAGAGTGTTGCCGTCATTTCATTCTTCCCTAACAAACCGTGGTCTATCACCTTCACCTATCAAAATTTGAAATGATCGTGGTCTATCACCTCTTTACCTACTCCAAAATCGACCTTCCATTCCCCATCATGGAATACCTAAAATATTGTTTTCACAGGAATGATGGAAGCATACCCTATGGAATGCTCTTTATTAGGATCTTTGGATCCAATCAAGCCTGCTGGCATGAGGGGTCGACGATCTGACCTAAACCTCTCGATACTGCCTTCCTCAGAGGCAAGGGTATTGAACCGGCTGCTCTCGACTCTTCATCTTCTTCAGAATCTACGTATGCATATCCTACCTCACCATTGTCTCCATCTGAACCTGACCTAGAGGAGATTCGGTCAAAAAGAAAATGTGAGTATAGCTTGGCCTATCCCGATGTCGGACTATTTTTTTTTCAGGCCAGGAATAGGTTGGAATATCTGCAAGCCAAGAAGAGAAAAAAAGGGGAGTCATCTTCACATTGATCTTTTGGAAGGGAGAGTTGAAAAATCTATTTGTTGTTCTTAGAAATCCTTAGGAACTATATATTTGTATAAAGAACTTTTCAATTATCATTAATGAAGTGCTATTTATATGAAAATTTTGTTTGTTCTATGCTCCTCTCGATACCTAACGTGATGAAAAGTGTACATTGAATACATTGACAAACTTAGAATTTATGAAAATTTTATGACTTAGAAATTTTTAGTTAGAAGTTAAAACTATTTATTAACTCTTTATCATTCACATATAAGAAAATGTCAAGAACCAATTATAAGCAACAGCAATTGTATGACTAACTTAAAAGTTTTAAGGAAATGCATATAGCAATAAAAGTAAAGATGACATTCGAAAGATGTGAGAAAGCATAAGCATTTTTCTAAGGGTATACTTGAGCGAATAAGGGTATCTGAAGCAGGAGCATATAGGATATTAGTGAATAGCTTGGAAGAGTTAGAAGCATAATATGTTAAAAAGTGTCATAACTTTTTAAGTGATGATACACTAGAACAATGCGTGTTCATCCACACCATTTTATACTCAGGATTAATATTCATTGCTATCTAATATTTTAATTATTTTTCTCTCGCTCTATTGTCTCTCTATATCTCTTTACACCTCTATCCTACTTCGGACTTTCTATTTACCAATCTTAATGCTATTAGTCTATTCTCCTCATTCAGACTTCAATCCAAACTCAAACTCCACAAGTTGCTTGTTGCTAGCCAAATCTTTTTCACCTTACTATTACTACTTGGCTCGCAGCAAAATACGCATAAGCCACATGGTATATCTTATTACTATTTGACTATTTCATATTGCTATTTTCTCTCTTATCTTTCTATATCCATATTCATTCGAAGAATTGAGGTAAATTTTGGAAGTGACCAATTGGACTACGGAAGGTGTTGAAGTCTTGAAGACTTGAAGTAGGTTATCAATTTTCAGTTGATAATATTGATGTGTAAAACTTTGATAACTGATTTTGCAGCTCAGAAAGTTAGGAGGGTAAAATGAGAATTGATGAGATATTAAACTAGGTCTCGCATGAATTTTGCCTAGGGCCCAAAATTTCTAGACACGGTCCAGGTAGGTATCTTGATCCCCACCCTTATTCTATTTATTATGAGTACATATTCTCCACTAGGAGTTGCTTAATAGGTTCTTAAAGTTAAGGATAAGTTCGTACTGGATTGCACCATTAGAGCAATCTTATGTAGATGCCACATGTAAGGAAGTTGCTTCTATAAGCAATCGGATCTTATGTAAGGATCACCAATTGAAAAAAAGATAGAACCACAATATTTATCAACACAATCACAAATGAACTAATATTTTAAATTAAAACAAAAATAAATGTAAATAAAGATGTGTGATAACTTGTGAACCTATTTAATGAATTTTTAAGAGTTGTATAATTGAAATGTAGAGTTGCTTAAAGTAGTATAAAGTAAAAAAAAAGTAATGAGATGACATGGTAGGATCTATAGAAAGTGAAGTTAAGCAACTCCAATGGATAGCACCATCAGAGATGCTCTAATAATTTTAGTGGACGTTGAGTTTCTTGTCATTCTTATGTCGATCTTGTTTATTATTAAAAAATAATAATCAACATTTATTATTAATTTGTAAAAATGGTTCATACCATATAGCATTTACTCATAAAATAATTTAATTTAAAAAACTAATAATTAGGAGAATAAGAATCCTATAATAAAACTCAACAACCAACTGATACTTAATGATTTGTTTAAAATATAAATATTGTGTATAAATACAAATTAGAAGACTAGTGTTTGATGCTATACACTCTCACTCTAGAGATTTATATAACACCCCGATTTTCACTGCTCTTTATATCGATAATTTATATAAATGAGTTTATATTTTATCCGAGAGTTAGAAAGTGAATTTAAATAATCTAAGACCACATTCATACTCTACGTCATAGTAGAGAGCTACGATTAAATTTTGGGTTGAAAATTCAAACAAAGCCCGGTCGTTTTCACTAACAATAAGATCTTACTTATCAGAAGAACTAATTTTGACTCGTGAACGAAACAGTTAGGCTTAGAATTGAATTTCTAACAATGTCGTCAATTTTGAATTTTTTCAAAAAAAAATTAGTTCTTACGCTTCATTCGGACGTAAAACCTAAATCGGGTGAAGAACGGAGCTGAATACGGGATTACCGGGACCCGCTAACGGATAAATTTGAAGTTACATCAAGTCAAATCACATGGGAATGCGTGTCAGTGTCATGATGTCGTTCTAAAATATCTGAACGCGTTCACATTGCGAAAAGACCAAAATGCCCATGGACTTTCTCCTAAATGACATATTTGTCCCTAAAGGAAAAGATCATTTTACCCTCACCCTCATCACGACATCCAACAAATATCTAGATATTTTGTGAATTTGGAGGTGAAAAGACCAAAATACCCTTAACTTTTCACAAAATAACCAAAATTTCTATGAGCTAGTTTCATCATTCTCTATCACTATCCAAGAGCATGTAATCAAATAAGATGCCTAGATATTTGTTTCTAATAGGGGCCGAAACCTACCGTTTAGAAAGTTAAGAGTTTTGCTTCAAAGTTTCGTGTAATAAGACTTGATCTAGTGTTATGTATGCTTACGGATCATTGATCCAAGAGTTAGGAACTTTTAGACATTTCTAGCCCATTTTTCCATGAAGAGACCGAACCCTCACCTATTTGGTTGAAGGGGTTTTGGTTCAAGTTTTTGATAAATGAGTAGTGATTTTGTCTTTATCATACTCAAGGATCATTAATCCAAGAGTTAGTAAAATTTTAACATCCCTAGCCGATTTACTTAGTGAAGGGCCAAACCTACACCTTGTGGTACATGAGAGTGTAGTTTGTTAATGTTAGACTTTGATTTGTTGTGAAGGATCAGATTGTGTTCGATCGTCCTAAAGCGTGCTAAAGTGCCGGTTGCGGAGTTGTGTTCGGGAGCTTGTATGGGAAGGCGAGTGTGCGTAGCAGTTTCAGGTAGAGAGAAAGAACTAGTATAGTCGGGAAGACATGCTTAGTATAGAATATATACATGTGTAGGGAAACCTTAAACCCTACTAGAGGTTGAGCCCCGGACAAAGTACCTTGACCCTAGGTGTAGGTATTTTTGGGCAATCACCGCTAAGATGATATTTTGGATGATGTGATTGTTGAGGTTGATATGTTGAACTGCCTATGTGAATATCTGTTTATCTGTTATGTTGAACTGCCTATGTGGTTATCTGTTTATCTGTCAACGTGATGATATTGTTGTGATATTTTATTATTATGATTGGTTGTATGATTGTTGATGAAAGTATGGTGACATTGTGATGTTGTTCGGATTGATAACGTTGTGACCCTGACCATGGAGCTGTGGCTCGTGGGAGCAAGGCGTCGTGATATTAATGTTGATGTTGATGTTGATGTGGAAGCAGTGCATCATGGCTGTGGCCGAGTGCTTAGGTGTGAGGTTCCGGTATCAATTTGTGATGGATAATTATTGCATATCATAGCATTTCATACCATAGCATATTTGTCCCGATGGGGGATGTCCAATTGGGGACGTGATGTTTTTATCCTTACGAGGATGTCTAATTGGGGACGTGATGTTATTAATCTCGACGAGGATGTCCAACTGAGGACTGATGATATCGGCCGAAATGCATATAGGGATTAGTATCATTCGTAGAGGTTTGATCTGAGAGAATGACTTTTGAGATGGTTGTGTTGTATGACTCGAGAGATGAGTGTTGGTGTCTTGTATGTTTTCTATGTGTTGTGTGCTACATGTCTATATGCTGTACTATTGCCCCTCTCCTATGTTTGATGATGCATGTTTCTTATCTCCCTGTCTTTTCTCTCTGTGTTTCTTTTATTTTATGAGAAGACTCTGTGGAGGAACCAATTGCTGAGGAGTTGGATGATACTGCTTACGAGCCTGATGCCGGTGGACAAGCCGCGGACCCCAGCCTCTAGAGGTTTGGGTGGCGACCGCTGTTAGCCTGAGAGTATTCTCTTTATCTTTTGGTATATTTTGCTTATAGTCTATACGATGTATTTTATATGTGTGTATTACTACTGTAGCCTTACTGACGGGGCAATCGATGCATATATATATATATATATATATATATATATATATATATATATATATATATCTTATATTTCATATATGTGTACTCTGATATACGGCGTGCCTTAATTTAGTTTCGTTTCCGAGTTTAATCTTTCCGCTTCGCTTCGTATTAATAAGGCACGCTAACGTTTATAATACGATTAAGGATAGTTAATATCTTAGGTTTTTTAATGGGATGACGGGTCATCTCAATTTATCTGAGTTTAGTGCAATTATTGATGAATGTTCTAGCTTTCTTGCTTTGTTAATTTCCTCTATTTAGGGTAGAGTTTGTTAGAAGACCAACCAATGGGGTTGCTCATGCTCTAGCCAAGGTGGCCCCATTTTCCACTAGTCTTCATGATTATCACTATGTTCCTTTTAGTATTGCTACTTTAATTTCTAATGAAATGATATGAGTATTTTCCAGCAAAAAATATATATAAATATGATGTGTTGTAGAATGTCTTTTTCATGTAATCTCTTATGAATGAGTTGACATCTAGAGCAAGTGTCCCTTTCCTATAAATTACTTACGAATGAGTTGACATCCAGAGTGGACATATATGCATGTTGAATCGCCGAACCGTTTCTAAGACCATCAAACAAGGTAGGGTAGAGTGATATTGTTTTCCATCGCTCTTCCCTCATCCCCGTTGTAAGTATTTATTTTCGATTTCGAAAGAAAACTTTTATGTTGGATATTCATAAATATTTTACAATTTAAAATCAAATTTAAACATCACTAAAAACATAAATGGATCAAATTTATCATCACAGAACACATCTTTGTTCAATAATTTAACTAACATACTTACAAAATCAAAAAGTTTCATATAATTATCATATTAAAAGTTTAATTCTATTTTATGATATTAATGAATCTACATGAATAGTTAATATTTGAATGGTATAATTTTTTTTTTACTATGGACTCACTCATTAAAAACGGTTTATTGTGCAATGGTAAATAAAATATAAATTTTCATTCCATCACAAAAAGAGTAAAAAAATTATAATATGGATAAAATTTTAAAAGAGAGAATCTATTTTACAAGTGCCTATGAAGTAGGTATTATAATCCTCACCATTTTTCCATTTGTTATGAGTACCCATTCTCTACCTCATTGCCAGTCATTCCCAGTAATTTTAGTGAACATTGAGATTTTTGACATTCTTATGTTGATTTTGTTTTCTGATAAAAAAAAAAAATGAATGACGAGTCAACCGTTTGTGATTATTTTGTCAAAAAGTTTCCTAGTATATAGCATTAATCATAAAATACTGTTAACTACTAAACTCTAATTAGGAGAACAAGAATCCCATAGTAAAAACCCAGGAACCAATAAATACTTAATAATTTATTAAAAATATAAATATGATGTACTGTAGCATGTCCTTTTCATATAAATTGCTTGCGAATGGGTTGGTATCCACAACGAGTGTACTTATCATATAAATCACTTACAAATGAGTTGGAAGCAAGGTTTTAAGAATTGAACCGGACCAGTCGATTCAACCGGGAGCTGGCTGTGTCTACAGTTCGGTTGAGCCAAGAACTGGAAGTCTCAATGGCCAAAAAGCTGTTGAAATCGGATTGAATCGGCGGAGGAACCGTTGAACCGAGATCTGTTCAAGAAAACCGGCCGGTCAAAATGAGTCAATCATTTGTGATTATTATGTAAAAATGTTTCACATTATATAGCCTTAGCCTTACTCATAAAATACTGTCAATTAAAAAAAAATCTAAGTGAACAAGAATATAGTATTATAAAAAGAATAATTCGGACGGTCCTGAATATAAGAGACAAAAAATGTCTAATACATAAGAACATTGACAAATTTTAAAGCTAAATTCAATTTCTACCCTTATTTAGTGTAAAATTCATATTAAAGAGACTTAACAATTTCTCATACAAGTGTTTTGACTTAGCTTGCTAGTAAGGGTCATACTAACGAGTGCCCTTAAATATTGGAAAACTAAGTATAACGCCTTTCTAGATATTAAATACATTAATTCCTTATGTAAACTTACTTTTTTTTGGATTCCTTAATGAGGATTTTCCTACTAGTAATTATAGGGAGCAGTTTTTTATCATGAGAGGCACTAAAAGACATACACATTGCACAAAAGACTAGTAATTAAATTGGGACATTTGTAAAATAAGATTTAAAATAGATTGACTTTAATATTTTTTTCTTAGTCTTGATAAATTAAGATTTTGTCTCTTATATTCAAGACCTGATGGAGTAGTATTATAAAACTCAACAACAATCAATATTTAACAATTTATTTAAAAAACATGAATACTGTGTACTATCTCTCATAAATGCATAATTATTATGACCAATTATGTAAGAGTGAAGTGTAATGATGATAAGAGTGATTCAATATTTTTTTTATTTAATCGGGTATTTTTATAGGCAAATTGGGAGAGTAACCATCGGACCGAGAGTGATGATTAGATAAAGCCTTCTCCAAATAACGACTCTAAGATTCAAACTTTTATCATTACAGATAAATATCACGTTGGGTCGCAGACTATTTCCATTGACCACTCTTGGGTAATTCTCTAATACATAAATTCTCTTTGGTGTATTTTTCCTTTTTAAAATGAAAAGTTCCTTCGACTACCACAATAATTGCACTTTTTCATGTACAATCAGAAGTTAATTACTGTAAAGCATAAGAGCATGGAGCTACTACTACCGGACCTTCGTCGTAAAGTGATTTTTTATTGATTCTAAATCCCTAAAGGTAGAATGACCCAAAAATTGAAGTCCCCACCCGCACGGGCAATTCTACAATACATCAACATAAGAGTTGAGAGTTGTGGAGATTTGATACTCCAAGGGTATATCCGTACTTCACTAAAATTAAAAAAAAAAAAAAAAAACACCTTTCTCACTCCCCGAATCAACTCATCTCTCCCCTCTTGATCACCGCGCCACGAAGGAGTCCAGATTGGATGGTAGGGCGGGGGTGGTGTCAGTTGCAATTCGGAAAATCCAATTGTAGTCTTTCTGGTGCCTTCTCTCTCACTCCTCTCTCTCTCCCCTCTCTCACTGTTGCCACCGCCGCGACCAAAGCCTTCGACGTCGGTGGGTTCGGCGAGGGTGGTTGGGGCAACCAAAGGAGTGCCACTATATATATAAACATGTTGTATGTTTTATCAAAAACCATAGGTACATCGATGTATAAAAGAAAATACATCGATGTACATATATGTGTTTGTGAGTACATCAATGTAATCTGGTATACATCGATGTAAAACACCTGATTAGCCAAAAATAAATTAGTACATCAATGTACATGTTTAATACATCGATGTACAAATTTTAAAACGCGTTTTTGATGATAATATTTAAATACATCGATGTACTCTAAAAGTTCATCGATGTATACATGTGATCTTTGGATTTATGCCCGTTTTTGAGCCGTTTTAGCTCATTAAAACTAGTTTAATTCTCCGGAACACGTTTTCTTTTATCAGATATGAGTCTTAGTGGTTTTTGGCTATAAAATCTACTTTGGAAAAGGTTTTGAGATACACAAGTTTTTTACAATGAGAGCTTTCTTCCAAAGAATTCTGAGAATCCCCTATTACTCTGTTTTCGAGCAATATTATTGTGAGGGTGTGTGTTGGTGGTTCTCTTCTGTGCAGGGAGAACTATATTTTCTGGTGAGGCTGTTTTATCCTGGGGACGACGAGGCTGTACACTGTTGCACATTCTAAGCAGAGCCGCGAAACATCTTAAAGAGAGTGACGTAGTCCGCGACCCAACCTTATTATTTTGATTGTGTTCAACCACTGCAGCAACAATTTTAAGATGATTATCTGTCATGTCTTTTGAACATGATGTTGTCTCTGCTGATCTCAACAAGCCCTTTCGTTTTGAAGGTGCTCACTACAAAATATGGAAGCGGAAGATGCTGTTCTTCTTGACTGTGCGCAAAGTAGTCTCAGTGCTCAAAACTGACAAGTCAGTTTTGCCAGAGAACCCAACTGAAGAGCAACAGAAGAATCTGAAGATTTGGAATGAGAATGATTTTTTATGTAAGAATTTTATTTTAAATGGATTATCTGATGATCTTTATGATTATTACAATAACAATACCATTGCTAAGGAGGTTTGAGAGACGCTACAGAAGAAGTTTGACACTGAGGAGGCTGGAACCAAGAAGTATGCTGTCAGCCGCTTTTTGAAGTTTCAGATGACTGATGACAAGTCTGTAGAAGCACAATCCCATGAACTCCAGAAGATTGCATATGAAATCGTCTCTGAAGGTATGACTTTAGATGACCAATTTCAAGTAGCTATAATAATTGATAAGTTGTCACCTAGTTGGAAAGACTTTAAGAACATCCTCAGGCATAAAACCAAAGAGTTCTCATTAGAGAGCTTGATAACCCTGCTGCATATAGAGGAGGAAGCCCGGAAACAAGACCCGAAAGAAGAGGTTCCTACTATGGTTAAATTCACTTCTGTTGTCCTGAAACCGAAAGATAAAACTATGAAATTTAAATTTCATAAACACAACAATAAAAATGGTAGTCAGCAGCAGAATGGGCAGAAACCCCCTCAGGACAGTTTAGCTGTTATAATTTTGGTAAGCTTGGCCATTTGGCTAGAAACTGCAGCCTTAAGGGTCGTCCTGCCCCGCAAACGAACCTTACTGAGGACCAACCCATTGCTATGATTTCTGAAATCAATGCTGTTGGTGGATCCGAGGGGTGGTGGGTAGACACCGACGCAACACGCGATGTCTGCTATCATAGGTCTCTGTTTAAGTCTTATTCTGCTTCTTGAAAACCAAGAAGTGTTGTTGGGTGATTCACACACAACTGTTGTTGTTGGGACAGGAGATGTGGAATTAAAGTTTACCTTTGGAAAGACTGTGATTCTTAAGGATGTTATGCTTACTCCAGATATGAGAAAAAATTTGGTTTCGGATTATCTCCTTAACAAGGCTGGGTTTACTCAGACCATTGGGGCTGATTTGTATACTCTTACAAAGAACAATGTCTTTGTGGGAAAGGGATATGCTACTGATGGCATGTTTAAGTTGAACATTGAGATGAATAAAATTATTTCTTCTTATATGCTGTGTTCTTTTAATGTTTGACTTTCTAGACTTTGTCATGTTAATAAACGCATTGTCAAAAATATGAGCGACTTGTAATTAATTCCTAAATTATCTATAAATGATTTTGAAAAATGCAAATTTTGTAGCCAAGCTAAAATTGCTAAGGTCCTCATAAATCAGTAATTAGAGAAACTGAAACTCTTGATTTAATACATTCTGATATATGTGAATTTGATGGAGCGTTAACTAGAAATGGTAAAAGATATTTTATCACTTTTATTGATGATAGCTCTAATTTCACATATGTATACCTTATGAAAAATAAGAGTGATGCTTTTGAAATGTTTAAATCATTTGTTTCTGAAGTTGAAAATCAATTAAATAAGAAAATAAAAAGATTTCGAAGTGATAGGGGAACGGAATATGATTCTGAAGTTTTTAATGATTTCTACGAATCCAATGGAATAATTCATGAGAAAACTGCACCTTATTCTCCTGAAATGAATGGGAAGGCTGAAAGAAAAAAAAATAGAACTTTTGTTGAATCTGTTGTTGCTATTTTGCTACATTCTGGTGCTGCATCTTATTGGTGGGGTGAAATTTTACTAAATGTATGTTATGTGCTTAATAGAGTAACTAAATCAACTAGTAAAATTTCTCCCTATGATATGTTTAAAAATAAGAAATCAAATTTATCCTATATTAGAACATGGGGTTGTTTGGCTTATGTTAGGATCCCTAATCTTAAAAGAAAGAAATTAGCAAGTAGAGCATATGAATGTGTTTTCATAGGCTATGCGGTTAATAGCAAAGCTTATAGGTTTTTTGATTTAAATGAAAAAGTTGTTATTGAATCTAATGACGCTGATTTTTACGAAGATCGTTTTCCGTTTAAATTGAAAAATAGTGGGGGCTCAACTTCTAATAATGCACCTATTGGAACAAGTAATTCTAGTAATGAATTTCTAGATGAACCCAAAAGAAGTAAAAGGGCACATGTGGCTAAGGACTTTGGTCCTGATTTTTATGGCTATAATATTTAGGAGGATCCTTCCTCTATTCAAGAGGCTTTGTCCTCTATTGATGCCAATTTTTGGCAAGAAGCTATAGATGATGAAATGGACTCTCTTGAGCCTAATAGAACTTGGGAATTAGTAGATTTACCTCCTGGGTACAAAGCTATAGGATGTAAATGGATTCTTAAAAAGAAATTAAAACCTGATGGAAGGATAGATAAGTTTAAGGCTAGATAGCCAAAGAATATAGGCAAAGAGAAAACATAGATTTCTTTGACACGTTTTCACATGTATCTAGACTTGCGTCTATTCATGTGTTATTATCTCTTGCTGATGTGGATGATATGGTTGTATATCAAAAGGATGTAAAAACTGTTTTTCTAAATGGTGATTTAGAAGAAGAGATTTATATGGATCAACCTGATAGTTTTGTTGTTTCTGGCCATGAAAATAAAGTTTGCAAATTAAATAAATCCTTGTATGGCTTGAAACAAGCACCTAAGCAGTGGCATGAGAAATTTGATAATCTAGTTATTTCACATGGATTTAAAATTAATGAAAGTGATAAGTGCATATATTATAAATCAGAAAATAATGTTTGCACTATTATATGCTTATATGTGGATGACTTGCTTATCTTTGGTTCTAATTTTCATGTTGTGAAAAATGTCAAAAATATGCTTTGTGAAACATGAAGGACCTTGGTGAAGTAAATGTAATTCTTGGAATAAAAATTTCTAGAATTGAAAAGGGAATTTCTTTAGATCAGTCTCATTATATTGAGAAAGTTTTAAAGAAATATAATTACTTTGATTGTAAACCAGCATGTACCCCTTATGATCCTAGTGTCAAGTTGTTCAAGAACACCGGTGACAGTGTTAAACAATCTGAGTATGCGAGCATCATTGGTAGCCTTCGGTATGCTGTTGATTGCACTAGGCCTGATATAGCTTATGCTGTGGGGTTACTATGTAGGTTTATTAGTAGTCCTAGTAATGAGCACTGGTGTGCTATTAAGAGGGTCATAAGATACCTTACGAGAACTATGAACCTAGGATTACATTATCAAAGATTTCCCGCTATCCTAGAAGGATATAGCGATGCTGATTGGAATACCCTTTCAGATGACTCCAAGGCGACCAGTGGCTATTTTTTTAGCTTAGCAGGGGGTTTTTCTTGGAAATCTAAGAAACAAACTATATTAGCACAATCTACCATGGAGTTTGAGATGATTGCATTGGCAACTGCTAGTGAGGAGGCAGCATGGTTGAGAAACCTGTTGTCAGATATCCCTATGTGTGATAAACCAATTCCAGCCATATTGATCCATTGTGATAGTACCGCGGCTATTGCAAAGATTCAGAATCGTTATTATAATGGTAAGAGGCGACAAATACGTCACAAGCATAGCACTGTTAGAGAGTTTCTCTCTACTGGAGTTGTGAGATTGGATCATGTGAGGTCTGAAGAAAATTTGGCTGATGCTTTGACAAAAGGATTGGATTAGCAAGAGAAAAGATTTTTAAAACCTCTAAAGGAATGGGACTAATGCCCATAGATTAATTTGTCTCTTATAAGGGTAACCCAACCTATAGACTGGGGATCCCAAGAAATAGGTTCAAAGGGTAATAATAATTTATAAGGAGATGTGAGAATCATGCTATGATAAAGATTAAAAAAGTCTCATTCATATGTTTAGAGCATGACATCCTGTAGTGTTGAAAGGTTGAATCAATGTTTGATTCTTAATGAATTATATACTCTATATTGAGTAGAGTACCTAGCTACATGAGTACTCTTGATAGACTCACCTATGTGAATGTGGAAGTGAGGCTGCTTCCTATGGAATTTTGGGGCAAAATTCTCTAGAGCATTCACTATACTGGGATATACGTGTATGGTTGTAATGCACAGGCTTATAGACTACACCCTCAAAAGGTTGAGTGTGTAATGTTGTCAGAAATAGATTTCAAGACTACATGTCACTCTAGTATAATCTGAAGCATCAACACTATGTAATGGTTCAAGTCTACGAACACCATTATTTATGCTCAATGTTATTTTGTTATACTTATTTTGTTATACTTTATTGCTCGATGGAATGTTTTTGAAATAAAACAAGTGGGGGATTGTTGTATGTTTTATCAAAAACCATAGATACATCGATGTATAAAGAAAATACATCGATGTACATATATGTTTTTGTGAGTACATCGATGTAATCTGGTATACATCAATGTAAAACACCTGATTAACCAAAAATAAATTAGTACATCGATGTACATGTTTAATAAATCGATGTCCAGGTTTTGAAACGCGTTTTTTATGAAAATATTTAAATACATCGATGTACTCTATAAGTACATCGATGTACACATGTGATCGTTGGATTTCTGCTCGTTTTTAAGCCGTTTTAGCTCATTAAAACTGGTTTAATTCTCTGGAACACGTTTTCTTTCATCAGATATGAGTCTTACTGGTTTTTGGCTATAAAATCTGCTTTGGAAAAGGTTTTGAGATACACAAGTTTTTTACATGGAGAGTTTTCTTCTAAAGAATTCTGAGAATCCCCTATTACTCAGTTTCCGAGCAATATTATTGTGAGAGTGTGTGTTGGTGGTTCTCTTCTGTGCAGGGAGAACCATATTTTCTATGTGAGGTTATTTTATCCTGGGGACGACGAGATTGTACATTGCTGCACATTCTAGGCAGAGCCGCGAAATGTCTTAAAGAGAGCGAACTAGTCCGCGACTCAGCCTTATTATTTTGATCGTGTTCAACCACTGCAGCAACAAAACACATTCGAAGTAAGAATCATGTATGCATTCATTCTAAACCTCTCACACTCTCTCATTGACTTGTAGTGTCTTCAACGATGGAGTGTTTGTAGGTACGGCCGCCATATTCCTCCATCTTTGTTCGTCATTGTTGAAGCGCAAAGAAAGATCCAGATTCTAGAAATCAAATCTCTGAAGATTCTTGACTGAATAGATGTACATAAATTTGATTTGAATTGTTGGATCGAATTTAGTTGAATATCAAATCGGAAATCTAATTCCATTATTGGATTTTTAAGTATTTGTAAATCAATTTTCATGAAATTCAATCTGTGTAAGTGGTTTCTCAAATCTCAAGTTTAAGTGATAGAGTTGGAAGCATATTCCCATTTTTTTATCCTTGACTCTAATTTGAGTAGTGTAGCCAAGACAAGCTTGTCTGCTAAAGGTTCTGGTTCAGTAGTTGTGCCGACACGCCCTGCAAGTCAATCTGCAGGTGGATTTAGGAAGAAACTATAGTCATCTCTGTTGCTGCTTACCCACGACGGTTTCGGGTATGGGGGCGGCGGTGGTGAGAGGGGGAGAGAAAGGAGTGAAAGAGAAGGAGGGAAGTGAGAGAGAAGGAGGTGAAAGAGAAGTGAATGAGTTTAATAATTTTACCCTTCTCCAATCTGGACCGTAGCTTTTTTTAATAATAAATCTACCACTATTATTGAATGAGTTCCCATACTCCGTTTTTTAGATGGAGTATTGGAGACAGCGTCCAGTCCCACAGGTTGTGCTGTGTGTAGATTGTAGAGTGAGAGTACATCAAAGAACCTCTCCTCTTTTCATCCATGTGCAACATTATTACACGGATGGCTTCCTCCATTCCATTCCCTTTCTCATTAAGGGTATGTTTGAGAGTTTAGAGGGGAAGGGTTTAAGGTGCAAGGAAGGGGAAGAGATAGGGAAGGGAGGATATCCCCCACCTTGCATTGGGGTTATTTTCCAACAAAAGAAACAAAATCTCCAATTTGGGGGAAATAAAAAAAAAACTAGGGGAGAGTTTAGGAGGGCTTTTAAAAAAAAAAATTATATCCTTGTTTCTTCTAAAAAAAACTCTCAAAATTCCTTTCCCTCATCTCCCTTTCATTCCCTTTCTTGAGGGTCTGTTTGAGAGTTTGGAGGGGAAGGGAGGGGCGGGGTTTGAGGTACAAGGGAGCGGGAAAGGGTGGATAGTCCCCCACCTTGCATGAGGATTTATTTTCCAACAAAAGAACCAAAATCCCCAATTTGAAATAACATAAGACTCTAATTTTTAATGTAAATGTTGCAATAGTCAAATTTCTGTAATACTTTAACAAAATATAATTTGAAGAAGTTTTGCATAACTCAATAGAAAGTTAACTATGATCCTTACCTCTGGATGGAATTATAGAATCGTAACTTCAGGAAAGACTTTATTTGGCCACCACTTTCAGCTTGAAATAGAGTATACAATTGTTCAAAAGATTAAAAAGCAAGCTTTATATAAACAATTAATCAACCAACAAGGTCCAGTATAGTTGGTAGATAGCTGGGTTCCTTAAGCATTTTGTTAGGGGTTCAATTCCTGTTGTGTGTATGGAAAAAACTTTCTTGGAACTTTGTTGGGAGAGGTTGTACCCATTTTCGTGATCTTTCCGTCTCGAGGACACCTTGATTCAGACCAAAAAAAATATAAATAATTAATCAAATTAAATCCATAACATAATACATCATAAAAGGGTAATGTTATCATTTGTACTTTTGTACTTCAACTTTGTTTATCATCTCAGATTGATCCTTTAATTTTTTTTGGTATCAAATTTTTCCTCTAACTTTGAAAAGTGAAACATTTTTCTGTAAGGTTATTTTTATCAAAACTTCGATAGGTAACCATCTTTTTACCAAATTAAAAAGTTACGATTTTTGGAACTCTATTATTATGCTTCTCATTCCTTGGAATCTCTGGATTTCTTTGAAATTGAAACATATAATGTTGGGGCTTTCATAAATCTTATTTTGAAAATTTTATTGAAACAAAAATAATGTTCAATCGTGTATCGTATGAAGAGAAATTTATTTTCAAACTTTCGGTTTAGGAAACATAGAGTTAGAAAGCCCTTAATGATGAATATGTCAATTTAAGTGTGGTTTGATATTTGAATCTCCTATCTAGTGTTAAATGAATATTTATGAAATGTTTTCTGTCATTTAAATGAACTAATCTTTGGTGTTTCATGTTGATTTTTCAAAAATGTGCTTATGGATTTACTTTACTTTTTGTTGAGATTCGATCTCTAATCGAGAATTCCATTGAAAAACATATGTTTTTTCCCTTTTGAAGTTCAGCCGCAATCTTGTATGATTAAACCAATATTCAGGTGGGTTGACCCATACAGATGAAGAACAATCAATCTAAGCCCCTTTGATTTTTCAGAGTGTCCTCTCATCCGATAGGTAAGAGGCTAATCTCCCATGGCACTGTCAGACGCCTAAGCAGAGATCGTTCCCAATAGTATTTTTCCATACGCATGAATTCAGGGATCGAATCTAGAACCACATGTAAATTCATATACTTACACAAACAAATTAATTTACCTCATATGTTACCTAAGATTTTAGGTTGGCACATAAGATAGAACTAAAAAAGTTAAAATATTATCCAAGTTTTCAAAGTTAAAGGAAAATTTTGACATTAAAAAAAAGTTAGAAAGTCAATGTCAACAAATAAATAAAATTGGAGATCAAAAACAATAATTATGCCTAGATCCTCCAGGTGAATTTTATGCAAGACTTTATTATAAATATTTAATAATTATTAAATTAGCATAATTTTGTTTCAGCAAATGCTAACGACTCTTATAAGGTATTGATTAAAGAAATTTAAAATGATAAACTTTTATTGAGAAGATATTTGTTTAATGGATTGAGAAGTGGACTTAATTTTTGAACGAGAATTTATCTCTTATTAAATTCTTAACCAGTGTCTTGTTTAGCCAGACCATTTTGTTTTATTTTAATTTATTATGATATAGTAACCTATATTCTAAGGCATAGTTAAAGAATAAAAAAAATAATATATTAATATATTAAGAAATGTTTCATTTAATTTTTTAATATTAATTTACTAATTAACTAAACCCATTTTTTATTTAGATTTTGCTGCTTTATGCTTTTACATGTCCAAACAAAACTCCACTGATGTTGCAGACAGAGTACTGACCCGTACGATAACCTAGTGTATTGCCACATCATTTTCTTCTTTTTGTCCCCCTACCCTTTTCTCTTTCTCATCCCACCTTGGTACACCCATAAAGTCACACAAAACTATGGTTAGACTAATAATTTGATTATCAAACGTCATATTGATTTTGAATTTAGTTTTTATTTGTGAAAAATTTTAAAATTGATTTTTATATATATAATTATTTTTAATTTAGTCATCATTATTTATTGATGTTATAATACTATCATGTGATAGGGATCAAATTTAAAATGATTGTCACATATAGGGATCAAATTAAAAATGATTGTTAGATGCAGGGATCAAATTCAAAATAAAAATTTGAATTTGGTCCCTACATGTGACAATCATTTTCAATTTGGTCTCTATACTTTAACTTCAACAAACGACATTATGACACTAATAAATGGCGAGGACCAAATTAAAAATAAATGTATATATAGGAACCGATTTCAAAAAAATTCACTTATAGGGACTAAATTCAAAATTGACGTCACGTATAAGGACCAAATGATTAGTTTAACCCAAAACTATTAGCATCAAAAAATGGGATATCATACGATGTCCCTTTATTTTTAGGTATATTTTTTAGATATGTGTATATCTTATAAGATAAAAAATAAATGAAAAATAAAGATAAACACATATAATATTATATACAATATTCAAATTTTGATATTCAAATAATCCAACCGAAAACTGTATATGGCCTACACACGTACCGATACATACCTAAGTTTCAACTAAGTAAAAGGTATTCTACACTGTATTTGTGACTGTTTGGATGACTTTTTAATAAACGTGATTTTTAGTGAAATTAATTGATAAATGTTAATCAGTATCCTAAGGACATTAATTAAGGAAGCAAATATAGAAATTTTGCATTAAAAGTGGTGTAATCAATACATTAAACAATCAAAAATTACATTTTCCAATAAAAATTTTCTATCCATGGATTCCTTAAACAATACCCTTAGACACTTGTTAGCAAGATTCAAATTAATTTTACAAAATTGATTTGGTTACAATTGAATTTAAAATAGAGTGATTTACGTTTGGATCTTTTTATTTTGAAAGCAAATTTAATGTACAACTTAGAATAACTTTTTCAATTCAACGCAAAAGCTTCTACTAAAATCACGTTTGAAGATAAAATCATTTTTTCCTGACAGTAACCAAACACCAGCTTTTTTACTAAAATCACGTTCAAAAGGGATAAAAACACTTTTAGATGTTTCCACCGTGAATTAGTAATTTGAATCAATCTTTCCCCTTTATGTTTACTAGGGTGTGGGATTAGTAACTGTGATTCAACATTGGAAGAGTGTGTGCTACACATTCTATAAGGAGGGAGTCGTGACTCATAATTTTTTAGATTCATACCAGCTTGCTTACTTTCTTTCACTTCCCCTTTAATTTTCTATTTCTAAAATTTCAATACGTAGTTTATATATTCAGAATCATAATACATCATTACCCAGCTATATTGGTTGGCAACTACATGAAACATCCTCACCCTCCTCAACAACAGCAACAACAACAAAAATCCAAAAGATAATGATCTCAGTGCTCTATTACTCTGCTTTGATGCTTTATTGCTTTACATGATTTCATGTATTCCTAAGACCTGTCTTCCAGGGAATTAAGCAACCATTCCAATACTATGAATAAAACTTAAATCCAACAAGAAACCACAAATAGAACATGAATGTTAGCTAACATCTAAGGTAGACAACAACTGCAACAAAATTTCAGGGTTATTGGTCCATGTCTAGTCCAAGGTCACCCCACCGTACGTTGTATCTGGCTGCAAGATAGTGAGCACCAACAGGACCTCGACTACCATAGGGATAGTACTCTGGGATTATCCTTTTCTCTTCTAGCTCATTCAATACAGGTGTAAACAATGACCAAGCAGCATCAAGTTCATCACTACGTATAAAGAGTCTTCTTTCTCCTTCAATAGCATCCAGAAGTAGCCTCTCATAAGCATCTGGTATCTCCTTTGAATATCTGAAATAAACATGAAAATGTTTGCATTAATGACCACAAAATGTCCATTACAAATGGAGTTTTTTTCTTAATCTGACAAATGGAATTTTACTATCAAGAAAATTTCCAAATTTCATTAATGGAGCAAGAAATAACCTGCATTCATGGATTGGCAACCGTGTGTAATATGGAGATTAGGAGCCCGTTTGGATGGGCTTGTTTTTGAGAAAAAACACTTATTTTTAAAATAAAAGTGCTTTTAAAAATGAGTGTTTGGATGGGCTTTTAAAAAAACAAAGCAAAAGCAGTTAAAAAACACATTTTGGTGCTTTTTTAAGAAACTACAATTCAAGTACATGCGGCAGAAGAGAGTGAGGACCGGTCATGTTCTATGAAAATTGTTGGACAATAATGACCCTGCAAAAAATCTCTTAGAAGCCCATCTTTTAAAGCCCATACAAACACAAAATAGCTACTGCTTCTACATCATAGAAGCCCTTTTATAAATCCCATCCAAATGTTACATTTTTCCATGACCATGTATGACGGTAAGAATAAAGTGAATTTGCAGCAACTAAATAATCTAAAGGTGGAATGTACATCAGGTGGCCCATAAACTTGATATTTTAGACTTTATAAAAAGAAAATACCTTGCTGCGTAGTGAAGATTCAGATTACTACGGTCCAACTTCATTCCCAGACCCGGGACTTTGTTGTTGATCTTCAAATAAATAGCCTCATCAGGCTGAACTCGTATAACAAGTTCATTTGTAGCCCGATCAAGATCTGTCCCAATATTCCGATTGTACACATTGCCTGGTACATGCCTGAACTGTACCCGGATCTCAGCTCTGAACATAAAATAACATAGCAGTAAATATTTTTAAATAAAAATTAAAATTCAAGTAGACAGAGGTGACATTAACCCAACACATGATATATATGCAAAACTTTCCTCAACTTACCTCTTGGTGTGTAATGCTTTCCCAGCCTTCATCAGAAAAGGCACCCCATCCCATCTTGCATTATCTATGAAGAGGGCAGCTGCAGCAAATGTTGGAGTTAAACTGCCCTTTGGTACAGTTTTGTCATCAATGTATGCTGGATATGTAACACCTCCTCTTGTGTGGCTCTTGTACTGGCCTATAACCACATCCTCAAGTTGTATAGGCCTCATTGAACGAAGAACCTTGACCTGGCATCCATTAAGAAATTGAATTCTAGTGGTGAAAAAACACGAGTATTTAAAACAACGGAATTCAAGGTAGATATATAACCATACAAGACCTTTTCATTTCTAATATCCTCTGCATCCAAACTAACAGGGGTTTCCATTGCAAAGAGGGCTAGTATTTGAAGCAAGTGATTCTGCATAATATCTCTTATTATACCATAATTGTCGAAGTACCTACATATGTTACAGGTATGAAAAGGGATGAGAAACCTCGTAATAGATCAGAAAACGTGAATGTTGCTATAGAAGTAAGGTTACCCGCCACGTCCTTCAGTGCCAAAATCTTCTGAAAATATCAACTGTACATTTCTTATATACTGCCTTGTCCATAATGGTTCAAAAATGAGATTTGAGAATCGGAGAACAGAAAGATTTTCCACAAGCTCTTTCCCAAGATAGTGGTCAATCCTGTATAAGATTTTCCATTTTATATAAATTACTTTAAAGAACTTGAAGTTGCAGTAATCAGTTTAGTTAGAAAACCTGAAAATTTGATCTTCTGTCAGATACTGCTTGAGTGATTTTGTTAAAGCAGCTGAAGATTCTGAATCCCGGCCAAAAGGCTTCTCAACAATGACCCTAGTCCAACCATTACCAGAAGATGCTGACAAGCTTGCACATTTTACAGCATCTACGAATATATTAGGAGGAATTGATAGATAATACAGGCGATTAGAAGTTCTCCCACCCTACAAAAGCAATTTTCGTATTCAAACAGAACAGTTAAATTCAGATTAAAAAAAATAATCAGATTAGTTTCAAGAAAAAAAAAAGCAAGTTCCATCACTTATTGACCTTTGTGCAGATTAAAATTACATGCCAAAACATAAACTGCCCGCAACATATAAAGTGCATACTTGGGAGCAGCAGAAGAAAAATAGGTTAAAATATACTTTTGGTCATTTACCTTATTTTTTGGTTTCAATTTGATCCTCTAACTAATAAACGCTCCGTTTTAGTCCTCTAAGTTTCAAACATTTGTCACGTTTACCCTTTCCATCAATTCCGTTAAAACGGTGTTACATTTCATAGTTAGTTCACCAGAGACTCGCCGGAACCTCCATGGACGCTCATAGCAAGCTCTCTACAACGTGTTTCTTCACGCGATTTTGAATGTGTTTCACTCAGAAACTCATTCTGGATTCATCTTGAACAAAACCCCCAGTTTTTAATCATTATTTGCAAGAGGAATGCATTTCGCAATTGCAAGTACAGCAGCATGTTGATCTGAAATCTGTCCTTTTCTGTCTTGACTTCAATGAATTTTATGGGCGAGTGTCTCCTAGCATGTAAGAAATCAGTGAGTAAGGTTGACGGTCAGGTTGAAGCATTGTTTTTTCAAGAAGATAAGGCATTAACAAAGTTTTGCAACTAGCTAACCACCATTGAGTGTTTTGAGTGGAACAATTCTATTGATGCTAACTTCCGTCCTGACCAACAAGTCCTTGGGTCATTGAATAACTATAGGTATGATAGATATCTTTGTTTCTCGTGTGTGTGTGTCTCTTATATACTAATATTTTGATTGGATGCATGATGTGAGTGGTACACATGTAAGTATCTGATGATTTAGTTTAGTGTTACAAAACTCATACGGGTCATCGACTAGATTAGAGCACTGGGTTAATGGGTCACTGATCGAATCAGTGAGTCACTGGTTGAACCGCATGAATAGGTATTTATCAAATTTGTAAATTTTCTACTAAAGATATGTATATATAATACATTTGTCATATGTGTGCTAGTGCTCTAGCAGTCTAGCGTAGTGGCACAATTGCTCTTTGTCAACTCCAAGGACTTGTGTTTGATCCACATAGAGGCACTTTTGGCTACATTTTTTAAAAAAAAGGCAACGTGAAATCGATTCCACCGCGAGCCGAGTCAGCCGGTTCAAACTGATTCAACCACGATTTGATGACTTCAGCTCCGGTTCAGTTGCATATCCGATCTGATATGCTGACCGGTTACTGGTCAGATCGTCCGGTCCGGTCCGAGTTTTACATCGCTGATTTAGTTAGTGTTTTCAGCAACTTTTGCAAGCTGTGCTTTTCAAAGATTGTTCATTTGTATCCTAGATTTTTTACTGGTTGAATTGACGGAAAGGGTAAAAGGAACAAACGTTTGAAACTTAGAGGACTAAAACCAAACGTTTATTGGTTAGAGGACAAAATTGAAATCAAGAAATAAGATAAAGGATCAAAAGTATATTTTAGCCAAAAGAATATAAGCAAGCGATAAGGAAATACAATAATTAAACATTTAATCTTATTCATTCATTGCAACATGAACAAATGGATTTTTTCCTCAATAATATCATTATAGCAATCAGTGGAAAAGTATTATCAGCAAAGTCAGGACATCAATGAAATTACAACTAACAGATGAGAGAGCCCAACATATAGGAAAGTGCCACAATATGTGGTATATATCAACGATAGAGATGACGTGATATATAATAGGCTAGCTAATTTGTTCTAATTCTTCTTCCTATGATATTTTCCACCCCTTTTTTCTTCATCCTTTTCATCTGTTCTTGACATCAGTAAGTGATTAAGCTTTCCATTGAAAATATTTTATTTCTTTTTCCATTGGTGAAATACTGCTGTTTCAGAAAACTAGATTATGACAGAGTTTGCCTTTCATAGGAGGGATAAAGCAGTAGAAAACTACAACATATTACTGGGGAAAGACCCATATTACTTTATAAAAATATAAGCTCAAGGAGGCATCCAAACCAAATAAAGTTATGATGACAATCATTTGACATTATCACCTTCTCCAATTACCTCATGTTCTTTCAGTTTTTTGTCTAGCGCTGCAAAGTTTTCCTGAGAATCATACTGACCAGAATGGTAGAAACATCTTTTAAGAAATTGGTCCATCTTTTCACTGCAGTTCTCTCTGAAATTCCACAACATAAATTTCCAAACATTAAAGATGTTCCCTAAGCATTAAAAATAAGGAAATTAAGTTAACCAATCATAGCAACTCAAATTTTGAGTCATTATCAACATAAATTTATCAAACCCAATGAGAAGACCAAAGTTCAAATCACTCCCTTCTCCAAAGAAAAGCAATTATTCAACCAGGAAAGATGTGAGCAGACTCTAAACCTTGTAAGGTTGAAGCCAAAGAGAACAGTTGAGGATATAATTACCGCTTATCAATTCTACAAGTGAGGGTCTTGCTAACCATATTTCTCAGTTCTGCATCAGTCATCTTACTTCGAGCATAACCATAGATGGTGAAGTGCTGCCATAAGCCAATTCATTAAATCAAGCCCAACCACAAACGCAGAATCAAATCTTACAGAAAATATAAAGGAAGAGAAAATTATCAAACCTTAGGGAGACAACCCTCATAGTAAAGTGCAAAGAGGGCCGGAAATATTTTCTTCTTGGCAAGGTCACCAGAGGCTCCAACAATAGTAATACTAACGGTGGACTCATTTTCATCCTTTTCAAAACCAATTTCACCTTTAGACTCCAAAGATGCCGATAATTCAGCTTTCAATCCCTTATTAAGAATGTCGTTGTCAACATGTGTTACTGTGGCTACGGCACCTGCAATACATTCATATACCATATGCATAAGACTACTAAGGAGGTATGTATCAACTCCACATAGCTGTATACAATTTAATTATAAACATACATTTTCATTCCTCTCATCCCTCCTTAACAGTCAATTTCTCTTTACATGCCAAGAAATTACAATTAAACAAATAAAAAGCATAAATATAGCTAACAAAATTTAGCTCAACTGATAGGAATGAACTATGTCTGTGCAAAAGTCTTGGGTTTGATTTCTACTGATGCTCTTTAACTCCTAAGTCATTTCCTAATAAATACTCTAAGCACTTCCTGGTGCCTGTGGCATGTCCTAACTTCAAATAGGGGTAACTGCTTCTACCCTAAACCCTTTTTTAAAAAAATAAATAAATATAGACCAAAAAACAATTCCCTTCGAAAAATAAAAATGGATGGAAGTGATTGTACAGGCCCCATCACACATAATACAAAGAGCTTAATTTTGATACACTAATACCGTAAACACTGTCAACCAATCACAAATCATCGTATATATGGTAGTTAATGTAAGAATCAAACAGTTTTAATGATATGATAATTCATGATTTGTTGACCGTGTACACTAACCGCCCATATTAATTAAAACCTAATACAAAAGCAGTAAAGATTTAAAATTAGGACGGTGTTTTTTTCACACAAAAAAAAAAGTGACTTTTTTAATGAAAAATCCCTTTTTACAATTACATGCTTGAGGTTTTACCAAAAGCATAAGCTCAAACTCAGCTCTTGCGAAAAACTATACTTTTCAACTTCGAAAATAAAATTACTTTTCGTAAAATTAGTTTTTTTTGAAATAGCTTAAAATCAATTATTTTTAAGCATAAACAAGCTAGTCCTTAAAATCCATAAGCTATTATGGTAATTGAAAGTGCAGCACAAAAAAAAAAATGAAAGGAACGAACCGTCGTGTTGGTGGGTCTGAACCGGAATTTGATGCGAATCGGGTTGAGATTTCAAGGAGACTTGAGCCGCAACAAAACGCTTCGATGATGAAGAGAAGGTCACGCGTTGAAGAATAGACGACAAAGGACAAGACTGCAACGACGTCGATGAAGAAGAAGAAGAAGAAGAGGATTGCAAATGCAAAGATGGATTATATAAACGGCAATGCGTTGAATAAAGCGTCGCCATCGTATATTTGAAGTAAAGCGAATGAGGGAGCGCAGCGAATAATGATTGGGAATGAAGAGAAAGAAGAGTGAAAAGGTTTTAAGAGTGAGAAGGGGGAGTTCGGAGAGAACGAGGGGAAGGAAGGAAGGAAGGAAGACCCTTGATATCTCCGAAAGGTTGCTTGTCCCTCACACGACAAAATGGTGTTTGATTACTCCGAATTGTTAGGTATATTATTATATTATTAGGTTAAAATATCATTTTTGATCCCTTAACTTATTAATTAATTTCAATTTGGTCCATTAACTTTTAAAAGTTTTAATTTGATCCCTTAACTTATCTCTGTTAACACAAGTTAGTCCTCTCCGTCAATGACATAAGCAAATAAATTTCAAATTGATCCTTTAAATTGATAACAAGTTTCAAATTGGTCCCTTAAATTTTAAATGAGTTTCAAATTGGTCCCTTAAATTTTAAATGAGTTTCAAATTGGTCCTTTAAATTGTTAACATGTATGACACTTTCGTCACTTTTGCTTATATCATTGATGGAGGGGACTAACTTGTATTCACAAAGACAAGTTAAGGGATCAAATTGAAACTAAAAAATAAGTTAAGAACCAAAATGGTATTTTAGCCTTATTATTATTATTATGTTTACTTGGCCCAAACACCAAAGGGGGTTAGGTTTGTGAGTTTTGTTATTTAATATCCCAAACACCAAATTGTCCTTAATTTAATTATTTATTTATAGTGTTTGGATTGAGAAATTAAACGGAGTAAATGTATTAGTTGGAGAAAAACCAAGAGTGACACTTCACTTATTGAAAAAAGGATGGTAGAATTTCATTTAAGATGATATGGACATATAAAAAGAAGATCAATAAAAGTTCTTAATAGAATACTTTGAGATAATCCAATAATTAGGAGTAGAAGAAGACTTGGTAAAGTTGCTCTCATTTATATGTTGGATTTGACTCCTCTAAAGTGAATGAAACTCTAAAGTGAGAAAGTAAGGAACTATTTACTCTTAGATCATTTATAGTGTGTTTGGGAACGTGGGTCTCTGCCACAAACGCACGTTGGAGAAGCAACTTTGAGTTGCTTTTGCGTTTCCAAACGCGCGTCAGACCCCATCCAACCCATTTTCCAAACATATAATTAGTGGGTTGAGATCTCTATGTGCTTATTCAAATCAATGATGGATAGCCCCTTATTTTCTCATTTTAGAGTTCTACTCACTTTAGAGGAGCCAAATTCTTATATGTTCTATTGAAATATTTGGTTTATGATAGAACACTATGATAGCCGTCCTTTTGAGCTAGCTCAGTTGGTAGTTGCAGGACATGATGGTTGTGAGTGAGTATATTTAAATCTCCGCAATGTGCTTCGCTCTTTCTCATTCCCTATTTCCATCTCCCCTTTCCACCTCTTAAGGCCTATTATGAGTCTTCCCAAAGACCAACAAGAAAAAAGAACGTCATGACAACCTTTGGTCCATACAACCGAATCCGCTCAACAAGGAAATGTTTTATTTTTTGTTATTGAATTCATAAATTCTAGCATACATCTAGAGTACCTAAGTTGGGTTTACTAGGTTATTCATATCATTAACTAATTTATAATTATTATAGTTAATTGATAATTAACTATCAAATTTTACCATAATTAATAATTAATAACATGATTGGCCTAGTGCATCCAACTTGGATGCTCTATTAATAATAAGAAATCAAACTTTGTACCAATCAAGGGTTGGTCGAGTGCTAAGAATCTCAACCCCATAAGGTGGAGAACGCAAGTTTGAATCCTGATAGCAGACACTCTAGTTGGGAGGTTGCGAAGACCAAGGGTTAATTCCGTGCTCTATGCAGCCAATCTACGATTAGTCTTATAGCCAGTCCAAATGACCGAAACTTGTAGGGATACCTCAGGATGCCACTAGGGAGGCAAAAACCTTAATTACGGTGATTCAGAAAAAAAAAACCTTTATATTTGGTATTGATAATAAAAATTGGGTATAAATTAATTTGGAAATCATTTTTTATGTGTGGAACTTATTATAATATAAAATTAATTCTCCAAATGCCCTAATTACGATGGTTCATAAAAAATTAATTCTAAATCACCACTTTAAATAGAACTTTACCAAACAATCACTTTAGTCCAAAAATGTGTAAGTGATGGATCAAAGACAAAAAAACAAATGGATTTGATTTTATTATATTATATTATATTTTTACCCTTATTATAGGTATTTAAGAATTAGATAGTAATTTCAGTCAAAAAAAAACAAGGATAGATAGTAATGGTAAGTAATATATTTAATTAATTCCAAATTAAATTCCTACAAAACTTATCAAAATTTGATGAAATTTCTAAATAAAAAATGAAACTGATTAAATTTTAGAGATCAATGACTTCCTGTTTTCTATAATTTTAAATACAATTTAATTTGGACGTCAAACCATTTTATATTTTTTAATATTCCAGACATCTAAGTTTATTATCATGAGCGGTGCAACTAGAGACATGGTGCTGGTAGTTGGGTGAGGTCCTGGTTACAACAAGATGCACGAGGCTCTTCCACACATGGTATATAAGACTTTGATTGCAATTTGCAACGGTATCCTTTCTTAGACATTTTGTTTTTAAAAAAAAACATATTATGTCCATATATTTACAAGGATTTAATTGATATATATTATCAGTGTAAAGATTTTTTTACACGGTCAATCAATCAGAAAATATCATATAAACTAAAATGTTTGACTCTTATCTTAACTACCTTCAAAGTCACTTATACCGTGATTTCTGATTGTTTGACAGTATAAAAATCTTTATACTGACAATACATAACAATTAAACTCTATTTACAAACATATTATTCAAAAATATAAACCAAACCCATTAAATTAATTTAAATTGTTTCAAAAAACCAAGTTAATCTGAATAGAACATGATAAAAACCGATTATGATGGTTCAAACGTTTAACCTGGTGTTTGTAATTTTTCAAACCAATGCCCGAAAAAAGTGACTAAATAAAGCTAATATTTCAAGCCAATAAACTAAAATCATATCTTTAAAATAAGAAATAAACTACTACAGTCAAGTAGACCAACAAGTAAACAACTATTTTCAATCAAATCAAAGAAAATTCCTACATATTTTTATTTTCACATTTTTCATGTTTCTTTTTTTTTTTTTTTTGACTGAATTTTTCATGTTTCTTATTCTTTTGGAGTTTTCGCTAACTTGCTTTATCCTTAGTTTTGATTTTTTATTATTTAAAATTCTTAATCCTTTAATTACCACTTTTTTAATATTCTTTCTTATTTTAAAAGGCCAAGCCTTAATTAACAAAGAAACTTGGACCTAGCGTGCATTTCCTAAAACCCAAACACAGGTTGGTGAAGGGGGAATCAAATACAGCCCAAGACTGATCCCTAAAGCCACTACTAGTAAGTACTAAAGCAAACAGTAGTTTTTGAGAAAAACACATAAAACAAAAAAAAGTACCTACTACTAAACAAAAAATACTCCCGAGCCCAAACCATCTAAACCCAAATGCACATAAAACAAAAAATAATCAATTTTATTATCTTTTTACTCCTAAAATTCAAACAACTCTTCGTTATACCTACTACTATTTGAGAAAAACAAAAATGGAAACCTGTCTTTGACTTGCCGACCTATTATTATCTCTCTCTCAAGTAAAAAAGTATCTCAACATAAAAATTTTTAACACTACTTTTACTCGCGTGTAAAAACTAGTGATCAATATGTATCATAGGATGATTGATGATGGTAATTAATTACTACTATATAGTGAGAGGAGTGCTAGTAACACATTCTCTAACACTTTCTTTCCAACACATTCACTCCTATTGGTTGAAATTCATGTGGGTCTTACTAATTCAAGTGGGTCCCACTTGAATTTTGTAGACTCACATGAATTTCAATCAATAGGAGTAAGTGTGTTGAAAAGTGTGTATTATAGAATATGTTGTTAGCATTTCTGATATAGTGATAAGTTTAAATTAATGTATTATGTATTAACGAGCATGTATTATGTTGAATTAGATTCTATTTAATGGTGATCCGTATAAAAATAGCGTGCAAATTTTAGTGTATAAAAGTAGCAAAACTAATTTTCCAAAGTACAAAAGGGTGTAGGGAGAGGTATAAAATTTAAATTTATGAGTAATACATATTTTAAAAGAAAAAAATCTTAAAATATTTTTTTTTTAAACATGCAACACGAGAACAGCCAATACAAGTCTATTGTGTTTGGTTTGGCATACGTAGTGATGAAATCACGTCTCGGGTGGCAATCCTGTAATTGTTTTATTCTACACGTGAAAAAGTTATTTTCCCGTGTTGAGGGGTCATGTTCCATGCTCAACCAAAAGTGTTATGAACGTGTCTTAGGATTGTGAGGAAGTGAGTCGCCATCCATATGGAACGTGTTATTTTTCTTGTTTAAAAAGTATGTTTATGCACCCGAAGTCCCTTCATTTTAACATAACATGTTTTATAGGCAAACTTTTAACCATGATAGTAAACGTAATAATTGAAAGATCAAAGAAAATCACACTTGAGACTTTCCTAAAATAACGCTTTATACTCTCGAAGGAACATCGGTGTGTTTTGCTCTTTTGCTCCTTTGCATTATGATAATATTAATTTGAGGAGAACTTATATAAGAACTATAAAGAAATTTCATCCATGGTTCTACCTTTTAAGAGGGGCTTTAATTGTAAAGATTGGATTCCTTTGTCAGCCTAGGATCTATGTGGATAGCTCGTAACTTTGTCTCCCCTAAATATTATTCTAAAAAATGAGTGTACGTTGCCGATAAAATCTACCTATATAAAACTCAGCTTATAGGTTCCCTTTAAAATAAAATGACACAACAATTATTTGTATATCAGAATTAAGGGTGAAATCATTCACATTCCTAATTATATTTTTCTATGATATTTAATTTGAAATATATTTTTTTTGGTTACAAATTTAAAATATTTTTAAAATTATAATTAAATGACTATTATTTTTGTTTGATACAATGGTACATTTCCAATACTTGGGAACCGTGGTGGATTGTGGTTGTTATGAGGGTGCGTTTGGGTAAACAACTTAATTAAGCACTTATTCAATAAGTTCTTCTCAAATAAGCTAAAAACAATTTATTTTCATAAGCTTCTCTGACAACCTTATGAAAATAAACTAAAAAGAACTTATGAAAATGCTCTAAACTATTTTCATAAACTATTTATATAAGTTTAACTCAAAAACCATTTTTCAAATAAGCTAAAAACAATTTATTTTCATAAGCTTCTCTGACATGCTTATGAAAATAAGCTAAAAAGAACTTATGAAAATGCCATAAACTATTTTCATAAACTATTTATATAAATTTAACTCATAAGCTCTCTATAAACTCCTTCAAACTCACCCTAAGTAATGTTAATTTTTGTGGTTGTTATCGATTATTGATACTCTTAATTTTCTTATTCTCTTTTCAATGGTGAGGGGGTTTGGTAATCTTTATATGAAGTATTAGGTTCAAATCTCGTTCTAATATCGTTCTGCATAGGAATAACACTTGTCCAGTTGTCCCAGTCCTTATGTTAAGTCTTAGATGGTTTAAACATCCCATTATAATGAAGTGCAAAAAGCTTTATGATAAAACGATGACACTTCTCCCGGAGTCCCAATCCTAACAATTTTCTCATGGTTGTGCATGCAAATGACATTTATAAGCTACCACCCCTACATGAAAGATTTCCTTGAGCATTGTTGTGTATATGACAGTGAATCTGTGCAAAACTGCATACAATGGAAATGGAAAATGACATGAAAGGGTCCATTGGTGCATGCAATTACATTACTATTATGTGCAACAAGAGTAGACGAAAAATGACATAAACCAGTCATTTTTCAACTGACCTTGAACTAAAAATTAATGTTAAGGTGCATTTCTGAGCTTTCTTCCTGAAATAGCTGCTGGAATTCATTGACACAAACTATGAAATCAGCTGCTGGCATTTACCATTTACGAGCTTATTTGATACCCATAAGTGTAACATTATCCACTGGATATCATTGATGCTACGAAATGCGAAGTAAAATGACTAAATGGCCAAGAAAATAAGCCACTTCATTAAATTGACGAAATCCACTGAGATAAACAATTTGAACAACACACTACCTAGAAGGTACACGCTCTAATCCACTCAACAGCAACAATTAAAAACAGAAGCCGGTAAAACTATTAAAAAACTCTAGGGTTCCTCAAACTGCAGGCAAACCTGCTTGTCAAATGTCAAGAGAGTCAAGGATGATTGATTCTACATGTCAGTAACAAAATGAATGATAAGCAATGAGATTCTCCTTGGGACCAATACTAGTATCAGGAGAACCAGATTGCAGGCCAAATATTTCAAAGAGGGGCCAGAATAAATAGGCTGAAGAAATTCTAATTCTACTCAATCTCTAATCAGCAAAATTGCAGGCCGGGAAGCCTCACAGTACCAGAGCAACCTTTTCTTGAGAAACAAGGGAGGAAGGATGAGCAATCAGGGGTTCATAATGGTCAGCTCCAGCACCACACCAACCTGTGTGTGGAAATTTTGCATAGAAAATTCATTAGGAAATGACAAGAAATACTCCACCTTTCATACTTCAAAGGAAAAATACAACCCGACCAAAAATAACCCACTACTGAATGAAAGCATGAGCAAAAGTAGCCATGTATTAAAATCCTGTTCTCCATTACCTGTTCCTTTCATGAAAAGGAAGAAGGGAGGTTCTGCAATTTGGCTCCTTGGACGATGCGGAAGGAAGAAAACACAATTTTCTTCATCAACCATGGCATCTGAACCATGCGCTTGCACCTGAAAATGACGAACCAATTCAGATGGAAGCATGGCAATGGATATTGCTCACAAATGTGTATGCAAATTAAACAACATACAGAGATGAGTTTGCATTTGCATTATTTTTCATTTTTCATTTTTCATTTTTAAGATTCCAGATCATAGCATTGGACCTTCACTATATCACATGTAATAACATCAGACTTCAGGAGAACTCACAACGAATACCCGTATAAAAAATAGCAAAACAAGAAACTACCACCAATAAATTCCAATTGTAAGGACTCATGATTTCAGGTCATAATATAACCTACAAGAACTATGAAATTCAGCCAGGCACAAATACCTTACATTTACAAAACAGATGGTCATCACTCCAAAACAAAGTACTGGACGTCATTACTGTACAGAAAGAAACAAATAATTCAATCTGTTACACACGTATCACAATAATATCTGCAATAGCAGTCCAGGACTCCAGTTCTGTTCAAGCTAATTAATAATTAAAATGACTTGTGGAGTGATTCATTTAAAGTGCCTAGTGTAGTCCCATATATCTGCCAATTAATTCCTAAAATGCAAATGAAATTAACCCTAGACCTAAATATACATTATGAAAACGTCTCTATAATAATATAACTACATAGAGCATGTTTGGGTGACCATTCCAAGGGTGCAAACGTACACATCAACTAATTGTTGCTTTCATTTCAAATACACGTTTGGGGGTTTCAAACATTACCCCAAATACACTTACTTCTTATTTTGGTTGCATTTTCATAGTAACTGTTTTTTGTCACTTCAAAGTACTTTTATTAGTTGAGAATACAGCACAACCAAATTGATATTTTCTCTACTATACACTGCACAGCTAAAACAGGTAGGAATTTAAGGACAGTCGTCAGATAATAAGATTTTTTAAAATAAAATAAAATAACCAGATCCATAAAAGAAAGTTAGCGATTACATAAAGATTATGCCTATGTCTGTTTCAACGTATGCAACACGTGGGTTAGCAGTGGCACAAATGTAAAATAATTTACATCAAACGTGAAAGCATGGTTCTGCTTCCATTGGGAAACGTCCGTTTCTAACGCAAAAGCAAACACACAATATAACAAGTTCTTCAACATCTTAATGGAAATATGCACTGACACTAAAAAATATCTCCCTTGATTTCTTACCACATAAATCTCTCGCTTGAACTCTGTAGCAAGGCACTCAATTGCAATATCGTCTCCGAAAGCTGCAGCATGACCCACTCTATTCTCATCTACAGATAATAAACCCTCCTCAGTATATTGCAAAGTGATGATATCATATTCATCATCTGGAGAACCAGAGATCAACATGTATTTGGCCCAACTTGGACCATCATTCACCGGAATACATCTCTCTTTGTATATAGACTCCGCCGCCAATTCTCTTCAATCAGAAAAACAAGCAGATCGTAAAGAAAACCACTAGAAACAAACACAACATCATTATCAAAATTCTATACCTATTTTCTCAATATCTGTTAAGGCAACCTATTGAGAAACAATTTCAAAAACAAAGAACAACTCATTCTTTAATTTCTTCTTTTCAGATCAGACTTCAGACCAGTAACATGGGATCGGTTCCTTGCCGCATCCATTTACAGCTCATTACAGATTATGCAAAAATCCATCAATGCAATCTTTTTGCTACAATATAATCTCAAGAAAGAAACCAGGAAAAAAAAAGGAAAAAGTAAAAGCAAATGCAACATCATTATCAAATTTCCATGCACATTTCTTCACCACTTCTCAAACCAAAATATGAAAAAAGAAAAAGAAAAAGAAAAACAACAACAACACAACGAACAACTCATTCTTTAAATTTCTTCTTTTCAATTCTAACCATAAATGAACTATAGAAATCGATTCAAAAGCAAGATTATTATACCTTTGCATGCCGAGGTGAACGAGGTTGTCGATGGCCGAATCGAGATCGAATCGATCTTCCTTCTTGGCCAACAACTTCACCTCCTGAACAACATGAATCCCCCAACCGTTCTTCAGATCTGGCGAGTACATGTGCCGAATCGCATCGTCGATCGTTTCTCTCTCTTCCAAACCCGCAGATCCAAAATCCTCCAAGAACCTCGCCACCGTCCTCCGCCGCAGATCCCGCGCGTCCACCACCGCATCCTCGCCCATCGCCTTCCGAGACGCCGTGAAAAGGCAGTTTCCGTCGGAGGATACCTCGCCGCCGTGGGAGAGGCGGAACACGACGGATCTGAGGGATGACGACGACGGCGAAGAAGAAGAGTCCTCCTCCGGCGGTTTCCAAAGAACGCCCTTCGCGTGGAGCTTCTGGAGGTGGCGCCGCTGTTGCTCCTCGAGGCCGACGACGTCTTCCCAGCCGCCGGAGAAAGCGGCGACATTCGGAGCTCTGACGAGATCTAAGGCTCCGACGGGCTCTATCGGCGTCGGGGATTTTGGATCCCGCCAAGGAAGCGGCGGCGGCGGCGAACCTTGAAACGGTTCCGCTACGGTGGTTGAATCGCAGAGAAGCTTCCCCATTCTAATTTCTAATGAATTAATGTGTTAACGTTTTCTTTTTTTTTTTTTTACTTTTTTTTTTTGGTTTGTTTGAAGAGAAAAATTTTGGGTGTGGATGTGTGTTCAAAGGAAGAGGAGTTGCAGAAGAGAGAGAGAAGAGAGAGAGAGAGAGAGAGAGTAGGGTTAACGGATAGATGGACGGAGCGGGAGAATTAGACACGTGGATAAATCTGAACGTTAACGTTATGTGTGACTTTTCGCAGTTCTCACCGAATATCCTATTCGATTGAGGATTTATTAGGGAGTGTTTTTTGATATCTTTAATAATTTTTGGATAAAAATTATGTTGTTTAATCAGAATGTAATATTTCAATAATTTATATTAGTGGATCAAATCAAACGATTCTCACCATATTTTTGGATGCTGATGTGTGAAATTAATCGAAACGTTCAAGGGTATTTAATCCTATTGTGAGGTAAATTATAAAGATTTGTTTACATTTGGAGTTAATTATAGATTCTTACATATTTAAAATTATTTAATTTTATAATAACTATTTTAAATGTCATATTGATACATCAAAATTAACATATAATTGGTTTGAATGGTAACGAGCTTGGATTATTTAAGCAAATAATCATGGATTTGATTCTTGACTTTTGTGTGTGAAGAAAATCTGATAGGAAAATGTCAGCCCTTAAATATCGTTCAATATCTCGAAAGATTAGTCTCCGTAATTACACGCGCAAAATATCATAGGAAATCAAAAAAGTACTCGTAGGTCAAAATAATTTATTGTGGATTAATAATATAAAAATTTTATATTAATAATATAAATTAAACTCACTGTTTTATACATAAAATAAATCCAATCCAAGATGTTTAAGAGATTAGAACTCTGTGTCCCCTTGACTTATGAGTTAGTTGAGATGTGAGACATATAGCGGGTTTGGTTGCACTTTTGGAACCACCAAACTCGTGCGTTTCATCATGTTTTTTAAAAATGTTTGGCTTAATGGTGGGTAAGTAATTTTATATTTTCGAACCAATTCTATCTGAAGCAGCTTGAAGTAATTTTTGTTTTTGGATTAAAAAATTACACTAAATTTTACATCAAACTTATTTCCAAAATAAAAAATTCAAACATAAATCACTTCAAATTAAACTCAATTATATTTAAATCAATTCACCAAAATTTTATTCAAAATCTGTGAAACGTTCATTCAAACATATACATAAAATACGAGTGCGCAATTCAAACCCCAACAAATAGCTCTCTCTTATTCTCTTTCCCTTCCCCCTCTCCTAAACCCTAAAATAAAATCTTTATGCTGATACGACAAAGCTTATATTTTTTTTTTTCATTTTTCGAGTATATTTTGTAACATCCGGACTTTCTTAATCTTTTAATTAATCAGTAATTAAGTAATTATTTTTATTGGAGGGTCTAGAAACTTTAATAAATTATTTCAAGGTCATAGTCACACTCTACTCCATCGTAGGAAACTATGGTTAAGTTTTGGGCCGAAAACTCAAACGGAGCCCGATCTATGTTTTTTTCGGATGATAGTGTTTTTCTACTATCATGATCTCATTTTGACTAACGGTCAGAACCATTAGTCTTAAAATTCAATCATCTACCTTTTTGCTAAAATGTGTCCTGATGTCTAAAAATATAAATAATATTTTATATTCGGATCGAAAATCAATCGGGTAGACGATTTGAGTTGTCTTAGGGTTTTTCGAGAACCTTAAGCCGATAATTTTCATACCAGGACTATGTTAAATTATTCGGGGTCTCCTACCAGTGTCGTGAGGATTTTCGAAATGTCGGGACGTGCATTGACCAAATTGCCCTTGATTAGTTTTTACTAATTACCTTTTACTTTTTCTTTATAAAGACTTAACTCCTAAGTCTTCTTAATAAATACAATATTATTCACTCTTATTCTCCCTCACTCTCTCGGCCAAGAACAGTCCCAGACCCCAAACCTCTTCTTCTTTCTCTTCTTTCTCTCTTATCTTTCTCACCATTTTTCTTCACTTTTGGAGCTTTAAACCTTGAGATTTCTTGAAGCAATCTTCACCAAACTTGAAGTAGATCATCATAGGAGGTAGAATCTCATCTCAATCTCTCTCAATCTCTCATTTTTGTCCTCTAATTTCCATGATCATAGAAGTTAGGGTTTGTCCCTAAAATATTCAAAAATCCATGATAAATTGTAGGAAAGTCATTTTGATACCAAACCAATTTCTATGGCCTAGGTTCATGACATACTTGTATGATCTAAGAGTTTAGTGCCAATAAATCTCTCTAGGGTATTTAACCATAGAGGGGCCGAAACCCCCTATTGAGTAGGGTAGGGTTTTTGGTTAGTTTTTGATGTTTTGAGTTGATATCTAGGGTTATCACAATTAGTTAGGGTGTTATCCAAGAAATGAGAATTTTTGGAGCTCCCTAGCTATTTTTCATATTTTTCATTCAATAGGGCCGAACCCTAGGGGTAATACAGTAGGAGAAATCTTTGCTTTTTGAACTAATGCCTTCATTGATTATATTTAGGGATACCTAAGGATCATTGATCCAAAAATTAGGAATTGTTCGACATCCCTAGCCTAATTAATTAAGTAGGGGCAATAGCTAATCATAAGGAATTGGAGAGTTTTTGGTTTAACTGTATTGATTTCTGGTTGTGTTTTGTTGTATAGAATCGGACAAGATTCGAACATCCGACAGCGCACCCGACTGACTGTTGCGGGGTTGTAGCCGGAGCTGCACGTGAACATTCCTAAGGTGGGGAGAAAGAACTAATATCGTCGGGAAGGCAAGCTTAGTATAGAATATATATATCTATGTAGGGGAACCCTTAAACCCTACTAGAGGTTGAGTCCTGGATAAAGTGCCTAGACCCTAGGTGTAGGTACTTTTGGGCTATCACCGCTAAGTTGATATTATGAATGATGAGACTGATTGAGGTTGATTGTGTTGAATTATTTAATTGATTACCTGTTGATTTTGTTTTGATGAACTGTCTGTTTGATGAATTATTGCCTGAATTTATGATGATAACTGTACTGGAAAGATCTTCTGTTGCGATGTTTATTGTGATAGGTTGGTTGAGTGTTGATGAGAGTATGGTGAGCGATGATGTTGTTCGGGTTGATATCGTTGTGGTCCCGACCGTGAAGCCGTGGTTCATAGACGCAAGGCATCGTGATGCTGATGCTGATGTGATGTTGATGATGATGTGATGTTGATGTTGATGATTGATGTTGACGTTGATGTGATGCGATGTGTCGTGGTCGTGGACGAGTGTTTAGGCGTCAGGTTCCGATATCAACTTGCGATGGATGTTTATTGCATTTTCATATCATTTCATACCACAGCATTTGGTCCCAAAGGGGGATGTCCAATTGGGGACGTTACGTAAAATCCCGATGCGGGATATGATGTAATGTGATGTAATCCCGACGGGGATGTCCAATTGGGGACGTGATGTATCGGCCGACATGCATATAGGGAAGACAACATATACATAGGGACTAGTATCCCTCTTATAGGCTTATTTGAGAGAATTATATTTGAGATGATTGTGATTGGTGACTTAATAGATGCTGTGTCGTGTGATATATATATATATATATATATATATATATATATATATATATATATATATATATATATATATATATATGTTGTACTGATTCCCCTCTCCCATATTTATGAATTACGTTTCTTATCTCCCTTTATTTTCTATGTGTTACTTTATTTAATGGGAAGATTCCGAAGAGGAATCAACTGCTGAGGAACTAGACGGCATTCCGTACGAGCCCGACGCCGGAGGACGGGCCACGGACCCAAGCCTCGAGAGGTTGGGCAGTGATCGTGATTAGTCGAAGAGCTATCTCTCGGCCTACCTTTCGTGCTTTTATTTTGGTTTGTAATAATATACTCGTATGTATTACTTTATTACTGTAGTCTTACTGATAGGGCAACCGATGTATGTGATACATTTCTTTATATTTAAAGCTGTGTACTCTGAAGCGTGGCGCGCCGTTTATCGTTTTGCTTCCTCGCTAAATTTTTCGCTTCGCTTCGTATTAATAAGGCGCACTAACGTTTATTATGCGATTAAGATTAGTTAATATCTTAGGTTCTACTGATGGGACGGCGGGTCGTCTCACATTTTTGCTTTAAACAAAATCATCAAGTAGATTGTTTTATAAATCGTGAATATAACAATTGCTTTCCCCTGTTTTTTTTTATAAAGAGTAAAGACCCATTTTCATTCCCGATAATTTACAAGATACCCAATTTAGTTCTTAGGACTAAAAAGCTCACCTGTTAATTCTCGATAATTATAAAACAGAGACACGTTAATTCTTTCGTTGATGATTGTTAGGAAGGTTCCGTTAGTTTGCTGATGTGGACTGTTAAGTAGCATAATTATCCGTTAACTTGTCCCACGTGGATATGACCATTTTGTCAACAAAAGTAAATAGCCAAACTAGTGTCCCACAAAAAACGCGGGACCCAATTTAGTCCCTTAGAAAAAAAATGACTTGGAAATAATTTTAACATAACCTAAGACCAAATTACAACCTAAGTGCATGATCTTGGATGTTTTATTCAAAATCACAATACAATACATTCATAATTTTAAAAGTTGTGATTTTCAATAACACATTTTAATTGTAATTCTTTAATCAATATCTCAAAGAACAGTTACCATTTTTCTTAGTTTCTTTCTCCCAATTTCTATTAAAACAAACATAGATTCATGAAAAAAAATGTTAAAAAAAAGACTTGAATGATGTATTAACTTAGACTTGATTATTTAATAAGATATTTTATTTTTATTTGATTAAATACCCAAACTAATCATTGACAAAAAACGTGAGACTCAGTTTAGCCCCTCAGGAAAAAAAGTCCTAAAATAGTCCCCCAAAATTATATATTATTCAAGTTTACTGTGTTTATTATATATTATTTGGGTGGATAGGGAATAAAAATAAAATATCTTATTAAATATTCAAGTCTAAGTTAATACACTATTTAAGTCTTTTTTTTTAACATTTTTTATTTATGAATCTATGTTTATTTTAATAGAAATTGGGAGAAAGAAACTAAGGTAAATACTAACTTTTCTTTAAGGTATTGATTAAAGAATTAAAATTAAAATGTGTTATTGAAAATCACAACTTTTAAATTATGAATATGGTTGTGATTTTTAATAAAGCATCTAAGGATACACTTAGGTTATAATTTGGTCTCAGGTTATCCTAAAATTATTTTGAGGACATTTTTTTGCTGAGGGACTAAATTGGGACTGGAGTTTTTTGTCGGGAACTAGTTTGGATATTTACTCTTGTTGACAAAATGACCCTATCCACGTGGAATAAGTTAACGGACAGCTGGACTACTTAACGGTCCACATCAACAAACTAACGGAACCTTCCTAACGGTAATCAACGGAGGGACTAACGTGTCCCTGTTTTATAATTATCGATGATTAACGAGTGAGTTTTTTTTTCTCAGGGACTAAATCGGGTACCTCACAAATTGTCACATATCAAAATGAGCATTTACTCTTTTATAAATTATTTTGTTATTGGTTGTTGGTTGAGAATAGCTACTAACACTAGAGAAATATTTGTCTTGTGAAGAGCAAATTAATTCATAATCAAATAATGGAGCACGTGCTGCATTGCTGGGCGCAGCTGCACCCATAATGTTAAACGTTTGATTATTATTATTATTATTATTATTATTATTATTATTATTATTTAAGTTTTGACAAAAAATATTATTTAGAATAGCCATTCTAATAAAACACTTTTTACCACACTTTTCTTAGCATATTATTTATTATGGGAAGAATTTCATGTGAGATCACTGAATAAATAGTAGAGCCAGAGACGAATCTAAGGCATATGGTGTGAGGGCACTTGCCCCCACTTTGAAGAAAAATCAATTAATATACCTAATAATTTTTATTTTACCCTCATAAAAATTTAAATGTCATCCCCACATGTCAAATCATCATTCAATTTTTGGTAAGAGCTAAAATTAATTTTGTAATTTTTTTTTTGCTTAATTAATTGCTTCTTATTTTTTACATGTGGATGAAAGTTTCACACTAAAACCGAATCATGTTATATTTCATATATTTTATATCATTTATCGTTTATGTATATTTATAACATTCTTCTATAGTAAACTTATTGATAGATAATTTTATGCACCCACAAACCAAAATTTATGGATTCACCTATGAGTGAAGCCATATGATTTAATAGATCACACATGAAATCGACTCAATAGAAAGTTTGATAAAAATATTGTTGACAACATTTCTTTATTTCCAATTTCTAGAATCCTCCTAATTCCTGTTGGGTTCTGACAACTTGTCTCTCTGTCTTTGACACTTACGATCCCTTTTTTTAAATTTAATTTTGATATATTATTAATTAAATTTTTTCATATTATTAATTAATTATATGTTATTATAACTTTCACTTTTGATATAATTATTATAAAAATTAAATATTTTTAATGATATAACAGTATTGAATTAGATGATCATATAAAAAACTTTTATAATGATAATATATCAAAATTAAATTTATATAAAATATTAACATTTTATTAAAAAAGAAATTATAACACTTTTTGTTATTAAATTTAGGATTTCTCTCGAATATTCTTTCAGAATAATTAATAGCCAATTTTTTTTCTAATTGATATCCGTCACTTTAGGTAAAAGATAAATTTTTAAGCATTTAAGCACAAATTCTTACTAATTGTATTTTTTTATACACATAGATTTAGAGAACAGATCTAAAATCATATACTTATGACGTGAATTTCTTCCACTTATATCAACACATTTTGGTAATAGGTGAATTATTAACACATCAATATATCTATAAATTGGCCATGGTTTCTATATGGTGAAATTCGATCTTTTAGAGGATAGGGATAAAGTTGTTAATGGTGGTCCTTGGGATGGCGTTTGATCATTACCTTGCGGTAAGAGAATGGACATTAGACTTTGAGCCTGTTTGATAAAATTAGCTGTTAGCGGATAAGCTAGTTGATAGCGGATAGCTTATAACTTATAGCGGATAGCGGATGAGGTAGCTGATAGCGGATAGCGGATAAACTAGCTTATTTTCTTTCAAAGTCTTTGGTAAAACTAGAGGTTGAACTAGCTGAAAAATATAAAATGACATAAAAGGACATCTTCATTAATGATTTTACATAAAAGAGAGAAAAGAGAATAAATATAGAATTAAATGAAGATAATAAGGATAAAAGTGGAAAGAAAAATGAAACGCTATAAGCTATAAGCTCAAACGCTACTTCAAGTAGCGTCTGGAAAAAACGCTATAAGCTCGTGACAGGTCCACTTATCAAACGGGACTACTTTCTCATCCGCTATAAGCTATCCGCTATAAGCTCGTTGAAGTGCCTTGCCAAACAGGCTCTTTATCTCTTCTTTGTTTACTATAGACTCCACTCTGGTTTGGATTCGTTTCTGATACATTGGTATGGAGTCTTATGATGAAAACGTGATCATGGACTTGGCTGCGGTTGTTGGCAACCCAATTAAAGTTGACTTCAGAACTATAGAGGGATCAAGAGGGATATTTGCAAGAGTATGTGTGGAAATAAACTTCAACCAGCCAGATGTGGAACGAATTTGGTTTCACAATCATTGGTTTCATGTTGAATATGATGGACTTCATTTACTTTGCAAGAACTGTGGAATTTATGGACATGTGGCTCGAAATTGTCCAAAGAAAGTTCCTGATGTGGTGATACAATCTTCTTTGATTGAGGGAGGAGATGGTAAGGTGGTCCCCCCTCCCAAATCAAAGAATCTTTGTCAATTCGGTGTTTCAGCCAGGAGAGGGAAGTAACCAAGATGGTAAAACTGTGATGCCTATGCAAATAATTTCTAATGCTGATAGTTCTTTAAAAGGGAAGGCAGTGGTGAAAAAGACAGGTAAGGTGGACCTCCATGGGGAATGGCTTGTGGTCACTAAGAGTAAGAAACCTCAGAAACAAAGGTAGCAAAATGTCACGAAAGATGAAGTTGGTAATGGGAAAGAATTTAAACCCCAAGGTAACAGATTTGTCAAACTGACCCCTACATCAGACAATGAACATATTAAAGAGAATCTTATTGTCGTGATTAGTCCTAGTACAATTGATAGTGTCCAGAATGGGAATGGTGTTTCTAAACAAAAGAAAAATGATAGAATGGAACCAAAGAAGAGTATCATGTTAGATTTATGAGAGTTTGCTTTTTGAAATTTGAAATTTGAATGTTATTTATGTTTCTGTTTCAGATTCTGTTTTTTATTGGTTTTCTGTTTCTTAGTTATCTATTATTATTGTTATCCCAATAAAATCTCATAGTAGTTGAGATATTTTAGGAGATATTCTGATTGGTTGTAAGCCTATATTAGGCATTCTCATTTATGAAACAATATCATTCCTTCTTCAATATTTTTCTCTCTTGGATTTGTTCTCTGTAAGTCCTAGTTTCTGATTTTTAACAGTGGTATCAAGAGCTGACTTCCTACGGGGCTGTGAGGAAAAGTTCTATTTTTTGAGTGCTAAACACAGTGAGGCTGAGTGCAACAGTAGTGAGGTTGAGTGATGTCTACTTCTAGTAGTACTTCATATGCAATTCCACTGTTTAATGGTGAACATTATCACATTTGGGCTGTTAAGATGAGGTTTTACTTAAGGTCTCAAGGTTTGTGGAATGCTGTGATGTCTGAAGCTGATCCACCACCATTGAGAGAAAATCCTACAATTGCTCAGATGAAAGCATAAGAAGAGGAGAAGCTTAAGAAGGATAGAGCCATCACCTGCCTACACTCAGGACTTGCAGATTATATTTTTACCAAAATCATGGACTTGGAAACACCTAAACAGGTATGGGACAAGCTCCAAGATGAATTTGAGGGCAGTGAAAGAGTCAAAGCTTTCAGGCTCCTTACATTGAAGAGAGAATTTGAGTTGATGAAGATGAAAGACAATGAATCTGTCAAGGATTATTCTGGCAGGTTAATGGATGTTGTAAATCAAATGAGGCTTCTTGGTGAGGCATTTTCAGATCAAAAAGTGGTAGAAAAAATCATGGTTTCAATGCCTCAAAAGTTTGAAGCCAAGATCTCTGCAATTGAAGAGTCTTGTGATTTGCAAAGTCTCACAATTACAGAGTTAACCAGCAAGCTTCATGCACAAGAGCAAAGGGTCCAAATGAGAAGTGATGAAGCTACTGAAGGTGCTTTTCAAGCAAAGCACAAGGGCAAGAGTTCTGGAAACCTGCAAGGAAAGAAGTCCTTCAAGAACAACAAAGGGAAAGTTGAAGGATCTTCAAGAGAGGGAAACTTTTCGGCTTGCTCTCATTGCAAAAGAACCAATCATGTTGAGAAAGATTGTTATTACAAAGATAAACCTCCTTTTTACTGTGATTTTTGCAATAAACTTGGTCACAGTGAGAAGTATTGCAGAATTAAGAAAAAACACTCTCAGCAGCAACCAGAACAACATGCAAATGTGATTGAAGAAGACAAAAATGATGATGAGCACTTATTTATGGCATCACTAGCAATCAGTTCTCATGAATTGAATACTTGGCTCATTGACAGTGGCTGCACTAGTCACATGACCAAATATTTGTCAATATTTACCTCCATTGACAGATCAGTTCAACCAAAGGTCAAGCTGGGTAATGGTGAAGTTGTGCAGGCCAAAGGAAAAGGAACAATTGCTATTGAAACCAAGAAAGGTACAAAAACTGTCTCTAATGTTCTTTACATTCCAGAACTAGATCAAAATCTTCTAAGTGTTGCTCAAATGCTTAGAAATGGATATACAGTCTCTTTCAAAGAAAACTTTTGTTTTATCACTGATAAACATGGAATAGAGATAGCAAAAATTGAAATGAATGGAAATAGCTTTTATTTAAAGCTTGATTTAGTTGAAGGTCATGTCTTTACTGCCAAGATTGATGAGAGTGTTGTTTGGCACAAAAGATTTGGCCATTTCAACTTGAAGTCACTGAAGTTCATGCAAGAAGCACGTATGGTTGAAGACATGCCAGAAATCATACTAAATGCTCAAACTTGTGAAAGTTGTGAGCTAGGGAAGCAACATCGACAATCATTCCCTCAAAATATGACTAGGAGAGCTACTCACAAGCTGGAACTAGTTCATTCAGATATTTGTGGACCTATGAGTTCAACCTCATTGAGCAACAATGTGTATTTTGCACTATTTATTGATGATTACAGCAGAATGACTTGGGTTTGTTTTCTAAAAGCTAAGTCACAAGTGTTGTCTGTGTTCAAAAGCTTCAAGAAAATGTTTGAAACTCAAAGTGGCCAGAAGATCAAGGTGCTTAGAATTGATAATGGAGGTGAATATACCTCAAAAGAGTTCAATGTTTTTTGTCATGAAGCTGGAATTGTACATCAGCTGACAGTTCCATACTCACAACAGCAAAATGGTGTCTCCGAAAGAAAAAACAGAACTGTGATGGAGATGGCAAGGTGCATGTTATTTGAAAAGAAGCTACCCAAGAGTCTATGGGCTGAAGCAGTCAATACTGCAGTATATTTGCTTAATAGGTTACCAACAAAGTCTGTTCAAGGCAAAACACCAATAGAGGCCTGGTCTGGTGTAAAACCTTTAGTCAAGCATTTGAAAGTTTTTGGCTCATTGTGCTACTTTCATGTTCCATCCGTCAAGAGAGGCAAACTTGATGAAAGAGCTGAAAAAGGTGTTTTTGTTGGGTATGCAACAGAATCAAAAGGTTATAGAATTTATAGCTTGAGTGGAATGAAAATTGTGATAAGTAGAGATGTACACTTTGATGAAGACTCTTACTGGGACTGGGACTTGAAGAAAGTCCATAAATGTGATCAGACCCCTCCAACAATTCTTGAAAAAGCAGCAGAAAGTACAAGGATTGAAGATCCTCTTGATGTTGAAGCAACTTCAGACACACCAGTGCTTAAGGTGAGGCTATTATCTGATGTGTATGAGAGGTGCAATTTGGTACATGCTGAGCCTACATGTTATGCAGAAGCTGCAAGATTTACAGAATGGATTGAAGCCATGAAAACTGAAATTGATGCTATTGAAAGAAATAGAACCTGGACGTTGACTGAACTACCTGAAGCTAAAAAGGAAATTGGTGTAAAATGGGTTTTCAGAACCAAATTCAACTCAGATGGCTCAATCTTCAAGTACAAGGCCAGATTGGTTGTCAAGGGTTTTGCTCAAGTTGCTGGAGTGGACTACGGAGATACATTTGCACCTGTAGCCAGACATGATACTATAAGGCTACTGCTTGCACTCGCTGGCCAAATGGGATGGAAAGTGTATCATTTAGATGTCAAGTCTGCCTTTCTAAATGGTATACTTCTAGAAGAAATTTATGTTCAACAACCAGAAGGCTTTGAGGTTGCTAGGCATGAACACAAAGTATACAAGTTGCACAAGGCTCTCTATGGTTTGAAGCAAGCACCAAGGGCCTGGTACAGCAGAATTGACTCTCATCTTATCCAACTTGGGTTCAGGAGGAGTGAAGCTGAAGCAACTTTGTATTTGAAACAAGATGATGGTGGTTTGCAGCTGGTAGTGTCACTTTATGTTGATGACATGTTAGTGACTGGAAGTAATGTGCAGTTGTTGGCTAAGTTCAAAATGGAAATGCAAGAGGTATTTGAAATGACTGATCTTGGCATCATGAACTACTTCCTTGGAATGGAAATATTCCAATGCAGCTCTGGTATTTTCATTTCACAGAGAAAATATGCTGTTAATATTCTCAAGAAATTTAAGCTAGAATCATGCAAAGAAGTAGCAACTCCACTGGCACAAAATGAGAAGATTTCTAAGAATGATGGTGACAAACTTGAGGAGCCCTCTGCATATAGAAGTTTGGTAGGGAGCTTACTGTATTTAACAGCAACCAGACCTGACTTGATGTTTCCAGCAGGTTTGCTTTCAAGGTTCATGAGCTCACCTAGCAATGTTCACATGGGAATTGCCAAGAGGATACTGAAGTATATCAGAGGTACAACAAATCTTGGCATTTGGTATTCAAAGACAGGAGGAGTTAAGTTAAATGGCTATGCTGACAGTGATTGGGCAGGAAGTGTTGATGACATGAAGAGCACTTCAGGTTATGTATTTACAATTGGTTCAGGTGTTATTTGTTGGAATGCAAAAAAGCAAGAAGTGGTGGCACAATCAACTGCAGAAGCTGAGTATATCTCCCTAGCAGCAGCTGCAAATCAAGCAATATGGTAAAGAAAATTGCTTGCTGATTTAGGCCAGGAACAAAGCTCACCAACTGAGCTTTATTGTGACAACAAGTTAGCCATTGCTATTGCTGAAAATCCTGTCCAACATGGCAGGACCAAGCACATCAATGTAAAATTTCATTCCATAAGGGAAGCTGATAAAAGCTCACTTGTTAAGGTGTTTCATTGCTCAACTGAAGTGCAACTTGCTGATATAATGACTAAAGCACTTCCTAAATCAAGATTGGAGTTCCTAAGGCTGAAGCTTGGAATGTCCAAGGCAAATCTCAAGGAGGAGTGTTAGATTTATGAGAGTTTGCTTTTTGAAATTTGAAATTTGAATGTTAGTTAGATTTATGTTTCTGTTTCAGATTCTGTTTTTTATTGGTTTTCTGTTTCTTAGTTATCTATTATTATTGTTATCCCAATAAAATCTCATAGTGGTTGAGATATTTTAGGAGATATTCTGATTGGTTGTAAGCCTATATTAGGCATTCTCATTTATGAAACAATATCATTCCTTCTTCAATATTTTTCTCTCTTGGATTTGTTCTCTGTAAGTCCTAGTTTCTGATTTTTAACATATCAAACCCTTGGTGGAATCAAGGATGTTCAAATCTAAGGTGGACTCGGTTGTTAAGTCCATTCGTGCAATCAGTAGTGTTTCTTCCCCTATTCAAATAAAGGATATTCCCTCAGGTACTGGTGTGAATGGAGATGTTCAGATGATGGTCAATCAAAATTCAAATTCAGATTCTTTTATCTCAACTAATCCAATTCAGAATGCTATGGTGCTGAATCCTAAGCCCCCGGGTCCAGGCATGGAATTGAGTGTTTCTGTTCAAGAGAAAGTTGATCTTCTTGGAGATAATATTATGGATACTGCTCAAGAAGCAGTTGGCTCAGAGGGTATTGATAGCATGGTGGCAGATTCTCCACCTGGAATTGATAAAATTTAAGAGCTTTCCTAAGCTTTTATCAGTTATCTATGAATTTTCTGATATGGAATTTTAGAGGGGCTGGGGGGGGATTTCTTTCCAGGCCTTATCAAAGATTGTGCTAGAATTTATAAGTTATGCTTTTATGGCCATTCTTGAGCCAAGAATCAGTGGTATTCGTGCAGATAATGTTATTGCTAGGTTTGGGTTTGATGGTGTGGTTAGAGTGGAAGCAATTGGGTTCTTCGGAGGCATATGGTGTATGTGCAAGCAAAATAGAATTCTAATGATGTTATGTCTACTTTCTCTTCTTGTATTCTTCTTAAAGTGAGTACATGATCTGAAAATGCTTGGTTACTTGCGGTTGTTTATAGCAGTCCTCAAGAGAGACTTCATGATAATTTGTGGGAGGAACTTGATCCATTCAAGCTAATTACGATCTTCCATGGTGTACTGATGGTGACTTCAATACAGTTCTTTATGCTCATGAGAAGTCAGAGGGTGTAGGAATTAATCATAACTCTTGGATTAAGTTTGAACAATATATATGTAACATCCTAAAATTTTAATATAATTAATTTAATAAAAAAATTGAGTTATTATGAGGTTTAGTGTAGAAGATTGTTAGTATAAGAATTTATAGAATTGTTTAGAAATTATAAAAGAATGCAAAATCAAAATTAAAAAAAAAAAAAAAAGTAAAACATGAAAGCTTGAAGGGCCATTCACGTAGAGGGCAAACATTACTTGCCTCCCTTCATAATAAAAAAATGACATGGCCCACAGCTTAATAAGTAGAAGAATATAACCAAAAACAAAAGGGATTAGAAACGGGTCTCGCGCAAATTTCTCTGGAAGGGGCAGCACCGTCTGCAAAATAGAACTAGGGGTTGCGCGCAGCAGGGGATATAGCATCACTGTGCGCAGTAGGAGAAGTAACGTGTTTGTGCTACGAGGAGTTCTATAAATTAGGGATGTTCGCGGATTGGATTGGATCGGTTTTGAGCCAAAAAATCATCCGATCCAAAGATGAAAACAATTTGCGGTTTGGATTGGATCGGTTTGCTTACTTAAAAAAATCCGATCCAATCCAATCCAATCAAATGCGGTTTGGATTGGATTGGATAATTCGGTTTTTACCGATACATTGTTACATAGTTATATTAAGTCGAAAACCAACATTAAACCTATATATACTAGAATTAATGTAGTTCTAGTGCCTAAGTACATGCATAAAATCTTCTAGTAAATGAATAACTATTGATTCCTAGGTACATGAATAACTATAAACATTCCAATACATCTAGTATTTGACAATTCCAACAAAAATATTAAAGAGAATGAGAGTGTTCGTTCATAAAAGTATGAAAAATAATGCTTAAGTATGAGTAGTATTATAATTTAAAAAATAATAGTATATGTATATAGTAGGTCGGTTTGGATTGGATTGGATTGGTTTTCACTAGGGGATCCGAAATCCGATCCAATCCAATGAAAAAAAAAGCGGTTTTTTCGGTTTTCGGTTTTTCGGTTTTCGGTTTATTCGGTTTTCGATTTTTCGGTTCGGTTTTTGGGGTTTGAATTGGTTTGGATCGGTTGATGAACACCCCTACTATAAATAAGATTCACCACTAGAAATATTTGAAGCTCTTAGAGCTTTACGAGAAGTGAGTAAAAATAATTTTTCTCACCGTTTCATGGTACAAAAATTTGGGATTTTGGGTCTTAAAACCAATAATATATTTTGGGTGTTTGATTTGAAAAAATTGAGTTTTTCTATGTTAAGGTTCAAGAATGTTAAATTGATTTGCGGGCTTTCGATTAAAATGAAAGTTTATTAAATTGAATATTTATCCTTATGATTGATGATATGAGATGTGTGCTTGGTATGTGTATTGGTTGATTGACAAGCTTTACTTGAGTTATGTGATGATATATATTTGATTTGGCATGTTTAATTGATCATTATGCATGTAACGTGACGTTTGAGAAATACCACCTATGAAAGGGGTATCAAAAGTAACATCACCATAGAATTAGGATGTCGAAGTTATGTAATACTGACAGTTGATGAGGTATCGAAAGTAACATCGCCATTGAATTGGGATGTTGAAATTATGTAATACCGCCAGTTGATGGGGTATCGAAAGCAACATAGCCATATATTGGGATGTCGAAAAATGAGCAATACTGCCGGTGCACATGGTTGGTATCGAAAAATGAGTAATATCATGCACCAATGAGAAGGTGACATCGAAATACTTCGCTTGAGTAGAGGTATGCTGATAGGACCCCAAGTGAGAATTTGGGCCCAAATAGGCAATCAACACAGCAGCTGCCCAAACCCATTATGAGGCTAGTCTACGCTAGGAAAAATAGGAGGGAGCAGATTGAGAATGCTGACGTGGCAAGAACTGAGGGAGCATGTGATTTGTGTGATGGGTTCTGTTATATTGGGATGAAAGGGAGATTGAGGGGGTATCTTTTGGAAAGTATGAGTTTTTTATGGGCAGTAAGCATCATGCCTCTGTAGGAGCATTTGCTCTGTGGACAGTTGGATATTCATCCTTCTGTATTTCCCTTTTATTTCATAAATAATATACTTCTTGTTTTCCATAATTGATCTATTTCTCTTTTAATCGCAACTGTGTGGTTCGGGTTCGCATCAAACTGGTCCGACTTGCCGGATTTTCGAGAGAGAGCTGGTGCTACCAAAGATGGAAGAATCGTACAATTGGTTCATGAATGAAGGGCTGTCAGAATTTATGGGGGGAGACCCATTGGGTGGGTCGTAAAAGCAGAAAGGTTTTTCAAGGAGCAGAAAATCCATTCCTCCGATAAGTTGCAGTGGGCATTCATGAGAATGGAAGGTGAAGTGATGCTTTGGTTTCAGTCTTGGTGCCAAGAGGATTTCGATGCCGACTGGGAGTCATTTTCTATGGCTGTGACCAGAAAGTTTGGAAGCCAGAGGGAGCACTTGGTGGAGAAGCCGATGCTAGAAAATCCCGAAATAGAATCAGAAACGTGGAAGGCAATGGATATAAGAGGTGTACCTGTGTTAGAGGTGATTGAGGCGACTCCATCCAAAATGATCGTTGATGCAAATAAGATGGGAAGGGTAACAAAGGAGAGTCACAGAGGAAGGGGAACAAAAGAAATGATTGACAAGGAAGTGAGTGTGGAGCAAAAGAGAAATAAACAAGTGGCTTGGGTCAAGCCACCACCTCCCCCGGAGTCGCCGGACGTCGTTCCGCTTGTGACAGCCAAGGAGACCCGAATAACTCAAAGGCCAGTCGCAAATACACCACCGTCGATGCCGTTGGAGCCGCCGGATGGCCTAGTCGATCAACAACAAACACAAGAACCGTCGGACAACAATCAACTTGTGGCGGTTGGAGAGATCCGAAAAACAGAGAATCGGGTTGCCCCTACACCTCCGCCGGAACCACCGAACACTGGTCCACTTGCGGCGACATTTCCACACATTTCCACGGCCAATACTGCCACCAAAGCCACCGGATCGAGTTGTTGCTAACCCACATGTGGCTGACAGTTTGTTGTCACCATGGGAGCCGTTGGGACCGTGGGAGCCGTCGAGCGGAGGTCCTCTTGCGACGGTTCTGCCACAACCAGAGCCACCGAACATGGGACCACTTGCAACCGTTTGAGGGACGCCGTCAGCAGAGACTGTCAACGGGTTATTTCTGTTGAAGAAAGAGAGAGGGGAAGGATGGGTATTCTACAAAGTGGGTCAAATTATTGACCTAGTGGGCCTAGCCCATTGTGGTGATAGCACCTGGGTTCAGAGAATAAGTGTATTACGAGTAAAATTGTGCGCTATGCATTCCCATATGAGTTCTTCTAAACCGTCATTGCCGCAATATCGTAGACGCACGCTGTCCCAAATGAGAGCCTCGATGGTGAAATCTGTGAAGAAACTCGAGCCAAAGGCCAAGGCCCCCATCAAGAGGGGTATGGGTCTCCAGGGGAAGTACCAGTTTGGAATGGGCTTACAGAGTTTGGTGCTAGAGATAATGGTAAATGTGATGCAATTCATAAGGAAGAATACATTTAATGCTGGAGAAGATGACCTGAGTAAAAATACCCTTTCTCTCGAGAAGGGTTGTGACTGTTTAGGCTATATCAAGTACTTTAATGCTCACTTCAGAAACTTTACTGGAGCTGTTTGCTTGCATGAAGAGGATCATGGTATTTTGTGGACGCATCAAGATTGGAGAACAGGTTTGGCTGGTGTTCGAAGGTCTAGAAGGTTGACAGTGTCTTTTATATGCACTATAATTAACTATGAATATGGATTTTTCTGGCACTTTTATCAGGATGGAAAAATAGAAGTTGAGGTCAAGTTCACAGGGATTCTTAGCTTAGGAGCAATGCAACCAGGTGAAACTCGAAAATATGGCATGACTTTTGCACCTGGATTATATACACCTGCCCACCAACACTTTTTTGTTACTCGTATGGATATGGTTATTGATTGCAAGCCCAGTGAAGCATTTAATCAGGTTGTTGAGGTGGATGTCAAAGGTGAAGACCCAGGAAACAATAATGTTCACAACAATGCTTTTTATGCTGAGGAAAAACTGCTCACAACAGAGTTAGAGGCAAGGCGTGATTGCAACTCTTTATCTTCTCGGCATTGGATTGTTAGAAACACACTGACAGTAAACCGAAATGGGCAGCTAACAGGTTACAAGCTAGCACCTGGTTCAATTTGTTTACCCTTAGCGACTTCAGAAGCCAAGTTTGTGCAGAGAGCAGCTTTCTTGAAGCACAATCTTTGGGTCACTCATTATGTTCATTATGAAATGCATCCGGGAGGAGGTGACTCGGGTTTCAACGACTATTGCACTAGTAGAATTCTTAGAGAATGCAGTTATGGGTCACAAGAGATTTTTAAAATTTTGGGTTTTGTATTGCAGTGCCATTTTGTCTTTGTCCTCGTTGCTGTCTACTCGGTCATTGTTGCAGCAACTATTTTGCGATTCATGTCTGGTTTATCTAGCAACCTGGAAGCTGCTCCTGCTAAGACCACAAGACTAGATAGGGAGGTTGTAGCCAAGGTAAGGACTGTTGCTGTCCTTAATCCAGGCAAGGAAAGGGTTGGCCTTAGACTTCTCACCTCCAACCTTGAAACCCCACTGCGACCCTGTTGTTGGAAGAGACAAATTTTTGGAAATACATATGGGATAGCTCAGTTTGCTTTCTGTAGTTCCTATGCACTTAGTCTTTGGTATGCTTCTTGGTTGGTGAAGCAGGGCATGTCGCGACCGTCCCGTCCGGGCGCCGCGAAAAAAAAAAATAGATTATTTGTGAGGTTCAGAGGAGTCGCCACCAATTTTATTTTAATTAGGGAAAAAATGGAAAACCCTAAAAAGTTGGTCTTTAACCAGAAATTAAGTTCGGGAGTCGATTACGAATAGGGAAGGTATTAGCACCCTACACGTCCGTTAAGCGTCGGGGCCAATTGAAAGTCTTGGAAAGTGAAGCATCTCAAAGGGGGGTCATAGTACTGGGCCAATGCAGTGAGGGCCCCCATTTGCACATCTACCTCTAGTAGGTCAAGGATCTTCCCATATTTCCTACGGAAAGTTAGGCATTGCGTCTTCTTCAACTTGCGGCTAAGGTCTATCAAACTCTTCACCTCGAGCTTCCTCGTCTTCAATATTAAAGTCTTTCTTAGCATAGTTGAGTCTGACTCATAATTTGATCCCATATTACCTCTTTTCCAAAGATACTCAAAACAAACTTTAGGCTTTACGGTTTTCCTGGAAATGAATGTAATATAATATGAAGCCCCTTTATTTTTAAAAGAATGCATGTAATATAAACAAGAAATACCATGCATGATGATGATAAAAAGAAAAGAAAGAGAGAGAGAGAAAAAATGCAGGGGTGGGGGATGCTTCCTTTGTGCCCTACATAGGGTTTCCTTAAGGTAAGGGAGCCTATGGGTCTTTCTAACATGTGGACCTTCCCAATAGGTGGTTCAATAACCTAGATTCGGTCCCTAGAGCCAAGGATCCCATCTCGAAATATTGCCCACAACCATAGGTAAACTATGAGAAGTAACAATACCCTCGAAAGGAATCAAACTCTAGGTGAGGCCTTCATGATAACCAAACAGGATGTACATCCAGAAGGCTACCACTACTCAACCCCTTTCTAATCTTAAGTTGCACTCAGGCCCGGGTATAGGGTCTCACTCATAAACTCACAAATGTTCGAGAATGTTTAAGTACAATGTGTGAAGGGAGCAAAACTTAAATTACCCAACCTACAAGAAAACACATAATAGAACCAAAAATGCACGTATATAAAAAAAACAAAACTAGTGTTAGCGTAATAAATAAATAATCGAAAAGGGGTAACATAAAAGCTAATAATTTTACACATTTAATTATATTAGGCCTGACTCTCTAATTGTCCCCAGCGGAGTCGCCAGCTGTCGCGACCGTCCCGTCCGGGCGCCGCGAAAAAAAAAAATAGATTATTTGTGAGGTTCAGAGGAGTCGCCACCAATTTTATTTTAATTAGGGAAAAAATGGAAAACCCTAAAAAGTTGGTCTTTAACCAGAAATTAAGTTCGGGAGTCGATTACGAATAGGGAAGGTATTAGCACCCTACACGTCCGTTAAAACGGTTGCCTCTAACTAATTATGTAAAATTATAATAACTTATGTTTTACCCCTAAAAGCGAAAGATTTATTATTTAATTAATTTAAGCTCTAAAATAAGGAAGAGGAATTAAAAAAAAATTGTTTAGCTTGACAAGGATGGTCCTTGCTCCTATGTATCCCTCGGTGCGATAGGGAATTCAAAGCTACGCAGTTCTTGTAGAAAATATTTATGGTTGGTTGATTTTGTTTTGTTTTTAGAAAGAGATTTGGTTGATTTTATTTATTTGTTGCTATATTTTTTCGAAAGAAGATTTTATTTTAGGACTTCTGACCTGTCGCAACCCATGCATCCTTAAAGACGAGATAAATTAGCTGTCACTGCTAACTTACTCCCTTACAATAATGATTTTATTATTTTTCGAAAATGAAGTTTAATTTGGTTGATTGTATTTTTTTTAAAAGGGGGTCCAAGATTTCTGAGTTGTCTCCACTCATGCATCCTAGAGAATAGAATTAATCTAGCTGTCACAACTAGTTAACCTTTGAATTTATTTTTATTTGATGAGATACCTATTTTATTTTTATTTAGGAATTTTAAACTAAATGACTTAACCTATCAAGAATTAGAAGCGTAATCCATCAAATAAAATATATCCCAATTTTAAAAATTTGAGCCTGGAGTAAAAAAAAAACATATTTTTTAAGAATGATTTTGACAAATACTAAAACATCACCGCATCCATACACTCATCTAAAGTCCAAACAACATTAAACCCAAAACAAAATTAAATAAAATGAAATATATATAAAATGAGAGAAAAGGGAATCAGAACTCCAAAGAGAAAGAAGCATCTTGCTTCTGCTATACTCACAGTCACGCAAACACGTGATGCGGCCACGCAGAAACGGGGAAGACGGGGGCGCGGCGGATCGGCAACGAACAGTGGTTCATGTGCTGGCGGCGCAGCGGGAAAGCACGAACAGGGGTGGGCGTTGCGGCTGTGCCGTGCTGTGGCGTCACGGTAGTCTGAGAACGTGATGACGGCGAGGAGATGATGCAGCTGTGGCGGTTGTGTTTCTGCACGACGATGACGACAGCGTGCGGTGAGAAAGACGGCGGTGCACAGCGGCCTCGAGGCTGAGTGTTCTGGGTTGCTCCACGGTGGTCTCGCAGAGCTGAACCAGGGACGGTGGAGTGCGGCGGAGATGGTGCTGCTGGTGGTGGGGAGCTCGGTTGTGCAATCTCAGAAGGGAAAAGGATTTTTTTTCTTTTGATATCAGCAAATAACAGTAAGGAATCACAAAAAATGAAATGAGGAGGAAGGTTGTAAGCAAACTTGGCCCTTTTTGCCTCCCCTCTGAAGAACCGAAAAACACCCCCCTCACTCTGATCATTTCCATTTCTCTTTATAGCTAGCAATTAGGTTAAGAAAATTTATTTCACTATCAATCACAATTAAATTACTCAAATCAAAATCAATTATTTAATTACCATTCAAATCTTCATAATTATGGAGTTAATCAATCATTTAATTGAAATCAGAATCGTATCATTCGTGGATTTAATTTCATTTTTTTTTTTTAAAAGGAAATCTTATCACTAAATCAATTTGATTATTATTTCTTTTTTATTTTTCTCCTCGTAATTATTGTTCATCCATCTTTAGCCCAAGGCCCAGCGGACCTGCTTAGGACTCTCTCTGATCCAAACTCCTGTTGATTTTTTTTTATTTTATTTTTATTCTTTATTTTTATTTTTATTATTATTATTTTTTTTAACCGGACAAAAATGAGTGTTCACAGCTGCCGCTCTTTACTTGTTTCTTACTAGATAAAAGACATAACAGTAGTTTGCATTTTATCTTTGTAAGTGACGAGTAAAGACAAGAGCTCCAATTTTGTTAGAGGACATTGGGTGCAAGCACCAGGAGATGCGATGGGATTAGGACCATAAACTTAAAGACAATGGGTACGGGGACCCAAAAACTTAAACGGGTACGGAGACCCTAAAACTTAAACGGGTACGGGGACCCTTAAATCATGGGTACGGGGACCCGGAAACTTAAATGGGTACGGGACCCGGAAACTTAAATGCGATGGGTACGGGGACCCTAAAATGCAACGGGTACGGGGACCCTGGAAAGGCGATGGGTACGGGGACCCGAAACTTAAAGATAATGGGTACGGGGACCCTAAAATGCAATGGGTACGGGGACCCTGAAAAGGCGACGGGTACGGGGACCCAAAACTTAAAGATGATGGGTACGGGGACCCTTAAATGAGATGGGTACGGGGACCCTAAAATGCAATGGGTACGGGGACCCTGGAAAGGCGATGGGTACGGGAACCCGAAAACTTAAATGGGTACGGGGACCCTAAAATGTAATGGGTACGGGGACCCTGAAAAGGCGATGGGTACGGGGACCCGAAAACTTAAATGGGTACGGGGACCCGAAAACTTAAATGGGTACGGGCACCCTTAACTGAGATGGGTACGGGGACCCGAAAACTTAAATGGGTACGGGGACCCTTAAATGCGATGGGTACGGGGACCCTAAAATGCAATGGATACGGGGACCCGAAAACTTAAATGGGTGCGGGGACCCTAAAATGCAATGATGATGTTGATTTTGCATATGCATGTGATGCATGAGGTAGTTTTAGTATATGCTCGCTTAAAGCTCTGCTATTTGGCGAACCACCATTTGCCTCGTACTGGTCACAATCAGTCTCAGGGATGAACTGGAACGAGCTCTGTGCTTGCATGGTAGGTGCTTTGAGTGCATGGATTGGGTGAGCTTTGAGACAAATGCATCTCCTTGTGGTGATCATTCCCACGAACGGTTTACCCGGTTATTTCTTTTCATTAGTCGAGAAAACATTAGGTTTCCCTTGACCACTCAGGCTTTGTCAAGATGATTTCAAATGCCCTTTTTTTTTTTTTTTTTTTTTTTAAAGTTTCACATTTCAGTATATGCTTACCATGTAAAATGCATGTTGGATTGATAGAGGAAGGAGAGTAAGACGGTAATGGGAGGCGATATTATTATACCAACAATGCAAAGGGTACAAGACAAACACCACAATAACCTCGAGGCTTGAAACATTTATCAAAAGGTAGGGAAGAATCACAGCTTTTTAAGTGATACTCTTTACAATGACCAGTGTGGGTGTCCAACACATGGCTTTTCTTATCCAATAACCACCTTCTGAGAACCTGGCTTGCCCCAGTCATGCATATCCCGCGGTTTGCCCTCACTAGATTTGCCCCAGTTTATTAGTTTGAGGAGATCTTTCGCCCTTTTTACTCTAACTTTTGCGTAGGTCGCTCATCTTGAGTTTTCAACCTACCAGTTTTTTTTAATCAATTCCTTTTTTGTAGGTTGCTCTAACTTTTGCCTAGACTGCCTTTTTGGGTTTTCAGTCTAGCGAGCCTTTCCTTTTTTTATTTATTTTTTTTATATTTTTTTTTAGGCGAAATATCTCTTTACCGCATCTGAATTCACAGGCAGTGGCAAATCCTCTCCATCCATGTTCGTAAGAATCAGGGCTCCTCCGGAGAAGGCTTTTTTCACGACATAGGGCCCTTCGTAGTTTGGAGCCCACTTTCCACGAGGATCCTTTTGGATAAGTAGGATCTTTTTTAGTACCAAATCTCCTTCTTGAAATTGTCGAGGGCGCACCCTTTTCCCATAGGTTCTCATCATCCTTTTCTGGTAAAGTTGACCATGGCATAAGGCAGTTAATCTCTTTCCTTCAATGAGGTTCAACTGATCGAATCGTGATTGGACCCATTCAGCTTCTTCTAGTTCTGTCTCCATTAAAATTCTTAATGAGGGAATTTCCACCTCGATTGGGAGTACTGCTTCCATCCCATAAACCAAAGAGTATGGAGTTGCCCCAGTTGAAGTACGGATAGAAGTACGATAACCATGCAAAGCAAAGGGCAGCATCTCGTGCCAATCTTTATACGTTACTACCATCTTCTAAATTATTTTCTTGATATTCTTGTTGGCTGCTTCTACCGCTCCATTCATTTTTGGACGATATGGTGAAGAGTTATGATGTTGAATTTTGAAACTCCCACACATCTCCTTCATCATCTTATTGTTCAAATTAGTACCATTATCAGTGATGATCTTGTTTGGCAACCCGTAGCGACATATCAACTCTTTTTTAACAAATTTAATCACCACATTCTTTGTCACACTCGCGTAAGAAGCAGCTTCAACCCACTTCGTGAAGTAGTCAATTGCAACCAGGATGAAACGACTTCCGTTCGAGGCTTTTGGTTCTATTGGTCCTATGACGTCCATTCCCCACATTGAAAAGGGCCAAGGTGCTGTTAGAACATTCAAAGGCATGGGTGGCGCATGGACCTTGTCAGCATATGTCTGGCATTTATGGCATTTCCTCACATGGCTGAAACAATCAGCCTCCATTGTCAACCAATAATAACCGGCCCTCAAGATTTTTCTTGCCATTGCATGACCATTCGCGTGAGTCCCGAAGGATCCTTCGTGCACATCCTTGATTACCTGTTCTACCTCTGTTGCCTCAACACATCTTAGAAGTACCATATCATGGTTTCTTTTGTAAAGCACCTCTCCGTCTAAGAAGAAACTCATTGCGAGTCTTCTCAGAGTCCTTTTATCGTTTTTCGAAGCACCTGAGGGATATTCTCGGTTTTTGAGAAAGAATTTAATGTCATGAAACCAAGGTTTCTCATCAGGTTCTTTTTCTACTACAAGGCAATATGCAGGATGATCACGACTTTCCATTTTAATGAGTGGCAAGTCTTTCCCATCGCTCACTTTGAACATTGATGACAAAGTAGACAGCGCATCGGCTAATTGATTATCCTCCCGAGGTATATGATGAAAGGTGACTTCTTCGAGTTGTTCGACCAAAACTTTGATGTATTCAACATAAGGAATCAGTTTGGCATCTCGAGTCTCCCACTCCCCTCTTAATTGATGAATGACCAGGGCAGAGTCCCCGTATACCTCCAGAATTTTTGCTTTTGATTCCACCGCTGCTTGAATCCCTATGGTACAAGCTTCATATTCAGCTATATTATTGGTACAGCTGAAACAAAGTCTGGCTGTAATTGGAATGAAATTGTTTTCCGGAGAGATTAGTATGGCCCCGATTCCATGCCCCAGTGCATTGGAAGCCCCATCAAACAATAGAATCCATTTTTTCTCCTCTGACGGTTGTTTGTTCTCAAATAGGGCCATTATATCTTCATCTGGGAAGTAATACTGCATTGAACCATAATCTTCTACAGGTTGGTTAGCTAGATAATCGGCAAGAGCACTTCCTTTCACTGCCTTTTGAGTGACGTAGACAATGTCATATTCTGACAGCGAGACTTGCCATCGGGCGATCCTTCCGGTGAGAGCAGGCTTATCAAATATATACTTGATTGGGTCCATTTTTGAAACCAACCAAGTAGTATAACACAACATATACTGTCTTAAGCGACGGGTTGCCCATGCCAAAGCACAACACGTCCGTTCCAGCAGCGAGTATTTGGCTTCACAACTGGTGAACTTCTTACTCAGATAGTATATGGCATGTTCCTTCCTTCCCGTCTCATCATGCTGCCCTAACACGCAACCCATAGATTCATCTAGCACGGTCAGATACATAATGAGGGGTCTTCCGGGAACCGGGGGGATCAGAATCGGAGGTTCCAACAAGTATTGCTTAATCCTTTCAAATGCCCGTTGACAATCTTCATTCCACTTCACAGCTTGATTCTTGCATAACAACTTAAAGATTGGTTCACATGTCGCGGTTAATTGGGAGATGAATCTGGCAATGTAATTCAATCTCCCCAAAAACCCGCGAACTTCTTTCTCTGTTCGAGGAGCCGGCATATCAAGGATTGCTCGAACTTTGTCGGGGTCGACTTCTATTCCCTTTTGGCTGACCACAAAACCCAAAAGCTTGCCGGATTTCTCGCCAAAAGTACATTTTGCAGGATTCAACCTGAGCTTAAACTTCCTTAATCGTTCAAAGAGTTTTTGCAGGTTGTAAACATGGTCTTCTCCAGATTTGGACTTCGCAATCATGTCGTCCACATATACTTCTATCTCTTTATGCATCGTGTCATGGAACAAGGTCACCATAGCCCTCTGATATGTTGCCCCTGCATTCTTCAAACCAAAGGGCATAACTTTGTAGCAAAAGGTTCCCCATAAGGTGATGAATGTAGTTTTTTCCATATCTCCGGGAGCCATTTTGATCTGATTATATCCTGAAAAACCATCCATGAAAGAAAATAGTGCATGATGGGCGGTGTTATCAACCAAAACATCAATGTGAGGTAGAGGAAAATCATCCTTCGGGCTAGCTCTATTCAGATCACGATAATCGACAAACATCCGGACTTTTCCATCTTTCTTCGGGACTGGGACAATATTAGCAACCCACTGAGGGTACTTCGCAACTGCTAGGAAACCTGCGTCCAATTGCCTTTTGACCTCTTCCTTGACTTTTAAGGACATCTCTGCTTTCATTCTTCGTAACTTTTGCTTGACCGGAGGACATTCGGGCTTCAATGGTAACTTGTGCTCTACTATACTAGGGTCTAGTCCCGGCATATCTTGGTATGACCACGCGAAAACATCTTTGTAATTAAATAACAATTTGACCAACCTGTTCTGCTCATTTTTCTCCAGGGAGGTCCCAATCTTGATTTCTTTTTTATCATCCTCAGTTCCCAAATTAACAACTTGAGTTGGCTCTTGATGGGGTTGAATTTCTTTAGCCTCATGCTCTACTAACCTCATTAATTCAGGGGGGGTTTCCCAGTCATCACCAACATCCTCATCCGTGTGGTTAATTAGATGATCGAAACTATATGATGAGTTACCAACACTGTCATTTTCAAGAGCATCATTTTCGCATCTGCATTGTTGGTCGTTATGAAGAATGTGAATGAATGAAGGTTTGAAATAAAAGGTAAGGAAAAAAACTAAAGAGAGATTGAAAACATGCATTTTATTGATAAATTATTCTGGAATGGAAACAAGTAAGCCCATTTACAAAAGAAACTCCATAAAGCATTGGGCATAGCTAAAGGAGTAGCATTATGAAATTACATTGAGAAAAATCTATGGTCTCAGAAAGCTCCACGATCTCCCAATTAGTGAGCTCTGTATCTGGAGGACATGGATACACTAAGTTAACACCATGATTGGTGGGGTAACCGTCTTCAATGGAGCTCACTTGATCTGGAAAGATGAACCCCGCACTGTAGAAGCTCCGGCGTATATCACAAATGGGAATCCTCTTGCCCTCGTATTCACGGTTTTCCAACCGAGCCAACCTCCTTTCCCTCTTCTCTTCCATCACTCTTCTTCTATCGGCTCTGGTGGGCTTGTACCCTAGCCCAAACCTATCCTTATTTTCAATAGGCATCATGACATTGGTGATACTTAGGCCTTTTCTTCCTAAAGGGCTGCCAGGCTGATACCCATGTTCGAGCATGATCTTGGCCACCATAATGGATGTGCTAGAGAGTCATGGCTTTGGAAGCAAAGCTCTTTCCCTCACATAAGTAGTGTTGGCAATCTCAAATGATTGGAATGCGGTCTCAAGAGCTTCTTCGGCTGCTCAATGTAAAGGGTGGACGCCGGTTTACTCACCAACATATCCTCCTCTCCTGAAACAATCACCAACTTATTACCGGTAATGAATTTCACCTTCTGATGCAGTGTGGAGGGCACAGCTCCAGAGGAGTGAATCCACGGTCGACCCAAAAGACAACTATAGGTTGGCGCAATATCCATAACTTGAAACAGGACCTCAAAGGTACAAGGACCAATCTGAATTGGTAACTCAATTTCCCCAGCAACTTCCCTTCGTGTTCCATCGAAAGCTCTCACGATCATTGAACTTGGTTTCATATGGGTCCCATCAAAGGGAAGTCTAGACAGTGTTGACTTCGGCAATACATTCAAGGAAGAACCATTGTCAATGAGTACCCTGGCCATGATGTGATCCCGACATTTTACAGAAATATGCCCCATTCCTTCAGGAGGCACTTCGTCATCGGTGAAGGTAACAAAATTGTCAGCTATGATGTTGCCGACAATGCCATCGAACTTGTCAACCGTAATGTCATGAGAGACATGTGCCTGATTTAATACCTTCATTAGCACCTTTCTGTGTGGCTCAGAATTTAACAACAGGGATAACAGTGATATTCTTGCTGGAGTTCTATTCAATTGGTCCACCACTCTGTATTCACTTTGTTTAATGAACTTCAAAAACTCACATGCTTCTTCATTGGATACATCCTTTTTATACTCATACTGCCTTGTTGGGACCTCATCATTTTTCTTTGCTTCCTCGGGCAAAGTTTCTTCCATCTTCCCTTTTCCTTTGCTATTCCTCCCTTCGTCTCCAATTTGCTCCTTCCGCAGTATCTCTGGAGTATAAATACGACCGCTTCGGGTTATTCCTCCAACCCCTGAGATGTTGGTAACAGTGGTGGTCTCCTTGGGAGTCTTTAGTGGGTTCTCTTGGGAAGTGCGAACTTGTACCTCATATTTCCAAGGTACCGCCTTAGTATCTTTGAAAGGGAAAGGACGTGGAACTTGGATAACGAGCGGCTCGATTCCACCTAAGGTTGGTTGAGGCTCCCGCTTAGCGTGATAGATCACCAAGGGTTTTGGATAGGTCACAGCTTGCTCAACGACTGGCTGAGGACCGTTGAATAGAACTTTTACTCCCTTTCTAGGAGTTGTGAATTCTGCGGTCATATTTATGCTGACGTCATTGTACTGGCGAGCGACTTGTACCAACTTTGTGTCCATCAACTCTTGCAGGACTTGTTTAAATTCACAACATTCCTCAATCGAATGCCCATTATTCCCGTGGAAACCACACAGTGTCTTCTCGTCACAATCTTCTCCTTTCTCAATCGAAGCTTGCATCAACCCGGATTTACATAACCCATCGAAAATTAATGCCATAGAAGTTTTAATCTGAGCAACTTGGCTTATGAGGGGTGCCCCTGAGAGCTCTCCTACAGCATTGACACTAGAACCTCCATGATTGGGCAAAGGGTTGTGCCCTACATTAGGCATATCATCTTCGAAGCTCAACCACTTTGCATCAATAAGGCCTTGCACCTTGTACTTCAGGGTCTTACAATCTTCTGTGGAATGACCCACTACTCCGGCATGATAATCACTCTTAGCACTTGCATCGTAACCCTTAGGGTAGGGAGGTTGTACCGGTTTTGTTGGAACAGGTGCTAGGAAATTCTTTTTGAAGAGTTGGGGTAATAACTCAGTATAGGTCATAGGTATGGGGTCAAGTTGCACGGGCTTCCTCTCCTGGTAGTCAGTCCTTCTTTGATTTGCATTAGAATTTTGACCCCAGGAGTAGGTAGGTTGTTGTGGTGTCACAGTGGAAGTATGATGAGGTCGGGGAACGGGATTCTGGGAGACAGCAGCTATATAGGGATGGTTAGGCTGAGGATATGGCGTTGGTGGGTAATAAGTGTAGGATGGGTAAAAGTTGGCAAATGCTTGTCCACCTTTATTGGCTACCCTTTGATCAAAGGACACTTCATTGGCCTCCCCTTCCTTCTTCTTCACAAAAGGCACCTTTCTCAAACTAGCCGACCCAGCCGAGTTTTCGACAATCTTGCCGCTTCTCATTCCACCTTCTATTCTTTCTCCGATGACCACCATATCGGAAAAGCTTGAAGACACACTTCCAACCATTTTGTCATAGAACGGGGATTGGAGTGTATCTATGAACATAGTAACTATCTCTTTTTCTGATAACGGGGGCTCTACTTGAGCAGCCACCTCTCTCCATCTTTGGGCATACCCTTTGAAGGTCTCAGTATTTTGCTTCGACATGTTCTGCAACTGTAATCTGTCTGGAGCCATATCCATGTTGTACTTGTATTGCTTCATGAAAGCATCAGCTAAGTCTCTAAAGCATCGGATACGAGTTCGTTCCAGCTGGGTATACCAATTCGAAGCTGCCCCAGTTAGGCTATCTTGGAAGAAATGAATCAGCAATTTGTCATCATGGGCGTATGAAGCCATCTTCCGAACATACATGGTTAAGTGATTCTTTGGGCAAGTAATCCCTTTGTACTTATCAAACTCTGGCACCTTAAATTTAGGTGGAACAACCACATCGGGGACAAGGCAAAGTTCCGAGGCATCCCTAAGACCATAAGCAGCTCCTTCAATAGCTCGTAATCTTTCCTCAAGAATTTCAAGCTTCTCTTTAGACTGAAGATTTTCTTCGAAGTAGGGGTTCTCGTTAACTGTCCTTTGGGGAAAATATGGCGGTATGTAGGCTGGTGTTGGGTTTGGCGCAGCTTGGGTTCTGTTGGCATTGGTGTGGGTAGTGTATGGTGGAGCTTGGGCATTGGCACCTCCTGAAAAGTTGGTGGTGTGTGGGAATACATGGTCATTAGTTGGGGGAATAGTGTGCTGTGTCTGGGAGGTTGCATTGGTGTTGGCGAGAGGTGCTTGCATTTGGACAGTATTTGGTGGATTTTGGTTATTGCCTTGAGAATCGGTAGCAAACGGTGGCGTGTAGCCTGGAGGAAGGCCGTATGGTGGGTCTGTCATCACATGAGTCTCTCGAGATTGTGTCGGGTTATGAGAGTAGACCGTGAGTGGCATTATCTGGAGAGGACCCTGAGTGAAACCTGGAGGAAGTGGAGGCGTGGTCAGAGGATCTTCGTTTGAGGGTGAAGGATTCCCATCTGTACTTTTTTCCTTCTGCATAGCTTGCAGTATCTCCAACATCTGGCCCATCTGTTCCTTGAGTTGGTTGACTTCATCTTTGAGCTCTTGAGATGCTTCTAGTTCAGCCATGATTTTGGCTTGTGACCGAGTCCGATATGGGTGCCGAGGAACCAGTTTTTTCGCGCGGAAGGTTATTCTTCTGACAAGGGACATGTAATGAGTATGTATAAAAGAAAATGAATGTCATGGATATGCAACTACTTTATTTAATTATCTTAGTGAGGATTTCCAGGAACCGTAAATATCGTTGTTTATTTGTGAGCATCTCAGTTAACTTGCTTAACGAACGTCCCGTTCGAAAGTATTGAGTTTTATTGAGTGACAATATGGGATTAGACTGAGGGTTCCTTACTTACCGAACGTCTCGTTCGGAAGTATCGAGTTTCATTGAGTGGCAATGTGCGGTCAAGAATTGAACCAAAGATTCCTTTATTAAATACCCAAAGAAATGGAGAAAGTCTCCTTACATTTGATCAAAAATAAAAAACAACTTCTCTCATGAGATACAAAGAACGAAGCTAAAAATAAAAATGGAAGCCCTAGAGCATCCGAAGCTCTACACCCTTTGATTAATCACGAATCAAATCTTTCATGTGCTCAATTAAGCTTTTGCACCGTCCAATAAATTTAGAAATTTCAACAGGGGTACAAAGCGGGTTGACCATCCCCTCGGCCGCTCTCAGAAGCCTTGGAATATCCTGGATAGCTTGGTTAGCTAACCATACTAATTTAGAACATCGATCCATCCAGAACATGCCTTCCTGTTTGAATTCCTCTATTGTCTTCTCTTGTTCTTCTATATAACTCTTCAACTTCAATATGCCTTCTTGCTTTTCGTTCAAGGTGGCCTCATATAATGAGACGATTTCCCCCTTGTGTTGTTTCTCCTTCTTAACTCTACTTTCATACTCCACTACTACTTTTTCCAATTGTTGCTTCAAATCTTCGAGTTGCCTTTCCGCACTTTTTTGAGTTGTGCAAGAATGTTTCAACAATTCCCTTAACCGTTGATTTTCAAATATCGCATCATCTCTTTCTCCTCTTCGTAACCCCAATTCTTTGTTTGCAGCTCGTAAGCATTCTTGAGTCTTTGACCTGCACTTCTCCTCTATCTTTGCCCTTTTACTTTCGCTTTCGAAAAGGAGCAAGTTCTGCGTATTCTCTTGATGTAGGGCCTTGTAGGCTTGTCGGGCCTCCTCTAACTCTTTTTGCAACCCTTCCTTCTCTCCCTTTGTCTTCGATAGAGCTGCTTTTAATTCTTCTATTTCCTCAACATGAATAAAGGCTTGTGTCGGCATTGCTCCAGGGGTAGGGATCGTACTATGAAATGGCAATTTGACCTCCAGGACTCTACTCCTCAACCATTGGCGATAAGTCTCCTTTGCATCGCAACTCCTAGGTCCAAGTTCTCGCCCCTTCCTGATGACATTATCCCATGCTTGGCGGATCTTCCTCAGCAATTCCAGATTTTGTGAGCCCATGTTATAAAGAACAAAAGGAATCAACATCTCCTCTGATGGTGGTCCCATCATAGGATAACCAAGTTGCCTCAAAGCTAGAGCTGGATTATAATTTATGCATCCTTTGGTTCCCATAAGGGGCACATTGGGAAAATTTCCACACTGATAAATTACCTCTTGTATCTCTTGTCCTCTTGAATACCAATGGACTGTCTTTTCATTAAGATTTGCTAAATTTTGGGCCCACTCACGATTATTTTTGATCCCCACTTGACATACATTATTGAACATGTGTGTGGTAAGCCAAACATATAAAACTGGCAAACAACATAGGATCACCCCGCCTTTCTTCTCGTAACGTAGATTAAGAGTGCAGTATACATCGGCAAGGATAGCCGGTACTGGGTTTTCTCCTCTGTGCTTGAGGGCCAAGAAAACATCAATCGCTGCAAAATCCACAAAGTTCTCGACATTAGGGAATAAAACAATCCCGTAAATGATTAGGGCCAGTATATCCATGAAAAGATCCCAATCTCCGGTCTTTACCAAATATTGTGCTCGGTCCTCCAGATATTTCCTTGAGAAACCATCCATACCATTTTTGTTTTGTTTCTTTTCTTGTAACTCCCTTATGTGGATCTTCAATGCTTCAGCAATTGTATTTAATGAAGGATAATGCCCCAAGTATTGATATGGCTTGTTCTCCCCTAAAGGATAACCCAATACGCGTTCAAACTCCTCAAGCGTCGGGGCCAATTGAAAGTCTTGGAAAGTGAAGCATCTCAAAGGGGGGTCATAGTACTGGGCCAATGCAGTGAGGGCCCCCATTTGCACATCTACCTCTAGTAGGTCAAGGATCTTCCCATATTTCCTACGGAAAGTTAGGCATTGCGTCTTCTTCAACTTGCGGCTAAGGTCTATCAAACTCTTCACCTCGAGCTTCCTCGTCTTCAATATTAAAGTCTTTCTTAGCATAGTTGAGTCTGACTCATAATTTGATCCCATATTACCTCTTTTCCAAAGATACTCAAAACAAACTTTAGGCTTTACGGTTTTCCTGGAAATGAATGTAATATAATATGAAGCCCCTTTATTTTTAAAAGAATGCATGTAATATAAACAAGAAATACCATGCATGATGATGATAAAAAGAAAAGAAAGAGAGAGAGAGAAAAAATGCAGGGGTGGGGGATGCTTCCTTTGTGCCCTACATAGGGTTTCCTTAAGGTAAGGGAGCCTATGGGTCTTTCTAACATGTGGACCTTCCCAATAGGTGGTTCAATAACCTAGATTCGGTTCCTAGAGCCAAGGATCCCATCTCGAAATATTGCCCACAACCATAGGTAAACTATGAGAAGTAACAATACCCTCGAAAGGAATCAAACTCTAGGTGAGGCCTTCATGATAACCAAACAGGATGTACATCCAGAAGGCTACCACTACTCAACCCCTTTCTAATCTTAAGTTGCACTCAGGCCCGGGTATAGGGTCTCACTCATAAACTCACAAATGTTCGAGAATGTTTAAGTACAATGTGTGAAGGGAGCAAAACTTAAATTACCCAACCTACAAGAAAACACATAATAGAACCAAAAATGCACGTATATAAAAAAAACAAAACTAGTGTTAGCGTAATAAATAAATAATCGAAAAGGGGTAACATAAAAGCTAATAATTTTACACATTTAATTATATTAGGCCTGACTCTCTAATTGTCCCCAGCGGAGTCGCCAGCTGTCGCGACCGTCCCGTCCGGGCGCCGCGAAAAAAAAAAAAGATTATTTGTGAGGTTCAGAGGAGTCCCCACCAATTTTATTTTAATTAGGGAAAAAATCGAAAACCCTAAAAAGTTGGTCTTTAACCAGAAATTAAGTTCGGGAGTCGATTACGAATAGGGAAGGTATTAGCACCCTACACGTCCGTTAAAACGGTTGCCTCTAACTAATTATGTAAAATTATAATAACTTATGTTTTACCCCTAAAAGCGAAAGATTTATTATTTAATTAATTTAAGCTCTAAAATAAGGAAGAGGAATTAAAAAAAAATTGTTTAGCTTGACAAGGATGGTCCTTGCTCCTATGTATCCCTCGGTGCGATAGGGAATTCAAAGCTACGCAGTTCTTGTAGAAAATATTTATGGTTGGTTGATTTTGTTTTGTTTTTAGAAAGAGATTTGGTTGATTTTATTTATTTGTTGCTATATTTTTTCGAAAGAAGATTTTATTTTAGGACTTCTGAGCTGTCGCAACCCATGCATCCTTAAAGACGAGATAAATTAGCTGTCACTGCTAACTTACTCCCTTACAATAATGATTTTATTATTTTTCGAAAATGAAGTTTAATTTGGTTGATTGTATTTTTTTTAAAAGGGGGTCCAGGATTTCTGAGTTGTCTCCACTCATGCATCCTAGAGAATAGAATTAATCTAGCTGTCACAACTAATTAACCTTTGAATTTATTTTTATTTGATGAGATACCTATTTTATTTTTATTTAGGAATTTTAAACTAAATGACTTAACCTATCAAGAATTAGAAGCGTAATCCATCAAATAAAATATATCCCAATTTTAAAAATTTGAGCCTGGAGTAAAAAAAAAACATATTTTTTAAGAATGATTTTGACAAATACTAAAACATCACCGCATCCATACACTCATCTAAAGTCCAAACAACATTAAACCCAAAACAAAATTAAATAAAATGAAATATATATAAAATGAGAGAAAAGGGAATCAGAACTCCAAAGAGAAAGAAGCATCTTGCTTCTGCTATACTCACAGTCACGCAAACACGTGATGCGGCCACGCAGAAACGGGGAAGACGGGGGCGCGGCGGATCGGCAACGAACAGTGGTTCATGTGCTGGCGGCGCAGCGGGAAAGCACGAACAGGGGTGGGCGTTGCGGCTGTGCCGTGCTGTGGCGTCACGGTAGTCTGAGAACGTGATGACGGCGAGGAGATGATGCAGCTGTGGCGATCGTGTTTCTGCACGACGATGACGACAGCGTGCGGTGAGAAAGACGGCGGTGCACAGCGGCCTCGAGGCTGAGTGTTCTGGGTTGCTCCACGGTGGTCTCGCAGAGCTGAACCAGGGACGGTGGAGTGCGGCGGAGATGGTGTTGCTGGTGGTGGGGAGCTCGGTTGTGCAATCTCAGAAGGGAAAAGGATTTTTTTCTTTTGATATCAGCAAATAACAGTAACGAATCACAAAAAATGAAATGAGGAGGAAGGTTGTAAGCAAACTTGGCCCTTTTTGCCTCCCCTCTGAAGAACCGAAAAACACCCCCCTCACTCTGATCATTTCCATTTCTCTTTATAGCTAGCAATTAGGTTAAGAAAATTTATTTCACTATCAATCACAATTAAATTACTCAAATCAAAATCAATTATTTAATTACCATTCAAATCTTCATAATTATGGAGTTAATCAATCATTTAATTGAAATCAGAATCGTATCATTCGTGGATTTAATTTCATTTTTTTTTTTAAAAGGAAATCTTATCACTAAATCAATTTGATTATTATTTCTTTTTTATTTTTCTCCTCGTAATTATTGTTCATCCATCTTTAGCCCAAGGCCCAGCGGACCTGCTTAGGACTCTCTCTGATCCAAACTCCTGTTGATTTTTTTTTATTTTATTTTTATTCTTTATTTTTATTTTTATTTTTATTTTTTTTTTAACCGGACAAAAATAAGTGTTCACAGGGCAATTCTGATTTCTCTAATTGCAAAATGAGAATTTTTGGAAGGCATTCTGTTGGTCAGTTTTTAATGCAGGGTAAAGGGGAGGCTGTGGAAGAAGCTACGTGGGAGGAAGAAGTCAATGTTAGGAGTCAATTTCCTAAACTCACACTTGAGGACAAGTCTGTATTTCAAGTGGGTGGCAATGATAGTACCCCAAGTGAGAATTTGGGCCCAAATAGGCAATCAACACAGCAGCTGCCCAAACCCATTATGAGGCTGGTCTACGCTAGGAAAAATAGGAGGGAGCAGATTGAGAATGCTGACGTGGCAAGAAGTGAGGGAGCATGTGATTTGTGTGATGGGTTCTGTTATATTGGGACGAGAGGGAGATTGAGGGGGTATCTTTTGGAAAATATGAGTTTTTTTTATGGGCAGTAGACATCATGCCTTTGTAGGAGCATTTGCTCTGAGGACAGTTGGATATTCATCCTTCTGTATTTCCCTTTTATTTCATAAATAATATACTTCTTGTTTTCCATAATTGATCTATTTCTCTTTTAATCGCAACTGTGTGGTTCGGGTTCGCATCATATGCAATGGGACGCCATTGTTGAGTGATGTTTGAAAGCGATATGACTTATGTGGTTTATTTGAATTATTTGATATATGAGATATTGACATACTTGATTTATGATATGTTGATGATAACTGATTATTGTCAATAATAATTTATATTATTATTAATATTATTTTATAATGCTATTATTTTGGAAAATAGCGGGTACCATGAATTGCTTTTCCAGTTGCCACACCGGCTGAGAAAAATGTTTTTCCAAAAATCTTTTTAACTGTATTTTTATTTACTGGGATTATAAATCTCATTAGTAGTATTGTTTCAGAGCTCGGAGACGTCACAGTTGAGCATACAGAGATTTGAAGATTATCTTCTTAGTTTCAGTATTTGGTTAGTATGTTATGACTAATGCCAAGAGAACCTATGTCATCGTTATGTACTTTTTTTATCATGCGAGTTATAGTAGACGCTCGGTTTTTAGGTTTTTAAACTTATTATGTTATTTCGGTATTTTATTGGTTTAAGGATGTAAACATTATTTTGATATTATCGTTAATATTAGTACACTAAGTATTTCTTTACTATTATTTAAGAAAATTTTTATTTCTCCACATTTTATTTAAATAATCATCTTGGGTTACTAATGTAACGAAGGGCGTTACATTTTTGGTATCAGAGCAGTTCAATCCTAAATAGGAATGCGGTAGTGGGGCTTTTTCTAAAATCATAACTTGGGCGCATAAGACTGTTGTTAGAGTTATAAAGACTTAACACTATTCTTTTAGGAGTAAATATCCAATTTGGTCCCTGAAATTATAGGGTCGTATCAACTTAGTCCTTCACATTATCAATATTCCAAAATGATCATTGGAATTTCAAAATGTAGCAAATACATCCCTGACATTATTCACTTAGTTTCAAATGCATCCCTGATATTACCAACTTAATGTCATTATAGTCCATGCAAATATCAACGGAGGGACGAATCTGATTAACTTTCTGCAATTCCAGGGATCATTTTGGAATATTGATAATGGGAGGGACTAAGTTGATACGACCCTACAATTTCAGGGACCAAATTGGGTATTTACTCATTCTTTTAGATGTTGGGCTTGGCCAACCCAATATTTGATTGATGGTGTACAGATTTACGACGACTAACAGACAAGGGTATGAGTTTTGTTAGAAATAAAAAGTTTGATGTGTGAGAATTTTTGGAGTTGATTGGTGCTTGATTGCCTTTTTATTTTTGTGTGTTGTTATTCTTTCGAAGGATAAGGATATTACCTCCACTTCCTGTTTAAGTTGTTCTCTGGTGTATAAGACTTTCCTTTGTTGTTGATTTTTATTAATTTATGAGTACGATTGAACCTACATGAGATTGTTTGTGATGCTGAAAATTTATTGTGTTGACCATAATTCAAGTATCTAGGGTACATCTAAATCAAAAAACGACTAGTACAATTTTCTATTAAGCAAATAAGTCAATGGCATATGTATGTGAGATATTATGTGCATTTGTTTTATTAATAAATGCATAATAAATTCTTCTCAGCTTAGTCACGACGTAGTTACTACACTTCGTCTTAAGTGCTTAGTTGAGGGGCACAAGGACATTTATTCTTATTGTTGGTTAAGATAGGGGCGAATGTTGTTTTGACAGTAGTACCTATAAGGCTAAGTGAACTTAAGAGACAATTAGATGAGCATAAGAATATGAATCGAATGTGTTTTATGTTTGCTTGCTTAGATGTGTATGGTATTAATTTTGGGGACGAAATTTCTAAAGGATGGTAGAAAATGTAACATCCTAAAATTTCAATATAATTAATTTAATACAAAGATTGAGTTATTATGAGGTTTAGTGTAAAGATTGTTAGTATAAGAATTTATAGAATTGTTTAGAAATTATAAAAGAATGCAAAATTAAAATTAAAAAAAAAAAAAGTAAAACTTGAAAGCTTGGCCATTCACGTACAGGGCAAACATTAGCTGCCTCCTTCCATAATAAAAAAATAACACGGCCCACACCTTAATAAGTAGAAGAATATGACCAAAAACAAAAGTGTTTAGAAAAGGGTCTCACGCAAATTTCTTTGGAAGGGGCAGCACCGTCTGCAAAATAGAACTAGGGGTTGCGCCCAGCGCCAGCAGCGGATATTGCATCAACGTGCGGAGTAGGGGAAATAACATGTTTGTTCTACGTGATAAAAAGAGGAGTTCTATAAATAAGATTCACCACCAGAAATATTTGAAACTTTTGGAGGCTTAGGAGAGAAGAGTAAAAATACTTTTTATCACCCTTTCATGATATAAATATTTCGGGTTTGGGGTTTTAAAACTAATAATGCATTTTGGGTGTTTGATTTGAAAAAATTGGGTTTTTCTATGTTAGGGTTCAAGAATGCTAAATTGATTTGGGGGTTTTCGATTAAAATGAAGTATTTATCCTTATGATTGATGATATGAGATTTGTCCTTGGTATGTGTATTGGTTGATTGACAAACTTCACTTTAATTATGTGATGATATATATTTGATTTAGCATGTTTAATTGATCATTATGCATGTGGCGTGACGTTTGAGAAATACCGCCTATGAAAGGGGTATCGAAAGTAACATTGTCATTGAATTAGGACATCGCTATATATTGAGATGTCGAAAAATGAGCAATACCGCTAGTGCACATGGTTGGTATCAAAAAATGAGTAATGTTATCGATGAGATGGTGACATCGAAATATCTCTTTTAAGTAGATGTAGGCAATGAGACGCCATTGTTGAGTAATGTTTGAAAGTCATATGACTTATGTGGTTTATTGGAATTATTTGATATATGAGATTTTGACATACTTGATTTATAATGTGTTGATGATGACTGATTATTGCCAATAATAATTTATATTATTATTATTATTATTATTATTATTATTAATATTATTTTATAATGCTATTATTTTGGAAAATAGCAGGTATCATGAATTATTTTTCTGGTTGCCGTACCAGCTAAGAATAATGCTTTTACGAAAATATTTTTAATTGTATTTTTATTCACTGGGATTATAAATCTCATTAATAATATTGTTTCAGAGCTCGGGGACGTCGCAGTTGAGCATACAGAGACTTGAAGATTATCTTCTTAATTTTAGTATTTGGATAGTATGTTATGGCTTATGCCAAGAGAACCTATGTCAGTGTTATGTATTTATTTTTGTCATGTGAATTGTATTAGACGTCCGATTTTTTAGGCTTTTAAACTTATTATGTTATTTCGATATTTTATTGGTTCAAGGATGTAAATATTATTTTGATATTACCGTTAATATTGGTACACTAAGTATTTATTTAATATATTTTTATTTCATCATATTTTATTTAAATAAGTATCTTGGGTTACTGATCTAACGAATAGGGTTACACTATAAATGATTGTCACCTTATTCATCTCGGGTTCAAGGGACCATCATTTACTCGGCGTAGGGGCAGTCTAAGTGAAAGACTGGATCAAGCTTTTAGCAATAGTAAATGGCAGGATTCCTTTCCTTACAGTTCTATTACCAATTTGCCAATCTCTAGTTCAGATCATTGTGGCATTTGGATTAGATTGGAGAAGAATATGGATATTAATAATATTAAGAGAACCGATGATCTTGCTCACTATTTGGGGGTTTCAGTTATTATCGGTCATAAAGGGAAATATGATTATTCTTTTATCTTAAATAAGATATGGAGAAAATTATCTGGTTGGAAGGCAAAAAATCTATCTATGGCAGCTCGGATAACTTTGGCTCAAAGCTGTATATTAAGCATTCCCAACTATATCATTTAATCTTCCTGTATTCCAGTCTCAATGTGTGATGCAGTGGAGCAATTATGCAGAAACTTTATTTGGGGATCCACTGCTGAGACTAGAAAGTGTCATATGATCTCCTGGGAAATAGTTTGCAAACCAAAAGAAGAGGGGGACTTAGGCTTCAGGAATCTCAAATTGGTCAATAGGAGCTATATGATGAAACTTGGTTGGGAACTCATGGTTAATAGAGATGCTCTTTGGGTTAAAGTCATGAAGGCCAAGTACAATTGTGGGAATTTGTTAACTCCTACTATTATAAGTGGTTCTAGTTCTTCTCATATTTGGATAGGAATCACTCGAAATTGGAATTTGGTGGAAAACAGTTTATCTTGGATCATCAGGAATGGCCATAGTATTAAATTTTGGCAGGATCCCTGGATTCCTGGATTAGGAGCTTTGAATGAGCTTATTCCTAATATACGTGAAAATGAGTGGACCTTTATGGTATCTGCCTATGCAAATGAAGAGGAAGTGGGATATTTTGCAGTGAATTCTTCCCATCAACATCTGTCAGAAAATTGCTAGCATCAAACCACCTAGTATGGGGGCATAGGACTTTCCTATTTGGAATCATTCTAGTGATTGTTTCTTTTCCATCAAGTCTGCTTATCAGTTTTTGTATAAGGGTTTGGATAATACTCCTCCCAGCTTTCCTTTTGAATTGGTCTGGAAATGGCAAGGTTCTCCTAGAATTCAAACATTGCTATGAGAGTTAGCTCATGGAAAGATTTTGACTAATGAGGAAAGGGGCAAAAGAGGTATGGCAACATATGATGTATGCCCCAGATGTAATCAGCATCATGAAACTATCCTTCATGTCTTGAGAGATTGTGAAGTCATTGCTGAAATTTGGAGCAAGTTCATCAGTGAGGATCTTTGGAGCAAGTTCTTCAGCCTTGGTATGTCTCAAGGGATGCATACTAACTTGAAATCTACAGAGTATGGACAAGGTCAATGGCATTTGCCTAGTTTGTTTGGAATTATGGTGAGTATGCTTTGGCAAGACAGAAACAAGGTGGTGTTTGCAGATGTTATGTCTCATATTAATAAGATTCATGCGAATGTTTTGAGGCAAGTGGAGTTTGTTCATCAACAATTTTTCAACTCAGCCCTGTGTATGTTATGGCAAGTAAGCATTTGATGCAAATTAGGTGGTTTCAGCCACCTTATAATGTGTATAAACTTAATACTGATGGTTCCCACAAAATACTAATGTGTATAATCCTTAAAAATTAATAAAATTATTTTAATTTTAAAAATAAGAAAGCAACTAATTCTTGAAATTAATGACAAAGATACAAATTATTTTTGTAACAGCAATTGTAATGATATTAACTCCTATTTATTCATTATCTATGTTACGGTAGATGTTCTATGGATACAAGCTTTTTAATACACCAAATTATTATTATTTTTTATTCTGGACCGCGAGAATTATTTATTTCGATTTTTATCCTTATACTTGTAATAGGTATTCGTATTTATCTAGATTTCATTTTCTCATTATCAGTTGACAAGGTTGAAGCTATCGGAAAAAACCTTGTTCTTTTTAAGATCTATCGCGTGTTTGGTACTGCATCATTCCACCCTACAAGAACTCCGAACCATTCTCTTGAAGCTCATCCTCTTCAATTACGTCGCTACTTCCACATAGTACGGATAACGTATAAGACATCTCTATTTTCGTTCCGAGGAATCCTTAGATTTACCACTAGTTGGCTTTCAATTCGTCACTGACCATCAAATGAAATGTGAATAACTCATCCACCCCTCTTTGAATCAAGGGGTGCTTCTGGTTCTGTCCGTGCCTGAAACAATTTTGCCCCCCCCCCCCACATACACACACACACGACAGTTCTATTTTCTCACCACCTCACATTTTTACTCACTCACAAACGTGTCACTCTCTCACTTTACCACTTCAAATTTTAACTTCCCATTTCACCCACTTCTACACGTGTCACAAACTCACAAAACTTACTTGATATTTATAAAATCCAAAACGTGGGAAAGATGGAAGACCTCCAGCTCATGGGAACACCTCCTGTGAGCCATAACAACCTCCATAAGGTCGAGTGTAGTGCATAAGAAAATCTATGACATGGATTTATGTTCCACCTTGACAATGGCCAGTGGCCACTGTCCTAGGGAGCAATCATGTCAGAAGACCAACTGCTACCAGCTACATGTCACTCCATGAGACAACCCCACATACATGAAGTCGCCCTATTAGCCTTAGAACATTCTCAATGCTCTGATACCATAATAATGAGACAATCCCACCTACATGAAGTAACCCCATTAGCCTCAGAACATTCTCAATGCTCTGATACCACCAAAATGAGATGACCTCACTTACGTAGAATAATCCCATTAGTCCCAAACTTATATCATTAACCATGCCTAACCGTATTATAGCGATAACGTGGTATTCAAACAATGATGCGAAAACAAACACAGAAAAAACATACACGCATACAGAAAAGCATAGACAACATCAGAGTAAACGCAATAAAAAAAACTATACAAGAACCATACATAAGAAGTAGCCCCATCAGTAGGGCACTGTACATATATATACACACTGTCTGTACAACAAAAACCGAAAAGATAGAAACAAATACATCCAAGATAAAAGAAAAGCCCTCATAGCTCGCCAGCACTACCCGTCCCACACTCAAAAATACATATATAAAACTCTTAACTCATAACCTGGATGCACTGGTAGGCTCCCACCATCAGTGGTGAGGATGCCCTGAGCTAACCTGGCCCTCAACATGAGTACGCCTATACGTCACTAAAGGCTCATGCAATGTCGGTGGCTCTACCCAGGTGTAGTTCCGCTCATGTCACCTCGGTAGCTGCCACATCCTGGTGAAAGGTAGAAACTGGACAACTCTGTAAGGCCCCAAAATGTCCTTCTTGTGTGACGTCCCTCCTCGAAATAGAAAGCTCACCGGCCCTATGTAGACCGTCAGAAAAGTAGAGGGGTCCACGCGCCACCCCCGATTATCGTGATAGATGATCTCGACCAGCCCAAGCACCGGCATCCTCGGTACCGATGTGATGAAAGGGTGGGCCCTTAGGTCCATCGTCCTCGGCAGCTGGCTCTTTGTTATCTCATGAAACAAGAGAAAAACAAACAACAAAGCAATAGGGAGATAAGAATACAGTGCATGCATAAATGGAATGACAACAGTAGTATAGCAACAGCAACAGCAACATCAAGTAACATGTATAGCAAATACGGCAGATATCGTACACTGTCAAACATCTCTCGAGTCAACACATGCAAATCCATACATCTCCATAAGTCTCACCCTCAGATCAAACCTCTAAACCGAGATACTAAGCCCATGCAGCATGTCGGCCGAATCTGACAAAGCCGGTTCCACACAGGAACAGGTTCCACACCGAATAGGTTCCACATCGAAACAAGTTCCACACCGGAACATAGTTAGTTTGTCCAAGAAATCGAACCGCTCGTCGTGACCAATAAGAGTGCATCCCCCTTCCATACCATATCTGGGGTATCTTGGTCGCCTCAGAACGTTAGCCTAGAACATGAAAAGCTCAAGGATTAGTCGGGCAAACCGGACTGGATCAGGCGTCACGACACGATAGGAGCTACCTCATCGGTCACTGTAAACTATTCCCGAGACGGGCAACATCCCCAAGGTCACTCACTTGACTGCCCCTCCGCTCTTCGTACCCGCACCCAAGTACTACTAACCTCGCATGATGTTGGCAACCCATACTACTTGTCATATGGCCTCACCACTTGGCAGCTGATGATATGCAACAAACATCCTCAACGGGCTTGATACCGGATCTCACACCTAATGCTCAATCAGCAATAACACGACGCCACGCATCCACGAGCCACAGCTCAACAATCACGGCCACAGCCTCAATCCAACAACACAACAACAATGGCACCATGCACGATATCAACCTGATAACAAACACGGCACACAACCAACTTAAAACTAACCAGTATTTCGCCACAATACACAACATCATAACATACAGCATAACATTAACACATGTATACATACGATACATCAGCAAACCAAGTAAGCATGTAGGCACGTATACAGATAGTAAATAGCAAAAATCAACACCACAACAGTCATACGAAGCAAAGCATCCTCGATCAACGGTTATCTAGCCTAGGGTTTAGATACTTTATCAGGGCTCAACCTCTAGTAGGGTTAGGGATTCCCTACAGCAGAAAATACAACTATGCTATTCTTGCCTTCCCGACGACAGCAGTACTCTTTTTCCCCAACTGAAAACTCGTAGCACGAACTTCAACATGAACACCGGCATGCTCTCCCACGCAGGAAAGAATGCGAAGAACAACCACCAAGCTCCGAGAACAGCCGTGGATTCTCACTCGAATCCGTACAGTCACAAACACCAACTTTGCCCTAATCACGAGCAGGACATATATACAATAGTGTTAGTCCTAGGGCAAGATCAAAGATCAAAAGAAAAAGGTAGATACTGGAAGAAAACGAAGAACATGTGTTAGAAATTCGAGTTTATCTTTGACGAATCGAGAAATCGTTCGACCGAATTCGTAGTAATCTTCGTCATGAACTCAACCGTGTAGCCGGAATCTCGATTCGAAGCTCTGAAGTCCCGAAATCCAAGTTTTCTCTCAATAGAAATCCCTAGCTTCTCTCTCTAAAAACGCAGGAGACTTCAAGAATTTCGTTCAAGTGAGGAAGAAGGAAAGGAAAAAATCTTAAGTCATCCTACTGAGAACGTTAAAGCGTGGGGCATCACCACGCTTGAGCGTGGAGCCTTCTCCACTCCGTCTCTCCCTGGCTTGACACGTGTCCTACATGCGGCCCACACGCATCAAAACTCAAGACTGCTGGCGCACACACTCAACACGCTTGAGCGTGCACAAGGCCAACGTTTAAGCGTTGGCATGCTACGGCATGCTCCCTTCCAACGCTTAAGCGTGCTACTCAGCTGGGAAGAGTTTCCCAAACTCCTGACTTCCACAGTTTCTCGTTTAATACCTTAAGCACCTCCAACAGTATTCAAGCTTATTCCTTAGCTTCCAACTAGGTCTTAAACTAAAGTCAAACCATTCACACAAGCATCCAAAGCCCTAATCGAGGTTAGCCAACCCGATTAGAGTTACAGAAAAGTCGGGATGTTACATTACCACCCCTCTTAAAGAGAATTTCATCCCCGAAATTCCCCTCCTATACCTGAGAAAAAATAAGGATGACCCTGGCGCATCTCTGCTTCGCGCTCCCACGTCGAATCTCCCGTCACTAGGTCCCACTCCACTCGGACTAACGGAATGTGCTTGCCGCGCAGTTCCTTGATCCTTCTATCCACGATCCAAACAGGTGAAGCCTCATATTCAAGGTTCTCTTTTAGTTGGATTGATTCGGGCTCTAGCACGTGTGATGGATCAGGGTGATATCTTCGAAGCTGGGATACGTGAAAAACATCGTGTAGGTTTGAAAGATTTGGAGGTAGGCACTCCCTTTGACCGCTATGGTCTTTGGCTTGCCATGCTATTTTGATTCTAAGTATCATACATTACCTTAGATGTTACCTAACAGCTATAATCTGGTTTGGAGTGTTTTTTAGTCACTCCGGGACATCTTCTTTTATTGCCTCACTTCATCTTCAACAAAATGTTAGATGTGTTTTTCGTTCTCCTCTTTACAACATTGTTTGATAATGTGCTCACTTCTCTTGTTGTCTTTGAAAAAAAGAGAAATTTGAATTACTCCCAAGAAATTTGAATTACTCTCAACACTAACTAATCCTTTTTCTCAAATCCTCACCTTTTTTGATGAAAACGAGTTTAGGGTGAAGCGAGACTCTTTATGGTTTTTGTTTTTTAGCGATTGTATTAATTTTGGATGTTAATGATTACAGGAAGCTAAAGGCAAGTTTTGGAAAATACTATAGAACCTGTTTGCTAAGTCTCATCCGCCAGCTTATAAAGGATAAGTTAGTAGCCATGTTTGGTCAGCGTATTTGTCATTAACGATTAGCGTTTTTTTACGAGCATATAGCATTTTTTCCAGACGCTACGTCAAAATAGCGTTTGAGCTTATAGCGTATAATTTTTTTTTTTATCTCTTTTACCCTTATTATTTTATTTTAATTCCACATTAACCCTCTTCAATTTATAATAAAATTTTATATGATAATATAACGTATTATACTTATTTTAATTCAACTTTTACCCTCTTCAATTTATAAATACTTTATTATAATGTATTATAATAAAAGACAACATATTATTTTAGTACAACATTTATCTGATAATATAACATATATATATATATATATATATATATATATAATAATAATATTAATATAATTTTATATGATAATATAACGTACGTATTATAAACAGGTAAGATTGCCATTTATAAATTTTTTTTATATATAATAATGTATCAACATTTTTTTATATAATAGTAACGTTCAACATTTATAATACTAACGTATATATAATTTTTTTTATATATAAACAACATTTATATAGAAAGGTATAGACACATGTCTTTTTATGTTATTTTATATTTATCAGCTAGTTTATCCGTTAGTTTTTCAAAATACTTCCACACCAATAAGTTAGCTTATCCGCTATCTGCTATCAGCTACCTCATCTGCTATCCGCTATCAGCTACCTCATCCGCTATCCGCTACAAACTCATGTTATCAGCTACCTTATCCACTATCCATTAGTTTTATCAAATAGGTTTTATGTTTGTTTTTTTTCCAATCATGGCCATTGTATGTCTGCTACTTGCACCTTATATACCATGCCCAGAGAATTGGGGCTGTAAAAGTGGGTTGTAAAGCTTAGAGTGTGGGCTTTAGTTACTAGTTATTGTAAAAAGGGATTTTCTTTTAATACCCCATTCTTATCTTTTCTTACCCCCTTTCTCAAATTTATCCACTTAAATCCCATAATTATCCTTCTCAATTTTCTATTCTTACTCTAACTCCTGTTTTTATTAACCCCCTTTTCATAATTTTTTTTCCCTCTCCTCAAACTTCTTCTCCTACCTCCTTCCCTATTTTTTTTTTGCTTTTATTATACTGAATTCCATATTTTCCTAATCCCTTCCATCCCAATTGTGACTCTCCCTTCGTTGGAGAGTAGTGTTGAGTAGAGCAAATAATCAATTTATCATTCTGACTGAAGTTGTGAGTGAAAGAGAGTTCTGACGGAATTTCTGTCAGGAGGTTTACATGCGTCGTGAAGATTCTTTATTTGAATAACCTACAAAATTTATAGATTCCGTAAGGTATCAAAATTTGGTTACCTTAGTTTCCGTAAGGTACCAAAATTGGGTTACCTTACGGAATCTATAGTTTCAGTAAGGTAACTAAATTTTAGTACCCTATGGAATCTATAGTTTCCATAAGGTCTCAACTTTTCTACCCTAATGTTATAAGTTTGAATTTATTATTACTATAATTAGTTTTTTTTTTCATTTTCACATTCTTGATAATATTATTGATTTTTTTGTAGTAATAGTTAATTATTTTATTATTAATAATTAATAATTTGATATTATTTATAATACTTTATATTATTTATTTTTAATGTATTTATTTTTTAATATATTAGGGAAACTTTATTATGTTTAGTGAATTTGTGGTATTATGTAGATCGAGTTATGGAAGATTATGTAAGCAAAGTGTCTCATGAGGTCGATTGTTATAAAGCATTTACCACTATAGAGGTAATTGATTGATAAATGATCATCGTTAAGTTTTGAATATGTATATATCTTGCAACCGAATTTTTAATTTTATTTTCAGGTCTTTCCTACTCGAGATGATTTACTGAAATAGGCTCAATGTGTTGCAATGGAAAATGAATTTATTATTATTATTTTGAGATCAGACACAAGCAAAAGATGTGCAGGAAGGAAGACATTTCTACTTTTGGGTTGTGAAAGGAGTGGAAAGTATAAACCATATAAGGAAGAGTTAACTCGCAAGGTGACTAGAACTAAGAAACGTGACTGTCCGTTCCGACTAAGAGGAAGACCTTTGAAAAATGGTGAAGGATGGAAGGTGAATTTGGTGTGTGGGTTTCATAACCATGAATTAGCGGAAACATTAGTGGGTCATCCATATGCCGACCGGCTTAATGAGGAAGAGAAGTCTTTACTTGGTGACATGACAAAGAACATGGTAAAGCCAAAAAACATTTTACTAACACTGAAGGACCATAATGAAGGTAATGTCATGACTATTAAGTAGATTTATAATGCGCGATACCAATATCGAAGGAGTCAAAAAGGTCCTAGAACAAAAATGCAGCATCTAATGAATTTACTGGAACATGATCAGTATGTCTATTGGCATAGAAGGGTCGAGACGTCAGATGTTGTCAGAGATATATTCTGGACACATCCAAATGCCATAAAACTATTGAAGGCGTTCCACATTGTGTTGCTCATTGATAGCACATATAAAACCAACATGTATCGATTGCCATTACTTGAGATTGTTGGTATTACATCAACAAAGTTGACATTCTCTGTGGCATTTGCTTATTTGGAGTCTGAGCGAGTTGATAACTTCACCTAGGCAATGGATAAATTAAGAGGACTAATATTGAGAGATGATGCGATACTTCAGTCATTGTGACTGACAGAGATTTTTCCCACGTCAACAAATTTGTTATGTCAATTTCATATTGGTAAGAATGTGAAGGCTGAATCCAAGATGCATGTGCATCCAAAAATTGCATGGGAGTTGGTGATGGATGCGTGGAATACTGTTATCGATTCTTTTGATGAGACTGAGTATGCAGAGCGTTTGACGAGATTTGAGGTTGTTTGTTCCCCTTTTCCTTTTTTGTTGACTATGTGAACAATACGTGGTTGATCCCTCACAAGGAAAAATTTGTCAAGGCATGGACAGATCGAGTGATGCACTTGGGAAACACAACAACCGACAGATATTTTCATACTTATATATTAATTATTTTAGTTAAATATAACACATTATTATGTTTATACTTATATATTAATTATTCTAGTTTAACATAACAACCTTTGTTTGTTTCTCTTTGATAATAGGGTAGAGTCTGCTCACTGGACGTTGAAAAAGATGCTTCTGAATAGCATGGGGGATTTGTGTAGCTGTTGGGATGCCATAAACAACATGGTCATATTGCCACACACTGAAATAAGGGCCTCAATGGAGAAAAGTCTTAGCGTAGTGGGACACACCTGTCCGATCCATATATGTGTAGCAACGTGATCCTCAAATGACCTAAGGACCGACGTATCCTGGGGCCCACCCGGGAAAGACCCTGGCGGTGTAAGGATCTCATCCTAATGCTTTGCAGCTGTAGCAACACGACGTCTACGTTCTGAATCTGTGCGTGGTACCCGTACAACACCACTGCCTCTGGCCCGTGGCATATCTACATATATATAAATTCAACACATTACTTAAATATGTCAATTTAAGTTTAATAATTAAATTTATTAATTAAATCATACGCATTATAAATTAACAAATTATAATTATATAATTGTTTTGGTAAAAAATATAAATTTACTCAAAAAAAACTCCAAAATATAATAATTTATTTAAACTAAATAAGTAAATAAAATTTTAATTTAATTTTTAATTAGAAAGAATGATATAAATTAAGAAAACATCTATTATAATATTAAATAGCAATTATAAATTAAAATTTAAAATAATTAATTAGCTTCATAAATTTAAATTAAATAAACTAAATAGCGGCTTTGAAATTTAATTTTTAGTTAGATAGAATGATATAAATTAAAAATATAGCATCTATTATAATATTAAATAATAATAATTTTAATTGACTAATTAACTAATATAATTTATTTAAAATTCATAAAGCTTAGAGAAACTATAGTTTTCGTAAGGTTTCAAAAAATTGAAACGTTACAGAAACTATAGTTTCCGTAAGCTTTCAATTTTTGAAACCTTACATAAGTTTTCAAAATTTTGAAACGTTACGGGCACTACAGTGTTCGTAAGGTTTAAAGTTTTGAAAGCTTACGGAAACTATAGTTTCCGTAATACTGCATACCTTTCGTTCTCTCAGAAGCTCCATCCGCCTCTCCGTCCGCTGCTCACAGCTCCTCCGTCCGAGACTCTTCCGCCACAAGCTATCTTAAACTATTTGATTCTTGGTTTGAGTTTGCACGTGGGGAGGGAAGGGGGGAAAGTCAGGGGGTATGGGACTGACTTAAGGAAGAAGGAGGGCTGGGGAGTGTTCTCCAGGGAATTGGGGGGGGGGGGAAGAAGGAAGAAAATGGGATGGGGTGAATGTAGTTGGGGGTAGGAAAAGAAGTGTTTGAAAAGTGAAAGAATTTTTGTATGATGGTAAAAAAAGATAAAGGGTATTTGTGGGTTTTATTAAAAAAAAGATAGGAAAGGGAGGTAAGAATTGATATGAATGGCGTATTAAAAGCAATTGCCTTGTAAAAACTGGCTACTGGCTTTTTTCTTGGTTAGATTCTGGTTATGTTTGTCAGGGGTAAGACATTTGTAAAGCTAATACTGTTTTCTGTTAAGTTTAGAAACAGTATTTTATTTGCATTTATTTGCTTTGTTCCTATCTTGTATACGGGTTAAAGTACCTATTTTAATCTATATACCTTTTTGTTTATTAAAAAAGGTGAAGCAAGACTACCCCAATTCCAAGGCCATGGCAAACCATTAACTTCAATGGATGATTTATAGTTGGATTATATATTGCCTATCATCGAGGTATCCTAGATTCAAGATTTATAATCCCATTATTAATTAGGTTGGTAGGGCCTTAAAATGGGAGAGTATCCTCCCCGAAGGTTTTTTTTCCCGATAAATATGAATATATCAATAAAATAATATAGCTAAAGCATCACTTTGGGCAGCCCTTACCTTCTAGGAAGGGTTGAAGGATACTCACACTATCATTTGCCTGAGGCTAGATTCAAAAAATGCAAAGTCTCAAACATAGAACCGCCAAAGGTTTGTTCACAAAGAATGTGTTTAAAAAAACTAGTAAAAGGAGACCAAATTTTAAAAATCAACTAGTACGGTACCTATGCATTCGCACGGGTTACATTGGTTATCACGCATGTTAGTAAACGGTCTATGCATACACTAATAGGATAGTATATACTAAATTCATTGCTATTAGATACTAATAAGCTGATACACATACACATGTATATGGAGATTAAGCTTAATCTATTTTTATCTGTAAATGTAACAATTGTAGTCTCGATCCTACAAAATTGTTCGTGGATAAAATAATCATGCATTTGGTAGCAAGTTCTCTCAAGTTTTGGTTGATATGCTTCAATGCACCATTATTTAGAAATTCATGAACCACTGGATAATAACAATCACAAATGCAGAAGATGTCTAAAATGAGAGATGGCAGTATATGAAATTGCGATGAAATATACAAAATTGAGTGTTATAACACTCAAAATTTGACCGTCAAACAATGCATGATACTGACATTATCAACATTATGAAGCTGATACGGACATTAACTCATGAGAGGAATAACAGATTTATAGATTTTCTGGTTGCTTTCACAATAAAATCGAAATGGTTTATAGATTTCAAATATAAGCTCTGTTTTGGCTTTACAACAATATGGAGGGGAAAGTTTACAGATTTTTTGGTTGCTTTTAGAAATATTGAAGTGATTTGGTTTGGTAATTAATATCGTGCTATCCCGTTTAGATTTAAGGCTTATCAAACTTACTAAAATTAAAGCCGAAGAAAGGAATATGTGAGATGTTGCTAATATAATATATGTAAAAGGAAAAATACATCTGGAACTAATACAGTAAGAATTTGAATGTTGGAAAACAATAATAGAGCATATATAAATGTTTTCCACCTACAAATGGCAAGGTAAAAAAACAATAAAGATCTTCAGAAGTCATCATCATTCTGCTCCTATGCAATATGCTTAGCAAGTTCTTGCTCTTGCTATAGGAAAGTGGCAAAGAAGAATGAATACTAAGGAAAACCTGGGTAAAACTGGCTCAGCAATGATCCAACCTTGTATGCAACACGAAACCTTTAATGCAACACTTAAATATTGTTCCTTCAATGATGAAGTGGTTGATTTGCCTTTGTCACACGAAACCGCCTGTTATGATAACAACAATAACATTAATATATGCTTCCCTCTTTGAATACCACATGTACCTAACCACAAACAATGTTGCATAAACCAAAACTCTTTTAATTCAACGACAACTGCTGCCTCCAATTTTAGCATAATTAAACAAAGTAGCTTTGGGTGTTACTTTAATTAAATAACATAACATTCCTAATTTTTGTGAATGCTTTGAAACTGTAAACAGGGATACATGAGGAGAATGAAATGAAGTTATCAAACATTACTGTTATGCAAACAATTCTGCAATCAAAGAACAACACAACATAGCAGCCAAAAGAACAAACCGAAACAGAGAAATACAAGAAACTAAATGAAACAACCAATCTTTAAGAAATTAAGAGAAGAAGAAGTAACACCAGATGTAACGTGGTTCGGCCTTCTTTGATGAAGACCTACATCCACCGGAAAGAAGCAACAATTCACTATTGAGAGGAATACAAGATTGAATCAGTACAATAGAGATGTTCACTTGGTTTCCATGTTCTACCACTGTTGAGTCACAGCCCCTAACAATCCCAAGCCTCACAATCTATCTCTCAAACCCGATCACTCAATCTCTCTAATCTTCTTTTTACCAGTAGAGAGTTACATTAATCCTTGCCTCACCTATATATATCCTACCCATAGGAATAACCTATCATATATAGCAACACAAAAAACAAGACTTAACCGATCCTAACTATCATAACAGAAAGTAACTAATCTCCAAACAGCTATGGCCAGTAACTGATTTACCAAAATTAGTTATATCTGAAAAAACTGAATAACAGTTAGTTGATTAGCTTGCATCAGATTTTGAGACACTTGATCAACAATTACTGTACTGGATCAAAGGCAAATCAAAAGTAAATGCCACAGGATTTTGGTTTTTATGGTGAATTTTCACATCACTATTATGTGTTCTCGATTTTTTTTTTTACAAAGTAAACCACACAGTGCCAATTTAGGAAGCATAATAATGATGAACTACTCATTGATAAGTGATCATTGGCCTCACCTTTATCCAACCTTCTTATCTAATTGATTACTCAGTTTCTCTTTCAATCCCAACTTGATACCAACCTTGTTATCTAATTCCTTTGATTCTTCAATCCGTGAGCATATTATTGTCAATATTGTTTTTACATTAGAATGAAAATTATAAATACCTCAGCATTCAGCAGTGGTGGAAAAAATTCTGGACTTCAATCATCACTATTAGATCTAGACTTAAAATCCCACGTCTGTTTTCCCTTTGTACAATGGAAAAAAAGTCTCAAGAGCCCCTTGAGCATAGATATTATGTCCTCTTTGATTTCAACATTTCACTCACTATCCTATTGATTTTGTCTTCATTCTAAAATACTTTCTGATATCACCATCATCAAAGAGATGCCTTTCTAGCCATGCTGGTAAATTTGTGTACACATCTAACATAACATCTAGAAATTAAGAGCACAAATTATGAGTTCATTTTATGGTCAAGTCCCTATAAGCCTCTATGGAAGCATAATAAGTTGTTCGTTAATGGTAAGCTGACAGCTTATATTCTTGTATTAAATAATTGCAAAAGTTATCCATGTGGTGATTACAGGATCAAGGATTTTCCAAAGGATAATAGCACATGGTGAATTTATCCAAAGAGAAAAAAGGAAGAGTATTTGTCTTTAACCTTACCAATCGCCTGCAAATCAGTTGTTCATGTTGTCATTATCATTCTCAGCAAGTATCTGGACAAATCCATAGATTAAAAGAATTTGACGTGAGAGTAGAAGAATCAACAAAAGATAAATATTGAGATCAAGAGGGAGTGTAAGTGAGAGATGTAGAATCTTAGAAGGGAGAAACAAGTAATAAAGAAAAATCTCATCTTCAAACTAAAAAGGGGTGTAGTATAAAATAAACAATCACCTTGCAATGTAGTGTGAGGCGATTTTAAGTTATTTGCACTTCGTGATGCCAGCAAGACCGCCCTTTTAAAGTGGTGCAAATGGTTCTTTTCCCTATCATGGATGATCTTTTAGGAAAATAAAATATGTCTACATATACTTGCTTCTTAGTTTCCTTTAAGTCATAAACATTTAATGTGGATTGTTTTTAAGATTTATCTGAATTTGAAATGGTGGAAGGAAATCACATACCCTGATCGCATATGGGTATATATATACTTTCACTCTTGCAGAGTAGAAGCTTAGGTGCTAAATTTACCCGTGAAAGAGGGGAGAAGCTTATTTTTCTGGAATAGATAAAATTATAGCCATTGCATGCATTAATCATACCCTCGACTCCACATTGAACCAACCAATTCATTAGAGGATATAAAATTTTAAGTTGTATTTGTAAAGGAAATTCATTAAGACTACAATAACATAAGAATTTCTAGTTATGAATATAACAATGTCAAGTGAGATAGTACTCTACATATAACTGCATTGTGTGATCGGGCTCCTAAAACACTATACCAAAAAGAGAAAATTCCACAAAAATTATGAGAAACTAATTTCTTTGTCCACAAACAGTATAGAATGTGAAATATTTTACTGGCCTCATGACACAATCAGCCATCTAGAGATTCAGACTAATAAACCATATCATAAAGCTGAAGTTACCCCTAGCTCATTTTCTTCCACAAATCTGGCCTATATTAATCTGTGGGTCTTGCTGAATATAAGTTGTTAATAATGCAAACACATATGTCTGTTATCATATCTACTCATTGTTCACTCAAGTTCATACCTTACCCACAGGTAATCTTCATAGTCAAGACAGTTTTTGTACTGTGTTAAGTGTATAAATCACTACAAGAAAATGCGCTTATACCGACGGCCTTTTACCGAAGGCCAACAGGCCGTCAGTAATTTCTTCATTTCCGACGGTCTAAGCTGTCGGTAACAAGCTAACAAATATCTAACAACATTACCAACGGCTTAGACCGTCGGAAACATTACCGAGGGAAATACCGTCGGTACTTCCTTCGCTAATTTTGGCTCAAATAAACGCATAAATATTCTCGCTCTGTTTCCGAAGGTGTAGCCGTCGGTAAGGTTATTTTTTACTTACCGACGGCTAATTGTCGTTTCATTTTCCCGAGGCAACGATCACTTTTCTTGTGTTCCGACGGTCTGTGCCGTGTAAGGGTACTTTAAACTTACTTTTCATATTTCCGATGGTTTAGGCCGTCGGTAAGGGTAATTCATTGTTACCGACGGCCTAACCGTCGGTATGGCCATCGGTATAGGTCACTAATACCGCGGTTAGTACCTTTCCCTCCCATTTCTGTCTGCGACTCTTTCCCTCATCCTCTCTCTGCAACCCCTCCTCCCTCCCTCTTCCTCTCTCTGCCACTGCCACCGCCATCGTGAGGCCACCATTTCTCTGCAACCACCGGCCACCGGAGCTCCGTTCGACCACCGAGAGGCTCCCCACCGCGAGGTAACTCTCTGCTCTCCCTCTCTCATTTCTTCTCTGCTGTCCCTCTCTCATTTCTTCTCTTTCTATCTCTCAAATCATCTCATCTCAGTCTTCCATTTGGAGCTCCTTCGAGGACCACCAGGCCACGCCAGTCTCTCAGTCTCTCTCAGGTACATTTTTCAATTTCTGAAATCCTTATTTACCATTGCTGATTGATTATTGTTTGAGTTGAGCTTGAACTTTTTAGGGTGTTGTCCATTACTTATACAGTTGCGACTGAACATGCATTTTACTGTTATTTGCCTTAAATTTTCATTAAATGACAGTATGCAGGTTGTGAGTGCTTAACTAGTATGATTAAATCTAATTTTGTTGCTTTGATTAATTTATGTTGAGCCTGGTATTGTCATTATGTCGGAAATTATGATTGGTTGCATTTTCGTTGAACATGTTAAACTTGCTTAATTGGTATTTTCGTTGCATTTTCGTTGTCACTGTGCTTGCATTCGACCTGGATTGCATCTGAAAAATTATGTTCTGTTTTATTCTAGTTTAGGGTGTATTAGATTTGCATTTTGATATTAGAACTACAAACCTGCTTTCTTGAACTAGTGCATAAGATTTTACTTTAAAAATAATTAGAACTAATTATAATAGTTTGATTAAATAATTATAATAAACTTATCCATAAGACTTAATTTTTAAAAAATTAAATACATTATTTATTAGACAAAAAATTGGATAATTAATAAATCATAAATATTAAAATAAAATATTCATGAATAGAATGTCAAAATCTCTTAATACTTGTATTTATGTTAAGCCTCATAAGACTTATAATTAAAAAAATAAATTATCGATATAATTAGTTTAAGTTAGGAATCTGGACCTGAAAAAAAGGCCCGCGCGGTGGTGGCTGAGTCATGGCAGATTGCAGATGGTTGGGCAGCGGATAGTGCGATGCGGTGGGACTACTGAATAAAATTTAAAATTTAAATAATTAAATAAGGTAGAAACAATAAATAATATTTAAATAATTAAATAAAGTGGTTAAATATTTGAAATTAAATTACAACAATAATTAAATAAAAAAATAGGTTTTTTAAATAAATAAGTCCGCAATAAGGAATATAATACCAATTTTTCTTAGCACTTAAAATAAGTGTTAAGGCTCATAAGACTTAAAACAAGTATAACATTTTTTTTAGATGAATAATTTTTTTAGAATAGTTGTTGGTTTGTTTTCAACTTTCATCCATCCCTATGCATTTTATTTTGCTAAAGTATGGGGGATTTGAACAATTTCATTTACCTACCCTATGAACTTGACTTTCAAGTACAAAAGGTAAAATTACGTCATAGAGATTAAAGTTTTATTTTCTAAACATGTTATTAATACTTAAGCAAAACCTTAGCTCACCGTTTGAGGATCAATATTATTGAGCAGGCGTGTACTCGCGTAGAGGTGTCGCTCTTTGTATTGAACCTTGAATTGTCCAAGGAGGACAATTTGGGAAACAAACTTTTTCTTCACTCGTATAATAGTAATATTGCTTATTTCTAATGCTTTATATTTGACGAAATTTCGGTCCAATACATTTCCTTTTGTTCTCTGGGTGCAAACTTGATCGCAGTGTTGCGATCAAGTATTGTACTTAGAGACCAATGAGAAATGCTGCCAAAATTTCGTCAAATATAAGACATGTGAATTAAGAAATAACTATTAATACTAGGATCGAGTGTTAAAAGAGTTTCTTCTCGAATGGGATAGGGCCATACCAAATAAAGAAAGTGAATGTGGATATATCTAAGTTGGCATGTTGTCCAAATTTTATGGTTTTGCATTCTTTTAACATGCAGAAGATGGATTTTTATCCTTCGAATCGTAGTTGGATGTATGATAGGGTATATTCGGGAAGAAGGGGTCTGAAACGATCCTTTGTATATAGGTTGAAGAATTTGTTGCTCAGGCGAAACGACAAAAACGTTTTATCGATGATAGGAGAATTAGATGTCCGTGCCTTAAATGTCAATGTCAACGGATTAAGAGTGATGATGAAGTGAAAACAGACTTGTATAAAGTTGGGTTTAAGGACAATTACTGGATTGGACTGATCATGATGAAGAAGTGTCAAATCTTGATTTAGGGGTTGATGAGAATTGCACGGGTGACTCAAGAAGTTGCGCAGATATGGAATATGGGCAGGGGCGGAGCCAAGAATTTTTGATGAGGGGGGCCAAGAATAAATACACATAACATAAAGAATAATAAAAAAAATTAACTAGTATCTAATAGCATACTATATGAAATTGAATAAAAAATTAAGTCGGTGCGATAATTAAAATTTATGAATTCATTAATGTATCCTCTTATTTTGATGAGTTTTACTATATTTTCCTACAAAATGCTCATACTAATTCTCCTACTACTAAATACATAAAATATTAATTAAATGAAAAAGTAATCTATTTGCTGTTTTGAAAATATAAAAAGAATTCAATATTTTCTTTGTTTAGTAAATAGGAAAATTAGTAGGAGGATATAGAATCACAATTTAACTTTGATACATTGTCAGTGTAAAGTTTTTTACATTGTCAACCAATTAATGACATCACATGTATGACTTTTAATGTAATTAATGTTAAGAGTTTAATTAGTATGCAGTGTGAATGTAAAGAATTTTTACGCTGACAACCAATCACAAATCATCCTATGCATGATTAATTGTCAGTGTAAAAAATTTTACAATGATATTGTATCAAAATTAAACTCTTTTTGTGTAAATGTCAAATATTTTTAATGATACAACAATATATGATTGATTGAATGTAAAAAATATTCACATATCATTAATTATTTCATTTTGATAATGATAATCATTGAAATTAAATAGGCAACAAAACCCCTATAGTTTCATGCATAAAAAAAATGATTTTTACTTGGGGGAGGCCATGGCAACCAAAGGCCTCCCCCTCCCTCCGCCTCTGGATATGGGGAACAATTTCCATCAATGCAGGACATGGTGGGTGATGCTCTCGGAGTGAATGAGGCGCATGATTACGATAACATCGAAGAACTGCCGAATGAGGAAGTACAATGATTTTTTCATCTTTTGATTGAGACAAATAAGTCGTTGTATCAAGGCGCCTCAGACTCTAAATTATCGATGTGCGTTAGACTGCTAGCTTGCAAGTCCAATTGGAATGTTGCCGATGAGTGCTTGGATTATTTTTTCAAAATGCTTTTGGACGTGACACCTGTAAAAGACGGTTTACCCAAAAATTATTATGATGCGAAGAGGTTAGTATCCAAGTTGGGACTCCAGGCTAAGAGGATTGACTGTTATGTGAATGGGTGTATGCTTTTTTACGATAATGAATTCGGCAAAAATGACGGTGTGCTGCTTGAATGCAGATTTTGTCAAGCGTTGAGGTATTGTCCTCGCAACACCGGGACAAGTAAGAACAAGCCAGTTCTTGTTAAGGCAATGTTCTATCTGTCGATAATGCCAAGGCTACAGAAAATGTTTGCATCAATACAAACTGCAGGAAAAATGACGTGGCACTATGAGAACAAAAGAAGTTCAGGCGTGTTACGCCATCGTTCTGATGGCGAAGCATGGAAGCACTTTGATCGGATACATCCAAATTTTGCTGCGGATCCCCGTAATATATGACTTGGTTTATGCTCTGATGGTTTTACACCTTATATTCAATTGTTGGATACGTCGTATTCTTGTTGGCCAGTAATTGTTACCCCATATAATCTTCCTCTTGAAATGTGCATGTCGAAACCTTATATGTTTTTGACTTGTCTCATACGGGGTCCATCGAATCTGAAAGCTGGTATTGATGTTTATTTACAGCCATTGATCGATGATCTGAAGAAGTTGTGGACCGGCATGGAAACGTTTGATATTATAAGGAAGCGAAATTTTACAATGAAGGCAGCTTTGATGTGGACCATTAATGACTTCCCTGCTTATGGTATGTTGTCTGGTTGGTGTAATCATGGCAAATTTGCATGTCCGCATTGCATGGAGTATACAAAGGCTTTTACTTTAAAACATGGAGGGAAAAGTTCTTGGTTTAATTCGCATCGTTGGTTCTTACCAAGAGATCATCCATTTAGACGAAACAAGAACGCCTTCAAAAAGGGAGAAGTTGAAATAGATGAGCCGCCGCCTAGGTTTACACCAGAACAGATTTGGACGAGAGTAATGGAACTGCCCAAAGTCACTGACAATGGTCGTGTGTCCAGATTACCAGGATACGAGGAGGTGCATAATTGAACAAAAAGAAGTATTTTTTGGGATCTCCCGTACTAGAAAGATACTTTGTTGAGACACAATCTCGATGTCATGCACATAGAAAAGAATTTTTTTGACAACATATTCAACACAACCATGAATGTGAGTGGCAAGACCAAAGATACCGAGAAGGGAAGAATGGACTTAGCTTTGTACTGTAGGCGACCAGACTTGGCATTGAAGCGGCATGCTAATGGGAAAATGTTAAAGCCCAAAGCCAATTAAGTTTATCTGCTGAGGAAGCAAAGTTAGTTTGTGAGTGGATAACAGAACTAAGGATGCCAAACGGTTATTCTTCGAATTTGGCAAGATGTGCTGATGTCAGCAAGGGAAGGATGGATGGGATGAAAAGCCATGATTTTCATGTATTCATGGAGTGTTTACTTTCTATTGCTTTTAGTTCCTTGCCAATCCATGTCTTGAATTCGCTTACTGAATTGAGTCAATTCTTTAAGGATTTGTGTTCTGCAACGTTAAGGGACAATGAACTGATAAGGATGGAGCAGAACATTCCAATCATTCTATGCAAGTTGGAGAGAATATTTCCCCCCGGTTTCTTTGATTCCATGGAACATCTCCCAGTTCATCTCGCATATGAAGTAAGGCTTGGTGGACCTGTTCAATATAGGTGGATGTATCCATTTGAAAGGTATATATAACTATCATACAATTTTTCAGTGTGGTTTACGCAACAGGTAAGTATATTCAAATTCTGTACATAGGATTACATAACTTTTTAGCATCTAACATAAGGAATTTATCCATACGTAGGTTTCCCGTGAGGCACCAACTCCTCTCAACAAACATTTAAGGAACTTATCTGACGGTCCTTATTCATGTGTCAAAGAATGACACACATTCTTCGTGAACGGGTACAAATTTCATACCCATTTATGGACGGAGGGTAAAAAAATAATTAACAGCGTGGTTTATGTGAAGGGCATCATAGAAGGGGGTGAAGATGACTTCTGCGGAGTAATCCAACATATATATGAATTGGCATATACTACTTTAGACTATACTAAAAGAATAGTTCTATTTTATTGTAATTGGTTTGATCCATCCATTAGAGGCACAAAATTAAATTCCAAATATAATACGGTGGACATCCGCATGGGTGGCAGATATCAAAACTTTGATCTGTTTATCCTAGCACAGAATGTGAGACAAGTGTATTATGTCCCGTACCCAGCAACTCGAAAGGACAAACTGAGGTTGGTGTGTCGTCGTCAAGACGAAACCAAGGGGTTGCATTGAAGCCGATGATCAGCAGGAAGATGTGCCTTATCAAGTGGATGAAATGTCTCATGTAAATGAAGGCATTGAAGTTAAGCGTACTGTTGGTTTACGGGACTTGAAAACTGCTGGTGAAGAAGTGGATACTGATAACTTGTCATCCGTTCAGGAGCATTTGGATGAAAAAGACGAAGTCATTGATTCAGGAGAAGAAAATGTTGAAATTAGATCTGAAGATGATGGAGACTTTTTGTCAAATTCTGAATAAAACTTAAGATCATGTAACTTGTCAAAACTATGAATGGAACTTAGAAAATTATCTTTCTATCTTAGATGATTATTCGTAATTATTTTATTATTTCATCTTTACATTAAATTGCTCTATAGACACATGGCATCTGAAGAACGTGATCCACCGCCACCCATACCACCCACAGGTGGCAAGGGTAAGGGTGTCGTCATTGCTCCTCGTTCGACTCGTCGTCGAACCAGGGCACCTCGCATGGTTACTCGTGACGTTGCAGACGGTTTCGTGTCTATCCCTTCGACATCTGTCCCTCCGATGTCTGCACTCCCATCACGCCTGCCTGCACCTACACAGCGACCACATACACCGCAGGCAGCACCGCCTCCACTGGCTGCACCTACTCCATCGATTTTACCTACGCCATTCACGGCATCCGGGATCAATATGATTCCCACCCCGGGGTTTGAGACACATACACATCGGGGCGCTTCTAGTTCAGCTGGTGTGGGTGCATCGTCACCTGGTCATCAGACTATAGAGTAGGAGCAGGAGTATAGTCCAGGGTATACACCCTCACCTTCAAAGGCGGATGCAGAGGAGGAGGAGGAGGAGGAGGAGGTTGAGGTCATCGTCGATGGTCAACCTATCATCAAGCCATCTGGTAAAGGGTAAGAATTAATAAAATAAATTTATTCAATTTTAATTATATGTTTTTACTTGATATTGATTCACATGCTTTTACTATTAAGGTTACTTCCTTTGAAGGTAACTTCAAATAACATCACAGTTGTTATTGAGTCGATATTCCATTATCCTTAGTTCACATGGTTAGAACCAAAACAGTAATGACTAATGACCCCTAAAAGTTTTAATGATTAACAAAGTTATTATATGTTTATTGAAAATACTCGAAGTCAAGTTTATGCTAATCCATAAGGTCAAAAGACCTTTGTATGTTTCTGACTTCAGATAGCTCTCCAAAAACCAAAGTTTCACCTAGCTCTTAAAGGACAACTCACTACAATATCTTCGTCCAAAGAAACTAAATGGTAAAGGTTTACGTCCAAATGTTTACACTGCTTTATCGTCCAATTGTTTATAATCATTGTGCGTCCAATTGTCTTCAATGCGTATGCGTCCAATTGTTTTTAACTATTGTGCGTCCAATTGTCTTCAAATGCGTATGCGTCCAATTGTCTACAACACTTGTGCGTCCAATTATATATTTGCCTGTGCGTCCACTAACTTCTTTTTGTAGATGACGTGGCACTTTCTTATTCAAAAGTCTTAAATGGTTTTAAGGAAATATCTTTTTCACATAAAGACAAAAGAAGGTACGAACGTCGTACAAAGCAAATCACGTAGAGCAAAACGCTTGTCGGCCATCAAAGCAAAATCAGTTTGCTACCATTCAAGCTGTTACTACCTCCTCATTCTGAAAGGACAATTACATAACGGAAAACAACTGCCAAATGATCTGTGCCTAACGGATATTTGATTGAGTCTAAAGGGAAAAGTTCTTCCTATATTTTGAAATCAGAAGGTCAAGACAAAAGATATAAGAAGATCACCCTCTGAAGAACAAAACACAGACAACACACGAGCAAGAAAATATTTAAGAGATTTCATTGTGCAAACAAAAAGCCAAAAAGCTTTCATCTCAGTTTTTGATCTGTAAACCTTCTCATTCTTTCATTGTAAAGTTGTAAACAAATTGTCAAGAGCTATATCGTGTAATACTCTCACTGTTGTGAGTTTGTAAAAAGCTCAGAAAAACCGCTCTCAAATCTTAGGATTTGTTGAGCCCGAAGAGGCTTGTCTGTAAAAGAACACTTGTTGCCTGGAGAGGTGCAGAATACTTGGAGTTGTAGTCTTGGAGGGCCTTGGAAACAGCTTGTATTAAGTGCTAAGAGTTTTAGTGGAAAAATCTTCTGGAGGAAGGGACTGGACGTAGCTCTTTGTTTTGAAAAAGTGAACCAGGATATATCTTTGTGTGAATCTCTCTTTCTCTATCTCGTTAAGTTTTTATTTATTACTAACTTGGGGATTGAAAACAAAGTATCTTAATCACCTATAAACGTTTTAGTGTGTTCTTTCATCTTCCTGCTTTAAACGTTTGTTTTAAAAAAAAAGGTTTTCAAAAATCGGTTAAGAATCACAATTCAACCCCCTTTCTTGTGTTTCCCTGTTTCACTTTCAATGGGGATAGCTCAATGACAATGAGAGGCGGAGTTTCTTTGACGCTTATAGAGTAAGTTGTAATTTTCAATTTACTTAATATGTTTTGGCTTATTATTTCATATAAATTATTAATATAATAAATTACTATTTATGTATTTCTAATGCAGACAAAGTTGCTTGGAGAGCCGAACATGAAGCATTGGTCGAGAGGAACTTTCATATGAAGGCCTCCCATCGCCTATCTGATATACTCAGGGACGCTCGCTTGAGGGACGAGCGACCCTCATGGATGTGAGATGCAGTTTGGGATGCCCTATCCCACCACTGGGCTACTGCTAATTTCCAGAAAAAATCAGCCCAAGCAAAGAAAAATAGGGCATCAAAGAAGGGTGGAAACCTGCACATAGGAGGTTCCATCTGCCAGGCGAATACTTTGAGCGTCTGGTACATTCATTCATATTTCATACATATGTGACTCGTATTGTTTTTTTAATTATTGTTTACTTATAATTTATGTTTGTGTACGTACAGGTTAGGGATAGAAGGGGACCAGTGCCGATTAACGAGCACCACCGCCACACCCATACTAGGAAGGGTACTGGCGAGTATGTAGATGAGCGCTCTAGGCGCACTCAGGTAATGCCTCATTTATTAATAGTTTTAAAATGTATGGTTTTATTATATATAGTCTTCATTAATTTGTTTGATTATGCATAACAGGAGGAGTTCGAGAAGAGGATGTCTCAGGCAACAGCATCTTCCTCCACCCCACTTGAGCCCGAGGAGGAGCAGCGGCTTGCACTGCGTGTTTGGGCTGAGGTTGTTGGCGGTAAGAAGAAAGGTCATCTTTACGGTACAAGAGACCTTTCCGGTAACTATCGGAAAGGGTCTTCGCGCTTTAATATCAGCGCCACAGCATCCACCGGAGCCAGTCGCCACGCTGATCAGTAGATTGCAGTGCTGAGGCGGAGACTGGTTGAGTCCGAGCGTCGTGCCGAGGAACGTGAGCGGCGGATGGAGCAGATGCTACTAAGCATACAACAAATGCACCAATAGCCCCCCGGCAGCAGCCCCCCATCTAGATCAGCTGACCAGTCACACCAGGGCCGATGATGATAAGGACTTTTTCGATAATCTTATCCAGTCTCCTCATCATTATGATAGGGATTATTAGATTTTCATATTAGTTTTTTTATTTATGTTTCTCTGTATTATAAGAACATATGTTATTTATTATTTGGATATAATTTTAAATTTTTTAATGTTATTTTTAATTTTATTTTGCACTATTTATTTAATTAATATTTGTAAATAATTAATAACAAAGAAAAGTATTTAATAAATTTAAAATATAATTAATTAATAATTAATTAATTAAAAAATAATTTAATACACCGTCGGTAATGACCATCAACACTTTACCGACTGCTTGACCGTTGGTAACATTACCGACAAGTCTTTTTTCGACGGATACTTGACCGTCGGAAATTTACTGGTACCGACAGATTTTAATGATTATCGACGGCCGTCGGTAATGAGCTATTTTCTTATAGTGAATCATGTATACAATTTTGAATATATCGTACTTTAGTGGGAAATTGAAAAGAAATTTATGCAGACATAGTTAATGGATAGCAACCACAGGATCCAGCCTCAGAGTAAAACAGAGCCAGCATCCACCAATTTTGTGTCCGAAGTTTTTCTCAAACAAAGCCAACCTTAAAAAGTAAAACGGAAAAAATTTATAAATAAAAAAAAAAAAAAGAAGGATGAACCGACCAATCACCTTACATAAGAGAATGTGCAAAAGATTCAGAACAAAATTAAATCCTAATTTTACCATGGGTAGTAACAACAACCCAGCACTTCTTAAGAATCAACCATGGATTCTACCATTCAAGAAACCATCATAACAATGTTTATGGTAAAGAAAAGGGAAAAAAAGAAAATAAGAGCAGCTGTTTCCACACGATCTGTAATAAACCTCCAAAATATTGCACCATAAACACACAATTACAGCTATTTCACAGCTCACCCGACGTCAAAGTCTTTGCTATTAAGCACTCCCACATTCAAGTATACAGATTATGCAAAAGCACACCCAGTACCCACACATAGCACATTTATGGACAGAGCTCCAATTAAACTACTGTGATTTTAATATTTATTCGCACAAACAATGTAGTATAAAAAATTACAAAAATATTGATTGATAAATGACAATTAAAAAATAACATAATATATAGTATTACCTTTTCTCTAGTGGCTTCCCAAAGAGGACCAAGAGCAGGATGTAGAAGGATGACAAATGGTGATCCAGAATCAACATAGTTTTCATTAATCTGCAGCAGAGATAATACAAGATATAAAATACTTGAATGTACCTAGAAAAGATAATCATCCACCTTTGAGAAACTTACATGCATTACAAACTTATAGTTGTTGAAAAACAAATGAAATATTCATAAATTAATTCATAATATAAACAAAAACATTGATAAACAAATAAAATATTATATTTGTTGAGAATGACTCAAAATCAATAAATCTGCCATAAGATCATTCTGGAGAATTCGTTGAACGAATTGGATCTCGCTAAGCGAGACAGAGGAATTTCAAGTTCTGCATCACTGTCTCAATTTCGCTAAGGGAATGGAAACTCGCTAAGCGAAATTCACGTTTCTGAAAAATGCCAGAAATAAAGCAAATGGCTCAAGCATCTATAAATAAAAGGTTATTGGATGGATACAAGAGGTGTGAAGATTCAGAATCCATGCTTAGACTTGTGTAACTTCCAAAAGTAAGATTGAAAGGAGATTTAAAGGGGATTTGTGAGTAAGAGAGTTCTAGAATAGCAATTCTATCTTGAGAGAATCTTCGAGTGATTTTTAAGATAATGAGAAAGTGCATAGGAGTAGAAATAGCTATCTTGGAGGTATTTCTTGAAGGCATGATATGAATCATATGGGTGTACAAGAATATGCAATATAGGTAGAGATTTCTATTGTAAAGCTTTGTATCTCTTTGTTCATGATAGTGAAGATTGACTGCTCTCTTTCATGGATATAGGTCGTATTGATCGAACCACATAAATCGGGTGTTTATCTCTTTTATGGTTTTAGTTTTTTTGGTGTATTTATATCTTGTTAGTATTATGACACAACTGATGCAATAATATGAAGGAGAAGTGCATATACGCTAAACGGTGCATCAAAGGAGCATAGCCCTTCTCAACGATGAAACCCCTCATCTTCTACGAAGTCCTCATCCTGCATATGTCAAATGGGATAAAAAAATTAGAATGAAGGAAGTTTGTAGAGAAAAAATTAGAGAATAAAGAAGAAAAATCAAGAAGGAGCGAAGAAGCTTGAACAATAACGAAGGTAGGTAATAAGGAAGCTTCTCTTTGAAGCCTTGTGAAAAGTGAAAGTCACGGGAAAGAGAACAAAGCTTTTCTGGAAAGCTTTGTGAAATGGTAAAAAGAAAAGTCACCGGAAAGATACAAACCGTAAAACAAAGAAAGAGAAACTGCATAGATTGCAGAGCATAAAAAAGTTGATAGAAGAAATAATAAAAAAAAAAAGAGAAATAAAATAAAATAAAATAGAATTGAGAGGAAAGCAAGATGTCAGTATTAGTATAGGTGTTTTGAGCGGGAAAAAGTGATTGTCATTGCTTGATTTTACTCATAGGAGTTGATTTTACTATGAGTAATATTAGATTGACACTCAACATATAGATAATATATGGTCGATATCGTACATCATAGGTATAAATGATAAAATAGTAATAAAACAATTCAATAATCATCACTCTCAAGACACATAATTGATTTTCCACTTATTTATTGTTTTCTTCTCTCTCATCATGTATTTCATCACTCTCAAGATAATCACCTGATATTTCTCTCATCTCAACACTCTTCTAAGCTGATCTTCACCCGTCTGATGAAGATATATGACCCGTCTGACCAAGAAAGTTCACCCGTCTACTCTCACTTTCACCCGTCTGAAACTGAAGATCTTCACCCTTCTGATGACTATCAGTGAAGAAATGTTCACCCGTCTGGTTCACCCGTCTGACGACTCTCAGACGGATGAACATTTCTTCACTAATAGTCATCAGACGGGTGAAGATCTTCAGCTTTAGACGGATGAATCGGACGGGTGAATATTTCCTTACAGAGAGTCATCAGACGGGTGATGTAGACGGATGAACATTTCTTCACTCGGAATCATCAGACGGGTGAAGATCTTCAGCTTCAGACGGATGAAAGTGAAAGTAGACGGGTGAGCTTTCTCGGTCAGACGTGTCATATATCTTCATCAGACGGGTGAAGATCAGCTTAGATGAGTGTTGAGATGAGAGAAATATCAGGTGAGTGTCTTGGGAGTGATGAAATACATGATGAGAGAGAAGAAAACAATAAATAAGTAGGAAAGCGATTATGTGTCTTGGGAGTGATGATTGTTAAGTTATTTTATTACTATTTTACCATTTACACCTACGGTATTACCTTAGGTGTCCCAAATTTGGTTGTCAACTTAACATTTCTCTTTCATTATATAGGAATAAATTGATTGATTCATCATACAACACTTTCAAGACATTTTCAATGTTATTTATGGATTTTATCGGTAAACATTATCAATATAAAGATTTTTTACATTATCAACCAATTATAAATTTGTCACATTATTAAAAATATTTGACTCTTATCCTAACTATCTTAAAAGTCATACATATCATGATTTATGATTGATTGATAATGTAAAATTTTTATACTGACAATATATACCAATTAAACTCTTATTTTATTAAAAAAAAACCCTTATTTTTATAATTTAACGATAAAGGCGTGTCATTTTGGTCTTCAAAAGACTTTTGTTATTAATTTAATCTCTCATGAATGTAAAATATCATTACTTTAGTCCTCTTAAGATTTTTAACGTCAATTTAGCACATCAATCAAATATTTAAAATCAATTAATTAAAAAAAAAAAACTTTCAAGGCATTTTCAATGTTATTTTATTGAGTTTAGTCACTGCCAACGATGGTGGATATTTTGTACCTATGTCATGGTTACAAAAAAAAAAATTATTTTATTGAGTAAGCCCTTATTTTTATTTTTATCATCTAACAATACAAGCGTATGCCATTTTAGTTTTTAAAATATTTTGTTATTAATTTAATTTTGTTATCAATCATATTTTTTTATCAGCTCCCTCAATCATATAAAACTTCATCAAATTAATCTTTAAATTATGACTGCCTTACACTTAGTATTTTATGCTTATATATTCTGAGGACAAAAATAAGAATTTACTTTAATTTACTATTCATAAGGTGTGCTAAAAGTATAATTGACAAATTTCATTAATGGCAAAGTGATACTTTGTTTCACTTTACTTCTTAAAATGCATGTCTCTTCAAATACAAAAGCAATGCTACTTAATCTTCACTTGTCTTCCCCAGTTTGGGTTTGTATGTTTACATATCATCTTTTTCCTTCATTATTGAAAGGTGAACAGACGAGGATAACCAAGATCTAAAGGTGAATGATTAGGGAAATAAGATTAGGCAAATCATTAAGGGGGATTAAGTTTCAATGTTACGTCCTTCATTCAGATTAACTTTTGGATAAAATCCTAGAAGTTTTATAACTCACAGTCATGATGTGAGTCATATCCAATGCATTATGACAAGAGAGATTAATCTAGCTCTCATGTTCCAAAACTTGTCCTCATACACTCAAACCAGTGTTTGGACGTGAAAGATAGGGTTTTCCAGAGGGTTGTTTTAGCTTTCAACTCGACCATATATCTAGCATCTAGGTTTGAACTCGTTATTTCATATAGGTTATCAGCATTATTACGAATAGAAACCTATATATAATTCAAAAGCAAACATCCAAGGGCCTGCTTCATTTAAATGGCAAACAATGTTACACGATCTGCAAAATAATGTGTGATTGTGGTTCAATTTGGTGGGAATACCACATCACCTTTCACGGGCTTGACTAAATACTTCAATTTAATAAAATAAAATAAAAACCATCATATAAATCATTCATAAATTTAAAGAGTTTAATTACTATATGCTAGCCATGTAAAACTTTTTATACCGTTAACTAATAATAAATCATGATATGAGTGACTTTTAAGATAAAGTATTGATTGACAGTACAAATTTTCTTTACAAGTTAAATCCACGCAAATCATAACTTACCATTTGGGAAGACCATCTTTACTGTAACAGCAGCAAATTGGGATGACAAGTGCCAATTTCTAAGTGGTCCATATTAAAATTGAATACATTGTGGAAACATAGTTTTCGTAGTGTATTAAAAAAATTGAATATACTACGGAAACTATAGTTTTCGTAATGTAAAAAAACGTGAATATATTACGGAAACTATAGTTTTCGTAATGTAAAAAATTGAATATTAATGTATTAAAAATTGTATACATTACGGAAACTAATGTATTAAAAATTTGAATACACTACGGAAACTATAGTTTCCGTAATGTAAAAAAAACTTGAATACATTATGAAAATTATAGTTTCCATAGTTTTCGTAATGTATTAAAAATTATATACATTTCCCGTAATGGCTATAGTTTCCGTAATGTAAAAAAACTTTAATACATTCGTAATGTATATAGTTTTTAATACATATTCAATATTTTACATTTTTACATTACATAATATATTAAAAATTGTATACATTAATGTAAAAAATTGAATAGTTTCCTTATCGTATTAAAAAAAATTGAATAGACCGTAAAAAACTATAGTTTCCATAATGTTTCCTTAAAAAACTTGAATACACTATTGAATTGTTATTATTTATTGATGGTCTCAAACCTAATCAGTCAATCTTATTTCTAATTAAAATATGTAGTTTAATTAACAATTTTTATAAAAAGTAAAAAAAAGTATCACAAGTTATTTTTTTATTTAATTTTTTAATTTAAAAAATGGACTAATGTATAATTAAAAAGCCAAAAATATATATTATCAAATAATTTTATATTTTTTAATTTAATTGCATAAAAAAATCAAATAATATTAAAATTTATTTTTGAAACAAAATTGTAATTTTGATGTAAGGGTAATTTTATTATTTATGAATATTTTATATCATATCTTACCACTATTTGATGTGCATCAAACATCAGATAGGATAAGAGCTTATCATGCTCATATCCTATCTTATCCTTATTCAGCTCTTCAATCCTATCTATCTTTATCCTATTCTGACCACTAAACGAACCCTCACCTAAATGTCTTTGTTACTCTTTGTAATTCAAATTTTTAAAATTGAAAACTAATAAACTAAAAAAAAAAAAAATAACATTCAGTAATACATTCAACCCTAACATCTACCAGCACAACACTCATCCCACCCACCAAGTCTCACATTCTCAACACTGCAAGTCTTGACGCTGGAACCCTACCCGCACAACTCCTCCTCCACTTCTGCTCAGGACCTCGCTGCTGCTTTTGCTCACTTGCTTGGCGTCATTTCTGCTCGGCCTCCGTCGCTCTCACTATCTGTCCGTGGCGTCTTGCTCTCTCTCCGTTGTGTCTCACTTTCTTCCAACCGGTCACCGCTCACTCTCTTCTAACCAGTCGCCTTTGTCAGATTCAAGGTAAGGGTCTCTTACAATCTTTGATCTCTCATGTTTATTGTCAATGTCTTTATACTTATTAATTTATTATTGATTTGTAGCTTAATAATTGAAGGCTCTGTTTTTTTATATTGCTTGCTTACATTTAATTTATGGACCTTGATGCATTCTGTTTTATGCAGTATTGTTTGTTGAGTTGGACATTGTTTTTTCATAGTTGCCTTTCTAGGGTCTAGGTTGACTGGGTGTTGTGCTTGAGATATTTGACTATGTGTTTAGGTGGCTCATGCATTTTTTTGATGATGGTGCATTGAATTTGATTGGTTGCTCATGCACTCTCATACTGACTGTTTTCCAGTATTTTTTTGTTTAGTTGGCTAATGCACTCTTATAATATAAAAGTATTTAAAAAAGGAATTATTTGAAAAATTTGCTGAAACAGCTAGACGCAGATTTTGGAACCAGTGTAGCGATTGCAAATAACAGCATAAGATCATTCATCATCTTTTTTCGTGAAAATGCTGCCATAGTTGTAAGTGGCATATTGTTCCTTCATATTATATATAGTAATAGTAATACTGAATTAAATTACAAAAGAGGTTGTTTTCAATACTTTGATGAACTTTATTTGAAGACAACTTTGTTATGTGTAATGTACAATGTTGAACTAATATATAGATTTCTAATTACAATTTTCTAAATGTCAACTATGACAATGGTACCTGTTCAGAAATTTCCTCCTCGGTTTACAAACAACTGGGGACAAACACTTACAAATCCGTTGACATTTAACATAACGGATGGTCACGAATGGGAGGTGCATTTTAGGGCACTTTATGGTGACTATTGGCTAGACAGGGGATGGTTTGAATTTTCAGAGACATACAACCTGCAAAAAGATCGTCTTTTATACTTCAACTACATTGGAAATTCAAATTTCAAAGTAGTAGTATTCTTGATGTCTGCATTAGAGATGCCACATCCTACGACGGCAGTTGGACATCTGCCAACACATTTCTTTAAGCCTATCTTTAGTGGTAATGATATTCAGATGATTGTAAGTATTTTATAATATTCAACTGCTGAAAATTGACAATATGTGTAATGAATATTTTTAAGGTCCATTACATTAGTCTATTTTTTTGTTATATTCCTGAGATCATTAAATGGTTAATTGGATATTTTTTGTAGTCGTTACCTGCTGCATTTTTATCCATGTTTGGAGACACTCTACCACATCCATTGAACTTAAGTCATGCAGATGGAACCACTTGGATAATGGATTGGAGTATTGCAAGAGGTAAATTGTGGATTAAAAGAGGGTGGTTCGAGTTTGCTAGGAATTACTCAATAGAATATGGTAGTATACTTATTTTTAAATATGATGGAACATCCCACTTTGAGGTTACCATAATGAAGAATGAGATGTATTTCATTAATGATCCCGGGCACCCAGCAAATGACCCTAATGTACAGATGGATGTTGTTCAACAGACCCTAGGGACCACAACAATTAGCAAAGCAATTGCATCCAGCAAACAACCACTGGTTAGTTTGCAATATTATTTGTTTCATGTTGCTTTATTTTAAGAATCGTTGTTTTTTTAAGGATCGATTTAACAAATGGTTATCTTCATTGTAGGTTATTCCAATGAATGTCGTCCAAACATGGTTACAAGATAGGCCAACTGAAATTAAAGTCATGCTGCAATGGGGCCAGATTTGTACATGGTCACTTATATAGATTGAGTACCGACCAAATCAATGCCTAATTGGGAAAGGGTGGTATGAGTTTGTCAGAAGTTATCCTATTCGATATGGAAACAATGTACGATTTTACATTGTAAACAGCAGTAGAATATTTCGAATTCAAGTAACTTGAGATAATATTTACACACTATTGTATTACCTTGAAGTTGTATATTGAAATTTACATTTTTTATAACCTTAAATTAAAGTCTTCTGTCATGAAATTTTGAACCATTAGCTAATGTGCACATCCTATTGTTTTGTAAACTTTTATTTAGCATTTGTCGAGTTGTTTTTGTTATGTTTTGGAATTTCTAATGTTAATATTAAGTTTATGTAGTTTTACTGTAATGTTTCATATGGTGAATATATTTAGGCAAAAAAAAGTTCATCTATTCTTATGTATAATATCATCAATTACAATAAGGTTTATATATTTACAAAAAATTCTTTGAGGAACATTCTTAATTGTATATAAAATAATAGATAATAAATATAGTAAATGTTAGAAATTGTTACAAAACTATTACAAGCTATTACAATACACATATTGTCCTTTGCATACCACGGGTGTAGCACTAGTATATCTATAAGACTATATCCATGAATGAAAAGAGTCTATTATACTATGTATTGACACTCAATTTTCTCTGGGCTCTAGTTTTTTTTTTTTTTTATCATACTCCGGGATCTAGTTGACAACCCCCTTCTACGATTTCCTCTAGACTCTAGTACTTTACGAGACTTCTCATCACTTTTTTTTTTTTTTACTGGGAGACTTCTCATCACTTAGAGTCCATTTGTTTGGACATTTTTTCTTTTAAAATGTTTTTTTTATCAAAAAAATCACTGTTGGTATGATATTCATATTTTTTTTGGTTGGCAGTTACTAAGAGAAAAAAACTGAAATTCAGCTTTGAAGAAAATCTAAATTTTTTAGATTCACAAAAATATTTGTCAAAAATGTTTTAAGAGATTCAATTTTTTTAAGCCTAAACAAACAAGCTTCATGCCCTTTATGATACCTAAAACAATTTTTCATACAAGTATACATCTCACACAGCCAATCACTTCCATAGATTATTTTTATCAAGATATGATTTTCTTAATCTTTTATTTAAAAATAAATATTTTTTTGTACTATCTCTCACGTTCACGTATGTTCTATATTTTTCTCGTATCTTTCATCTATCAATGGTATTAATTAAAATTTTGAATTTACTAATAAAATAAGAAATTATATTGACAATATCAACAATCTAAACCTTGATTTTCATAGCCAACAAACATTACTCAAAATCTTCAAATCTTCTTTGATCAAAAAAAAAAAATCTTCAAATCTTCTTCACCTTTATTGTTAATCATCAAACCGCATCAAACCAATAATTGCCAAAAAATCTTTCAATTAATTTCACACTTGCGCAGTTGATTGAGACTTCAGTTGCATATATAACTTTGTTTTTAAAAAACCATTTTACCTTATATAAAAAAAAAAAACCATTTTACCAAAATACTCATTTGTTCTCACAAGGGTTATCAAAATGCTCATGGGTTCCCTCACACTTGCATTCATAACATTCTCACATTTCAAGTATTGGATGGTGTCATCAAGAGTGTAGTTCGCCTTCAAATTGGATCACACATACTCTTCTTCATATTTGTACCATTGTTATCTATCATACTTAATACTTCACCTGAACTCCACATTGCTAGGAATCCTTTAAACACAAGGGATTCCATACATAGATCCACCAAGAACCGCTTTCTCTCACCAATACTCCTCTCACCAACCTCCACATGGATCTACTACTACGTGACTCCTTGAATTTCCGCGGCTCAACTTGCATACCACGATTATTTGGTGACGAGAAATGCTAGCAACATACTTTCTAACACTTTCTTTCCAACACTCTCTCTCCTATTTGTTGAAATTCATCCGTATAAATTAATGGAACTCATTTGAATTTTAACCAATAAAAAGGAGTGTGTTAAGAAGAATATTAGAGAGTGTGTTGATAGCACTCCTTGTAAACTCAATATCAATGATTTTTTATGATTTTACTAGACAAAACTTATTTCACACCATCACTTTGAGGTAGACATTGAAGATGACTAGTGACTACCTCTATTATTTGTTAATTCCACACAAGCTGTTTCGCATATAATAATAAATTTATTTGTTACAAGCCCTGATAAATAAGATCGTAGTACAAACACAGCATTACTTTCTACTAATAAAGGACGACGGTTGCTCAATTTCTTCTTTGCCTTTCAGAGCTCAAGAACTAAGTCTGCAATGCACAGAACAAACCGAGTCAGGGTAGAAGACTGAAATTGAAAGTGGGCATGCTACAAGGCATGTGAGTAGGTAACTAACGATTCATTGGCCAACCAGATCAATTGGCACCGACCGAAGTACCCAGAATGAAGTGTTGTCTCATTTTGGTATTACACACTTTGTCCCCTCCAAAAAAAAAAAACTATTTTGCCACATTAGTTTACTTTCTAACATTACATTAAATTTTTAACCAATGTGGCAAAATACTATTTATGAGGACAGGAAGTGTAACACTAAATTGAGTCAACAAATCTTCATTCAAGTACAAAAAAAAAACAATTATTCCTAAAATAGATGAAGTCCATGTTATATAGGCCCAAATGATTTGCTATGTTACAAATTTTTGCTGCTTTCATCAAGTGAATTATAAAATTCTACAATGAGCTAATAAGATATAAATAGTCTTGTTACTACGAGAATTGAATACGGACATTTAATATGTACTTACAATCTGCATCTGTTTTGATCCAGTGCTCCCTATTCCCAGATGAATCTTCCTCTGGATACACCAGGTCACCTTTGTTATGGCCTCCATCATTGATTATTTTCTTCTTGTTCTCATTCTTTCGATGTTTAGCAGACTTGTGTGCAGCTGTTGAACTTTCAGGGTGAACTTTCTTGCGGAACATGTGGAGAATCTACAAGCCACAAGTTATCATAGTGGAAATACAGCTGAAGTTATAACCACAACAATACCATTGATCTTCCAAGACTAAGAACACAAATAAATAATATATTAATTAAGGAAAAAAAGATATAAAAAAGTGGAAAGGTTGGTGAAGGGGAGACCAAAGGGAATATAAAAAGGACATTATAGTGCAGAGCTAAGAAGTCAATTTTAAGAATGATGGTTACTTTATATGACACCCCTTTACACAACATCTTTTTATACAATTTTAATGTAACACATTGATAATCATTACTTTACTAAAGATTATTGTAATGTGTCATACATTTATTCTAATTAGGATAAATAAGGGTCAATAGAAAATTATGGTAGGATAATTATAGAATCAGTGTGTGCACCTTATTCAGTTTTGTCTCTGCTGAAGCAAAATCAACAGACCCACCACTTATTGATGTAGAACTCTTTGAAGAAGTATGGAGCATTCTTTTTTTCAGCTTTTCTTTCATCAGGTTCATGCCAGATTTATCAGCTTCCCTCTCAGTTCTTTTGTCCTCCTTTTCACATTTTGCACTAAAATTCTCCTCAGCTAATTTGCTTCTCTGAAACAGCTCCCCAAGTGAAGTCCTATGTTCTTTCTTTGCCACTGTTGTTGTTTCAGATAGTTCAACAGCTGTCCCAAAAAGGTATCCCTGCAGTGGACAAATTGAAGTTCCATTCCCATTTGAAACCCTACCTTCTATTGGCTTTCCACTCAGTGTTATTATGCTAACATGGCTATTTCTCCCAGTGCTGACATGGCTATTTCTGCTAGATGAATCATTGCTGACATCATCATTGGTTTCAGCTCCTAGCACTTTCTCTAACTCATCATTGATCAGCTTCAGATCATTTTCAGTGACTTCATCTTCCTTTTCAGTTATACTATCAACAGAGATAGCAAATGTTGGTGTTGATGGGTAAGAAATAACCTGTTCTGAACCAAGAGTTCCAATTGCTAGGAATCCAGGGAAGAGATCACACATAGCAGCTGGTGATTCTCCCTCATAGTCATCATCTACTTTTGCTGCTTCTAGACCAGCAAAAGAGTTTCTGATGTTGTGGCATTTTTGGGTTTGTTTGAAATGTTTGATCCCAGGGTTTGGTTTGAGATAGCTTTGTTCATCATCAAGTGATGGCTGCCCTGAAAGACAATTGCAAGAATGACCTGACACAAAAACATAAGTAGGAAGAACTTGGAAAATTATGTGGCAAAACATGAAGCAGAATTCCATAATAGCACTCAGCAAGACTCACTGTCTAATTCAGATCTCAATGCTAGTATTCCTCAAATGAGAGAAGAAAAAATATCTATATACATAGACTAAGCAATAGAAGATATTTTATGAGTCTTATTACTTTTAACAACATTTGAAACAGTCTATTTTGTAATCAGTACTTTTAGTTTACTTTTTATCAATATTCAAATTTAGTTAATAATAGTTGACAGCTATGTCTTCATGGTATTTGTGGTCTTATGTGTATGCAAAACTATTTGAGTTCTCCTTAGCTACCTGCTATATAGTTCCAAGGTCATCTCAGAAATCAAGTAATCTACTACTTAGCATGATGAGTAAATTCTTCATTCATGCTCTATCCCTGGTTGTTTACTAATGTGATGGTCATCAGCTTGTAGTTAATGCATGAGGAACATAAATATTAGGCTTGCCGACAGTATATAACTTACCAATAACCAAGTCTTTGAACTGTTCAGTGCTATTCTGACGAAATTTCCTGTGCATCCAGCCAAGTAGCTGCAGCAAAGAAATGCAAAACCAAATTAGAAGAGTATGTATAGTTGATTTTAGTTATGCATGATGAATCTTACCTTCATCTTTCGACAATTCAAGAAAAACCTTGAACTTTGATTATCTAACTTGTGAGGATAAGGTAAAGAAGGAATATTATATCATGGTTAATTGATATTAGTTCATAAAGAACAAATTAAGTACTGCACAAAGCTAGTGATGGCTAATAGAGAGATAAAACGAGAAAAAACATAGAGATACTTACAAACATTGTTTGTTGTTGTATCCCAACATTATCAAGTGGGTCCTGAACAAATGCTAATCAGAATCATGTGCAAGGACGAATTAACATAAGGCTTTTGATTTTTATGCATGATTTAGTATAGAATATTTTTCTTATCAATTCTTGTGCCCAGTGTTAAAGATATCATACATAAGCTGTCTCACATCTTCTGGTTTGTACTTCGGCATGCATATTGAAGTATAGACTAGTATGATAAGTTCCTGTCACAGGTGTGCTAAATTGTACGTAAGCAGACCTGGAATTTAACATTTTGGACCTTGTGCTTTTCAGCTAGAATAGTGATGAACTATTGTTTGTATTGTGTCTCCTTTTTTTTTTTCTCTTTATGTCAACTATTATACTCATTCAAGTAGAAGTTAGAATAGTGTAGACCATGATAGAGTCCAGGGCCCATCCCTGCAACAGTGAAGGCAATTGGCTAAAAGTGCCCAATAGACACTTGAAGTTAGGGGTGGATATGGCTGGCAAAATAATTCTTGGACCCATTATCCATCCAGTCCATCAATGAAAAAATTTATCCAATCCATCCATATATAAAAAAAAAAATAAGTGGGTTGGATTGGGTTGGATTCTTTTTTTTAATGGATGGTTCATGACTCATCCATATTGCTTTTTGTAAATCCGTTGGACCAAGAAAAAAAACATAATTGATTTTTTTTATCCATTCCAAAATATTTTTCACAAACCAAAAAAATCAAGTGAGAAGATTGGGACCCCCTTCAACCTTATATTCCAAGCATTTTGGACTTTTGGAAGTGGTAGCCAAACTTCGTGGAATATTGTAAAAGGTAGAGTTAAATATCAAAACAAACTTTCGTGATGATGATTAATTATTAGGGGACATATAAGAGGAGTGATAGTGTTTGTTGCCAGTGATTCTTGATTACCTGCTCTTCTCCATGTTACACCTCAGATTCTCAACGTGCAATGGCATAAAAAATTGGCATTAGCTTGCAGTCCTGCATATACCCTAGTTGCTCAGGCATTGAATTTAACCTCTGATGTTTCAAAAGTCTTTCTAACAGATTTTTTCTCATAAATTAGGACCGGCACGACTGACCACCGACCGCCTACCGGTCCGCCAGTCGACCAGCGACCCAGTCTGTAGGCTGTATGTGACAAATATTAAAATAAAAATGGATGGGTCTGATATCCATCCATATAAAAATGATTAATGGATGCGTTGGATGGTTTTTTATTAAATGGGTCATGGATGGATTGGATTTTTTTAATATATTTTTAATAGATCGAAATGGATTGGTGGATTGTTTTTGACTCATCTATTATAATCCGAATCAAAATCCATCCGATCCGTCCGTTTGCCACCCCTAGAGGGGACAAACCCACGCGGCCGGACCGCAAACCAAGCAACCTGGCAAGAAAAGGAAGTAATCAGGCGGGTCAACGGGTTTTTGGTTCAGCATTTCAGTTTCACACGGATTTGGACGGGCAGGTTCGATTTTTAAAAAAATATTCCGTCGAAATCCGAACCCGACCCAGGATCAAAGGAGTAACGTTGGATTAAAAATGACGAGGATCAGTTGTAATGAATGGTTTAGATTATCCCATTTTGTGTTTATTTTCTCTCTAACTCTCTATTCTTTCAATCATTTTCACTCTGGTTTCCCTTGCCCTCTATAGTTTCCCAGTTTCCTTGAGTCTCCCTCTCTGTCTCTCCTTCCCCAATCTCTTCTCTTTCATTTCTTCAGAAGTGTCGCTCACTCTCTCGTTCCCCAGCCTCTGTACGTCGTCTCTCTCAATCTCAGGCAGTGATTTCTAAAGCCCCACAGCACATCAGTTCTCAATGCTTCAAAGCTCCGGCGAGCTCTCCAGATGTGCATCTCCTAAAAGTCCCACGAGTCTCCCACGAGCAGATCGCTGCAAATGGTGGTCATGCGCCAGATCTAAAAGTCGGAGTGTGCCAGATCTCTGCAAAAGGGAGGTGAGCGTTTTTTGTGACCAGATATGTTCGATGGTGGTCGAGAGTGGCGGATCTGTTCTTCAAGCACCAGATCTTCAAGGTTCAAGCCCTAGATTTGTGATTAATATTTTTGCTAGGTTGATTTTTTTGTTGCACTGTTTATGTTTGTTGTAACTTGTAATCTTAAAAGTTGAGTTTTTTCTGTAAGCTAGATCTATGTATTTTTATTATGATCTGGAATTTCTTCCTCATTTTGAAATTTGAAGCCAGATCAGTGTGCGATTATATTCATCTTGTTCTTTTGGGTTTATTTCTGTTGCTGGAATTTTGGCTCCTCTCTAAGCTTTCTGCAATTTGTTTTGTTTGACCCTAAACCGAGACAACCCACCCGCACACCCGCCGAACCGCCGAAACTGCCACTCGCCCAATCCGAGGGCACGAACGGACAGGAATGGGTGAGGTTTTTTGCTCTTCGATTTTTATTGGGTTGAGATTTTTTGGCCAGAAACCAACTGTGACCGACCGTTGTCCTCCCCTACTCAAAGTTATGGAAAAACTGACTAATATTTTCTCATTTCAAAAAGCACAAGAGAATACAATATATAGGTATCACTACATGAATAGTAATTTTTCTATATTAGGAAACCTAATTTTTACATATATATATATATATATGACATAATATAAAAAACTATACAATGTGGGACTATTTCTACATAACCCTCAAGCTGGTGAATAGATATCTATCATTCCCAATTTGCTAGTAAGATCCTAAAAAATGCACTTCGGACAACCCCTTAGTCAAGGCATCAGCTAGCTGATGTCTTGGAGGAACATAAGTAGTTGTTATCATTTTACTATCCAACTTCTTTTTGATGAAATGACAGACTATCTCAATGTGTTTTGCCCTGTCATGTTGAACTAGGTTTTAAGCAATAGTAATGGTTAATTTGTTGTCACAAAACAGCTTTATAGGGGCCTCATATTTTATTTTGAGGTCATCCAATATGATTTTAATCCATAGTAGCTCACATACTCTTTGAGCCATAGCTCGAAACCCATCCTTAACACTTGATCGTGCGACCACGCTTTATTTCGTGTTTCTTCATGTCACGAGATTACCTCCTAGGAACATACAATAACCAAAGGTTGATCTCATGTCAATGATTGATCCTTCATAGTTTGCATCTGTATACACCTCCATGGATAGTCTTCCACCCCTTCGAAATAATAATCCCCTTCCTAGTTTGGTCATAAGATATTGTTGAATCCTGTCCATAGCCTGCAAGTGTTTGACTCTTCGGTCATGCATAAATGGCTAACATCACTAGCAACATATGCTATATCTAGCCTGGTATGCGCCAGATATATCAATTTCTCAACTAACATCTGATATTGAGCTTTATAAATTGTGGGACTTTCTTCATCATTTCTCATTCTATGATTTTGTTTAATGGGCACTCCAATAGCCTTGCAACCAAGTTTCCTAGTCTCTCTAAGGAGATCAAGAATATATTTCCTTTGTGAGATGAAGATACTTTGTTTGGAATAGTCAACTTCAATTCTGAGAAAGTACTTCAGCCTCCCAAGATCTTTCATTTCAAACTGAGCATCTAATTTCTCCCTCAAAAATTGTTTCTCAGTCTCATCATCACCTAATATGATTATGTCATCCACATAACAAGTAGGACAGTGAGCTTACCTTCGTGTGAGTGCTTAATGAAGAGAATATGATCACTCTGACTCTGTTTGTATCCCGGGGATATCATCGTCTTCGTAAATCTTCCAACCCAAGCACGAGGAGACTGCTTCAACCCATACAATGCCTTCTTCAAACTGTGTACCTTATTTCCTTCAGTAGTGTAATTATATCCAGGTGGAATCTCCATGTAAACTCCCCTTCCAAGTCTTCATGTAAAAATGTAGTTTTAACATCAAACTGGTGAAATTCTTATCCCTAGTGAGCATCCCGGGAAAGTGAGATCGTTACAGTATTCATCTTTGCTACGGGAGTAAAGGTCTCCTCGTAGTCAATCTCATTGGTCTGGGTGTATCCTATAGCAACCAATCATGTCTTATATTGATTCATTGTGCTATCAAACTGATTACTTTACGGTATATATCCATTTTCACCCCACTAGTCATTTATCCCTTGGTCTGTCAACAATCTCTCATGTTCTGTTCTTCTCTAACACGCCCATCTCCTCATTCACGGCTTAAACCCAATTCCTATCCTTCAATGCTTTCTGTACGGATGCTGGAATTCAGATAGAATCAATGGTTGAAATGAAACTCTGGTGCTGCAATGAAAATCTGGACGGAAGATACTGTCGATAAATAGAAGTACGTCTTATTCGTTGACATCTCGAAAATATTCTACCATAGTTAGGGCAGTTAAACCAATTCTCATACGAGCTCCATTCGGTTCATTCAAGGTCACGATCATTTAAAGAAATATCCAAAGTATCAAAATCAAGAACATTAGGATTAGTATCTTCAGTACTTACCGTAGACTCGGACATCTGAAGTTGTTGTTGAACCAGGTCGAGTTTGTTCCTCTTTTGATACATCAATTTTGGTATACTGGCCTTGGCCTTAGCAGGTTCAGGTGCTGAATCAGAAGAAGCTAATTTATATGCACTAGAAGGCAACAAGGGAAGTGTACGAGACTTAGTATGTACAGTAGACTCCGGAGGTATAGAGAACTTAGGAGACTCAAGAGGTATAGAAGACTCAGCTTTGGGAGTGTTCTCCCCTTGAAGCTAAGGTTGAGTGAAAAAAGACTTAGATTCATGAAAGGTTACATCCATGGAAACAAAGAAGCATCGACTCGAAGGATGGTAACATTTATATCTCTTCTTGTCAGGAGAATAACCCAAGAAAACACACTTAATAGCATGAGGATCAAGTTCGCCACGATGCTATTTATGGACATGAACAAACGCAACACAACCAAAAGACACGAAACTAAAGGCTCCTCATAATAAGAGTGAAAGGAAAGAAAGATGTCATGTGCACGACAAGACTGACACTGCCCAGAACACGAGAAGGTAACATGTTTATGAGATAAGTGGCAGTTTAGACTGCTTGGCCCAATAAGATTTAGGAATACATATTTGGAATAAGAAGGCTTTTGTGATTTCAAGTGACGATTTTTTCTTTCTACAATGCCATTTTGTTGGAGAGTATCCACACATGTGAGTTCATGGAGAATATCATTCTCTTTAAGGAATTTAGGAATATCTTGGTTGACATACCCCCTACCATATGAGAACGTAAGCGTTTAATTGGTTTTCCAAATAGATCTGAATCATATGGTAAATTTAACAAATAATGAGAACACTTCATATTTATATTTCATGTTGAAAAGCTAAGTCACACGAGTAAAATCATCAATAAAAGAAACAAATCATTTTCTACCAGAAACATTAGGACTGGATGAAGGTCCCACACATCAAAATGAATAAGATCAAAATGTTCAAATCTTTTAGTAGAACTTGGAGAAAAAGATACACGATGGTGTTTAGAAAACTGACACACATCTTACTAAAATTGTTGGCTCAGGCAACCATTACCCAAGAAGATGTGAATTGGGTGATCGTGTAATTGAAAACTTTTTGTGCAATCAAAACGTCTTTTTAAAACTTAATCAGAGATAATAGCGGAATAAAATAAATTACAACGACGTTAAATAAAATGATTGAATGAAGAGCACTATAGTTAAATTGCTTTAAGATAAAGAGCAATAATAAACTGCGATAATAAAAAGGATAGGGAAAGAGATGAAAGTGAAACAGGGAAACACAAGAAGGGGGTTGAATTGTGTTTCTTAATCGATTTTCGAAAACCTTTTTGAAGCAAACGTTTAAGGCAGGTAAGATGAAAGAGCACACCAAAACGGTTATAAGCGTTTAAGATACTTTGTTTTCAATCCCCAAGTTAGTAATAAATAAAAACTTAACAAGATAGGGATAGAGAGATTCACACAAAGATATATCATGGTTCACTCTTTCAAATCAAAGAGCTACGTCCAGTTCCTTCCCTCAGAAGGTTTTTCCACTAAAACTCTTAGCACTTTTCACAAACTGTTTCCAAGTCTCTCCAAGACTACAACTCCAAGTATTCTACACCTCTCCTGCAACACCCTTTCCTGAGTGTCACATTCCCGAACGTTTATAAGGCCGAAAATATTATTTAATGCGGAAAATACGGTTTTTTTTTTTTTTTAATTTCACAAGATGTAATGGGATTTAGTAAAGGTAAATAATACTAATAAACGAACTTAGGTTCGCCATGCATTTGTAGAACAAGCTGTATAATAAACATAGAACAGAAACAGAAATAGAAACGTCAACATTACTATATACAGACATAAGTATAATGTATGACTGACATAAGAAAATACAATAAGTACTTGGAGTCGTAGCTCCCAAAAGGTACTACAAAAACTGACATAGTCTAGCCGACAACAAAACTAAAACAGCAAAAAGAGTCCGCCTCCGGGCTCAAGGAGACTACTGAACTGAACCATCGTCACGTCCATCTGTTCAAGCAGCAACAACAAGTACCAGCAGAAAACATACAGATATGGGTGAGATTTCCGTTCATCAACACAACAAAATAGCAGTAGTAAAAACGGGACGAATCACCGGGTAACAGCGTACCCAACATGCTTACCAAGGTTCTCAATATAAACCATGTTAAGCAGTCAACAATATAATATCATGCTAAACATTTAACAGCATAATATAAGGCATTCTTAAACAATACAGTGATGTATAACAGTAAATGTAAACATTAATAGCCATACAATGCAATGCAATGTATATGACTCAATGTCAATGTCACTGGGTACTACTCTGGCCCCTACTCCATGGAGCTAACAAAACATTCGGAGAGAGTGAATGGGAGGACATGTTCCGGTTTCTGCCAGCCATGAGCAAGATGCTACAACATACGTAACGTGCACGTATCTGGCTTTACGGAAACACTCTCGACCAAACATGAAAAGTACGGCATCTAGTAGAGGATATTAGTGTATTGCACGGATTCGCCACGACACAGAAGAATTACCAACTGGTCACATGTCAGCCCTTCCAACCCTGATACCTCCAAAAAGACCATTGAAGATAGTCACCGTAAGATTCGCATCCGCATCAAAGTGTAAGCTCAACTTCTAGGCTCAAGGCCTTACAACTATGCAAATGAAATGCCAATGCTTACACAATGCAAATGAAACAACTGAACGACTGATCGGGTCCGAATCACCGGTCCGTCGTCGAACTACTGTTTCAAAACCCAAAACGTTTCATGTTTGTGTTTATGTCTTATGAAGTCATTGATGTACTAAGTCATCAATGGTATAGTATATGGTCTTGTTCCACCACATACCATACTTAATTATCCCTTGTCTTCAACTCTAAGTCAATTACTTCACTTAGGTTTTTAATGCGTAAAACTTTACGAGTTGAGTTAAATACTCCTTTGTAAACCAAAACAACTTCTCAATTGAAAACTCATTTGATTTGAAACAACTTTTGAACCACTTACTCTATTTCTAGCACTTTCTGAAAACAGGAAATTCGCTTAGTAGAGTTAAATTCGCTTAGCGAAAATGAGGCAGTAATACCTCTTTGTGATATGAGCCCAATGGAGACCATCATGGATCAAGAAGCTATTCAAGGACTTGGTGGTCCCATGACAAGAGCTAGAACCAAAAAGGCCAATTAGTACGCCCAACAAGCTCTAAATCAAATTGTGGTGTTTTTAATGGAAGCAAGCCCAAGTGCAAGTCATGAAGACTTGGAGCCCAAGTTGGTGACTTACCTCATCCAATTAGAGGATCCATGAAGAGTGGGGCGTTCACCATGAAGAGAAGGCCCAATTAGTTGTTTTCCTTTAAATTCAATAAGTATAATGGGTTAAGTGAGTGAGTCCAACTACTAAGTGTTGTTTTTGGGGTCAAGACCACTTCATTCCATGATGTACACGAATTCTTAGGCTTAGTGGAGGAATCTTTTTGGTTTGCATACCAAAAATAACTCCAATTTGAATTATTAGACTTTTATATGTTTTGTTAATTGTGTGGGAGTTACACTTTTAATATGAAAAATAAGTGTGGCTGCTACATAATGAAAGGGAGAAAGAATAATAAACTCACCATTTAGTAGCTGAGTTAAATTGAGAAATAAGTGAGTCATTAGTTGTTGAATTATGTGAGTCATTAGTTGGGGGTTATGGAATGTGGGGGAATACAATGTAAATCAGAATTAGGCAGCCATGTGCTATATGTATGACGCCCCAAAACAACATGAATGACAACTTGGATGTTGAATTTGGATTAATTCCATTTGTGAGAGTATTGTTCTCATAGTTCTTGGTTGAACCAAGCTTAGTTCTTATCAAGAATCCAAGATTCTTGTGGCGAACATCACTTGGCTTATCAAACCTTCTTGGTTTGTGGCGCCTCATCATTTCTTTCTTCACCATTTTCTTGTTTTCTTCACTTTTATGTTTCTACAATTTGTTCCTTAAGAAGAACACGAAATTTAACTTTCTTTGAATTCAACCAAACGATCGTCAAAAGGCAACCACACCATTTGGTTGTCATCAAGTGGTATCAAAGCTTAGGCTTTGGTTGAATTTTTGTTTGTGTTCTTGATTCTATTTTCTTCTTCATCTTCTACTCTTTCTCCTTTTCTTCTCAAAACCAAAAAACAAAAGTTACTTGATCTTTTCTTGAAGGGAAAATTCGTGGTTGTTGTGTATTGCCCCAAAAAACAAAGTTTTCAAGAGTAATTCTCTTCAACAAGTTAAAAGAAAAAGAGAAATTCGTGTAAAAAAAAAAAAAAAAAAAAGAGAAAGTTTCATTTGAGCAATTTGTGTCTTGAAAATTATTCCCTTCTTCCATTGTTTCTTATTTGTAAACCTTTTCTTTTCCAGCCTTTGTTCTTCGTTTTTCCTTGTTGTTGATAAGTTTTGTGATTTTTGTTACTTGAATTTCGGTATTTTTGTGTTTTGTGTTTGATTCCTGTAAGAACTAAAGGAGAACATTTGAGAGGAAAAAGGCAAGAGTGCAAATTTACTTCTTGTGTGGAAAAAGCCAAAAGAGTGAAATTCATTTGTGTGACAAGTGAGGGAGTGTAGTGAGGAAACATAAATCATGGCAAACAATGAAGATAGTCCACCACTTTCACCAAGGTCCGCGGTCCTTTTTGTACGAATGACTACTCAAATGCAAGCCCTTCAAAGACAAATGGAGGCAATGCAAACCAACTATGATCAACAACTTGCCAACCTTCAAAATGATGAGTCTAGTGGCAATGAAAGTGAAAGAGGAAGGCCTAGAGGAGGAAGGCATAGAGGAGGAGGACATAGAGGAAGGAGGCGTGATGAAAGGCTTGAGGGGGTCAAAATCAAAGTTCCTCCCTTTCTTGGGAAGAACGATCCGGAGGCTTACTTGGAGTGGGAGCTAAAGATAGAACAAGTCTTTAATTGTAATTCTTACAATGAAGGCAAGAAGGTGAAAGTAGCCGCCCTTGAGTTCAAAGAGTATGCCCTTGTGTGGTGGGACCAATTACAAAAAGAGAGGAGGAGACTTGGAGGGGAGCCTATAGACACTTGGGAGGAGATGAAGTATGTCATGAGGAAGAGGTTTGTCCCAAATCATTACCAAAGGGACATTCACAACAAATTGCAAAGACTTACCCAAGGGACCAAGAGTGTAGATGAATATTTCAAGGAGATGGAGTTGGCCTTACTTAGGTCAAATTTTCAAGAAGATAGGGAGGCTACCATGGCAAGATTCTTACATGGCTTGAATCAAGATATTCAAGACATAGTAGAATTACAAAATTATGTGGAGCTTGAAGATTTGGTGCAACAAGCAATCAAGGTGGAGCAACAAATTAAGAGGAGGAAGTTCAAATACTCTTCTTCCTCTTCTTCTTCAAAGTTTCCATCATCAAATTGGAAGGACAAGCAAAAGAAGGAGGGTGCACCAACCAAAGAAGCCATGAGCACCTCTCAAAGCAAGAAACCAATGGAGACAACCACTAGGAGCCGTGAAGTAAAGTGTTTCAAATGCCTTGGCCATGGGCACATAGCCGCCCAATGTCCAACAAAGAGAACCATGGTGACCATGAATGGTGAAGTAGTATCACAATCCGAGGCTTCAAGTGGGGAGGAAAGTGAAGAAGATGTGTTCATGCCGGATGGTGATTTACTTATGGTAAGAAGGCTATTGGGGAGTCAAGTGAAAGAACATGAAGCAAGCCAAAGGGAGAATATCTTTCATTCTAGATGCCTAATTCAAGGTAAGGTATGCTCTTTAGTTATTGATGGAGGAAGTTGTGCCAATGTTGTAAGTACTAGATTAGTGTCAAAACTAAATCTTGTAACTAAAGCACATCCAAGACCATATAGGCTTCAATGGTTAAGTGAGGTAGGAGAAATGGTGGTGAACAAACAAGTGGAGGTTCCATTCTCAATTGGGAAGTATGAGGATAGTGTTGCCTTGGCAATATGACAAGAAGGCCATCCATGATGGGTTCTCAAATAAGTATACTCTCATGTATCAAGACCGAAAGGTCATACTTTCTCCTTTATCTCCAAAGCAAGTTAGTGAGGATCAAATAAAAATGAGAGAAAAGAGAGAGCAAGAGAGAAAAGAAAAAGAGATTGAGAAAAAGATTGAAGAAAAATCAAAAGAAAATCATGAGAAAAAAGGTGTGCAAAACCGAGTGGAAAAAGAGAGTAAAGAGAGCTTTCTTGCAACAAAGAGTGAGGTAAAAAGTGCATTGGTCTCAAGGCAGCTCCTATACATGCTTTATTGTAGGGAATTTTGTTTAAATGCTAACATTCCTAATGATCATTCTTTGTCTAGTGGTGTCAAAAATCTTTTGCAGGAAATTGGTGATGTGTTTCCAAAGGTTCCTTAAAAGGATGCTTGCAAGACTATTTTGGGTCTTGAAGAAGTTGAATCAAGTGAAACACTTATCGGTTTAACCTTTTGCATATTTAAGCCTTCCACTTCTTTAATTGATATGTTTCTTGTTAAATTGTTTGGGAAGTGCTTTCTTCCTATGCTTGCTAGATTTGCAAATTTGCATGTTAAAATGCCTAATTTGTGTTATCTCCCTAAATCTAGTTTAAGTGTTGAAACCGTAAGGCATGATGTGTTTAATACAAACTTTTCTTCTAAACTTGATTTGAGGATTATGAGCCAAGACTTGAATGAATTCCTTGAGAAGTGTGTTGTTGTGCTTTCTAATGTTCACTTGGTTCAGGACAACAATTTTGAAGTTTGTGTTGAATTTATAATAGAAAGCTTGTTTGCTAACTTGGCCACTAACTCTTTTATCCAAAACAAAGTTAGCATTTTGAGGTTTTCTATGAGCACTAAAGGTTTGCATGTGGCATTAATTGATGGGTTCACTACTACACCCCTTCTTACTCTACCTATTCTTGTGAATTCTTTTAAGCTTCCATATGATGCTCCTAATGTGTTTGAGGGGCTTCTTTTGTCTCAAAAAGAGCCGTCCTTTGTTTGTGATGAGGAGAATATTAATGAGGTTCAATTTGCCTTGGCGTCTTTGCAAAGACAAAGAACCTTCTCTTTTGTCACCAAGTTCAAACCAAGGAAGGTAAATTTGGTCATATATGTCAACTCAAGGAGGTATAACTTTGTGTTTACCTTTAAAATTCCTTTCCTTGGCTATGAATGTGTTGGGATGTTGATTGTACAAGATGAACATGTGTGTCACCTACTTGCTACATTTGGTGATTTCTCTCAATTTCCATTTGACCCCGGTGGAAGGGTTAACATTGTTCTTCATGTGATTGACTTTCACTTTTCTTCATATAGGTTGTGAGGGAGGTGAATTCGAGGTCGAATTCACTTAAAGAAGGAGGGGATGATATGAGCCTAATGGAGACCATCATGGATCAAGAAGCTATTCAAGGACTTGGTGGGCCCATGACAAGAGCTAGAACCAAAAAGGCCAATTAGTACGCCCAACAAGCTCTAAATCAAATTGTGGTGTTTTTAATGGAAGCAAGCCCAAGTGCAAGTCATGAAGACTTGGAGCCCAAGTTGGTGACTTACCTCTATCCAATTAGAGGATCCATGAAGAGTGGGGCGTTCACCATGAAGAGAAGGCCCAATTAGTCGTTTTCCTTTAAATTCAATAAGTATAATGGGTTAAGTGAGTAAATCCAACTACTAAGTGTTGTTTTTGGGGTCAAGACCACTTCATTCCATGATGTACACGAATTCTTAGGCTTAGTGGAGGAATCTTTTTGGTTTGCATACCAAAAGTAACTCCAATTTGAATTATTAGACTTTTATGTGTTTTGTTAATTGTGTGGGAGTTACACTTTTAATATGAGAAATAAGTGTGGCTGCTACATAATGAAAGGGAGAGAGAATAATAAACTCACCATTTAGTGGCTGAGTTAAATTGAGAAATAAGTGAGTCATTAGTTGTTGAATTATGTGAGTCATTAGTTGGGGGTTATGGAATGTGGGGGAATACAATGTAAATCATCATTAGGCAGCCATGTGCTATATGTATGACGCCCCAAAACAACATGAATGACAACTTGGATGTTGAATTTGGATTAATTCCATTTGTGAGAGTATTGTTCTCATAGTTCTTAGTTGAACCAAGCTTAGTTCTTATCAAGAATCCAAGATTCTTGTGGCGAACATCACTTGGCTTATCAAACCTTCTTGGTTTGTGGCGCCTCATCATTTCTTTCTTCACCATTTTCTTGTTTTCTTCACTTTTATGTTTCTACAATTTGTTCCTTAAGAAGAACACGAAATTTAACTTTCTTTGAATTCAACCAAACGATCGTCAAAAGGCAACCACACCATTTGGTTGTCATTACTTTGAAAACTCCCCTGTATCACTGGGCGAGAAATGGCTCGCTCAGCGAAATTTGCTTCATTCGCTTAGCGAAAAGGAGGTAGTGATGCCTAACTTGTATTTTCTCTGTTTTCGCCTAGCGAAATTGGATTCGCTTAGCGAAAATTGCCTTGAAACAAGACATTAACCTTGTTAAAGAAAAGCCTTATGGAACTATATTGATTCTCATGAAACTTTTCATTAATCCACTTTTAAGTTACTTGATTAACTAGATGAACAAAGGATAAGGTATAAAACATGTCTCACTTTGGTGAAAACACTTTGAGATTGAAACTTTGTTTGATCTTTGGATCAAAATCATTTATGGTTTTTGTTTAAGGCATAAGCCACTAAAAAGATTTTTCTTACATCAAAACTTGAATGATTCAAGAACTACACATTACCCTCCTTTTCTCAAGGTCATGGCTAAAAGCCAACTAGGAACCAATGTGAAGTTTTACTTCCCCAACTAATCAAATTATGGCTCACAAAACTTACACAATTATGATCAACAATAACACACAACATTGCATCATAATTAAGCACCTAAGTACAAAAGTCCATACTTAAGCACATAAGCACAAAAGTCCATACTTGATCTAGTAATCAAAGTAGGTTTTTCATCATGCAAGAAATCATTTTCTCACCTAGAAAACATCATCATAAAACACATGATAAGACATACAAGCATAACTACAAATATCACACATTGTTCTCCAAAAGAACTTAACACAACTTAACCATTAAAAGTGAACTCAAACTAAAGGGTTTCACCCACACATAACTTAAACAACCATCTTCACTACCACCATCTTGGTGTGAATGAGGTTCACCCCCATACCTGTTGATGAGCAGATTCCCAGATCAAAGTCAGTTGATCGGTTTGTGAACCTCCTAGCAATCGTCAACAACTACAACAACATAACAATCAAACATTAAACAACAATCAAAGCCAATCTCAACAATTCTAAAAAAGAGGATTTCGGCCACCCTAGGTTAAAAGGTTAGGAATTGATCTTGGTTTCCCATTTCATGGATTCAAAGGCATTAGGAAAGCTAAGGATGAAATCAAGTGTTAGAAATCAAAAATTGATGAAAACACTATTCATCATCATCAAGTAGGGTTCGGCCAAAAAGGGATTTTGGGCTATGATGGGAGTTGAATCATAAGCTCTTGGGTTTAGGTAGAGATTGATAAGAACTTGGTCTTACCTCAAAAGGATTTTTCTACAATTTCCTATGGATTTTCAAAGTTTTGGATCTAAGAAATTCTTTTCATGAAAATGAAGATTGATCTTGAAATAAAGAAAGATTCAAGAAGCTAAGAGATCATATAAGTGATCTTACTTTGAAATGAAGGAAGATTGCTCAAGGAATCAAGTGATTCCAACAAGAACTCAAGGAGCTTCAAGACCAACAATGGTGTTTTCTCTCAAGAACAACTATGGAGCTCTATGTTTGGAGGGGCTGTATGAAAATGAGAGATTGAGGGGCTGAGTTCAGCCTCTTAAGAGCTCACTTAAGGGTAAATAGGTCATTTGCCCAAAAGGGTAAAATGGTAAAAGTGTAAAAGACTAAGGTTAGGGGTATTTTGGTCATTTTGCGTCTAGATATTTCCGAATGTCATGACGACTCTGGCATACTCTCCCAAGTGTCCTGGGATGATGTGATATCAAGATTATCTGTTGGCGAGTTCCGGTAAATCCATATGTGGCTCCGTTCGTCACCCGATTGAGGATTCCGCCCGAACGAAGGTCAGGAAGTTATTTTTCTGAAATTTTTACGAAATTTAACCAAAATGTAGAGCATCAAATTCTAAGACTTACTGTCTCGTTCACGGGTCCATCTGAGGTCTTCTGAGTAGTAAAATCATAATATCAGTGTAAAAACGCAGATCGGACTCCGTTTGAGTTTTTGACTCAAAACTTAATCGTAGCTTCCTACGATATCTTCGAGCATGACTATGGTCTTAGAATATTTTATTTCCATTCCTAAGACCTCGAATAAAATAAATACATTAAAATACTGAAGAATTAGAAAACGTGAAAATCGGGGCGTTACATCTCCAGGCTACAAGTATTCTTTTACAAACAAGTCTCTTCAAGCTCAACAAATCCTAAGATTTGAGAGGGATTTTTCTGAGCTTTTTACAAACTCACAACAGTGACAGTATTACACGATATAGCTCTTGACAATCTGTTTACAACTTTACAATGAAAGAATGAGAAGGTTTGCAGATCAAAAACTAGAGAGTGAAAGCTTTGAGGCTTTCTTGTTTGCACAATGAATTCTCTTGAATATTTTCTTGCCCGTGTGTTCTCTCCTTGTTTCTTCAGAGGAGGGTCTTCTTATAGCTTTGTCTTGACCTTCTGATTTCAAAAATATTGGGAGAACTTTTCCGTTTAGACTCAATCAAATATCCGTTAGGAACAGATCATTTGCCATTTGTTTTCCGTTGTGTAATTGTCCTTTCAGAATGTGGAGGTAGCAGCAGCTTGAATGGTAGCAGATTGATTTTGCTTTTAGGGCCGACAAACGTTTTGCTCTACGTGATTCTTTGCTCGACGTGGTTTGCTTTGTACGACGTTCGTACCTTCTTTTGTCTTTATGTGAAAAAGATATTTCGTTAAAACCATTTAAGACTTTTGAATGAGAAAGAGCCACGTCATCTACAGAATGAAGTTAGTAGACGCACAGGCATATATAAAATTGGACGCACAATTTATTTAGACAGTTGGACGCACAAGTGTTGTAGATGATTGGACGCATAAGCATTGAAGATAATTGAACGTACAAGTATTGAAGGCAATTGGACGTACAAAATAGACAATTGGACACACAATAGTTATAAACAATTGGACGCACAATATAGACAATTGGACGCACAATACTATATGATCATGTTTTGTACGTAAACCTTTATCATTAAGTTTCTTTGGACGAAGATATTGCAGTGAGCTTTTTGTCCTTTAAGAACTAGGTGAAACTTTGGTTTTGGAGAACCATCTGAAGTCAGAAATATACAAAGGTCTTTTAACCTTATTGATTAGCATAAACTTGACTTCGAGTATTTTCAATAAACATATTGACTTAGAGTATTTTCAATAAACATATAATAACTTTGTTAATCATTAAAACTTTTAGGGGTCATTAGTCATTACTGTTTTGGTTCTAACAATCTCCCCCCCTTTTTTATGATGACAAACATTATTATGAAGCATGTTTTTTAAACAATATAAACAATGTATCGTAAGTATAAAAGCTCCCCCTGAGATTATGCATTTACATATTGAAGACATAACTCAGAACATGAAAGTATAAAGACAGGATATATAACCAAACATTCAATTCATTTCATATATTTAACAACTTTACACATTTCATTTCGTATATTTTCTCCCCCTATTTGTCATCAGACAAAAATGAATAAAGGGAGGATACAACATCATTGTCAGCAAAAAGAAATGAAAAGATTCTAAGGAGATGGAGGGGGAAAGTCAGGGAAGACGCGATGAAGATAAGAGAACAACTGAGCCATCTTTCGATCCAACTCTTCAGTGACCCTAGCTGAGATCCGATCTACTAAGTAGTGAGCAACTTCAGGAGTCAGACCAGGAGGTAGAGAAGGAGTCGAAGGTGGAGCCGGGCGAACTTCTTCAGTTGTAGAAGAGTTGACATCTTCCTCGTCAAGATTTAGTTCCACCGTGTTTCCAGACAGGGTGGAATCAGCATCAAGACGTTCAGTGTGCTGAACCGAGCTGGCTTCCGCTTGGAAAAAAGGAACAGCATGAGAATTATATAGTGGAACCTCTGAAGATGTGGCTTCTTCATGAGAGTACCATGGAAGCAGAAGAACAGGAGGAGGAGAAGATGATTCCGGGACCTGTGAAGGAGGTAAGGAGGGTGGGGCATCTTGAGGTGAGAGAGGTGGAGATGGGGGTGGGGAAATGGAGTTTTGTGGGGAGGGGTGGAGGTTGAGGAGTCTGGGATGAGGATTTTGGGTCGAGGTGACCGTTGGGCTACGGTTTTGATGCGCATTGGTTTAGGTACAAGAGGGATGGACGCAGAGAGTTTAGGATTGGGGTGAGGGATAGAAGATGGTTCTTCAGAAGGAGTGGAGGGTACAGAAGAGATAGAAGGGTTGGGTAAGGTTGAGGGTGATGGAGATACCTTATTTCTCTTAGCAAGAATTCATCCTCATCATCTTCTACGCCGTCTTCGTCCATCAGAAGCTTCCTCTTTCTGTATCTAGGTTTAGAGGAACCAGCTTCTAGACCCGCTTGCAAGGATACATGAGCCTGCTGCTTTAAGCTTAAGTCAGCTTTAAGCAAAGGACCATGAATCTCTTCAACAAATGGAAGAACCACACCATTGAGCTTGATGAACTTTTCTCCATGGATGGTGTAAGCAATACCTTCCATCATTGAAGCAAACTCCAGGCTCAGCTTTTCCTCAAATTCTTCGAATACGTTTTGAGATGTAGCCTGAGTGGACGGATCAGAGGAGAAAAGAGGAGGGTTGGCAACGTTTTGAGACTGATGCTTCCTTCTCTTACGACTTTGAAGATTGTCCATGCGTGGAGCTTGAGCAGAAGAGGTCTGAGCTTGATCAAAAGCCAGCACAGTTTTGAGTTGCATTTTGGAGAGGTTCGCCTTTCCAAACGTAAGGCAACTTACAGTTTGGTAGGAGGTTCTGATGCTAGGATGAACTTTGTTTAGCATCCGATAAACCCCTTGATTTTCAAAGATGCGGAAGAGAAGGATTGCATATGTAATGGTCTTAACAGAGACGACATCAATGCAGTTTTCTTTGAAGCGGTCAAAGAGAAGAAAGGGAAGATTGACCTTTATACCGTATAGCAGATGGGTAAGCAGAAAGGAATGAACCTCAGAAACAGAGTCTTTAGACCCAGCTTTATGGAGAACATCCTTGTTCAAGATTTGATTAAGAACTCTAGCTTCGTCTTTCATGATAGCAGCACGAAAGAGAGCATTTGGCTGAGCATCGGGATTTCTGAGGAAGTTAAAGACATTGTCTTTTCCTCCAAACTTGTTGTGCCAAGATTTGAAATAGGTGGCACCGAGAGATAGACACCCAATAGCAGATGCTATAGAGACTTTGGAGACTTCAACTTTCTGTGTCCCCCGAACAAACCCAGAAATAAGACCTTCCTTTTCAAGGTGAGCTATCTTCCAAAACTCAGTGAGAAGTCTTGGATAGACTTCTGGATAGTTGATGAAAAAGTGATCCCATCCAACACCAATGATGTAGACCCTGACGTCTGCTCCCAATCTGGCTAGCAGATTCAAGTAGATCTGGTGCTTAATGTTGATCTGACAGTTGTCTGGAATCTCGCGAGTTGGATGATTGAGAGGTGAAATGGTTTCTTGAGGAGTGCTGCTTCCTTCTTCAGTTGAACGCAGATTTCTTCCCATTTTTGTCTTTATGTGAAAAAGATATTTTAAAATCATTTAAGACTTTTGAATGAGAGAGAGCCACGTCATCTACAAAATGAAGTTAGTGGACGCACAAGCATATATAAAATTGGACGCACAATTTATTTAGACAGTTGGACGCACAAGTGTTGTAGATGATTGGACGCATAAGCATTGAGATAATTGAACGTACAAGTATTGAAGACAATTGGAGGTACAAAATAGACAATTGGACGCACAATAATTATAAACAATTGGACGCTAAAGCAGTGTAAACATTTGGACGCACAATAATATATGATCACGTTTTGTACGTGAACCTTTACCACTTAGTTTCTTTGGACGAAGATATTGCAGTGAGCTTTTTGTCCTTTAAGAGCTAGGTGTAACTTTGGTTTTGGAGAACCATCTGAAGTCAGAAACATATAAAGGTCTTTTAACCTTATGGATTAGTATAAACTTGACTTCGAGTATTTTCAATAAACATATAATAACTTCGTTAATCATTAAAACTTTTAGGGTTCATTAGTCATTACTGTTTTGGTTCTAACAATATTGTGTTAATTACTATATTAGATATGATAATGTTTAATTTCAACTATATATGTATTTTTTTTGTTTTGCAGGGTGTCCCCGCACGCAACTGCAGAGACTAATCCCACGAGGTATTGGCCGACGTCAAAGGGCTGACATCTCCCAACCAAGTTTTCTCTATTCATAAGAGCTAGAGATCGAAACACTGACCACCTGCTTAAGGGGTCCAAGCCCGTTACCACTCAAACCAACCACATGTATGTATGTATGTATGTATGTATGTATGTATGTATGTATGTGTGTGTGTGTATGTATGTATGTATGTATGTGGATGAGATCGAACCCCTAACCACATGTTTAATTTCAACTATGTATGTATGTATGTATCTAATTAGGAAGTGAAAACTAGTTCATCACTTAAATAATGTTATTTACCATTTATTTTTTCAAAAATCCCTACTTATGGATGTTGTATAAAAAATACATATATGACCCTTCTAAAGTGTTATTGTCTCTAAAATGAGCAAATAAAGCTATGTCCACCCTTAGATCATTTAATAAATTGAGATATCAATATACTCTTTTTTACTCATTTTAAAGACAAACTAATTTTGAATAACCTTTTCTAAAAAATTCCATTTCTTATATTAGGTATCCAATTTGAGTGGTCGAGAAAGTATTTTGTAAGCATAAGCAAGATTTCTGCCTTCGGAAAGTGAAAGAGCATGACATTTAGTGTGTGTTTGGATTTCGGTTTGGCACAACTGAAACGTAAGTTAGAAATCCAAACTTACTTTTGTCTTCTTCTTTTTATAATGTTTTGGTTTATCTTTGAATTCAGTTGGAAGAATTAATTTTGAGATCAAAATTGAGTTTCAATATAAGCAAAAACTTTTTGCTTTTACGTTTACCAAAACTCAGATTGAGTTGTTTAACTACTACTTTTAACATACTATCCTTAAAAATTAATGATTTTTCATCCTCATCTAAAAGTTAAAGAACGATTTGGTAACTACACATCTAAAAGTCAGTTTGAATGACACAATCCAAATAACTTGCATCCTACCAAATTTACTTTTAACAGTAAAATATCTAAACATAAATCAATTACTAAAAACTCACTTTTAATCAAAATCCGATTTATAAAACTCAAATCACCAAAACTCGATTTTTGCAAACAATCCCCAAACACACGTAGAGGGAGTACCCCATCAAAGTAGTCTCCTCAAGGCTTTCTAAGATTTTGTCGGCAGCAAAAGTTGACTTTTTTAATTCTCACATTAGTAACCACGGTGATAACTACCCACCCATAATCCAATCATCAAAAGTCATATATCCATATAATTATATATATCTGTTTATTATTCACACAAAAAAATATAAATCTGTTTACATTTTAATTGATTTTTTATTATTTTATTATAATTATTTTATTATTATTAGTTCAACCAGTAATTTTTATTTAGTTTTATGTTCTATTTCTTTCTTATTATTATTATTATTATTAAAAATAATAAATTTGTTTTTTATTTTTATTTTTGTTTTATGATCACTTTAAGCAGTAACTTTTTTGTTCAATTCTGTCTTATTTTATTATTATTATTATAAACAACAACTATTCTCTCACAATTTCATTTTTCATTAATTTGTTAATTTTTATTTAAAGTTTTAATATCAATGGTTTGAATTATTTCATCCAACAATGATTATGATTTTAACTTTAGTAACCGTGGAATGAAAATAAAATCAATGACTAAGATCGAATGTAAGTGAAAAATGACTTACACTGATGTAAACGGATCCTCTCTTAATTCAAATTCCAAGTTTTGAAAGAGTATTCTTCTTTTATTTTCTTATTATTATTCCAAACAGTAACTTTTTCTGCTCAATTTCATTTTTCATTATTTTATTTCAATTTCTAATATTAATTGTTCTGTATCAAATGATTATGATGAGTTTTAGATCACAATTATTTTTGCTCTTTTATTAATTCGAATTTCAAATTTTGGTAGAGTAGGGAAAGCTCTGTCCAATAATTTGCAAAACTTGAGTTGGGTTATGAGTTAAATAAATCTTTCAAAATATGAACAATTATACTTATTTCTATTCTAATTTCTTTTTGTATCTTTTTATGAAAAATTATTTTATTTTATTCATTTACATTATTTGAAATAAATTTAATATTTGTTTGATCTTTATTAATGCATTATCCTTTTCAGATCATTTTATTTTATGATGTTACTTTTCCATCTATCAGCCTATTATTATAAATTTTCGACAAGTTTATATGATAACTAATCTATAATAAAAAATAAAACTTCCAAAATAGTATTTGTAATTTTTTTCTTTTTTGACAAGTGACCCGCTCTGCATGAGAATTATAACTACTTTATTCTAAAACTAACCCGGTGTTTCAATTAATCTAGCTAAAAACTACTTTAGTAAATTCATATTTTAAATATTTGATAGTTGGATTTCTGTTTCAAACTTAAGTTTGGTTAACGGAGATTTTTTCTCCTTTCACGTTGGATGAAATTTTTCTACAAATGTGTCACTAGTAACTTAAGTTTATCACTGCAAACAGAAATCCAAACATGCACAGGTTGTGTTTGTTTTCCCGTTGAAAAACCACTTTAGACCACCGCAACAAAATTTAGCATTCACATTGGATGATAACAAAATAACAATTATGTTACTACAAACTTACTTTTGGAATTATAAACGACAATTCAAAAAAACACTTAGTTGTCTTCTTTTCACCTCTTCAGTTAAAGGCTATATTGGGTTTGGGGCAATAAAGGGGCCAATTTTAGGAGAGTAAAGTTAAGACTGTGTTTGATTTATAGGACAAAGAAATGAAAATTTTTAGACAAAAAGAGGCTGTGTATGTGCATAGTAAAAAAATACACTATTTCAATTTTGGGTTAAATATATTTTAAGTCCCTAAAAAATAATCGGATTTTGGTTTTGGTTCCTGCAAAATTTTATTTTGAATTTTCATCCCTCTAAAATATGAAATTTCTAATTTTTATCCCTATAAAATGATCAAATTTTGGTTTTGATCCCAATAAATTGTTTTTCTTTGATTTTCATTCCTCTAAAATTTAATATCACCGTTTAGTCCCTCGCATTCATTTTAAGGCAGATAAATATAATTCAGTTTAGGGTTCAAGAAAATTTTTAGAAAAATCATATGCTACCATGACACCACATAGATCATTAGATATCACTTGGAATGATCAAATGGCCTTCTATAAGACATATAAGTAATTAATGGATATTACATAACAGTAATAATCAAAAATAGTGATTTTAGATTTTAGTTAGATGAAAATCAAAAAAAAAATTTTACAGGGACCAAAACCAAAATTCACTTATTTTACGAGAACCAAAAAGAAATTTAACCCTTCAATTTTTTTTTTAGTAATTATCAATCACGTGTACATTATTATTTCTGGTTCTAGGATTTTCACAACCACAGGAGTTGGTGAGATAATATTACTCTATTCAATGTCAAGAAAGATTATGAAATAGCAACAAACTCCTCCATGATACTGCCCCATGTGAATCCAAGATGATGTACTACCCTATATTCTCTTAGCTCTTTTATTAAATGTACAACGGCATACAAACAAAAGGGCTTTATTTTTCTTTTCAATTTTGAGTTTTCTACTCAATATGAAAGAATGCACAGTAAAATAGATTATAGAACATTATTTTTAGTAAAGATATCGTACAACTTGCCAGAAAATTCTGGTACAATAAAGAGCTGTCATAGCTTTCTGAGCGCTGCTAGCAGGTACCGTCCATAAAATCTACCAGCAATTCCTGAACCATGCCTCTATCTGGCATCTTCCCTGCGGCGCCATATATAGGTGCTAGGCCTCCACTTATTGGGCCCGGGTTTTCTTTCACCTGAAATTGAAAAAGAAAGATAGAGATAATAAGTGACAGAAAATACAAATCTAATGAAGACAGTAGCATTGTATCAAGCAATGAGCTGTCGCATCAACTGTTATCCCTGCAACTACTCCGCTGGTGACCCGGGAAAAATATCACAAACTCCATAGTCATATGTTATAAATGTTCCAATCATAACTAGTGTTGGAAAGCTGCTTTAATTTCGGACAGTCGCTAACCACCTTAATTGCTGCAATTTGGACTGTTTTCATTGGAGTGTTGGGTGTGAGGAAATGTGTTTAATTCCACATCGTCTAAAGATATGACTTAAGTAGTGCATATAAGACTTAGACAGTCCTCACCTTATAAGTTGGTTTTGTGGAATTGAATTAGGCCCAAATCTAAATTCTAACCAATAGGAATCCAGATCAAGTAAACAACTTACAGTTTTCACTGATTCCTTTAAATCCTTGAGAAAGTCTTCAACAACTGGCACGTGCTGCAGTGTTACACAGATATGGATGCTGATTCAAGCATAAAGAAGAAAATATTATAAGTCTCTTAAAAGTGAGCCATAATCAATGTTTTAATCCAGAAATATTTTTAGTTGGATAGAATCCAAATATTAGCCAGTGTGGGGTACGCCCCTTAGCCCAACCTGTTGGGTCTCTGCAATGCATTCAAATGCCATCCTTTGGATGACATGATATCATTGACTTCAAATATGTCTAGAACATCAGATCCAAAAGCCACGATCGTCATGTCGGGTCTTCCAATGATAAACAACTCAGAAATCTCCTCTATGCTGCACATAGCATAACCATTAGATTCAGAATTTTGTAGGCACAACACAACGGGAGAGATTGATAGAGAAAGACACAGTATTGTACCCTTTCTGTAATCTTTTTGATACTTCCATAATTGCTTTAGTATTTTTCAAGTAACCTGTAGAATAAAATGGACCATTAATTGGCCATACACCACTACATTATGCATAAGAGTTGGCAGAAAAGGAGAGCAAATTATTATTTCAACTGCGGTGCGGAATAGCACCAAACACTTTTCGTCCATTTTCGACAAATGCAACAGTTACTCTCTTTTACGTTTTCGTTTCTTTTTTTAGTTATAAAAATCTATGTTCTCGTTTATTTTAGTTATAAAAATCAATGTAAAAGGCAAGCACCGGCTTTATGTTTTTGGACTTGGTACTCTGTTTTACGAAAAACGGTTCATACCATTTAGGATTATTCTTATTTCAAAGGCTACACAGAGTGGCTGTGGACACTTACCTTGTTGTCCTAGAGACATCATCGCAGCCCATGCTCCAGCAATAAGACCTCCAGGCCTGCTCCCAGCTATGGTCGGAGACACATACAACCCACCAGTCCACTCGGTAACTGTGACATTGGCACAAATTATCAATCACAAAGCAAACTGCAACAGAATTAATCTCAGTAACAGAGAAAACATTTCCTCCAAACAGATATATGACTAGTTATATTGTCTTCAGCTGAAAAACAAAGACTGGCTCTCATCTTAAGTTTATCTCACCACCTATCCTCTTCCCATTTCCTTGCAGTCATGTTACCCCCTCAAGGATAGGATATTATAATATTGTTTAAACAAGATATCACACACACACACGCGCACACATATTTCTATGCACAGTATAAAAATAACCCCACGACAAAATACTTAATAGAAACAAATTGCAAACTTACCAGCAACAAATTGATGCTGTACAGTCCAGAAGCCAGAAAGAAAATACATTAGTAATCAGCTGCAAATAAGCTAACAACCAATTTTCTGATAACAGAAGAAGGCATGTTGCAGAGAAGTTAATCCATAAAATAAAAAAGAAAAAGGAGGGGAGAAGGAATACAGATAAAAGAGGGTTGTAATAATAGGATTTGTCATTTTTTACAGAAAAAGAAATTTGATTAGATGGAAAAGAGTGGAACCACAAGATATCTCCCAAAAGAGAAAATTCTCAATACAACAAGGATCATGGGAAAAAAAACAAAACAAAACAATGCAGCAAGGCTACCTAATCTCTCTACATATTAGAAATAGCAACCCCCCTGAAAATAGCCACAGGCAGAACACCAAAGAGAAGCCATAAACATAATCCTGTCCCATAAGTTTAGGAGCCAAGGGACAAACGTGAAGACGATAACATTCTATTCCAACCAAGTCCACCAAAAGACAGCATAAACTACACAGCCACAATTTTAATCTCCTAATTTTTATGAAAACCTTTACACCACATCATCAAAAACTGCTCCACAGTAAATGAACAAACTAAACCCCAAAAAGTTGTTCCATCGGAAAATAAGTCAAGAGATTGGGAAACTAAGTCAAGAGATGAGGAACTCTTGAACTAAGTCATTTGCATGTGGCCCTAGGATATCCATCTTGACATCCATCTCTGCAAGAGCCTAGAGAAATGACAATTCTGATTATAGGAACGATGTATACCTGTGAATTAACACTTCGGCCAGGGGATAAAAAACCTTTGAAGTTATGAAGTAAAAGACAAGTAAACAAATAAAATAGGTTTAAACTATAAACTGTTATTTTTACAGCATCGATGGATATCAACCCAAGGGAAAATGAAATCGAAGTATACTTTCTGAAGATTAAAACACATTCAAAAATGCTGTTAACTATTAAAAAAAAAAAATTATAACCAAATTTGGAATTCAGGTATAAACTGAAGGCTTAAAAATAATTCCTCTGTCATTGGCTGGTGCTTTTTTGAGCAAACCAATTACTTACCTTTCTGATTTCATGGTTCCTATATAGAACTACACTTGTTCCTTTGGGGGTTAAACCGTATTTATGCACATCCACTGATATTGAAGAAACTCCTTTAACAGAAAAATCAAAAGGTGGAATGGGGTACCTAGGAAGAAAAGTAACATGAATTACTTAAATTAATATTTACAAAAATTTACAGCCTAAGAGCTACATATCATGTCCAATATAACTGCGCCTCTTTCCCATTTTGAGTGGGTACTGGGTTGGATGGTTGCAGATGTGTCAATATAAAAAATCAATCAGAAAAAAATTGTAGACCTAGTCCCTAGAAAGCATATGAAGATAAAACTATGCCGAATATGCAATTCCAAACAAACAGTAAGACCTGCTGATAGAGAGAAATTGGAAAAAGTCATGCATATGTGAAATAGTTCCTATCATGCTTGGGAAGCTGTTCAAAAAATAAAGAAAAAATGAGAATGTATCATCAAACAGAGAAGAAAAGGCCTAACACTGACAGATTTATCTCTAATGGTCAAATTTTAATTATCAAAGTACAGTGCCTAAAATAATGACTACGTAAAAATCAAAGGCTTGTAATACAAAAATGACAACAGCATTGAATAAATAGTTAACTAATACAGAGTATGTTATGTTGACAATACCCAAGCTCACGAGCAAAAGGTAACACGAAACCACCAAGGCAGAGGTCCACATGGAGACAAATACCAAATGTTGATGCCAGATGACCAAGTTCCTACGGAAAAAATTCCCAAATTATCTGCATTATGTAATTCATCAAGCAAGTTGAACTTGTATTCTTTTTTCAGCATTAAATAACAAGATAAAAAACCTTACTTCGATGGGGTCAATTATTCCATGAGGAAAACCAGGAGCAGATCCAACAATCTGTATTATCAAATCACAGTCAGTTTCACTTGACAACAAGAAATCAAGTTATTAGGAGTTTAAATACCATATAAAATACTGTACCGAGAAATTTGTATCTTTTAAATAGAATTGACACCAAAAGCATCACAAAAATAAGGCGCGTATGCTTGGTTTTCATTACTTATTTTCACTAATGATTACAAAAATATCACATTGTTTTCATTTTGTTTCCTGTTTTCAAAGATTTGTATAGGAAATCATTTTTGCAATTATTAGTGAAAACAAAAAATGAAAAACAAGAAACTGGAAACAAAGCAAACGGGTCCTAACTGAGCATGATTGAGTAACTTCATACCAAAATGGTATTTTTGTTAATACGACGTCTAATTGCTTTCACATCCGCTTGAAAATTTTTGTTCACTGGAACACGGCATAGTTTGATATTAAAATACTGTGCGGCCTTGTCATATGCTGAGTGTGCAGACTCTGGAATTATCCTACAATTGAAAAGAAAGTTACTTTGAATAGATATTAGAAAGAAGACAATTTACCAAAGATATAATAATGAATTATTAGAGACATACATTTCGGGCCTTGTAATTCCTTTCTTAGATTTCATATAGTCACGGGATGATTTGACAGCTAATAATATACTTTCAGTCCCTCCTGATGTCATATTGCCACATATTTGTCCTCCAGAACTCTTTTCCTTACTTCCAAGAAGTGCTGCTGTCATTGCAACCACTTCTGCCTCAAAGCGTACAACACTCGGGAATACATCCAAATGCAAGGGATTGGTATGTGCAAACCTGAAAGTTCATCAACATCAATTGCTGGATTCATGCAACAAAGTGACCTACCTAATGAGCATGGAATGATCTTAAGCAATATGCTAATTGGATGTGAAATTCACTGCCTGAACACCATTAATGAATTTGATGTCAAAACCTAATTTTGAAACAGTTCCGTGAGGCTCAGAAATATATAGAAAAATCCAGATTTTGATTTTTAACAATCAAGTAACAAACAAAGCAGCAAAGAGGTGTCAACTTTATTTCTATTAGACAAAATTGGAAGTCATAATCATAGGCTTACTTTGAATATTTTCAAGTTCAAACAATTAGGTAAGCTCTTCAAATAATGCCCAGGGCAGACTTTGTCAGAAGCCAAATTAGTGTTAAGGCAAAAATACATAATCTGATAATAGTACCCAACAGTGGGATGACTCCAGCCCCAAAAGCAAATGAACTCAGGTACTCTGAACTAGGTATACTGAAATTTTACTTGGTTTCAAAACCACTTAACTATGCAAAAATCCATCTAGATGTATATTACAAACTTTAATAACATGTTTGTCAATCAATACATTACAAATTCATATTGACAGAAACATAAAAATACAACTGTAAACTCTGCCATGTCTTACTAACATTGAGCATGCCTCATTTATCACATAAAAATGCCCATCAGATTCACTTCCTCCAATGTAGCTGCAAGGAATAAACAAAATAAAATAAAAATAGCAGAACAGAAGTAAACATCAGCCCTGACTAAAATCAAATGGAAAGAAGCATCCCAAGCACAATAATCAGAATTTAATATTTAATGCTATCCAAATTACTAACATACACTGTACCAGAGCATTTGCCCTGCCAAATTGCATCATTTCTTTTCTCCTCTCTCATTTTCTCAAGGACAGATGTTCCTAGTCCTGTGCTTGGTAACTCTGTTTGCCAACCTTCTCTTTTAGATTTACCATCAGACTGCAACTTATCCACAACCTGTGTACCCAGTGACCGAATTAAAAAAAACACAAGTCACCAACCATAACCATGGGTTAAAGAAAGCAGAAAAATTTTAGAACAGTGTACGCCCAGTTATTAACAAGGAAAAGTGTACAAAAGCACTTCCCGATGTTATTGACACTCAGGTTCACAAACTAATCCAAGTATTAATCTAGCAGCTATGCCACAGATTGAACCCTGTGTTTGGATTTGACAAATAATCTTAGTCAACAAACCCAACTAGTGTTCTAACCTCGTGGAACCTAAGTTTGGTGTCCCCTTAAGGATCAGTCTGGTATGAGGGTAAAAATGCAGGCGGGGTGAAAAGCTCATGGTTCAGTTTGGATAAAAATTTTACTAATAAAACTTATTCATGAATTTTTGTCACCTTCCATTTAGTAATTTTAATATAATTACGTGTAGATAACACAACAACCTAACTGGGCCTTGTAACAAAAATTCCATAGACTACTCCACAAGGAGAATTTGCCTGGTTCAAATTCTCCAATCTCAAAAGCTTTGCAATTTCAGAAACAAAGAAAATTGAACTAACCACTAATCCGAAGAACAAACATGTAATGTCCATAGAACATCTCAGAGAATCAAATTCAACTCATTTTCACTCAAATCAAAACAAACAAAAATAATCAGAGTTCAATTAAAAAAAGTTTAATTAATCTTTAGGTTTTGAACTATTTGGGAACTTTCAAATAGGCTTATACTTTGAAAGTTTGTAATTGGATCCCTAAACATATAAAAATTTGTTTGAATTTTCCCAAGAAGTATAAGGAGTTGTTTGAATTTTCCTATAAAATTCAGGAACTCATAAATGCATGAGTGAACTTAACAGAAACCTAAGAGAAACCTAATGGAGATGTGTAAGTTCTAGGACCCAATAACAAACTTCAAACTTCTTTTAAAGTGAACTATTTGGAAATTCGCAAATAGCTCACGACCTAAATTAAACCTTAAAAAAACAAAGCCACATCAAGTTGAATTCATTTACAACACAAAACCAAACTTCAAATTCAATCCAATAATAAAATTATTACACTACAACTAACCTTCCGTTTTTCGGCATCGACGTAACTCTTCACGCCAGGGATCAATCTGTTGATCCAAAAAAACAGATCACAAATCAAATCAATTAACAAAACACCAATATAATACTTGCCACATATTAATATTAATTCTATTTCCTTTTTTCTTTTTCTTTTTTTAAAAGAAAAAGCAATGCATGGAATAATTTATTTATTTATTTTTACTTGATGGAGCTCATGATAAACCCAATGAGTGTGGGTTTGAGTCCTTTGTCGCGAAGGAGGTGGAAAATTGAGCGAATGACATGAGCGAGGAAAAGAGAGAGGATAGGAGCGATGAGTAGAGCGAGGGGTTCGTATTCGGAGAGGAACGAGTTCGCAGTGGTTCTGAAGCGATTCAAGTGAAAGGTCAACAAGGAAGAAGAATCCATTGCAGTTCACGGTGGTAAACCAAGGTAGCAATGGAGAAGGAGCGATATTTGTGTTGATAAGAGTATATTAAATACTAGTATTGCCAAAATTATAAGTCACGCATCTCTATGATTGTTTCCACACGACATCTTGATAGAGAACATCTCTTGTGGAACTCCTTTACAAGTAAGATCGGATGGTGAATGCACATAAAAATTTGATGTCCCAAAAAATAGTATTTTGATTAAATATTGGGAATGAACATAAATATAAATGAATTATGATTTTGTTTTCTTAAATATCAAATTATTATTGATGAAAAACAGAAAAAATGATAGGAAATTGCGATAGAAGATCTCCATCCCATAAAGGCATCTCTTTGTCATGTTGAATACCACTGACTTACCTTGTAATTTAATTGAGTAATTTATAAGCTTCTTTGATGACAGTGTAGTGTTTGATAAATAAGTTTATCCCATTATAAATTAACTTATAATTTATTTGATTAGCCTATAACATTGTCAAAAACAAAAAGACTAGTCTATAACACAATTAAAGTATCATGAGATAACTACTAGTTGTATTCTTGTCAATCAAAAAACCTACTAGTTGTAAAAATAGTTGTTTATAGAAATCCTCTAACTTTTAAAATTGCATTATTGGAGAAGAGATGTTTAAAGTAATAAAAAAGTGGTCATATGACATAATAGAGCTCACAAAAGGAAAAATTAAACAACTCCAATGAGTTCCATTGATGGAAATGCTTTTAGTAAAAAAATATATTCAATAAACTATATATTATTATATTATTTATATTTAATTTGAACAATAATTACCTTAAAATTTATGTATATAGAAAAATATATAATTAATGTTAATATAAAACATAGACATTTAAATATTTAAAAGTTTAATTTATTAAATTTTCATAATCAAAATAAAATAAATTATTTTAAAAATACATTTTAGTAAATTATTAAATATAAAATTAGTTTTTATATTTGTATAACTAGCATAGTGACTCATGTTATATGTGTCTCAGCATTGTTTACATGTTTGAAAATATTGTTTACAATTTTTTCACACGTTATATGTTTCTCATGGTGTACATTATTGATGTAAAGATTTTTTATACTGTCAACCAATCATAAAAATATTTTTCTAAAGAACAAAACGCCCGCGAGTAGAAGAAATTGAAAACCTAATTATAAAATGGTCAAAAAGACAAAATTGTCTTTAAGAGCATGAAGTTAAAACAGGAAGAACGAGGTCATTCAGTATAATAGAAAATGCTTTTAATAGCATTTATTTTTTGCATTTAATAAAGCTTTTAAGCGCTATTAAATCAAGGGTTATTAAAGGTTGAAGAAACAATAACACTTAAAAAACGCTATCTAAAACTCAGGAATAGATAGCACTTCCTCAAATTTTAGATAGCGTTGATAGCGCTTAATGCTTCCTCAAGAAAACGCTATCTATTCCTTGTTTTTTTTTTTAAATTATTTGCTTTAATTTTTTCCTACTCTTCCTTGCACTCAGCAAAACCCAGACAGTATAAGCAATATTTGGGAAAATAATTGGTACAATATACATAAATTCATTTCATTTATTACAAATGTTACAACACATAACAATATTGTTACAATCAATACTATACTAACCAAAAAACTATTCTAGTACATTCATACAAATTCAAACAACTATTTATAGCCTATACCAAAAAGTCACCCAAAACTTCAGCAAACCATCAACCTGCAAAATTAGAGACAAATCAAGCTATTAAATGAACTTGATATATGAGCATAAGTAGTATTATAAAATTTATAATGATTGTACAACCGAACAAATCTACATTGTAACCTGTACTGCAAACTCAAATGCTTCAGTACTTAAAAAAAACTTGACACCACGTCTCAAGCTCAAGCCCTTGTATTGACCTTGAGCTAGGTTGTTTAAGTTATAACTGGCCCCACCCAGGACTAGTGCAAATTATTTTTACGGTATTAGTACATTCTGTAGCTGATTCTTTCCCACTTGAATTCTTTCCCACTTGAATCCAATCCCTTTTTGGCATTATCTTAGGTTGTTGGGTATAAAAACACTAGTACTGCTCTCACTTTTCCAAGCACTGAAACTAACAGAGCTTCTTATCACACTAGAAACAAAAGGACCCTTCCCACAAACAGATTTTTTTTAAACAAAATGGAACCTGCTCAGCTAATTTCTTAATAACTAATTAAAATTTGCAGGTTAAGAGGGAGTGTAGAATGATGGTTTATGAACTTGCAGAAGAGGATAAAAGCAGAAACCAAGAGAACCTAGCAAAAAAACAATCAAGGAGGTCAATAGAGTAGATAGAATAATATAGTTAAAAATTTGTTACTTGCTAGCTACTAGCTAGTGCTAAATTTTCTTCAGAATATTGAGTTTATATATATATATATATGTATATGAGATTCTGTTAATGATTTTTTTATGTAGGTCTCAGAAAACACAAGGAATGCTAAATCAAGGAGGAATCTAAAATCTGCTTCTATAGCTGCAATAATGAAGAGGATAGAAGTGTTGGCCTCCAAAGGCAAGGCTCTAACAGCTGCTTTTCAAAGAGTGACTCAAATCCTTCTCTGGAGCTAAATGGAAGGGTATCTTCAAGTCTGAGCCCAAAAGATCAGGAGGTGGCTTGAATATAAAAAAAATACATGTTAAATTTTACAGTATATTTTAGTGTAGGTATCTGTTCACTTTGTTCTAGTGTTAGGTGGCCTTCTTAAAGTTGCTAGCTACTCAAATATACTATTTTAATAACATAGATCTATATAGTCAGTCAATTGCCTGCTGCTCAAATAGAATACTGTAATGATGAATCATTTTATGCAGTCAGTCTATTGTTTACCTCTTAATACAGGACTGAGATTTGACCATAAATCACCATTCAAAATGGTGTCAAACTTTTAATTGACTGTTTGTTTGCCTTGGTATGGTTTCATTGCAAACTGATGGAGCTTTTACAGAAGCTACTTTCTCATAATTTGTACAAACTCCCCATAAGGCTAACAGACCCAACATCAGCGGTTGCCTACACCTTTTTTTATTACATTTGGCATTAAAAGTGCACCAACACGAAATGAATCGTTCAACAAACAATAGTTAGGGTTCCAAAAACCCTAACTCAAAAGACAAACATCTCCTATTCGAACATCACAACCAAAATAAATCCATAAAAGACAAACATCCTAACTCAAAATCAATACTCATGTTCGAACCATTCAGCTACACTAGCTAATGAATTTTAGGTTGATACCAGCACCATGCTTGAAGAAGCTGTCCAATACGTGAAGTTTTTACAGCCACCAATTAAGGTAACGATTTGAGAACCAACATTTAAAGCAATACCCTAACCCCATCTATGAATCTCAACCTAATTCAACCCTCAAAATAATTTTCAAAATAAAGCCCTAACCTCAAAATACATGTTAAATTAAACAAAAGAAAAATAAGTAGGTGGCGGTTGTGCCGTTCACAAGGAGGCAGGGAGGGGTTTCTTTTTTCCGAGAGTGATGGACTAAGAGTGAGTGGGTTAGAGCAAAAGTGAGGAGATAAGTGTTTAATGAGGAGGGAAGTTACACTATAAATGATAAATTGAAAATATATGAAAAGGGGAATAGATAGCGCTTCCTTGAGAAAGCGTTATCTAAAGTGCACCTATAATAGCGCTTCCTTGAGAAATCGTTATTATAAGATGGATTTTAGATAGAGCTTCCTCAAGGAAGTGCTGAGGAAGCGTTATCTCTAGTCCACCTTATAATAGCGCTTTCTGAAGGAAGCGCTACCTAAAGTCCTCCACTTCTTTTTTAATAGCGTTTGACTTATAAACACTATTAAAGGTGCGTTATTTAATCCCTTTTTTGACGTAATGATTGGGGCTTTAGGCCATTTAAGCAGTCGCCTAAGGCCCTCAAAAAAATCATTTTATAACCATAATAAGTTACTTGTTTATTTAGGTCATTAGGTGATAAGTTTTACAGTGATAATTTTTTATTGAGTTTTTTCCATTTCGTATGCACTTTAAAACAAATTCCTTGTCAAGGTAATAATTGCTATCAATTTCCAATCTTATCTATGGATTATTGATATATATATTAGATCAATCTAATTCTTCTTTGAACAATTTTAAGAATATGAAATCATTTTTAGTTTTTTATTTGAATCCCAAAAATTTAAAACTTTGAATAAGGATGAATATATTAATCTTATAAAGTTTTTAAGTTATGGTGAGGATTCTGATATCGATAGTCTAGATTTATTTTGAGAAATGAAGCTATTGAAAGATATGCTAACAAAAAAGTTAATACCTCAATAGAATTAGTAAAATATATCAAAATATGTAGGCCCCAACCCAATTAGGAATAAAGAGAATTGTAAAAGTTAGTTAGTTAGTTGAATAAATAGAGAGATCATTTTAAAAGGAAAAGGAGTTATCGTTTTTGTTGAGAGTTGTGACCTTGAGCAACAGTTCGGTGAAGAGTGTAACCTAGAGTGGTGGCTCGGTGGAAAGGGGAAACCTTAAGGGGATTCTTCTTCTAGTTTCAATAATAATTTTTCCATCTTTCTCTTTGTTTTTCTTCTTTTTATCCCTATGTCTAGTAGTCTACTTTAGGATCCTGATAGAATATTAGATTCTTTTCTAAATATATGCGAATATTGTTGACAATATCTATGATTGTTGCCACCGTCGGAAGAATTTTTTAAAAATTAAAATTGTTTAAATCCTATTTGAGACGAACTATGTTACAAGATAAATTGAAGGTGAATCCTATGGGATCCCAATTGGGCGTTTTGTAGGAAGATTTTTTTTTTTTTGTTCCCAAGAATTATCATTCCCAAGAATGATGATTCCCAGAAATTAGGGAATGTTAAAACTATGTTTGGTAGATCTCAAACATTCCTGAAAATTTTAGTTGAGAATTTTTTATTCCATGTTTAGTTAAGTTATAAATTTCTTGGGAATATTAGTATAATTCTCAAAAATACCCTTTTTTTTATAAGCAAAAGTATATTGATGAAGTAAAAGGATACTCCAACCTATATACAAGAATCAAGACACCCCATTATAACCATTCTTCCACCAATAACCCCGGTCTCTCTACATAACCACTATAACAACCAAAAGCACCCATTTTTTTGCCTCAGACCTATTGAATCTGAGAGCATCCATTAAGCCTCATCCATTTTGCCAAACCATGTTTATTATAGATGTTGCGGATTGGGAAATTTCATGACCACCTAAACCATTACTTAGTTGTACTAACCCTTGTCCAACACCCATTGTAACTTAGAGCATCCATAAGCCCCACGATTTCCAAGTCCGTGCATTTATCATAGGTAATGCCCCAAAGGGTAAATGATTCAAAAATGCTGCAGTGATTTAATTGCTTCCACCTATCTGAAACCGCTCCTTCCCTCAAAACCCCATGGTCGGTTGATTTGCCTCTTCTAAAAAATATCCTTATGTCATCCTCTACAACAACTTCTCCAATTGGGATGTACACCACCACCCCACCTTCATGAAGAACCCAAAAACTATGAAGAAAAAGGAACTCAAAATGAAATTGTTCCCCCTGGATTTTTATTCCAATGCCGCCATTTGTTGTAAAAAAAAGATAACTACAACAACCTCTCCAACGCCGCCATTTTACTCCAACTATTCGAATGAAAGTTGAATGGGTGGCGGAAGGAGATAGGGATTTGGGGATGGAAGAAAAAAGGGTTTTAGTGAAGTTAAGTTTTAGGGACATAATGGTCTTTTTAAATAATTAAACTTTCCATGGTCATGGAAAACTAAGATTCCCACCCCTCCTCATGGGAATGTTTTTGGGAGAAAATAGGAAAAAAAACATTCCTGGGAATTTTAGTTTCTTGGGAATGTCTTTTTTAAAAAGACATGTCAAACGTGAAAAATTAGGATTCCCAAGTCATCATTCTTGGGAAACTAAAAATAATCCCCCTACCAAACATCCCTCAATGGTAACTTTATCTTATCTAGGTGACCCAATCAGATGGTGAGAACCATTTGAATTGCACCATTAATATGACTCATTTAATTGAGGTAACGCATTTTGATTGTGCAGGATAACTTTTATCCCAAAATTATTGGGGTACCGAAGAATGCACCTAAATTGAATGTATTAATGATATTACCTATTAAGAATGAAACTTTAGAATTACTTAATTATAAAATTTTGATAAATGATTTTTCAGAAAAGTAGAAGAACCAAAGAGGATAGATCAGTTGCATCAGCCTAGGTCCCTCCAAATTTTTCCTAGGTTCCGAAATTTTTAGACCCGATGTTTAGAGTAAAACTGCAAAAGAAAAGATGATAAAGTGACACATGTCTTGAAAAGTTGAAAGTTATTCTGATTTATTTATTATTTTTATTTTTATATATACATTATACAATATGGTTATGGATTATGGATTACTAGTAGATTAGGGGATAATAATAATAAAAATGATAAAAAAATTATATAAAATTAATTATTAGAATAATGTATTTTTCATGAATAAAAAAGTCAATAAGAAGATGTGGATTGTGGAGCAGAGAATTGTCACGTTGCGTTGAGTTGCGCTGAAGAAGAGTAACCGGACGTGGCCGTCTACTCGCGGTTGCGTGTCGTGTCACGTGTGCTTTGTAGTTAACTCGTTATGTGAATCAAAATGTGTTGTATGCGAAGTTGCATGTTCTTGTATTCTCCATGTGTCTGTCTGAACTGAATAAGGTTCATGCTAGCGGTACTTGTATATGCAATATTTGCATAACCGAATTTAATATTTTTATTAAAATTATTTAATATTATATTGATTATAAATTGCAGTCCATCTTTGTTGGGTAGCGAGAGCAAGCTGCTTAGAAGAATTATCAGCTGGAAAAAAAAAAAAAAGATTGGCAGCTAGATTTTATTCAGGGAAACGAGTGTGTTAATTAGATTGCTAATTGGAGCTTGGGGCTTGAGCTAGGAGTTCATATTTTTGATACTTCTCCCATCGAGTTAATAGAATAAAAATCCTCTCCATTCTAAAAAAAATAAAGAGTTGCATTATTATAATTTTTAGTATATAAAGCACATAAAAATCTAATAAATATTATTTATTTTAGAAGCATATGTGTTTTATACACCCCAAAACTATAATAATAGAGAAATGGAGGGGTAAAGATTTACTCGAGTTAACTACACTTATTTTTAGTGATGGTTTTGAGTGCAGATTCTCTCCATTTTTTTCTTTTTATTTTTTCTTCCATTTAAGAAAGAGATAGATACAATTTTTTTAATGATTTAATTTATTTAAATAATAAAAAAGTTTAAAATATAAATATCTTTTTTGTGTCTATCTCTCTTTTAAATAGAGATTGTCATTACTCCCTAAATGGAAAATATTTGAACGCATGGTTTTAGAATGTTTTTATAGGGAGTAATTCCTTTTATGTAATTTTTTCTTTCAATTTTTTGAACATTTTAACCTCGAGCATAAAAAAATTTATTTAATCTTGTTTTAACTCCCATTCTTTATTGTAGATTTAAAGGACGTATAATTTACGGATTTTAATCATTTATTTTTTTGCTTCTTTTGTAATGAGATGTATTTTTTAAACAATTTTTTACTTAAACTGATTTTTTGTAAATAACATTTTATTAAAAAATAGAAAGTAGTTTTATATATTTCATTTGTAACTAAAAAAAGTTATTGACGAGAAATTGAAAATTGACAGTAATTAGGTCTCAGGAATTATGACAATTGAGAACATGATTCACTGCCATGTTTTGTACAGATTCAATCGGTACAGAAACATTATTTTTCATTAAAAAAAGTTTTGGATTCAATCTAACATGTATGACAAAGTTGATAAACATATTCAGAGAGAAGCTAAAAATTTTAAGCTTATTTAAAAGAAATGTTTGACTATTTTGAATCAACAATCATTTTTTTTTCATTTTATCCTTATAAAAATAACTATCAAATAAATATTATTAATCTATACAAGCAACTTTGTACCATTTTTTTGTACTTTACTATATAATTTTTTTTTTACACAATTAAAATGAAACAGATTAACGTAAATAGCTTTTCAGCAAACATGCTCGAACATAATCAATTATACATATAAAATGTGTTTGAGGGCCCAAGATTAAAAAAAGTGTGTTTATATAAAATAATCTAGTGATTACTTTTTAGAGCTTTTTAAGTAGAGCATAAGCTAATTTGTATTTGTTTACAATCAAAAAATCAATTTTTTAAGTTTTTTATGAAAAGCTACTCAAAATAGTTTCTCATTATAATCAAATTTCCGTTTTTTTAAATTTCAATTATTTTCAAAAGCCGAAGCAAATCCTTAAAAAATTTTATAAAAAAAGGAAATTTTATACAAAAATAATCTAAAACAAACAGGTCCTGAATCAGCTGTAAAAAGCTTAGTATTTGAATAATTGATTACAAGTATAATCGATTATTGTTATAATCGATTATAATGGAATTGTGTTTAGATGTGTTTGCTGAAAAACAATTTTAAGATAATCTATTTCATTTGAGTTGTGTAAAAAAATCAGTTTTATACAATAAATTACAAAAAAGGAATGTAATTATTTTTATAGTTTAATAATATTTTTTTGCAGCGATGAAATAAGAAGAGTATTATTGGTTTCAAAACAACCACTACAACATATTCGACCTTTAAAAGTATATATTTAATAGCGATTTCTAGAGAAAACGATGTAAAAATGGAGAAAACGATGTAAAAATGGACGGAGGGTTTTAATAGCACTTTGTTTAAGAAACGCTGACAAACGACATACCTTTAACGGTATATCCCAAAAGAAACGTTATATTTACCGCATACATTTTTAAAAAAATAACGTGCTCCACCTATAATAGTGTTTCTTCGAAGAAGTGCTATTAAAGTTTAACCACTCAACAACGTTTCCTCAAACAAAAGCTATTAAAGGTGAAACTACAATAGAGCTTGATTGAGGTAATTGAGACAACCCCTTCCTAGGAGGTCCCATTGGTGACCCCAGTTATAATTATTAGAGTTATAACATAGCGTAGTAGTATAAAATTCGCGGAAATATTAAAATATACAATACATACTCATACCATAATAAAAGTATATATATATATAATAGTATTGGCTCCATCAATAGAGCCTACAACACTGATACCAAATATAAAATACTTCAGAGTACGAAATAAATAAAAACTAAAAACATAGCATCAGAACAAAATGCACTTCGACTTCCTCTCTTGGCGCTCAATGTCCCCCTAGCATTGGGATCCAAGGCTCTCCCGCCGGCATCAGGCTCAATAGGTATTCCGTCAATCTCCTCTGGAAACTCCTCAGCAGGGTCTTCTCGTACAGTCGAGAACAAAGAAATACGACATGGAAAAGTACAGGGGATAAGAAACAGTAATATGTCATACATGGGAAAAACAATATAAATAATCTATATAGATAGCACACTCACAAACACGACAGTTACAACCAAACGACTTCCGAATAATTTTTCCCTTAACTACTGTCTAAAGCCCGCTGGCCCAAATCGTCTCATGGATACGATATATTCCCCAGCCCGCAGGCCAGGTCAGAATATTCGTCCGTCAACAACGCAACTTACGGTAATGACATGTCCCCCCGCCCGCAGGCTAGGTCGGAGCATTCGCACGTTCGTTAACAACTCAACTTTCGGTAACGACATATCCCCCCACCGCAGGCTAGGTCGAGATATGCGTCCGTCCATCTACAATTCGACTAACGGGTACGACCACCTCCCCGTAGGTAAAATCGAAATCGCCCCTACGCCAAACTAATCTGTATGACCAGCTTCCCGCAGGTAAGATCGAAATCGCCCGTATGCCAACGCAGTGATGAATAACAACTATGCAACATGAATCTCACTGACTCATCTCAGGGTTAACACTTAGTGTCTCAATCACGACTTATATACAATCACGACCAACCTTCATCCGGATTAACCGGGTATCAACTCGCATCATAACAACAACAGATCAACTATATCACTAGGTTGAGTACTGTGACATATATATATAATCTCGACTTTCTCACCACACATTCATCACCCGATTTCTGATAAATCACTGCCTAGTTCTACTCAGACATCAACAGTCACAACAGCATATACACAACATCAAAATCAACTTACAGATAAATCATGTTTAATCAATCATAAGCATATAGTAAGCATAACATATATCACATATATCACATTAAATACCAACCACAGAGAATACATCCTTGATATACGGTAAAATCAACCTAAAGGTCAAACGACCTCTAGTAGGGTTTGGGTCGCCCTACGCATATCAATATATATTATTTAAAGCTTGCCTCCCCGACGATATTGTGGTTCTTTCCCCCATCTTAGTGATTTTCCAGAGAGATTCTGAATGCGGCTCCACAGCAGTCAATCGAGTGCGCGATCGAACGTTCGAGTCCTACCAGATTCTATACAGTAAAACACAACCAAAAATTAAAATAATGAAACCATAAACTACCTAATCTTTAGGATTAGCTACTGCCCTTAATTAATTAAGTAGGCTAGGGATATTGAAATTTTACCAACTCTTGGATCAATGATCCTTAAGCATACCTAATGCATAATCAATGATCAATTATCAAAGATTTGAACCAAAACCCCTTAAACCAACAAAGTAGGGTTTCGGCCATCACCATAAAAAATAGGTGAGAGTTTGATTTGGCCTCCTAATCACTTGGATTACATGGTTAAGGGTTGAAATAGGTGAAATCAAGAATAAGAAACAAAAACCCCACTTTCCCCCACAATGCACACATTCGGCCTTCCCAAGAAAAATAGGCTAGAGATTTTATTTCATTACAAGCTCTTGGATTATGATAGTAGGGGATGATACTAGCTCATAGGAATTGGTTTGGCCTCAAAATGATTTTTCTACAATTTTCTAGAGATTTTTGAAGTTTAGATCTAGAAATTGAAATTCATGAAAATAAATGGAGAAAATAAAGATTGAGAGCTCAAGGATGAAATCTATACCTTCTAGGTGATAGAGGAGGATGAGAGGAACAACTTTGCTTCACAAACTTTCTTGAAAAAGCTTGAGGAAGCTTGAGAAAATTGAAGTTGAAAATGGAGGAAGAAGAAGGAAGAAGAAAGAAGAAGAAGGAAGAAGAAGAAGAGAAGCAGCAGCCAGCAGCCAGCGGGTGAGGGGGGGAGAAAAAAGTGAGTGTAGTGAGAGAATTAGATATTTAGGAAGACTTAAGGGTTAAGAAAGGTAAAAAGGGTAATTAGTAAAAACTAACCAAGGGCAATTTGGTCAATTCACGTCCCGATAATTTGAAAATCCTCACGACATTTGTAGGAGTCCCCAAATGATTTATCATAGTCCTGGTATGAAAATCATTGGCTCAAGGTTCTCGAAAAACCCAAAGACAGCTCGAATCGTCTCCTAGAACGATTATCGGCTCATATATAATATATTATTTTATTTTCGAGCGTCAGGACGAACTTTTTCGCAAATATAGGAAACGTGATTCTAAGACTGACTGTCTCGTTCACGGGTCCAAATTAGGTCTTGATAGCAGTAAAGCACTACTGTCAAGGAAAAACGCAGACCGGGCTCCGTCTGAGTTTTCGACCCAAAACTTAACCATAGCTTCCTACGATAGCGTAGAGCGTGACTATGGCCTCGGAATAATTTATTTAATTTTTTAGACCTCAAATAAAATACAATTACTTAATTACTAGTTAAATAAAAAGATTAAGAAAATCGGGTTGTTACATTAATGATATTGTTCCCCCTAATTAAAACAAGGCCCTTTAGGTGACCAATTCTGTGCATGTTAGTTGAAACAATCCATGAAGTTAAAAAAACAATAATCTCTGAATAGAAAACGCGATATTCACCGCACGATTTTCTGAATTAATCAATTGTGTTGCTTTATAACTCAACACTATTGAAAATCATAGTTTTACCTAGTAAACTCTCCTATAAATTATTCTCCTCTATCTTTTTGTCCTTCACACTCCAAATTTTACCAACTCCAAATGTTTCTCACTTTGTCATGTTCTTCATTTCGGGAGTTCCCTTTCTTGTAATGGAAAAATGGAAGAAATATGTCTCAATATAATCCAAAATGTATTAAAGTTCATAAGAGAGGATGTGAGGAGCAATAAAGTCCAAAATGTGGCTTTGTGCTCCATCATCATTCGACGAGGATCTGGAAGAGATGCCGACACGACTGCTCCCAAATGGACTTCTCTCCTTAGGAAATAGGTGCAAATTTGGCTCTATTTCTCCAACCAAGTGGAGTCCATCCCCCCTCTCCTTCCTCTACAACATGAGTGGGTTAATGATCTTTGTCGTGTAAGTTTGAAAGGTAGAGAGAGAGCAACTTCTATTGGAAGTCACTTCAACAAACTTTTGTTGTCAAAATCTTCAATGATGAAAGACCTTTTGCTAGCTTCACATAAATTTTGTCGAGCTATATGAAAGAACTATGTATTCACTATGTTTTTGTTGTAACTTTTGCTGTTAATGATGAAGGAACTTTTGCTTCATAACTATTTGTTTTTCGAATTGTAACTCTGATTGTAATTCTAAAAATTATAATAATACAATACCAGTTTCTCTTACGCATTTTGCATTGCCTACTTTGATTGCAATACTAGTTTCGTTTCAATGAAAAGAAATTTTAAGTTTCTGCAATATTAGTTTGAGAAAGAACAAACAAATAAGCCTCAAATTCAAAGTTTTTCTAATTAACATTAAAAGATAGATTTTTGAAAAAGATTATATTATACAGGGTTGTTTAATATCTTAAAGCTTTACAAATTCAAAATTTTTAATATTTATTGAGCTAAAATAGAAGATTCTTTAACCTTCATAATAAATAGTTAAAGTTTTTAATGATCATAGTGAAAAATAATCACCCTAACAAAAGATGATGAAGCTACCTTTAATAGCGTTTTCTCAAGGAAACACTATTATATTTGACATGCCCGATGATGGATCCGTCAACGTTGATCTCAACAGTTAAGCAGACCTCCCTAATTTCCTGAAGAGGGGTGACTTTGGTCATGTTGAAGTAATATAAATATATACAAATAAATATATTAAAATGCTATTAAAAGGTACACTTAGAATATTAATAAATTAAAAGAAATCTCCAAGCATCCTATTTTACATTATAAATAAATATCAATTATAAAATTAAAATTAAAAATGTCATCGATGAAAATAAGATATTGAAAATTTTTAAAAATTGACATTGATACTTAATATGTGAAAGTTGATTAGTATAAAAAATATTGAACCAAACAAATAATCTGTTTATCAAATATCACCTATCTCTTTGTGAATCAAATTGATTTAGATTTTTTTTAAATAAGTTTCAACCAATCAATTTTAACTGGATAACCTTGATTCAGTATTGCATTTTTTTATCAAATCCAAATTTAATCAACCGATCAAATATATATTGATTCCGCTTATATTATTGGATCCATCAAATATAAAAAGAAATCATATCAAATCATGCATATAATATATTCATATTTTGCATCTTCCTGGGAAAAAAGGATTATCCCTCTCCGCTTTCCAACCAATATTAATTCAGTATTATTATTAATATTAAATTATTGTATATTATTATGTTAGATCTATCGTTTTTTAGACCAAGTTTAATTTAACTTGAGCTAATTAATATTTGTTCTAAACAACCACTACTAATTTACTTACAATTTATTGGATACTAAGGTTTAAAGAATAAAATAATAAAAATTAAATTGGTGTGTAAATTCATATAAAAAATAATTTTATTACAATTTCATGAATAAAGTGGACTGCTATTATTTAGAACAATTTTGATGTAAAATATAATTAATATATCCAAATAAATACATTAAAGTGCTATTAAGAGGTACACTTATAAATTTAATAAATTATTATAATATATACCTCATAGCATTCTAAATTACATAATGAATAAATATCAATTACTAAAATTAAAATAAAAAATGTCGTTTGTGAACATATGATATCATTTCGAAACTATGCTGACATAGTCTATAAAAAATATTAAAAACCAACGTTGATACTTAAGAAATGAAAGTTGATTGGTATAAAAAACATTGAACCAAAAAATACTTAAGATGGTCCCTAAAAAATACACAGACATATTTGGTATTTGAGAAATGAAAAATATCGATTTGAGACATTTTAGTTCTCAAAAATTTTAAATGACGTTCAAAATCCCTACCATAGACTATTTTAAACGTTATTTAAAATTTTTGAGAACTAAAATGTCCCAATTCGGTAATTTTCATTTCTTAGGGACCAAATATATCTCCTTCATTTTTCTTAAGGACTGATTTGGTTCTTTACTCCTAGTAATTTTTAGGCTAAATTATTCTTTGATCTCTTATTTGTTTTAACTTATTCAACTTGATCCCTCCATTTTGAAATGTTCAAGTTGATCCCTTACTTGCCAAAAGTTAAATAATTTGGTCATTTCTTTGAAGTTTTACCGTAAAGTTTTTGGCTAAATTACTCTTTTGGTCCTTCATTTGTTTTAATTTATTCAACTTAAAAATGTTCAACTTGATCCCATACTTGCCAAAAGTGAAGCAATTTGGTCATTTTTCACCATTAAATTTTCCTCTCGTCGGAAAACTTCGTCGGAATCTTTCTTTTTCTCTTCACCTCTCTTCACCCACTTGAAAAGCAAGGAAAACACAACAAAACACAGCGACCTGCCGCGTCTTGGCACTCTAACCATCGCGTCGGCACCTGCACAGCCTCCGTCGAACCACTGCGCCTCGTCCGGAGACAACCGCACGCTTCTGTGTTCCAAACACCCAGACCGCGCCACCCACTTTGTGGAAACCCTATCCACGACGCTAGCGTGCCTTGCCGTCGTCCGACCACCACATAGCCGTGCGAGGTTGTTATCACGAAATTTTCGTGATTAGGATGGTGGGGTGCGACTAAGTAGAGGTGTGAAAGTAGGAGCGATTGAGGTTTGAAAGGGAAGATGAGAAGAAAAAAAGGTGAAGCGAGTCCGGGTCAGGCTCTAGTTTGCTCCACAAAGAGAGGGGAAAAGAGCGACGGGAAGAGAGAGGAAGAAAGAGAGGAAAACTTAATGGTGAAAAGGATCAAATTGCTTAACTTTTGACAAGTAAGGGATAACTTAAATATTTTAAAAATAGAGGGATCAAGTCAAATAATTAAAATAATTGTGAAACTAAAAGAGTAATTTAACCAAAATTTAACGGTGAAGTTTAGCGGAAAGGACCAAATTGCTTAACGTTTGACAAGTAAGAGACTAACTTAAACATTTCTAAAATAGAGAAACCAAAATTGAATAAATTAAAAGAAATGAATTACAAAAAAAAAAGGTTAAAGTAATACTTTAGTCCCTATAGGTGAGGTTGATTTTCAATTTAGTTCCTATACATAAAATTTTTTCAAATCAGTCCCTATATGTATAATTATTTTTAATTTAGTCCTCACCGTTTATTAGTGTTATAACGCCGTCACATGACAGAGACCAAATTGAAAATAATTATCGCATGTAGGGACGAAATTGAAAATGATTTTCACGTGTACGGACCAAATTCAATTTTTTTTTGTTGAATTCAGTCCCTATATTACAAACATTTTCAATTTGGTCCTCATATTTTAACTCCAAGAAACGACATTGTAATACTAATAAACGACAAGGACTAAATTAAAAACAATTATATATATATATATATAGACTGATTTGAAAAATTTATACATATAAGGACTAAATTAAAAATGATTATAAGTTATTGGTAGCAAATAATTAATTTAACCTTAAAAAAAAAAATAGTAATTCAGTCTAATTTTTATAACTTATGCGATCGGTGAAGTGTAAAACCAGAGTCATTGAGAAAAACGAGTAGCGACTATCGTCCAAGGGTTTGTTGGTTTCTTGGACCTTGGTGATCAAATCATCAACTCTGACCACCGTCGGCGAGAGAGGAAGTAAAGAAGGAGGGAGGCGTTTTTGTTGTGAGAAAGCGCGCCGCACATCCTCAAAACGCTTGCGTTTCGTGCTAAATGTTTATCAACATACCGTACTACTAGTTGTTGCTGACTACCCACCCACCAATACCATGGTTCTTCCACTCGGAAAGCTCACCATTCTCGTTGGTGCAGGTTTATACTCTTATCCACTTCCACTTCTCTAACTATTCGTTGATTTCTTCGTTTTCCTAATCATCACAATTTAGCTTCATTTACTCATGATGACATCTCATCTCAAATTGAAGAAAAATAATAATTAAGTCTTTCCATGAGACCAGAATTTGAAATTATTAGGGTTATCGGCTTATGAGGGTGAGGCTTGGTGGCTGCCTTGGGTTCGGGAGGTCAGGGGTTCAAATCCTAAAACATTAAGTTGATGCAACATCAAGGTTGCTGCCTTCTGACGGGGAGGTCACGGGTTCAAATCCTAAAATTAAGATTGTTGCAAACATTAAGGTTGCTGTCTTGTGACCGGAAGGTCACGGGTTCCAATCCTAAAACAGTCTCTCCGCCCGCGAGGGTAAGACTGCTTACATATATCCTTCCCAGACCCCACTGGGTGGGAGCCTCGTGCACTAGTGGACCGTCCTTTAGGGTTATCGGGGTTGCATTTTAGTTTTATAGGTGAAATGAAATCCGTACTGTTTCATGTTATAGGTATTGTTGGTTCAGTAATTGCAAAAGAAGGGCGCCTGCCAGATATATCTAGTTTTCTCTCAGGTGCTTTCAAGGTCAGTTTTTCAATTTTTATCTAATTGCTGCCATTTTCGTTGTTTGTTGTATGCATTTAAGCATCTTGTGAAGGATTATGTAATATGCTGTTGGTAAATATTGATAGTTGCATTTTTTTTTTTTTACTCTGGAGGATAATTTCATATATTTTTCTTATTTTTTTCTCTCCTTCTGTTCACTGGTGTGATCTAGGAGTAGTTCCTGTTTCATATATAAAATTCAGTTTTTTTCTCTTTTCGGTTACCAGAGCAGTATGATTGAGGACTTGAGGTGCTCATTGAAATAATAGAAGCTAAGTTCGAGGAAATATAGTCTGTAGGAAGGGACCTTTCACGATGAATTTGTTTGGTTAGTGCAATTTTAATGAATTGAGAAGGAAAAAAATCTTTTTTTTTTTTCCTCCTCTTTCTGTAGGCATTTGATTGAATGCAGGCTGAGATCGTCGAATTTAGAGAAGTAGAAAATTTTGAAGAAAATGACTACCTGGGAAATCAATTTGATTGTAAAGAAGCAAACAGTAAATCTGTGAAAAACAGATAGGATGTAACATCAGTATATGGCTACAAGTACAGCATCATCCACTAGCAGATAAGCAGAATGATATAAGTACCTTTTGCTTATTCTAGACTTTTCCAGCCGTGTGAATGTGATCATTCTGACCTTGTATTTTATTAAGATACACAAGATGCTAATTGAAGTTTTCATCTCCAAGAAATTGCTTGTAGCTGCTAATTTTTCTCTGTTATGTCCTGTAGAAGTTCAGAACCCTGCCTATGCTGTTCTTTTTTGGCTAAACTTTATGATTTGGAATCAAAGGGTTTTCGGTTAAGGAGTAGTAGACAAAGTATATGGCATGTAAGTTATGTAAGATGTAAGTTAACAATGTTTTGAAGGTGAAAATTGTGGCTCACATCATACCACAAGTTGCATGGTTTAGGTATCTTGGATCCATGATTCCATGTTACAAAGTAATGTGGAGATTTATAGGGACGTCGCACATAGGATTCAAGATAGTGGATGAAATGTTGAAATGCTTTAGGTGTAATTTGTGGTTGTAAAGTGTCTATCAAACTCAAAGGAAAATTTTACTGGACAGCTTTAAGACCAATGATGCTCTATTGTAGTGAATGTTAGCTAGTGAAGTGTACTGTCAACAAGAGTAAAAAAGTAAGTTTAGCAGAGATAAGAGTGCTAAGGTGGATGAGTGGACATAGAAGAAAAGATAAGATTAGGAACTAAAGCAACTAAAGTTAGAGAGAGTAGCACACTAGCACCTATTAAGAAACAAGGAGATGATGATGGAAACTTGCCAAAGGTAGTCTGCACATGTGAGAATAAGACCAATAGAGCCTCTAGTGAGAAAAATGGATCATATGAAACTTGTGGAAGATAGTTCGATTACAAGGGGAAGCTGATGGCCTAAGAAAACATTAGGATAAACTATTTATACAAACCCTGTTCTAAATGGTTTTACTGAAACAGTTAAATTTTGGTTTCTGATAGTGCCCAATTATGTTGATTGGTTCGTGTAGCCAATTCCACCTTTTGGAATAAGGTTTGGTTGTTGTATGTTCTTGAGAAGCTCAGTCATATTCCTTAAATTTATGTTGCATATAAAAAACCTCAAGTTTGGCAATATTCTGGATATTATTATATATTGGTGGTTGGTTCCAAAATCCATTTTTCTTGAGTAAATGGTAGCTGTTATTTATTCTTGGTCATTAATGATGCAGGCTCTGTGCTGATTCTAGGCTGATTTTTTTTTTTTTTTTTTGAACTGCAGGTTGTTTTGAAGCCACTTAAAAGCAATGATTCTGCTCCAGCTGTTAAAAAACCACATAATGATGCTTTGATGGCTCAGGTCTGCACATTGTCATTGTCTTTTAGTATTGATTGATTTGATTTTAATCCTGAATAATTCTTAGTACGGTTAAGTCTAGTCTCATGCAACATGCATGCCTTAAATCATTTACTGAATCTTATCCATGTCTTGATATTAGAGATTGTCATAGTGTGCCGGTTTATGAATTGCCGGCATGTCCATGTAGCTAGGTTAGTTACTTTTCTGTTATCTGTTAAGACAGTAGTTAAACTTCTACAAGTGCTCTAGACACTGATATAAATATACTAGACTATAGGCGTTTCAGCTCTCAGTTAATGACAGTTACCATTGTCATATCTACTCTCTCTCTTCTTCACTCTCTCATTCTCTCTCTACTTTCTCACACTTTCTTGCCCTTTTCTCTCTGCTCTTGGATTCTATAATGGTATCAAGAGTTTAATCAACCCTCAAACCGTACTGAATGTGTCAACTCCCATTGCATCTTAATCTCTTCCTTTGTCTGTTCCACCTTAGAATGTCATCAATTTTTCACATTTGATCTCTCTGAAACTTGATGAGAAAAATATCTTCATGTGGAAGCAGCAAGTTGAAGCTGTCATTAAAGGTCATCATCTGCAACAGTTTATGATCAATTTGGAGATTCCATCAAGGTTCGATTTGATTCAGATGAAGATCAGTAACAAGGAAGGGTTGGAAGTGCCTATTTGGATTGGGAAACCCAAGATCAGTTTCTGCTATCTTGGTTGCTATCTTGGATTGGGAAACTCGTGTAGTAGGGTGTATGGCTGTGTGCATTCATGGCAACCTTGGGACGAGATTCACGCTTTCTTAGCTCCCAAACCCGGGCAAAAGTTTGACAAATCTGATATAGGCTCAACAATACAAACAAAGAAGGCAGATTTTTTTTAGAGTATTTGTGAATCAAAGCGCTCATTGATTCGCTTATCTTGATTGGGCATCCGATCTCCACTCAGGAGCACATCAATGTAATTCTTGAAGGACTTCTAGAAGATTACTTTTGAAAATATATTTAGAATCTTTGTAATTATTGTTTAGGCATATCATATCGTATCATATCATGTAAATAGGAATAGAATCGCCTATATTTATGTTGTATTTATTTCATTAAGCCAACATAAAAGAGACTTCGTTGTGTAGTTGAAAGTTGAAACGCACGGTTTCAACATCCTATGCCTCTATTTTCTCTCTTTCAACATGGTATCTAGAGCCAAACAGAGGTAACCCAAAAACCATGCTTATCCGTTGGACCCACTATCCTCTAGTGAGAAATTTTCTCGGCAAACCGTGTTCCTACTCCGGTTTGCCCCTTCTTCATTGCCGTGACATCATTCCGACACCTTTTCCGGTCGTTTTTACCCTTTGCCGCCGTCAGCCGCCACCTTTTCTGGCTGACTTCCCCACCATCAGAACCGGACCGTCTTGCGTGGCCCATGCCCTGAGACCCAGCCCCAGCAACTACCTCGCGCGCCCTCATGCGCGCGAAACATCAGCGCGCAGCTACTTTTGCCGGCACGTGGAGGCGTCGTTTCGACGCAGTGGCGACTCTTTCCGGCGGTTCAAACGCCACCACTCCCAGGCCAATCCGAGCACTTTTGCTACCGACGCACTGTGCGTGCGCCATTTCGGGTTTTTCAGGTATCGTGTAGTCGTTGTTTTTGGACCTTTCGTTACTGATCTATGGCCTCCTCTAGTGCCACAGATCCTCCTACGACCATGGATCTTCCTCAGGCCTATCCAGCTAATTATGAAGATTTTCTCCAGTGGTTTGAGCATCGCTAGACCTCCGGATCTACTGCTTTGGTTGCACACACTGGTAATTCATATGCTTGCATATCTCAGTCACCCTCACTTGGTCCGTGGGTTCTTGATTCTAGTGCGTTTGACCATATCTCTGATAATAAGGTTATTTTCTCCTCTCTTTCTACATCTGCCTATTTACCTATTGTCACTTTGACTAACGGTTCCCAATCTCAACCCCAAGGAATCGGAACCGCCCATCCACTCCCTTCTCTGTTAGTTGATTCTGTCCTTTATTTCTCCAGTTGTCACTTGTCCCTTTAATTTACTCTTTGTTAGTCGTTTAACTCGTTCTCATGATTGTTTGATTGCCTTCACTAAAGACACTGTTATCCTGCAGGATCGAAGTTCGGGACGGATGATTGGCACCGGATGTGAGTCTCATGGGCTTTACCAGCTCTCCACCCCGTCCCGGGTTTGCTTTGCCACAGATTCCCCTGTTACCATACATGCTCAGTTGGATCGTCCTGATCTTTCCAAACTCCATAAATTGGTGCCGAGTCTGTCTAAGTTATCTAGTTTGCATTGTGAGTTGTGTCAACTAGGGAAACACACTCGTAGTCAGTTTCCGGATCGAGTCAATAAACGGGCTTCACCCCCTTTTGCTTTAGTTGACTCAGGTTATGGGGTCCTTCTCGTACCATTTCTACTCAGGGATCCAGATACTTTGTCACTTTTATTGATGATTTTGCACGATGTACGTGGTTATTTTTAATGAAAAACAGGTCTGAAGTGTTTTCAAATTTTCAGCCGTTTTATCAGGAAATTAAAACGCAGTTTGGATCTCCATTCGCTCTTTACGTAGTGATAATGCCCAAGAATATTTGTCCCAAAATTTGAAACTTTTATGGCTTCGAATGACATTCTTTACCAAGCGTCTTGTGCCTATACACCCCAACAAAATGGGGTTGCCGAACGCAAAAATCGGCACCTCATTGAAACCACTCGGACCCTTCTCCTTCATGGCAATGTTCCACATCGGTTTTGGGGGGATGCATTTTTGACGGCTTGCTATCTTATAATCTGCATGCCCTCCTCTATCGTTGATGACCAAGTACCTCACTCGGTCCTTTTTATCCATATCCCTCTTCATTCACTTCCGCCACGTCTCCGAGTCCACTTGTTTTGTCCACGATCTCTCTCTCAGACTTGACAAACTCTTGGCTCGCTCACTCAAGTGTGTCTTCCTTGGTTATCATCGGTCCGAAAAAGGCTATCGTTGCTTTTCTCCTACTCTTCGAAGCTACCTTATATCGGCCAATGTAACCTTCTTCGAGTCTATCCTTTATTTTGAGTCGACTCACTCGCCTCCTGAGCCGCTATCTATAGTCGTCCCTGTTTCTTTTGTAATGGTCCCTCTTGAGTCTGTCCCATTGGAGACCCCGCCTGTGGATCCTCTTGCTGCTCGCCCATTCCAAATATATCATTGTCGCCCACCCCCCTCCTTGGTGCATGTCCCTGCCCCTGTCCTGCTACCGAGGCCATGATGGACTCTTCCCCAACACCACCTCCTTTATCGGATCCGGCCTAGCCACCTGAACCTGACCTTCCCATTGCTCTTCGTAAAGGTATACGTTCTACTAGTAACTTGGCTCCTCATTATATTGCTTTGAGTTATCATCGCCTTTCTCCTTTGCATTATGCTTGCCTTTCTTCGTTGTCGTCTGTCTTTATTCCTAAATCTCCAGGTGAAGCTTTATCTCACCCTGAGTGGCGGCAAGCAATGATCGATGAGATGTGTGCTCTTCAAAGCAGTGGTACTTGGGAACTGGTCCCTCTACCTCCTGGAAAGTCTTTGGTTGACTGCTGCTGGCTTTATATGGTCAAGGTGGGTCCTGATGGTAAGATTAATCGGTTTAAGTCTTGTTTGGTGGCCAATGGCTACATTCAGATATTTGGGCTTGATTATGGTGATACTTTCTCTTCTGTGGCCAAAATGGCCCTTGTTTGGCTCCTCCTATCCATTGCTGCCATCCGCTACTAGCCTCTTCATCAACTTGACATTAAAAATGCCTTCTTGCATGGTGATCTCGAAGAGAAAGTGTATGTGGAGCAACCGCCTGGGTTTGTTGCTCAGAGGGAGTCCTCTGCCATGGTCTGTCGCCTTCACAGGTCTCTTTATGGTCTTAAACAGTCTCCTCGGGCTTGGTTCAGCAGATTCAACACTTTAGTGCAACAGTTTGGTATGATTCGTAGCGAAACTGACCACTCTGTATCTTTTCGCCAATTGGTCCAAGGATGCATTTATCTGATTGTTTATTTGGATTATATTGTTATAACTGGTAGTGATCAGCATGACATACTACAGGTGAAACATCTCTCTAATCAGTTTCAGACTAAAGACCTTGGTAAACTCCGTTATTTCTTGGGTATCGAAGTAGCTCAATCTAAGGATGGTCTAGTGATTTCACAACAGAAGTATACCATAGTAGTAAATAGCGCGCTATAGCGCCGCTATGGCGGAGTAGCGGAGCAGAGCGGCTCCTCCACGCTATGGAGTCTGCATAGCGTAGCAGTTGTTCATAGCGGCGATAGCGGACGCTATTTGCTTGAGAATCGCGTGTTTTAGCTGCAAAAAGTAGAAAAAAGCGGCGCTACTTAGATTTGGGAATTTTCTGCCCAAAAACCCAATTTTACCCTCCCATAATGCATGCCTAACAACAATAAGTGGGGGTATTTTGGGGTTTAGGTCACTGTTACACTCTTCATAAGTGCACAACTGCACCGCTTCACTTTGTTTTCTTTCCCAAGTGCGACTCACTCCACCGCTTCACTTTGCTCTTCGTAACTCAACTCCACCGCTTCACTCTGCTCTGCGACTCACTCCACTGCTTCATCCTCCAAATCTTCCACTCGCTGGCGCCATCTTTTCCGGCCACCTTCTTTCTTCAACACAGGTTTGGACTTCTTTTCTTATGCTTTTTCTATTCTTTTCTTCTTTCCTTCTCTGTTCTTTTCTTCCTCCTTTTAATTCTTTCCGTTTTTTCTCTGTTTTGTTCCTTCTCTTCATCTCTGTTCGGTTTTTCATCTCAGTCATGGCTGATTCTTTCGCACAACCATGAGCCAGCGTTGGAAGATTTGGAGGATGATTAGAATCTTAGTATTTGATAGTTCTTTGATTCTGTTTGCAGTATTAACAGTCTACTTTTGTTGGTAGCATTAGTCTACTCTCTACTTTTGTTTGCTGAATTAGTCTATTATGATAGTTCCTTGATTTTGTTAGCAGCATTAGTCTACAGTCCAGATTATAAGTTATGAATTATGAATATATGTCATGAGCTTGTTTGCATTATTGGGTAATTTGTTATGTTTTAGCATTTACACATGTATATTTAATTTTTTATCTTATATGTCTATACTTTCAAATAGCGGTCATACCGCTACCGCTATCCCGCTATAGCAGTTTTGGGGGTCGGCTGCTACGCTCCGCTCCGCTTCGCTATTCGGGATTGATAACATAGAAGTATACTATAGATATTCTTGAAGAGACAAGATTATTGAATGCCAAACCAGTTGACACTCGTATGGATCCAAATGTCAAACCTCTACCTGATCAGGGTAGAGCCACTATCAGATCCAGGGAGATACAAAAGATTGGTTGAGAAATTGAATTACCTTACAGTCACTCGTCCAGACATCTCTTTTGCAGTCAGTGTGGTAAGCCAATTCTTAAGTTCTCCTTGCCAGGACCAGTTGGATGTTGTGATTCGGATTCTGAAGTACATTAAAGGTGCTCCATGAAAAGGTCTCATTTATGAAGACCAAGGACACACTCAGATAGTTGCTTACTCAGATGTCGATTGGGCAGGTTCACCTATTGACAGATGATCCACTTCCGGGTATCGTGTACTCATTGGAGGAAATCTGATATCCTGGAATAGTAAGAAACAGAATGTAGTTCCAAGATCTAGTGCAGAAGCGGAATACAGGGCTATGGCATTAGCAACTTGCGAACTCATTTGGTTGAAACAGTTACTTAAAGAGCTTCTATTTGAAAAGACTATGCAAATGACACTAATCTGTGATAACCAAGCTGCATTGCATATTGCCTCTACTCCAGTTTTTCGTGAGAGCACCAAATATATTGAGATAGATTGTCATTTTATTAGGGAGAAGATCCAATCAGGGGACATCACCACTAGCTTTGTCAACTCCAATGATCAACTGGCAGATGCCTTCACCGAATCCTTGAGAGGTCCTCGAATTAGTTATCTATGTAACGAGCTCGGTGCATATGATTTATATTCTCTAGCTTGAGGGGGGAGTGTTGAAAATATATTTAGAATCTTTGTAATTATTGTTTAGGTATATCATATCGTATCATATCATGTAAATATTAATAGAATCTCCTATATTTATGTTGTAATTATTTCATTAAGCCTATATAAAAGAGATTCTGCTGTGTAGTTGAAACACACGGTTTCAGCATCCTATGCCTCTGTTTTCTCTCTTTCAACAATTACCATGACTTCATAACTTCCATCAACAGTCGACTGGACCCATAAACAATTATCAAAATTGAATCGCTATTGCCACCATCAACCAGTGATTTCCGATGCTTGCTTGGTGAATTTGGCTCATGCTGCAACAAAGGACAAAGTGGTGCAATCCAGTGGTTCATCGCATTCTCAACAGGTTTTTGGTATAAACCTTCCAGATTCAGGTCAATACCTAGGTTCTGCTTCCTATCAGTCTCAGTATTACCTAAACCAGAGAGGTTCCTACTACAATGGCCGTGGTGGTCACTATGGTAATTGGTCTTGGGGGCATGGTCCTTGCAGGTTTGATTCCAACTACCGGAGCTCTATTGTTTGTCAAGTGTGCTGCAGAACAGGGCATGAGGCATCAGTATGTTGCTATCGTAACAATCATACCTTTGTTCCCTTAGTCTCCACAGTTCTCACTGATTCATATCAGCAAGTTTCTACCAGCAAGGCCAACTGTTCTATTATACTCCTTATCTATGGACTCTGCTGGCTTTAACTCATTTCAGCCGCAGCCTGGAGGAGTACACTTGGGAGGGGAAGGAGGAGGACAACCCTAAAGCAAATAGGGTACACTTGGCAGCGCTGTGAACATTCATTTTATACCAGTATTCAGCCCAATGAAGAAAGTCCACCCAAACCTTAGGCTGCTTCAAAATGAAACAAAGTAGGTAAGTCTCCAAGGTACGATATAGAACCTCTTCTGCACTTCTGTTTCAGGGTGATAGGCTAGCAGGTTCTGTAATCGAAATAACACAGTCAAAAAATGGCTCAAAAAGGTGGGATCACAATCACTTACTAATACTATGAATATAGGAATCTCATGAAGCCAGACCCCCTCCTTGGCAAAAATTTCAGCAATAGACTGAGCTGAATAGGGGTGTTTAACAGGTAGGAAATGACCACATTTGCTAAAACATTGACAACCACCAAGATAGCATCATAACCCTTGGACTTAGGCAACCCCACAATGAAATCCATGCTCAGCTCCTCCCAAATGGCATTGGGAATAGGCAAAGGTTGGAGTAGGCCCTCAGGGGAGGAGGCCTGGTATTTACTCCTCTGACAAACGTGACAAGCAGCAACAAAAATTGAAATGGTGCCCTTCAAACCAATCCAATTCAAGGACTGAACCACCTGACGATAATTATGAAACTCTTGTAGAAACTTCAAACTTGGGAATCCATGATGATGAAAGAAACCAGTCATCCCTTATAATACAATTTATCATCCTCCAAGGTGTAATGCGTATGTGAATTAGGATCCTGTTGCAGGTCTGCCCACACCTTAGGCCACACAGGATCAGCTCGTACCTCCTCATCCACAAGCTGACATGCTACCATAAAGGTCGAGAAACCACCTGCAGCTCCTTATCCTTATCTCTCCTTGAGAGTGCATCTGCCACTCTATTAGTTGCCCCTGCCTTATATACAATATCCAATTCATACCTCAGAGTTTAGTCAGCCAATTCTGTTGGTTTTGGGTGGTAATGCGCTGCTCCAACAGATACTTTAGACTTTTCTGGTCAGTATAAACAGTGAAACGCTGACCAAGTAAGTAGGGGCACTAATGCTTAATGGCTAACACCAAGCCAAGCCATTAATTCCTTCTCATATGCAAACTTATAGAGTAAGAAGTCTGCAAGTGCCTTACTGAAAAAGGCAATAGGTCGTTTGTCTTGAGAAAGAACAGCTCCAATCCCTTTCCTGGAAGCATCGCACTCTATGGAAAAAAGTTGTGAAAACTCAGGCTTACCCAAGACTGGTGCAGTGGTCATGGCTAACGGAAGCTCTTAGATTTTTGGGTTTGGGCCCAACTCAACCTCACAAAACCGGCTTGTAAGGTGAGGTCTGCCCAAGCCTCATAAGTACTACATAGGCCATATTTCTAGGCGATGTGGGACTAAACACCCCCCCCTTAACCCAACACAATGAAAGTGCTGGAGGCTGCGATGAAGGCAGCCCAAAGTTGCTGCAATTAAGGCGGCTAGGGGCGGACCGCAATTAAGGCGGCTTTCCAACAGAAGCTAAAAAGCTTGCTCAGTAGCTGAATTCCATACAAAAAATGCCCTTCAACAAATTAGTTAGAGGCCTTCCTATTTTACCATAATCCTTTACAAACCGCCTGTAATAGCCCATTAAATCTAAGAACCCGTGCAAAGCCTTGCCTGTCTTAGGTACTGACCACTGTAAAATTGAGTCAAAATTCTTTGGATCCAATGAAACTCCCACCTTAGAAATTATATGACCCAAGTAACTTCATCTTCCCAAAACTATGCTTCTTCAGATTAGCATAAAATTGATGATGCTGCAAAGTATCTAGAACAATCTCTAGATTGGTCAAGTATCCTCCCATGTCCTGCTTTATATCATAATGTCGTTGAAGAATACTAAGTAAATTTTCCTGAGAAAGGGCTATAGTGTCGAGTTCATGGCACACTAGAATGTAGCAGGGGCATTAGTAAGGCCGAAAGGCATGACTAAGAATTCAAAATGGCATTGATGTGTGTGAAAAGCTATTTTTCGAATGTCTGTCTCATGCATCCCAATATGGTGATATCCGGCCCGCAAGTCAATTTTAGAGAAATAAGCTGCACCAGACAATTCATCCGGAAACTCTTGCATAATTGGAATAAGGTTATCTAGGGTATTTATCCGAAATAGAAAAAGAGAAATGAGACAAGAAAATAACAGAAGAATGCATATCTAAAATGAATAAAACTGAACAAGGAGAGATAACACCTCCTATCAAGGGTCACCCCTTACAACTGGGTTGAATACCCCGTTCACTGATTATTCTCCAAAGAATACCCCCTTTGGGTCCGTTTGATTTGCAATATTTTAAGGGACAGCACAGCACAAAACTACTTGTTCTGTGTTTGATTTGCAAAATGAGTATGGGACAACACAAAATAAAGGACAAAAGACTGCACAAAAACCAATTATTTTGTCTCACACCAAACCATGGGACAAAAAGTTGTTCTAAGCACAAACTACCAAAAAGACAAAAATGCCCACTTATTTCCTATTAACCTCTCTCTGTCTCTCTCTCATAACTTGACGTAATTACGTAATTTATAATACGTAACTTTATGTAATGTATATAATTATGTTATTTATATATGTATTATAATTATAATTATTATATAACATAATAATATTATATATAATACTGATTATACGTATATATATTAATATTATTATATATTATAATATTATATATTATATATAAAACTTATTTAATATAATATTAAATAAAGTTATATATTATAAAGGGTATTTAAGTAAATTTTACATTATTTTATTTGTGTTGTTCGTTGTCCACCAAACAATATACTGGACAAAAAGTTGTGCTGTGACTCAAGCATTTGTCCTGTGTTGTTCTCCTTGTCCTGTGCTGTTTTGCTTGTTTTGTGCCTCAATGCGAATCAAACGCACCCTTTATGTACAATTATCCCTATTTAACCAAGTAAACTACTAACCACATATTAGAAATAGATGAGAGAGAGAAAAGAGAGATGGAGAGAGTGAATCTGAATCTGAATCTCATTCAAGTGAATCTGAATGTGTACATGCAATCATTTATATAGACTGATCTCAAGTGTGCTCTAGAAGCATCTACTTGTAGCCATATAACAAACTGAGCTGAGTCAGCAGAGAGCTGATCAGATACACACCGGCACACAATGCACTATACTCTTAACACCCCCCTTATAAACTGAGGGTGGGTTTACAGAACATCCTAACACCCCCCTTACAATTCTAAGGTGGGTTTTGAATAGAGAATTTATCTAGAACACCAGGATTACTCCTTAGTTCTTCAAATCTAGCCTGTGTGAGGGGTTTTGTCAGGAGATCAACAACTTGATCAAGTCAAGGAATGTGACTCACGGATAGGGACTTGTTGATGACTTTCTCGCGCACAAAGAACAAGTCAAGTTCCATATGTTTGGTCCTTGAGTGCAGGACATGATTGTGGGATAGGGAGATAGTGCTAAGATTATCACAATAGACAACTAGAGGCCTTGTCTCAACTTGTAACTCTTTGAGCAGGAACTGAATCTACAAGACTTCAGAAGTTGTAGCTGCCAAACTCCTATACTCTTCTCCACACATGCCCACATCGTCAAAGGCGAGATTCTACCATTTTTTCTATAATAGGTGCCACTCCAAATTGCTCTGTAATGCATTCGTTCCTAATCTAGTGTGTCCACTCATCCAACGCAACATTCTCAAATGTGCTACATTGAGTTTATTCTCTTGTTGGATTTTTACTTAGTCCTATACAATACACAAGTCTTATAGTTGTGCGGTAAAATTTCCCCTTAAGCTTGAGTGATACTTTTCTATCATAGATGACACCTAAAGCGCTTCCTGCTTAACATACACTTCATGTACCCCGTCTTACTTCTACTTAAACAAAAGCCGTGTGCTTCCAAAACTTGTCTCCACATCTCTAACTTTCCATTTATTTCCTCTTTCGACTCTCTTATTGGGACTATATCATCTGCACAAAAGCATGTATCGTGGCAATGGCTCTTGGATATGTTCAGTAAGCACATCCAAGGTGAAAATATAGGGGCTCAAGCTTGACCCTTGGTGCAGTTTTATAGTTATAGGAAAATCTCGTGGCATCTGGCCTTGTGTTCTCACACTAGTCATGACCCCATCATACATATCCTTGATTGCTTGAATATAGGCAATATGAACTCCTTTATTCTCCATAGCCTTCCCCAATACCTCTCCTGGCAACCTATCATATGCCTTTTCCAAATAATTCTACACTCCAGCTATTGGCTCTATACTTCTCTGATTTCTCACATTCAATGAATTTAATAATTGCATGACCATATTTCATAGTTTATACAGGAAGAGTTAAAAGAGTTATTAGTTAAAATAGGATTGCTATTTTCACCTGTTAAATTGGCCATGAAAACAAATGGTATTTTTGTAAATATATAGCAACATGATGGTAACTGAATATGCTGATTAAACCTTTGGTTTACAGGTTAACAGCCTTCGGCAGGAGCTACAACTCCTTGCTAGCAATAGATCGATCACTATTGTAAATTCAAGTGGAACAGGTTCTAGTTAGCTACTTTCTTTACACATTAAAGAGTCCTTTTGTTATTTCTTCAGGAATTTAAGAAATGCTGACACATTAATTTGCAAACTTTGTGAATACTGGTTTTAATTGTAGCGTGTGTCCATACTTTGTATTAGCTAATTAAATTTTCCTTCTTTCTTATTTTTGTGTTATTTTCTGAGTTGCTTTGGTCATGCGCAGCTGGAAGAAAATATGTAACAGTGATTGTTATTGTTGTGGTAGGATATGGATACATTTGGTGGAAGGTAATGTCTTTTTCTTTTATATTTGTTGATTAAAGTATTGGGATGCTGTAGTAATATATTCTTGTAGGACGCTTGTGTGGATGAAATCTTAATTCAAATTTTTGTTGATTTCAATAAGTCTTATATGCTAAATATTCACATGATAAGTGTCAAGCATGCGTTTGAATTTCTGTCAGTCTTGCTAGGTATGTAAACTGTTTTGGTATGTCTTTCTCTTTCAATTGTGTTGGGATTTATTCCAATGGCATTTTTGGCTGTCTGGGTTGTTGTGGTTGCTTTCTGTATGATAAATTGGTCTAATATTCAATTTAATTTAGTCAAACTGCATCTATCATTGTTTACTAAGAGTAGGTTTCTTATTTCATGTTGAGCTCAAGTCATGTCGCTACCAATATTTTCCATGTAGTTTGGAGCAGAATCAATTTTGCATTTACATGCAATTGGATGATATTTAGCTGGCAGGTGTGCATGGACGTGATGGATCATCGAGGAATTTTAGTCTGTTGGGACAAAACCTATTTGCAAAAATATTCTTAAAACTATAGAGCAAGTCAACAAAACTAACAGGATAATAGTACAAACTATATGTATTATTACCATAAACTTTTGAAAGCTGGCCCTCACTCTCCTGTGCATGGATTTAGTTATACTAAGCTTTTATGCCAAAACAGCTGGAAAAAATAGATTGTGCTGATAATTGATTATATGTATAATCGATTATTTGGGTTTGTTTGGGTATGTTTGCTGAAAAACGATTTTAAGATAATTTATTTCGTTTGGGTGGTGTAAAAAAATCACTTTTACATAGTAAATTACGAAAAAGGGTATGAAGTTATTTGTATAATTTAATAATATTTATTTGGAAGTTAGTTTTGTAGTTACATAGGGAAAAAAGTTTTGAGAATGAAAAATAATCAAATCACAACAATTTTAAGCTAAAACAAATTAGATTGCATAAAACAACTTTTTTTCCCCAAAAAAAGATTTCTTATAAATTTAAGCAACGTGACAAACAAGAAAGATTATTTCAAAAACAAATTTTTTCATCCAAAACAGTTGAAACCCAATTAATCCAGCTTTCTCAAACATGCTCTTAATCTCTAGTTTTTGTAATAAATTGAATTTTTTTTAATGTTTTAAATGTCTAAATAAGTCCATGGAGATGATTGAATTTTATGGCCTTTGTACGTTTGCAGGGATGGAAACTTCCTGATATGATGTTTGCAACAAGGCGTGGTTTATCTGATGCTTGCACATCTATAGGCAATCAGCTGGGGAAGCTTTATGAATCAGTTGAGGTAATTCTTTTATATTGCATAGTTTGTTCTTATATTGTGTGAAAACCCAGGCATTTTCTACTCTGCTCACTTGAGATGCTCCCTATATATATAGCATAAATGTCACTATGGGATATTTGATGATTATAAATTGTTTTATTAGCAAGGTTGGTTGGTGGTAGTCTATCTCTCAATCTCTAATTTGACATACAGAGAGAAGAAAAGCCAGTTAATTGAATTTTAGTTGATTTTTACTCATCACCCATTGATTCTCTTTTTCAAAACAGCATGCAAATGATCTTCCATCTTGATTTCTCTGTCATGCCTTTGTGTATTAATCTTGTTCATGGAAATACTTTCTCTACTGTGTTAAGCATATAAGTTATAACTTGCATTTATTGTTTTCATCATTATGATTGCCACGATTCAATTATTAAAAAGTCATTCTTTCCTGTATTTCAAATAAATTAATTTTGGAAAGATCTTTCCTGTGTTCTATAATGGTCTTTTAAATTTTGCATTGTGCTCAATTTCTTTTCTGAATCTCTCTAGACATTGGGAATAATGTTGATGTTTGTTTTACCATGAAATTCTGGAGGATAGATATTTACTTATCTGCAATGGTTTCAGGAGGCCAAGAAGAAGTTATCTGCAAAAATGAACCGTCTGGATAAAAGTTTAGATGAATGTGCTGCTCTTACTGAAAATACCAGGGAGGAGGTGAGTAAAGAATTTAAGATCTATAATTTTGGCTTCTTCGTTGTTTAACATTAAATATCTTCTGTTATAGATCTCTGTAATACAACGGGAAGCAGATACAATGAGTGGAGATTTCAAGTCTGTTCGTGTTGCAGTCCATGTTCTGGTAACTCAATTGCAAGAATTCAGTTATTTCTTTAAGGCTTTTTGCTGATTGTTTAACTTAAGCTTCTACTTTGCTTCTCAGGAATCTAAAATCAAAGAAATAGAAGGGAAGCAGGTATAGTCATTTAAATTTAAATCACTGAGTATTATTTAATTAACCTTTTCTTGTTTAGTTGTTTTTATTTAAGGGGAGTGATATTGTTTATATCCATGATTTACTGTTACTATCTGCTTAGGTGGCTACAACTGAAGGAGTAAACAAGTTGTGTCAATTTACCTCGAGTTTGGAGAATAGCAGAACCACAGAGTATATTCAGGCATGAACTGAACTTTCTATATATATATATATATATATATATTCTCTTGCCTAGGCTTCAAAATCTGAATTTCAGATTAGCCTTTTATTACCTCCTTTTCATGTAATTGCTATATTAATTGCATATTTTTAATGATATAGGCATCTTCATCCAGCTCTTCCAAGCCAGCCCTTGAGCTACCACCAGTTTCACCCTCTTCTAGGGTAACTGTTTTCTTTTTGCAGGCTTATTTATCTATGCAATGATGCCTTTTTGATATAAATTAGAAATGATAGTATATTTTGTTGTAAATTAATAGGAATTCTTGCTGTTAGTTTGACAATTTTTTGTTCGTTGGTCAAGTAGATATTGCATTTAACTATAAGCCAAAGAATGCATTTACAGACGTTAAGTTTGGCTTTTACATTCCAGTCCCTTTTTATCTTTGAAACTTACTCCAATGTTAACTCCGTAATCTGAATTATACAGGCTACACAATCAGGATTTTCTAGGCTATCTCTTGAGCCACCATCTGTTACGCCGTCGTCAAGGGTAACTTTTATCTTCACAAGACATCTATATGAAACATATATATATATATATGTATATATATATATATATATATATGTATATAACAGTCTATACCGGTGCTTGTCTGTAATGCTAATTTTTCCTGGGCATCTCTGATTTTTCTTACGGGGCGTTTGGTTCAAGAGTTGATTTATCATTCCCAGGAATAAGACTCTTGGGAAGGGTAGTCCTAGAAATCTTTCAAACCCATGTTTGGTTTAGCTTTGACATTTCCTGGGAATATGAGAGTAAGGGTGGATAAGAGTGTCATTTTGTAGCTCTACAATTATTCCCACCACATGGGAATAATCTCAACCCACCTCTCTACACCAGCAGGTGGAAAATTTGGGATGAAAATTACTTTACACTTGCCTGGTATAAGAAAACATGAAAAGGTGGAAAACAAAATATAATCATTTTCACTTGGATTCATAACATTGATTGAAACTATTTTTCACTGCATCATATTTTCAGCCTTCCCACTTTTCACCTACTCAACCAAGCAAACCCTGAATCATGTTATTGGAATTTGGAAGTGCCAAGCAGGAGTTCTAGATCAAGAACTGGAAAATTATATATCCAAATTAAGTGGTGGGCTGTGTTGCATAAATACGGGTATGGATAAAGATACGGGATACAACAATTTTTAAAAAATTAAGGTACGGGTATGTCAATATAAATTTTAAAAATTATATATATATATATATATATATATATATATATATATATATATATTCTATCTGTATATATAAAAGAAATTAAAATGTTATATGGATAAACATGAGGAAATTGTATAGAAGATATGAATAAATAAATAAATATATGCCTATTACATAACATGAAAGGGGCTTAAATTGTTCAAATGACGATAAAACATCTTACAATAAGAAACTATACTTGTTCAACAACACAAGATCTAAGCATGACTATGAAAATCATGTTATAACAGTATCAATCTCATTATTTCCTGTCCCATTATCAATAAAAAGAACCGCCTCCAATCCTGGATTGTCAAGAGAAAGACTAGCAATTTCAAGAATCCTAACCCCATCAAATAGATCCTATGCATATCCACCAATATCCCACTTTTTTGTCTCTCCATCATTATAATTCTCACTCCTCTTTGAGAGGAGACAAAGATTTGTATGAACAAAACCTAAAATCTTCAGCTCTCTTGGGATTGAGCTTATTTCTTTTCAAGGAGTGGATAAAGGAATATGTGCTCCAATTTCTCTCACAACAAGAGGAAGAACATGATTGTGAAAGGAGCTTCAAGGCAATGGATTGAATTTTGGGGATTGAGGCTCCATACATGAACCACCATTCCTTCGGTTTCAAGTTTCACCTATCTTGCAGAATGAATTTGGCTAAGCTTTTCTTCAACACTTGAGAATTTAACAAATTTTATAGTTGCCTCTAGTCTTTCCTTTGGATCTGTAGTAATTGCTTAGGCATTTGTTTCTCCCTATACAAATATCATTGTCCTTATGCGGGGGAACTCGATTTGGAGCTTCATCAAGCCATTCCCTACAACAATATTATACAAAATATAAATTATAAGTGTGAGCTACTCGAAAGAAAAAAGTAAAATAAATTGAAACCTACAAGTTAATTAACTTTACGTAGGATTAAGTGAATGAGCCAAGCAATGAAGAGGTATATAACTTATAGTCTATCTATCGATTAAGATGTTATACTTCATAAAAGGATGAATGTTGATTCAACTCCTTGCCCTCATGTTGATATATTGTTAATTTCACTTGCTTAGTCATAGAATCCCATTTCTCATAAACAAAATGAATGTTTGGCTTATCGGTATCACAAGAACGAAGCATGTCATAGATGTTCTTTGTACAACTTAGAACATAATCAACTTGATCTCACCAAAGGTCATTTAAAATTGATTCTTTCGCAAAGGTAGCCTTTTGAACATCATCCTCTCTATAATGAGATCAATCTTATTATCAGGATGATGTTCAAAAGGCTGCCTTTGTGTAAAGAAACAATTTTAAAAGACCTTTGGTGATATCAAGTTGATTATGTTCTAAGTTGTACAAAGCTCATCTATGACATGCTTCGTTCTTGTGATATCGATAAGCCAAACCTCCATTTGGTTTATGAGAAATGAGATTCTACGATTGAGCAAGTGAAATTAGCAATATATCAACATGAGGGCAAGGAGTTGAATCAACGTTCAACCTTTTATTAAGTGGTGTATAACATCTTAATCCATAGATGGACTAAAAGTTACACACCTCTTCATTGCTTGGCTCATTCACATGATCCTAGTTAAGGTTAATTAACTTGTAGGTTTCAATTTATTTTATTTTTTTTCTTTCATGTCTTACACTTATAATTTATATTTTGGATAATAGGAATTGTTGTAGGCAATGGCTTGATGAAACTCCAAATAGAGTTCCCCGCAGAAGGTCAATGAGATTTGTATAGGGAGAAACAAATGCCTAAGGAATTACTCTGCAGATCCAAAGGAAAGGCTAGAGGCAACTACGAAATTTGTTAAATTCTCAAGTGTTGAAGAAGAGCTTAGCCAATTTCATTCCTTGCAAGATAGGTGAAACTTAAGGAATGGTGCGTCATGTATGGAGCCCCAATCCCCAAAATTCAATCCATTGCCTTGAAGCTTCTTTCACAATCATGTTCTTCCTCTTGTTGTGAGAGAAATTGGAGCATATTTTCTGTTATCCACTCCTTGAAAAGAAATAAGCTCAATCCCAAAAGAGTTGAAGATTTAGTTTTTGTTCATACAAATCTTTGTTTCCTATCAAGGAGAAGTAAGAATTATAATGAGGGAGAGACAAAATGTGTGATATTGGTGGAGATGAATGAGATCTATTTGATGGGGTTGAGATTTTTGAAATTGCTAGTCTTCCTCTTGACAAACCAGATTTGGAGGCTGTTCTTTTTACTGATGATGGGGAAGGAAATAATGAGATTGAGGCTGCTAGAGCATGATATTCATTGTCATGCTTAGATCTTGTGTTATTGAACAAGTATAGCTTCTTATTGTAAGATGTTTTATTGTCATTTGAACAATTTAAGCTCCTTTCATGTTAATATGATACGCATAAATTTATTTATTTTTCTTATCTTTTATACAATTTGTCATGTTTAATCATATAAAATTCTAATTTCTTTTATATATATTTTAAATTTATATTGACGTACCCATATCTTAGTTTTTTAACAAAATGCCTAATCCGTACCTGTACCTATTCAGCGTATCTTTGAACTTTGTGTCTTCCTAGTTTTAATTTCCAATTTTTATTTTCTTGATTTTGCTTTCTCTGCATGGTCCGGTCATCTTTTTCTTTCTCTTATATTTTTGACCATGTTATATTTTGGCATCCGTCTTTTCAGGAGAGCAGCCGGGTTTCAGATGAGAGAAACTTCTCTAGTAGCCATATGGATTCAAACAAGATTCCTCCTGCAGAAAACAAAACCATTGGTTCTAGTTCTGGCTTGTTTGGGATAAAGTTTTCAGGCGCCTATGCTCCATTTCTGACAAGAACACGCAGTGCAACAGATGCAGTAGTACAACAAACTCGTTCAAGTAGTTAACAATAACAAGCTTGATTTTGTTTTTTTATTGATCCCCAGTAAAATATAGATGATTGGACCTATTGTGGGGTTGAAAGTCTGCACCAGTTGGTGTGGCTGTTCAGTAGTAGCATGCACCGGCAATTATAAGGTTTGCCCAAGCCAGTCTGATTAGAAAGGGCCGGGCAGTGAATTTTGTAGGGATGCTGTTTCTCTAGTTTCATTAGTATTAAAATAAAATATTAGTTTCCCCAATACTCAACTGTGAAAGCTGGAAAAGGAAAGAGTGGCCATTGTATTGTTGTTGTGAACTCTTTTGTTGTTCACCTTAATATTTTGAGAATAAAATACAAAATCTTTTTATGTCAAGAATTTTACATATTGTTCGAAGTTTTTAGTTTATTACTAGCATAAGGGCTTTTTGTAAAAGAAGATTAGTGTTGGTTAGTATTGTTATGAGGCAGAAATAGGTTAGCAGTAGCTAATGGAGGGATTACACTTTCATAAACATGGAGTCATGGATCATTAGTGGACTGTCCCAAGTGAAACTTTCAGAGTATACATCTTTCATGCTTTACTCTCATTCCCTCAACTCTTTTGGGTCTGGCCGTCTGGGTATCATTTTTGGGACTGTCTAGAATGCACCTGTTGCGGATTTTCACCAGCAAATGCGTCTATGGTTAATAAGCAATAAAAATAATGAGAAAAAAAATATCGTTTTCATGAGAATTGAAAATTAATTACTAAAATCAGGTGAAATTATAATTATCTAAGCCACCAAATTTAATTCATGATGACAAAGGAAACGAAAATAACAATAGAATTCAAAACCATAGTTGAAGAATAGACAATAAAATCACAAACTCAAGAAACTAGGATTCCAAAGAGCCTCTTAATTGGGATCATGATTCACTGTGGTCAATATATGTTACAACCATTGGATTTCTTATCTTTAAATCATGGCCATTGGTTTTTTTCAAATAAAAAGACAGAAAAAAAAATGTGAGTGGAGAGAGAATGACGCTAGTGACTATAGGTAATCACAACCCCTCTTAATTGCTGCCAAAGGTACCCTTTATCCGTAAAGTTTAAACAATTTATAGATTTTGATTTGTACGTGACGCCCGATGCCATTACATCTGCGTCCGATGCCATTACATCTTGCCTGACACAACTAACACCAAGGCCCAATCCAGTAAAACTCTTCTACGTCCGACACAAAGCAATCTGCGCCAGACAGGCCATGAAGAGGTTAATCTTCCGGTGTTTCTTAGCCTTCTTTTCTTGAACTTTCTTGAACCATGCTTTTCTTTTGTCCTTGCTATTTCCCTAAAATCAAAACATGCATAAAATCAAAACATGCATAACATGAGAAAATTAAACTAAAATCTAATCAAAATTGACTAAATGCAAAAGTTAAAGGCAAAAAACTAAAATAAGAAAAATAAAGTCTAATTTGGACTAAATGGAACTTTTAACTTGACTTAAAATCAATGTTTTAAAAATTGGTTCAATCGGATTAGTTCAACCAGTTGGATCGTCGACTGGTTTCCTCTCCGATCCTGGTCGGACTAGAGAATAAGGGAAGCGGTCCGATCATGCAAAAATCGATTAAATTGACATAAAATCAGTTAAATCGGTGTAAAACCGATTTTCAAAAATCGGCGGTTCACTTTTCACTTGTTTCTTTTTAAAAGAACATGCTTTTGGTCCAGTCCAGTTTGTTTGGGGGTTGAGGACTCCAATCTAAACCAACTTCACTTGGACTAATGGCTCTTATGTGTTGCAGTTAATGTAGTTCACTGTTGAAATTATAATTGGTTATTGAATTTGCAATTGAAGAATTTAGACCTGGTATGAAAAGTTGGAAATTGAATGGAAATTTGACTTGTTGATTGATTTCTTTATTAATGTGTATAATATATATATATATATATATATATATATATATATATATATATATATATATATATATATTTACATCCTGATTCGATCACGGTTAAACCTTGAACCGCTTTTATTTTTGATCCTCCAATTGAATCCATTTTTAAAAGATTGCTTAAAATAAAAAAAACCCCTAATATAATCTTAGCCTGGCCCAAAATTTTAAAAAAAAAATGTGTTATTTCCTTTCACAGTAAAACGTGAACAATTTTCAAATAGCTTGAAATATTCAAATAAGCTGTTCATTAATTAATTAATTTTCTAAAGGTAAAGAATAAAGATACCTAAATCTTCAATACTTGCTAGAAACTCGAAATATTTTAAACAAAATTATGAAGGATCGGCATTTCTTATTTCTATTCAACAACATATGAATAGTTTCATGATTTTTGCTAAGTGATTGTTGAAATTTTTCTTTGGAATAAATAGAATCCAATGGATTGATATTGGTCCGATCCGAAACATTATCCGAGATCAATTCTGAACCGGCTGATCATTCCTTTTTCTGATATCCCAAGTATGAGATTTTCCTAAGTCAATTCTTAGGAAATCTCCAATCAAACCAAAACTGAAAAGATTTTAAACATCTGAAAATAAAAACTCATATTAAAAATTGACCAAAATAATAATAATTTTATATGAGTTTAATTTTTATGTATTGTCAGTGTAAAGTTTTTTTACACTCTCAATCAAATGGTTTGAATTACTTTTAAGGTAGTTAGGATAAAAGTTAATTATTTTCACCGATGTGACAATTTCTAATTGGTTGATAATATAAAAATAATTTTACACTATCAGTACATAGCAATTAAATTCATTTTATATTACCAATTTAGCAAATTATAAAAAAAAATAAAATAAAATTTAGGACAAAATAAAGTTATAGTGAGGGAGGCGGGAGAAATGAGAGGGTTTCATTTCATTTCATTTTCGGCTCTCTCTCATTTCATCCCTCTTTCAGCAACCCCTACCGAACGGTGAATCTTCTTGGGAGTAATGTAGAAACGAATCAAACGACGCCGTTGATCTCGTTCTCAAGTGGCAGTGACAGTTGCAAAAAATGGTGGTGAGTGGCAGAGAAAGCTTGATTCGATTAATAGGCAAACGGAGACGCTTCCTTCCTAATCGTCAATCTATCCTCTCCAATACTATCCAGGCATGCTTCTCTTTTCTCTCCTTAGTTTCTATTTTAATTTGCTTATCTATGATCATATTTACCATTTGTTTGAATTCTTAATTAGCATATTACATTTTACTAATCTATTAAACTTCTTTGCCTTCACATAACTTTCTGCGGTTACAAACATATTATAAATGATAAGTTAATTATGTAGCTACATGTTTCTTTACAGTTTAATTTTGATGCACTATGGAAAGTTTTTTACACTATTAACCAATTATTTATCACTATATGTGTGAATAAATATCTCTACGAACAAATAGATCGGGTCGAATTGAAAAATGGAAAGATTTTTTTAACTTATACCCTTCCTCGCCACATTGCGGAAAATCGTTAGGTAACAATATGTCAGATAAATGTGACTCGATTGGTGAAATAGTATCTCTCTTCAAAAAAACATGTTTTTTTTTACCGCCACACAATATTTTGTTGTGAATGAACAAGATATTGAGGAATTGTCCATATGTAAAATCATGATTATTGATGTAGGCCTTTTCCACGTAAAAGGGAATCTTTTGTTACATTAGAAGCAGAACTGATATCTATTATTCAATAATCGAAGTCGTTTTGCTTTATAAAAAGAGGATATCAATGAACATTTTGTAAGAGTTAAACATTTTTAATAACGTGACAATGTATGATTGATTGATAGTAAAAAGTCTTTACAATTTTTTTTTTCTTTTTCAGAGCTCTTTGAGTCTCTCTGCTGATAATAACAATGGCGGAATTTACTTGGGGAAGGCTGTGGAAGAAGAACCATTGCAAGCTAACTTGAACCAATTTGAACCTTCAAGAGATAACAAGCCTGAGAATGGTGAATGTTCTGGTGGTGAGGTAGATTGCCCTGTTTGTGGCTCTAAGATTCCTGGGGATAATAGCGAGATAAACTCACATCTTGGTACGCAATTTTTATTTATGGTCCTCGTTTCATTCTCTTGATTAATGAAACCATGAATGTCATACTAGATTTTCTTATCTATCTTTTCTTTCAAGATGGAACACAATCAAATTGAGATTAAACATCATAGTTCTAACTAGTTAATATGAAGCACTTAAATTAAATATCAAAGTAAGACTATAAAGCGTCTAAAGAATGTAAGTCCAAGCAAGTTGCAGCATATCTGTGTGAAACTAAAACAGGCTAAGAAAGAAAAGTTCCATTTACAATGTACACTTAGTATCCTCTAAAACTAAGAATTTAAAGAGTTTTGGTCTTCAATAATTTTTTTTTGAAATCAGTATTTGTAAGATCCTAAATTTTTTAGTTTTTCTATCTTTTGTAAATCGTTTTGGAATAACCCTGTTTGAATCACAACACTCTCATGTCAATTTATGGTTTCAGATGTATGTCTATCCCGAGGAACAAAACGGAAACTCACCCAACGCACCCTCCTTCAGTTGAACTTCAGCCCGATATCCAAAGTGAAAATTGTTCCTGACGATTTAGTGAAGCCAGACAATCTTAGTAATGCATCACCCGTGCTTGCTGTTAAGGACCAAAAAGAAATTGAGCTGGCTGTTCAGGACAAAAAAGAAATTGAGAGTAACACGTGTGAAGAATTGACTGAAAATCTGGGCATTAATCACAAGATTGATTCTACAAGTAGCAGCACCTCGTCCTTGTCCTTGAACAATGAGATGCCTGATAATTATAAACCCAACATATTTGGAGTGACACTTGAAACTTTTATCGTTGGCCGGAGATATACTGATCATGGGGAAATATGTCCTGGTACTACCATCACTCTTCTGAGAGACCCTCAAAATATTAAAGACTCGAATGCCATCAAGGTTCATTTATTTTTGGCTCTATAAGCTAGTGGTATCTTATCTTCTATATGTAATATCAAGGAACTGGTTGCTCCTCTTGGTGCAGGTTGTTTCTGCTGATTCTGCATGCTGTAAATTATTAGGTTTTCTCCCCCGCGAGCTAGCACAATATCTATCTCCTCTAATTGACAATTATGGCCTTAGATTTGAGGTACTGAAAGTTTTAGCCTAATTATGAACTGTTTATGTATGCACTTCTGTTGCTTCTCCTTTGCTTTGTGATGTGTACTTGTGTCAAACCAAATATTGATATAGAAGAAGGTACTTGAGATGCATTATGTGATTGTTCTAGTTCTACAACATCTGCTTTTATATGATTAGACTATTAGAAGTTATTGGCAAATCTGGGGTGCCCAGTGGTTGTAGTTGGAGCAGATTTTGTTGATTGGTTTTAGTGGTTTTGAGTAATGAATGCAAAGCTTTTTTGCAGCATACTGTACATGTTCTCAGGTGTTAATAATTGCTCTAGAATTGATGTCTGGTAGTGAAAGGAGTGCAATTTAATGGGTAAGGATTAGGTTTTTCTAGTTTAAATCAATCATAAAAAATAATTGGATTCAAGTTTCATTGGGTGCATGTGAGAGCAAGGGGGATTATCACACAATAGGAAGGGGCTTTAGGGTTACATTTGTGGCTATTTTGGTGCTGTGAACAGTACTTTCAGGGGTTAGTTTTTTTGGGTTTGTAGAGTATTGAGACAGATTAAAGAAAGAATCAACTATTGGGTTTTAGTGGGGGTGAAAATTTACAACAACAATCGAAGCCTTTTTTCCACTTGGTGGGTTTGGCTAAACAAATGAGCAGGAAATTGAACAAGGGTAACTAAACAAATGACCAGAAAACTCCCCTGACCATATGAAATGAATGACAATGTTGCTTCAAACTAACCACTGCATGAGAAGCTGAGTGAGCAGGCACCTTAAATTTGAAACAATAACAATCTGAACTTGAAGAGCCAAGAGTACATTTTGATGAAAAATTGATTCAAGTGCTCATCATTTTTCTCTTTGGAATTTGTTCTAGGGACATGTCACTTCTGTTCCAAAACATTCTCTTGATGTTGTTCCAGTTCAGATTATGTGCCACAGATCATCAGATGGTGAAAGCGAGTATGAAGATGAGGTTTTTAAATGCTTATGGAAAAATGCTCAGGACGCAGTTGAATTTGCAAGCAGGAATCCTCCTTCATCTGTAAAGTATCAGCTAAATTTTTGTCTTATGCTACAAGAGGTGTTAAGAAATAATAGTCACCTTCTAACTGAAGATGAAAAAACCTATATGGGTATTAATATTAATACTTGTAACCTTTATTATATTTTAAATTTTTTAATCAGATAGTTTAAACAATATCTCATCCATTTACAGAGTCATTCACTTCCCTCTCAAATGACAGTCAGAGGCTTTTTATCCGGCTATACACTAGAAAAGGTTATTTGAATATTAAAAGTTTTAACTTCTCATGTTTGGTCTGAAGTACTTTTCCTATATTTATTGTTGATTTTCTATTGTCTGCCCATTTTTTATTATAAATGGGAAAGAAGTAATGAAAGAACATATGTCATTTTTTAATCATGGTAAAAAAAGTAAAGCCTTTTTAAACAAATGATTTCATTAATAGAATTTAGCTTTCCAATCCCTTGACATGTCTGTATAGGAGGTTCTTGAAGAAACTATGTGCTAAGCACTAAAGAGGCCATAAAGTCAGTTTTATCCTGCAACATATCCTTGTCAGAGACTTCTCGAATATGCAAACATTTAAAAACTATGAGCATCCTGCCCCAGCCAAATTGCTAAAGGATATCTTACATATCACAGTAGCACACTGTTAATTTCAACAACAAAACCTTTTGCCACTAGGTGGGGTCGGCTACATTTATCAAACGATATCATTGTGTCCTATCAAAAACCAAATCTTCAGAGGCCATTTAGATCTGAATCCTTTCTAATGGTTTCACTTAGGTTTTCTTGGTCTTCCTTTACTTCTAATTATTAGGCTATCCTCCATATAATCAACTCTTCTACTTAGGGCATTTATTCTCTTCTTCTCACATGTCTGAACCATCTTAGGCGCAATTCTACTATCTTTTCCTCAATTGGTGCTACTGCTTCTTTCTCTCTATTACATTCATTCCTGATCTTATCTATTCTTGTATGACTATTCAACACAACATTCTCATCTCTGCAAAACTTATGCTCTTGTTGGCACTTTACTGCCCAAAATTTAGTACCTTAAGCAAGCACAATGCTACTTTATTAAAATAATATTTTTTGCAGATTTCAACAAAATAAGCACTCTGCTAATAAAAAGAAACTACTATAAACATTGGCAACATACCAGGATTTTGAAAATATGCCAAAAGTTGAATACAAATGAAAATGGCTGTGTGTAGTGTAAAGCAAATTTGCAGCTATTTTTGAATTAGAACATTTTACACATATGAGAATACAATGCTTTATGATGTCTGCAAATTTGCAACATTCCTGAATATTAATATTGTTGAGTTTTTCTATGGGTGTAAATGGCTTTCTTGATGTCATAATTTATACACCCAAGTTGTGATTTTACTCACCTAGCCAATAATATTTTTTTAATTTGTCTTTTGGGGTGGATATAATCATCATATTGGGCTCTTATGCAGGACCTTGGTTTCGCATGTCAAGTATATCGTATCCTGAAATAATTGATGTTCAACAGGCAGCCAAGGGACTTGCTGGTAATTTAATATAATTAGTAAGGTTTTTTTTATTCAATGCAAACGTAATTGTATTTCTTACCAGCAAACCCTTCTTATTACCACTTCTGTGATTTGTATATTTGGTGCGGTCAAATTGCAGAGAAAGGATATATATGTTCTGTTGAAGAAGCTAATCATCTATGTGAAAGTGACATGAATGATATATTGAATACACTCACTGTCTCCGAGCTACGTGAAATTTGGTGTATGATTAAAAAGGTTGGATAGAGCCATACTTGTTTTACATGTTGAACTTCATGCATGAATGGATTTCACTACATGTGCAAATTTTAAAGTTGTTTTATAGCATAGCAGTTGTACTTTGTGAACAAGTTGCATGCTACATGAGTTCATGTTGAGAGTCCTACATTGGATAGTGATATGGCTTGAATAGTGGTTATAAGTGGGAGGCAACCCTCACCCCATAAGCTAGCTTTTGGGGTGAGTTAGGCCCAAATCCAAAATTCTAAGATGATATCAAAGCCTAATCGAGATCCATTGGGCCACCCGCCACCTATAGATGTCTAGCACTGCAAACTTCACGCTCCAGATGTCCAATCCTGGACATGAGGGGGGTGTGAGGGGGTGTGTTGAGAGTCCCCCTTTGGATAGTGATCTGGCCTGAATAATAGTTATAAGTGGGAGGCAACCCTCATCCCATGAACTAGCTTTTGGGGTTGAGTTAGGTCCAAACCCAAAATTCTAAGACTTCATAAGCTTGGTATTAATATTCTATACTATGAATGAATAGTTGTGTCCTTTGATACAGATCAAGTGATATTAGTTGCCCATAACAAAATCTATCTTGGATTTTGTATGATTTGACCTTTTTTTTTTTCCAGTGAATGATTTGATTGATTGTCTTATGTATGTATGGTGAATGATCTAATTGTATTTTATGTCATCTGTTCTGGTAGAGCAAATGATTGGATTGGATGTTGGGCTACTTTGCCAAATATAAAATGAGATTGGATGCCTTCTTGAGCTGTGTTTTTTTTCTATCATATCCTTAAGCTTGTACTCTCTCCTCTGTATATATATTTGAATAAAATGATATGAGGATAAGGAACTTTGGTATGGATCTATGCTAATCTCAACATGCTTTATCCTGTTTCCTCTGCTTTTGTCTATGAAAAATGTTCATCTCACCATATTTTTATCACACCACTTTTTTACACCTAAATCCTAACCATTTATCATCTGTTCATTGTTGTTTCCTGTAAGAAAATAGAACCAGAGAGAGAGAGAGAGAGAAGAATGATTTATTGAATATTCATTATGATTGAATTGTTTGAAACTGAATACAATGCACTTGCTTTTATAATAGCAAGGAGAGACTTAGGCCAAACTAACACTGTAACAGAATAACCGTTACCTAACAGCCTTCTAACAAACTAACTAACACTGCAACTAACACTGCTGACTTATAATCAGTTAAACTAATTGATACCTCTAACACACCCCGTTATAAAAGAAAGGAGGAGAGAAAAACAGAAACTTACAACAACCAGAAACTCAACAGAAACTATGTCTAACATACCACCTCATAAGCTAAGGTGGGTGTACAAGAGAAAACCTATCAATAACACCAAGATGACCTATCAATGCTTCAAATCTGGTTTGAGATAGTGGCTTGGTGATAATATCAACAACTTGATCGTGCCCAGGAAGATGAACAACTTGAAGAGTCTTTTTAATAACCTTCTCTCTCATGAAGAACAAATCCAACTCCATATGCTTAGTTCGAGAATGAAGAACAGGATTATGAGACAAAGAGACTGTACTAAGATTATCACAGTAAATGATAGGTTTAAGAGTTTGAACTTTTAACTCTTGAAGCAAAGATTGAATCCAAATAACCTCTGTTGTAGTTGCAGCTAGGCTTCTATATTCAGCCTCTGTACTTGACCTAGCTACCAGCTGCTGTTTTCTTGACCACCAGGACACCAAGTTAGGGCCAAAATAAATGCAAGAACCTGAAGTTTATCTTCTGTCATCAACGTCAGCAACCCAATCAGCATCATTGAAAGCTTGAATCGAAATAGGCTGCCCTTTGACTGCAGGCTTTAGTACCAGCCCATGAGAAACAGTACCTTGAAGATACCTTAGGGTCTGTTTAACAGCCTTCCAATGTTCTTCCTGTGGCTGAGAAAGAAACTGACAAACTTTGCTAGTAGCATACTATAAGGTCCCAACTATAGATCTGTACTGTGTTGGATCAGGCATGTAATTGCATCCAAACTTAGTGAGACGACTGTTACTGATCATGGGAGTAGGAATGTCCTTAGCCTCTGTCATATGGGCTTTAGATAGAAGATCCTTTCTGCACTTGGACTGTGAAAGAATAATACCTGTTCCATTAGGAAGTTTGTTTACCTCAACACCAAGAAAATAATCCAAATCTTAAGAGCAAACTCAGAATGCAGTTTTGTAATCAAAGAAAGAATCCTGTCTTTGGAGGAACCAGTGACTATAATATCATCCACATACACAAGAACATAAGTGCTGTGGCCTGAAAGTGTGTGGATGAAAAGAGAAGGATCACACTTACTAGAGTGAAACCCAAAATGCAACAGAGTTTTAGTTAATCGCTCAAACCCGGCCCTGGGTACCTACTTCAGGCCATAAATTGCCTTATTAAGCTTAGAAACCAGAGATGAATCAACACTTTTAAAGCCTGCAGGTTGCTCCATATAAACCTCTTCCTCAAGTAAACCATGGAGGAATGCATTATTAACATCCAATTGCTGAACCTCCCAGTTATTGGTAAGTGCTAGAGTAAGAATAAGTCTGACTGTAACAGGTTTTATTACTGGGCTGAAAGTGTCAGTGTAATCAAAACCCTGTTTTTGATGAAATCTTTTAGCCACAAGCCTTGCTTTGTATTTATGAACACGGCCATCGGGATTTTCTTTAACTCTGAAAACCCATTTGCTCCCAATGGCCCGCCTGTGAGGTGGTAAAGCAGTTGAAGTCCATGCATTGTTAGCAAGTAAAGCATCAAATTCTGATTGCATGGCAGTTTTCCAATGAGGAATAGTTAAAGCCTCCTTAACAGTATTTGGTTCAACAGTTGTTAAAAGAGCAGTGGACTGAGACTTAGATCTAATGACCATAGAGTGAGTGTTGACAGGGAAATCTGTAGGGATAGGAATAGTAGACTGAGAGGTTGAAGGATGAGAGGAAGAAGGCATAGGAGATTCAGTGGAAGACATTAGAGGAGTAAGGCCACAATGAAGAGAGGAAAGGGGACAGAGAATCGGAATTGTGAGCAGAAGAAGTACTTTGAGAACTTGAATTGTGAGAAACAGATGAAGAACCATTGAGAATAGAAGGAGAAGAGGCAGTGTGTGAAGCATTAGGAGGGGTGCCCTGACTACCATATGGAGGAACAATAGTTAAAGGAATAGGACATGATTGATGATGTGCTTGTGTTGATGCAGATTGAGGATTGCTAGTTATAGAAAAGGGAAATTTGTATTCATTAAATTGAACATCTTCTGAAATATAGAGTCTGCCATCTTTTGAAAGACACTTATACCCTTTATGAGTAGAAGAATAGCCCAAAAAGGTGCATTCACATGATCGAAAATTTAACTTTGTGGTGTTAGAGGGTCTAAGGCAGGGATAACATGCTCATCCAAACACCCTCAAGAAATTGTAATCTGGTTCAGTTTTATAAAGTATTGAAAAAGGAGATTTTTGTTGTAAAGAGGGTGAAGGCAACCTATTGATGAGATAAGTTGCAGTTTGGAAGGCATGATCCCAATACTTCATAGGCATAGATGCTTGAGCAAGTAGAGCTAAACCAGTCTCTACAATATGTCTATGCTTTCTCTCCACACAACCATTTTGATGATGTGTGAGGACAAATAACCCTATGCAAAACACCAAGATCTTGAAGAAATTTGGAAAAGGGGCGAAATTCACCACCCCAATCTGTTTGCAAAGCCGTGATATCGGCCTGAAATTGTACTTTAATAAGGGACTGAAATTGTTTGAAAATAGTTAAAGCTTCAGATTTATTTTTAAGTAAGAATAGCCATGTGAATTTGGAGTGAGCATCTACCATTGAAAAATAATAGGAATGACCTGCACTTGATAAAACAGGTGCTGGTCCCCAAAGATCAAGAAAAAGTAATTCAAAGGGAGTTTTATATTTAGTGGTTGATAGGTGAGTTGGTGGATCATTGACAGGAGGATCGGGTGCGGAAGACATGGCTGAGCGTGAAGCTCTTTGATACCATGTAAGAAAATAGAACCAGAGAGAGAGAGAGAGAATAATGATTTACTGAATATTCATTATGATTGAATTGATTGAAACTGAATACAATGCACTTGCTTTTATGGTAGCAAGGAGAGACTTAGGCCAAACTAACACTGTAACAGAATAACTGTTACCTAACAGCCTTCTAACAAACTAACTAACACTGCTGACTTATAATCAGTTAAACTAACTGATACCTCTAACATTTCCAAAGCAAAAGTGACTTGATCAATGGTTATAAAATAAGTGTAAAGAAAAATAGTGTGAGAATATCATATTGTTTGTCTATACATCCATATGCGACACTTATTTGGTTCCATTTTGCAAACTATGTTTCAGGATTTCAGATCTTACGTATTTAACATATTTTCTTGCTTTTGATTTACTACTTCTATTCTCATTATATAGGAGAGCAGCCTGAGCATATATGTGCACCATATTATAAATATGTGGAGCATTTTTTGATGGATCCTTCTAAATATGGTTGTATCCATAGTAGATGCTCCTAAATTAATGATTGGCTTCTGATGACTACATAGTGAGAGACCTACTTTGTGGACAGATACGGGCCAAACAATTGAACATTCTATTGTGTGTTTCTCTGTATATATGTTAAATACGGTAGTCATAAGTACCAGGTAATGTGTTTTCAGTGTGTTATATGCTCGTGTCTACTTATAAATTCTTTCATGAGGTATCTATAAAATTTGGTATATTCTATTAATGTCCTAGAATTGCGGTCGTGCGATGAAGAAGCAAGATCTCATTTCATCTCTTCTTTCTACATACGCTGAGGGACTATGGTATTCAAATATTTGGTTGTGTTATAATTTGTGAAGAAGTTAATTATTGTTTTATTTAAGGCTTGGTTCTTGTTGTATGCAGCCCGTGCCTATCAACCATGACTATGGATAGAACTGGTTCCTGTATTAGAGTTTCTTCAAAAGCTGAATCTCTTGTGTGGCGTACTGAGGTGCCTCTGGCTTCCATTGCTCGTTTTGATTGCCGAATTTAATTAAACTGGGTAATTTGTCTGATCTAAATGGTGTACCTTTTGCAGAGACTTTTCTTTTTAAATGGAGAACAGGATCTCTCATCATTTCTACTAGTTGATTTGGGAAAAGTCAAGTATCCAACTTACAACTGCATAATATCCCAACCAATTTTCTCAAGTCGCAGGGATCTGCTCTTATTTGAAGAGGTACATGCCTAAGAGATGCTAATGGCCTTGTGTTCCTTCATTGCTTTCTCTATTCTGTATGACATTAGTTGTGCAGGCCATTGAAGTGGCACAAATTATGGACGAGGCTCTTGATGCAAACAGAAGTGACTTGATATTGAGGTGCATAAACATTGCTGAATCATGTGTATCTACTGCTTCGCCAATCCAGTGCTCAACTTCTGAATCAGTAATTAGAATTCGTCACTTATTTACAGCATCTTGGGTATATTCTAAGGTGGTCACATTAGGGGTATCCTTCCTTGAACAAGAGCGCAGGTATGAGGGTTCTGTGTTTAATCTACAAGCTCTTCCATTTATTTTTTGGATAGAAAAATAAATATTATTAGATAACTAGGGAAAATACAAGAAAGGATAAGGTATCCTTGAAAAGAAACAAAGGAAAACAAAAAAGTTAACGCCCCATAGAAAACCACAAAACAAACACATCCGAGAGAGAAAACATAAAAATGAACCACCAAAATTGCCCCAACACCAACCTGGGAAGCCCTCTTCACAAAACACCTACAAGAAAAGGGAAAAACAGATACAACAATAAACTCAAAACAGCACTCCCTTTTGCCTTAGACAAAGAGAACAGCTTCAAAAGAACCTAATTAAGCTTACACTTTTTTTAAATCTAGGTCAAATGAATGAATAATTGTCATACATAACATCTGTATAATGTAGGTCATGTCACATGTATAAGAGTAAAGTGTTCAAAACAACAACAATTGAACCCTTTTTCACTCGGTGGGTTGACTACATGAATCAAATGAGATAACTGTGTTCTAACTTCTTTTAGAAAACCAAATCTTCCAATGGGTACCCGCAAAAAGTACCCAGGATGGGTAGGGTAATTACCCGCTTAATGGGTATGGAAACGAGTGCAGATAATTACCTGCATAATTGAATGGGGATGGTGTGGGTACGGGTACTTTAGTACTCGCCCCGCCCATACCCGCACTTATAATGAGAATCCAGTTACTCTAAGAGTAAATGTAAACACTCAATCTCATGCATTCATTCTAATTTAATCTAATGGTTAAAAATTACTCAATTCATTAAAGAAATATTTTAGGTTAATTAAATAAATATTGTTTTCTTCTTTGGTATAATTCTTTTGTATGTAATATGTACTCGAATTCTTAACTTAATTTATAATTACAATTTGCTATTATATATATTACTTAACTTTTAAAATTTGATAATTTTTTGCTAAATTTAATATGTTAAAAGTATCTATGTATTAAAAATATTATAAATTCAATGAGTAGTCCAAATTTAAAATACTCTTCATTTAATAAATTTCATTTCTCTCTTTCCTTATTAAAGTTATCATTCACTATTTTTTCCTTTAATGAATTGAGTAACTTTTAACTATTAGATTAAAGTTAAATGAATGAATGAGAGTAAGTGTTTAAAGTTATTCTTGGAGTAATTTGATCCTCGACCTTATATATATATGGGACATATCAGGTAATATCTCCTATTTATTATGAGAAATGAGAACTCTTAACAACAGTCGTTGGATCACAATTAACAACTCAGATTAAAAAACCCAATTACACACCAACACAGGGGCTGTCTCGTTGTCCACCTCTCTGTGCATGCGCCCTTGCACATATCAACAATGGTGTTGCCTCTTCATTCACGCATTGATCACGCATCAACCAGGCATTGCTCATCACATAGAAGGCAACAACCTCCTTCCAGCATAACCAATAATCATAATAATATAGATCAATTAACAAAATTTTGCAAAAAGCAATATTAGTAATAATATAGATCAAACAAACAGGGAAATAAACAATCTCCTTCCAACAAGCATCCTTTTCCTCCATCAAATTCATAACCCAAAATCAAAATAGACCACTAAAATTTCTGATAGTGTAATCAAGTTCACCACCGCGGAAAATGGACAAATAAGAATTCCCCTGGTATCAGTGTGCAACGCGAGAAATTGAGACACCTGGGCATTCATGCATTTGGTGGTGCAAGAACAAGAGCAAGGGAAGTGCGATGAGGGATCAGTCACAGCGGGCAGTTGGTGTTTTGCCCAAGTATTAAAGGAAGGTGGGTGAAGGAGTAAGGTGGGTGAAGAGAGAAAGGAAAGGAAGGGCGATGGGGTGGAGAGGAGGGGTGATGGAATGAGAGAACAGGGGAGAGGTCATATGATAGCGTAATTGGGTTTTTAATCTGAGTCTTTAATTGTGATCCAACAACTGCTGTTAAGAGTTCTCATTTCTCACAATAGATATGAGTTCTCACCTGATACGTCCCCTATATATATATATATATATATATATATATATATATATATATATATATATATTAATATATTAAAGTTGAAGAAATAAAAAGCCTAAACCTGGTTTATTAGTTTCCTTATTCCTTTCTGCCATAACTCTAGATATGGACTCTTCTCTTCGTTCATCCTTGTTCCATAGTTTTCGAATTTATATCACTCCTCTGGATTATTCTTTCTGCCACAGTGCCACTCTTTGTCTCTCTCCAGTCTCCCTTAAACAGTTTGAGTGTTTGACCTTTCCAGACTTCCATCCTTGTCTTTTGCAGTCGACTCTGCACTCTATGCGGGTAATGGGGGCGGGTATGGGTATTTGGGTAGCCAGCAGGTAAGGGTACGAGTATTAAAATTGTTACCCACATGAGTATGGGTCCGGATAAAGTATTTTTTTAAATGCGGAGAGAGGTACTATAGTACCCTATCCATTGCCATCCCAACTGGCATCAAGGCGGTGATATTTTGAACTGTCTCAGCGACGTGTTCAACACAAGTACAATGACTACTTTGAAGTGCATGTGCTTCCTTGATGAGAACTAGTGAGTTTGTTTTGTATACCCACTTTTAGGTCTCTTAGGGTACACCAGTACAGCTAATCTTATTGCTTGCCTCTTTACCATATTTTGAAACTGGGTTATTGATTTGACTCCAGTTCTGCAGTCATATGAGTACCCTAGTGATACAAATATCCTCACTGCTCTTCATCCCTCAATCTCATTGGTTATTTCTTTGTCCTTGTTTAGTGTTTACTGATTGAAATAGCTTCTCATATAAAGGACTCCGAAATTTAGATCCTGCTCCTAACCCTGATGAGCTCCAATAACGATGTTATGCTTCCATATGATATGACACTAGTTCAAAGGATTTCATCCAATAAGATTCTGTATTTGATGTTAAGGAAACTTGTCTCTCTTAGTGTTCTCTTAATGGACGTGGAATATACTAACAGTCCAGCTTCTAGAATTAATCTTGAACTTTTCCATTCATATGATGATGCAGCAGCACATCATTTGTGCGCATGGTGAGTGCCCTTGGTTGCCATTTATGTAGAAATAGATGGGCTTGTAATCTGCTTACATAGGCATGTTATATCATAGCAGTTTATTTATCTAATTGTGCTCCACAGATGTTGAAGAGAAGTGATGTCTGTTTGTCAGGTACAGTGATGCAATTGATTTACTGAAGTGGCTGCTAAGTTCTTTCGCTTGTGATGTAAGAAGAGGATATTGGACGCTGAGGTTATCAGTTGACTTGGAGCACCTGGGATGCACTGATGAGAGCCTTCAAATGGCTGAAAATGGGTTGCTGGATCCATGGGTACGTGCTGGTTCAATAATGGCACTGCAAAGGCGGGTTCTTCGCTTAGGAAAACCACCAAGGCGCTGGAAAGTTCCTAGTTTTTATAGGTCTTCTTTGAGGAAAATCCCTGAGGTAATCGCTTTATTGTTTTATGATTCCATGGTTCTGGTTTCTGATTTGCTTGTTGAATATCCAGTCAAATTCACCATCACAGTTACAGATTTACAGTAACATAATGGTCTTGTCACTGTGACTCTTGTTATGAGTCAGGTTTATGTTCAAGGGAGACCTTTGAATTCTGGATTGGGAGAAAAGAACAGGTTCTACAATGAAGAGGGGGAGCAATGTGGAGTGGAACAGCTTGCTTTGCATTACTATGCTGGGGAGGGAGGTGGATGGCAAGGTGTTCATACAGAGAGTGGCATATGGTTAACCATTTTTGGGCTTCTTATGTGGGATGTTATATATGCCGATGTGCCAAATGTCTTCTATACTAGATTTCAGGTACATTTTATAAACAGCTGTATTCATTTATTCTAATTTTACTTATTGAACAGAATAAGGTCTTTGAATTTACAGAATGCTCCTTTGGATTTGGGAACTGATAGCTTTTATACAGTGAGAAAGAGTAGCATAGAATCCCATTTGCAGCAAATTCGTGATGGCATGGCTGAGGATTTTCTTATCAAGTCATGGGAAACCCATATTGGAATAGCTTGTAGAGGAATTAATTGGGAGCGCCATTCTTTAGATGAGCTTCGTGCTGCTGTTACCTGTGTTGGGGGCCCTTGTTTGGCTTCTCTCTGCCAACTTCTTGCTCAAGACTATCGGAGCTGGTCTAGTGGAATGCCTGATTTGCTGCTATGGCGTTTCCATGGAAGATACAGTGGTGAAGCCAAGCTTGTTGAAGTGAAAGGCCCCAGGGATCGACTTTCTGAACAGCAGCGAGCATGGCTACTGCTGCTTATGGATTGTGGATTTATGATCGAGGTTTGTAAAGTGAAACCTTTGTAGATCTACACAAATTATTACAAGTTGTTTACAATTACAGGTGAAGCACATTGAAGATGACAGCTCTAGCAAATTTTGTTACTTTACGAGAAGAGTTCACTTTGCAAAAGTTTATCAATTTATTGGGATTACTGTAGGAAAGAAAAGGAACCGCTCTATAGAGCAAAAGTGACTACTCTAGACCAAAATTGGTGAGAGATTTGCTAGAGGTATATGAGGAAGTCAATGAATAGATGAAGTATTGGAACGCAGATCAAAATATATTGGTCCCACATAATGAAGTAGTTGAAGGAGTTCTCGGGTTGTTTCAGATTCCATCCTCCTTTTTATGCCTGGCCTTATAGATTCTAATAGAAATCCTCATCCTACAGAGCTTGCTCTTTTTTCCTCCTCATTCAATTATTTCGTTCCCTTCCTCCATATTCAAGTCTCTTGTTCTATGTATATTAAGTGAGATGGGCTATCTCTTATGTAAATTTAATTATTGTTGTCCAGAAATGAAAACTAAAAATGTTTTAAAACTCAATCATACAATTGAGTATAATGGTTTGCCACTTGTTTTGACTGTTAAAATTCTACTGTTAGTTTTTTTTTATTTGTACCACAGATTCCGTCAATGGCTATATCAACCCTCTATATTTATTTATCCTATTCTAGTTTTCAATTTAACATAGTTGTCAAGGTCTTTTTTTCCGTGAGTCTCTGGTTATGGGTAGATGGGGGCATATACCACTGGAGAAGTTTATGTATCCCATGACCCATCCCGTGTATATGATTGTTGATTGTCAACTAGTTATTAATGATTTGGCTTAGCTATGTACCAAGTAAAACAGTAAATCCTCCATTTGCTACTTGAAATTGTAAGGGTGTATTCATTTGGTCCCTAATATTTTTGAAATTTCAAAAACATCTTTGAAGTTATCAAATGTTAATTAATCTAGTTTCTTCGTTAGGGATCAAGTTGATATGATCTTACAAATTTTAGTGATCAAATTGATATGACCTTATAATTTCAGGAATTAAATTGGGAATTTACTTGCAAGTAAATGGTATTCGGTTTAGCTCCCGACCTGGTTTGAGCCAGATCAGCATCTGCACCATTTGCCCTACTCTGCAGTGTAACCTTCCGTCTGTCTTACTTTGCAGAACAAGGTTGCATGTGCACTTTGACTATGGTACCCATTTGACATGAGATTTGTCTCCCACCATGTGGTCGGTCATCCTGGCATAGAAGAAGGGTGAGTACGGTCCGAGGAGAATTAACCCCTACTTCGCCCTACTTTAGTGATGGTAACAGACACTTCGGAAAGGAACTAAGTTCTTTGCTCTCTACATTTCCCTATTGCAACTCTTACTCTCCCTGAGATTATCGTATTAATTAACAAGTTATTTGTTACATTTTGATTCCGAACACCTAATACCTTAAGACACTAGTTGAATGGTTATTGAGTATAGCTAAGTACTTATAGGATTAATGATATATCAAGAAGAAATCCATCAACTCTTGATAATGAGTTTGTGCTTTATGTTTATAACAACAAAGTTAAGACCTTGTTAAGGCAATTGAATGAATGAAGAAATGAGTTTCTTAAATCATTCATTAGTTGACTATAAAATATGAGTTTACTATTAGAGTCGATAATTATGCCATACTCTAAGGTTAACTCAGAGCTGGGTTTATGGAAGAAAATATTGCATTATTCTTCTAGACATTACTTAATGCTATCCGGTCGTTAAGGAGTGTTGCTAGACGTCAATCTTGATTAGTAATTTGATTTGCCTGATTTACTATCGGCTTAGTATTGAACTTATGGGGTCACACACTAATGAGTGTTTCAGTCTTTGCTAAGAGATTATTTGATTTATTGTTTGATAAATTAAATTAGAGAATTTAATTTAGTCAAATAAATAAATTATTAATCCAAGTGGAATATTATCATATTCTTTGCTAGCACTTGTAATACAATTAATACTTGATACATTATCTAGAAATTCTATTTAGAATAGAAAAATCAAAAGTTTCCAATTATTTGATAGGATCTGGCTCCTCTAAAGTGAGTACTCACTTTAGGGATCCGGATTCTCTGTTGTAATGGCAACATGCAGTTACACGCAGTAAACAATCTCAGCTATTGATTTGAGATCGAATGGCTCACATTACATCTTCACTAAATCAACTTTAAATAATATAAGTTATTCAAGTATAAATGTGTGACATAGTTACAACTGGGAATCCATTTACCTCACTTTTGAGGGTAAAGTGAACCCATCTAAACCCTTAATCAACTTGCTATAATACAATTTTATTGTGCACGATGTAGCCTCCCCAACTTTTCATCTTCTTGATTTATTGTATGTGGTATTAATTCATTACACTAATGATCAATTAATTGGTTTAATTGTCATATTTTTATATTGCTTTTTTTAATTTATTATTTCGTTGAAAATGCACCAAAAATTAATTTCTGAATTATGAACCATTACTCACCAAAATTGTTGTCCAAATTAAAATGTATCATCCCTAACCGTCGCCTATTTACATATTTCAAAGTCATTAGTCACTTCATGTTTAGTGACTAATGAATCTACCAAAAGTCATTAGTCACTAAACATGAAATTCATAACATTGCCAATTTGAAATGCAATTGAAAGGAGAGAACCAAAAAATGTTATCCTTAATCCACGGAACCACTTACACTTATATTATACCACTAAACCAAATACTAAATCAAAACTGTAAACAATGACATTCAAAATATTATTAAATTGTCGGTTTAGTGTAAATAAGTTTCAGTTCTAATTAGATATTCACACTGTAAACGATATTCATTGAATATATGCAATTTCGGTTGCTTGTTGGAAATCATGTTTGAAGTAATCCACGTATGCAACTTACGCTTCCATCTACCTCTAGCTATTATACATGCGTATGGGCAATATTAGATTCCTAGTTAAGGCCTATATATACTATTTTTGCTTTGATATTACAAAATTTACACGGGAACCTTTGTCCTTCATTGCATCTTCAGAGAAAATTCTTACAAAGCTATCGCTTCCCTAATCTATTCATTGACTTCATTTTATAGCTTGGTCCAATATATTGCTTGATTTAAGATGAAGAATCCCTAGAGAAAACTCTAAATAATGTAAATGCATGTCTGATACAAGGGATCAAACTATCTTAATATAAAAAATGGTGCTGCTTTTGTATAAAAAAAAAAAAATCAAAATAACCACAAATATGCTTTTAGCAAAATGACTTGGAATAAATGTTGGAGTCTCACATTAGATAGTAATATGGTCTGAGTAGTGTTTATAAGTGGGGGGCAACCCTCACCCTATGAGCTAGCTTTTGAGGTTGAGTTAGGCCTAAACACAAATTCTAAGATAGTATCAGAGCATATCCGAGATCCGTTGGGCCACCCGCAGATGTCCAGTCCTGCAAACTTCATGCTCCAGATGTCCGGTCCTGGACGTGAGGGGGGTGTGTTGGAGTCCCACATTGGATAGTTATATAGCCTGAGTAGTGTTTATAAGTGGGGGGCAACCCTCACCCTATGAGCTAGTTTTTTTGAGTTAGGCACAAACCCAAATTCTAAGATCGCTTGTGGTGACGAGCCCAGGCTCGAGGGGGCGTGTTGCGAGTCCCACATCGGGTGGTTAACGAGCCTGGCCATTGCTTATATAGCTGGGTAGATCATGAGACAACCCCTTCCTAAGAGGTCCCATTGGTGACCCCACTTATAATTATTAACGTTATAGCATAGCGTAGTAGTATAAATATGCGGAAATATTAAAACATTAAGCATACTGATACCATAATAATATATACAGACATAAGAGTATCAGCTCCATCAGTAGAGCCTACAACAACTGATACCAAATAAACAAACTTCAGAGTACGCAGTAAATAAAACTGAAAACATAGTAGCGGAAATAAAAATACAGACGACTCAGTCTCCCGTACTGGCCATAACATCTACAACTACCAACCCCCGATGTCTAAGGTCCTCCAGCACCGGGATCCAGGGCTCTCCCGCCAGCATCTGGTTCTACGGATATACCATCAACCTCCTATGGCAAATCCTCAACGGGATCTTCTCGTACAGCAAGAGTAAAGAGAATATGACATAGAAAATACAGGGGATAAGAAACAGTAATATGTCATAAATGGAAAAAAACAGCGATATAAATAATGTATATAGATAGTAACACACACCGAATCGCAACAGTGACAACCAAACAACTTCCGGATAATTTTTCCCTTAGCTACTGTCTCTCACACTCATGCAACTAACGACTATATGGACGCGATCACAACGCGACATCCCCAATAGATCAAGATGTCTCAGTCATCACTATGCCACCCTCATAAGGTAGGGTTCGGTCTAAAGCCCGCAGACCCAACTCGTCTCATGGATACGACATATTCCCCGCCCGCAGGCCAGGTCGGAATATTCGCTCGTCAACAACGCAACTTACAGTAACGACATGTTCCCCCGCCCGCAGGCTAGTCGAAACATTCGCCCGTCCATTAACAACTCAACTTTCGGTAATGACATATCCCCCGCCTGCAGGCTAGGTATCCGCCCGCCCATCTACAATTCGACTAACGGGTACGACCATCTCCCAGTAGGTAAGATCGGAATTGCCCTTACGTCAAACTAATCGGTACGACCATCTCCCCGCAGGTAAGATCGGAATCGCCCGGATGCCAATACAGTGATGAACAACAACTATGCAACATGAATCTCACTGACTCATCTCAGGATCAACACTTAGTGACTCAACTATGACTTATAAACAACCACGACCAACTTTCATCCGGCTTAACCGGGTATCAACTCACATCACAACATCAATAGATTAACTGTATCTCTAGGTTGAGCACTACAACATATATATATATATATATATATATATATATATATATATATATATATATATATATATATATATATATATATATATATATATATGTATCCTCTACTTCCTCGCCACACAATCATCTCCCAATTTATCAAAATCATTGCCTAGCTCTACTCAGACATCAACAGTCACAACAGCATACAAACAACCAGAAATAGATTTACAGTAAAAACAACTTGCAAATAAATAATCTTCAATCAATCATAAACATATAATAGCCATACCATATATTATATTAAATACCAATCACAAAGCATACATCCTCAATATGCAATAAAATCAACCTAACGGTCAAACGACCTCTAGTAGCGTTTGGGTCGCCTTACGCATATCAATATATATTATTTAAAGCTTGCCTCCCTGACGATATTGCGGTTCTTTCCCCCACCTTAGTAAAGCTCCCGAGAGATTCCGAATGCGGCTCTACAACTTTCAATCTGGTGCGCGATCGAGCGTTCGAATCCTGTCAGATTCTATACAGCAAAACACAACCAGAAATTAAAACAGTTAAATCATGAACTCCCTAATCCTTAGGATTAGCTACTGTCCCTATTTAATTAATTAGGCTAGGGGTGTTGAAATTCTACCAACTCTTGGATCAATGATCCTTAAGCATACTTAATACATAATCAATGATCAATTATCAAAAATTTGAACCAAAACCCCTTAAACCAACAAAGTAGGGTTTCGGCCATCACCATGAAAAATAGGTGAGAGTTTGATTTGGCCTCCTAATCACTTGGATTACATGATTAAGGGATGAAATAGGTGAAATCAAGAACAATGAAAAAAAAAAAAACCCATTTTACACCAAGCATACCCATTCGGCCTCTCCTATAAAAATAGGTTACAGAGCTTATTTGATTTCAAGCTCTTGGATTATGATAGTAGGGGATGATACTAGCTCATAGAAATTGGTTTGGCATTAAAATGATTTTTCTACAATTTTCTAGAAATTTTTGAAGTTTAGATCTAGAAAGTGAAACTCATGAAAATTAATGGAGAAAAATAAAGATTGAGAGCTCAAGGATGAAATCTATACCTCCTAGATGATAGAGGAGGATGAGAGGAGCAACTTTGCTTCACAAATTAGGTTGAAAAAGCTTGTGGAAGTTGAGTGAAAATAGAGATGAAAATTGAGGAAGAAAAGAGAAATGGAGGAAGAAGAATAAGAAAGAAGAAGAAGAAAGTGAGGAGAGAGAGGGATGCGCAGAAATGAGGAGAGAGAGAGAGAGAGTTTAGATATTTCTTAAGCTTTCTTAAGTGTTAAGAAAGGTAAAAAAAAGGGTAAAAAGGTAATTAGTAAAAATAACCAAGGGCAATTTGGTCATTTCACATCCCGACATTTTGAAAATCCTCACGACACTGGCATGAGTTCCTAGATGACTTAACACAACCTTGACATGAAGATTATCCGATCATGGACTTTATAAAACCCTTACACGGCTCGAATCGTCTACCGGAAAGATTATCGGCCCGAATATATTATTTTCATTTTTGAACGTCAGGACGAATTTTTTCGAAAATATAGGAAACGTAATTCTAAAACATTACTGTCAGTAAAAATCGCAACCGGGCTCCGTCTGAGTTTTCGACCAAAATTTAACCATAGCTTCCTACGATAGCATAGAGCGTGACTATGGTCACGGAATAATTTATTTAATTTTCTAGACCCTCCAATAAAATACAATTACTTAAATACTGATTAATTAAAAAGATTAAAAAAAATCTGGATGTTACAGACCACCCCCTCAAAAGTCGATTTTTGAGGGGACCATTCGGATACCTGAATTCTTCACAACAAATAAGTTTGAACAAAGAGGAGAGTTTCTTGATGAACAAAGATGAATGATACAATACCTTCAATAGATTTATCACTCCTATGCACTGCTCCTTCTGATCTAGCAACAACAGGGTTAAGTGAAAAAGTATAAAAAAGGAATAATGAAAAGAGAAATAAACCCTAATCCTTCTCCAGAGAATGGCTGGATGATATTTATGTTGGGATTTGAACACAAACCACCATAATAATTCATTGATCTGAATGTTATTTAAATACAAAAGTAAAATAACTGAACTTCTAAAACTTATCCTAAGATATCTACTGATAAAGAACTGATAACAATCTAATCAGTTCTCTATTTTATTGCTTGTCTAATCTTATCAAAAACTAAAAAACAGATAACAACTCACAAATAACATACTACTTCCTAAAGCTTATCACTAAAACATAGATACTGAAGTATTATCTCAACACTCCTCCTTGCTTCAGTAACTACAAACTCCAGTTTTCTTTCTTATGTCTTCAAACTTGCCTTTATGAAGTGACTTCGTAAAAATGTCTGCTAGTCGATACTCAGGCACCAACCAACCAGACTTGAAATGATCTCCACAAGCTTTGCACAATATCTTCGGTCCAACAGGTCCAGACCTCCATTGTGGTGTCTCTTCAGCCACTTTTTTTCGAACCCACTTTGTCATTCAAAAGCGATCCAAATTTATTAGCATTATTAGGCTCCTTAGTTTTCGCATGAGGAGGATCAGATGTACGAGATTTTTATGGTTTCCTCCTCCTTGTAACTTTCAGCCAATCTACATCTAGATTCTCTTTTTGTTTGTCTCCCATAATTATCGCACCTTCATTAGCACCAACAAAAACTTTGTGACGCAATCCTTGCAATAAGGATTTTACTTGATAGGTGGCTTCCATGGTGGTCTTTTGCTTGGCTTGTATTTGCTTCAAGTTTAACGAAAAACTCTTTTTCTGCATCTCTACTGTAAACAACTCATCACCATTTTGACCATAAATCACACATGCTTTATCCTTAAAGAAAATAGCATAATTCTTTTCCAAGAGTTGTCCCACACTAAGGAGATTTTGATCAATTTCAGGCACAAACAACACATCTGAAATTAATTTAGTACCTAATGAAGTCTTAATTGCAACAACTCATTTACCTTTTACCTCTATAAAGCCTCCATTTGCAATTCTGATTTTAGAGATTTCTGACTTATCCAACTCTCTGAATGTGCTCTCATCAAATGTCATGTGATGAAAACAACCACTATCAATCAACCATGCTTCATTTGTATTTTCAGTTGGAAAACAACTAGCCACAAAGAGATGCTCTTCTTTTTGCATCTCATTCTCAGCAACTTGAGCTTGTTGACCTTGTTGTGAATCCTTGTTTTTGCATACCTTCTCCATATGACCAAATTGCTTACATAACCGACATTGAATATCAGGCCTATACCAACAATATTTTTCAAGATGAGTTACCTTCTTACAATGAGTACACGAAGGGTAATTCCTTCTTTTTTACTTTGGCTTGAAAAGCTCCTTCAGTTTTGCCTTCTTGTTTCATGAGTCTTCTATGCTTCTGAACTTGTAAAGCACTCAACACTTCTGCCAAGGTAATGTTTGTCAAATCTTTAGAGTTCTCTAAAGAAGAAATTGTGGACTCAAACCTTTCAGGAAGAGTAACCAGAATTTTTTGAACAATTTTGGAGTCTTTGAATTCCTGACCGATTAATCTAACTTGATTTACAATGTTGAGAAGTCGATAAGCATACTCCTTCACTGTTTTTGACTCCTTCATCCTTTGCATCTCAAAATCTCTGATTAAATCCAGCGCTTTCATCCCTTTGATCCTCTCATCGGTTTCATATTTCTTGTTGAGAAAATCCCAAATCTCCTTGGTTGATTTTATCATCATGATTCTGACAAAAATTCCTAATGATACAACATTGAATAAACATGCTCTTGCCTTTGATTTCATTTGCTTCTTTTCCTTATGATTTTTTATTTGAGCAACTGTTGGATTGTTTGGAAAAGGAGGAACTTCGTAGTCCTCCTCAACAACTTCCCATAAATCATTTGCCTTTGCGTGTGCCTCCATTCTTGCTGCCCATATATGATAATTATCAGTATCAAACACAGGTGGTGCTAGTGTTGTGTGGGATGTTCCAAAATCCATTTATTATGGTGGGTTTCACTCAATTCACTCACAAGTCCCTTTAGGAAGATGGTTTTGATACCAATTGTTGGATTTGAACACAAACCACCATAATAATTCATTGATCTGAATGTTATTTAAATACAAAAATAAAAAAATTGAACTCTTAAAACTTATCCTAAGATATCTACTGATAAAGAACTGATAACAGTCTAATCAGTTCTCTGTTTTTTGATTATCTAATCTAATCAAAAACTAAAAAACAGATAACAACCCTCAAATAACAAAAGACTTTCTAAAGCTTATCACTAAAAAATAGATACTGAAGCATTATCTCAACAATTTATAGAGAGAAGTCCCTCTCTATCAAATGAATAGATGTTGTCCATCAAGCTTAATTATCACTCCTCTTATTGAAGAATGAAGAGGAATTTGTTCAACCATAAGCCATGAAACCTGAGGAACGAGGAGTAAAGTGAAGAGTTATTTGAGGGTTGAAAACATTGTATAGGAAAAGAAAAAGTTTGGTCATTAACCAAGATATTAGAGGGAACAAATTAAAAGGCAAAATTAATGGCTTATGCTTGGAGCTAAATAATTAAAATTGAGAAAAAACCATATTATGAAATGTCTTTTTTACCCTTAGGCCATTATTTGAATTATCAAATTGCCCTAACAGTAAGTTACCGAATTACCCCTTACTACCTTATTTTTATATATAAAGATGACATTCCTAATGATAAATCTACCATTATTTATTATTCTTATATAGCATGCATTTTTTTATAATCATAACACATTCCCACGAATATTATCACGAACAATCAAACTTTTAAATTATTTTTAGAAATTTTAAATGATAAGAAAACTTGTTTTTCAAAATACTTAATAATAACATTCCTAATAATAAAAAACCATCAATAGTCGCGAGGAGTTAGTTCGGTTGGATAAGTTGCAAGAACTAGAATTATAATTGTGCAGTTTAAATTCTCGCAATGCGCTTCATATCTTTCCTATTATTTTCTTTTCTCCTTCCCTTATAAGACCTTTTATGAACCTTCCATTTGCAAAAGAAAAAAAGTTATGATCAAATGGACCTAAAGATTAAAGAAGATACGTGGTACAATTGAATCTTGTATGATGAAGTGTGAAAATGGGGACAAAGGAAGAAAACAGAAGAGAAAGTGGGATCGAGTAGAAGTGGCCCAAAAGAATCCCGTGAACAAGATTTGGATCTTGTGATCGACACCCGTGCCCATCACGCGCAAATGTTACCCTTACATGCAATCATATCCCTTTATTTTACTTTTTATCTAATGGATGATCTTTTTTTGGTGCTGTCCTATGGATGATATTTACTCATTAAAAGAGTTACTAAAATAACTAGACTTTCACTTATTAGTTATTAACCTATTGTTGTGATTCTGAGAAGGGGATGCAGAGAAGCCACCTATAATCTTCTTCACGCCGCCTACAGCCCCATCGAGGTCAAACTCCAATGTAGAACTTGTTCAACAAAATAACCAGTTAAGGAATGAGAAAAAGGATGCGTAGGTGTTGAAACCTTTTGTTAGATTTAAAATCCAAATGACCGATGCTTTTATAATAGACGGACAAATGCTGGGATTTTTTTTTTTATTAAACATGACATAGGTACGAAATATCTATTATCATTAACAGTGACTAATTTCCGTCGGAAAGCCTGCCGAGAATCTAATCATACACATTTTTATTATTGTTATTGTAAAAGTTTCCCATTTTTAGGCTTTTTGACCTGTCCAGTGTAATTTGAATGAACATTTGTCAAAATAGTGCAACTTTAAAAGTATTTGGCCAGACAGTATATTTTTAAACAAATAGTATATAATGACTACCACTTGAAAGTTTTTGAATTCTTTTTAAATAAAATAATGTAAGTCGTATATATCAGAATCGACATGTATGATTCTTTTTTTTTATTTTATATATAGTCGAAGTTGTGTATTAGAGATGTGACTTCCTTATTTTTTATTTTTCTTACTAAAGGTTCATTTAAGTCCCTAACAATTTTTGAGGTATCACTTTTCGCCGGAGAAAAAAAAACTCACTGAATAATCCTCGAGAATGATAAAAGAGGGACATTTTAGTCGCTCCATTTGTTTCCATCCTGAACACGCCATTAGAATGCTGATGTGTATCGTTAGTATATCAGGTGTCCAAACAATAGTCCCTATATATATAATAGATCATGAGAATAATTATACATTGACACAATAAAGTCTCTAAATATTATTTAAGTAACCCAATTTAATTCCTGACAATTTTTATCATGGGACACATTAGTCCCTACATGTTACAAGCAACACAGCAGATGCATCATACCAGATGTACCAACACAAGTCACATGGACGAGTTTAATAGACACCTGAGCACACTGACGATATATATCAGCACTCTAACGATATGTTTAGGATGGAGACAAACAGAGGGACTAACGTGTCCCTCGTTTGTTATTGTCAGGGACTATTCAGTGAGTTTTTTTTCTCAGGGACGAAAAATGGTATCTCAAACATTGTTATGGATTAAAATGAGTCTTTACTCTGATTTTTTATTCATGAACACGTTATTATATTATTATTTTTAAGAAAACCTAAACAAGTTGTGTTTCAAATATATAACTTGCTTGCTATATATATATATATATATATATATATATATATATATATATATATATATGGGGGAAGTCGTATCTAATATACATAACTTGAATTGATATAAATTAAAAAAAATCATGGAAGTCGTTTTCCCTATATATGACTTACGCCATTTATTTTAAAATAAAAAACATAAACACTTAAATCGTATTCATCAATCACGATTTGTTTAAAAATGTACCATCCCGTAAAAATATTTTTAAACTTCCATTATTTCGAGAATTTTCCACTTCAATTATATTACAGAGGTCAAAAAGTCCCATTTTTACTAAGAACATTCTTAACTTTTAGAAGATTTTTAAAAGTGATAACATCATTAATTGGATTTTACTTCCACGAAGACTAATACCTGAATAATTTAAGGATTTAATTGGTATACACTGTCAGTGTAAAGATTTTTTACACAGACAATCAATCAGAATTTGCTACATAAACTAAAGTGTTGGACTCTTACCCTAACTATTTTAAAAGTCACACACACCATGATTTCTGATTGGTTGTCAGTGTAAAAAAAACTTTATACTGACAGTGTATAGCAATTAAACTCATAATTTAAAGGTCTCAACCTGCGAAAATTCATTTATCAACATTCAATAATAGTGAATACAAATGAAAAACATGAGTTCTTAAACTTAAAGGTTTCAGCCTAATGTAAGTAATAAGATAATTTATGCACAAATTATTAGCATAAATTCATTAACACAAATGAAGAAACAAATTCTTATACGAATATTGAATTTTTTCTCTTGACCCATTTCCTTATCCTTCCATAAATTGATATTAGGGCCATCACGTTAGTTTGATTTAGGAAAATTAAATCAACACACAAGATAGGATTATTAGATGTGGACAGGCTTGACAATGAGATAGGTTTGAGCAAAAATCTGCTCAACCTCTCTCGGTTGGCACACAAAACTTTGGAAGTTATTGGCACTCCTCAGTAGGGGTGGACATTGCGCGGGTTCGGGCCGAAGAAGTCCAATCCGAGGAAAACCAACAAGCAGAAATCCTTATCCATTCCCGACCGTTTGTAGTTTCGGATTGGCGGGCAGCGGGTCAGCAGGTGGGTTCACATGGTTTTGGACCAAACAAAAAAGTGGTTACAGAATCCAGATTCAAACCATAACCAAAGTGTATCAAGAAGAGAAGAAAGGATCTTGCGATTCTTGCCAAAAATAAAGCAACATACAAAGAAAATACATCCAGAAAGCTTCAAACTTTCAAAGCCATATACAAAGAAAATACGTCCAGATTCAAACCATAAACAAAAAACATGAAAGTTTCGAACTTTCAACAAAAAAACATCAAATACTGAAAGTCTTTTCGCAGATCTTAGTTCACACTTCTTCTTCTTCACAGATCTTCGTTTGCCTTCTTCTTCTCCGCAGATCTTGTTCGTTCGCAGATCGTCGTTCGCAGATCATGAGATCTTCGCAAATTTATGTGCGGCGATTGGTGATGCACAGAACATAGGAGCCGTGGTTGATGAAGGTGGAGCGGTGGCGCGGCGCTAGGGCAAAGTTCAAGAAAGATGAAGAAGAAAAGCAAACCAGAGAAGATGAAGAAGAACCAGAGAAGATGAAGAACCACGTTCCTTTTTTTTTTGAAATATTCAAATCCAATATACATTTAATGGAAAAAGATAAGGATAATATGAGGAGAGCCAATTAGAATGAAGGGGAATCAGAAGAGCCAATCAACATTAAGAATAAAGATAAGGGAAATTCGGAAATGATTGTATAAAAAAATCTTATCTTTACTAATTCAGTCGGGTACGGTCGGGTACGAAAATTTTACGCCCCACCCGAACCCGCTCCCAGTCACCCGTATGAAACCAAACTTTTAACCCGTTGACTCGCAAAACCGCAAGAACCTGTCCGTCCTGCTCTTGCTTCTTCCGGGTATTTCGGTTTCGGGCCGGACCGTCGGTTCTTGTCCAGCCCTACTCCTCAGTAATACGGAAACGAAAAGCGCAAGTTACGATGGGATGATTATTGTGTACTCCCTCCGGACCTATATATAAGCAAAAAAGTAATTAAATTTTTTGGACTCAAATATAAGCAAAAGTCAATCAAATCAACCTTATTTAATGTTAGTGTTTCAAAAATACCCTTTGATTAATTGTTTTTTTTATTTTTCCAAGAGCATTATACACTCTCAAGACACAACTTCCAAGAGCACTATACACTCCCAAAAAAGGGTAGTTTAGTAACTATAACTTATTTTTTACACAAATCAAGATAATTAAACTAATATAACTAACTTTCTTAATACGTGTGAAGTTAGTTTTTTTTTGCTTATATATAGGTCCAGAGTAGTATTATTGGTATTGGTATTCTCAAAGTGCTCACCACTTGCTCTCTCATTGTTCTTACACATCAGTAATATGGTCTTTTCACGAGTAAATCATCATTTTCATTCTTGAAATTATAAGGTCGTGCCAATACGGTCCTTGTGTCAATTGGGTCCCTGAAATTTATAAGATCATATCAACTTGGTTTCTGACGGAGGGACTGAATTGATTTAAAAAAGAGTAATGCTAATAAGTACATCACACTCTTTACGACATTTCCTTTAACATACTCTATTATTGAATGAATTTATTTCACATGGGACAAACTTAATAGATAGTGGACTAAATAATTTAGCGAGTTCCTAAAATCCACCTAATGATAAAAAGTGTGTTGAAGTGCGTGTTAAAGAGTTTATTAGCTGGCATTTCCCTTAAAAAAAATACCCAAAACTATCTTGTTTTCAACCTCCCTTACCCTGCCCCCATCCCACTTCCACCAACATGGACTCGAGTAACCATAGACGCTGCCAATGAGCAGCTTGAGATATTAACACCACACTGGCAACAACCTCTATCGCAGTGGAATCTGACAATCCAACCATGTTTTCATTTCCTATTTGGTGAAAAAGAGATGACATTGCTTCTGGATGGGAAGTCAATAGACTTTCTAGACGACAAGTTACAAAACAACATAACCCAAAGGCTTTCATTCCAATTCATGTTGCCTCCAAATCTTACTTTACAGTCCGACGCAGCACCCTGAACACTCTTCCTTTTCCTTCTTGCTCATTGGCCTAACCATCACAAACATAATAATCTTGCTCCGAACTACTACTTTCCCTCTTGTTTCTTTGAAACCATCTCCATTTTCTTCGACTTGGCGATATTCTTCGTCAATAGGTACTGGACGAGCAGGAGAGCAGAGTGATAAGAATATGAGACGGGTTGAATAACGATTTTGTGTTTGGAGGGGTTTGGGGGTTCCGAGGAAGGAGTGGTTATCGGCGATGGAAAGGCTGTCAGAGTGGGAGAGATGCCGTGTTAAGCTTCTCACACACCCGTGACATTTTAATCACAATCATGACAAACTTCTCACACACATGTGATATTTTAATCTGACAGCTACGACAAACTTTTCACACGGCCGTATCATTTGAACTTGCTTGTACCTTCCCATTTATTAACCAAAATGGAGACTCTCTATCTGGATTCGCTCTCCATCCTCTCTCCAGCCAAATGTTTGTCATTAGATTAACGGTTGAGAGATTTTTCATGTCAATTGTTAGATTAATCCGAAAGGTGACATTTGATTTGAGACAAAATGGAGGGAAATCTTGATCCTTCATTAATTGCCCAAATCACTTTGTTCACACTTTATGCAATTCCAGGCCTAGTTATGGATTCATATTGCAGAGCCCCATTAAAGACTTGTATGATGAAATATTTGTCAAAAAATAATATATTAACACTAATTATTTGTATATTGAGAAATCAAAATAACACAATAGTCAGTGGTATTTTGATGTGTATGAGTCCACATCATATTTAGTGTCTGTTTTGCAAGCATTTCATGTTCTTTTAAGCATATTTATTTGTTTAATTGTTCGTTTTTCCTTTAGTTCGAATGACTGTGGTGTTTTGGTGCACATTTGAGGTAAATTGAGGTTTGGGAGAGCTGGAATGGAGCCTTGCTAGAGCTGATATGAAGTTAGGAGCTGAATGATACAAAAAGGGCCAAAACAGAGTCAACCACGGTCATGGGGTCGTCTCAACCACGCTCATGACTCGAAGGAGCAGCAGAAATTGAAATCAGAAATTCCAGAGAGGGCCACAGCTTGGCCGTGGTGGTGGTCACGGTCGTGGCATGGCAAAGTTGTAAAATAGCTCCCAGAGTCAGAGTTGGCCACGACCGTGGCGCGCATCATGAAATCCTAAAATTATTGTCTTTAATTGTAATTTGAGTGGGCTTTGAACTCTTTTTAACCTAAACTATAGATAGACTCATTAGGCTCGAAATTAGGGGTTCTATTCTGGGATTTTGGAGGCAAAGATTGGATATTAGGATTTCTTTTCTGCTTCCCTCTTCTCTTCTCTCCCCTGTTGGATCCGTGGTGTTTTCTATCCTTATGACTCTTGTTATTTCCATTATGGTTGAGTAGTTTCCTTTATTTCTAGGATTGGGCTATGCCCTTTGACTTTATTATGATGAATGTTGATTTATTTCCCTTTCGTTAATGTTAAGCTCTTTGATTTGGTTCGTATTGTGCTTAATCCATGTCAATTTGCTGGCCACATATTTGCATGTCTTAGATATTTAGGGAGGTACCTAGAGGTGAACCTACATTTTGAAAATCTAGGAATTGAACTTATGACTTAAGTCACGAGAGTTAGAAGCAATCCTTCAACGATTCCATTGAATTGTCATAAATCGTAATGGATTCAATTTAAATACAATTACCACGAGAGTAGGAGTAGGTTTAATTGGGCACAATTCTTGTATCTCGAGAGAGAACATTAACTAAATTAGGATATTTCACCTTCAATTGAGTTTGATACTAATAAAAAGGTAGTCAATTAGGATTCATAATTAGTCATTGTGGTGACCCCAATCCCAGAAATCTCTTCACATATTTGAAAAACCAAAACTTGTTTTCTTGTTATTTTATTCTTGCTTTTAATTGCTATTTAGAATAGTTATTATCTTTCTCTCATCAAAATATATTCACTCTTGTTTATTGGTAATCATAATCATGGTCTGTGTGGATTCGATCTTTTTATTACTTGACGACGAAACCGTACACTTTTGGCTTTCACGACATCATATTTCGATGATAAATCATTATAGTCATTATAAATCAATCAAATGAAAAACGATGAGGAGGGAAGATAAGGTTTTAGGACGAAAAGTTCAAAAGCAGAAGCAGAGGAAGATAAGAGCTCGACCCTGGTAGACAGGGGAACCTTGAGCCCGATCCAGAGCTCCATATGCACACGTGTAGATGTATGTCTCGAGCAAGATATTTTGATGACTTACAAAGATCTCTCAAAGACGAGTTTCAATGATGAGATGATGAACAAGATCCAAGAGCAAGAGCTTCAAAGGTTGAATTAGTCTAAGTCTTAGGAATTCTAGTAAGATAGGATAGATATTAGTTATAATTGGTTCAAAATATTTAAAATTTGTATTGCATGTTTTTGAACTTAAAATATTTTTGCAAAAATCATTCAAATGGTTTTCCATAGCTCTTAAACTTACAAAAAAGACATGTTTTTCTATACCATAATTGATTATAAGTTGTTTAAAACTTTAAAAGACTGTTATGATTTCAAAAATCAGTTTTTGAAACATGATCATCGTTAGAATAATCGCTTATAATCTTTCTGCCCGGACTTCAAAATGACTTTTTTCAAAACAGAACAACTATAATCGATTATAGGTATCACATAATCGATTATGACACATTGGACAATCTTCTAATCGATTATGGAAAAATGATAATTCGTTATAAGCTTTCTTGGGTGGCCTTAATCGATTAGCATAATCGATTGTGTTTTCTTGGACCGCGCTCAGAAACCTGTTGAACATAGCATAATCGATTATGCACCTACCATAAATGATTACTGCGAGTTAAAATGGAAAGTTTTCAATGGTGAATTAGAATAGCTCCAACGACTACTTTTTCCATTTTCCTAAAAAAACAAGTGCTCACAGTGGTTTTTGTTGCTGCAAATAGTGAACTCGAACAAGATTAAAAGGCTGAGTCGTGGACTAAGTCGCTCTCTTTAAGACGTTTCGCGGCTCTGTCTGGTATGTGCAACAGTGTACAGCCTCGTCGTCCCCACAATAAAACAGACTCACAAAAAATTATGGTTCTCCCTGTACAGAAGAGAACCACCAACAAACACCCGCACACATAATATTGCTCGAAAACTCAGATAAAAGGCAATTCTCAGAAGATTTGGAAGAAATCTATTTCAATATGAAGTGTTTTGTGTGTTCAAAACCTGATTATATAGCAAAAAACATGTGAAAACCGTACCAACAAAATTAAAAACGTGTAACAGAGTTTTTAATCAGATTTAATGAGCTTAAACGGCTCTAAATGGACATAAAACAAACTGTTACATGTATTTAAATATTTTCATCAAAAAACGCGTTTTGAGATATGTACATCGATGTATTTAAAACATACATCGATGTACTAAAAGGTTTTTGGCTAAACAGGTGTTTTCACATTGATGTATACTAGATTACATCAGTGTATTCAAACAACATTTATGTACATCGACGTATTTACCTTATACATCAATGTATCCATGGTTTTTTATAAAACATACAACAGTTTTTACACACGAAATTCATCTAGAAACACTCTTTGATCATACTATATTCATTGCTTTAATCTTTAATTGATTTATACTTGCTTTTGAGCCTTTATTTCCATTATCTTGATTATCATTGTTTTTCAAGTTGTATTATTTGCACATTGAAAGCATTACATCTTTATTTCTAATTATTGGAAAAGGGTGTGATCCCTGATTTGTTTTAGAATTTTATCCCTTGTTTGAATTTTTTTAGGCTATTGTGCAAATGGTAAGGTTATCCCGGTTGGTGAAGGGTGCTTTGTTTTGTGAAGGTTTCAAGCACCTGTGATAAACTTGTTATAGTGAAAATCCCGAGTTGAATTCCTTGGGGACTAGGTGTAGGTAAAAAGTGATTAGTGATTGAACCAGGAAAAAGATTTGTGTGCTTATTCATTTCCCTATCCTTTTTATTGCTTTATTTATTTGTACATCTTGCTTTAATGTTGATTTCTTTCCACTCATATGTGATTGAACCATGAAAAAGATTTGTATGTTTATTACTTTCCCTATCCTTTTTATTGCATTATTTATTTGTGTACATCTTGCTTTACTGTTGATTTCTTTCCACTCATATTCAAATGCGAAAGCTGCAAAATCTTTTCTAAAGTTTGCCTTTGTTATTTTGTCATTACGACCTCACACAAAGAATTTCTGTTCACATTTTTGAATTGTATCACTTTTCTTAGTTTATTATTAAGAGTTTTTTGAAAATTTAATTCACCCCTCTTAAGTTTGAAGCCACTTTTCAACAGCAGGAAGCTAGGTATGAAGGCCAAAAGTCTAGAACCATAGAGAATGAGGGTGAGGCAATTTTGGATGTGTGATGACATTGAAACATTGTTAGGGTATACGATATGGAGTTAAAACAATAAAAAAATATTAATTATATCTACGGGTATGAGACAAGGTAGGTTGTAAAGTACTCATATCCGCACTCATTTCCATAATTTTTTGCGTTTAATTAGGTAGGCTCATCCCTATCCCCATTTAACCGGTAAATCCCCTTACCCATTCTAGATAATTTTTGCAGTTATTCTAATTGTCATCCCTCTCTACTACCCATGCCATGTTTTTGTTACATGGTACTATGCAACATATATACATAGAAAATCGGATATTGTTTGTGAACCAAACTCCATAATTTCTCTCTCTCTAATAAATGAGATACGAAATTGATTGATTCTACCAGTATGAAGATTCTTTTTCTATAGACAGAGGGACAACTGATTTTTCTCAATTTAAAAGCAACAAAGAAAAATAAACCACATGACATTCTCCCGGGACATGACTTGGCAGTATCCGCTCTTATTACGTGCCATTTTCAACTTAAAAAAAAAAAAGTCTTCTTAACAAATGTGGAAATTGTTTAAGAAATTGACAAAAGAAAAATTTGTATTGGATAATTAAGTAAAACACTTTTTAATTCATTAAATATAAAATTTTTCCATATCAAATTTCTTTTCTTGATTTTTTAAACACCTTGTTAGCAACACACCGTTAACCCCAGCTCATTGAAGCAACAAAATCGATGCATCATATCATTCAAAAATAATTGTCTCACGAATTTAATACTCTTCCCCATTTGAATGATCATAAGAGTACAAAATCCCACAAGGACACGGTAACATAAATGCACACAAAATTATTCTCCAATTCTGGTGAGAAACACTCACTCACACTTATCATTTCTAAACAAAGAAAGCGAAGGCACGAGAAGTAAGAGGTTCATGAACACGACAAAGCCTTTTTGTTTTATACAAAGGCCTTGTAAGTTGTGATGGGGTGGCAATTTTGTCAGTAGCTAAGTCATGTTTGCTGGACCAAAATTGTTTGATCACGGACTATACTTGACATTACCATATTCACCCATAATTGCCTTTCCCAATGGCCTATCTCTCACCCCATTTTGGTAACATACTTGGATTTAATCGATGTTACGTGTTATCGAGTAAAGATTTATTATACCGTTAAACAATTATAAATTATCACATCATAAAAAGTATTTGATTTTCATCATAATTATCTTAAAAGTGTCACATATTTTTATTAATAAATTGATTAATTGGTTAACCGTATTCAATATTTTTCTCACCTTCTCGTGAGCACACATGTAATATCGTTTTCTCTGAGCTAGTGTAACATCTACCAGTCATTACAGTTTTCACATACTATGCTATCCTTTAAAAAAAAGGCATAGTCATAGCTAACTACCAAAGATAGCAAGATAACTCAAACTCAGCCTCAGCAAGAGGAAGAAGAAGAAGAAGAAGAAGAAAAATGACTAGTTTTCAGTTTCATTGTGCAGTTTTAAGTTTGCTGATTTCAGTTTCTTATTTGCTGACTTGCTTAGGAGACAATGACATGCATGCTCAGTTGAATGATGATGTTCTTGGCCTGATTGTGTTCAAATCAGACCTTCATGACCCTTCTTCTTATCTTGCTTCATGGAATGAAGATGATGTCAACCCTTGTTCATGGCAATTCATTCAATGCAATCCTCAGAGTGGAAGAGTTTCAGAGGTCTCATTAGATGGTTTGGGATTATCTGGGAAAATAGGAAGAGGTCTTGAGAAGTTGCAGCATCTAAAGGTATTGTCCCTTTCTCATAACAACTTGAGTGGGAGTATTAGTCCAGCACTTACTCTTCCTAGTAGTCTTGAAAGGCTAAACCTTAGTCACAATGGTCTTTTTGGTCCAATACCTACTTCTTTTGTGAATATGAGTTCAATAAAGTTTCTTGATCTCTCAGAAAATTCATTCTCAGGACCAATCCCTGAAAATTTGTTTGAGAGCTGCTTTTCCCTTCATTACCTTTCTTTAGCTTGGAATATGTTTGAAGGGTCAATTCCTAGCACACTGTCTAGATGTTCCTCATTGAATAGCCTTAATCTTTCCAATAACCATTTCACTGGTTATGTGGACTTTAATGGGATTTGGTCATTCAACAGGCTTAGGAATTTGGATCTATCAAACAATGCCTTCTCTGGGTATTTACCTAATGGAGTTTCAGCCATACATAACTTGAAAGAGATATTGTTACATGGTAACCAGTTTTCAGGTCCATTACCTACTGATATTGGATTATGCCTGCATTTGAATAGGTTGGATTTTAATGATAATCAATTCAGTGGAGAACTACCAGAGTCACTTGGGAGGCTTAATTCTTTGAGCTATTTCAAGGCATCAAATAATCTTTTAACCAGTGAATTACCACACTGGATTGGTAATATGACCAGTTTAGAATACCTTGAGCTCTCAAACAATCAATTCACTGGAAGCATCCCACAGTCACTAGGGGAACTGAGATCACTGACTTATCTAAGCATTTCTAATAACAAGCTTGTGGGAAATATTCCATTGTCATTGGTTTCTTGCACAAAGTTATCAGTGATCCAGCTAAGAGGTAATGGTTTCAATGGCAGCATACCAGAGGGTTTGTTTGGACTAGGATTGAAGGAAATAGACTTTTCCAATAATGATCTGATAGGTTCAATTCCAGCAGGCTCAAGCAGGCTCTTGGAAACTCTCATCAATTTGGATCTTTCAAAGAACCATCTCCAGGGAAATATCCCTGCAGAAATGGGTCTTCTTTCAAAACTAAGATATTTGAATTTGTCTTGGAATGATCTTCATTCACAGATGCCTCCAGAGTTTGGTCTCCTTCAGAATCTAACAGTTTTAGATCTTAGAAACAGTGCCTTGTATGGTTCTATTCCATCAGATATATGTGATTCAGGCAATTTAGCCATTCTTGAACTGGATGGAAATTCATTGAAGGGGTCTATTCCAGAAGAGATTGGGAATTGTTCATCTCTTTACTTACTGTATGCCTCATATTTCTCAAGCTCTAGTATCATTTTGTGCACATTTTTTTTTTTTTTTTTTTGAAAGATAGTAATTCCTATCTATTTTTATGCAGGAGTTTGTCTCACAATAATTTGACTGGTTCAATACCAAGGTCAATGTCAAAGCTAAACAAGCTCAAAATCCTCAAATTGGAATTCAATGAACTAAGTGGAGAGATACCAATGGAGATGGGAATGCTTCAAAACCTTCTTGCTGTGAATATATCATATAACAGGCTCACAGGAAGGCTTCCAACCGGTAGCATATTTCAGAGCTTGGACAAAAGTTCACTGGAAGGGAACCTTGGTCTTTGCTCACCCTTGCTGAAGGGTCCATGTAAGATGAATGTGCCAAAGCCACTAGTGCTTGATCCAAATGCCTATAACAACCAAATAGGTCCTCAAAGGCAAAGAAATGAATCATCTATGCCTAGCACAATTCATCACCACAGGTTCCTTAGTGTTTCTGCTATTGTAGCTATTTCAGGATCCTTTGTCATCATATTAGGAGTGATTGCTATTAGTCTACTTAATGTTTCTGTGAGGAGAAGGCTATCATTTGTGGATAATGCTTTGGAAAGCATGTGCTCAAGTTCTTCTAGATCAGGAAGTCCAGCCACAGGAAAACTTATTCTGTTTGATTCCCACTCCTCACCTGACAGGATCAGCAATCCGGAATCCGTGCTCAACAAGGCATCTGAGATTGGAGAAGGGGTCTTTGGAACAGTTTACAAGGTTCCATTAGGATCACATGGTAGAGTGGTAGCTATGAAGAAGCTTATAACCTCAAACATAATCCAATATCCAGAAGACTTTGACAGGGAAGTTAGAATCCTAGGAAAAGCAAAGCACCAAAATCTAATAGCATTGAAAGGATACTACTGGACTCCTCAGCTACAGATTTTAGTAACAGAATATGCACCAAATGGTAGCTTGCAAACCAAGCTACATGAGAGGCTTCCTTCAAGTCCTCCTCTCTCTTGGCCAAATAGATTCAAGATTTTGCTTGGAACAGCAAAGGGGCTTGCTCATTTGCATCATTCATACCGTCCACCAATCATTCACTACAATATAAAGCCAAGCAACATTTTACTTGATGAAAATTACAACCCCAAGATCTCGGATTTCGGGTTGGCTAGGCTTCTGACAAAGCTGGACAGGCATGTGATGAGTAATAGGTTTCAAAGTGCACTAGGATATGTTGCACCAGAATTAGCATGCCAGAGCTTAAGGGTCAATGAGAAATGTGATGTATATGGTTTTGGGGTGATGATCCTTGAGGTAGTGACAGGTAGGAGGCCAGTGGAGTATGGTGAAGATAATGTGTTGATACTGAATGACCATGTAAGGGTGTTGCTTGAGCAAGGGAATGTGTTGGACTGTGTGGATCCAAGCATGAGTCAGTACCCAGATGATGAAGTACTGCCAGTTCTGAAGCTGGCAATGGTGTGCACTTCTCAAATACCTTCTAGCAGGCCTTCTATGGCAGAAGTGGTGCAAATACTGCAGGTTATTAAAACTCCAGTTCCTCAAAGGATGGAAGTGTTTTGAATACATATGCTTCTCACTTTTTTCCTCCAATCTATGTATGGCTTTTAACTTTCCTTCACAATTTGGTTTATGTGGACTGTTCATTCAAGTACAAGCAGGCTTTACCAATGAAAATGGAATCACTATCATATAAGTCTGTAATTCTCAACTCTGGTTTTCTCCTTTATTAATATCAATTTAGTAATTGTATTTGCTAAATTTTGATAATGTTACAAAATATAGCCACATTATTCGATTGATTTGGGTCCGAAACCACAAATGGAGACGCAACGGTTTGGTTTTGGTTGTCTCCGAAATCATATCGTAACCGCAATTGCAGTCGTATCGATCGTATTTTCTCACAATGTCCGTAATAACAGCAAAAACGACGAGACCGCAACTGCAACCGCAACCGCAATTTAAAACTTTATGTCAACTTATTAGATATTGGAAAGCACAAATCTACGAATCTTAGGCATGTTTATAGAGAAACAAAAAATGCATGCTCTGGGAACATCATCATTGATTTGAGTTGGTTCTTTTAAAATTTCTGTAAATATACTTAAAATCAATAGTGAAGATATTCTTAACATGCATTATTATTGCTTTATGATCATGTAATAATTACTCGAGGAAGAGAGATTGCCGCGTTCTAAGATTAAGGTACCACATCTAATTCAACACATTTTTCTATATTGATCCGTCGGTTGAATCAATCGTCATTGACACTTTTAATTTTTAATGTCATTCTAAACACACAGCATTCAGAATAATCATCCGTAAAAATATTCAAAATAAGATATTAATAAGAGCCATTTGGATTGGCTTTTCTTTATAAGTAAATTGTTTTTTCCTCTTAAATACATTTTTCTAAAAGAATAGAGTCTACCCAAGAGCGATGACACAGGTCATTTTCAACTTTAATCAGTGATCTCGAGTTCGAATTCGAGCCCTGAGAATGCAGCAGCGTTAAAAACTCTTGAGGGAGAGCTTTGCCGTCCTTATGGTCCTATCTGGCTCGAGGAATTAGTCTTCGCATTTGCGCTCGTGATATCTTGGAAAACCAAAAATAAAATAACAGAGCCTATTTGGATATTGTTAAATCATTTTTTTTATTTTCTAAATGTAAAATAATGAAAACTGCTTGAGATGATTCACCTTATAAATAAATATTTATTTTAGTGTGTTTAAAAGAATAAACCAAGAACTAGTTGTGGCTGTTAGCATTGTAGGCTATTGTTTATTTCTCTTTACTACCGTTCACCTAATATATGTCTTTTATAAACGCATGTCCTTTTATGCTTACTACAACAGCATCTATTACTTTTTATGTGGAACTCACTTTTAACAACATTGTTTATGAGAAAGATCCAAAGTATCTTAACCGAAAATCCTTAGATTCCAAAACACACAATTCCAAATTGTAGCTTCCGCATTTTCTCCAGTCATCAATTTTTACTTTTTTAGTGTATCTACGGGGCTAACGCCCAAAAAGCAAAAAGGACTACACTCCCCCACTAAAGAGTACCAGAAACATTAACAAAAGGATTTAATTAAAATACACTAATAATGTAAAAAAAAAAAAATTATCCTAACAAATAATTATGTATTATCAAATCATTAAAAATATTTTACTTTAATTATTTTAAAATTCATACTTGAGAGGATATATGATTATTTGTCAATATAATGTTTTTTACATTAACAATATGTCAAAATTAAAATCTAAACAAAATACGCAACAGAAATAAAAGGTGGGAATGAGTTCAGCAAAAACATGCAATCCAAGCTCCACAGAATGCCCCTTGTTGGCAAGAATGTCAATACAAGAGTTAGCTTTGAGAGCAAATGTGACAACAGAGCCTCGGCTTTTTGATCAAGCTAACTTTGTTTTTCAAACATTTTATCCAAATAACTTTGTTTCCAAATATATTATCAAATTACTCTTGCTTTGAATAAAATATTAATTTTTGAGTGGTGCTTGTTGTATCAGCGTCACTCCTTTACACGTAGCGCCCTCTCATTAGGCGTCACTCCTTTATTTTTCCAATGAGAGGGCACCAGCGCCACTCAAAAATTAATATTTTATTCAAAACAAGAGTAGTTTGGTAATATGTTTGGAAACAAAATTATTTTGGTAAAAAGTTTAAAAAACAAAGCTAATTTGGTCAAAAAGCCTAGCGCCCTGTGAATTCATTCAACACACCCTCTAATGCTAGGAAAAGAGGAGCACATAGACCATTCTCCAGAAAATCGACTACATCCACTTATCAATTAAGACTATTATTCACCGGCAAATTCTAGGGTGAGCGATCTTAGGAAGTCGCTCACCGTGAGTGACCATATTTTACCGGTTACAAAAGGTTACCCATTCCCACTCCCGGTTACCCATTCTTTTCTCTCTCATTCCCCTCCTTCTCCTCTTTCCACTCCTTCTTCTTCTTCACAAACTCCCTGTAACCGTCTTCTTCCTTCCATCTTTCACTCTCGCCCTTTTACCCGTCAACGCCCTCTGCAAAATTATCAAACTGTCCCCCCCCCAGTTAAGGTTCATCCCATCCATGCCCTCTATCTGCAAGCTCACCTCCCTCACCTGCATTTCCCCTCCCCGTATTACCACCACGATGCACAACACCACCTTTGACATCGTTCCCCCTCGCCCCCGGAAACCACTGTTGTGTATCGTGCCTTAACCTACCCGCTCAGCCAGTTCTTCTGCACCAACCACGCCTTTCGGCTTGACACATTCACTATTCGCCACCCCGTCAGGTCAATTAAAATCCAGCTCAGCCTAAGCTCTTCGAAGAGATCACGACACCTGTCCTTAGTGACCGGAGTCTAAATCGCATTCTTCGGGTTAGTCAGGTCGACCCAGAACGAGGAGCACGGGAACCAACTGGTCTCGATTTTGGTCTCGACAACCTTAGAAAGGATAAGCTGATGAGGTTCTGGCGGTGGAAGAGATCGACAAGTGAGATAAGTTTGGGCGTACGGTTCAAATTTATTCGAGAAACTATAGATGGGTAAGGGCGGGAAGCGGGGAAAGAGTCGGAGAAGAAAGACCTGGGAGTCATCATTGTAGAGGTTGAGAAGGAGGCACAGTAAATAGGGGACTAATCGATTAAAAAATGTGGATTGAATAGATTAGAAAATTGAAATCCCTGGAAGTAATCGATTAAAAAGTGGAGTAATCGATTAAAAAGTGTGGATTGAATATATTAGAAAATTGAAATCCCTGGGAGTAATCGATTAAAAAGTGGAGTAATCGATTAAAAAGTGTGGATTGAATATATTAGAAAATTGAAATCCCTGGGAGTAATCGATTAAAAAGTGTGGATTGAATAGATTACAAAATTGGAACCCCTGGAATTGAATCGATTAGTTGTGTAGAAATCAATTAAATTTAGGTAAAAAAATCGAGAGAAGCGATGATACTCAATTTATATCATCCATCCGAAATTTTTTTACAAAATCCAACGGCTAAAAATTGTCTCTCATGGTGAGCAACTTGCTAATGTCGCTCACCCTAGAAGCTGCCATTATTCACCTAAAAATCATACATTCAATCTTACATGAATAATCAAGATAAATATATATAATTTTTTAAAGTAATCACATGACCTTTAATTAACTTTTAAGCTGAATTAGCTATATATAATTATATGTCAAGACTCGGCCTTTTACATGTTCCATGGGAGGGATCTTGGCTCATCCTAACTTTTTTATTTTTAAAATAAAACAAACTTAAATTATTATCTTTTAATTCTAAAATTATTAATAGGCTTGGAATCTCATTGATGGGTAAAAATTAGAAAAGCAAAAATTTATCCCTTGGGCACAGTGTGATAAATTTTATTCTCACAATTCATGTTTCTATATTTACTACAAAACGATCTTTTTCAATTATGAATATAGTCAAAATTATACTTCACAACATGCAAGAAAATAATTCTATGTTACAATAAATTACTAATGTAATTAACATTATGAAACATATAATTATGAATATTTTATATGAAATTTGATATATATATATATATATATATATATATATATATATATATATATTTGTTAAATTAATTTTAGTTTTTATAATTGACCCCCTTATCGTTCGAGTCTGGCTCAGCCCCTGTTACCACGGAAAGAAAAATCCTTGATGACATCCCCAAAATTCACATAGAAGTCATTATCACTTACCCCCTCATACATGCAGGAAAAAAACATGAAATTAAGTAAAATGAAATACCTGGATATTGCACTCATTTCTAATGAAACCCAAATAACAGAAGATCACAGCCAAAAAAAAAAAAAAAAAACATTAGCGAGTGTCACTATAATGCTTACAATTGGATGGGTTCATATGTAAATCAAAATTACAACTTAAAAGCATGATCATTTAATATATGGAAAAGAAATTGGATCAAAGCATAAATCAGAACAGACTAAAAAAGATCGCCTTTCAATCCTCATGCAAAGCCTTCATCAAATAGAGCCTGCTAAAGCTCTGCCCTGACACCCTGCAAAACATGCAACCCAAAATACTATGATTAAACTCTATTTTTTTTTATATATAAGATATGATTAAACTCTATTGACCATGATAAAGGAAACATCAAAAACTTCAAATAAGCAAATAGAGTATCCTTGATTCTCAAAGATGGAAAAATGAACCAGGTAACCATGGCCACCATCAAAATCTAGTCACATACCCGTTGATTTGGTTGCAGTAGTTGGAGATTTGATTTGTTATGAGGAAGCTCTCCAACCGTGATGGCTCGGGAAGCGGCTTGAAAATGGGGTTTGAAGGATCTTCCTCAGGCAAAGGTTCCTCTCCAGCCGCTTTCCGTGCCATGTTCTCAGCCCTATTATTACAAAAAACAAAATAAATTATATACTGAATCAATAATTTAAACAAGGGTAAAGCTAACTATTGCAACTGTCAAGTGTTGTAAAATAGCGGCCATGGCGGATTTTGTGTGAGCCGCCATAGGCAATTTGTGAAGCACCACCTGTCATGACGGCGTCATAGGTCGCAATCCCACGTTTATATGGCGGAATTTTGGCCATCCGCCATTGACAACATTGCTTAAAACATAAAAAAGCATGCCAAATAAAACTACACTCCAGTTGTTTATATCTGAGTAAACAGCTATGCTCTTTGTAATAGATCCACAACAGCAGATATTGTGAATATTCAAGTCACTGGGTTACCTTAATGTACAGTTGAAATTTGAAACTAATATCATTGAGTTAAAATTGTTTTACCTTACATCCATCTTGACACTCATTTCTACACTCATTTATGGCATTGGTAAAAAACTAACATTGAACACCATAAAGCATAACATGGCGGATTCTATGATACACCATCGAGTTAGGGTGTATCATGCTATTTATAATTGTACAGGTTGTTTTCTATAATTTTACCAGTTGTTCTATTTTCTTTTGTATGCATTAATTGGAAACCCCACTCGCCACCGCCCCCACTGCAGAACACCACATCATCTCATCCCTGTCAAAGACCAGATTTGTCCTTCCTCTGTGAGCTCCAACACCCATGAAGCCATCACCGCTGCACGCCCCCTCCTATGTAACTGTAAACCAACAAAGCGCAAAACACCAACAACAGCAACAACCAGCAGCGCCACCTGAGAGACCTACTGCTGCTGCATGACCCTTGAGCCCAGTCACTAGAATCCACCCAGGTCGCGGATCTGGTTGATAGATTCAAAAGCTTGTTCGATCCAAACACCAGAGCTTCAGTTTTTCTTTGTTCGATCCAAGCACCACAAAGCTTCTTCAAATTTCTCTGTTCAATCCAAACGCCACAGAGCATGATTTGATTTCTCTCTGTTCGATCCAAATACCACAGTGCTTCTTTGACTTTCTCTGTTGGATCCAAACATCACAGAGCTTGGTTCGATAAGTACGTCGAAAATCCAAGACTCCTACCAGATTCCTTTCAGATGCTGATTGCAGTGTTGGTCAAATCAATGATGCCGATCTGTTGGGACTCAAAAATATGATGCTTCCTGATCTGTTGAAACCCAAAGATTGGCAGCCGTGGTTTGCTGAAATTCAAAGACTGGCAGTGGCAGCAGTGGGTATGTAAGATGGGGTGAGAGATGCGGTGGTGGCAGTTGTGCTTGTGGACTTGGGTTGTGGACTCGCTGGTGGCTGTGATAGCCGGAAACAGTAAAGACGGTGGCCGGGTTGGGGCTGTGGCCACAGTTGTTTGTTGATGACAGAGTTGTAAATATTTCCTGTAACCTGATTATTAGGTAACGGGTGATTTATCTAGGCCATTGGTTATTTTTTATACTGATCAACGGCTCACATTTAAGGTGCATCTATCCCCCTTCCTATGGAAGGTGCATTGTAGAATGCTCCAGCATAACATAACAGATCATGCTCCAGCACCAACTTTGGTGCACTACTGCATTTTGGTTAATCCAGCCAGCTCTTATCATATAAAAGCCTCCTCTTCAGTCTCATCATCCTTCTCATTTTAAACCAGTAGAAAAGGTGCAAATTGTCAGGTAAATCTTGACCCTCAATCTGACGTAAACTCTAATTCCCAGCTTAGTCTTGCAACCGTAGCTTTAGTTACTACTCAATTGCCCAATAGATGCAAAATACATACCAATTTAATGTCAACACAGCCTAGATAATCAAGCCTACAATTAAACTACTAAAAGATTAATAATGGTCTCAAACAGAAAATTACAAACCTTCCATCATAAAAGTATCACCACAAACTTTTGATGTCAAATGGTTGAATCAATGAACCTAATACGTTTATAATAGTACAACAAAGCCTTTCCCCACTAGTTGGGGTCCGCTAAAATGTTTTAAAATAATATAAGAAATAAATTATCCAACCATTCACACACTGTAATCTATGAAGGCAAACGCTAGAGCAGGGGTGGAATTGCAAACCATGGACCATGAATCCATGTTAATAGGAATTTACGACCCATCCACCACGATGGGGTTATTACATGGGTTTCAACTTAAATTCCTTTGCTTATTGGGTGGTCAAAGTTGTCCATTGACATCCATTGGGAACCACACAATGGTACTCGTCCATTCCAAGTGAAATGGCTGGTTTGAGTGGACTGGTCTTCTATAATTCTGCCAGGGTACAATGCCAATCATCTAGCCACGTGTTTGACGACAACAGGGTTAAAGAAAATCAAGCATCTCTCTACCACAAGAAGAGTGCTTCCAGACCATCCAGAGGAGCTTGTCATTATTAAACTTGTGCCAATTTTGGAATTATTTCCATTATTTCAACCCTCCTCTAAATATTTAATTTCAAGTAAGATCATTTTTAATTAATAAAAAACCATATAATATCCTGGTGCAGGATACAAAAGCCTAATTTGTACAATACCATAAACTTTAATAATTTCCCATCCTCAGGTGTTAGCTTATTATTGTTTGGAAAAGTTAATAATTCCGATTATAATTACATTGTTTTAATTGATTATAGCTGTATGCATATGCCTCACAAGTTATTGTACAGAACTATTAGTTAGCATAAGTAGCAAGTCAAATAATCTAAATCTAAATCATATTTTCAAATCACAGAAGATCAAATGCCAATCTATGAAATCTTAAAACAAACCAAAGCAGAATGCATTTATTAGTTAAAACAAGCACGATTTTAAACACAAATTAAATCATACCTTCTCTTCTGAAGCCATGCTTGTTGCTGAGCCTGCTGACGGGACAAGCTTCGATAGTAGAATTGGAACTGAAACAAAAGAAACTTCAGTCAAATATATTTTAAAACTAGATTAAAGAATCAACCACTAAATGAGGACCCTAAAATAACCTTTTGTTGTTCTAGTGACAAGTCTTCCATGCATTCGATCAAAAATTCTGTATTCCTCTCCATTAATGAACTGGTTGACAATTGCAGACGATCATAATCACACTGCAATGGCATAATAACAGATAACAACATAAATTAAATTTGAAATAACGAAAAGAATCTCTTGCAAAGATCATTGTTCACCTGGGTGACTGGAGTATCAGGTTCCAGCTCCGTCATAAAAGCACTGATAAGTGCAGAATTTGAAACTTTGATCTGATATATAAATAAATAAGAAACATGATCAGCATGAAATAGCAACCTACTAACAAAAAATTAAACCAAAACTAATTAATACACTTCCATACAATAAAATATGTACCAAAAACAAATGATGTTAATGCCAGTCACGTGACTAGCTTATTCTTACTTGTTGCATTAACAACTGTGACCAAGTGTAACAAGTAAATGAAAAAATCAGAGGAGGAGAATCCACTAAAAGTTGGTAGAAATATTTTCTCAGATACAAAATAATTATTCATCCAAATCACCATTTGGTCAAATACTCAAAGGTTATAGCAAAGTTCAGGAAAGCTTACAGGTATTTCCTCAAAGATATCCACCCATGATAAGTTCTTCTCCCTTAATCTATATCACCAGAAGAAATAAAAAAATAAGAAATCAAATGGTTCAACTTCAAACTTAAAGAGAGCATGACCTCTAGAAAAAAAATTCATACTTTTCTCCAGTAAAATTATTGCTGCGATAGAGTTCCATGAAAGAGTCAGTAAGCTTCAAGGCCTTCAGAGCTAGGACACCTTGATCAGACCTTGATGGATCATATATTATGCAAACACAGCGTCTAATATTCTCCTGAAAAACATTGGCAAGTTTGAAACATTCATTTAGCTGATAAGAGGCTGTTTAAAAAATTGTCTTCAGCAAAATTGACATGAATGAGTGGATCAGTTTAGAACATGAGAAAACATCATCACTCATCAGTCATTTATAGTAATTTTAGGCAACAGAAAACCTAGGCAATGGAGGTGGCAATGGCATGACATTCTCATCATCTGGTTATACACAAACGCAAGTTTGTTCCAACTTACTACCTACTCTACTTATAGCACTCAACTTCCCCTATTTTACTAACACTCATTTCCCCTTCATAACAACATAGTAATAACATTTCCAAATATAGTTTAGCACAGATAAAATTCTCAGTCAGCTATAATAAAGGCAACCTTTCATCCAACAAACCATGTAAATATCTGACAATTTTGATCAAGAATGACATACTGGCTCGGTATCATAAAAAGTCCCCATAATCATGTTCTAATCCTCGGTGGAGCAGACCACACATCTTGTGTTGGCCTGTTGCGCATTCCAAAATTATTGTGGTGCAGGTTACTATGTAACTTATCAAAATCACCTCCCACAAATTACCTCATTTGACCGAGAGTTGAATAGTTTGGAGAGGCAATAAAAAAAAAGTTCAAAACATTTGCCTTAAATAGCAAACTATGAGAGAAATTGGGTTCCACAAAAACATATAACTATATAAGGTTAGCCCAATAAACCCAAGCTTAAGTGAACTTATGCAAGAAAAAAGAAACAATTTGTCAGTCATTACCTGGTAATTCATAAAGGTTTCAATCAGTTCCACAGTCTGAAAGGAGCCAAGCAATGTAGACTGGTACCTATATTCAGAAAGTTATCCCATGTGTGTTAGAAATATTACAGAGAACATAAATTGGACCAAAATTAGAACACATGTTCAACTTTTTGACACATGTACAGGTATCTTATGCCCCATTAATATGAATATACATACTAGACAAATGCATGTACACACTCTAATAGTGATTATTCCTATATTATAACCTAGAAATAAAGAGTATGAGTAGATTACCATACAAACCATTTTGATGGGAAAGGTGCCATGGAGGCCTAAGGAATTTATGCTGTGACTTGCAGACATTTCATCTTTTAGATCAGCATAATTTTCATACTTGCCATAGATGTGAACGAGTAAAAATAAGTTAAAAGAGAAATGTATCACAATCTAGGAAAAAGGAGATGAAATAATACAACATATATTAGCAATTTATCAATATTTATGTACTTCTTCCATAAAATCCTCCTATATAATAACATAAAATGGCAACAGGAAAAAATCCTGGCAAAATCCACTTGGTTGACTAAATTACTGCATCGCATTGATACTTGAAAAGCATCAGTTCAAAAATTTTGGATAAACAAGGCTTATAAAACTTTGGAGTCCCATCATGTGCATTGGAAGCTAAGCTAAACACTTGTTGATATTGAAACAAAATCCTTATTAAAAGGAAAGTTTCAAAACTTGAAACAAGGGCATTAAAGGTTCAGGATTTTAACTAGAGTTTTATAAGAGTCTGGAGATGTGCATGTGATTTAGGAGTCTGGAGATGAGCAGTTTCATCTGAATATAGAGTTTTTTTTTGCCATAGCAAGTTTAAGAATGAGCTCCTCGGTATTTTTTATGGGCATTGGGTCAGCAGGGATACTTCAAAGCACTTTCTCCCAATTCAGTACTGAAAATTTGGAAAGCAAGGACTGTAAGGCTCTATGGAAGCATGCACTGGTTACAGTTTTGTGTATTTAGTTAGAACAAAGTGCTTGAAATTTTAATAAAAGTTTCTTACACATACAACTGTTATAGGACGGAATAAATTTTCTGGCTTCATTATGGGCTTCAGCCAATGGTTCCCTTGAGTTTTTAATCCAAATATAATTTTGTGTAGCTCTCTTTGATAAATATGCAAATAAATGAAAAGCCCTTGATGAGCTAATGGTTTTACTTATACAGTTAACGTGCTTTACATTTATTTCTCTAGGAGTAAACCAGATACCCCATTATAGTACTATTTATCTCTATTAATGAACTCTTTCATTAAGATAAAAATGAATACCCTGGTCATTTTTCATTATCTAGCAAATAAATCTGTCATGAACTCATGTTTAGGGAACCCCAAAAGTAGTCTAAATGGTCTTACAGAAAAAACAATAACAGAAAACTAAAACAAACCCTATTAACCCTTTCATCTCATCATTGTTCATGTTCAATAAAAAGCATAGAGACCATATAACTGTGTTCAGGGACAGTTTAACAGTACCGATACAAACCCTATTAATTAACCCACTAAGGCACTAACGTCATCATCGTTCATGCCTCATAAAAAACTTAAAGACCATATAACTGTGTTCAGGGACAGTTTAGCTGACATTCTTAAGGTAAACTGTGCTATAATGTAGAGGTGTGTCATGTCTCGTTTCGTCTGCCTATCAAGATATATAAGGTTTTGAAAGAGATAGGGTTCATTTATAGCTTAGTTTATTAGTTGTTCTATTCTCTTGTCACATGTAAAGTGGTATTTTCATCATACATACCATCCGACAGTATTGTTGTCCACGTTAACCTCCCTCAAGCACCTCATCATTTCGAGCTGGTAATTAGCACCATCAGCTTCAATTTCCTCGTCCTCCTCTCTCATCTGCAATTTTTAGTAACAGGAATGATGATGACAACTGCAGGAGAGCAATGTTAAAGAATATGAAAAGGGGGAGACAGAAGAAAAAGTGATATCATACTGGAAAGGGGAAGCAGTTAGTAACTTCAAGAACACTGCCAACATCCAGCCCAAGAAGTTGTCCAGTGACTAAAGAAGGTGAGTGGTCCTTACAATGCTTAATTATCTTCAAGATAACCTGTTCAACAGAAGTTCACAAAACCACTTCAACCGAAAGACGATAGCACACAGAATGGTGTAAGTATTTTGACTTTGCAAAATGCTAATTGAAGATTTTCCTACAATTTGAGAACCTGCCCCAAAAACTTTATAAACTTATACGGTGATTACAATCCAATATTAAAGAGGAAAGAGGTACATAAATACATTACACATACAACACGAGACGCACAATTAGAGCCCATCAGCATAGACTAGTATGTTAAATGTTACATAATTAAATATTGCAATTTCCAAAATACTATATAATTGGCAAAAACAAAGAGTCTATAAATATGTGAAGTTACAATGCAACATATTTTAGATACCCAGAAGCAAATAAGACCCGAAACACCAACGCTTTGCGATCCAAGTGGCAAGGAGTTCGGTTACTCTTACCCATTCTTTTTCTCACCACTTTTTTTTTCTACCCACATTTTTTTCTTTCTATCTTCTCTCTTTCCATTTTCTTTCTCAGACCAAACAAAGCATTAAGCAAGATCTAGGGACTGAGTCTTGTGAATAGAAAAAAAAATAGACATTGAAAGAGTTTTACTTCCTTAAATGGGTCTTCCTGACTCGACACGGATTAGTCGGGATCCAAAGTGATTTGGTGTCAGACCAAAATAGAGGACCCAAAATTACAAATAATGGGACCCTTCAAAAGTTCATATAAATGTAATATTTTTGTTCATTCCCAAACATGTTGATGAAAAAACTATAATGGCTAGTTCACCACTTAAGCAATGAAACTCTAAAAGAGAAAGTATAAAATTCATCAATAAAATTACCAGTCCCTCAATCTGGACGACTCTAAGAGTGGGTGCAGCCTCCTCGGTTGCAGCGACTTGAAGGAAGGACCTAGGCATAGCTTCATAACAAGAGTCAAAAGTAACGAATGATGTTAAGAAATAAAAGGAAAATAGAGATTGATGTGAACGTAAAGGTTGTACCGTTAGCCATGTTTTGAAATTGGAAGTGTAGCACCGCGAGAATCGAAAGGAGATGATGGTTCGAGCAGTGGAGGAATATGAGGGGGACTGCTTCGTAATGGTGGAAACCGGGAAGAGGATAGGTGAGGCCGTGCCCGGAAGAGGGTTAGGGATTATAAGAAAATTGTAAAAAAAAAAAACCATTCAGGATCTAGGATTGTGTTTAGGAATGTTAAAAAAAAATTTTAATCAAAAGATTATTATGATAATGGATTATAATCGGAATCTGTTTTTGTTTAGATATGTTTGTTGAAAGACGATTTTAAGATAATCTATTTGATTTGGATAATACAAAAAATCACTTTTACATTATAAATTACGAAAAATGATATTAAGTTATTTATATAATTTAATAATATTTGTTTAGAAGTTAGTTTTGTATGGATAAATAAAGAAGAGAGTTATATCAAAAAAAAAATAGGAAAGAGAGTTTTGAAAATAAAAAATAATCAAATCATAATGATCTTAAGATAAAACAAATTAGATGAAATAAAATAACTTTTTTTTTACATTTTTTTTTTTTTATAAATTTAAGTAGTGCCAAACAAATTAGATTAGTTTGAAAATAACTTTTTGGGGACAAAACAGCCGAAATCTAAAAATTTAAGCATTCCTAAATATGCTCCTTGGTTTAAGTGAGTGTATTCAATTAGGATGTTTAAGTGAGTATATTCAATTAGAATTTTAAAATATTTTTTTGATATAAGAAACTCTTATGGTATTCAAAAAATTTAGTTATTTTGCATCGTCAGTGTAAATTTTTTTACATTTGTAACCTATCAGAAATCATGATATATGTAACTTTTAAGGTAATTACGATAAGAATCAAACATGATTTGACAATTTATAATTGGATGATAGTGTAAAAAAAACGTTTACACTGGCAGTGTATACCAATTAAACTTGTATTCAATTAAGACTTTCAAATAATCTAAAGAGAAATACTAGCAACACACTATCTATTATTGGATGGATTTCATATGTGACCCGTTAAATCACGTGGGTCCACTCTCAAAGTGGGTCATGCATGAAATTCATCCAATTGTAGAGAGTGTGTTGAAGGGAGTGTGGTAAAGAGTGTGTTGCTAACATTACTCTAATCTAAGCAATTCTCGTGGTATTCAATCAGGATTTTAAGGATATTTTAAAGAGTCTTTCTAAATCTAGTGGTATTCAATCAAGATTTTAAACAAGTAAAGAAAGTTCTTTTGTTATTCAAAAACTTACTAATTTTGATGCATTCTTATTTATTGAGGGACTGTGTGGGACTTTTTAGTGACTTTTTAGTAAAAGTCTCACTCTATCCCATCGGACTTTTCAAGGTTCTCACTACTTAGTTACCTCTTTTCCTTTCTCCTTTCCGTCCCAGTATGTAATTTGCTAACAACAAATAAACAAATCTCGTTCCCAATTATACTTCAACACCTCATGGGATTCTCATATCAACAACTTTCAATGAACATTTTTTGTTGTTTCGTCTGTCCGAATAGTTACCAAACGCAATAAGGTTTTCTTATCTGATTCTACTTTCTCTACTTCAACTAGACTGTGCCAATTAAAGTGTTATATGAATTTTCTATAAATTTTGAATGCACTAATATGCATTTTGGCAAGAATATGCTTGTACCTATGCTCCAGAAACCCAAAATTACGCTTATTTTCTCTAATAAGCCATAAATGAGTGTTGTCTTGTTCATTTTTTTTTTGTATTGGCTCTTATAATTTTGAATGTGTGTGTGGTCCTTTCAAATCTTATAAATCTATGTGGTCCTTTCAAATCTTATAAATTCTTATGATATAAATCTTTTAAAATCCAAACGTACAAAATCCTGATTATAAAAATCTTTAAAAAAAATAATACTATAAATCATTACATTTCTTAATAGTATATTAAAATCCATAAGACTTTTTTATCCAAAAATATTCTTTAAAAATCCTAATTGAATACACCACCTAAGTGTTTTTTTTCACTATAGACTCAATTTGGTCCCTCAAAACAACATAAGGACACTTTTAGACCCTGAAAAAAAATTAACCACTTAGTCCTTCACATTTACAAACGCGGGACACGTTAGTCTCTCCGTCTAAGCACGATTGTTAGTTGTCCTACGCGTGCCGTTAACCATCTCATGTGTATCGTTAGTTGTCCCGCGTGGCATATGATCCATTTCCACGATGGAAAACGAATTAAAAGTCCAAAAATGTGCACAAAACGTGCCATTTAGAAACTGAGAGGAGCTGAACGACGTTGTATCTTGGGTGGGGTAGTCTTATTCATCCATCCCAATTTCAAAACCCTAACTCCATTTATGCATCCCATCTTGACGTTGCTGCTTTTCTTGTGGAGGGAAGAAATTTATCTGTGCCTCTGTTGCTGTTGTGGACAAGATGAAAAGCTATGGTGGGTTTGGGAGTTCGAATTTCCTTTCCAAGCGCGAGCTGAGTTGGTGTGGTAGTGTTTCAAGTGTTGCAACTCATATTGGTCCAAGATGCAATTGTGGGGAAAATGTTGAGGTCTACCCCTCAAAAGCATCTAAGAACCCAAACAGACTATTCTATGGGTGCCCTTATTATAAGGTAATTAAACACCCAATGTGCCTTAGATGTTTAATGGAACCTGACCTTAGATCTTTATGTTTTTTATGTTGATGTGGTTGCAGGTGAAGAAGCTCTGTTGTGCCTATTTCTTGTGGGTTGATGAATTCCCTAACAACTGAGTTACAATGGCAAAGTTGGAAGAAGGCATAATTAATCAACTGAAGAGGGATATGAATGACCTGAAAATTAAGATGAATGAAATGCAAGTGAAGATCAAAGAAGTCATCAATTGGAAAAGATATGTTAGGGTGATAGGGGTTGAGATGGTTGTTGTGGTTATAGGTATTTGGAAGTAGGCAAAGGTTGATGAACTAATATATTTGACTTTGGTGGTTGTGTTTTTTTATTGTAGTGAAATGTTTTGCTGGTACAGAAAGCTTAGTTGTTTTTTTTTTTATTATAATGAAATGTCTTGGAATGAATTGAAATGGATTGTGCAATTTGGCGTTTGATATCATTGCTGGACTTTGTCTTTATGTTCATTGCCTATATTTTTGTTGCCTTATTTTAAAATTCATTCATTGTATAGTTTTGGTTAAAAACCATGTAGAAATTAGTCAAATAAAATTTTGTTCAACATAAATCACTAAATACTTCAATCTAAGGCAAAATACTAGTACTTTGCATAATCATTTTCAACCCAAATAAGTCATAGTGTCAAGCACTTAATTATACATTACACATAATTATAAAAGAACCATGACATCAATGTACAAAAGACAATACATTTAATCCAATCCATTGTAATAAACAAAACAAAAAACATCTAGTTACAATGTTTCATTTATGTGTCAATCTAAAAGACTATCACTTCTTGTTTGAGTTGTTGTCTGAAGATGATGGTGGCCTCAATTTAGGTGTGGGGATGAACATAAAAATACTAGATGTTGTCCCACTCATGGTTGCTGCAAAGGTTTCACTGGACACACTTTCTGCTTGACCAATATATCTTGGAGGCCTGTATGGCCTAACTGGTGGACGGTGGTGGAGGTCGAACTGATTAAGTTCCCACAACTAAAGAAGGAGTGAAAGGTGGTGGCATTGTTGGTGGTGTCCTTTGAGCAGTGGCCTGATATAAGGTGGTCTAAAAGCTGGTAGTTGTGGAGGTGAAGGGGGACCACCGAATGTTTGTTCATCCTGAAACTACAAATAGTACATTAAAATCGGAAATGCACCAAGCTAGCAAATCAACACTATATATATATGCACCAAACATGCACCAATATGCACCAAGAATGCAACACTTTATGCACCAGAATGCAACAATTCAGAATGTGACATGAGTATCCCGACCGCAATTGCGAAGGAAACGGAAAAAAAGAAAAGAAAAATGTATTAAAAACATGTAGATTCACCGCCAATTTTATTTAACTTGGAAAAAATTGGAAAACCTTTGAAAAATTGGTCATTGGAACCAAGTTGTGTTCGGGAGCCGATTGCGCATAGGAAAGGATGAGGACTTAACCCCACAGCACCCCTAGTACACCCGTAAGAAAACGGTTACCCAAATTAATTGTGTAAATAATTAATGAATTTTAACGTATTTATTTCACCCCAAAAATTATTTAAATAAAAATATTAGAAATTAACATTTAAAAAAAGATAAAAAAAAAAGAAGAAGGATAATAAAAAGAAATTTTTGCTTTATAGCCTTTTGTAATTCTTAAAATGTTTGATTTCTAATTTTAGACATTGATAAATCCTAATGAAGTTGAATACGACACCTAAGTCCATAGAGCAACCTCATACCTAAGGGATTGAATATGATACTCAAATCCATAGAATGTAACACCCCGATTTTCTTTTATCTTTTGTTTAATTAGTATTTAAGTAATTTTATTTTATTAGAGGGTCTAGAATATTAAATAAATTATTCCGAGGCCATAGTCACGCTCTACGCTATCGTAGGAGGCTATGGTTAAGTTTTGGGTCGAAAACTCAAATGGAGCCCGGTCTGCGTTTTTGCTTGACAGTAGTGCTTTACTGCTATCGAGACCTAATTTGGACCCGTGAACGAGACGGTTAGTCTTAGAATCACGTTTCCTATATTTTCGAAAAAGTTCGTCCTGACGTTCGAAAATGAAAATAATATTATTATATTCAGGCCGATAATCGTTCTAGGAGACGATTCGAGCTATCTTAGGGTTTTTCGAGAACCTTGAGCCAATAATTTTCATACCAGAGCCATGATAAATCATTTGGGGACTCCTACAAGTGTCGTGAGGATTTTCAAAATGTCGGGACGTGAAATGACCAAATTGCCCTTGGTTATTTTTACTAATTACCTTTTTACCCTTTTTACCTTTCTTAACTCTTAAGAAAACTTAAGAAAATATCTACATTTTCATGATCACCCTCACTTTCGCTCTCCATAATTTCGAGCTCTCTCTCTCTCATTATCACCTTCATCTTCTTCTTCTTCCTCCATTTCTCTTTTCTTCCTCCATTTTCAACCTCTTTTTCCTCAAGCTTCCTCAAGGATTTTCAACCAAGTTTGTAAAGCAAAGTTGCTCCTCTCATCCTCCTCTATCACCTAGAAGGTATAGATTTCATCCTTGAGCTCACAATCTTTATTTTCTCCATTTATTTTCATGAATGTCAATTTCTAGATCTAAACTTCAAAAATCTCTAGAAAATTGTAGAAAAATCATTTTGAGACCAAACCAATTCCTATGAGCTAGTATCATCCCCTACTATCATAATCCAAGAGCTTGTAATGAAATAAAATCCCTAGCCTATTTATCAAAGAGGGGCCGAATGTATGGGTTTTGGGGGGAAAATGGGTTTTTGTTCTTTGTTTTTGATTTCACTTAGTTCATCCCTTAATCATGTAATCCAAGTGATTAGGAGGCCAAATCAAACTCTCACCTATTTTTCATGGTGATGGCCGAAACCCTACTTTGTTGGTTTAAGGGGTTTTGGTTCAAATATTTGATAATTGAACATTGATTATGCATTAGGTATGCTTAGGGATCATTGATCCAAGAGTTGGTAGAATTTCAATACCCCTAGCCTATTTAATTAATTAAGGGCAGTAGCTAATCACAGAGATTAGGTAGATTATGGTTTCATTATTTTAATTTCTGGTTGTGTTTTACTGTATAGAATCTGACAGAACTCGAAAGCTCGATCGCGCACTTGATTGACTGCTGCAGAGCCGCATTCGGAATCTCCCGGAAAAATCACTGAGGTGGGGGAAAGAACCGCAATATCGTCGGGGAGGCAAGCTTTAAATAATATATATTGATATGCGTAGGGCGACCCAAACCCTACTAGAGGTCTTTTGACCGTTAGGTTGATTTTACTGCATATTGAGATTGTCTGTGCTATGATTGGATATTTAGTATCTTATATGTGATATATGTATGATGTCTATTATATGCTATAGTTGATTAAATGTTATTTACTTGGAAGTTGATTGTATTGTTGAATATATATTCTGAATGCTGATATCTGAGTAGAACTAGGCATTGATTTCTGATAAATCGGGTGATGAATCTTTGGTGAGAAAGTCGAGGTTATATATATGTCGTAGTGTTCAACCTAGTGATGTAGTTAATCTGTTAACGTTTTGATGTGAGTTGATACCGGTTGAACCGGATGAAAGTTGGTCGTGGTTACATATAAGTCGTGGTTGAGGCACTAAGAGTAAATCCTGAAATGAGTCAGTGAGATTCATGTTGCATCGTTGTTATTCATCACTGTGTTGGCATATGGGCGATTTCGATCTTACCTGCGGGGAGATAGTCGTACCGATTAGTTTGACGTAGGGGCGATTTCGATCTTACCTGCGGGGAGGTGGTCGTACCTGTTAGTCGAATTGTAGACGGACGGGCGCATATCTCGACCTAGCCTGCGGGCGGGGGGATATGTCGTTACCGAAAGTTGAGTTGTTAACGAACGGGCGAATGCTCCGACCTAGCCTGCGGGCGAGGGAACATGTTGTTACCGTAAGTTGCGTTGTTGACGGGCGAATATTCCGACCTGGCCTGCAGGCGGGGGAATATGTCGTATCCATGAGACGATTTGGGCCTGCGGGCTTTAGACCGAACCCTACTTTATGGGGGTGGCATAGTGATGATTGGGACACCTTGATCCGTTGGGGATGTCGCGTCGTGATCGCGTCCATATAGTCGTTAGTTGCATGAGTGTGAGAGACAGTAGTTAAGGGAAAAATTATTCGGGAGTTGTTTGGTTGTCACTGTTGTGATTTGGTGTGTTGCTATCTATATACATTATTTATATCGCCGTTTTTCCCATGTATGACATATTACTGTTTCTTATCCCCTGTACTTTTCTATGTTGTATTTCTTTATTCTCGACTGTACGAGAAGACCCTGATGAGGAGTTTCCAGAGGAGATTGACGGAATACCTGTTGAGCCTGATGCTGGCGGGAGAGCCTCGGATCCCAATGCTGGGGGACCTTGAGCACTAGGAGAGGATCGCTGACGTGCCTTTATTTCCGTTGTTATGTTTTTAGTTTTATCTACTGTATACTCTGAATCTTATATGTTTGGCATCAGTTGTTGTAGGCTCTACTGATGGAGCCGATACTCTTATGTCTGTATATATATTACTATGGTATCAGTATGTATTGTATGTTCTATATTTCCGCAAAATTTATACTACTACGCTACGCTATAACTCTAATAATTATAAGTGTGGTCACCAATGGGACCTCCTAGGAAGAGGTTGTCTCATAGAACATCCCTAAGTATCCATTAGTTCAATTATTTTAATTAGTTATCTGCAAAAATAAAATTGAAACAAAAGAAAAAGAATTGTGTTTTGCGAGCGCTTTCATTTCTTATTTATTTCACGAATCCTAAGCAAGATTGAATATGGTACATAGGTCCACAGAGCAACCTCAAGTCTAAAGGATTGAGCATGACACTTTTTATAAGGGATTGAGCATGACACTTTTTATAGAGTAATCCCAAAGTAACACAAGTTTAATTATTTTAATTAATTATTTACGAAGAAAAAAATGTATGAATTCAAAATGAGATTTTGTTTTATATTTTTCTATTTTTAATGTATTTTACTTTTAACTGCTAGATGTTAAAAGGTCCTAAACAAACATGGCACACAAGTCGATAGGGTAACATTAATTCTAAGGGATTGAACGTGACACTAAGTCAACGGAGCATCCCCAAATAACACAAGTTCAATTATTCTAATTAACTATTTGAAAATAAAGAAGAAACACAAAAATAAGAAAAATATAGTTTTGACTTGACAGGATGATTAATCCCGCTCTTACGTATTCTCGCTGCGATGGAAAATTCATAACCATGTAGCTCTAATAAAATTTATGATTTGTTGATTGATTTAATTATTATGAAAAGAGTTTTTATTTATTTTTTATTTCTTTGGATTATTATTTTATGATTTTTATTAACTATTAACCTATTTCCTTTTTTTAACTTAAGAAAAAGAAAGAGAAGAAAAGAGAAAAACAAAAAAAAAAAACACTAATCTAAATGACCCAGCCATATCTATACGTTCAGCCCAACAAAACATTTTAACAAATAAACTTAAACAAATTACGCAAAATAAAACTAAACAAATAGAAAAAGAAGAAGAGAATTTCTAAGGTACGATCAAAAATTTAAAGATTTTGAAATAATTTTTTATTGATCAATAGATATGTAATAGTATATTTAATGAAGTCAAATTAAAATTTTGCTTTTTTAACTTGAAATTTTTACTTTTACATATTTGTTCCAACTAACTAAATAAATTTATTCCTTTTTTTTTTGGTAGAATAAGTTTGTTACGTTTAAAAAAGTTAAAGTTTTGGCTTTCTTTAAAAAATTGTAAAAATAGTTTTTTTTGTCTAAAATTTGATTGTTTTCTAAAAATTAAAATAATTACACTTTAGAAAAAGTTAAAAAAAATTAAACTTTTAAAATCAGATTTTTTTTTAATTCCTTTTATTTTGTTTATATTTATTCTTCATTTTAAAAGTTGTTATGCACCTCTTATTAGTGGGTTAAAAAAATAAAGAACAAGTATTAAAAAAGTATTAAAAGAAATTCCAAAAAAAATCTGATTTTAAAGTTTACTTTTTTAAATTTTTAAAAAAATGACAGATGCCATTAAAATATTAAAAGTAAAAAGATTAAAAATTAAAAAAAAAACTGATTTTAAATATTTATTTATTTTTAAGCTTTTCAAAACAATATTTTAAAAATGACAAGTGGCATTAAAATATTAAAAGGAAAAGTTTAATAAAAATCTGATAATTAATATTTTAAATTATCGGGATGGATTTTATTTTTGGTGAAGGATAAAATTATAAAAGAAAAAATTTGATATATTGAATAATAAATAACATTTTAAATGATAAATCTTTCTCAATTTGTTCAAACCAAAACTGTTACAAAACAATTAAATTATCCGAGATATCATAACAATTCCCAACGACATAAAGGTTGGCGCGGCGGAGAGCATTGGTCTGGTGCGTTCTGGTTCAAGTAGTGCCGACGACTTGTGGTGGGGTGGTGGCCGGCCATGAGTGTTGCGCGGGGAACAAGTGTGTGCATGAGTTCAATGTTGATGAGGCTAGGGAGTGATGGGTGCTGTATGATGATGATGAATGAAGAGAGAGAAGAATGGGTAGGTCTCTTTACGTGAAGGCTAGTCTTTGGTTGCAAAGTGAAGGCTTTTTTTTTTTTTTTTTTTTTTTTTTTTTTTTGGAGATGGTGAGAGTTGAGTATTTTTTATGGAGGATCAAAGTGTGGGTGACGGCTGCTGTATGATGGATGAAGAAGAATGGATGGCTAGAGTTCCCCAGTTCAAAATGATACCCTCCTCTAATATAAAGCTCCTGGTTATGTTAAAAAAAAAGTAACCAAATCACTCCTAATTAATTCCAATTAGTCCAATTTCTTTTTTGAAATTTTCAATTTTTTTTTAAAAAGGAAACAAATCACTTTTAACATCTATTAAATCTTGGTGATTGATTCCATTAAACCAAATTAGTCAACTTCTTCCATAATTTATTTCCTTTTTGAGTTTTCAATTTTTGGAAGGAAACAAATCATTTTTATTATCCATTAAATGCATATCCAATCAAACATTTCTTTTTATATTTTTCTCCTCTCTTTATTTTTCATTTTTCCATTTTTTATATTTTTTTTGTTTTTTCAATAAAATGTAAAAACAAATTTCACTCTTTCTTATTTTTTATCACAAAAATTGAAATATTTTTATGATTTTGACTCTTTTTTCATTTTTTCTAGTTTTTGTTCTCTAAATTTTGGTAAAAACAACAAAAAGGTCCGGTTAAAATGGGGTGTTCACAATAAGCACCAAACCAGACACCAAATTCAACACTATATGCACTAAACCAAATCGGCACTATATGCACTAAACCAGAAATGAACACCCAATTTGTAGAATGCAACATGAGCACATGTCAGACACCAGAATGCAGCATGTCCACCAAAAGGAGACACCAGAATGCAACATATGCACAAAACCAGAGACCAAAAAAGTACATCTTTAGTCCATGTCTTATTTATAATGGTACAAGTTAGTCCACCAAAATAATTTTAGTGACTCAAATTGGTTCCTGAAAATTTACTTGTGTCCCAAATTAGTCCATGGGTGCACTAATGCACCTGAAATGAAGCATGCACCAAATATGTGTTGGGTTTTCATGAGACAATTCTCTTTTAAAATCATGTCTCAAGGTGGAAGAAAACCATATCCCATGGATCGCACATTACAAACATGAATCACATAAGAGTTGTTATGCTTACCTCTTAAAGCATGCTTTCAAAACAATCCTTGAAGCGTGTTCCGAATCACCAGTGCCACGACAAGGGTAGCACCTCTACCTAGTCCACGCGAGCAAACGTCCGTTGGAGGAATGCGTCTTGTACTAGCTGACGGCTACATGATTTGGCACAATGTAAAGTATGTCTAGTGTAAGCGATGAAGGAGGCGCATTATCTATTTAAAGAGTAGCGCTCTTTCACCCTACATGCCATAACCTTGATGGGTTTGGACACGACAAGCCGAAACTGGAATTAATTAATTAAATCTTATTTATTTAATTAATACTTCTTCAACTATTTGCTCGATGCGTGTGATCCTATAGGTTGCCACTAAATTGGCAATAATATTAAATATTATAATAATATCACATATTAATTATAATATCAAATATTATAAACAATGAGCGGTATCTAGCAATGCATCACTGCTACCCAATTTATGAGAAAATCGGTGATACGATTTTAACCTTACTGCAACCAATTTACTGTGTAGTAAATATCCCTATGTCCATATGTCATAATTGAACACAATGTGTAAACATGTCATCATTGCTAAGTTCAATTATATGTTCCTCGATCTCCGAGTGGATATGTAATCACAAATGGGCCCAATATCTTATATTGACCCATTTCAGCATGGCCATGCATTTTCACATCTCACTCTATCGAGAGGCCCATGACATTGCTCTTGTTATGTAGGAGGGACGAATTTTATCTACATCACTCACATCCCTCAACATGATTCATTCTAGACCCAATTTCTACCTTTATGAATATCCTGTTATAGATAACGTTTGATAGCATTAAAGCCTACAACTCCACATGTAGGAATCATAGTGACTTCAAGTCGAAGGACTACTTCACTAAGGTCGCCTTGAGAATCGTTTATGACACTTACATAACTATTATGTAGCGTTCTCATAGTGGGTCAATCCAATATAAATATTACTCTAATATTTATACATATGTGAAGACTTGATATCTCATATCCATAACCCGTGAAATGTGATTATCAGTTTACTCACATAATAGTCTCGATGTATTATTGTTGTCCTAAATAACAATAATATTTGACTACGGATATTTTACGAATAGTGTTCTAATGTTCAGTAGGGTCTCACGATCAAGTCACACTTGATGTTCTATTGATCTGAACTTACTATTTTAAGGACTTCATTATGTACAAAAGAGATAACATAATAAACCGAAATGCCTTATATAAAAATGATATAAATCAGAGTCATGATACAAATGAAAATCTAATAAATAGATTGGTCACTGGGGCTTACACCAGCAATATGCAGTATGCACCAAATATGTCGTATGCACTAAATACATTAGTTCAAACCTTAGAAACCAGATGCAGCATGGAAAATACATTAACAACAAAACAATACTTGTGTCACATTTTCTGGTTGAGGCTGAGACTGTGACAGAGGTCATGTGGTCTCCTAGGTTAGCTTCAAGAAGTGTCAAAAACCACTTCCAATTGTCTTTTGTCTCGGAGTCCACGACAATGTAAAAGAATAGTCATCAAGTGCTATCAATGGCCTAGAGCCATCTTTGAATCCTCCCTTGAAAGCATCCAAACAAATGTAAACCAACTCGAACAGTGGCGAGGACTAGGGACGAGGCATCACATCCATCTTCATTATTGACCTTGGGTTCCTTCTCAACAACTCATTCATGTAGTCCCACATTCTCCCATATTGGTCCTTTTCAGAATCTTCAACAGCTAGTTTTGCTTTCTTCAGTGCCCTTGACAGTTTCTTGTCATTTAGGTAGACCATAAAGTCATCTTTCATGATGTTAAAAACATGTATCCTTTTCACATCGGGTGAGTCAAAAGCCTTTGCTCCAACTTCTTTGCCACTCACTCCCTAGTGGTTGCCTTATATGGAAAGACTCTGCAGTATGTGTGTTCAACAACAAAATTCTTATTCTGATACGTCTTCTCTTGCTATTCCATTCAAAATAAACAATCTAGCTATAATCTTCAACTCTACACACGCTTGAGCCCTTAACTTTTTATTTATCTTCTATTTGAATTGTCTTCCAAGGGCAATGTTATAGTGCCTGTTTGGCATTGAGGTAGTCTTCCAAGTGACCACTATTCTCTCTCACTATTTGAAACCCACACACTTTCTCATACTCTCACTCCCTCTCTCAATCCCTTCAATCACTTCACCACCATCATTGAGCAACTCACTATCTTCAGCTTCCAAATCAACTGGTAAGTCTCTTCATTTTGAGTCATTTTGTTGTAGTTAGGGCTACTTAGGGTATCTTCAAATGGAAAGTCCTTTTAATTCTTTTAGGGTTACTTCTCTTCATTTTGTTGCAGTTAAATGGCTTCTCCCGACCATGCTACTGCTTCCACCTCCCAAAAAATGAAGTCTAAGTATGGACCGACTGTTATGAAGGAGATCATTCGTTCACGAGCAAAGGACAAAGATTAATGGTAAGTGTCTTTTTTAGCATTATTATCACTTTTAACATTTAGAATGGAATGATACACATATATACTTTATCATTTTTATAAGGTTGAATGGAATGTTAAGGGTCAATCAATTAAGAAGAACGGTGCAAAATTAACGAGTTACATTGGGAGCATTGCCCAGAGACTTGTCCTAATTACTTGGTGTACATGGCAAAATCCAGCTTTGGACGTTGTCAAAGAGAAAATTTGGACAAATATATAGGTACCTAATTGGTACATTGTTTTCCAAATTTGCATTAATTAATCAATTGTTTGATTATGTTGTCTTGCAGACGACTTTTATTGTTGATGATCAACGGAAGAATTATGTACTACCAGATGCTGGTAAGTTGCACAGAGTATATAGAACTAACCTTACAAAGTATTTAAAAGATGAAAAAGGGAATCTCATTGCGGAACCTCCAACACCACCACGTAACATACCTGAAAATGCTTGGAGACTTTTTGTAGCTCAACGTACAAAAGATAGCCAATTTTAGGTAATATCACTTATATGTATAATTTCACAGTTGCCCGTATATTTTTTTTTATATATATGACAATAAAAAAGTCTTGATCTAATTACATGTTTCTATGTATAGAAAGTAAACAAAGAAAATTGGGAAATAGCTAAAAATCCCAAGTATCTATATAGAGTATCACGTAAGGGGTATAAAAACATTGAGCAAGACATGCTCCAGCACGAGCAAACAACACAACGGCAGCAACAGGAGGAGCAACCTCTCTCACAATCAGAGGTAACATATGCATCATGTAACACCCACTACCCCGCATAAAATAAAATATAAATAAAATCATACATGTCTTTAAAAAAAAATAACAATTATAAATAAAAACAAATTCTCAAGGGTAATGTGCATCACATGATCTATAACTTAAACGTAGGAATCTGAAATAATCAAAATCCTTTAAAACAAACTGTGAAAAACATAAATAATAAACATAACCCAAATCACGATGTTACATATCAGAGTTGGTATACATATACCGATAATACATCGGAATAAAACTAAACAACTGAACGTAAATCCTAACTACTACTACTACTACTAAGAGAGATCTCCACGGGATCACTTCTCGTCGGCATGCTCACTCTCCTCTACACATGCAACATCACATGCACAAGAACAACAAAAGACAGGGGTGAGAAATACGATCATAAATATATGTAAACGGAATGGAATAGTAATTAAGATGACATACAATATACATCAATCAACACAGGTATAATTAATATATATACATAATCAATATATATATCACAAATGCATGACAATGCGAATGCAACATCACTACTCCGTATGCATGTGGCCAACAATTCTAACTCTGGAAAGACGATTAGGAGTACATGTCCGGTTATCAACGTGGATGATATGCCAGACCATGGGCCATCCCCGAACACTCTCACTAATCCTGATAACGTATAGTGGCTAGTCGGGGTACTCAAGCTTATTCATTAGGTCACTCCGACAATAGGTAGCTAGCCCATGTCACCTGGAACTTCCATAGCCAATGTACCCTCAAAGCCGGGATAACACCCATCGTCGCCTCCACTATCACGATTCATCGTTTGTTTTCCACCCAACATATCAACTTCAACGTATGATGCGTGTAATGTTCATCAATATGCAAACACATGCCAACCATTCACCACCATAATCAATCACATTGATTATTAACTATGTTCATCCACGATGATCATCAACAATCATCACTAATAATAACTTCTCGTTACTATTATCAACAACATCTTCGTAATCATCTTTATTATTTCATGACGTTCTTCTCTAACTCATTCTATTTTAAACCATGGGGTTACATCCTAGTGTTAAGTAAGATCAAAGATCAAGTATTCTTAAGCTCCTAAGGGTAACTTAAAGTCCTTAGATCATAACAAGCCTACATAACACTATCCATCAAGCATAAGGGGTCAAAACTGCTCCTGGCACATGAGAATCGATTTCCAATCTTTGGAATCGATTTCTCAAGTCTTCAAATCGATTTCCATTACATGGAAATCAATTTCAACATGTTCAAATCGATTTCCCCAATCGATTTTGAACAAGGAAAATCGATTCTAAAAATCGATTTCTACAAGGCCAAATCGATTTCCACACCTTGGAAATCGATTCTTGGAGGATTCAAATCGACTTCCATGTGATGGAATCGATTTCTAGGTGTCAGATCATGCAGCAACAGGTTTTCTCCGCTATCGGACCAATCTATGTTCTCTAATTGACATATCATTCGAGCCTAAGCTATTTTTCACCAATTCGATTAGTCCAACACTCATAAATCATAACCTAAGTGTTCTCAAACCAATCCTTGGTCATTAATCTCACATTGCCTATTTATTTTCTCCCTATAACTATGTTCTTATAGCATAAGGTTAACAAAACATCATATCATGGCATAAACAAGATGCTCATCATCATCAATTCGTCAACAATCATATAAATCATGAACTCATAGTTATAAACATGTTATAACATCAAATTATTCATCAATCAATACTCATATAGCCAGAAACAACATAACAACATTCATAGGCATACGCAGGCATACGCAGGCATACATAGGGGTCATAGGTTAACCCCTTCATCTTGACCTATCCCAAAACCCACATATTCATGACCAATTTTCTCTCCCCCATATCTGGTATGATGATTCACAGCCTAAGGGAAAGAGAACATAGCCAAGTTTCGCTACGGTTCCTCCTTACGGATTCAACACTTGATCACGATCGCAGCACTTGAAAGCAGAGTCGATCGTTAAGTTAAGGATTGAAAGGGAAAACAAATCTAAGATTAGAAACTCACCTTGGTTTCTAACTTAGGAGATTAACTCTAGCAGCAGGGATAGACTAGCCAAACAACGGCGTGTTCTTGACGAAGAACACCAAAACAGGATTCGTCCTTTGGGTTTTCTAGAGCAAGAGATCAATTAGAGCTCTTAGGGATAAGAAGAGGCAACTAGTGAGTATAATAGGGTGTAGAGACTAGGTTTAGGTCATATGCTAAGTATATATAACTGTTAGGGACGTTTTAGGACGAATGGACCGCACACAGCATAGCCCGATAACACAAACGCGTACACAAGCTCTGACACGCATGGGAATCGATTCCACCACCATGGAAATCGATTTTCCATTGACCAAATCGATTTTCTTGTAGAATAAATCGATTTTTCCCTTTAAGCAATCAATTTCCACTTGCTGGAAATCGATTTCTTCATCTGGAAATCGATTTACCAAATCGATTTCCCCTTCAAAAAGCTTGTTTTTGGCCTTGACACCTGAATGAGACTTGTAGATAATTATCTAAGCTTTTCAACGCATCCAAGATCACCCTAATCGGATTTCTAGAACTCAAGATATGGTCAAAACCGTGAAACAGGTTATTTGAGCCCGAATGGATCGATTATCCTAAAGGCTAAACGACTATAACTATGAACTTATTGTTGAGTCTCCAAATATCTGATGTGCATTTACCTTAGTTTTGATAAGATTAAAACAATTATTCAATGATTTAATTGAACCCGTCTGTGGTATTTAACTCGTCTACTTAGTGTACAGATTAAAACATTAAGCGTCTATATGAACTGTTCACTCGTCTGAACTTAGATAAGTTCACCCGTCTGAACTAACTTAAGTTCACAGGTCTAAACTAACTAATGTTCACTCGTCTGAACTGAAATAAGTTCACTCGTCTGAACTAGCTAAGGTTCACTCGTTTGAACTAAGAGAAGTTCACTCGTCTAATGAAGTCTTCAACCGTCTGCTCAAAGGAAGATTCACCCGTCTAAAAGACTTTGCAACTAACGTCATCTCTTTTTAAAGAGTCAACCCGTCTAATGAAGTTACTCATCCGTCTCGTGACTAACGTTAAATAATACATTGGATGAAAGCTGTCTCGTCTCTAATAAGGAACTTCAACAAAGTGCTTTACCTGAACACAACTGCATCTTACACCAAAAGGGAAAGTCTTCCCTCTGCAAACAAAAAGCACGTATACAGACCTGCTGAGACCAAAGGTATATTAGAAGTCTGTATCACTCTGATGAAAGAGAACAAGCGAAGTTCCCTATAATTTAATGGTTGATCAGAACGACTCTATTGTATTTATTGAAGATCTGCATGAAGCCAAGCCTTCAGACTTTGTGTTTAACGTCTTTAAAATCTTGAAGCCTATTTAATGAAGAAGACTTTGAAGATTGAAGCAGAGAAAAGACAAGAGAATGATCAAAGCAATCAAAGAGCAATTACTCTGTGCATTTATATCTTCATTCTTTCATTATTTATTCTTCAATCATTTGAAGTTATTACGGAGTCTTTTAGATCTTCACATTTAATACACTCGTCCGAGTGCTTGTGAAAGACTTGCAAATTGTAATCTATTTTACAACTTCTTTCAAACAAACCCGTCTGAGCCTGTAGAGGCTAAGTGTGCAAACAATACTTGTCTGGATCTTGGAGAGGCTAGGTGTGAAAACAATACTCGTCTGGAGCCTGAAGAGGCTAGATGTGAAAATAATACTTGTCTGTCCTGTAACCTAAATCAGTTATAGTGAGAAAACTTGGTGCTGCCAAGGACTGGACGTAGCCTCATTGTTAAGGGGTGAACCAGGATAAAACCTGCTGAGTGATCTCTCCCTTTCCCTTAACTCTTTAGTTTGATTATTTGTCTTAACTATCATCTAACTAACGGGGTTTATAATTGTGTTTATCAAACCTTTTTTATCTTGCATGATTGTGTGCTTTCTGTAAAAACCTTCAAACGAATTATAAGTCTGATTGACCTGTCTGTGTTTACTCGTCTATTATAACCCGTCTGTGCTTGTGAAAAAGTTTCTAAATTCCGCATAAATTTGGCAAACACCATTCAACCCCCTTCTAGTGTTTGCATCTGTCTATTTCAGTTGGTATCAGAGCTCAGCCTCTGGGTTGAGCACCTAACAGTGTAGAGAAAAGATCCTCAAGAATAGACAATGAATTTTGGAGCAAGCTCAAGTGGGAACCCCCAACCTGAAGGAGGCTCTATGACCAGACCCCCTTTCTTCAATGGTGTAAACTACAACTACAGGAAAGAAAGGTTTCACTGGTTCATCTTGTCAACAAATTCCGATGTATGGGATGTCATTACTGATGGTCCTTACACTCCTCAAAATAATGATGGCTCAGACAAGCCTAAGGCTCAGTGGACACCTGCAGAAAAGACAAGATGGGATCTAAACCATAAAGCCAGATATGCTATAATCTGTGCTCTTAGTCCAGAAGAGTTTGAAAAGGTATGTGCTTATGATTCTGCTAAAGAAATGTGGGACTCCTTATCTGTCACACATGAAGGAACTGTAAAGGTAAAAGAATCTAAAATTTCTATTCTTGTTAGAAAATATGAATTGTTCACCATGGATGAAGGTGAATCTGTTGCTCAAATGATTGGTAGATTCCAAACTATTACTAATGGTTTAAAATCTCTTGGTAAAACATATACTAATGCTGAGAAAGTTGCTAAGATTCTCAGAAGTCTTCCAAGGCAGTGGAGACCTCTTGCCACTGCTATTTCTCAAGCTAAGGATCTCACCTCCTTTACTATAGATGAACTTCTTGGCACACTCACTGTTTGTGAGCAAGAACTCAATGAAGATGTGCCAATCAAAAAGAGCAAAGCCATTGCTCTAAAAGTTTATCTAAAGGCATCTAAAGCCTTAAAAGCTTCAAAGGCAGACGAGTCTGACTATGACATAGACGAGTCTGATGATGAGGATTCTGATGATGATGAAGAGACTTCTCTCATGACCAGAAAGATGAAAAAGCTCTGGAGAAAGAATAAGTTCAGAAAGGAGAAGCCTGTTAGAAAATCCCACAAAGAATCCACATCAATAGACAAGAGTCCAGTTGTCTGCTATGAGTGTAAGAAGCCTTGTCACATCAAACCTGAATGCCATCTTTTGAAGAAAGCTTCCAAAAAGAAGTTCTTCATAAAGAAGAAGAAAGGAATGATGGTCACATGGGAAGATCTTGAATGCTCATCTTCTGAAGGAGAAGAGATAGAAGAGGAAGCCAATCTCTATCTGATGGCTAATATAGATTCAGAACCTAAAATTGAGGTACATTCTGAACTTGAGGAATTGCATGATGCTTATGATGAGCTGGTAGAGGAATCCAAAGGCTTATCTAAGGCCTTTAAATCCCTCAAGAGAGATTATGTTAAACTCCTCAGTGAGCATAAACAAAAATCTCAAGAGTGTGAGATGCTGGCCAAAGAGAATAGCCAGCTGAGGACTGAAAAGTCTGATGAAGCTTCGATCTCAAGTGAAACATCACATTCTGAAGAAGTGGTCACACTTCAATAGAAAATGAAGGAGCTCACTTCTGATCTTGCTAGATTTGTTAATGGCAGAGATAATCTGACAAAACTGCTAGGATGTCAGAGACACTCTCTTAACAAAGAAGGCATTTGATATGATCATTAAGATGATCATAAAGTATCAACAAAATCTTCAACTGTCTATGTTAAACCCACTCCAGTTAGAATTAGACCCGTCTGTAACTTCTGTGGAAAAGCTGGACATGTTATGTCTAAGTGTTTTCACAAGAAGAAGAGGAAATCTTCACAGACTCCTAGAACTAACAGAAAAGGATCCAGAAAAATATGGGTACCTAAAGATAAAATAATTTCTGTTGCAGACATCCTTAATAGGACAAAGCAAACGCCTCTGCTGGTACCTGGACAGTGGCTGCTCGCGACATATGACAGGAGAAAGGTCTATGTTCCAAGACCTCCAGTCTAAGAATGGTGGATTTGTTGCCTTTGGAGGCAATCAAAAAGGAAGAGTAATTGGTGTTGGTACAATTGGTGGTAAACCCCCTCTTCCCTCTATCTCAAATGTGCTTATGGTTGAAGGACTAAGACACAATTTACTTAGCATAAGTCAATTATGTGATAGTGGATTTGATGTTTCCTTCACTAAGAATGAATGCATAGTCAAAGACAAGAGTGGCAAGACCATCTTATTAGCTAATAGACCGCAAAATCTTTATAAGATTGAGCTAACTGAACTCTCAGATCAAAGTGTAACCTGTCTGATGTCTAAAGAGGATGAAAGATGGTTATGGCATAAGAAACTAGGACATGCTATTATGAAACTTATTTCGAAATTGACAAAAGGATAACCTTGTGAGAGGATTGCCTGATATTAGTTTCAAGAAAGATGTTTTATGTGATGCATGTTAGAGAGGTAAACAAGTAAAATCAAGTTTCAAATCAAAAAACCTTGTATCAACCTCTAGACCTCTTCAGTTGTTACACATAGATCTGTTTGGACTAGTTAGTATTGCCAGTTTAGCTGGAAGGGAATATGGATTTGTCATTGTTGATGACTATTCTAGATTTACTTGGGTACTTTTCTTAACCCACAAGGAGAGTCTTTTAAGGCCTTCTCTGTATTCTGTAAGAAAGTACAAAATGAGCAAGGTTTCTGTATTTCTACCCTTAGAAGTGATCATGGGGGAGAATTTGAAAATAAGCAATTCAAACTGTTCTGTGAAGAGAATGGAATCTCTCACAACTTCTCTGCACCTAGAACTCCACAACAAAATGGAGTGGTTGAGAGAAAGAACAGATCTCTACAAGAGATGGCTAGATCAATGCTCAATGAAAATAATCTCCCTAAGTACTTCTGGGCTGAAGCAGCAAACACTGCATGTTATGTGCAAAATAGAATACTTATAAGGTCTATCCTAAAGAAGACTCCTTATGAATTGTGGAAAGGTAGAAAACCCAACATATCTTATTTCCATGCATTTGGATGTGAATGCTTCATCTTAAATACCAAGGATCAACTTGGAAAGTTTGATTCCAAGGTAGACAAAGGTATCTTCATTGGATATTCTGAAGTGTCTAAGGCATATAGAGTTTTTAACTCTAGAACCTCTGTTGTTGAGGAATCCATTCATGTAAAATTCAATGATAATCTAAAGACTGATAGGGAACTATCAGATCTAGAAGATGATCTTGCAGGACTTGATTTTACCCAGTAGACGAGTCGACAGCCAGACGTATCAAAACTTGAATCTGTTGAGGAATCTGTCAGACAAGTGGAGCAAACGAGTCATCAGTCAAATCAACATCAAAATGATGATCTCAGAAGAGACTCGAAGTTCAAAGCTCATCATCCTGAAGATCTTATCATTGGAAGTCCCTCTGAAGGTGTTAGAATCAGATCTGTCTTAAGAGAATCAAGCAATATGATTTTTTTATCTGAAATTGAACCGAAGCATATTGAGGAAGCTCTTGAAGATGAAAGCTGGATTCTTGCTATGCAAGAGGAATTTAATCAGTTCAAAAGGAATGATGTCTGGAAACTTGTTTCCAAACCAACAGACAAGTCTGTTATTGGAACAAGATGGGTTTTCAGAAACAAGCTAGATGAAGATGGCAAAGTTGTCAGAAACAAAGCAAAGTTAGTAGCTCAAGGCTACAACCAACAAGAAGGTATTGACTATACTGAGACTTTTGCACCTGTAGCTAAAATAGAAGCTATTCACATACTTATGTCATATGCTGCACAACATCAAATTACTTTATTTCAAATGGATGTAAAAAGTGCTTTTTTAAATGGAATAATTGAATAAGAAGTTTATGTTAAACGACCTCCTGGTTTTGAAGATAATGAAAATCCAAATTATGTTTTCAAACTTAAAAAAGCTTTATATGGTTTAAAACAAGCGCTTAGAGCATGGTATGATAGACTTAGTTCTTTTCTTATGAATAATGGTTTTATAAGAGGAAAATTTGATACAACTTTGTTTAAGAAATGCTCAAAAGATAACTTCATAGTAGTTCAAATATATGTTGATGATATTATTTTTGGATCTACTAATGAAAAATTGTGCAAAGAATTCTCTAAGTTGATGCAAGCAGAATTTGAAATGAGCATGATGGGAGAATTGAAGTTCTTCCTTGGACTGCAAATCAAGCAGACGTGTGATGGAATCTACATCCATCAACAAAAGTACGTCAAGGAGATTCTAAAGAAGTACAAAATGGATAGCTCAAAGATCATGAAAACTCCAATGCAAACTAATGTTAATCTAAGCAAATATGATGAAGGTAAAAAGGTAGACCAAACTGTCTACAGAGGTATGATTGGATCTCTTCTTTACTTAACATCTAGCAGACCTGATATCCAATTTAGTGTCTGTATGTGTGCTAGATTCCAATCTGATCCCAAAGAATCTCATCTTAAGGCTGTTAAAAGAATCTTTAGATATTTGCTTGGAACCACTAATCTTGGTTTAATGTATTTGAGAACACAAGATTACAGATTAGTTAGTTTTTGTGATGCTGACTTTGCTGGAGATAGAATTGAAAGGAAAAGCACCAGTGGAGGATGTCACTTCATTGGACCAAACTTAGTCTCCTGGTCAAGCATAAGACAGACGACTATCGCCCTCTCAACTGCAGAAGCAGAATATGTCTCTGCTGCAAGTTGCTGCTCACAACTATTATGAGTAAAACATCAACTAGAAGATTACTCTATATTTGAGCATAATATACGTGTCTGGTGTGATAATTTTAGTGCTATTTGCCTAACCAAGAATCCCATACAACATTATAAGGCTAAGCACATAGAAATCAAACATCACTTCATAAGAGATTATGTTCAAAAAGGTGTATTTGATGTTAAGTTTGTTAAAACTGAAAATCAATGGGCTGATATCTTTACAAAACCATTAGCTGAGGATAGGTTTAAGTTTATAAGAGACAACTTGAATATACATTGCTTTGCTGAATAACCTGTCTGATGAGTGTTTACGATACCCGTCTATGTTTAATCGTCTGACCTTATGAGTCATTCGCTCTTCGTTTAAAAATTCTTTTTAAATGGCTATTTTCTTTTAAGTATCGTTTCATTATCTGAGGCAAAATGTGTACGTGGCTTTTTTTTTTTGTCTTATTTTAAATCTGAACCGTTCTTTTTCTTTTAAAATCTCCATCCGTACGTTTTTCAAAATCACTCTCTTTATTTCACTCTCGTTTCGTCTTCTTCCCTCTTCACTCACTCTCTGACTCCCAAACTTCTCTAACCCTAACTTCTCTGAAATGGCACCCCCAAAGCAACTCTCTGCCGATGTCATTGCTAAGCATTACAACCTCGATGTTGAAGCTGTTCACAAAATCATCCCAGGGAAACTTATTGACCTTTCAGCTCTAAGTCGGTTGGGTTTAGATGTGCTTGAAGAGCTCAACTACTCCAACAAGACTCCATTCTTAGACTTGAAGGAGCCTGTACACCCTAAGTTGGTCACTGACTTCTGGACCAACGCCGTCATTCTTCACTCTCCAAGTGGCTTTCCCACGGAGATTCAAGCTCGTATTTCCAACCAACGCTTCTCCTTCTCCCTCAACACTCTGGAACTGGTAATTGGATGCCCAAGACATGGTACTGGTTATGCAGACAACTGGGCAGATTCAGTAAGCCAGAGCGACATCAACATCGCGCTTTTTGGTAACCCCAACCCTACAAATCTCAAATCGAGTAACCTCGTTCTCAAATGCCGCTTCTTGCTCAAGCTTTTGCAAGAATGTGTGCTATCTAGGAAGGGCTCAAGAGACTATATCTCTAAGATGGATTCATTTGCCCTCTTTCATCTCATTAACAAAATCAAGGTAGACATCAATGACCTCATCAAACATTTCGTGTCATTGATTAAGAGACCTAGCTCTCCTACCTATCCCTATGGCATGCTTCTGACCAAGCTCTTTAGAATCAAAATCTTTGTCCCTGAAGAAGTCACCTTTGTGGTCATGGCTAGACCTTTAGCCAAACAGACTATCTCTTTAATGAGGCTCTCAACCCCTGCTCCATCCTCTTCAAATCAAGCATCTGAGGATCAGAAGGGTAAAACTCCTACTGAATCAACCGATGAGTCTGAGGCCTCTGCATCTGAACATATTTGCAAACCCTCTGGAAAGATTGCAAGCCAAAGCCAGCTCCTTTATTCAGAAGAAAGTGCTCCTATTCTCACCTTGAAGAAGAGGAAGCTGACTCCCAAGAGGCAAGCTCTTGTTGTGGTGGATTCTGATTCTGCCCCTTCTCAAGTTATACCGAGTGAGACTGTCTCTAGTGAAGAGACTGCATCTACTCAGGGGGAGCATCTGTCAAAGCCTTTAGGACAAACCTTGGACCAACCAGCTTTTTGTCCTGGCATTATTCCTAAAAGGAAGAGATCTGGCATACCTGTTGTAGCTGCTGCCATAGAAGCCCCTCATGTTAGCCAACCTGCTGTCTTTGTGGCTCCTAAACACATCAAGCTCAGAATGTCAGAAAACTCTACTCTTGGCAAGTATTCACCCTCTTCCTCCTCATCTCATGATGAACCTGGCTTCACCCATGCAGGACAACTCCTATAACTCCTCTTTTTCCTCTTCTTTCATCATTGTGTCTGATTTGTGTCATGTTTCAAGGGATTCAACTCCTGACAAACTTGCTGGCAATTCTTCTTTCTTTTTCAAATCTGATTTGCAACATTTAATGTCTGCCAGTGTCTCTAACCTTACTGTTATACCTCCTCCTCCATCTCACCTTACCAATACCTATAGAGCTCTGTGTTTATTTGAACCTGTTGTTATCAGTTTTCATCACCCTGCTCCTTACATAACTCATCCATCTCCTCTCTCTATTCTGTCCTCTATTTTCTCCTCACCTCCATAAGATAACTCCTCTGATGATTCTTTCCATAAGATCACCTTTCTACCGTTCATCTTCTATAGAAATCTTCACTTACGCTTCTTTCCCCGGATTTCGGAAGCCTTCTCCATCCCTTCTGCACCACCTGTCTATGCTCTTCCCTGGCATTCTGATGACTCTGCTGATCACATTCCTGTGCCCAGACGAGTTCTTCAAGCTCTGTATTTTGTAGTATCATCACTCAGGAACTTGGTAGAAGCTGCTCACCAAGATCTTGCTGCAGAAAGAAGAGCTAGAACTGTTTTAGAAGCTAGAGTATAAGCTCTTTTTGATCTTTTTAACACTTATGTGTAATTTTTTTTAAAGTACCTTGTACACAGCCAATGATGGTTAAATATAAATTACCTCATCTGTTTCTCTTTTTTGATTATGACAAAAGGGGGAGAAAGTTAAATGAAAAATGTTTTAATGTTACAACTGTCTGATATGAACAAATGTTTATCTAAATATGATGTATCTTTTCTTTTCTCTCTGTCTATATTCTATTGCTTTTGATAATGTCAAAAGGGGGAGAAAATACTAAGATAAGGCTAAGATAAAAAGTTAAATGCTTATCTGTTTGAGTATGTTATAATTATGGAACAATGTTTTTAATCTGTCTGATCATATACATGACTGCTTTATGTGAATTTTCTTAAGTTCATTAAATCATTTAACATATTTTGTCATCATCAAAAAAGGGGAGATTGTTGAGTCTCCAAATGTCTGATTTGCATTTACTTTAGTTTTGATGAGATTAAAACAGTTATTCAATGATTTAATTGAACCCGTCTGTGGTATTTAACTCGTCAACTTAGTGTACAGATTAAAACATTAAGCGCCTATATGAATTGTTCACTCGTCTGAACTTAGATAAGTTCACCCGTCTGAACTAACTTAAGTTCACACGTCTGAACTAACTAAAGTTCACTCGTCTGAACTGAGATAAGTTCACTCGTCTGAACTAGCTAAGGTTCACTCATCTGAACTAAGAGAAGTTCACTCGTCTAATGAAACCTTCAACCGTCTGATCAAAGGAAGACTCACCCATCTAACAGAATTTGCAACTGACGTCATCTCTTTGTTAAAGAGTCAACCCGTCTAATGAAGTTACTCATCCGTCTAGTGACTAACGTTAAAGAATACATTGGATGAAAGCTGTCTCGTCTCTGATAAGGAACTTCAACAAAGTGCTTTGCCTGAACACAACTGCATCTTACACCAAAAGGGAAAGTCTTCCCTCTGCAAACAAAAAGCACGTATACAGACCTGCTGAGACCAAAGGTATATCAGAAGTCTGTATCACTCTGATGAAAGAGAACAAGCGAAGTTCCCTATGCTTTAATGGCTGATCAGAACGACTCTATTGTATTTATTGAAGATCTGCAAGAACCCAAGCCTTCAGACTTTGTGTCTAACGGCTTTAAAATCTTGCAACCTATTTAATGAAGAAGACTTTGAAGATTGAAGCAGAGACAAGACAAGAGAACGATCAAAGCAATCAAAGAGCAATTACTCTGTGCATTTATATCTTCATTCTTTCATTATTTATTCTTCAATCATTTGAAGTTATTACGTAGTCTTTTAGATCTTCACATTTAATACACTCGTCTAAGTGCTTGTGAAAGACTTGCAAATTGTAATCTATTTTACAACTTCTCTCAAACAAACCTGTCTGCGCCTGAAGAGGCTAAGTGTGCAAACAATACTTGTCTGGAGCCTGGAGAGGCTAGGTGTGAAAACAATACTCGTCTGGAGCCTGAAGAGGCTAGGTATGAAAATAATACTTGTCTGTCCTGTAACCTAAATCAGTTATAGTGAGAAAACTTGGTGCTGCCAAGGATTGGACGTAGCCTCATTATTAAGGGGTGAACCAGGATAAAACCTACTGAGTGATCTCTCTGTTTCCCTTAACTCTTTAGTTTGATTATTTGTCTTAACTATCATCTAACTAACGAGGTTTATAATTGTGTTTATCAAACCTTTTTATCTTGCATGATTGTGTGCTTTCTGTAAAAACCTTCAGACGAATTATCAGTCTGATTGACCTGTCTGTGTTTACTCATCTATTATAACCCCTCTGTGCTTGCGAAAAAGTTTCTAAATTCCGCATAAATTTGGCAAACACCATTCAACCCCCTTCTAGTGTTTGCATCTGTCTATTCCACTTATGCATCAAAAACAGGCATAAACAACATACGCAAACATCTATAAGCCAGTATTATCACATATAAACATATAAGTGAATAGCAGGGTGTTACACATCACGCCATAACTTGTGGAAGGCAACCCACGTGAACACGACCGGTGAGATTGACAACAAAAACGTCCGGGAAGCGGTCTAGCAATTAGGAAATAGGATGACATTTTATTTTGTGATTTTCATTTGTTATTATCTTATGGTAATTATGATGATTACCATTTTTTTCACTCTCATTTGTGTCAAGATGCCCTATCACAGACTGATGCGGGAGAGATACAAAACTTTGGCCGAGAGGACCTACTTGCCCAAGCATTAAAAGAACCAAAATACACTGGTCGTATCAAGGTATTGGATTTAGGGTCACTCACAAAGACTACTTTCCACATAGCAAGCGCCCAAGGACAAATGACATTGTAGTCCAGGAACTTAGAGGGGAAATAAAAGCACTCAAGCTCCAAATGGATGAAGTGATGCAAAAGCTTGCTTAGAAGGGAGCGGTTCACAGGCAGCTTGATGCTCATTGCCCAAGTGCCAAGGATGGTTGCACACTTGCATCGCAGAACCTTCCTGAGGTAACTGTTTCATTTTGTAATACTACATTTACATTTAATTAGCATAGGGCATCTCCTTAGTTTGTTGACATATCATTGATTTAGGGTATCTCTGCATGAGTACTTTATTTAGCAACCCCTACTCGTCACGTGGTTGGTAAGGGAAAAGTAAGTAACAAACCTGATCAAACACTACACAACAGACTGCTCCCCGCCAACCATGTTAGAGTTGCAATCGAGGTTGCACTAGAAGGGGATGCACCATTGTCGATACCTATTCTTGACGATGAGCCGATGAAGGTAGGTGATGCAATAGGTACTTTTGTGACATGTGCAATCCACCTCATTCAAGTAGGCAATGCTATGATATGTCAATAGATAGGATTCCTTATAATGTATTGCATATTTATTTCATTAGTTGATCGCTAACTGTTTCCTTTAACTGTGATAGATTTAGCAACCTGTAAAATCCAACGGGGTTCAAATAAAAAAGTCGGGGAACACAAAACTATCAGCCCTTCCCCACTGTAGATGGTGCGGCAAGTGACCATCATCCAAAAATCACACATTGTAAAGCTCTTAGCCAATGCATGAAGAAGATTAGTTTGAACAATATCCTAGTGCAATATCCTTTTGATCGATGATGAAGTATTTGGGCTCTAGAATAGTCAAGGTATCCTTTTAGGCTATCAAATCGAGCATCTTTTACAGACACAAAGCTAGAGGAAACAGTCATACTCACATACATCAGCTACTTCTTCAAACCCATATAAGTGAACAACGTATTTTAGTCTTTTTTATTTAAACATTTATGGTAATCCATTTGTATTTTTTAATTTAAGGTACTTGTGGAATGAAGTGATGCTTCCGTCTCAAAAGACGAGATTCTCATTCTTGCACCCGCAAAACATAAGTACTATCGGCAATGACGAAAGTCGGATTAAGGCTGGATCACGATATATATGTGATGTTCTTATGCGAAATACCAAGCATGATAAGCTGCTTATGGAACCTGGCAACGTTGGGTGAGTCACTATTTCTAAACTTAATTTACGATAATGAATTCTATCAAATGTCACTTAGGATTTGCTAACTCAACATTTTTTCAGTCAACATTGGGTGTTGGTTGTAATTAATGTCTATCATGAGAGTGCTTATTATCTGGATCCAGCACCGAATGGTCAACTGGAAAATCGCTCGACACTGAAGAAAAAAATTGAGGAGTAAGGATATGCGTTTAATTTCAGCATAAATATGTCTATCATGATTCAAAATATTTAGTCTCATGAAGTTTATTTGATTTTGTTAGTGGTATTTTACAATACCGTAGACAACGTGGTAGGACGAACAAGGCTAGATCTGCTATGATCAAATGGAACAAGATAAATGTATTTGGTCTACCTTCATCCAATAGTTTAGGAAAAACATACATTAATTTAACTTTATGCTTTTGCTTTTATAGTGCGGGCCAACCAGGCAATACAGAATGTGCCTACTACGTCACGAGGTTCATAAAGGAGATTGTTCTGCAATACCAAACTACTATCCCAACGACGGCATGTCATTTATCTAGCTAGTTAGTTTAGATTTACCGTGCAAAGTTCTTAAATGACCATTCAAATGTAGTTCAATTCTTAGTTCATTTTATTTTGATGTTTTATTTTGCAGTACTTCCCTGAGTTCAAGTGTGCTTCTTACTTAGAGTTTAAGTATAATGAAATCAGGGAAGAATGGTGTGAGCATGTAATGAAGATAATTCGTGAAACAAACGTAGGGCAGGGGACGAGTAAATTTTAATGGTTTTGTATATTTTTGTAAACAAACTATTTTTGCATTTATGTAAACAGCCTATTTTGTAAATAATTAAGTATAGTTTCCTTTTAATGCTTGCAAGGATAATGTGTATATCAACCAGCTAAAAAAAAGTGACTTCAGATAGTGTTTTTTTTAGGAAGCGCTATCTTAGTCAACACATATAGATGACGTTTCATTAGTAACCACTATGTTAGATTCTATACTTAGATAGTGTTGCCTAGAAAAAGCACTATTTTAGGTCCAAAACTAAGATAGCGTTTCTAAGACGAGGTGTTAGCTTCTGTTGCAATCTTAGACAATGTCCCCCTGAGAATGCGGTGGTGTAGTTTAATCTTCAATAGCGTTTCGCAAGCACTATCTTAAGCGCTATCTTTAGTTGTCTTCTTCGATAACGCCGAGATAGGTAGCATTCGAAAAACGTTATCAAATGTCAAAAATACGCGCTATTAAATCCTGAATCTGTTGCAGTGAAATGGAATGAACTTTAATACACTAACTAATAATTTGATTATAGGATTCCTATGAACAACTTTGATATTTAACATTGTGTAATTCTTACATGATTAATTAAAATTATTGACAAATAGGACTACATATTATAACATCTCTTATAATAATTGGAGGATTCAGTTGACGGATTTAACTAATTCCACGAACCGCTAAGTTCATAAGTATACCTCACCATTTTTGTGGGTTTGAAGCAAATGAATGGCAGGAGCTTTCTTATTTATAATAACGCCTGCATTCTCATTGGTTTCTATTACTTCCAACCAATCGTAATTATTGATCAAGATGCAAAGATATCTTGTCTAATTGTTATCACCAAAAAATAATTCTTGTGATAGGAAAATGGAGTTAGTGGAAGTTGAATTAGTGGGTAGTTATTCATGACAATAACCATGGAGTTAGTGAGAATTGAATTAGTAGATAGTTATATTTCATGACTACAACCATGGAGTTAGTGGGTAGTTACTGTTGTTGGTCATTATCAATTGTGACAAAGTGGTTGATAGAGGTAGTCTTAGGCCTATAAATACTTGTTGTATTGTTCATATGGAAATCACACACTCAATTAAACACAAGATTTTACATTTATTTCTTCTTTTATCGCTTTCATGCAACTTTTGTTTTCTAGTTCCACCTTCTACACTAAACGCTCTCTGGAGTAGTCTAGGAATCCACAGCTGAGAAACATAGTCCTTTTCTTAGCGTAATCGTCTGAACACAAAGGGGAATCAACTGTGCGGATTAGCCGACCAAACGGCTAAATACCAAATTTCGCACGACGAAAACACTAGCTAATATATAAAAGAAGAGGAAAAATCACTCGATGCAAATTAATTTGCTAATTATTAAATGAAGTACAATGACACAATGTGAGTTTCAAAATTTCCTTGAATTTATGAAAGGCTTCCATGCCTACATTTATCCAAATCCTCCTTGAGCTTCTCAATTATCTTGTCCTTTTCATGTATTGTTTCTAAGAGCCTCATATTCTCTTCTTTGAGTGCCTCAAACTGGCAAACTATCCCTTCAACTTGAGCTTCAATAGCCTCATCACTCAACTCAAAGGCACTCTCCACCACTCTAATGACACGCCATAAGCTCACTACAACCAACAAACCACCTCCTTTCCTCTCCATAAAGACTTCCAAAAATAGAGCCCCAATGACCACAATTCCATCCATAACATAACCTGGATGCTTGAAGAATGAAGTGCCTAACCCCACTAGCAGAGCCATTGTCTTTGCTGAAAGAAGAATGAGAATACCAATTCCAATCCAATGCAAATGCAAACTAAGTTCTTCTTCTTTGTTCATGTTTTGCTCACATGAAACTAAAGAGGAAGATAACTCAAGAATTGTGATGATGAGGTCCATAATGAGCATTGAGATTGAAAACATGCGAACCCATGTTGATTCTAGGAAATTGGCTAAATGGGTACGCCATGTTGCTCTATTCAGCAAATCTTGTTGGCTAGATGTGGTAAAAAGAAGCAACCATCTTTGCCTTCTCTGCCATGATTTTATTAGACTTTGGATAGATGAATATAAGATTTGTATTATGGAAAAAGAACTCGTGGAAGTTTGTGTTTGATTGGTTTCAGAGGAAACATGGAGGGATTCCATGTTGTTCTGATGTGAATTGAGAAATATGTAAATTGAAGATTTGGTGATATAGAAGTAGTAGGTTTCAAAATTTTAATATAAGGTATAATGCTAGTTAATTGTTGTAACGTATTGGACATGCATGCTATGCTCGTGAAGTGCAAGTAAGCTTTGAAGGTTTTGCGCACTTTACCTTAAGGGTCACGTTGGACTAACACAATAATTGCAGTTACGGTTGTCGTCATTGAGAAAGTATCTTAACTTAAGTAATACTCATATATCCTTTTATTGTTTATTGGATTTCCAGATATAGTTTGATGACAAAAGACCAAACCGTAACTAGATCACATATGACAAAATGTCGTAATGTTATGCAGTTTTGGAGCAATCCCTTCTCTTCTATACCACACATTTCTCATGGAAGGTTCAATAAGTACATAACTTTTTACCGAACCAAACCACGCCATTTTCACTCCTAAGACTGCCTATCATTGCTTTCATAGCTTTTAGAAAGAAAATATACAATTCGATTTTTAATCTTGTTAGTGCTGGGCTATTAAAATACTCCTTAGTGTCATGTCATTCGAATAATTAAGCTGACATCGAATACAATCCTGTTATTTGTACAACACAAATGGGATAATATTGGGACAACACACTCATATTTCAATACGTATCTCTACTTCATCTCCAAACACGTAATACTTTAATACTTACTCACACTCACATATATCTATTGTTGTCCCTAATGTTGTCCATAGTTGTTGTTCAAATAAAGTTTTCCCATAGAATAATTTCTCAAGCAATACCAAGCTGAGTAAGTATACTACGTATTTATGGACATGTTGGATTAAATTGATGACTTTTTTTTTCTTATTTTATCCTAAGTTTTCATGTTTTTTTTTTTAGTAATAACACTTTAACAAGGACAACAGTAGCAATGCTTTTGGCATGTGGGAGATAGCACTATTGTTTTTTCATCCTTTTTATTAGAATAATTAGACCTAACTCCACTCTAAAAGCTAGCTTATAGAGGGAGGGTTGTCCAAGTATTATAAATGGCTCTTTGCTCATGTTTCCAACGAATGTGAGACTTCTTTATTCTCCAATATGCCCCCTCAAGTCCAATTTGTTTGGCCTAGTTGTGACTTGTTTTAATCTTTTTTCTTCAGCCTGAGCTTGTACTTCAAGTTTCTTTTTTTTTTTTTTTTTGAGCCTCAGAGGTCTTAGATCCTTATTCATTTTTATTGTTTGGGCTTGTGCTTTTTTTTTTCTTGAGTATCAGAAATCACAAATCTGGTAACATTTTTTTTTTACTTGGGCATTTTTTTTCTTTATTATTATTGTTTAAAATTTTTTTTATGAAGTCATTGGACCTATGTGCTCTGATATCATATTAGAATAATTGAGCCTAATTCCACTCTAAAAGCTAGCTCATAGATGGAGGTTTGTCTAAGTATTATAAATGACTCTTTACTCATATTTTCAACCAATGTGAGACTTCTTTATTTTTCAACACTTTTTTTTGGTCCCGCCTTTTTATCTTTAACATGTGACCATTCTACACACATTCAAAAACTTTGGATAGAGGGCCTAAACTCAGGGCCCTTTACTAAGAAGGTGTGATGCTTTAAGCCATTTACTGATTCTAGTTTTTGAGTGCAGCTCAATTTAGAAAGCCAAATAATTTTTGTGTTCATGATGAGTCATGCCTTAATCTGTGAGATGATAAAGTTTTATAATGGTGTAGCCCTTTTTCTGAGTTTTTGACAATTTGGTAACATCAGTTGGAACAAAATGCTGTGAAACTACTATTCTTTTTCAATGGAGTATGGATTCAGGAGATCCTTTCTCACACCCCTCCCTCCGTACTTATACTGTGTGTGTGTCTGTGTGACACACTCAATAACAGTATGATGAGAACTCCAGTTTGCCTTTTTAAGATATATCTTCCTATCCTAGAATGCTTTGACCTATTTCCAAGTTATTTTCAATAACATTTTTTTCATTTTATCCCATAGGTTTGTTCTCCTTTTCTACACTTAGGGTGCGTTTGGAAAAGCTGAAAATAAAAGATTATGCTGATAATCGATTTATAAATAATCGATTATTGTGATAATCGATTATAATCAGAATCTATTTTTGTTTGGGTCTGTTCGCTGAAAAGCGATTTCAAGATAATCTTTTTCGTTTGGATGGTCTAAAAAAATCGCTTTTTACATAGTAAATTACGAAAAAGGGTATAAAGTTATTTGTATAATTTAATAATATTTATTTGGAAGTTAATTTTGTAGGGATAAATAGGGAAGAGAGTTTTGAGAATGAGAAATAATCAAATCATAACAATCTTAAGCTAAAATAAATTAGTTGACATAAAACAGCTTTTTTCCCCCAAAAAAGCTTTTTTATAAATTTAAGCTAATTGCCAAACATGATAGATTATGTATAAAATAACTTTTTAGCCAAAAAACAGCTAAAATGGAAAAAATCTATCTTTCCCAAACATGCTCTTAGTGTTTGTTTTTTAAATTTGACTTGATATACTTGAATCGTCAATAGGCCGTGAGGTCATATGAGCTCTGATACCATGTTAACATATTTTATGAGCGGGCCCTGTCCAAGTCTTGCAATATGGGTGAGTGAGGTAGTCTTCTTGTGGGATTGTTTGAGAGTTGCAACTTTATCCAAAATGTCTAAGGTAATTTGGACTTTGCACTCCAAGCTTTATATTTGCTTTAATTGTCTCATTTCCAATTGATGGGGGGCTTCTTTTATTTTTCAATAGATATATTGAGCTGTCATTTGATGATATAAATGTTGTAAAAGATAACAAATAAAATCGCCTAATACAAGACCAATGAATAATTTATTATTCTAAGATCTGACTGTTCCCATACTTAGTGTAATCACAATGAGACAATAAAAAATATCTCCCACTATGAAAAATAATGGGAATACAATAACAATCTCACCAAATACCGGTGGCTAAACACTCTTGATTTTTGTCTCAAAGGATTTTCTCTTTCACACAAGTGATGTTTTCTTTTCTCTCAAAAATGAATGGAGGCAATGGCTTTTATAGCCAACCTTCCTAGCTAACTGGTGATCATGCACAAAGGAGAGTTTATCTCCTTTTTACTTCCATTGGTTTGCTTGAAAATCTCTCGTACTCTCTTTCATTTTATTTTTTTATATTTCCCTTTTTTTCTCCTCTACTAATAAGGGAAAGCCATCAATCTCCCCCTCCCGATTTAGGTGGAGGGCTCAACACTCCAACTGCTTTTTTTTTTTTTTTTTTTGCAAATTTCATACTTGTCCTTAGATCAGGACTTGGTTATCATATCTGAACTATTGCCATCGGTATGGATTTTCTCAAGTTGTAATTGCTTGGATTCCAAAATATCACGTATCCAGTGATATCGTACATCAATGTGATTTGATCTCAAATGAAAACTCAAATTCTTTCTAAAGTGGATCACATTCTGATTATCACAATCCACAATGTATTTCTGTTGTTTCTACCTTAAAACATGCAAGGATCACTTCATCCATAACATTTCTTGGGCAAGTTTTGTAACTGCAATGAACTTTAGCTCTATGGTAGACAAAGCAACATACTTTTGTTTTTAATTGCCACGATACTGCTCCCCCTTAAAATTTAATCAGGTATCCAGAAGTAGATTTTCTGGAATCAATATCTCCAACCATATTTGCGTCTGTGTAGCCGACTAGTTTAGTTCTTCTACTCCCAAAGCAAAAACTCATTTTGTAAGTTCCTCTAAGCTATCTTAAATTCCACTTCACAAAAATTCAATGCTATTTTCCTGGTTTAGCCGAGAATCTACTAACAATGCCAATTGTGCGTGTTATGTTTGGTCGTGTGCACATCATTGCATACATTAAGCTTCCAACAACTGAGGCATATGGCACCTTGCGCATTTCCTCCTTTTCAGTTTCACATATAAGACTTTTTTATGAGCTAAGTGTAAAGTGACTAGTAAATGGAGTTTCTTTTGTGCGTGTGTGGATCATATAGTGGTAAGGGGAAATTCGATTCATAGTCTCGAATCATCTTTTGTGGAAAAGCTCTAATGCCAAAAGGTGCCCTCATCAGGTCGATTTTGGTAGCTACTTCTAACAATTGCCTTTGCTCTCCATGTGAAACTGCTTTAATACCTTCTCGATATATTTTTCTTGTTATAACTCAGCTTTCTTTCCTTTCTAGATGGTCATACCAAGAATATGTTTCGCGGGTCCCAAGTCTTTCATAGCAAAAGACTTTTTCATTTCTTTCTTCAATTGGATGATCTTGTCACTATTTTGTCTTACGATCAACATATCGCCAACATACAAAAGTAGTATGATGAACTCACTATCAAGAAATCTCTTTACAAAGACACAATGATCAAAAGTAGTTCTTAGGTATCCCTACTCAATCATGAGGGATTCAAACTTCTTGTACCACTGGCGCAATGCCTACTGGAGTTCATATAGACTTTTCTTCAGCTGGCATACTAAATCTCAAGTTGATCCATGTAAATTTCTTATTCTAGATTGCCATGAAGAAATACAATCTTCAAATCTAGCTGTTCGACATCTAGATTCAAACTTGTAGCCAAACGAAACACCACCCGGATGGATGACATCTTTACCACGAGTGAGAAAATCTTTTCAAAGTCAATACCTTTCTTTCAACTAAAACTTTTCACGACTAATCTTGCCTTATATATGGGTAGTGAGTTCTCCTCAGTCTTCAGCTTGTACACCTATTTGTTTTTTAGTGCTCTTTGACCATTCGGTAACTCTATAAAACTCATAAATTGGGTTCTCATGCAAGGATTGTATTTCTTCTTGCATGGCATTCAACCACTTACCAGGTGTTGTTGCAAGCTTGTTTGCAACAACCTTTTAATAGATAGACTATAAAAACACAAAGGTTGGTCACAGACATCAGTTTTGGATCGTGACACGTGTTATCATCGTCCTCATCATCAGGAACATACGAAGGGGTAGAAACCATACCAAGTTTAAATGTCCCGGAGGCATGAGGTAATATACTTCAGACATCCATCTATCTTGAACTTGGCTTATAAATAGTATAGCTTTCTAAATAGTATAGCTTTAGCCAACCACCTTCTTCCAACTTGTACAGACTCCCAATCTTCTACCAGCCATCAGTCGAATACACTTTTCAATTGTTCTGATAAATACAAACTTCAACCTCATTGTTGAATCGGTCACAGAGCATCAAACGACCTGCAATCCCTACGAAACAACTGAGGCATCCTACTATATTTCTGCATTGAAAAAAAAAATGACGACGAAATTAATACATGCAAATCATTAAGAAAATAACATTATTGTAAGTACTTCTAGAGCATGTATCAAGTTGCAATAAAACCACCAATGCTTCTTAGATCCTAAGAAGGCTGACCACTTGTCATCTACACATTCCAAACATGTAACAAGATCAATTAAACCAACACATAAACAAACACATAATAAACTAAACAAAGATGTTATTGTGTAAATCATTATTATTTTTGCTAAAATAATATACAAATACAATTAATAAATAAATGAATGTTAATAAGGACACTAAAGACGCAAGCAATGGAGTATTTCACGAAGTAAATATTGGAGTAAACTGAACCAATATTTTTTTGTCACGAAAGTACAGATACAAACAGGAAAAAAATTGGGATCAATATATACGTAATACAATCACAAAGGCAAAAGTAATGATTGTTACCTATATTTAACTATGTGCCACGATCTTGTCTTTAATAATCCAAACGCAAAAACACAGAATTCAGTATTGACGAAGCAACCACATGAAGTGCAAAAAAAACTTAATGAATAAGAGTAGAAGAATACATCCCATTGTGTGGTATGCGAAGCATTGCAATGATTAATATTTGAATTGATTTGTATAGGGTTACGAAGCGTTTGCCCCAGGTAAATGAAAAGATTTTAATAGGATATTGGGTGAGCTCAATTTTTGATGCAAAACGTAAATTAGGAATAAATAAAAGGAATAAATACAATGAACAAATACAATGAATGTAATTGATTATTTAGCATCTGAATTAAAAGATTTTTAAAAAAGGTAACAATAAATTAGGAAAGAGTAAATACCCAATTTGGTCCCTGAAATTATAGAGTCGTATCAACTTAGTCCCCCACATTATCAATATTCCAAAATGATCCTTGGAATTTCAAAATGTAGCAAATGCATCCCTGACATTATTCACTTAGTTTCAAATGCATCCCTGACATTACCAACTTAATGTCATTATAGTCCATGCAAATATCAACGAAGGGACGAATCTGATTAACTTTCTGTAATTTCGGGGATCATTTTGGAATATTGATAATGTGGGGGACTAAATTGATACGACTCTACAATTTCAGGGACCAAATTGGGTATTTACTCAATTAGGAAACGTAAATTAAGAATGAATAAAATGAATAAATACAATGAATTTAATTTATTATTTTCCATATGAATTAAATGATTTTAAAATAGGTAACAATTTATGTAGATGAAAAAATCCAAATTACTATCTTTTTAGGCGGGAAAAATTGTTACAGACTGTTTTTCTTTTATGGATTTAATTGGTATGCGCTGTTAGTGTAAAGATTTTTTACACAGTCAATCAATTAGAAATTGTCACATAAGCTAAAATGTTTGACTTTTATACTAACTACCTTAAGAGTCACTCATACCATAATTTCTGATTGGTTGACAGTGTAAAAATTTTTACACTGATAGTGCATAATAATTAATCTCTACTTTTATACATATTAAGATTAAGATAAGATATTAGGTATACATTTACTGTATTAATTACTTATTTCTATTACTACTATATGAATGATTCTTAATTTTTATTACTTTAATTATTTACTGTATTATTTACTTATTTCTATTAACACTCTATCAATTAATTATATTATTTACATCTATATCTTATAATTGTGATAATGCCTGTACTTGCTAGTTTAAGAGTTTAACTTTGATGTAAGTGTAAAGTTTTTTACACTATTAATCAATCAAAAATTATTTTATATATGACTGACTTTTAAGATGATTATGATATGAGTTAACCAACTTATAATTAATTGATGTAAAAAATCTTTACACAATACATATTAATTAAATCCGAGTTTGATAGTCAGGGATAATCATCACTACTATAAAATGCTAAAAATTAATTGGAGATTCATTCAAGCAAATATTGGAAGCACATCAATACACTTCAATGGCCAAAGTGGGTAGAATGAAGCTTGGGTCACAAGGCTTGGAAGTGTCCTTGCAGGGACTTGGCTGCATGGGCATGTCTGATGCCTATGGCCCTCCTAAGCCAGAACCTAACATGATTGCTCTTATCCACCACGCCATCAAAAGTGGTGTCACGTTTCTTGACACCTCCGATGTCCATGGCCCTTACACCAACGAAGTCCTTATTGGAAAGGTTCCAACTTTAATTTCGATTCTACTACCCTTTTAAGTTTTCTTTTGATTCTTTGTTTTGATAAATATGAACATTTTGTTCTAGTTACATTACAATTTGGTTTAGCCTATGCTTTTATTCAAGACCTTTTGACTAAGGTAAGTTGAATTCAAAATTTAGGTTTAATTGCATTTTTCGTCATTCAAGTATAGTTTACATGTAATGTTTGTCCCTCCACTTTTTTTTTTTTTTTTGCATCCTTTTAGCTCTCCACTTTTTTTAAAGTTACAACGTTAGTCATTCCATCATCCTTCTATTTTAATGTCGTCGGTTTTGTCCCATGTGACAAACGGTTTGACACCTGTAAAGTCAAGTGGCATTTTTATTATTAAAATAAAAATTTATTTAAATAAAAATTATTTTTAAATAATAAAATTAATAAATTACTTTTACTTATTTAATTTAATAAAATAGTAATATAATTTTTTAAAATAAAATCGGCTTAATTGAACTTGTAATCTCAACTATTGTTCATGTGTGATATTTGTCCTCTGTGTTTTTTGCAGACATTTGGTCCTTAAAGTTTTAACGTTGTAACGTTAGTCCCTCCGTCATTTTTTCATAAAAAATCTAATAAAACCATCGTAACTAACGGTTTGCTACATGTCATGTCCGGTTGGCATTTTTGAATTAAAATATTAATTTATTTAATTATAAAATAATAATTCCTCAACTTCGTCATTTCAATCTCACATGTTGTATGATAAGCAACACCAAAATTGAATGAGTTTTAATCAAAGTTAAAAACTTTAAGTTACAAGAGTTGATGAAATCAACATAATTTTAGGTGAGTCCAAGAACCCATCAACATAAGCACAAAATGATTACACCCCTCTATTTACATTTGAAGTTTCTCATATTTCTATTTGTTTCACACCATTTTGTTGATGGTTCTCGGACGCACCGAATATTATGTCAATTTCATCAACTATCTTAAATTTTTTTACTTTAATTAAAACTTATTTGATTTTGGTGTTGCTTATCTTACCATATGTGAGATTGAAACACAGTTGGGGAAATATTTTTATTTTTTTAATTAAAAAAAATAACATTTTAATTAAATTTATTAATTAAATAAATTAATGTTTTAATTCAATAATGTCAACTGAGCATGACATGTGGCAAACCGTTAGCCACGTGGGACGATTTTGTTGACGGAGAGACTAACGTTGCAACATTAGAAAATTTAGTGGATCAAATGTCTGCAAAAAAAAAAAAAAAACGTAGGGAACGAATATCACATATGAACTATAATTGACAAACTAAAAGTGCAACTGACTTAAGCCAATTTTATTTTACAAAAATAATATTTCAAATAAATATATTGATATTTTATTAAATTAAAAAAAATTAAATAAAATTATTACTTTTTTCATTGTGGTAGGCTGGCGAAAGGACTAACGTTGCAATATTAGAGAAATTGGGGGACCAAAAGGATGCAAAAAAAGTGGGCAGACGAAAATCACACATGGCCTATAGTTAGGGACGAAAAGTGTAATAAGCTAAGAATTTATTATTTAATCGAAGAGTTTAACTTTGATGCATTGCAAGATATTTTAGGCTATCAACTATATCATCATATATGTCAATGTATGTGTGATTAGTTAACCCTAAGAATCAAACATGTTTAATGATATGATAATATGTGATTGGATAATAATATATAATTGTTAATGTATCACGATTAAATGCAAAAATGAATAAGCACAAACATAAAAAAAAAATTATCTACTCTATCAAATTGAGCATGCATATATAAGATGTGACCAAATGTGTATGTATGAAACTGTGGGACAGGCTCTGAAGGGAGGGGTACTGATAGAGAAGGCTGAACTAGCAACCAAGTTTGGGTTAAACTACAACTCAGGGGAACGGGTGATCCGTGGTGATCCAGCATACGTGAGAGCTTCTTGTGAAGACAGCTTGAAGAGACTTGACATCGATCACATTGATCTCTATTACCAACAACGTATGGATACTCGTGTGCCAATTGAAGTCACGGTTAGACTCTTTCTCTAAGCTTTGGGTTTTGTCTTTTCAAATTTTTCTTCATATAATAACATATTTAGCGTTGTGTGAGACATTTTAGTGGTTAAGAAGTGTCATTGTGTTCCTTGGTTCTAGAGATACTGAAAAAGCGTGATTTGGTAATGACTTCATTAACTTAAAAGAGATAATTATGAAACGTTAGTTTACTTCAAAAACTAAGATGTCTTTGTGTCCTATAATGCTTTCTTCTATTTCAAAGTTATTTTCTATAACTTGTTTTCAAAAAGATGCAATCTGATATATGGAGCCGATGTTGAATGATATCAATGTTACAATATGAAAATAAACTATTTGTTCACATACATAAATAGACATGTATGATGTCTACAACTTTATCCATTTTGTTTATTGCAAGATTGGGGAGCTTAAAAAGCTTGTTGAGGAGGGAAAGATAAAATACATTGGTTTGTCTGAGGCCTCAGCTTCAACAATCAGAAGAGCACATGCAGTTCATCCAATAACTGCTGTGCAGTTGGAGTGGTCGCTATGGTCAAGAGATGTGGAGGAAGAAATAGTTCCAACTTGCAGGTGTGATTTAGTATATAAACATTATGTTTTGTTATCTATTTCTCTTTCTAGCTTTTCTGATAAAACTGTATTACTGCAGTGACATATTGTGTATCTTTATGACTTCTAATTTTTCATTATCAGAGATCTTGGTATTGGAATTGTTGCATATTGTCCTCTTGGGCGAGGGTTCTTATCATCAGGAACAAAGTTGCTTGAAAATTTGTCACAGGATGACTACCGAAAGGTTTGTGTCAAGGCATCCTATTACAAAAGTTGATATCAATTACTTATACATTTTCGTAATCAAGTCTCATGGCTCTGCTTCTGTACCTTAGGTTATTTCAATTTTTAAGCCCCTTGAATGTCTCTGTCATTCAGTAGCATCTACTTCTAGCCGTGGTTGTCTTCAGAATTTTCAATTTTAATTAGTTGTAACATTAATGACTAAATTACCAATTAATATTGTTGTTGAATTATTCATTATAATTTTCTGTAGTAACCATTAATTATACCTTCATTTTACAACAATTGTGTTTGCTAACTGAAAAAAGTTAGGATGAAGTACTCTTTGATGCACCCTAGCTAAAATCAACATAGTTGCTGCATAATTAAGCTATGTGTATGGTTGTTGCATACATTTTGACTATAGTTAAGAATAGTTGGCGTACGTTTTTCATCTTTTCTTTTCCATGTAACAGTTTGGAATTGTATGTCATAGTAATGGATTACATTGTAAATTGCTGCTAGTAAAACAATTAAGAATTCTAAATAGGACCATTTCACATGTGCTTTCCTTAAGGTGGTTTTCCAGAGGGAAATAAGTGAAGGTAGGAACAACCTTAGCCCACTGAGGACAATAAAAAATTCATGATCAACTATTTTTGTGTTTTCATGATAAGTTTAGAGCCTGGGAAATAGACATGTGGATTAAATGCAGAATATAAAATATCTATACTTCGACCCTTAGTAAAAGCCTAAAAATATGTTCCTGTGTGCACCTAAAATACATCTTCCACTAGCTGTTGAGATATCTATGAAACTTTTCTTTGCGAAAGAGTTGGCATTGATTTATTCTGTTAGTCAAAATAATGCTTGGTAATAGCAAAGATGATCACTGGTTTTTCCTAGTTAATTTAAAGGTTGCATTCTTCCTTTGTATTTTTTGTCCCTTAACTTCCCATAATTGACCTTTTCATCCTACATTGAGATCTCAACTGTGAGGAGATATTGAACAACCAAAACACAAAAACAGAAAAGAAAAGAAAGACAAGAAAGAAGAGAGCATGAATGAAACATTGGATGGAACCAACGTCTCTTGGTTCAATAGTTAAGAGTTTGATTCCCCTTAAGCAAAGTCTTGGATTTGGATCTTTGAATGAAAAAAAGAGACACTGAGAGAATTTTGCTCTCTTAAATGGGTGTTCGCGAATTGATTGGGATCCAAAGCATATTCTGGATACCATGGTCTCAGGAAAAAAAAAAAAAAAAACATTGGATGACTTGAAGAAAAGGATTGATGCATCTTTCTTTATTTCGATCCTTTGCTTCATCGAGTGCATATATCATTAACACCAGTTTCTTTATGGTACATTTGGTTTTGGCTTTACCCATAATCTTATAGGATAAAATAATTGTATGTGATCGGACACAATAGTATGACTGAACAAAAAGAATAAGAAAACTTTTAAATATATATGATTTCATAACATGCTATGGCCTGCTGCCACTTTCCTAGATATTTAGCTGTTAAGATTTTTCCTTCTTGACACGTTGTATCTTACTATAATTGTAATTAAACAAAATTTCTCTATTACCTTTTCAAATATCCATATCATTGATACCTAAGTTTAATGTTCTATGTATGTATTTAAATCTGTTGCAGTCTTTACCTAGATTCCAACCTGAAAACCTGGAGCACAATAAGACTATATTTGAGAGGGTTAGTGAAACGGCTGCAAAAAAAGGATGTACTCCATCTCAGCTTGCGTTGGCTTGGGTCCATCACCAAGGAAAAGACGTGTGCCCTATACCTGGAACCACCAAAATTGAGAACTTTAATCAAAACATTGGAGCTTTGTCTGTCAAGCTAACACCACAAGAAATGGCAGAACTTGAGTCCTTAGTTGCTGTAGATGCTGTCAAGGGTGAGAGGTATGTGGCTGGTTATCCCACATGGAAGGAATCTGATACTCCACCACTTTCTACTTGGAAAGCTTAATAATGAAGTGCTTGACTTATATTTGTGTGCCTTTGGTGTTTGCTGCTGCTATTTTAGAAACATATCATTATGGGAGGCATGTCTTCTCTTTTGAAAGGAATTTGGTTGAATAAAGCTTTCTAGTTTCTACTAGTTGTTGATGTACTGTCTTTATAAGGGGCTGGGTTTGAACTTTATTGCAGAAGACTCCATGTGTGTGTGTGTGTGTATGTCTAAATGAAAGCAGTGAAAAGAACAATGGTATGAGTTTTACTGTTACGGATCATGATTATATGCTTGGCAAATTAGCAAGTGATATTGCTTCAGTTGCATATGCTAATCTTTGAGTAAAATGGGGAGTTAGTTTTCATATTTACGCGATCTATGCATTTGTATTTCTTAAAAATATCAAAAGTTGTTATTGTCCTAATAGTTTTCAGTTTCATAATGTCATACTTAAGAAGATCAAGATCCAGAATGCTATCACAGTATCACCTGAAAAGTTAATTTTGAGTGCATCCGTTCTGCATTTTAAATTCCTATCATTTAATATTTTAGCGCATTGGCTTTGTATTTTCAACTTCCTATCATTTAAATTTTGAGGGCATCGCTTCCGCATTTTAATTTCCCGTCATTTAATTTTGAGCGCAATTGCTTCATATTTTAATTTCCTATTATTTAAGTTTTGAGCGTATCGGCTCCACAATTTACTTTCCTACCATTTAGTTTTTAGCGCATCGACTCCTCATTTTAAATTCCTATCATTTAATATTTGAGCGCATTGGCTCCATATTTTTAATTTCATATCATTTAATTTTGTAGCGTATCGGCTCCGTATTTTAATTTCCTGTCATTTAATTTTGAGCGCATACGCTCCGCATTTTAATTTCCTGTAATTTCTTATCATTTAATTTCGAGTGCATCGTCTCCACATTATACTTTCCTGTCATTTAAATTCGAGCGCATTGGCTCCGCATTTTAATTTCCTGTCATTTAATTTTGAGCACATTTGGCTCCACATTTTAGTTTACTGTCATTTAATTTAGAGAACATCAGCTCTACATTTTAATTTCACTACAAAAAAAAGTTATTTTAGCGATCGAATTTAGCGACCACACTTAATTGATCGTTAAATATGCAAATTCGATCGCTAAATATGAAAATTCGGTCATTGAATGGTTTAGCGACCACCAATCAGTTTAACAACTAGGCAATTTGCTACCACATTTGGTGGTCGCTAAATCGGTCGCTAAACCATTTAGCGGCCGAATTTCTATATTTGGCGATCGAATTTGGTGATCGCTAAACACCACTTTTTTTTGTAATGTTTTCTGTTATTTAAATTCAAGCACATCATTGACTCCATATTTTAGTTTCGTATATCATTTAAATTTGAGTGCATTGACTCTGCATTTAGTTTTGTAACACCCCCGAAAAATCCTGTATCTGTGAATAATGAATTTTATTTGCTTAAATTAGTTTATTTATTTTATTGGGTGCGTTATCATAGTCTATACACTTTTATAAGGCAAATATTATGCTATTGTTATTATTATTATTTGTTTAGAAAAATATTATTTAAGTCATTTAATTAATATGATTGAAGGAAATTATTTTCTAAATTTAATCTATTTGATTTTAGATTTGAAAATAAAATGGTTTGGATTTAATCAAAAATTTATTTTGGATTATTGATTTCCTAGGTTGATAAATTTCATCATCAATCTTTATCTTATTTCGAATTTTGAAATTTTAGATTTGTTTCTCTTTGCTTTTAGACTAAAGGGTCAAGATTTATTTCTTTTTTTGACTTAATCTCAACTATTCAATTTTCACCTATAACTACAAAGAAAAGAGAAATCCAACCCCACCCCCACCGCTGACTCTCTCTTTCTCTCTTTCTTTTTCTTTTCTTTTCTTTTCTTTTCTTTCTTCTTCCGCTGGAAACGACGTCTCTCTCTCTCTCTAAATTTTCTCTCCTTCTCTCTTCATTTCCGACCAACTCCGGCCACCTCTCCCAAAACCAAAATCATAGAAATGTTCCCTTCTCCTCTACAATTCTAACCAAACATTTTTCCAAACAGAGAAAGTTGACGACGGGGCCACCGCCACTGTTTGGGCGTTTTTCGGCCACCGTCCGACCACCTTTCGCCAAACCAACCTTGTAACTTTACTTTCCTCACCTTCCTCTACATTTCTAGCCCAACATTTTTGCAAACGGACAACGTTGACGGCGGAGCCACCGTAGAACCGCCACTGTTTTGGGGTTTTCCGGCCACCGTTTGGCCTCCCTTTCCAGAAATGAACCAACCACGTGGAAGGCGGCATCTTCCTCCACGTTTTGGACCAAGCACCGCCACTGCCACCGTCGGAGCCACCGTGCGCCGCCACCGTGCGCCACCGCCGGGACCGCCGGAGCTGCTCTTTCTTCCTCCTGGGTAAAAATCCTCCATTCATTTATCTTGGTTTTTGATTTCATGAGGAACCCTAACCCTAAATCCCCAATTTAAAACCCTAGCATTTTAATTTCATGCTTTAAATGTGAAATTGATTATGTTTTTATGCAATTGGGTATATCAATTTCAAGTTCCCTATGTCAATTGTTCAAATCCCCCTTTGAATTCGGATTTCCCCAATTTCACTAAATCCCTAAATCTTTATCTTACTATAATCATGAAATTAGTTCTGTTTTAGTGCAATTAGGGTAGTTAATTAATGATTTCCGAAGTTAATTTTATATTTCCGTGACCAAATTGATTTTTCCCAAATTGATTTTATTGGAAAAGTAATTTGATTGGACTAAGTAAAATATTTAAAATCATTAGATTATGTTTTTAAAGTATGATTAGTTAATTGATATGTTATTGGGATGCTGAATGTGTTTGGATGTTATCTCTTGGTTTTTGGGTTGTGGCTGTACTTACTTGGGGGAGCTGGATATGCATTCTTGGAGTTGTTGTGGAGTTGGGACGTCTATGCCACCTTCAGCCCTTGATGCTTGGAGTTGCTCATCAAAGAGACTTCATTTAAGGTAAGGGGATAAACATGAGGAACTCCATTTCCGACAGCTATGTGCTGCATCGATGTTTGTATTGTATTTAAATACTCTGTATCTGATTGTTGGTTGATTTCTTGGTTTACTGCTGTTGATTTGAGTATGTGTGATATAACTGCTGATATATTTGAATACATGCCATAATTGGTGAATAATTATATGGATGTATCGTGTGCCCTGCTGTGGGATTAAGGCATCAGAGGACCTAATTTTGATTAGGATCCGACATCGTGTAACTTAAAAACTTTAAAAGCCCGAAATGCTAAATTGAGAAAATAAATATGTTTTATTGTTTCTCAGTTTAATTTAAGAGAAAATACATGAATTATCTCTTTAGAAATAAAATATTTTGAAATAAAATATAATGAACAGCTTCTTTTAAGGAAAATCAACTTAAATGAGCAAAGTTGTGAAAATGTGGTTTTTAATAATGAAAAACGATGTTTTTAAATTAAATAGGGCGTTAGAGACCTTTATTAGTCTCTAAAGTAATAAAGTTAACCATTTGAGGAAAAACGCTTGAGAAATGTGATTTTCAAAATTTATTGGTTTTATTCAAGGAAAAAGGTTTTTACAAGCTTTGTTTTAAGGTTTGTGTTTTACTGAAAAACAACGAAAGAAAAAGAAATAGTCTGTGGACTACATTTTGTTTTATAGAAAACCGATCTCGATGACTTTGTTTAAGTATCAGAGATTTGGATTTTTGATTTTCGAGTTTTCAAGAAAAGTGGTTTTAAAAGCTTAGAAACTAGAAACCGAGACGTCGGGGTTCTAGGGTTCTGCAGAACACGTGGATCAAGGATCCGTGTTAATTGTGATCCTGTCGGCTTAAGGACGATCTTTGTGGTCCTGTAAGCTTGAGGATGTTTTTATATCTTGAATCCGGCATCCTTGACTGGTGCATCGGTTAGGGGTATTGGGATTTAAGTTGTTTTTGGGCTAAGTGTCCTGTTTTGAGAAAAGGTGTTTTTGAGGCTTAAAGAGTCTAAGACATTATGGTGGTTGTTAGCGTTGATGCTACAACGAGGAAATATTGATGCGACAAAGATCAATTATCGGAAACTAGATAGTTTTCTCATGCATTAAATGCGGGGCAGACGTGCCGTGAAACGGGGGACCTTGATAAGCAAAGAGAACCTGAGATGACTTATTTGTCATGACATTGTGCCTTGATGGACAATGGTGTCATACGTGTTCTGGGAACGTATTGTGCCTTGAGTTGGACAATATAGTATGACCGTATTCTTGTGGAGTACTTCTGATTGCGCCCCCATGTGAGAATCGCGTAGTGTCATGGGATTCAAAGTACTCGTTTCTGGGCCAAATATTGGTGTTAATCTTTAGAGCCTGATCAGCTCATTGCGAATGGTGATGGGATTTCCGGAAATCTAGTTTGAATATTAGTTGAGATATATGGAAGTGCCATGCATACGTTTAGAGGATAACGTTGATTGTGGGGTACGAAGCCCTTGTGCCTTTACTGGTATTAGTGCTTGATTATACATGCTATACTATCTGATGTATGATGATTTGAATGAGTTATATTATATGAATCTGTTGTTTTGGATTGGGCATATAGTTGTCGTTTATGGATTTATATATTGGTTTCTCACCCTTGCCTGTACATGTTGGACACCCTGTGTGTTTTTGGATATATGTACAGATGTTTTGTTAACAGTCTTCTAAATCACTCTGGGACCCTCTAGCTTGAGTGCTTGAGGTTGACGACGAAGAGGTATAGTTTGTTGACAACGAGACCCAGTCTCATTGGTACGACTTATGTTAGACAGTAAGTTTTATTGTCCATAGAATTCTTTTGTCAGACCAGCTCTTAAGATTTATAAATGTGTAAGTTCAGTCTTCCGACTGTGACTTTGAGTGTTGTGCATTGAGAGATTCGAAGTATGTATGCCTAATGACAGAACTAGAATTATTGTCATATATGATGAGTTTCATTTTGTTTCCTTGGATTGTTAAAGCTTTTCTTTTGGTATCAGATTTTCGCAATTACTATAGAGTTATTTTCGAAAAAGTCTTGTGTTAATAAGGGTAAATGGATATTTTGGGTTACAAAAGTGACACCCGGAGGAGAGGGGTGTTACAAGTTTCCTGTCACTTAAATTCGAGCGCATCGGTTTCACATTTTAATTTTCTATCATTTAATTTTGAGCCCATTGACTCTGTATTTTAATTCTGTCATTTAAATTTTGAACGCATCGATTCTGCATTTTAATTTCCTATCATTTAATTTTAAGCGCATTGACTCTACATTTTAATTTCAAGCTCTAAGGCTCATTGCATCTGTTTTCTGTCAGTTAATTTTAAAGCACGTAAGTTTTCAATTTTGGTTAACACCATGCAAGCATGGCATTATTGAATAAAAATGGAAAGATTAAAAAAAATAGTCTAAAGAAAAAATCAATTTTTGTATTTTTATAAAAGATGGTTCACATTACTTCTGCATTAAATTATAAAAGATGGTTTCAAGTAGTCAAAACCGTATAAGATTTTTAATTTCATATATTTTGATTCACATCATCTCATATATATAAATTTTTAGGTCTGATAAAAAAAATATCTATAATTTTTTGGATTTAATTAATGTATTATCAGTGTAAAGATTTTTACACTGTCAACCAATTATAAATTATCACATTATTAAAAATATTTTACTTTTAACTATATTAAAAGTTATAAGATGATATGTAATTTTTTGACAATGTAAAAATTTTACAGTGTATCAAAATTAAAATATATTTTTATTATCCAGTTATATATAATTTTATCCTTTTTTATATACTTCTATTCTAATCTTATCACATAAACAAATATAAAACTATTTTTGTCTTGGGTTTTTTTAAGAAAAAAATTAGATTAAACATATATTTTTATTATCCAGTTATATATAATTTTATCCTTTTTTATATGCTTCTATTCTAATCTTATCACATAAACAAATATAAAACTATTTTTATTTGTTTTTTTTAAAAAAATTATGGATTCTTGGCAATAACTTTGCAACGTGAAACACATCAAAGCACAAAAGACTTTCGAAGGTGATGGATGATCTTAAATTTATTGAGTATTGTGTAAAATGATGGATGATCAAAATCCTGCAGTTATAGAATCCTACGGTTGCTGGGGTTACAATAATTTTCACTATTAGATTTATTTTCACTCTTCTTTATTATTGTTGATTTATTTTTTTCAAAAATTAAAAAAAAAATAAAAATAGAGAAAGAAAAAGATGGTTGACCGAACTAATCCAATTCCAAACTTTTAAAAGATCAGGAGGATTTTGCCAATATTTTTTTTAGTGCTAGCACGTCTAACGTTCTTATCATACTTTCGTGAGTCTTTATTATAAACAAATAAATTTTAAATTTTTTGATCAAATATATAAATAAATTTTAATTACTTTTATTCTATTTAATGATATTATTTTTAAAATATCTTTCATTTAATATCAATTTTACGTTTTCAATAATTTAATATAGGATATATTTAATAAAAATTAAAATTTTTTATAAAAATTACTATAAATAATACACTTAATTTTTTAATAATATTAAATAAAATTAATCATCATCATTTAAATTTTATTTATAATTGACACAGGTAATACTTGACCAAAATAGATAAGAGGAATGAATTTCACAAGAAGATAAGCATTGTTTATTAACCTTGAATTAGTGATTGACAATTTGACATGACGGTTGAGGTGCTGCGCCTTTTGAATACAGATATTTAGGGGCGGCATTGTTTATTAATCATTATTGTGGTCATAATCAATGTGTTATTCCATGGTATCCAATGATATCATACCTTTTTCTATCGGTGATAATGAGAACTTAATTTCTGTGATATTAATAATATTCAATTAATTAAGATGATGTATCATGATTGAATAAAATGTATTCAAATTCTGTATTTTTTAAAGATAACATAACATTTTATATTCTTTTTCATTAAGCATTGTTTATTGAAGAATGCTAATAAATGCCTTAAATACACTAAATACATTTGTTAAGAAAGTAAAAAAAAAAATTTATTAAAAATTAATATATTTAATATTTAAAGATATTATATATTTAATTTTTTAATAAAAACTTATTTTGAGAACACTTGTTATCATGAGGTTGTTGATTAACCTTGAATTAGTGGTTGATAATACATACAGTCAAGGGGCGGCGCCTTTTGAATACAGACACTTAGGGGCACCAACTTTTGATGTTATTAAATTAAATAGTTATAGTGATAGTGCTAGGAAGGAAAAATGTCACTTTCGAGTAGTGGCCACTCCCCAATCATCGTATTATTTATACTTCAGTTAAACACTTAAACTTTTTACGTGTATTTTTTGTTATTATATATTACATAAGAGGTAGGACTCGTAATTGGAGATTCATTCAGGTAAACCCAGTAGATTAGAACCTGTTTTGTGGTTACTGATACTGGGAGCACATCACAACACATCAATGGCCAAAGTGGGTAGAATGAAGCTTGGGTCACAAGGCTTGGAAGTGTCCTTGCAGGGACTTGGCTGCATGGGTATGTCTGGTGCCTATGGCCCTCCTAAGCCAGAACTTGACATGATCGCTCTTATCCACCATGCCATCGAAAGCGGTGTCACGTTTCTTGACACCTCTGATATCTATGGCCCTCACACTAACGAAATCCTTGTTGGAAAGGTTCCAACTTTAATTTCGATTCTACTACCCTTTTCTATTTTCTTTTGATTTGTGTTGTTTGATATGAAAGTTTTCGGTTGGAATTACAAATCAATTTTCTTTAGCATATGCTTTTTTTCAAGACCTTTTGAATAAAGGTAAGTTGAATTAAGAGTTTATTATTTAATCGAAGAGTTTAATTCTAATGCACTCTAAAATTGATTAGGTCATCAACTACATCACTGTGTCAATATATTTGTGATTAGTTAGTATAAGAATCAAACATCATGAAAATCCGTGATTGGGTGATACTCCTTTTGTTTCATTTCTTTAGTCTCTTTAATAATTTGTTTTTGTTTCAAAACAATTGAAGTTTTATAAACCCAAGATATAATTTCCTCATTTTTTTCATATATACCCTCAATTGAGCTTTACGTCTTTCTAGCTTATGTTTCTCGATTGAATTCTTCACTGGATTCCAAGTAAAATATATAAATAAAGCATTTAAAATAAGTTTCTCCTTTAAAATAAATTGGTTTCTAGAATAAGGATATTTTTGTACATTTACACACTTATTAATGATTTCTTAATTTGTGTGTAGAATGTTAAAAAGACTAAAGAAATGGAACGGAGAGAGTAGTATAGAAAAGTTTGTGCATCACAATTAAATGCTTAAATGAATAGTTGCAAAGATAACAAAATTATATAATCTATCAAATTGAGCATGCATATGATATGTGTATGCGTGAAACTGTGAGGATAGGCTCTGAAGGGAGGGGTGAGAGAGAAGGTTGAACTGGCAACCAAGTTTGGGGCCAAATACAACTCAGGGGTACCGGAGATTCATGGTGATCCAGCATACGTGAGAGCTTCTTGTGAGGGCAGCTTGAAGAGACTTGATATCGATTGCATTGATCTCTATTATCAACATCGTATTGATACTCGTGTGCCAATTGAAGTCACGGTTAGACTCTTTCCCTATGCTTTGGGTTTTGTCTTTGAAAAAATTTCTTTATATTATGACATATTTAGCAATATTGTGTGGGACATTCTAGTGGTTAAGAAGTGTCACTATGTTCCTTGGTTCCGAAGATAATGAAAAAGTATGATATGGTAATGGCTTCATTAACTTAAAAAGATATGTATGATGTCTGAAATTTTATTTTTATTGAAAGATTGGGGAACTTAAAAAACTTGTTGAGGAGGGAAAAATAAAATACATTGGTCTGTCTGAGGCCTCAGCTTCAACCATCAGAAGAGCACATGCAATTCATCCAATAACAGCGGTGCAGTTGGAGTGGTCGCTATGGTCAAGAGATGTCGAGGAAGAAATAGTTCCAACTTGCAGGTGTGATTTAATATATAAACATTATGTTTTGTTATCTACCATTCTCTTTTTGGCTTTTATGATAAAACTGCATTATTACAATGATATAATCTGTAACTTCTAATTTTTCATTATCAGGGAACTTGGCATTGGAATTGTTGCATATAGTCCTCTTGGGCGAGGGTTCTTATCATCAGGAACAAAGTTGCTTGAAAATTTGTCACACGATGACTTCCGGCAGGTTTGTGTCAAGGCATCCCATTACATAAGTTCATATCAATTACTTGTGCATTTTCATAACATTGGATGACTTGAAGAAAAGGATTGATGCATCTTTCCTTATTTGGATCCTTTGTTTCGTGGCATGCATATATCATTAACACCAGTTTCTTTGTGGTACATTTGGTTTTGTCTTAACACATATTCTTATGGCATTATATAATTTTATATTATTGGACTGCACAATAATGTGACTGAAAAAAAAAAAAAAAAAAGAATAAGAATTTTTTTGAAATATATATGATTTCATAACATGCTATGGCCTGTTGCTGTTTCCCTAGATCCAGGTGTTAGGATTTTTCCTTCCTAACACATGGTACTTTGCTATATTTGTAATTCATAATATTGCCTTATTATCTTTTTAAATGTCCATATCATTGATACCTAAATATAATGTTTAGTGTATGTATTTAAATCTGTTGCAGTCTCTGCCTAGATTCCAACCTGAAAACCTGGAGCACAATAAGACTATATTTGAGAGGGTTAATGAAATGGCTGCAAAGAAGGGATGTACTTCATCTCAGCTTGCGTTAGCTTGGGTCCATCACCAAGGAAAAGATGTGTGCCCCATACCTGGAACGACCAAAATTGAGAACTTTAATCAAAACATTGGGGCTTTGTCAGTCAAACTAACACCTGAAGAAATGACAGAACTTAGGTCCTTAGCTGCTGCAGATGCTGTCAAGGGTGATAGGTATGGGAGTGTTTTATACACATGGAAGGAATCTGATACTCCACCACTTTCTTCTTGGAAAGCTTAATAATGAAGTGATTGGCCTATAATTGTGTACCTTTGGTGTTTGCTGATGCTACCTCAAGAAACAGATCAATATGGGAGGAATGCCTTCTCTTTTGAAAGGAATTTGTTGGTTGTATAAACCTTTCTAGTTTTTACTAACTATTGATGTGTATTTTTTAGGGGTTTGTACTTTACTGCATAAGACTCCATATATGTGTGTACGTGTGTCTAAATAAAAGCACTTGAAAAGAACAATGACATGAGTTTTACTGGTAAGAATCATGATTAAAATTGTTTGGAAAATTAGCAAGTAATACATCTTGCTTCAATTGCATATGCTAATCTTAGAGTAAAGAAGGAATGAGTTTTCATATCTACACGATCTGTGGATTTGGATTTCTTGAAAATCTGAACAGTTGTATTTGTCCTAACAGATTTCAGTTTCACACTATTATACTTACGAAGACCAAGATCCAGAATACTATCAGACGTCTATCACTAAAAAACTTAAATTGACTTTATTATCTATTTGTAACATTCTATTGAGGCTTCTATTCTAGTATACAAATTCATCTTTAAATTTTGGAAAAGTTCGGACTTTTTCTTAAATGTAACTTTTCTTTAAATTTCAGTTAGCTAAAATTTTGGTATTTGTCAACTTATATACTTAATTAGATGATTCTTGACATAAGTTACAACTTTTCAATATGTAGCTTATGTTTCAAGCCATGTTTTAAAAATCGGTTCAACCGGACCGATTCGATCGGTTGGACCGTCAATCGGTATCCTCTTCAGTTTTGGTCGGACTAGAGAATCAGGAAAGCGGTCTGACCACGCAAAGTCAACCAAAACTCGGTTCAACCAGTCTAAAATCAGTTAAAACAACGTAAAAACGGTTTTACAAACCAGACGGTTCATTATTTTAAATTTTTTTTTTTAAAAAAAAAATAGAATGTACTTTAGAATTTTGGTTCGATTTGTTTGGAGGCTCTAGGACTTTAGTGATTAATATCTGATGGGCTCCGATAAGTGTAATGGATCGAAGCAAATAATAATAAAACGGTGAGAAACCGAGTATCGAACTCAACGATTGGAAGACCAAATATCACTTCGCAAAATCAACAACTTTTTAGACTTCAATAAATTGGTTTGAAAGGAAGATAAAGAAACACTGAAAGAAAATAAATATTTTTGAGTTTTTAAACTAATTAATTAGAAAACAAAAATGAAATGATGAACAAACAATGAAAGAAAACTCTAGGGATTCAATTTCACTAACGCGATAAATATTGATTCCTCATAGACAAGGAATTCTAATCCCACTTAGTTTGGTTTAATTATGTCAATTCTTCCTAATCTCTTAATCAACTTCTAATGTCAACCAAGATTTCTAATTTGTTCTAATGTCCCTCGAGCACGCTAGAACACATCACTTGATATCTAGTCAACTATATCTCTATGATGATTATTTATCAAATAATTTATTAAGATTTGTGATTCTTTATTGCAGTTGCGTAAGGCTTCTATCTTCTTTTGATTTCAAGTTACCCTATGGTTTTATCTCAATACCCTGACATATAAATTTCCTCTCGGTCTCATTATAATTAGCCTAATATCTAATTGGTAATCAAGCAATTAGAAGCATTAAGATTGAAAATAAAACACAAATAGAAGAAAATAAGAAATTAAGAAAAACAGAAATAAAATTATCAAGCCGTCATAGCGCGATTACATTATCATCCTATAAAAAGGGATTTAGTTCATCATAAGAAAGAAGAAGAAATAAAAATAAAAACTAAAATTGTGAAGAATTCTCAAAATGATGGTTTTATCTCAATACTCTGACACATAAATTTCCTCTCGGTCTCATTATAATTAGCCTATTATCTAATTGGTGATTAAGCAATTAGAAGCTTTAAGAACGAAAATAAAACACAAATAAAAGAAAATAAGAAATTAAGAAAAACTGAAATAAAATTATCAAGCCAGCATAACGTGATTATATTATCATCCTATAAAAAGGGATTTAGTTCATCATAAGAAAGAAAAAGAAATAAAAATAAAAACTAAAATTGTAAAGAATTCTCAAAATGGTCATCTTTTGCGGTACTGTGGTACTTCTTATGGGCATTGTCCAAAACTAATTCGTTACCTCCGTCAAAGTAGGCTGCGTGAATCTCGTTCACGCTATCTTGCACCACTGTCCTCTAAACCTCGTTGACGCTGATCTATATTGCACATAGTTGCAGCTCCTCTTCTTTTATCCCATTCAATTTGCACGTGGGCCTGAAGCTTTCATTCTCTCCTTTTCAATTTCATTGCCTAATACCAAATAAAAGCTACCCGAGCACCACTAGCAATTCAATAGTCAAATTGCAAATTAAATTGAAACAAACTCACGTACATGCATCTTCTTCCATTTGGAAGTGGGCCTACATCAATTTAATAGCCAATTCACCGACTGAATTGAAAAAAAATACAATTGAAACAAATTCTTTTAAGTGCATCTTCAAGTTAAAAAAAACCCAATCTCCTTTTTCTTCCTTCTTGATATCTCCTTAAAAATCACAAAATATGAAATATAAGGAAACACTAATTAAAATCAAAATAAAAGTGATAAAATAAAAAAATTAAATCTAAATAATAAAATAGACTAACAAAGTCAAATTTAGATAAAGTCAAGCATTCAACTTAACTTAATTATCGAAATCCATTCTAAAACAATAGATAAAACATGATAAGATAGTGGATTATCAATATCTACTCAATATACATGTCAGCATGAGCTGTATGATACTACAATTAATAGAATATTCTTGCTGTAAATGCTAATTGATGCTGTAGCTAATTGTAGGGATTTGATTAGTTGACTGATCTTGTGTATTAAAGGTAGGAATATTTATTTTCCCTAAAGATAGGACATTTCCTGTTTTATGTAAAGTAAATTGTATCTATATAAACCCCTTTCTGGGAGATGAAATATACAATAGAAATTGAGGTACTATTATCTTACATGGTATCAGAGCAGGACTGATCCTGCCTGTAGCAAAATCGAATAAAACGCCGTAGCTCTTTTTTTTTTTTTTTTTTTTTGTGCAAACCCTTGTTTTTCCCTCATCAGCAAAAAAAAATCCATGGCAGACCCAAACTCACCAAACAGCCCAAACTCACCTAAAACAACCCACTCATCCACCGAAACACCAAAACTCACCCAAGTAGCCCCACCGCCTTCGATTATCGTTCACCAGGAAAGTTCTGTGTTCCCAAACAGTGTCACACTGGATGAAACCAATTACCCATTATGGTCCCAACTCATGGAGATGCGTATTGGTGCTCGCAACAAAGCTGGGTACCTCACCGGAGAAACCAAAAAACCGGCACCCGGAGATTCGAATCTTGGATCATGGATTACCGAAAATCACAAAGTGAAAAGCTGGCTTATTGACTCAATGAGTCCGTCACTACTGCAGCGATTTATTCGCCTTCCCACTGCACATGAAATTTGGGATGCCGTTTCGAAAACCTTCTATGACGGATCAGACGAAACTTGCCTCTTCGAATTGAATCAGCGGTCTTTTTCGACCAAACAACATGGTCGACCGTTATCTACTTATTATAATGAGCTTGTTGCCATTTTTCAGGAAATTGATCACAGGACTGTTTCTCAAGAAGGAACTGTTGAAGGGGTGGTCCAGCTGCACTCCGCAATGGCGAGGCTTCGAGTCCATATTTTTTTGAGTGGCCTTGACTCTGATTTTGATCAGGTTCGTGGGGAAATTTTACGGAAGGACCCAAAACTTGACTTAGAGAGTACTTACGCGTATGTCAGGCGAGAATATCAGCAAAGACAAACAATGGGAGGCCCTCGTCCAATCTCTGAGAACTCTGCTATGCTAGCCAATCAAACTCGACAGTTTGGTTCTTCAAAGAATCGAAACAGTACTCAATCAACTGGAAAGTCTAGCGGCTTGGTCTGTACTCACTGTGGTGAAGCAGGTCATTCAAAACAACGATGTTATGAGATCATCGGTTATCCTGACTGGTGGGATTTCACAAAGAAACCCAGAAAGAAGCCTGCAGGGAAAGCGATGGTGACCTCTACACAGGAAAGCCTATCACATCCTACAGCAAACGTTGCTCAATCAGGTATTGTTGGTAAGGCACATGTATTCTCTGCAAACTCTAAGAATAATACTTGGATTATTGATACAGGTGCATCTGATCATATGACTAGTGACTCTGGTCAGTTACAATCTGTTTCTCCCTCCCTTCAAACCATTATGTCCACTGCTAATGGTAGTACCTCCCCTATCACGGGTGTAGGGTCTATTATCTTATCTGAAAATCTTACATTAGATACTGTCCTTGTTGTCCCATCCCTTGAATGTAATCTATTGTCTGTTAGCCAAATAACCACCTCTCTTTCTTGCACTGTAACCTTTTGGCCAACACATTGTGTTTTTCAGGACATTTTGACTCGGAAGATTCTTGGTTATGGTATTAAGCGGGGCAAACTCTACTATTTGGAACCGACAGTTGGTGTGGGACCAAAATTCAGTCAAGCAAACAAGGCTTGTAGCGAGGATAGAGCAAAAGAAGCTATTTGGTTATGGCACCGAAGATTAGGACATCTTTCTTTTGGTTACCTGAAAAAATTACAGCCACATTTGTTTTCTGTTTTGAATGATTCAGATTTTCATTGTGACACTTGTGAATTGGCTAAGAGCCATCGTGTTCCTTATTTACCAAGTTTGAATAAAAGTTCAGAACCTTTTGCAGTTATCCATTCTGATGTATGGGGTCCTACAAAGGTCCCCTCTCTTTCTCACGCTCGTTACTTTGTTACATTTATTGATGAATGCACCAGAATGACTTGGGTGTCTCTACTTCACCAGAAAAGTGATGTCTATGCAGCATTTCGGGACTTTCATAACATGGTTGGCACTCAATATCAGAAACAGATTCGGGTTTTGCAATCTGATAACGGTACTGAATTTGTCAATACACCCTTTTCCAAGTTCCTCCATCAATATGGGATTCGACATCAAACTTCTTGTAGCTATACTCCGCAACAAAATGGATTAGCGGAGAGAAAGAATAGACAACTTCTAGAAGTTGTTCGTGCCTCTCTCTTTGGCACGAATATGCCACGGTTCTATTGGGGTGAAGCTGTGAAATCTGCTGCATATCTTATCAATCGGATCCCTTCACGAGTCCTAAATTTTGAAACTCCTCTGTTCAAGATGCATTCTTTACTCTCGGTGCCTCATCTCCCAAATCTTGAGCCACGAGTCTTTGGTTGTACCGTTTATGTACATATTCCTAAGTCTCAGCGTAATAAACTTGACCCATGTGCAAAACGATGTGTTTTTGTTGGCTACTCTGATTTTAAAAAGGGATATAGGTGCTATGACCCTGCAACGAAGAAGTTACACGTGACTTTGGATGCTTCTTTTCATGAATCTGAACCTTATTATTCCAGGGGAGTTCCTAGACCTTCTCTTCAGGGGGAGAGCTCTAGGGAAGAGAATGTGTTACAAGAAAGAGGAGGAGGAGATGAACTTAAAGAGTTAGAAGAACTAAATGAGTTTTTTGATCACAAAATTGAAACAAGTTGCGACAGAACAAGCTGCGATAGACTTGCTGAAAATCTTCCTCAAAATGAGCCAGATACCCCTATCAGATCAGAATCAGGGTCTGTAGAGTTGCCCATGCTTTCACCATCAACTATAGAATCAACCCAAAATGATCTACCACAGGTAATTTCAAATCCTTTTGTTGATAAACCCTGTGAAACACTTGCTCCTATAGAAGATATAGCCCCCAGATACCCACAAAGATTAAATAAAGGAATCCCAAAGAAACAATATGAACCTGATCCCAAAGCAAAAATTAAATACCCTATTGGTAACCATGTGTCGTCACATAGATTATCTGAATCATATGCACTTACTGTTAATCATCTATCCAATGTTATTATTCCTAGTAGTGTGCAGGATGCATTGTTGGATCCAAAGTGGAAGAAGGCAATGAATGAAGAAATGGAAGCTCTACAAAGGAATGCCACTTGGGAGCTTGTTCCATTACCTGAAGGAAAGAAGACGGTCGGATGTAGATGGGTGTTCACTGTGAAACTCAAAGCTGATGGTAGTATTGACAGATATAAAGCAAGGTTAGTCGCAAAGGGGTATACGCAGAAGTATGGGGTTGATTACCAAGAGACTTTCGCACCTGTTGCCAAGATCAATACAATTCGCATCCTTATATCTATTGCAGCAAATCGGGATTGGCCTTTGCAACAATTTGATGTTAAGAATGCGTTCCTTAACGGAGATCTAGAGGAAGAGGTATATATGGATTTGCCTCCTGGAGCTAAGCGCAGTACTTCATTTAAAAAGGAAGTGTGTAAGTTGAACAAGTCCTTGTATGGACTAAAACAGTCCCCTAGAGCCTGGTTTGGAAGGTTCTCCTCCGCCATGAAGAATTTTGGATATAAGCAAAGTAATTCAGACCATACTTTGTTTATAAAACATAAAGAAGGGAAGGTAACAATCTTAATTGTATATGTTGATGATATGATTGTGACTGGGGATGATCCTTGTGAAATAAAAGCATTACAAGAGTATTTGGCTGCTGAATTTGAAATGAAGGACTTGGGGCAACTTAAATATTTTTTGGGAATTGAGGTAGCAAGATCAAAACAAGGAATTGTTCTCTCACAGCGAAAATATGTGCTAGATCTTTTAACTGAGACTGGTATGCTTGCTTGTAAACCAGCTGAAACGCCCATAGAAATGAATCATAAGCTTGGAATCTTCCCTCACCAAGTCCCTACGGACAAGGATCGTTATCAGCGGTTGGTTGGAAGACTAATCTATCTGTCACACGCACGACCAGATATAGCTTATGCTGTAAGTGTCGTAAGCCAATTCATGCATTCACCAAGTGAAGAGCATATGAATGCTGTTTATCGGATCTTACGGTATTTGAAGAATGCTCCAGGCAAAGGACTATTGTTCTCAAAAAATAGTGCCTCTAACATTGAAGGATATACAGATTCTGATTGGGCAGGTGATCAAACGACTAGAAGATCTGCATCAGGATATTTTACTTTCGTGGAAGGTAACCTTGTTACTTGGAGAAGCAAGAAGCAGAAGGTTGTGGCAAGATCAAGTGCAGAAGCTGAATTCCGAGGTATGGCATATGGCGTGTGTGAATTGTTGTGGATTAAGAATGTTCTAAAAGACTTAGGAATCAAGTCTGCAGAACCTATGAACCTTTATTGTGATAATAAGGCAGCCATTGAAATTGCGCAAAATCCGGTACAGCATGATCGCACCAAACATGTTGAAGTTGATCGTCACTTCATAAAGGAGAACCTCGACCAAAAGATTATACGGTTTCCCTTTGTCCATTCAGAAAGCCAATTAGCTGATGTGCTCACAAAGGCTGTTTCAGCAAAAGCGTTCCATGGTGCAATTGACAAGTTGGGCATGATAGATATCTATGCTCCAACTTGAGGGGGAGTGTCAGCATGAGCTGTATGATACTACAATTAATAGAATATTCTTGCTGTAAATGCTAATTGATGCTGTAGCTAATTGTAAGGATTTGATTAGTTGACTGATCTTGTGTATTAAAGGTAGGAATATTTATTTTCCCTAAAGATAGGACATTTCCTCTTTTATGTAAAGTAAATTGTATCTATATAAACCCCTTTCTGGGAGATGAAATATACAATAGAAATTGAGGTACTATTATCTTACAATACATCTCTCGTTAATTATCTTAGTCAATTAGGACATATTATTTCAGCAAAAACATACTCCTAACTTAATGTGTGTATATATAAATATCGGTTCGACCATCGATTAAATCGGTTGAATTGATTGAACTTTGAACCGCTCTCCTTTTCAATCTTTCAATTGGATCGATTTTTAAAATATTGGTTTCAAGTTTCAACACGAAGACCGTAAACTTACATAATTATACCAGGTAGTCTTATATTTTCTCTGCATTCAATATTTTTTGTTGAATATTCCTACTAGTTTGATAGTTTTAGTTAAATACATAATAGAATGTAGGTTTTGTTGATGACAGAATTTTCATGGCCACCCGTGTGATTTTCTAGGAAAAAATAGCAAAATTAGTCTTTTAGTAACGTCATTCGTTACATCAGTAACCTATAACAAAATTATTTAAATAAAACATAGTGAAATGAAATATTTTCATAATATAATACTTTATTTAGTAATAATAATCTCAAAATAGTCTTTACATTAATAATTCCTTAAATGCTGAAATAAATGAGTAAACCAAAAACTCTTAAAACAAGGCACCTACTAAAACCCAAACGAATAAAATAGAATAATCCAAGGTCTTAGTTGCAAACGGCTCCAGTACATAATAGATACCGACCAAAATAACAATAATACTAAGAAGAATCGCTAGCCTTCAAGCCTCCTCGGTCTTAGGAATGTCGTACATGTGCTATGAAAATAACACTACTAATGAGATGAGAATCTTAGTGAATAAAAACAATTATAAAATAGTTTCTCTAAAGTGTTATTCTCAGCCGGTGCAGTAACCGGAAAAACAACCATTGTACCTGCTCTTTTCGAAAATAATATATTTTCTATAATAACAATAATATAAATACTTCAATACAACATATCACAAAATCCAATATTTAAACAAATATCATTTAACTCATGCATTCAATATGTCAGACATAAACACACAACAGTGACGTCTCATTGCCTACCCTTATTCATAAGACGTGTTTTGACCTCACCTACAATAGTGAAGTTTCTCTTGCAATCCCCTGCAATGGTGGTATTTTTTGACATCCCTACTGTGGTAATGTTTCTCATTTCAATACCCCTACAATAGTGGTATATTTCGACATCTTTACTGTGGTGATGTTTCTCATTTCGATACCCGTACCATGAGATATTTCTCAATTACAATACCCCTACAATGGTGGTATTTCCTCAACCCTTAATACCCCTTCTGTGGTAGTATTAAGCACATGCCAAGCAAATAAACAAAGTCATTCTATGTATGGCAACAATACATGGCATATCAATCGCATTTCATAACACATATCATATATGTCAAATAGTGTCATGCCAATCCAACCATCAGGTAATTCATACTTTCACATAGAATGCATAATCATTCATGGCATTCATATCATAAAAATCTCGAATTAAACATTAATTTCGTTTTTGTACAAAACCCCCATTTTCAGAAAATAAGATTTGACCAAATATGCATTTTTTTCATTGAAATTTCACCATAAATCTTTAGATAAAACAAGCCCATTTTCCCAAAATCGTTTGCACCATGAGAGGGTGAGAAAAGATCGTTTTTACTCACCTCTTGAAGACCTCCAAGAATCTCCAAGCGTCTCCCACGAACAAAAGTCCAAGAAATCTCCTCTTTCTTCTCTCCCTATGCCCCTTCTTATCCAAGATCTCCTTCCCCAAGCTCATGAATCCTCCAAGTTAAGCAAGAGAGTGTTTTAGGGTGTAAAAGGGTTTCTAGCCGCATTAGGATGTTATTAGGATTGTATTTATATAGAGTTACCCATGTTTCCTCATTTTAAAAATTTGTTTTCTCGTGTTCTGTCATCTAGCACGGGCGTGCTCGTATCCAACACGGCCGTGCTCCCTGTTAAGAGCAAGGTCGTGCTCAGATGAGCAAGGGCGTGCTCATCAGCATCAAAACTCGTATGTTTTCGACACGATCGTGCTCCCCTTGAGCACGGTCGTCCTCCAAAGCGTCAAAATTGTCCGTTTTCCAATACGAGCGTGTTTGCATTGAGCACGACGCGGCTCAAACCGTGCTCCTTCAGCACGGGCGTGCCAAACATGAGCACGAGCATACTCCTTCTACTATGACTGATTTTTAACTTAAAACTTCTTCTTGTTATTCTTCTTGTTATTATACTACCCTTAAGGATCGAAATCATCAATTTTAAGCCCCCAAAACTTTATTAATTTTATTTGCTAACGTTAATACTTATTTATATTTTTATTTATTTCTTGGGATGTTACACTTTTGGTCCTTTATCTTCATTGTTTTGTTCAATTTGATCTCTTAACTTTTTTTTTTTTGTAACAAATAAGTCCCCTACATTTACAAACATTAGCAACATTTGCCTAAAATCTTTGTCCAACACCGTTACAAACGGTCCGACATGTCTCTTAAGTCTAGAACGAGATCCCCTACACGATGCCATTTTGGCAACTTGACATGCCCACGTGACATCTTCTTCCCAATGCTTGGGGTTTCCAAACCTAAAACCAAAAAATTGTAGGCTGAAATTGAGGATTCTGAATACATGACTCATTGACAAAATGGTGGTATAATCTTGGAAAATGGAAGCACAAACAAGTTGATTTGTGTTGCTGCTGAGTCTCATACAGAATATGAATCCAATATAGAGATGCCACACCAAGGTACTGAGGCGGAGGATTTGAAACAGGGTGTCTCGGGATATGAATTTAGAGATGACAAGGATGAAGAACAGCTGAATGCGTCAAGTTATCGTTTTAATGAAATTAATGATGATACAAGGTGAAGAAGCACATGAGCAATTTGAACTTCAAGGTCAAGTAATTATGTATATGAAGGATGAGACCCTTGGCACTGATATAACCATGAGAATAGAAATGGCAAAGAAATGGGTAGGTCTAGTTGTCAGAGTACTGAATGCAAATATTATAGTAATGATGAAATCAAGGATGCTAAGGTCGAATCTGATTCAGAGCATCAGGAGGCAATTGGTGAAATAGGTGGAGCTTCTGTTTGAAAACTTTATTTCAAAATAATTTATTTTTTAAAAGGTTTTAAATCTCTTTTTTATTACGGTTTATTATAATTAATTTCTTCCAATATTTCATTAGTGTTTTTATTTTATTTTATTGTCTTTTATTACTTTTCATTGTTTTTTATTATATTGTCTAATATGAGTTTTATTTTTATTATTACATTATTTTTTGTTAAAACGGTGCAATTGATCGTTAAAGCCTTTATTTAATGTCTAGATATTCAAAAGTTTATATGTAATACACTTTTGAGACAAAACTTGAGTGTTCAGATTTAAGAGAGGGAGAAAAAACAAAATAGCATTTCCTTTGTTTACTTAACAGTACCTTTATGGTGCTAATCTTCCAAATGTTTTCTATTTTCATTGTTTTAAGTATATAAGAGTTGATATCATTCTTGTTGTTTTAAGTATCTAAAATAATATTATTATTCTAAAAGGGTCTGTTAAATCCTGAAGATATTTGCATTATTATAATTACTGTGGCGAAATAATCCTTAAGAACAGTGTGATTTCACACGTCTTAGATTATAAACTTTTTTGTGTTCTTCTTTCTTTTCTCTGTTTAATTTCATGTATTTATTTTATATATATTTTTTCTAACAGCTTCTCCCAACCACCATGACGCAGTGGGGGAAAGGGAAGTGATACAAATTGTTGGAAGCTCATCCTTTTTGGAAAATTCTTCTGCTGCTGAGACACCGACTGTTTAGGATAGTCGAGCTGATTTGAAAGAAGGAAGTACTAAGGATTATCAATATCAGAATTCTGATGAAGATAATCATGGAGATCATGAAAACTCATCTCTGATTTTGGGTTTGGAAATCCTTAGCTTTGGGAAGAAGATGCCACGTTGGCATGGTAAGTCGTCTAAACAACATCATTTGGGAGGCTAGGTTGGATACTTAACGGACACGTATCATCATTTGTAACGGTGTTGGACGGAGACTAACGTTAAGGACGGCGTTGTTAACGTAAGAGACTTATTTGTCCAATAAAAAAGAAGTTAAAAAGAACCAAGTTGAACAAAAGAATAATTTTCCCGACAAAATATAAAGAACCACTTAAAATACCCACCGAGATTGCAACTCTCAAAGCATACTTCGATGTGTAAGTAATACTATAGAATTAGATATTGGATGCTTGAGGCAAAATATTACAAATTAGATGTTATTGGTGGACAATTTAACGTTTGCAAAAATCAGCCCTCTGTCCAACTTCCATCCAAAATGTAACGGAATTTGCGTACGTGGCTCGCTCCTGCCACGTGGTAACCATGTGTCCTTGACATGTGTATGCCACGTGTCAAATGAATAAATTAAAAAATAAAAACTAATTAATAATTAAATAATTGTAGTTTTAAAACAATTAAAAAATATAACATAACTAACATTTTTTTTATTAATAGAAAACTTAAAAAGTTGGAGGGATGATTTTTGCTAAAGTGAAAAAGTTGGGTGATGAAAAATGCATTTTAGCCTTTATTTTTTCAGTAACTTAACAATGTTAAGTCAATGATTAGTCAACACTAAAAAATGAGGTGAGGCAGTAGTAGTAGAACGGTAGAAGGAGGAATTCCAATTCTAAATCTTTGTAGTAGTACTAGTAGTAGGAGGTCCAACTCTAAAGTAGGAATATGCTTTGGGCTTAAGTAATTTTCTGTAAGAAGAATGGGATCCAGTTGTTTGGGTTTTTGGGATTAAATTACTTATTGGTTCTTTTCTTTTGGAAAACGTTTTAAAAAAACATTAAAAATAAAAAAATTATTAAAGGAAAAATATTAAAAACAAAAAAATCCCTTTTTTGGTTTGAGTTGTTTGGTTTAGTGTTTATATGTTTCAATGGCATGTTTTTTATTTTAATATTCAAAATGTCTTTATTTTATATTTGTTGTGCATGTTTCTCAATATTTGGTGGATTTTTTTAAATGCGCTAACTTCAATTATTGAATAAAATTGCCTTATTTTAAAGTAAATTATATTTTGTACTTGTACTTGACTTTGCAAAGCCATCTATAACCAATTGTGTGATGATTTGCACGAAGTGTAGTCAAAGTCCAAGTGTTGTTGGCCTCCATGGCACTCAATTCATCTGCCATGGCTTGTCACAATTCTGGGAACTTAACTGCTTGGTGGTAGAATTGATGTTCATATATGGCTGGAACTTGCATGATTTAGTGTTTATAGGTTGGGGATAGGTGATCAAAGGTAAGGTGTTCCTGTATAGGGTAATTGGGATCTGTATGGGTGAGGTAAAATGTATAATCTTGGAGGTATATGGGTGGGCTAGAGGTCCTTGTAGTTCTTCCAGAGGGAACAAGAGAGGAAAGTTGATCAGGTTGTGTTATGGTAGGCTTAGGTGGGTCAGGCTAAGTTGTTGTAGGACTGAGTGTATTAGGTTGGGGTAATGGGATGACAATTTCAGGGAACATATCCATGGATGCATCAGTGGAAGAGACAAGTTGGAATGAGAAGGACTTCTTGGTTTGCAGAACTTCTTGGTTTGTAGATCATATTACTTGTATCCCTTGTAACCAAGATGATAGCCAACAAACACTGCAGGGGTAGCTTGGGGATCAAATTTTTTCTTGTGAGGAGGTCGTGTTGAGGCATAGCACAAGCAGCCAAATACTCTTAAGCTGTTGCTGTTGTAATTTGGGACAGTGTTATAGAGCAACTCATATGGAGATTTGAGCCACATTCAACAAATGATGATGTTTCATTTCTACTGCTGAGTTTTGTTCAGGTCTGTAAGCACAAGAAAATTGATGTATCGTCCCCTGCTGGCTGAGGAATTTAGTGAGAGCCAACTCTTTGGCATTATCTGACCTGAATTTTTTTATTAATGTGTGAAATTGAGTCTTGACTAGTTGAAAGAACTTAACAACTTAACAATGTAACCTGTTGCTTCTGCCTTAGTTGACAATAGGTAAACCCAAGTGTTTCTTTTGCAGTCATTAACCAAGGTTAAAAAATATTTCTTGCCATCATATGTGGGTTTGTTATAGAGACTCCAAATGTCACATGGCACTAAATCAAATGGATTATGTGATATGTGATCATGAGAGACAAATGAGAGCCTTTTAAATTTTGCTGAAGGACATATAGTTATGTGTAGAGAAAGAAGTAGGACAATTCAAATTCAAATGAAGAGTATTATTCATGAGCTATAAAATTTTATCAGACAAATGTCCTAATCTAGCATGCCATAAGTGTGACAGAGAATCTTTATTTGATGTAAAATGTATAGAAGCAACATTATTACATGTTTGTGTGAGAATCAGATGAGATTGGCGGTGTAGATGCAACAACAGGTTGTTGCTGTAAGACATATAGTCCTCCACACAAGTCATTTGTACCAATCATCTTCCACCTGAATTTGTCCTGGATGGCAAAGGAATTAGTTGAAAAATTGATCGTGTAAGGAGAACCTTTCATTAAGCAACTTACTGAGATCAAGTTGACATGAAATGTAGGAAAATAAGCACATATGACAACTGAAAGTCAGGAGCCAAAGTCATTGAACCAATGCCATTAACAGTGATTTTGGTTCCTGTTGGTAGAAGTACAAATCGATTTGATAAAGGTGTATATGAGAAAAATAGATGCGGCCTATACATGCAATGTGAGATGTGGCTCCAGATTCTAAAATCGATGAATGTGTATGAAGGGAATTATAAAGGGTATCAATTTCACTCCATCTCAAACCCCCCAAATTGGATAGTATGAAAATTTGAAGGTTTGAGTTATATGCAGCAGTTTGGGTTCTCTTCCTTTACCATTCTACCCTATTACTTAAAAAAAGACCCAAACAATAGTTTAAGTCATTTTAGTTTTTATCACTTCACTTTATTACTAACCACTTCATTTCATCCATTCATATCCAATGAGGCAATGCATGATTGTTTGTAAGTATAAAAGCTTTATGCTGACATTATATAAAAATTATCCTCTAATTTAATTTGATGACATCAATAATTTTTAGATTAAAACCACAATTTGGTGCCTTGAGGATATATCTTGTGCGGTTAATGTTCTTCGAAGTTTGACTGCATACAAAATACTAGTAGTTTCCGAATTTCTGTGAGTACTAATGGGTTAGTCCTTCTATCATTTTCTCTTAAAGAACCTTAATAAAAGTGTAGACGTGGAAAGTTAATAGGGAAACACATGAACTTAATAATGTAAGAGATAATAAAATTTAGGTGCAGTTCCATAAATATGTTAGATGTTATTTTTCAATGAGAATAATTATTATATATATGTTATATTTTCATTGATGAACTATTACATGTTATATTTTCATAAGAAAACAGTACTTAAAGTACCTATAAAATTGCATCTAAATTTTGTCCTATACCAAACTAGCAAGAATCATATATATTGCGGTATTTTTAAATTTTAAATTATAAAAATAAAAATTTATTTAAAATTAAAATTATATACATAATTAATTCACGTATAATTTAAAAAATATAAACTAAAAGAGAAAATGTTTAAATTTAAAAGAAGATATACATGTATAATTAATTTAAATATTAAAAGGGGAAAAAAATTAATAATGACATGTGAAATTCTATAAACGAAAGTAGCTTAAAAGATTTAATTATACTTAATGATAACAATGTCAGCCAAACGCTCTATTCAACACTCTTAATACAATACTACTTCGATCTTCATTATAGGCAAAACTTAAATGAAATACACATATTAAGGAAGTTGGTTAATCTCATTTAATGTTGTTAAAAAATTAAGGGTATTACCTAAAGTAACCTTCATAGACAACTTCAATTTTTATTAAATGCATCCCACATTGAGTTATTGAAAAAAAAATGGTATTAAATGAAGGGTATTTTAGGAACAATGTCATTAAATAGGATGAAAGTAGTTGAAATTTGCTTATATATTAGATCAAAAATTTTGGGACTTTTTTGCTTATAATAAGGACCGGAGGGAGTATTTATTATTGGGCGGTGTGGGGCTCACTAAATAAAGAGTGGATTCATGTCATTTATTGGGTCATGAAATTCATCTAATGGCAAACAAAATATTGAAAAGAGTGTATTATTAACATTTCTCTTGTTAATTGTAATTGAAATATGATAGCAACCTAATTTGAAATTTGAAAAAAAATAACAACGAATTTGAAAAAATCAATAATTAAAAAAATAATAATGTAATCAATTGGTAGATATGGTAAAACTTATCTGATTGTTGAAAATCTCCTCTCTTTTTCTCATCTCCCTCACACTCTCACAGGCGACGGCAGGAGTGATTTTAGGCCATTTTGGCCTAAAACCACCCATTTACTTCCTTTTTTCTCTTCTTTTCTTTTCATAAGTGAATTTTCCACAGAGATTTGATTTTTTTGGGTGGGTTTTCCATATAGATCTGGATCTTTTTGTGTTTTTTTTCCTTGTTTTTCGTAGTCTTGTTGAGTCTTTGTTTGGTTTCCCATCTTGGTGCGGTGCTATTTGATTCTCGTCTTGGTGCGGTGTTCGTTTTTTCCAGATTGATAGATATGCTTAGATCCATCACAGATTTGATTAAGACTTGGGTCTCAATGCTACAGATCCGGAAGCATGGGTATTCCGGTGATTTTGATGGTGTCAATTTTGTAAGCAATTTGACTTTGCTGTATTATGCTTTTAACCTGGGTGCTATGAGTTTGTTCGCAGTTTCATCCTTTTCGGTTTTTAGCAATTTTGGATCTGTATTGTCATCGATGTACTCTATCAATTTAAATAAATGAATATTTTTCTTTGTCAAAAAAAAATTGGTAGATATGGTTGGGGAATCTACTAATAAAATGAATAAAAAAGGAATAATGTAATTAATTAGTCCCCACTATCGCAGAATTAATATACATTTAATTTGTTGAGAGTAATATATATATATATATATATATATAAAATTATATTACTTATTTTTTAACGTGAGTGGTTCTCCACGGTCTCCCTCCTCCCGAGTGAGGCATATGACATCATCCGTATTAAGAATTTTTTATTTTTAATATAGTTTTAAATCTACTAATTATTAGTTATTAATATTAAATCTCCATATCATTTATTCATTTTTATTTACTTCTTTTCCTTTTTAGAATGTATTTTCAAATCTATTAATAATTATTACTATCAAATTCGCCTATCATTAACTTATGTTCATTTATTTTTTTTCTTTTGAGAACAAAGATTTCTAAAAGAAAAATTTTCACACATATTATTAAATTAGAGTATATGAGACAGCCCCTTCCTAGGAGGTCCCATTGGTGACCTCACTTATAATTATTAGAGTTATAGCGTAGCGTAGTAGTATAAAATTTGTGAAAAAATTTAAAATATAGAATACATACTGATACCATAATAAAAGTATATATACATAATAGTATTGGCTCCATCAGTAGAGCCTACAACACTGATACCAAATATAAAATACTTCAGAGTACGAAATAAATAAAAACTAAAAACATAGCATCAGAACAAAATGCACTCTGATTTCCTCTCTTGGCGCTCAAGGTCCCCCAGCATTGGGATCCGAGGATCTCTCGCCGGCATCAGGCTCAACGGGTATACCGTCAATCTTCTATGAAAACTCATCATCAGGGTCTTCTCGTACAATCGAGAATAAAGAAATACAACATAGAAAAGTACAGGGGATAAGAAACAGTAATATGTCATACATGGGAAAAACAGCGATGTAAATAATCTATATAGATAGCACACTCATAAACACGACAGTTACAACCAAACGACTTCCAAATAATTTCTCCCTTAACTACTGTCCCTCACACTCATGCAACTAACGACTATATGGACGCGATCACGACGCGACATCCCCAACGGATCAAGGTGTCCCAATCATCACTATGCCACCCCCATAAAGGTAGGGTTCGGTCTAAAGCTCGCATGCCCAAATCGTCTCATAGATACGACATATTCCCCCGCCCGCAGGTCAGGTCGGAATATTCGCCCATCAATAACGCAACTTACGGTAACGACATGTTTTCCCGCCCGCAGGCTAGGTCGGAGCATTCGCTCGTTCGTTAACAACTTAACTTTCGGTAACGACATATCCCCTCGCCCGTAGGCTAGGTCGAGATATGCATCCATCCGTCTACAATTCGACTAGCGGGTACGACCACCTCCCCGCAGGTAAGATCGAAATCGCCCCTATGCCAACACAGTGATGAATAACAACTATGCAACATGAATCTCACTGACTCATCTCAGGATCAACACTTAGTGCCTCAACCACGACTTATATACAACCACGACCAACTTTCATCCGGATTAACTAGGTATCAACTCACATCACAAAAGCAACAGATCAACTATATCATTAGGTTGAGCACTACGACATATATATATATATATATATATATATATATATATATATATATATATATATATATATATATATATAACCTCGACTTTCTCACCACACATTCATCACCCGATTTATCAGAAATCATTTCCTAGTTCTACTCAGACATCAACAGTCACAACAGCATATACGCAACATTAAAATAAACTTACAGATAAATCATGTTTAATCAATCATAAGCATATAGTAAGCATAACACATATATCACATATAATATATCAAGTATCCAATCACATCACAAACATCCTCAATATACCATAAAATCAACCTAACGGTCAAACGATCTCTAGTAGGGTTTGGGTCGCCCTACACATATCAATATAAATTATTTAAAGCTTGCCTCCCCGACGATATTGTGGTTCTTTCCCCCACCTTAGTGATTTTCCCGAGAGATTCCGAATGCGGCTCCGCAACAGTCAATCGAGTGCGCGATCGAGCGTTCGAGTCCTGTCAGCGTCAGGTTCTATACAGTAAAACACAACCAGAAATTAAAATAATGAAATCATAAACTACCTAATCTTTAGGATTAGCTACTGCCCTTAATTAATTAAATAGGCTATGGATATTGAAATTCTACCAACTCTTGGATCAATAATCCTTAAGCATACCTAATGTATAATCAATGATCAATTATCAAAGATTTGAACCAAAATCCCTTAAACCAACAAAATAGGGCTTCGGCCATCACCATGAAAAATATGTGAGAGTTTGATTTGGCCTCCTAATCACTTGGATTACATGATTAAGGGATGAAACATGTGGAATCAAGAACAATGAGCAACAAAAACCTATTTCCTACATACACATACATTCAGCCCCTTTTTGATAAACAGGCTAGAGAGCTTATTTCATTACAAGCTCTTGGATTATGATAGTAGGGGATGATACTAGCTCATAGGAATTGGTTTGGTCTCAAAATGATTTTTCTATAATTTTCTAGAGATTTTTGAAGTTTAGATCTAGAAATTGAAATTCATGAAAATAAATGGAGAAAATAAAGATTGAGAGCTCAAGGATGAAATCTATACCTTCTAGGTGATAGAGGAGGATGAGAGGAGCAACTTTGCTTCACAAATTTTCTTGAAAAAGCTTGAGGAAGCTTGAGAAAAATGAGGTTGAAAATGGAGGAAGAAGAAAGAAGAAGAAGGAAGAAGAAGAAGGAGAAGTCCGGGGGAGAGAGAGACCAGCGAGAATGAGGGGGAAAAAGTGAAGATAGGGTATTAAATAGGTGATTTAAGGTTTAAGAAAGGTAAAAGTAATAGTAAGTAATTAGTAAAAACTAACCAAGGGCAATTTGGTCAATTCACGTCCCGATAAATTTGAAAATTCTCACGACATTTTTAGGAGTCCCCAAATGATTTATCATAGCCCTGGTATGAAAATCATTGGCTCAAGGTTCTCGAAAACCCCTAAGACAACTCGAATCGTATCCTAGAACGATTATCGGTCCGATTATAATATATTATTTTTATTTTCGAACGTCAGGACGAACTTTTTTGAAAATATGGGAAACGTGATTCTAAGACTAACTGTCTCGTTCACGGGTCCAAATTAGGTCTCGATAGTAGTAAAGCACTACTGTCAAGCAAAAACGCAGACCGGGCTCCGTCTAAGTTTTCGACCCAAAACTTAACCATCGCTTCCTACTATAGCGTAGAGCGTGACTATGGCCTCGGAATAATTTATTTAATTTTCTAGACCCTCTAATAAAATATAATTACTTAAATACTAGTTAAATAAAAAGATTATGAAAATCGGGATGTTAGAGTATACTCTCTTAAGAGTGGTTAAATCTCTTATCTACTTAAAATTTCAATTTTAGAATAAATTATACATATCTTTTTTTATATTTAAATAGTTTCTCCTTTAATTTATACTCTTTTAGATGCCGCTTGAATTAATATTATACATATATATATATATATATCATTTATAATTATAATTTTAAATATTTTATATTTTATTTATTTATATTTTTATAAATTTCAATAATACTTGTGAAATGCACGGGATACTTTCTGTTATTGTAATTATAATATAATAGTCAATTTAATTTGAAATTTGAAAAAATTTAGAAATTAATTTGATAAAATCAATGAATAAAAAAGGAATATGTAATTAATTGATGGATGCGATTGTAAAATCTGCTAGAATTTATGAATAAAAAATGGAACAATGGAATTGATTATTCTTTTTTTTTTTTGTGAATCAATGCAAGGGTGTCCTCCACCTGACAGTCAAAGATTGATCCCTTTCACGATAGAGAGATCATGAAAGTGGATACAACCTCTCCTAACAAAATATTTTTCATACATACGATAGGAATCGAATCCCTAACAACATAGTTAAGGAACCCAGCTATCTATCAACTGTGTTGAGCCTTGTGCGTATAATGTAATTAATTAGTGTACACAATTGTGAAATATGTAATTAATTATTTAAAAAGTAATAACATTTGAAAATAAAAAATATTTGAGCTGAATAAAAATATATAAAAAAAGATAAATTTTAGAAAAGAAATATAATTGATGTAAGTGAAGCAATGTGACTGGTTAAGAAGGATAATAGAAAGATTCTATTATATAGGGGTGGATTTCTATTAAGATTCATCTAAAAGGATATACAATTATTTGACAATGTTTTTTAGGAGATCTTCGTCACGAGAAGAAAAAGAATTAAAAGAAGTACGAATTTTTTAACCAAATAATGACACTATTTGATTTTTTTTTTTTTTTGGTATGAGCTTTATGCACAATATTAGAGGATATTTTCCATAGTACAATACCTAATTAGGAGTGATTAAAATATTTTAAGTAAAAATTAAGATAATTTCTATTAAAATTACCGAAAAAGATATATAATTTTTGAAGAATATTATTTGGAAATCCTTGTTTTTTAAAAGGAAATAATTAAATAAAAATAACTAAATAATCAATAAATTTGGTAGTTATAATAGCAACTAATCAGCGTATTTGAAAATACACTAAAAAGATAAAATATCAAAAAATGATAGTAGTATGTTTGATGTACGTGAATCTATGTGGCTTATTATTGAGGAGATATATATTGAAGATGGTGTCAAATTTAAGAATGGGGACTCGGATTGAATATATTGGTACATGGAATTAGATTTTGTATCGAGCTTTGGAATTGTAATTGAACGTCCCGATTCTAATTATTTTGTTTGGTGTGGATGCCCATCTATATTATATATATTTATAAATAACTTTATTGATTATTTCTCCAAATGATAACTTTTAAGTATTTTACATAGAATTTCGTACACATATCGTTACCACATTGAAAATTGATTTTTTTTAGACAAATTATGATTAACAAAGAGTTTTCAAATTACAAAAAAGAAAACGTGCATGATAAATAATATATGATAACCCTTTAATGCATTTGTAATTAGAAATACAAAATGAAATCAATTAGTAATTAATGCAATGAAATTATTGCTAATTGAAATTAAATACAAAATGATTTGTAAAGGGATTTCAAATTACAAAATAGTAAACTTGAATGATAAATGATAATTGATAACCCTCTAATGCATTTGTAATTAGAAATAAAAAATGAAATCAATTAGTAATTAATGCAATGAAATTATTACATTAATTGATAACCCTAAATGATAAATGATAACCCTTTAACGCGTTTGTAATTAGAAATACAGAATGAAATCAATTAGTAATTAATGCAATGAAATTATTGCAAATTGATTTTGCTAAATGAAATTAAACGTGATCGATGTCTAATGTCTAATTGGTTGGCCGACAGAGATTTCAAATGACAAAATATTAAATGTGAAAGATAAATGATAAATGATAACCTTTTAATCTTTTCAAATTAAAATTTGAAATTCGAAAATTATGGAACATTATGACACCCCCTTCTGGGATACCACATGGTTACCCGTTGCGAAAATAAATTTTAATTAATTATGATGGTTACTTTCAGAAAATAAGATTTTCTAAGTATTTTACTTATTGTGAAAATTCGTGATAAATTTTTTTCTTCTAACCTAACTTACTACACATCAACGTAACGTAAATACGCACGGAAAATAAACGTCAAGTAGAGTATACATAATAAGGTACCATAATATACTACATAGGCCTTATACATATGGCCATTCAAAACAGTCATGACTTTCAGTAGCCAGAACAATTAACTAACTGTTGTTCAAAATAAAATAGGACATATCCTATACTACTTAAAACACTGTGACTGCTCGTACGTCACCCTCCTTCCGAGCCCTCAAGCGTCAGGGAATGGATCCCCGAATGTTCCGGTGGCATCTTGGAACTCATCTAAAGATATAAGGGTGAGATACCAATATATGGATTCACACACGATAACAACTTGTATATCTCATCAATAATACATAAGCATAGATAATTATCATGTGTAAGGTCCTACTGATAAACAAGTAGTATATCATAGGGTCTCATACCCGACAGCCATCGTCATTTATAAAAATGCATGACACTCCAATATTCATCATCTAATTCTTTACTTAATCTTCGGAGATTTCAACACCGTTGTATAAAAACTGAGCCGATCAGGCTCAAGACACATTGGCCCCAGGCATAATGACCAGCACCTAAGTGCTTATTCAGAGGTACACGAACACCATGAGGTCACGTTTACATGGAAATACATTCAGCGGTACTTGACAAATTAGTAAATGGTCATACTCTATTGTCTAACTCAAGGCACAATATTCATCATTCGTATGTACACCATTGTCCATCAAGGCACAATGTTACTCATCGTCTAGAATATCCTGCCATCAAGATATCCAGATTAACATCGTTGGCACGTCTGCCGAATATTTTAATGCATGGAAAAACGTTTCAAGTATTGTCACTTTTCTTTGTGTTTGTTCTTTCGTTGTCGTAGCTCAAGGCTTTCATGATTTACACCGTTTTGAAACTTTCCACCATTAACATACGACGAAACGTCCGAGTGCTCAATCACGGAACCCTAAACCGATGCACCAGCCCGAGGTCCGCGGTAATAGAAAACATCATTCACTTTTAATCACGTTTCCTCATAACAAGAGGAGGACACAAAGTCCACAGGACACGTAGTCCATAACATCGTTGCACGGCTTCTCAAGCTATTTTTACAGAACACTAGCATCCCGACGTCTTATATGCTAGGTTCACGTTTTCATCATTTTTCACCGTTTTTCGTTCTGTTAAACACAAATCCAAAATAAAAACTCCGCAACTCATCCAAGTTGCCGGATTTTGTACCGGTGGAAAAGTTCATGTACAGAAAAACTTTTTTGTTTTGAAAATGGTTTGAAAACCACCGTATTTCTAATAAAACTTAACTTTTATTGAAAGTCCCTTCCCAAAAACCAACTTTTGAAAGGAAACAGCTAGGACCAAAACATCGTCCCAGAACAGCATTTCTGTTTTTCGAGAACATTTTTCGTAAATCTTTTCGGAATTAAAACATCGTTTTTAGCGTTAAAAACGTCCTAAATTGAAGAACTTGACTTTTTCCTCTTAATGATTAATTTATCCATAAAAACTAAATTTTCCTACTAACTTCATAAATTACTTTTGGATCCACTTTTTCTTTAGAAAAACAACGTTGTTGAAAATGCCCAACATTTCCCAAATAAATCTTTGACATTTTATTCAAAGCTTTTTAAGGCTTTTGTCCCCGTTAATTAATTGAGCACTGACCACTGTCAGGCTTCCCAATCAACATTCAACATCATAATATGTTTATAGCAGATAATACAGTTAAATTACATATTCAACTACTATATCACATATTAACCAACAATTATCAACAAATCAAATAATTGCCGAAAGTAAATAAATCAATCATCACACAACTCAATTACATATATACAGATCAAATAGGATGACATGCAGTCATCGGGAGAATCCCTCAGGCATTTCCCCCTTACCTCTTGTAGTTTCCCGGTAAGTGAAAAGTTGCCCGATCGATCCGGTTCCTCGTCCGATTATTCGTCGACAACTACACACACAATCAATCAATACATCAACTTTAAATCACAAAAAAACTCTACTATTCACACCCTCCTAGGTTGGGCCATAGCATGAAAAAATAGCTAGGGATGTTCAAAAATTCTAATCTCTTGGATTCCATCCTTACTAGGTGTGGTGAGGCTAAATCAAAGCCTATTACACCAAAACTTGAACCAAAACTCTACCCACCCATACATAGGGGTTTCGGCCCAAAAATACCCATATTGCTAGGAAGTTCCTTTGGTTTCCAACTCTTGGGTTTAGGTAGACAATCATGAACTTGGTTCATAGAAAGTGGTTTGATATTAAAAGGATTTTTCTACAATTTCTTAGGGATTTTTGAAGTTCTAAGTTCAAAACTAAACTATCATGAATCATGAAGATTAAAGAGAGAAATAGAGAGATTAAGAGATGAAGATTGAGGGTAATACCTCCTAGATGATGAAGCTAGAGAAGAAATCAACAAAAATCACTCAAAAGCTTGAAGATCTATGAAGAAAAGTGAAGAAAAAGCTTGAAGGAGAAGAAGAAATGATGAGAAAAGGTGAGTTAGGGGAGAAGACGAAAGTGGCCGATAGGCCTAATGGTGGGGTGAAGAATTAGAGAATTTTTCTCTTTATGAAAAACTTGTAATTAAGTGGAAGGGTAGTTTGGTAATTTCCTTAAAAGACTAGGGATATTTTGGTCATTTCGCGTTCAGATATTTTCTGAAACCATCATGACACTGGCGTGCATCCCAAGATGATGTTGACCTGATGTGACTTCAAGATTAGCCGTTAGCGGGTCCCGGTAAATTCATCAGCCGCTCCAAACGTCTCCCGGTTCGAGTGTACGCCCAAACATAATATATTATTTTTATTTTCGAAGGTCAGGACACATTTTTTCAAAAATGTAGAGGATCGAATTCTAAGACTAGTGGTTCTGACCGTTACTCAAAATTAGGTCTTTATAGTAATAAAACACTACCATCCGTAAAAATGTAGACCGGGCTCCATTTGAGTTTTCGGCCCAAAATTTAACCGTAGGCTCCCACGATTACCCGGAGCATGAATATGATTTTAGTTTTTCCAAAATCATTTTTTAACACACAGATAAAAATATAAATTCGTTAATCGAGTTTATTGTCCTTAAAAAGTACGAAAAATCGGGGTGTTACAAACATAACCTCACAAAAAGCTATACAGGTAAGCAAATCAAATATCAAGAAAGTTGTAAGCATCAACCACGTCCCGTTTTATTTGGTTGATTATCTACATTTATGTTGTCGTTCGAAATTCAAACTTCAACATATGTATAAATTAGGACATGCTCATCATTCTTGCATCATCTTGCACACCACAAACATAAATTGCATCCATTCATCATACCTAACATTTTGCCTAAAAAATGCCTCCTAAATATGACCTCATTTCTGACATCCATGCTAGGCACGGAAATTGGAGTTTACTTGTGGGTGTTCTTAGGATGTGGCATGTTTCGGACTTAAGTTCTAGCAAGCTTCCTTGTTCCCTTGAAATGGTCCTTATTGACACCGAGATAGTTACTGCAACGATATTTTTTTAATCATTTCATTTTCATTACTATTGTATGTTTACTTTTCAATGTCTTTTTTTGTAGGGAAACAAAATTCTTGCTACGATTCGTAAGACACTAATTTATAGATACGAGAGTGATTTGAAAGAGGGTTTTGTATATCATATGCAAAATTTTAGTGTCGCTGCAAATACGGGTAACTACCGTACAACAAGACACGAATTTAAGCTAAATTTCCAATATGCTACCAAAGTGAAGAACATTGATAATGTTAATGTTCCGATGAATGTATTGTAATACCCGCAAAAAAAATGGCATAAGGTATTTTTTTATTAAATAAATAAATAAAATAAATGAATTATCATAATAAACTTAGAGACATATTTTGTTTACACAAGTGTTAAGTTATGAGTTAGCCTAACATCAAGGGTGTTTTGGTAAAAATGATGAGGTATAAATAGTAGAGATAGGAGGGTGGGCAGCCATCAGCAACCCTAGCAGAAGAAGAAAAGAGGAAGAAGAAGAGAAAGGGGGAAAGAAAGAAGAAGAAGAAGAAGAAGAAGAAGAAGAAGAAGAATGGACAAGCATGCAACAAATTCATAATTCATTAAACACTTGGATAAAAATAAATCATTGCCCATAGACCCTCAATAAATATAGAGTAGGAACATATTGAAATACGTCAAGGTAAGGTTTGTTGGCTTCCTCTATGTAATTGCATATGAAGTAAGTGGTTTAACGGAATGACAAGGTGATACTATATGTGAACGGAATGGCTATAATGTAGCCCATATATATTTGTGATTGATAACCTTATGGACGTTGTTGATTACCTCTGAGGTGATTAGGCAAGCGATGTTACGAAACATAGTGGATGTATGCTATGGTAAGACTTGATATATTGTATTTGGTATTTTGGTATGATTCTTAGACATTGGACAAGACTTGGTGTATCCGACCGGTCAGCACCGGTATATAAATGTGACCGTCAGAGTGTGGGGCCTCTAGTGAAAAACCCCGGAGTTTGGAGGGTGGTTGTGCAGTGACCGAGGTCACATGTTTAGTTTGATTATCCTTTGATTTATATGATGTTGGTGAGTTGTTATAGTTATTTGTTGGTTGAAAATCCTGAAAATGGGGTTTTGGGGTGAAAATGGCGAAAGAGCAGCGTCTTGCTGCATTTCTGCGATTTCCAAACAGCGTTGGGCGCCTAGTTCTCAGCACTGAGTGCTGCAGCGCCCGAGAAGGGGCCTGGAAAGATGATACCATCATTTTTTATTTCTTATCCGTTTTGGGTAAATGACATCTTGTTGGAAAGCTCTTTGAATCTATTTTCATATGCAATAAATTTTAGATTAAAATTTTATGTATTTGAAAAGTTATGGAATAAATGGTGATCAAAGGTCAGGATATTATATTTCAAAAAAATGATGGTTTATCATAGTTTATATATATATATATATATATATATATATATATATATATATATATATATACACATACATGATGATGATCAGTTGCTATGTGAAGTGTTTGTTATGAGAATAAAGTATTGAATTGTACCAAATATTGCATATCGAAAGTTTTATTTAATGATTTGAGTTGGTGACCTTATTGGTAAGTTCTTTTATATGATGGTATAGTTTACGATAAATTTATGGACATGATGGTGTATAACTGTGATATAAATGATGAGGTGAGTATTATTTTATGAAGGTGTATGGTGATAGGAAATGTGAGGAACATGATTATGGACTATGTTTATAGGCTAGGAAATTAAGAAATGAAAAAGGGTAAGAAAAGATATTGGAAGCCTTGAGTGTAGTTCTATGATGGTGATATAGATGCATATGTTCTTATTGGAGCTAAGAATGGTTCTAGCTTATAGTTGAGTTAGTTCTTTTGGAAAGAGGAGGGTATTGTTATAAGTGTTACATTGCAATTATGTTAGATACGATAAGGAACGTTAGTCAAGCTGGTAAAGGTACCCAAGAAATGTTGAGAAAGTAGTTAAGTGAAATGACATAAAGAATATGTGAGTTATGTTCCTACTCTATATTTATTGAGGGTCTATGGGCAATGATTTATTTTTATCCAAGCGTTTAATGAATTATGAATTTGTTGCATGCTTGTATCTTGAGTTCGTTGAGCCTCGAAGGTGATATAAATGCTTGTTGTGATGAATAATGTTTGCTATGAGATTATTGAAATACGTCAAGGTAAGGTTTGTTGGCTTCCTCTATGTAATTGCATATGAAGTAAGTGGTTTAACGGAATGACAAGGTGATACTATATTTGAACGGAATGGCTATAATGTAGCCCATATATATTTGTGATTGATAACCTTATGGACGTTGTTGATTATCGCTGAGGTGATTAGGCAAGCGATGTTAAGAAACATAGTGGATGTATGCTATGGTAAGACTTGATATATTGTATTTGGTATTTTGGTATGATACTTAGACATTGGACAAGACTTGGTGTATCCGACCGATCAGCGGATTCGACCGGTATATAAATGTGACCGTCAGAGTGTGGGGCCTTTAGTGAAAAACCCCGGAGTTTGGAGGGTGGTTTTATAGTGACCGAGGTCACTTGCCAGTCAGCGGACTCGACCGGGATATAAATGTGACCGTCAGAGTGGGAGACTCTAGTGAACAACTCCAATGGGATACACAAGCATCTTGTCCAATGAAAAAATTGACTACATAGCAAGTGAAGAACTGCTATGCAAGGTTATGTACAATGTAAAGTACTTAATGACATATATTTATTGAGATGTTTATAAATTGCGCTATTTGCTGTTATGTCTTGTTTATCCCTCACTGAGTTCTGGGACTCACCCCCTCCCTTTTTAATTTTAGCTTCAGGTATTCAGCAAGTGGAGCCATCTCAGGGAGCTCATGCACTTGTGGGTTGCTGCTATTTCAATTTCATTTTAGTTCGGTTTATTGTCATATGAGATTTCTCCGCTGTTTGGAGTTTTGAACTTCTTTCTAGTTGTAAACCCGTTTGGGTTTTGTTTTAAAACTCTTGATGCTGACTCAGGGCCACCTTTAGCTTTCTTTTGGTATAATCTTTTACTCTGATAATTACATATGATATACAATATATCTTGTTATGATGTGGCTTATACGTGCTTGAAAGGCCTTGGGAATTGGACAATGAAGTTCCATTCTGGCCGGTCAGGGACGCCTAAGTTAGGTCCTGACATGTATTCACATTTACCCAACTTGCTGACTGCTTTATGGATGATTTTAATAGTGGTTATTTGGTTGATGAGTATTTTGATCATTCATTTTTTTAGTATTGGACATATCCAAAAACACTTCATTTTAATATATGCAGATCTTATAGGAGTTCTCACTGGTATCGGAAAGGAAAGAGAATATGAAAAAAATGGTGTCAAGACGAAGGTCATTGTAATGGAACTCGACAACAATGGGTAATAATAAGTTATTGACTCCAAATCTTTGACATACTTTTCAAGTGAATTCAACTTTTAATGTAATTTTATTATTATTTATTTATTTATTTATTCCTCTTTACTAATTCTTTTTTTTTTATTAAATTCTTAATTAGATATTGGTTCCAAATTACTTTGTTTGGACCATATGTTGATAAATTAAACTCATGCATAGCTTCTGGTGAATCCACTAATGCTATTATTGCTGTTTTGTTTGCAAAGTGCAAAGAATTTAATGGCAGTGGTTGATATATACCTTTTGTTACTTACACATATATTTCAACCACATTTCTTATTAATTATTGGTTTCAAGGAAATCTGTTCTGCAAAATTCAATCAAGGCATCCAAGCTTTTGTTTAACCTGGATAGCATTGATGCTAATGCTCTAAAGAATAGGTGAGTTTGTAAATGTTTTATGTCTTATATAAATATCGTCATGTATTATCATAATAATAACACTGTTGTTACTGTCTTGCAGGATGGCCAAAAGTCCTAAATCCCCTAATTTGGGTTTGAGTCAACTCCAACACTCCCCCCCTGTTAACATAGATGAAGATTTTCTGACCCTGACAGAGGGAATCACTCTTGATGCTTTGAAGGAATACAAGGAGGTCTATTGTTATTTAACATGTTTGAATAGTGCTTTATATAATGTCGTGCTCAAAGTTTTTTAAATATCATTCAATTATTATTTTGCAGGAATCCAACTTTATCGTTCTCGGTAAAGTGAACTGCATCATTGATGATGGCCAATGGTATTACACGGCTTGTCGCTGTAACAAGAAGGTGTATGAAGACTCTAACATGTACTTCTGTGAGAAGTGCAATCGCCGCATTGTGAATGTCGTCCCAAGGTACATATTATGTATTCTAAAGGTGGAAAATAATTTGAACAAATTTATTAAAATATAGAATTTAGCTGTTTTACATCTTTTTTTCCTTCCATGTTAAAATTGTCCGGTTTCGCCTTCGATTGCGTGTTATTGATCACACGGATTCGTCACATTTGTCCTTTTTGATCGTGAAGCCACTATTTTACTAAATATTACTAGTGCAGGAAACCCTTTTAACGTCTGTTAAAAAAGGCTTTTAACGTCGGTTATTGAGGCGACATTAATAGAGAAGACATTAAAAGTGTGTCTTTCAACGTCGGTTGGAAACGGACGTTAAAAGTTATGATTTTAACGTCGGTTAAATATAATAATAGACGTTAAACATATGCTTTTAACGTTCCATGCTAAGACAACGTACGTGAAAAGTATATTTTAACGTCTGTTCTTAATTTTAACCGACGTTAAAAGTATTTTTTCTTTAAAATTTCAGTTTATAGTGAATCCTTCTCATCCTCCCTGCAGAATTCTACAAACACACTATATAATAAATCCAGACTTTTCAACATTACGCAAAGAAGTTCAGAATTCAATATACTCCACACTACAGTGATCATATATATATATATATATATATATATATATATATTTACACAAACATAATCCAAAATTCTATATAAGTACCCCATAATTCAATATGCAGAATTCTATATATATATATATATATATATATATATATATATATATATATATGAAGAAATCTAAAAACAATATACACATATATCCAGAATTCTATACAAGTACACAACTCACTATATATACACAAAACTAATCAATATCTTCTAAGTACTCAAGATCTACATCTACATTTTTCTCAGCAGAAAGAAGGTTGCAAAGCACTCCCTCAAGTCTGTGAATTCCTGATCAGTGAGACTAGACTGATTGTTGAAAGCCTGCAGAAGTTCAAATAAACTCAACATTAATTTAAGTCATCAACAAAAAAAATATAATTAATATTAATGTAACACCCTGATTTTCTTAATCTTTTTATTTAACTAGTATTTAATTAATTGTATTTTATTAGAGGGTGTAGAAAATTAAATAAATTATTCAGAAGCCATAGTCACGCTCTACGCTATTATAGGAAGCTATGGTTAAGTTTTGGGTCGAAAACTCAGACGGAGCCCGGTCTGCGTTTTTCCTTGACAGTAGTGCTTTACTACTATCGAGACCTAATTTGGACCCGTGAACGAGATAGTTAGACTTAGAATCATGTTTCCTAGATTTTCGAAAAAGTTCGTCCTGAAGTTCAAAAATGAAAATAATATATTATATTCGAGCCGATAATCGTTCTAGGAGACGATTTGAGCTGTCTTAGGGTTTTTCGAGAACCTTGAGCCAATGATTTTCATATCAGGGCTATGATAAACCATTTGGGGACTCCTACAAATGTCGTGAGGATTTTCAAATTTATGGGGACGTGAATTGACCAAATTGCCCTTGGTTAGTTTTTACTAATTACCTACTATTACCTTTACCTATTTCTTAAGCCTTAAGTCACCTATTAATACCCTATTTTTCACCTTTTCTCCCCTCATTTTTTCGTTGGTTCAGCTGCTGCTTCTTCTTCCTCCATTTTCAACTTCAATTTTCTCAAGCTTCCTCAAGCTTTTTCAAGAAAGTTTGTGAAGCAAAGTTGCTCCTCTCATCCTCCTCTATCACCTAGAAGGTATAGATTTCATTCTTGAGCTCTCAATATTTATTTTCTCTATTTATTTTCATGAATTGCAATTTCTAGATCTAAACTTCAAAAATCTCTAGAAAATTGTAGAAAAATCATTTTGAGACCAAACCAATTCCTATGAGCTAGTATCATCCCCTATTATCATAATCCAAGAGCTTGTAATGAAATAAAACCTCTAGCCTATTTATCAAAAAGGGGCCGAATAGTGCTTAAGGGGGGTTTAAGGGATTTTGGTTCAAATATTTGATAATTGATCATTGATTATGCATTAGGTATGCTTAAGGATCATTGATCCAAGAGTTGGTAGAATTTTAATATCTCAAGCCTATTTCATTAATTAAGGGCAGTAGCTACTCGTAGAGATTAGGTAGGTTATGGTTTCATTATTTTAATTTCTAGTTGTGTTTTACTGTATAGAATCCGACAGGACTCGAACGCTCGATCACGCACTCGATTGACTGCTGTGGAGCCGCATTCGGAATCTCTTGGGAAAAACACCAAGGTGGGGGAAAGAACCACAATATCGTCGGGGAGGCAAGCTTTAAATAATATATATTGATATGCGTAGGGCGACCCAAACCCTACTAGAGGTCGTTTGACCGTTAGGTTGATTTTACTGCATATTGAGGTTGTCTGTGCTGTGATTGGATATTTGATATATTATATGTGATATGTGTATGATGTCTATTATATGCTATAATTGATTAAATGTTATTTATTTGTAAGTTGACTTTATTGTTGAATATATATTCTGACTGTTGTTGATGTCTATTGTGACTGCTGATGTCTGAGTAGAATTAGGCATTGATTTCTGATAAATCGGGTGATGAATGTGTGGTGAGAAAGTCGAGGTTATATATATATATATATATATATATATATGTCTTAGTGCTCAACCTAGTGATATAGTTGATCGGTTTGTTGTTGTGATGTGAGTTGATACCCGGTTAAGCCGGATGAAAGTTGGTCGTGGTTGAGGCACTAAGTGTTGATCCTGAGATGAGTCGGTGAGATTCATGTTACATAGTTGTTATTCATTACTGTGTTGGCATACGGGCGATTTCGATCTTACCTGCGGGGAGGTGGTCGTATCCGTTAGTCGAATTGTAGACAGACGGGCGCATATCTCGACCTAGCCTGCAGGCGGGGGAACATGTCGTTACCGTAAGTTGCGTTGTTGACGGGCGAATATTCCGACCTGGCCTGCGAGCGGGGGAATATGTCGTATCCATGAGACAATCTGGGCCTGCGGGCTTTAGACCGAACCCTACTTTCTGGGGGTGGCATAGTGATGATTGGGACACCTTGATCCGTTGGGGATGTCGCATCGTGATCGCGTCCATATAGTCGTTAGTTGCATGAGTGTGAGAGACAGTAGTTAAGGGAAAAACTATCCGGAAGTTGTTTGGTTGCCACTGTTGTGATTTGGTGTGTTGCTATCTATATACATTATTTATATCATTGTTTTTCCCATGTATGATATATTACTGTTTCTTATCCCCTGTACTTTTCTATGTTGTATTTCTTTGTTCTCGACTGCACGAGAAGACTGATGAGGAGTTTCCAGAGGAGATTGATGGAATACCTGTTGAGCCTGATGCCGGCGGGAGAGCCTCGCATCCCAATGCTGGGGGACCTTGAGCGCTAAGAGATGAAGTCGGAGTGCATTTTGTTCTGATATTATGTTTTTAGTTTTTATTTATTTCGTACTCTGAAGTATTTTATATTTGGTATCAGTGTTGTAGGCTCTACTGATGGAGCCAATACTATTATGTATATATACTTTTATTATGGTATCAGTATATATTGTATAGTTTAATATTTCCGCAAATTTTATACTACTACGCTACGCTATAACTCTAATAATTATAAGTGGGGTCACCAATGGGACCTCCTAGGAAGGGGTTGTCTCATTTTATGGTATCAGAGCAGTTCGATTCTAATATCGGACTGTGTGGTTTAGAAAGCATATTAGCATTGACGGTTATGTACACATTGGGTACTAACTGTGTTAGGGAAAGGGTAATGTGTCTGATGCGTATGTTATCGCGACTGATAACTATTTTGCTCGTAGGGCACATGATATATATATCGGTTGATTTATATTGAATGTTGCTTTATTCTTTTTGGGGATAGCTAAGGATCTCGAGAATTTCGCTAAGCGAAATTTATCTCGCTAAGCGAAATGGTTTTCGCTAAGCGAAATTGATCTCGCCGAGCGATCCAGAGAAGTTCCAATCCCTGTCTCAATTTCGCTAAGCGAAATTGATCTCGCTAAGCGATCCAGAGAGGTTTCAAATGGTGCATCAATGTTTCAATTATGCCAAGCGAATGGATCCTCGCTAGGCGAAATGAACTCAGTTTCGCTAAGCGGATTGAGTCTCGCTGAGCGAAATTCATTTTATTTCTCTAAGTGAATGGAGTCTCGCTAAGCGAAACCTTGTTTTTACCTTTATCCTTGTTTTCTTCTTTTTCTGAAAGTTGAATAAGCCGCAAGCTTATCATATGTCTTACGAATCGAACCTAATATTTTTCCTTGCCAGGAAGAAATGGTTCGCGGACGACCTAGAGGACTTGGCGGAAGGGCCATAGCGAGTGCCGCTGAACTCAGAATTGGTTATGAAGCAAGTTCCCACGCTGTTGATGGGATAGAATCAATTGAAACCCTGAGGACAGTTAGGGAACTGGCAACGGCAATGATGCACCAAACGCAGCAGAACGCTCAACTGCTACAAGTGACCGTGCAACAACAGCAGAGACAAAATCAGCAAGGTGAAGTTGCGAGGGAAGACACCGGGCTGAATACTTTTATGAAGGGGAAGCCGCCGCAGTTCAATGGCGACTTCAACCCAGAGGGAGCTGAACTCTGGATACAAGAACTGGAGAAAATCTTTGCGGCAATTCACTGCCGTGAGGACAGAAAGGTAACATATGCATCCTTCATGCTGATAGGAGGTGCAGAATTGTGGTGGAAAGGCAAGCAGAGGATGCTTGAAGCTGAAGACAGACTCATCAACTGGGAACTATTTCGGGAATGCTTTCTGGAGAAGTATTTCCCCAGGATGATGAGAAGAGAAAGAGTTTATGGGTCTGAAGCAAGGGACTATGTCTGTTGAGGAGTACTCTGCAAGATTTGAAGCGCTGCTCAAATTTTCTGAATTTTAAAGGAGGTTCCCTGACGAAGAATGGGTTTACCGTCGTTTTGAGGATGGTCTGAAATATGAACTGCAAGGGGTGATTGCACCACTGAAAATCACCCGACTGTCGGAGATGCTGGAGAGATGTTCTGTCATCGAGAACATTGACAAGAAACGAGAGTTGCAGCAAGGCAGAACTGGAGGATCTACTCGGAGGTTTGACCAGAGAAGTCGAGGCGGAAAGGGAAGATTCCAGGTGGGACGGAGACCTTATGACCGTCAGACCGCAAGACAGACTGAAGGACAACTCCAACCAAGTGGCTGCTTCAGGTGTGGGGGGGAACACATACAATTCGGGATTGTCCGATAAAGGAGAATCGCCAGTGTTTCCGATGTGGCCAAGTGGGTCACATAGCTCCAGAATGTATACAAGGAGCAAGGTACAACACAGGCGGGCAGGGCCCAGTGACCGGAACTCAAGGAACTGGACAGCAAGCAGCAAGACCACAAGCCACCGGAAGGGTGTTTACCATACGAGGAGCTGAATCCTCTCAATCCCATGATCTGATACAAGGTATGTGCCTAGTGTCAGGTAAACTCTTATCTGTATTGTTTGACTCGGGAGCTACTCATTCTTTCATATCCCAAGAGTGTGTGGATCATTTGAAGTTGCCTGTTTCTTTACTTCCCCATGACTTAACTGTTTCTACTCCCACCAGTAATTCTTTGACAACCATAACTGTCTGTTTAAATTGTCTTATTGTCATTGAGAATCAAACTTTTTCTGTTGATCTCATTTGCTTACCTATGCATCAACTTGATATAATTTTAGGCATGGATTGGCTTTTGGCTAACCATGTAGTGTTAGACTGTTCTAAAAAGACCTTATCTTTTCCTGAGCAATCTAGATTAATGCCTGCCAAGGATAGTAAGCTAGGTAGTAAATCTCAGAAACACGTGTTGCTGCTCTCTGTGGAAGCTAAGGAATCTCCTACGTTGGATTCGTTGCCTGTAGTGCGGGAGTTTCCGGAAATTTTCCCTGATGACGTTCCGGGCTTACCACCGGAGAGGGAAATAGAGTTCCCTATAGATCTGGTACCGGGAACTGGACCGATTTCGATAGCACCTTATCGAATGGCTCCAGCGGAGTTAGTGGAGCTGAAAAAGCCATTGGACGACATGCTGGATAAGGAGTTTATAAGACCGAGTGCTTCACCATGGGGAGCGCTGATGCTGTTCGTCAAAAAGAAGGATGGAAGTTCGAGGCTGTGCGTGAATTATCGACAGCTGAACAAGGCGACAGTTAAGAATAAGTATCCGTTGCCCAGGATTGACGATTTGATGGACCAGTTGAAAGGAGCGGTAATATTTTCGAAGATTGACTTAAGATCTGGATATCACCAGATTCGAGTCAAGAGGGAGGATATAACAAAGACGGCGTTTAGGAGCCGGTATGGACACTACGAGTACCTGGTTATGCCTTTTGGCGTAACAAATGCTCCAGCAGTGTTCATGGATTACATGAACCGGAACAAGTAAAGGAACAAGTGATGGAAGGCAGAAGTTCTGAGTTTAGGATGAATCAAAATGGAGTCTTGAGGTATGGGGATAGAATTTGTGTGCCAATGGATATAGAGCTAAGAAGAATGATCTTAGAGGAAGCGCACAAGAGTAGGTTGAGTTTTCATCCAGGAGCTACCAAGATGTATCAAGACTTAAAGAAAATGTTTTGGTGGCTCGGAATGAAGAAGGAGGTAGCTGAGTATGTGCTGGCTTGCTTGGTGTGTCAGAAGGCAAAGATAAAACACCAAAAGCCAGCGGGACTGCTACAATCTTTAGATATCCCAAAATGGAAGTGGGATGGTATATCTAAGGATTTCGTGGTTGGTCTGCTAAGGACTAACAAGAAGCATGATGCCATTTGGGTAATCGTTGATAGGTTGACGAAGTGTGCTCACTTCTTACCTATTGGAGAAAGTTAAGCGTTGGAAAAGTTAACCCAAATCGACATCAAGGAAGTAATAAGGTTGCACGGAGTGCCTTCTAGTATTGTTTCCGACAGGGACCCTAGATTTACATCTAGATTCTGGAAGCAATTACATGAGGCTTTGGGAACTAAGTTAAGGTTAAGTTCTGCTTATCATCCTTAGATGGATGGTCAGTCGGAACGAACGATTCAATAATTGGAAGATCTCTTACGAGCTTGTGTTTTGGAACATACAGGAAGTTGGGAAGAGTTCTTACCATTGATTAAGTTCACCTATAACAACAGTTTTCATTCAAGTATAGGTATGGCACCTTACGAAGCGTTGTACGGCAGGAAGTGTAGAACACCTTTGTGTTAGTATGAGAATGGAGAAAGCCAAGTACTAGGACCGGAGGTAGTGCAATAGATGATGGAACAGATCAAGAGGATACGAGAAAAGATGAAAATCGCACAGGACAAGCAGAAGAGTTACAGGGATAATAGAAGAAGACCGTTAGAATTCCAGGAAGGAGACCATGTTTTTCTGAGAATGACTCCGAGAACTGGAATCGGCAGGGCAATAAAATCTAGAAAGTTTACTCCTAGGTTCATTGGACCTTTTCAAATTCTTCGTCGAATTGGTCCTGTGGCCTATCACATCGCTTTACCCCCAAACTTATCCAACCTTCATGACGTCTTTCATGTCTCTCAGTTAAGAAAGTACTACCCCGATCCATCACACATCTTAGAACCAGAGTCAATACAATTAAGAGATAACTTTGACTATGAAGCTCTACCTGTTAGGATCGCGGATAGAAGGATAAAGGAACTCCGAGGTAAACATATTCCGTTGGTCAAGATCATATGGGATGAAGCTACCGGAGATGCTACCTGGGAACGCGAAGAGGACATGCAACAACAATATCCGAGCCTATTTTAAAAAGGTACGTCGAATTTCGGGACGAAATTCTTTTTAAGGGGGTTATTAATATAACACCCCGATTTTCTTAATCTTTTTATTTAACTAGTATTTAAGTAATTATATTTTATTAGAGAGTGTAGAAAATTAAATAAATTATTCCAAGGCCATAGTCACGCTCTACGCTATCGTAGGAAGCTATGGTTAAGTTTTGGGTCGAAAACTCAAACGGAGCCCGGTCTGCGTTTTTCCTTGACAGTAGTGCTTTACTACTATCGAGACCTAATTTGGACCCGTGAACGAGACAGTTAGTCTTAGAATCACGTTTCCTATATTTTCGAAAAAGTTCGTCCTGACGTTCGAAAATGAAAATAATATATTATATTCGAGCTGATAATCGTTCTAGGAGACGATTTGAGCTGTCTTAGGGTTTTCCGAGAACCTTGAGCCAACGATTTTCATACCAAGGCTGTGATAAACCATTTGGGGACTCCTACAAATGTCGTGAGGATTTTCAAATTTATGGGGACGTGAATTGACCAAATTGCCCTTGGTTAGTTTTTACTAATTAACTACTATTACCTTTACCTATTTCTTAAGCCTTAAATCATCTATTAATACCCTATTTTTCACCTTTTCTCCCCTCATTTTTTCGTTGGTCCAGCTGCTGCTTCTTCTTCTTCCTTCTTCTTCCTCCATTTTCAACTTCAATTTTCTCAAGCTTCTTCAAGCTTTTTCAAGAAAGTTTGTGAAGCAAAGTTGCTCCTCTAATCCTCCTCTATCATCTAGAAGGTATAGATTTCATCCTTGAGCTCTCAATCTTTATTTTCTCCATTTATTTTCATGAATTGCAATTTCTAGATCTAAACTTCAAAAATCTCTAGAAAATTGTAGAAAAATCATTTTGAGACCAAACCAATTCCTATGAGCTAGTATCATCCCCCATTATCATAATCCAAGAGCTTGTAATGAAATAAAATCTCTAGCCTATTTATCAAAAAGGGGCCGAATAGTGCTTAAGGGGGGTTTAAGGGATTTTGGTTCAAATCTTTGGTAATTGATAATTGATTATGCATTAGATATGCTTAAGGGTCATTGATCCAAGATTTGGTAGAATTTCAATATCCCTAGCCTATTTAATTAACTAAGGGCAGTAGCTACTCCTAGAGATTAGGTAGTTTATGGTTTCATTATTTTAATTTCTGGTTGTGTTTTACTGTATAGAATCCGACAGGACTCGAACGCTCGATCACGCACTCGATTGACTGCTGCGGAGCCGCATCCGGAATCTCTCGGAAAAATCACCAAGGTTGGGGAAAGAATCACAATATCGTCGGGGATGCAAGCTTTAAATAATATATATTGATATGAGTAGGGCGACCCAAACCCTACTAGAGGTCGTTTGACCGTTAGGTTGATTTTACTGCATATTGAGGTTGTCTGTGCTGTGATTGGATATTTGATATATTATATGTGATATGTGTATGATGTCTATTATATGCTATAATTGATTAAATGTTATTTATTTGTAAGTTGACTTTATTGTTGAATATATATTCTGACTGTTGTTGATGTCTGTTGTGACTGCTGATGTCTGAGTAGAACTAGGCATTGATTTCTGATAAATCGGCTGATGAATGTGTGATGAGAAAGTCGATGTTATATATATATATATATATATATATATATATATATATATATATATATATATATATATATATATGTTTCCGATTGAAGTCAAGTAGGTTCTTTATATATCCACTAATCGCCTAGGGATTAATGCAGAAATCACCTAGAGTGATGCCGGGGTCTAAGAATCCATAAATATTATCGTTGCCCCTTTCAAGAGTTAGACGATGCAGATACCTAAGATATGAAATAAGTTGATGTTAATTACGTAATATATTGAAATAAATTATAATATTGAAATAAATTATAAAATTCATATAATTACGAAGATATTGTTAAGAGTTTAACATTATTGCTTTAATAAATTACATCAAGAAATGATTAATTAGCTTGAAATGTAGTTATAGCTTTAAAAACATATATATAATATTAAATATTCAAAAAAGTATCATACCAAGGTAGTGGAAGAAAAAATGGTTAGTGCTAATTTATTAATTTGCTTTAAAAAATAAAACAAAATCACTATAATATTGATGATGAAAGAAGTAGAATACCAAGGTATTGAGAGAAATGCCAAATATTAAAAATAATATGACAAATAAATATATTTTATAAAAATAGTTAACTTTTACGGAAAAAGAGGAGAAAGAAATTAAATAAATTTTCAAAAGAGAAGAAAAAATGATATTATAGATGAATGTATTTTCTTAAAATTTTTAATTTACACGGGAAAAAGAGAATAAATAAATCAAATATATTTCAGAGAGATGATAAAAATAATAATATGATAGATAATTATTTTTTTTAAATGATTAACTTGCACACGAAAAAGACTATAAATAAATCAAATAGACTTTGAAGAGAGAAATAAAAAATAATATGATAAATAAATATATTTTCTAAAAATGGTTGGCATGCACAGGGGAATGGAGAAATAAATCAAATAGATTTTCAAGAGAAAATAAAAAATTAGTATAGATAAATAAATTTTGTAAAAATAATTAACTTACTTGGAGAAAAGAGAAGAAACAAATTAAATAGATTTTTAAAAGAGAATAAAAAATAATATGATAGATAGTATATTTTCTAAAAATGGTTAAATTTCATGGGGAAATACAAAAAATAATTCAAAATATTTTCAAGATTTTTTTTCATATGATAGATAAATATATTTTCTAAAAATGGTTAACTTGCATGGTGAAAAGAAGATAAATAAATCAAATAGATTTTCAAGAGAGAATAAAAAATTTAATATCATAGGTAAATATATTTTCTATTGCACGGGGACAAGATAAGAAATAAATAAAATAGATTTTCAAGAGATAATAAAAAATTTCATATGATTACCAACATATTGTGAAGAGTTTAACATTAGTGTTTAAATAAATTACATCGAGAAATGATAAATTAGCTTGAAATGTAGTTGTAGCTTTAAAAACATATTTATAATGTTAAATACCAAGGTAGCGGAAGAAGAAATGATTAATGCTAATTCCTAATTTTGCTTTGAAAAATAAAACAAATTCACTATAATATTGATGTTGAGAGAAGTATAATACCAAGGTGTTGGAAGAAATGCCAAATATTAAAAATAATATGATAGAGAAATATATTTTCTACAAATGGTTAACTTTGACAAAAAAAATAGGAGAAATAAATCAAATAAATTTTTAAAGAGAAGAAAAAAATAAGATGATAAATGAATATATTTTATAAAAATGTCTAACTTACACCAGAAAAAGTGGATAAATAAATCAAATAGATTTTCAAGAGAATAAAACTAATAATATCATAGATAATTATTATTTTTAAAAATGTTTAAGTTGCCCGAGAAAACGAGGAAAAATAAATCAAATAGATTTTGAAGATAAAGAGAAAAAATGATGTGATGAATAAATATATTTTCTAAAAATGATTAATTTGCACAAGAAAATAGGAGAAATAAATCAAGTAGATTTTCAAAAGAGAAATTTTTTTTCATATCATTACGAAGATCATTATGTTTGATATTACTGTTTAAATAAATTACTTTGAGAAATGATTAATCAGCTTGAAATGCAGTTGTTGCTTTGGAAATATATATTTACTATTAAATATTTAGAGAAGTACGATACTAAAGTAGTGGACGAAAAAAACATTTTTTTTGATTGATCACAATCTTTTTGATTTTGTTTATATACACAATCTTTTAAAGTATTATCATTCAATTTCTTTTCAAATAAACCTCTTTTTTAAAATAACTTTATTCTTCCTTTATTTATTTTTTTCTTCACATGTAAACATTTTTTATATCCACCTTTTAATGTTGCATACATATTACGATATTGCAGTGAGAATGTGTGCGTTGCACGTGTAACAGGCTAAAATGCATATTTACAAGACAATATGTATTTACTATTTGCACTTAAGAGTCATTATAATATCAATAATAATTATTAAGTTAATATCTATTACACTTTGTGATTGACGGTTCAAACAAAATAATTTTTTAACAATTTTTTGTATATAATTTTTCACAAAAAATATTAAACCAAAAATGTGAAATCAGTAATTAAATATTTTTTTGATTAAATCCTAAAAATTTGCATATTCCCCGTGGGTCCATACACTAATTTGATTTAAAATTAGAATCCCAATAATTTTAAGCCCAATTCCACAGAAGTAGAACATGCCTGTTATAAAGCACCAAAAAAAAAACATAACTATTATAACAAGAAAAGAAAATAGAGAGATGAAGAGAATAGAAATATGGACTCAAAAGTTAGTTCTTCAGGAACTAGGATTTAAAGGTCAGTTCTTCAGGAACAGACTGTAATCTTTTGTGTTGGTAATCTGATTGAAGGTGTACAATGAGAGACCTAATAGTCCTATTTGCAAGAACTCTTAATTATGAACTAAATCAACAAATAAAGAAAGAAGAAAATATAAAGATATTATGAGATATTATCAAATCCTAAATTAGGATAGTCATCCATCACACATTAATATATGGATATTTACAACAATAACTATATATTTTAAATTATTTTTAATTCTTATTCTTAGTATGTATAGACTCAAAATTATCAATTTCCAGTATAAAAGTAAAACAATATGTTATAATTATTATTTATTGAAGAATGCTAACAAGTGCTCTTAGGGCATTATTTAAGAAATCAAGAAAGAAAATTTTGTATGGGAAAATGATGTATTTATTGTATTGAAAAATTTATACTTAGTTTTTCAATAGAAACTTTCCTTTTGTTGATTCCTTAATCAATGCCCTTTTGGTAACGCTTCGACCATTGGTGTCCTCCAGCCACCATTTCCAACAACGTTCTTTGACCGTCAATACCAGTAGAAATTATGTATTGGGAAATGGTACATTCAATTTTTTTCAAAGTTTAAAAGTTACAATTCTCAATGCAAAGTTTCTACTTTTTTATTCCTTGAAAACATATACTAAGTTAAAATATTAATAAGAGTAACAATATTTCAATATGACCCAATACCAATTATAATTTTAATAAGTTAAAATATTTTCTTGAACACATTGTTGTTATTATTCTTCAACAAAGTAACACCCACGTTCAATGAAGCCTCCACACGAGGGTGAAATGAAATACATAGACATTTTCATGGGGGAAAGAATACACAAAAAATATGGCTATTCTCAAGATCAAATAGAAAAGACAATGCAACTAATAACATCTGCGGCAAGACCTTCCAATATACTAATGATAGAAGTAGAGATGAAAAGATTTTCACTCTTTCTTGTAATTAATTGGATTTGCTGAGGTAAGAAAACCGCGCATTCACACGTTGTTTGTAGGATATACAATTGAATCAATGTGTAATTTTGAGGAAGCCTGAGATTGACCCAATCGTGCATCCTAGAAACACTATATGAATGCGTGGTTTTGTGACTTTAGAGAATCCAAATCCTTTCTTCCGAACTTTTAAGAGTTGTTATTGTTCAGATTTACAAAACTACCACCAGAATTTGTAATCTCCCTTCTTATTGCTTCTATTCTCCCAAGAACTCCCTTAACTGCTATATCAAATGCATCTTCAATGGTCTCTAATCTAGCACTTGGATAACGATATGTTATTCTTGGAATAAGTCTTATAACCTCCTCCCTCATAGCCAATACTTCACTTTCTGAAACTCTAGACAATGTCTCATTGATCATTACTCTGTTGCCTCTGACATCTTCTTCTGGTATGTACACAGAGTAGCTAGAACCATTTTTTGGAAAATGCCACAAATATTGCTCATATGCTGATTTTGGATGAAAGAAAACAGGAATGCAACCTGCCAAAATTGAATCAAATGTTGATCTCCTAGTATATGAATCCCCTGGAGGCTGCAAACAGAAAACTGAGCTTTGAAACACCTTCATGACAGCTACAGGGTTGTGACATATATCTTGATCACCATGATGACAATGTAGAAGCTTGCAACTACTAGAAGATTGACAGTGTTTGATTAGTTCACTTCTTATGGACACTGTAGAATTAGGCCTTGGAGCACCTGTAAATGAAAACAAGTAAGGCCTTTTCAGTTTTCTCATTCTTTCCTGCCACTGAAAAACCTCAATATCCTTAGAAGGATGAAAGTAAGTTGGATATGGAATTGGATAATCATTATCATATGAACCCGATTCGATTGGCAAAAAAGACATGTTACTTGCTTCTGGTAAAAACATTAGCTTGGTGCCCCAGTCAGAATCATTTTCTGTTCTTCTCCTGAAATCCCAACCAATCCTCCCTCCAACCATGAAATGATCTCTACCCCACATTCTTTTCCATTCAGGCTGTTGGGCAAGCCATTTCACTAGCTCTTTTGGAGAAGCATCTCTCATTGTTATATTACACTTCCAAAGGTATTTACCAACATCAAGGCCAGCATAGTAAGGTACATATATAGCAGAAGCCAAAGAAGAATCATTGGTTAAACACTTGTAATACTTCATTATGTTATGGAAAATAACATCTAACGAAAATTGGTGAGTTGCATACCAACTATCTTTCAATAGAACCATTCTCTTTGATTTCTCAATAACCTTAGTGCCAAGGCCAAAGTTAGACAAGTAAGGACACATATCTTGCCAATTCACGAGAGAGTGACAATCCTTCACCAAATCCTTATTGAACCTGCTAGGAAGATCATAAGCATAGATATATTGGCCAGAACAATAATCAAAATTTTTTGTTGTTGGCTTTGTAACAATTTGAACATTGTCTCTAATCAAAGAAGGGGGACTTATCTGTTCTCTCCAATTCCCTTCATCATGGGATGCAGGAACTATGGTCTCTGTGTGATTCTCTATATCGTAACTTGATATATTAGAGACCCAAGTTGTTCCATCATTTTGACTAGTATAGTTACTAGTTTCACTAGAATTGAGTGAAAAACTTGAAGGTTTAGGCATATGGGCATGTTTTGCACCATTGATGTTGAGAAGTAAAAAGGAGATCCCACGGTCACTAAAGATCAAATAATTATCCAAGAGAAGCAATGACACATAAAAAATAAAGGAGGTTAGAAACACAAACCGGAGTATATCAAAGAACTTCCTCGAGGGAGGATTGTCCATCTTCTGTGTTTAGCTTATTGAGATTTGAGATTCAATAAAGTAATATGTGTTTGTCTCTTATGATGATATGGGAAGAGGGAGAGGGGGAGAGTTGTGAGATTGTGTATATAATTCAAAGTTTGAGCTTTAATTGAGGATTCCATTAATGGAAATATTAAATCATATCATTAAATAATAATAGTAAGATATCTTGTAAAAATAAATAAATGAATGAATGATACCGAAAGAGGAGAGGGAAAGAGATTGTTTTATGAAAATATTAATGAATGGAAAGTTTGAGAATTAATTCAGGACGCCATTAAAGGAATGGAAGCATAAAGGGAAACCATAATGTTAGCATTCCATACTGAATCAAGGGAAAATCAAAATAAAGTACGATTTTCAACAAAAAAAATAATGAAAAAAAAAAGTACGTTTTTTATTTAAAAGAAAAATAAAATAAAAATAAAGTACGTTTTGTGTCAATAAGTCATTAGAGTTGACACTAGAATCACCTCAAAAATATAATGAAGGAATAAGAGATCTGCAATAAATTTATTGTAATTGAGATTTATTTTATACGATTTTTTTTTTATGAATTTATTATATACGATTTGATAATATATTGCTTTTGTTGTTATGCGATTTGATTATATTAATGGTTATAAATGATTGGGTTTAGATTTCATGCAACGCTTTTCCATAAGTAGGAATTGATGAAGTATCATTAATTAAAGACGTAAAAAAAAGAATTATCATTAAAGATAAGTAAGAAATAAATCAAATTACTAATTGAAATAAACAAAGATTTTTGTGAATTGCTTGTGTTAATCCACACAACAAATTGTGTTTACTTATATATATATATATATATATATATATATATATATATATATATATATATATATACATGGAATAGTAATTAAAACTTGTAATCAAAAGAGCAATAAACAAGTTATTCCCCAAGTGCATGAACTAGAAAATACATGAATGATAAATCTAATAAATTGCCATTGCTACTTCCTAAGCTATTGTGGACGGTGTGGATATATGTGGACGGTGGATGAATTTTAGTAGTTTCCAACACTTCCCCTCAAACTAGAGAATAAATATCTGCCATTCCCAGTTTGCAAGTGAGGTTATGAAACATATCTGTGGAAGTTCTTTGGTCAGCACATCTTCTAGTTGGTGTCTTGAAGGAACATATGATGTGACAATCAACCCATTGTCAAGTTTCTCCTTAATAAAATGTTTGTCTACCTCCATGTGTTTGGTCTTGTCATGCAGAACCAGATTGTGAGCAATGCTAATGGAAGACTCATTGTCACAAAATGGCTTCATTAGGGGTTCATACTTGATTTTTAGGTCATCTAGAATGATCTTCATCCCCAATAATTCATTGACACCTTGAGCCATAGCTCGGAATTCCGCTTCTTACTTCTCCATGTTACCAAGTCCCCTCCAAGAAACATGTAGTAGCTAGATGTTGACCTCCTGTTAGTAATTGAACTAGCATAGTTTGAATCAGTATATGCTTCCATAAATAGACTTTCACCCTTTTTAAACAGTAATCCTCCTCCTGGAGAGACTTTGAGATACTGTAAAATTCGATCAACAACATGCATATGTCTCATCCTTGGATCATGCATGGACTGACTTACCACATTAACATGTGCTAAATTTAGTCTGGTGTGTGCCAGATATATCAAGTTCCCTTCCAACCTTTGATACTAAGTTTTATCAACTTTGGGACTCCCTTCCTCATTGCTCATTATGTGACTTTGCTCAATAGCAACACCAATAATTTTGCATCCAAGTTTCCCAGTCTCCTTGAGAAGGTCAAGAACATAATTCTGTTAGGAAATGAAAATACCATGTTTGGAGTACGCAATTTGAATACCAAGGAAATATTTCAATATCTCAATATCCTTCATTTCAACTCGGTAGCCAATTTCTCCTTAATTTAGGAGTAGTTTTTAGGTTGCATCATCACCTGATATAATGATATCATCCTTATATACAAGTAGAACAGTAAGTTTCCCTTCACGTGAGTGTTTAATAAAGAGGGTATGATCACCTTGACATTGTTTATACCCTAGAGCCGCCATAGTCTTGGTGAATCTCCCAAAGCAAGCTCTTGGTGTTTGCTTCAACCCATATAGGGCCTTTTTCATTTTGCATACAATATTTCCCTCACAAGACAAATTATATCCGGGAGGAACCCTCATGTAAACTTCTTCCTCCAACTCTCCGTGAAAAAAAGGTATTATTCACATCAAACTGATGAAGTTCCCACTGAAAGTGTGCAACAAGGGAGAGAAGAATTCATAGTGTTCATTTTCGCTAATGGAGCGAGTGTCTCTTCATAATATATCCCATAGGTTTGAGTATATCTTTTTGCAATCAACCTTGCTTTATACATGTCTAGTGTGCCATCAAATTGGTATTTCATAGTGTATATCCATCTGCACCCGACTGGCCTCTTTTCTTTCGGTCTTTCAACTATTTCCCATGTTTCATTTTTTCTCAAAGGCTTTAATCTCCTCATTCATAGCTTCTACCCAGTTTTTATCCTTCAATGCTTCTTGTACTGTCTTGGGGATTCTAACGGAATCTATGGAAGAAATAAAGCTTTGGTGTTACAAAGAAAGATTTTTAGAATAAACAAATTGAGAAATAAGGTACTTATTAGCACAAGACCTTTTCCCATTTCTCAATGCAATAGGTAATTCATTTTAAGGGTCACGATCACAAGTATTTAGTGGAATACGTAAAGTGTCAGGTTCAAAAGTATGGGAATTAATATTACCATTACATATCACTGGTTCAGACTCTTGGAGTTGAGATTGGATCGATTCAGGTTGTCTCTTGTTTTGCTCAACTATTTTTGGTGAGATTGCTTTAGTCCGAGCAAATTTCTAGGTGGGTGACTAGTAGAAGGTGCCAATTTCTGTCTATCAGAAGACACAACAGAGGATGGAAGCAAGGGTATGTCACTACCTTGAGAAAAAATCTCATCTTCCAAATCAGTAGTGTGCTCCTCCTGAAGCTGAGAGGAAGTGAAAAATGGATGATTTTTCCGAAAAGTGACATCCATGGAGACAAAGAATGGGCGACTTGAAGGATGATAACATTTATATCCCTTCTTGTCATGAGCATAACCCATGAAAATGCATTTAGTAGCACAGGGTTCAAGTTTGTCCCGATGTTGGCGATGAACATGGACAAAAACATCACAACCAAAAATACGAGATTCAAGACTTTGCATAAGAGGAAAAACAGATTTCATTACATGAACTAGACTAACACCCCGAAGAACTCTAGAAGGTATTCGTTTTATTAGACAGGCAACAGTTAAAAGAGCTTCCCCCGATATGACTTTGGAACAACAATGCCCTGGTTAGTTCAAGCAAGTGTGTGGTTTTTCTTTTGGCAACCCCATTTTGTTGGGGAGTATCAATACACATGAGTTCATGTACCTCGCTCTTTAAGAAAGATAAAAAGATTTTGATTTATATATTCCCTACCATTATCAGACTCAACCATTAAATAGTTTTCCCAAATTGAGTATGAAAAATATGATAAAATTGAGTTAATAATTTGTACGCTTCAGAATTATCTTTCATCAGAGACAACCAAGTGACATGAGTACAATCATCAATGAACGACACAAACCATTTTGCACCAAAAATATTATGAATGGTAGCATGGCCCCAAACATCAATATGGATAAGAGAAAATGGTTCATCACTTTTATTAGCAATTGAAGGAAAACTTACTGGTGATGTTTGGAAAATTCACAAACATCACAATTGAAGGACTCAACTGGTTATTTCAAAACGAACGAAGCAAACATGGGTTTGAGTAAAGTAAATAGGGGATGCCCAAGACATTTATGTTGGAGCCGAATTTAGGAGGCACAATACTTGGATTGATGATTGGAATGTTGCAACTTCACACCAGATCCGCCTGAAGCTTGCATCTCAAGGTAGTACAACTCTCTCTGTTCCTTAACAACTCCAATTGTCTTCCAGTGATAAGGTCCAATGAGAATAGAAAAGGGTTACAGCATAATTAAGGTCTTTGGTAAGTTAACGTATAGAAAGAAGGTTACAGGAAAGTTTAGGAACATGAAGCACATCTTGCAAATTTAGGAAATGGCTAAGTTTAACATTACCAAAACCCGCCATTGATGTATGAGAGCCATCAGCTGCAGTTATGTGGTGATTACTAACGGGAATTTGCTATGATGAAAAATGGCAAGAACAAAAGGTCATGTGATCGGTGACACCAGAATCAATAATCCAAGAATCCTCATGGACAGTACCAAATGAGATAATAAAGAACATAGATTCTTACTACTTACATCATGAGAAGAAGTGTGAGGCTGCTTACTGGAGTAGTGGGTGATAGCTGAGATATTGGTAATCTCAGTGTTAGACATGATGGTTGGGTGTGGTAGAAAACAAGAGTGCGATGAAGGCGAGAAGTAAGAAACACATGTTGCAATGAAGGCAGCTGTTGTAGTGGCAAATACAAATATCAATAAAGGCTAGTCAAGTGTGGTGGCAAAGGGTGAACAACAACGGATGCTGAAGTGGAAAGGCAACAGTCCATTTGGTGAGGTCGGGTGTTGGTGTTATGGTGACTGGAGAGAGTTGGCACACAATGAAGGTGTTTTCTGGAAAAAAGAATGTCTTGCAATGAAGGTTGGTTAAAAATCACTTTATTAAAAGCATAATAAAAAAAAATATTAGGGCTCGTTTGGTGGTCAGGATAGGATAAGGATGGATAGGATATGAGAGCTGGATAAAGATAGGATAGGATATGAGCATGATAAGCTCTTATCCTGTCCGATGTTTGATGTGCATCAGATAATGATAGGATATGATATAAAATATCCACAAATGATAAAATTATCCTTATATCAAAATTACATTTTTTTTTTTCAAAAACAAATTTTAAGATTATGTGGTTTTTTTATACATTTAAATTAAAAAATATTTGATAATATATATTTTCGATTTTTTAATAATACATTAGTCCATTTTGTAAATTATAAAAAATTAACTTTTTTTCACTTTTTATAAAATTGCTAATTAAACCATATATTTTAATTAATAATAAGGTTAACTAATTAGGTTTGAAACCATAATTAAATAATAACAATATTAAGGGTAAGAGATAAAAGAGAAAACGTTTTCTTATCCTATCCTGTTGGTTCTAACCCAGCTCCACCCTCAGGATAGAATTATAACTAAGTAACAGGATAGGATAAGCTAACAGGATAAGCTTATCCTACCCTGCTGGTTCACCAAACTACAGATTAAAGCAGGACAAGATAGCTTATCCTATCCTGCCTCCCTTATCCTGACCACCAAACGGGCCCTTAGTGTTTTTAAAGTACGGGCAATATAGGAATAAAAAATTTATAATTCAATTCATTCCACTCACTTCCCAAACGATGAAATAACACATTTGTTCTATTCCATTATAAAATATCCAAACGATTGAATGAAAATTTTATTCCATTTCATTTCGCTCATTTCCATAATGTTTCGTTCTATTTCATTTGACTCTCTTCCGTCAATCCAAACATATCCTTAGTATACTTTGGCTTTTTCCTAGTTTTATGTAATTGGACTTCTTTTCTTACTGGATAAGAAATTAGTAATTTGATTAATTAGTAATGCTGGAAAACACTAAAAGCTTAGGATGTGCATCCACTGTCCACGCTGTCCACAATAGCTTAGGAAGTAACCATTGTAATATATTAGATTCTTGTATTTTCTAGTTTGTGCACTTAGAAAATAACTATGTTGAGAAAAAAAAAATCTATGAATTAATAGGGGGAAAGGAAGGGGAATCAAGAAGAGTTGGAATCCATGAAGAAAAAATGCAACAAAAGCCCTTCAACTCCCTCTTATTCTCAAGGGTAATTAGCCTATGACGCATTATTTATCCACCATCTACCTTGGCCTCATTACTGTTGAGACAAAACCCTCTTGAACTATGGTTATAATGTAACATACTTTCTGAAGCAAATGTAAGTGCTTTTGAGAAAAGAAGGACTAGTGGTTGAACTTGAGATGTGTCAAATAAGAATATGAACATATTGATTTATATCAAGACAATCTCACAAAGGTAGTTTAAATATTGAGAAGGCTACAAAACAACTCAGAAAGCAAGCTTGACTATTCAAAAAGCTGCAAATACTCAGAAACCTCGAAGTCGTAAGATATTAATCTTCTGAACAAGCAAATTATCAAGATCAGATGTTCAAGGCCATCTCCTATTAGAAGAAATAAACCAGAAGCATTAGGCAATGCTCAGAAGGTTTATTCCAGCTTCAAAAGATAAGATCTGATACTCAGAAGTTTCATCAGAAGCTTATTAGAAGCTTCATCATAAGCTACGGAAGACTTCAAAGTAAACAAGCTTCTGAAAATCTTGCAGCAAGGCAAATGATCAACCATTGTCCTCATACAGCTCTATGCAACACACTCACATATATCAAGGTTGAACATCACAATTAGAAATCAGTTTGACAACTCAGAAGCTTCATCAGAAAGGTCGATTAGAAGCTTCATAAAAAAGGTCAACAAGTCAAAGCTGCTGCAAAAAGAGAGAAGGACAACTGTCACTTGACTGCTGATAGAGCCATTTCGAAATCATCTCTAAACGGTCATAAATCGACTAGTTGGAGCTTGGAATCTATTTATACCAGATGCTAACAGTGAAACAAACTAAAAACACTAGATTCAAAAGAGAAAATCAAGAGAATTAAAGCAAACGCATCGACTGAAAGCTGTCAGGCTTCTGATTTCATGACAGTTGTAACGGCCCGGACTACTTTTAGAATTGTCTACTATCCCCACAAACCAACACGGGTCTTTTCAGCGTGCTTTGTCCTCACTCACACGCTTTTTGGGAAACTTCTCAAAAGGTCACCCATCTCACAAGTGCTCCAAGTCATACACACTTAACTAAGGAGTTCTTATGTTATGGGCTCCCAAAAAGAAGATGCATCTTGTTGGTATAAGTAGTTTCAATCAATTCCTTTAAGCCTTCCTTAACTATGCAGTCTCATACCTACACGGTCTCAGGATCCCTCTCATTCCGAGGTGAATTCGGTTAATTCATGTGTCCCTTTGCCTAGAAGCCTGTAAGGAGCTGCTCCTTGTCCGTGCCTCATGCATCGGCGATCACTCCCCGCCCTCATCAGCCTCAGGCATCACAACAATTCATCTATTTTCATCTATTTTCACTCCAATATTGTGTTCTCAATCTGTAAAGGTTTAGAGGAGTGATTTATAGCTTGCTTCAAAAGGCCATTCACTCATTGAGTGTTGTATAAGGTGTCACAAAGGGTTTTACCCAACTAATTCTTTGTAAACTCATGTTTGTGTTCTCCCAAGCTAGTTAGTGAAACCTAATGTTGGTTAGAAATTGGGTTGAAGCCTGCAAAGGCTTGCTGTTAAAGAATACTGGTGATGCTCTGAAGAGGCCGCGAAGAATACTTGTATTTGATGTTTGGATATTGGAAAAATCCAACATGTATTGGGACTGGACCTAGCCCAAGCGTTGTGAACCAGGATAAAATATCGTGAGCAGTATCTCTATTCTCTTGAACTTTGTACATTTCTACACTTTGAGTTTCCATTTGAAACCATTTTATGAACTTAAGCTTTTGAATATCTTCTAAGTGTAAAAACAAGTTTTTGAGTAATTTTCAAAAGTCATATACTATTTTATCAACTTATTAGAATCAAGCTTGTAGCATTCTTAACCAGTTTTGAGAAAACCACATTATTCTTAAAAGCAAAAGTTCTTGATCGTAAGCCTCTAAATATTACATTATTATCAAGCTTCTGAACAATCTTTTGAGCATTCAAAAGTTACTTAGCATACTTGAATCATTTTGTTTAGTGCTCAGAAAAGTCATTTGACTTAGATTCATTCATAAACTGAAGTTCATTCCATCCTCAGAAAGGTCACCTTTCTGAGTAAGATGCTAACTAGTTTGCATCCTTGTTGATTGCCAAGTTTAGTCTTGCGCAGTTAATCAGAAGTATTATTTTTTCCAGGGTTAAAATTTGAAAAGGTCATTATTCAACCCTACTTCTAGTGACTCTATACCACTTCAATTACAACCTTTGACAAACCCTTTTGATTTTTGCATGCATGTGATGAGTGTGATTATTTGATTGAGATGAAAATCAAACCCATAAAGTGTGAGCTTAAGAATTCGATTTGAGAGAAATACAAGCCTGGACACATGAGTGCTTAAGTGAATTAATATACCTTCTGTGAGGTTACGAGATCCAATTACTGTTAATGGCTTTGTGTCAATTTCTTTAATTCTCAAATTGTGAATGATGAATGCATGGTTATTATGATCTTCAATTTTGACATTCTCTAAAGTTCAACTTGCACAGTTGATTGTTTTGTTGTCAAGAATTGGTGCATGAATTTGGTTGCCATTACTCTAGTGATAGTTGAGTTGTGGGACATGCTTGGTTCTCTTCCATTCAGTTTGGCATTGGTTTGCTAGTTTGTTGCGTTTCTTTTGTTCTCTTTTGCTTGGGGAAAAGCCATGTTTTAAGTTCGAGGTGATGATAATCTGCTAGATTATCTGTTTTATGGGGTGTTTTTGATAATATTTCACCTCTAAAACCAGGCTTCTAACCTTGTTTTGACCCAAAGAAAGATTTGTTTTCCATCCTTTCGTTATTTCATGTCATTTCATTGAATTTATAGCATTTTGGCTAAAATATGAGTTATTTATTTTCATTTTTTTTTGTTTTGATTGTGGGAATTTGGTGAGGACAAACCTAAGTATGACATTCAAAGAATTGGAAAAAATTAAAGTGTTCTTCTTTGTTGAATGAGCATCGGGCGCTCCTTTTGAGTTTGTGTTGGGCGCCCAAGCCCTTGAAATTGCATTCATCTCAGCCTACCACGCGCCCGACACTAAGCATGTGGGTGTTAGGCACTTGTCAGTCTGCAAGCAAATTTTTACGGGTCCCAAGCGCTCGACGTTTCGTAGTTGAGCGTTGGGCGCTCCGCATATTTTTGGGCCATAAAAAATTTTGCGTTTTTCATTCAGAAAGGTAGTCTTTGGTCAGCCCTGAGGTCATTTTTGCACGTTTTGCTCCGCACATCAAGAGGCAAGCTTGTTCAAAGTCATGAAGCCATTATGGAAGAAGACCCAAGATCACTCTCCTCTTCCAAATAAAGTTCACAACTAACAAAAGTCAAAGTCCTAAGATTATTACAAACATGTAAATGAAAATCTTATTCCTAAGTCATCTAAGTTGGTCGTGAACTTCATCTAGAAGAAGAGAGTGATTTTGGGTCTTCTTCCATAATGGCTTCATGGCTTTGAACATGCTTGCTTGCCTCTTGATGTGCTTTATAGGATTCCATCACCTTTCCTCTTTCTAAAGGTGGAAGGAGTGAGCTCACGTCACACCCCTTCCCTCCTTCATATGTTTTGTTCTTTTTTTATGTGGATGTGCTCAATTAATTCCAAAATATTTCTTTGGTGCAACCTACTCTAACTATTATTGTTATGAAAAAGTAACATGGTGATATCTGAGTAATTTTGTATGCTAGGGTAAACAACTATTGTTTTAAAAAATTAATTTAACAATATATTTTGAGATATGATATATAGAAATAAGTTAAAATAATAAATTTGGAGTTAGGTTTAATTATCCCCTTTTAATTTTGACTCAATATGTCCCTGATGTTATGGTTGTCAATCATGACATTATTACAAAGTTGCCCTATGAGAATGATCACCGTGTCCCCCGTTGTTCTCTCATGTGACTAACTCCTTCTCAGGTATAATTTTTTTTGCCTGGGTGAGCAAATATGAGTAGGGATAACAATTTTACCCATACTCGTGGATATGTGCAGATAAAATCGTAATGGATACATGACAGGTAGCTTAACAGGTACCCTCAGGATAAAATAAACAGGTATTTTCTACACGCACTTATTAATGGGGCGGAGGCGGATAATGAGGTACCCGTAGCCGCGAGTACCGTATCCGATGTTGAAATTACTTAAATACCCGTATAGTTATATACCTAAATACCCCTATTACAATTACCCTTATAATTATATACTTAAATATTATGGTTTGAGATTTACTAACATTTATCATATGATCATTTTGTTCGTTCTAGTTAAAATCGTGTAGGATACACTTAGATTGGTAGGTAGTAGCAATTTTACTACGTACATAGAACAATAAATGTATGTTGTTGATTTCATATTTTCTAGAAATTCTTATTACATAGAAGAGAATGGTAGATTTTGTTCATTTTCATTCTGAAAATATGTAGCATTTTTATTTTCTGTAGTTTATGAATATCCATGAATATCTAAAAACACCCGCGGATAGTCATAAAATCCGCTAAAACCCGACTAATGGATACCCGCACAGGTACAGGCAGGTATGGATGAATTTTCATCCAGCAGAGTGAATGGTGGGGGACTACTACCCGTGTCCGACCCACACCGTTCTCATCCTTAAATATAAGGGTCCTCTGTCCTCGTATGAAGGGTAGGTGACACATTCATTGGGCTTGGTATGCAAGCTCAGGTACGGTCCAATATCATTGTGATTTTGATGGGATAATTTTTTTTTAATTTTTTTGTGTGTACAAGGTATCCCGACCGATAGCCGGAGGCTAATCTTTTTCAAGGTGTAAAGATCACCGAAGTGAGTTTTACCTCTCCCAACAAAGTTTTTTCATACACGCGGCACGAAATATATGCCTTATAGAATGACTTATTTTATGAATATATGCCTTCAAATATTGAAAAATAAGAATTGGATTAGCTGCAGTCAACCATCTCTTTCTCTTTCTACTTCCATTTTTTTTTCTATTTTTGGAGAAAACAAATCAACAACAATGAAAAAGAGTGAAAATAAATCCAATGGTGGGAGTTATGTGACTGCAGCAACTACAGGAACCTTCAACTGCAGTGAATCCAAGTCCAAAAATATATACTTGTGAAAACAAAGATTTTGATAGAATATCACGGGTCCAATTAGAGATCTTGATATCAGATTAAGCTTCAGCCCCTCCTAACTTGAGATCAGGCTTCATTCCCTCGGTATGAGACTAGGCTTTGTTTCTGCCATCCATATATATATGGTCGAGTTCCTTAAGGAGTGGCTCTACTAGCATGTGCACTTCATAAATATTTTGAAACTTCTTGCCATAGTGATGAATAAATTCTTTTTCAAGTAATTTTTTTTCAAGTAAATTTACCTTACCTTTAAATGCAACCACTAATGAAAGTTTTGAATTTTAAGATTGCCAAAAAAAACCCTCGCTTTAAGAATATCTTCAAAATTTTAGAACTTTCTTATAGTGATTTTTTTTTTTTTACCTAAAAATGCTTTTAAAATGTTTGGTAGGATGATTTTTTTAACTTTCTAGGAATCCTAACTTTGGAATTCTACGTTTCCATGTTTGGTATGTTTTTTTAAAAAACAAATTCCCAAAAATGTTTTTTTTAAGCTATTTTCCTCAAAAACATTCCCATAAGAGGAGAGGTGAGAATTAGGGATAGAAATAGGACAAGTTAGATGAGGCTTTGAGTTAAATAGGTCTAGCCTATTTAAACAATACATGGTCTAAGTCTGAACTGTTACTTGATATATGTTATTTTTTAAGGTCTGAGCTGACCTTTTTAGAATTTTGGCTTGGCCTGAAAGCCTATTTAAATGCTTATTCAATTCACATTAAGGCCTTTAAAAAAATCGGCCAATAGGCTTATCTCTATGTAGGCCAAAAGTCTTTAAATAGGTTAAGGTAAAGTCTTTAATTAGGCTAACATGCCTACTTCAAAATAGGTCTTTAATATTATATATTATTATTAAAAAATAAAATTATATATTATATTATATATATATATATATATTATTGAAAAATAATATTATTTATAAACGTACCGGACTATTAGACTTAAAAGGCTTTTTCATACGTCTAAGCATTACTTATTTAACTAAAATGACTTTTTGAAAAGCTTAGACCCGAGCCTTTTAATTTTATTAAACAAGTCAGGTCAGACCTTAAATAGGTTTGTCATAGACTCTCGACGAACTGTCTGGCCTATTTTCACCCTTAATAAAAATCCTATTTTCGCAAGTATATATGAGAAAGTTTTTATTACTTGAAAAAATTATTATACCCTAATTTTTCATTGTATTTCCTCATATCATCCCTAAAACTTTTGTTCACCAGCGCACAAATACTAGTACAGGAGTCAAAACTTCTTACCGGCCGGAACTGCCTTTGACTCATAAAAGTATCTTCTGCTGCCCAACTTGAACACAAAAAAATATTTTGTAAACCAAAAAATAAATAAATAAATAAACTTGAGCACGTGGTAGAATATTATTTGCTGAACTCCCTTGTGATTCACTCTATGAATAGAAGTTGGTAGATACACGTAAAGTAAGACTCAATCATAGTCTCAGATTAAGTTAACTAATGAAGTTCAAAATGACAATAAAGAAAAAAAAATTAAAGGTGAAGAACACAGAAACTTGATGAGGAAAATATGTGAAAATCTACAAAAGAATGCCTTAGTACACAAGTGATGCAAATTAGGAGAAGCCCACTTTGGAATTTAATGATTAATTATTATTTGGGAGCTTGTAGAGGAACAAAAAAGTTGGTTTTAAGAACTCCATACTATAATCCTAATAATTAGCCTAGCAATATCAAAAGATGGGTTTTTTTTGGTATAAATTAATATGTAAAGTAGGTTGAGTTGCACAGTTTAACCAACCACCCACTCTATAATACCCACTCCGATCCATTATCATTGATATAAACTCTTTCTCTCACATACCAAACTTGGATTGAAAATAATTTCTTTCCCCACGTTATCATTTTAGCTTGCTCATAAAGACAAACAGCACCCTCAATATAATCCCTCTAGACTCCCTATTGAATAGCTAGGTTGTGCTCTGAGATATTAGAAATTACTATAGACCTAAACATTGGGTTTAGAAGAAATGAGAAACCGTATTGAAAGATTTGTAGTTCTTCCATTTTCTTTCGGTTGTGCATCCCATGCAAGTGTTGAATTAGGTGCACCCAAAAGACCAAAAGCAGATTCAAAAGGCCCTATTGTTCCAAGTAGTCTCTTCATCTCTCTACTCTTCATTTTTTCTGTCTTAGGTGATTGGAGTGCTATCTATAATTTGAGATCTTTGTTATGTAAGGAAGACAAGAAGGAGAAGATAGATCAGTCATCACAGCCAAAATGAAGAGAAGCAGACCTTCTTCTTGGTTTCTTGTTCTACCAAAGCGTAATGTAGCTGCTGGCATACAGAGATTAATCAGGGGCATCAAGAGTATACCTCAATTATTTTGTGAGTCGATTGATCTCTACTTTATGTTTTTTTTTTTTTTTATGAATTATGAATTTATGATTGTTTCATACATGGAATTTCGATTTCCAATACCAGCCAGAGAATATAAGTACCATATAAATTATTTTTCAATGTATATATAATTATATATATATATATGAATAATTTTTTTTTATAAATAATACCAATATCATTTTGGATTTAATTGGTATACACCATCAACGTAAAACTTTTTTACATTGTCAACCAATCATAACTGTCACATCAGTTAAAATGTTTGACTTTTATGTTAAGTACCTTAAAAGTCACTCGCATCATGATTTCTGATTGGTTGATGATGTAAAAAAATTTATACCGACAATGCATAGCAAATTTTAGCATTTTAGCAATACTATTTATGTTAAAATCAAATGATGAAAATGGTAATACTAATGATACCATAAGATCCACAAGCTACATCAGTAAAATCACCAAGGTCAACAATTATTTATTGATTGGAGTTTGGTTTGAAAAGGGTGCATGGACACAATTTTATCATTGCTGTAAATAATTCTAAAACAGACTAAGTCCTTAGACCTTGATCCATAATTTTGTACTATGACAATACTAGTACTGTCGATAAGAAGTTCTCATAAAGGCTAGGCTTTAATTAAGCAGTATGTGACAAGCATATCGGACTTTGAAGATTTAGAGCCTCTTTGGTAAGTCTTATCTGTTAGCTTAAAGCGAATATAATAGTAGTCTTGTTTGATAAGCGTATTTGTCATTAGCGATTAGCGTTTTTTTACGAGCTTATAGGCTCTGTTTGGTAAAAATGATTGATAAAGTAGCGTATGACTGATTTTCTTTAGAGTTCTTTTTGGTTCGTTCTTGTATTTGGGTTAGAGTATCCCTCGTATTCTTTTTTAATATATTTTTTTTCTTATAAAAAAAATCTAGCTTATGGCTGATAAGTTAGCTTATAAGTGATAAGTTAGCTTATAGCTGACAAGCTAATTTTTAGCTGATAGCTGAAAAACAAGTTGATTGAATTTGAAGTGTTTGATAAAATTAGTTGTTAAACTAGCTTATAAATGTAAAATGACATAAAAGGACATATTTATGACAAGCATAGTAAAGTGAAAATTTCATTAAATGAACGAGGTTAAATATGAGAGAAAAGCCAATAAGCTATAAGGTAAAAGCCATAAGCTAAATAAAATAGCTTGTGAAGAAAAGCTATAAGCTAATGAGATAAGCTTGTTTAGCAAACACTTCTATTTCAGTCAAACAAGCTTATAGGCTATTCAAATAAGTTATAAGCTAGCTTATTGGACTTGCCAAACAGAGCCATAATGTTGTTTTCAGACGCTACTTCAAGTAGCGTTTGAGTTTATAACGTTTGTTTTTTTTCCTTTCTCTTTTACCCTTATTATTTTATTTTAATTCCACTTTAACTCTCTTCAATTTATAAATATTTTATTATACTTATTATAATAAAATACAACGTATTTTTTTAGTATAACATTTATTTGATAATATAACATATATATATAATAATATAATTTTATATGATAATATAACGTATTATAAATAGGTAAGATTACCATTTATATAATTTTTTTTATATTTTTTCAAAAAAAAAATTTATATATAATAATGTATTAACATTTTTTGATATAATAGTAACGTTCAAGATTTATAATACAAACGTATATATAACTTTCTTTATATATAAACAACATATATATAAAAAGGTATAGACACATGTCCATTTTATGCTTATCAACTAGTTTTACCAAACACTTACATATCAACTCGCTTATCCGTTATCCGTGATCCGCTACCTCACCCACTATCCGCTAAAAGCTCATCTGCTATCCGCTATAAGCTCATCCGCTATCAAATAGCTTATCCGCTATCCGCTAATTTTACCAAACAAGCTCTTAGTTATTAATCAGTGTTAGTGCATGTTTGGTTTGCCGTTGAGAAATTTCAAAAGTACGTTTGAGGTAAGGTATCTATTGAGGTCCTTTAGGGCTAGGTGTGGGAATAGGCTAGGCCGAGCTAGGCCCTGACAAGCCTCAACCTGGCCTGCGTTCCAATCTCAAGGCCTGAGTCTGGCCTATTAGCCTGATATAGGCCAAATTTTAAAGTCTGACATGACCTACTTCAAAGCCTGGCCTGGCCTGGAAGCCTATTTAAAAGCCTACTTTTCAACAAATATATCTCCATATATAAATAGGTCATAGGCCTTCACTTGTGACTAGACTTGTAAGCCTCTAATGATAAAGAAGTTGTCAGGTCTATACTGATAAGTAGGTCGTTAAGCATTCACAAATAAATATATAAGCACATCTCTACATTTAAATGAGGCAATAGACCTTTACTTTCAAATTTTATAAATATTATAAATAATATATTATAGTATTATATATTAAATTTTATATATTATATATGTGTGTGTTAAATAAGCCGGCCTGATAAGGTTAATATACTTTTTTTAAAGCCTTGACCTGACCTCTTTAGTTATATAGGCTTTTTAAAAAGTCTTGACCTGGCTTTTTTGTTAAATAGGTTAGGTCTGGGTAGGCATTAAATAGGCTAGGTCATAAGCCTCCGACAAGTGACTGACCTATTCTCACCCCTATTTGGGACAAATATATTTTTAGACCCTAACGTACGCTTATAACTGTAAATCAAACATATGGTTAGTGTTAGACCTAAACCCACGATGGAGAACTTATTTCCATTACTTCCGTTCAGATACATGACGTTCAACAAGAAGACACGTCATAGTAGTGTGTTGATGGAGAAAACGAAGTAACCTCCAGGGACAAATGGCGAAATTATAACAGACATCAAATTTTTGAAGAATTTAATTAAGATGCTACGAGGTTACTCATTTTATCTATGAATAGAACATCCTAAACAAAAATGAGGTCTTATTAATAAATCTTATCTAAAATAAAAAAATGTTTAAACAAATGATTTGAATGTGAATAAAAATCTCAAAAAATGAGGTCTTAATAAATCTTATCTCAGTTAAAAAAATCTTATCTAAAATTAACAATATTTAAAAAATTAAATAAATTAGCTATATTATCACTTAAACAAAAATGTTATAAAAAATTATTTATAAAAACTTATTCAGTCACTTTGCAGAAGGTCAGAAAAATAAATTTTAAATATTTTATTATTATTATTGGTGTGCTCAAGAATATCCTCCGGCCAATAGTCGAAGACTAATCATTTTTCGAGGTCTAAAGATCATCGAAGTGAGTTTTGTCTTTTCCAACAAATGTTTTTCTTATACATGATAGAAGTTGAACCATTGACAACATGTTGAAAGAACTGAGCTATCTAACCAACTGTGTTGACCTTGTTGATATTTTATTATTATATTTATTAAATAAGTTAAAAGCCTCATATTAAAACTTGACTTGAGGGTACTAAACACACCATAATTCTCCCTTGTATTAGGAAGACGAGTTACCAAGGATCACTCTTTTAATTTATTTTTCTGGATAAGACTATATTTTTATCTTCAATCTTAGGAGTAGATCAAAGTTAGTACAGCTCATCATCATACTTGGAATGACACTAGAAAGTGGTAAGAATATGTTAGACAAACCAACAAGGACATACTATCTAGCATATTTTGGCCTACATAGGCCCCGATTTATTTAGCAAAACTGGTCGGGCCTATACCTTTTTAAAAGATTATTTAACTACAGCCTCCCGGATATAAGTATGTTTTTGGATCAGTCGCAAAAAATAGATTATTTCAATAATCGATTATTTGTATAATTGATTATTTATATAATCGATTATAATAGAATCATTTTGTGTTTAGATACATTTACTGAAAAAAAAACTTTAAGATAATTTGTTTCGTTTGAATATTATAGAAAAATCTCTTTCATATAATCAAATTACAAAAAAAGGTATGAATTTAAATTATAAAGATGATAGTTGACAATACTCAAGCGCCAAAAATATAATTTGGAAATTGAAAAGTGTTGTGGAAAAAACAGCTTTAAAAAAAGTTAAATGATGAAGTGAGGGATGCCACCCAACAATGTTTCTCAGCAGCAACAGGATAGTTTTGAGATTTTATCCAAATACCCAAACATAACACACTACTAAAAAATAGCTTTTCTTTTATCCTTTCAGCTGTTTTTGGTAAAATAAATCTTATCCAAACAATCTCTACGAGTTCAACTCTTAGAAAAGCCTATTTAGCCTATTAAAGTAAAATATATTTATTAAATGTTTATATATATAATTAAGATTTTATGATACTTACATAATTTACAGATTATGTATTAGTATAATATATTTATTTTATATATAATGTAATACTTTTGTTAAAGGTTATATTTTATTTAAAAATTAAGCAGTTTTTTTTATCAAAAGAACTTAAAAGGTTTAAGTTTTTTGGTATATATATCAAGGCCTTCATATAACCTAGATTTTCATGTCACCAAACTTTTATATTTTCACAAATAGGTTAGGCTCAACTCCACTAAAAAAGAACTTAAGGCAGGAAACATTTAATTGTATAAAGCATCGTAAATCAATAGTATTTTGTCATGTATTCTATTTTTTCAATATTACATAAAATTTTAACTTACATGAAAAGATGTTATTGATTGGGACACGGTATAATATATCAAAATGGGACAGAAAATCCTCATCTAAACTTTAGATAATTTTTACGAAAACAATTCGTTAGTGGTCCTTAACATTAATTTTCCGGTCAATTATCCATATATATTTGTTCATAACAATGTAAAGAGAGTAAAGATGAAAGAGATTATATTCAAATTAAAGAATTATTAATTGATTAAACAATAAGTTTCATGACTTTAGTTCATAAATTTGGTCCAATGACCTCGAAAATGATTGAACCAGATACATAGATTCTGATTTTCTATAAACATATTTGAGAGAATAAATGTGTTAAAAATCCTACTTTGTAATTAAATTAAAAAGTAAATAAGAATGAAATAAAAAAAAATTCAAAATTATGTAACGAATGAAAGAGAAATAGAATCCATAGATAAAAAAATATCATTCAAGAAAATTTGTTATTAGTTTGTATTTTAATAATAATTTTAAATAAGAAATTAGCGATATATTTATGTTTTTTTTTATTTTTGCAAAAACGGGCTGGGCCATATTTTAATCATTCGTCCAAAAATCATTGATACACGTGTCTAGGATAATTTGCCCGCTTAATTTCAACCAGGGTAAGCTATAACTCCCCTTGTTTATATTCGCTTTATTATCTTTGTAATGTTGAATATATATTCTTTTCGATTCAGTTTACAAACAGGAAATTGAGATGGAACCTGAGATGGAAATTGGGTATCCAACAGATGTGAAGCATGTGACACATATTGGACTTGATGGGTCAACCAACACAAATAATGTCAAAGGTTGGGACAGTCTGAAGGCACCTGAATTTCTGTCTTTATCTCCAATTTCATTCAAGCAATTCGAATTGGCCATGGCTACCCAAGCTCACCCATGTATCATTAATGATCCTTCCTCAAAATGTGGTTAAAATACTTGTGGTAATGCTTGCATTCGAAAGTCTCTTCTTCTAATTGTAGATTAATGAAGATTAAAAGTGATGATTGATAGCGATGTATCTAGGAGTTCACATTCCATACAAGTGGACAAAATGAAAATTCATGAATATTTGGAATCGCTGTTTTGCTCAGTTATTGAGATTGCCTCTAAGCCCTCCTTAACTTTTTTTTTTTTCAATATGAAGTCTTCCATTTTCAAATTAAGTAAGTTTTTCATGTAAATTATTGGCTAAATTGCAATTTTCGTCCCCAATTTTTTTTGGCAAATTTAGTTTTACAAAAATTCAAATATTACGAATTTGGTCCCCATATTTTTTGATTGCATTTTTGGTCCCCCAAAATTGTAGGTTTTTTACATTTTTTGTCTCTAAAAATCATGGATTTGGGAAAATAAAGGATCAAAAGTGCAAAAAATTCATGAATTTAGAGGATCAAAAATGCAATTAAAAAAATATGGTGACCAAATTCGCAACATTTGGATTTTAGGAGGACGAAATTCGCCAAAAAAAAGTTGGGAGACTATTTTCACCAAAATGAAAAACTTGAGGGACGGAAAGTGTAATGTAGCCTAAATTATTTTTATCATTTAAAAGTAAAAGAAAGCGTGACTTTTTTTAAAAAAAATGGATCGAATAGCCATTGATACCTAATAACCATGGTGGTTAAAACCCAGACTGGACCGGCCGATACGACCGATCAAACCGGGAACTGGCTTGTCATTCGGTCCGATCGATTCAACCGAAAACCGGCCTGCCATCCGCTTCGAATGACCCCCATAACCGCTCTGTAGATAAATCGGGCGGAAAACCGTCGAACCGGCACGAAACCGGAAAAAACGGACAAAACTGGTGGTTCACAGGGTTTCAGCGATCCGCGAAAAATGTTTTGCTCCTTTGTTTCACCGGGCAACCTCCGGCGACCAATCCGACAACCCTGACCAACGTTTTGCTGCTTCTTCAACCTCCTGCGACTTGAGAGGGGTTGAGCTACAAAGATGAGGGGACGAGAAAAAGAAGAAAGGAGTGAGGTCAAACTTCGAATAACGTCCAGAATAAAGGTGAGTGAGATCGAAGTTGAAGAACGTCTAGAAAACCAGAACGCAAAAAGGAGGGTAAAAGGGGAATGGGAGGGCGAGGGCTATGAATGGGAAGGGAAAGCTAGGGTTAAGCTCTCCTTTTATTTTTGCAGAATGGGCCTAAACGCCCAACTTGACTTTTGTTTTTATTTTTTAGGCTTAACGAAGTTTTTGGTCCTAAAAAATATAGGGTTTTTTGGTTTTAGTCCCTATCTTTTATTTGTTTTGCTTTTGGTGTCTGTAACTTTTAATTTTTTGTTTTTGGTCCCTGCCGTTAACTCCAAACGTTAACTGCTGACGTGGCAGACGGGAGTCCACGTCATCAGTGACACGTGGTAAAATAATTATTTTTTATTTTATTTGTCTGGCATAACAGTGACCAAAAACAAAAATTTAAAAATTACAGACACCAAAAGCAAAAATAAAAACAAAAGATATGGAATAAAACCAAAAAGCCCTATATTTTCAGGTATCAAAAACTTCATTAAGCCTTTAATAAACATGATTTTCTGTAATTTATGAATTAATTTGATTTTTTAACAAATGAAGAAGAATGATAATTTTTTTTAGTGGGCTGAGGAGGATGTCACTTTGGTAGATGAGGAGGATATCAATTTGGTACTTGAAATACATGTTGAAGAGCTACATAAGAAGAGACAGAAGTTGCAGGTAAAGCTAGCCGACGAAAAAAAAGTCTCAAATTTTCATAATATGCTTAGAAACGGTAGTTGAGTTTTGCTTATTTTGTATTTTTAATTGTCAGTGTCATGACTAGTATGTATATTTGTTATTGTGGTTTGTGTTATATTTGGCAATTGAAAATTCTAAGTAAGCAAAACTCAACTACAGGTCCCAAGCACACGTTCTAAATTTGAGACTTTTTTCTTTCACTGATTAGCTCCAACTGCAACTTCTGTCTCTTTCCCTGTAGTTCTTCAACACGTGCTTCAAGTACCAAAATTATATCTACTCATCTACACTTGGAGGATTATTTTCACTCAAAAAAATTACAATTCTTCTTCATTTGTTAGAAAATCAAATTAACTCATAAATTACAGGAAATCATATTTATTAAAGGCGTAATGAAGTTTTTGGTTCCTGAAAATATAAGACTTTTTGGTTTTAGTCCCTATCTTTTATCTGTTTTGCTTTTGGTGTCTGAAACTTTTAAATTTTGTTTTTGGCCCTTGTCATGCCAGACAGATAGAATAAAAAAATATTTATTTTGTCACGTGTCACTGCTGACGTGGAATTCCGTCTGCCACGTCAGCAGTTAACATTTGGAGTTAACGGCAGGAACCAAAAACAAAAATTTAAAAGTTATAGACACCAAAAGCAAAGCAAATAAAAGGTAGGGACTAAAATAAAAAAAAAACCCTATATTTTTAGGGATCAAAAACTTCATTAAGCGTATTTTTTATCATATACTTTTGTTTTTGCAGAATGGATTTAAACCATCCCAATTTTAGTTTAGTTTTTTTTTATTTTTTATCATATAAGGGAGCTTTGAGCTGTTGGGCCATTATAATTGTTTTTTTTTTTTTTTTTTACACTTTTAGGAGAAAATACAAGAATTATTCTTGTAAATTTATTAACATAAAATGAAAAAAAATATTTTATATTATAAAAAATATGAGAATATGTTAATATTACTTAATATATTATATTAAAAATTTTAAAAAATATTATTTAATTATTACCTGTTCAACCATGATTGGACTACTAAACCATGAATCAATGTCTTTACTAGTTCAATGACCTATCCGATTTTAAAAACATTGCTAATAACGATTTAATAACTTAATTATATGTTTCCTCTATATCCGTAAAAATACATAGATAAATAGTCATTCGATGAAAAATCATATCATATAAATATTCTATTTAAAATATTTTATCTCTTTTTTTTTATTAAAAAAAATCATCGCATTCAGGAGTTATGTTCATTTTGAAGACCGATAAAAATCAATTTTTGTGGCTATAGAAAACAACATTCTATGTCAATAATAAGGAAGGAAATCAAAATTTAAGTATCAATAGAACAAGAGAATAAGGGTAAAAAGAGAAAATATTTCTATAAATCTATATACAAATCATCCACACTCTCTTTTTTATTTCACTAGTACATTGAATTTTGTTTGTTAATTAGGGAAAAATTCCATAAAAACATTTGCCTTTTTTGAAATATCCTAAACAACTCCTGTATGTGCGCCATGTTCAGAGAAATAATGGAAGTCCAAGAATATCGTTGGAAAGAGGTCTGATGCTCAATGCAAAGAAATTGATGCTCAACGCTGGTATACCCGAGAGCAGGTTATTGGAGCATTAACTTGCGCTTAGTGTAGGTTTAGTTGCGCTCAACGCAACCCAGAGAACAAGGTGTGAACTTGCCCTCAACGAAGTATCAGTTGCGCTCAACGCATGTACGTAGAATTCTACAGTATTATGTAGAAACACGTTTTAACTTGTTCCAATGGGTATGTCTCTTTGTGGCTTTCAAACTTTTCCTAATAAGTGTGTTCTTGTTGAGGCAAAATCCTTTTTAGATTAAGTTTTAATGACACAAACTTTCTGAAGCAAGTCTAAACATTCTAAAAAGAGAAGGACTAATGGGTGTGTTTGCTGTTTGTCTAATAAGCACAGCGACAGGTTGAATAAATTAGAAAGACCCTAAAAGTCATTTGAATATTCAGAGAATCAGAAGGCTATGAAAAGCCAAGAAAAGAAACTGCTTCGACAGAATGATTCCTCAACAAGGTGGCCAAAAGAACAAGAACGCATCAAGATAATCTCATAAATTCGAATATTAAGAAAGCTGCAATACAATCCAGAAAGATTGCATAAATATTCAGAAAAACAACAGCCACTCTGAAACAATGATGACTGCTCTGATACCAATTGTTAGAATTAGTTATTTATTCTTTAATTTCTCTGATCTTGAAACCATAACTCCTAATTCATACACCCTAAAACAAAGCACCACATAACTTAGGATCTAGCTACATCATGTCAGATTACCAAAGATTCATAGACCTGAAATAATACCTAGGTCCATTGCAAGTTCCTGATTATAAGCGTTCATCAAGAGTGACTTTGATGGCCAACTCTTTTGGAATTATCGCGGCAATCGTTCAAGAACAAAGAAGGTGTGGTGGTTTGTGATTTTCCTCAACCATATTGTCTTAATATTAATAACAATCGTAGAATAAATGTTATAATAATAATAATAATAATAATAATAATAATAATAATAGTATAATATCAAACAGAATTTAAAACTATAGTTAAAAGTAAAGAAATAATTATAATTAAATTGCTTACCTAATATTAATGAGTAATAGTAGAATAAATAATATTGAAGAGTGTAACGAAAAAAGGTGTGTTCTGTTAAGGGGGAGTGGGATATGGGGTGTTGGGAGGGGGGAGGGTAGGTGAAATAAGTGGACGCTGTTGCAGTGCCACCACTCACCAGAGGGCGTCACGTGTCCAGGCATGCAAAATTATTTTTTTTACATAAAAATAATTTTTTTAAAAAGAAAATTGGTAAAATTTCTGGTGCCCAATGAGAGGGCGCCAATCAAAATGGTGCCACAAAAAAATATTAAAATAATGAAAACATGATTATTTGTTATATTGTTTGGAAACTAGATTATTTAGGTAAAAAGTTTTAAAATGTGCTAGTTTGGTCAAAAAAGCCTATTTTGAATATTATGCAAGGACTAAAGTGATGTCATTTACAATTATTGTTGTTCTTTCATTAAAATCAAAACTTAATCTCCCATGTTAGTTATTATATTTTTTTTAAGGATCATGCTAATGAATGCCGTAAAGAGTATTGGTTAAGGAATTCACAAAAAACAAGTTTTCATTGATAAAATAAGTATTTCACTTCTTTAAATATTAAATACATCAATTCTCAATGAAAATTTTCTTTTCTTGATTCCTTAATCATTGCACTTAGAGCACTTGTCAACATTGTTTTTTTTTTTTTTTTTTATTATCACTACAACAAAATAGTCTTTCAGTGACAGGCAAAATCTGTCACTATATGTTTAAAATCCGTAGGCATATGTAAAACTTGCATTTATCTACGGTCAGTCCAACCATCCATTATGAGCGACAAATAGCAACGGGAAATGACTGTCACTATAGGTTTTACCTACGATCCACATACATTCACCTACAGTTGTATTTGACTATCAATGGGCTTTATCTATGGTTCATTTACATTTACCTATGATTTGACTGACAATAATATCTATACCTACAGTTTTAACGACTGTCACTAAAAATGTCCGTAGGTATATGACAAATTTATTGTTGTGTATGTATCTTGGCTAAAATATTAAATACTTATTGATTTTAATTTTGATTAATAAACATAATAAAACTGATTAAGTATAATTAATAATCAATAAATATTTAACCAGTAATTTTAAAATCAATATAATCACCTTTAGTTTTAAACCCTACAACCAACATGTTAGGAAACAAAAACCCTACACCCATTAGTAGTTGCAAAAATGTTAATAAGTCTGTCAATACATGAGTTTTTCTTGAGTGCTGATATGTGTTAGTGTATACATATTTTTCTTTACGTCGCCTGTGTTAAGTTTCACAAAGTAGTTTGCTCGTTTGTGAATTGTGATTTTTGTGATGATCGAGTACACAATACAATTATAACTTTACAAGTAGTTGATTAGTTCCTGTCGGTTTTTGCTGTAATTTATAATCTTTCTTTTTTAACGTTGTGTTTGTTTTGTTTAGAACTAATGTTTTTTTAGTAATTCTAGCAACACATCATTCTTATTACATGTTTTTTATGAATACATTACTGGTTTTTAGAGTTTAATTTTTATGGATTGATAATGTTTAATAAATCATACAATATTACATATATAACTTTTAAGATATTTATTACAAGAATTAAATATTTTTAATAATTTAATAATAAATAATTAATTGATAATCTAAAAACTTTTCCACTTTAGTTACATTATTATTTTTTTCGTAATTCTCCTCTTTGTTATATTCTTTCGGGTCACAATTTTATTTCCATAGTGATATACTTTAAAATAGACTCACCAACTAAATAGGGCCAAAATTTTCACAACTTTGTTTGTAATGTATTATGATTAAAAGATAAAAATAAACTACAAATAGTCATATACTTATTTCTATTCTATGAATATAATTATAATCAATTTCCATATGATACACGAGACTTTACTTACTATTTTTTAATAATTTAATAATATATAAAAAAGCTTTATACTCCAGTAACATCCTAATTAAATCTTTTTCATATTCTCCCCTCTGTAATATTGTTGATTTAAATTGTTAAATTTTATACTGACAATTAATTAAAAATTATAATATGTATTTTTTTGAAGGTAGTTAAGATAAGAATCAAACACTTTAACTTATATGATAATTTTTGATTAATTGTCTGTGTAAAAAATTATTATACTGACAATATATATCAATTAAATCCAATATTCTTTCTGGTCACAATTTTATTTTCACAGTAGTTACATTACAATTACATTAAAATACATTAATTAAGAAGACCCATCACGTTTGATAGATAGTTGAGTTTCTTAAATATATTATTAAAACTCAAAAATTAAATTCCAGCCATGTGTATAAAAGGCAAGGCTTTGTTAAGAGAGACAAAATCCATTCCAATGATATATAAATTTGAAAGTGATTAATTTCGACTATCTATTTTTTTTTTCAACAAATTTTCGACTATCCATTAAGGATATCCACCTCCATAAAGAAAAAACATTAAAATTGACTCGAACCGAACAGGGCCAAAAATGCCACGTGGCAAACAAAACAACAAAGAAGGGCAAAACCGAGAATTCACAGTTCCCCTTAAGCTGTCGGTGGAGTAGCGTGGTTCCTTCCCTCAAAGCCAGTCTGTTCTCACTTAAACATCGAACACATCCTTCCCCACAAACAACCTACCTACCGTCGATCATCCACAAACAAGTTCGACACATAATCACATCTCAGTAGCAACAATAGCACCAACTAGTTGTACCTTTGCATTAAACCATCGAAGAAAGACTTTCCATCTAACACTTCTATTTTATTCTCCCATTTTCTCTCTCTCTCTCTCTTTCTCTGAGATTCCTTCTCACTCAGATCAGAGAAATGGAGATAACGAAAAACATTGTTGTTCTCTTAATAGTTCTTCTATCTCTAGCGGTGACCGAAATCAACGGTGATGATTCAAGCACGAAGACGCTGGTGAAATACACGAGGAAAGGGAAGAAGCTATGTGATAAAGGATGGGAATGTAAAGGTTGGTCGATTTATTGTTGTAACCTAACGATAACCGATTACTTCCAAACCTATCAATTCGAGAACCTATTCTCGAAGAGAAACACGCCGGTGGCACATGCTGTTGGGTTCTGGGACTACCATTCGTTCATCATTGCTGCTTCGCTTTATGAGCCATTGGGATTTGGCACCACTGGGAATAAGACCATGCAGATGATGGAGATTGCTGCTTTCTTAGGACACGTTGGCAGCAAGACCTCTTGTAAGTAAACAAATTACTAAGATTTTAGTTTTAGGATAAATCTCCTCCAAAGTGAGATGATAAAGTATAACTGTATCCATTTTTTATTAGCTAAACTGAATTGAGATCTAAATACTAAGGGTGCTTTTGGAAGATTATTCTCAACTAAAACCTGAAAATAACACTTACCGAGACAATTATTTCGAGACAATTATTTTGAAAGCTTTATGAGAATGAGTTTTCTCCCAATGTGATTTTCGAGCGTGATTTTGTCTTGATCGAATCTAAAACAAATAGGCTATAAGATTGATAAGTCCATACTTTCTCATTTTAAGTAGCTTTTTCCTTAATTTTAAGCTATTTAGAATGCAAAATAGGCTAATCAAAGCACACATTTATGTGATTTTACGTGAATTTAATTTTGAAAACTTGATTTTGCTGAAATTTGTGTTTGTGGTGTTGTGATTTAGGTACATTTGTCTTCGATTTTGATAGAAATAATTTTGAAAGAATAGATGTTAAAAGAATTGATTTTAAAAAATTTGAGGTAAAAAAAATTGATTAGTGTTTGGTAATGTAGTTATGATGTTTACTTTAGATTGTAAGAAACAAGAGTACTTCACTGGTTAGCTTAAATTTTAAGTTTTTTTTTTTTTTAATTTACAAAAAGCTCTCTCAGTAAGATATAGTGTGCAAATCAGCCTACAATCAAAATCGTACTGAGATATTTTGAAATAAGAGAAATTTTTCTCTCAAAATTAATCCAAGCCAACCGCTATCATAGCTCTGAATTTTCCACTGCAATGAGCAACGGTTGGTGGGGTAAATGGGGTATTTTTTTTTTTTTATTTCATTAATCATTAGCTTAAGCAAGCAATTTTTGAGAGGTAATCAATTTTTAATATAGGATAATTACATTTGTTTGATTTGTTATGTAGAAGATCCGAATCTCTAATGTTTGAGGCTTTGAATAAATCAGATTATTGTTGTCTAATTTGATTGGTTTACTGCAAAACTTGATTTAGGTTGCATACATTCAAAAAAAAAAATGATGGATGAAGAGTTTGTTTGTGGTTTAATGATTGCTAGTGGGGAGTTATATTTGGTGTGCGGGATAAAGGTTTTGGGAGTTATAATAAGGTGCAAGGTTCGAATTCCACCCTAGTAACATAACAAACTAACATTTGCCTATTCAAAAAAATGATTGTTCATGAATGATCTAAAAGGAGAAAACACTGAGTTAGGTGAAAGTTCATTCATTCATCACAGACATCTGATACATGCATATAGTGCATTGGGCTTGATTCAGTTTTGCTTTAGTGTTGTTGACCATCCTTATAATGCCGATGCCAGGTGGTTATGGAGTGGCTACTGGAGGACCTTTGGCCTGGGGTCTTTGTTACAATCATGAAATGAGTCCTAGTCAGTCATACTGTGATGACTATTTCAAACTCACGTACCCTTGTACTCCTGGTGCTGATTACTATGGACGCGGTGCTCTTCCTATTTACTGGTATGTACTTGTTTTAGCTGTACTGATAATAGAAGTGAGTCCTGTTTAATTTTCACTGTTTGTTTTAGTTGCTTGATTATATGTAGAGATGCCAAAAAGTAGCTAGTCTCAAAAGTTTCTATCTTATTCCTGAACCTCTTTGATTGTCATTTATTCCTAATTTCTCCAAAATCCATCTATGATTTCCTCAATATCCCTGACCAGTGTGTAACAAATCGAACAACCCTATTGGATGGTTTGAACAGTCTATGAAGTTTAGATGAAACATTTTACACACGTAACTACTAGAGGGTGAAAGCCTTCAAAATATCATTGAACAGCCCATTGCGGCAATTATAGTTCCTTCAAATCATACTCAAGTAAAGATAGGACTTAGGAGTTAATTGAGCATTCCAATGTTTTGAAGGGCTAGAGTAAATGAGACAGAAACTGGTCCAACAAGTGATAAGGTAGAAAAAGGAAGGGGAAAATAGAAATAAAAATATGGTAACCCGTGGGTATACATAGAGATTCTGGATTTGTGTAGATGATATATGGAATTATCATTAATACCAGTTAAAATGTAAAATACCATATGCATGTGCATATTTTCTTTAACACTAATCAAATCTTAATCCTATTTCTAGACTTTCTGTTATTCTGATAGACAAGTTTCTGTTTGGTATGTGCTGAGTGGGATATTTGACCATATCAGTAAAATAGAAATCTGTGAACAGATTAAGTAGCATGTCAAGGGTATTATCAAAGATGAAATCTCTTTGAAGATTTAAATTACTATATGCATCTTTATTTATTTTGATACCAAAGGGTGCTGACTTTGATATATTCGAGTAGAACTTCCTGGACCATGAATCCAGTTTGCAGGTAAACTAGTATTGCATGCACATTTTTATGAAATTAAGTTGTTTTTTTAGTATTAGCCAGTTTTACTTGAAGTAAAGAATTGGCAATAAGAAAAATATCTATTGGGTTTTATTGATGTCTTGAAAGGATAGCATGGTTTGTGACTGCACGTTTGTGTGTGTGTATCACAGCATATATTTAATTTTGTATACGTCATTATGCTTGTTGAATTTGGTGGTTGTACTTAATGGTATTGTCGATATAGGAACTACAATTATGGTGCTGTCGGAGAAGCTTTGAAGGTGAATCTACTCGAGCATCCAGAATACATAGAGCAGAATGCAACCCTTGCCTTCCAGGCTGCAATTTGGAGATGGATGACACCAATCAAAAAGTCACAACCCTCTGCTCATGAGGCCTTCGTTGGCAACTGGAAACCTACCAAGAATGACACTCTGGAAAAGCGGGTTCCTGGTTTTGGCACTACAATGAACATTCTCTATGGGGATGGCGTTTGTGGGCAAGGTGATGTTGATCAAATGAACACCATCATTTCCCATTACCTGTATTATCTTGACCTTCTCGGTGTGGGTCGAGAGGAAGCTGGGCCCAATGAAATTCTTTCATGTGCTGAGCAGGTTGCTTTCAACCCATCTTCCAAAACTGCATCATCTTAAATTGGATTATTATATTTATTAAGCATAATATGATATTGTTGTGGCAAACCCTTTGAAAATGGTAAGTTAATAAGGGTTGTTAAAGTTATTGGTATGCAATAATTTTGAAATGTGTCCCTGTGTGGCTGTGTGCGAATTCTTTATAGCTTCTCTTCGTTGTTGTGCAGAATTAAGTCATTTGTAATATCACACTTAGTGAAAGATCTTTATCTGGTATATATGTATGTTATGCACGATTTTGTTATGGCACATTCCTTGGTTGCAGATGTTGTGATGTAAATTTGAATTTGTTTATTTCAAACAAAATATATTGAAGAAGGCTTATTGATTGTTCAAAACTTCAAATAGGCTTTTCTATAAACAATACTACATAAAACTAGTTTTAATATGAAGTCAGTCAACACTAGTTTTCTGAAACAAACCTTACAATTGTATTTTAAATTTAATTATAATATATTCAAAATTTTAAATTCCATTTTTATACTAATTTTGTATATTATAACAGAAGCGGACCTAAAGTTATTTGACATACAAGTCCCTTTTAGTGCAGTCACCATAGTATCTGATATTCTGATGGAAAACTTCAACCAATTGCATCTATACTTTACCAAATTATGAAGTTGTACTCATCTTTTTGACATCAAAAGTAGAACTTAACCAAAATGGAATGATGATCAATCAACGATCAAGCAATCAGAACTAGAAAAAATACAACCATGCTAAGTAGGCAGCAACTCACATATCCATGATCCCTACAACATTGATATGAGGCAATATATAATTTGCAAAACTAGTCATGAGTGTTATGCTGTTGTGTAATCGTATGGAATTAAGACTCATAAACATTTGTTTATTATATATATGAAGATAAACTAAGTCAGTAGTTTACATCGTGGGGATGTAGCTCAGATGGTAGAGCGCTCGCTTAGCATGCGAGAGGTACGTTGATCGATACCCCGCATCTCCATCTATCTGCTGTATTTTTTAATTTTATGCCCATGGCCTCCAACGCTGCATTCGGCCCAATAAACACATGCCAACCCAAAATGGAGCTTTAAAGCTTCACATAATTGGGTTTAGTTGCCAGTTTGAGCTAATAAATTCGGTTAGAACTTTATAATTCTTTTGATTTATTTTTAAAATAATATCAGTTTAACTTTTAAATTTTTACTCCATACCACTAGGCAAGTAAATGGGGCGGGGTGGGAACGGGTAATAGCCCCCTGCTACCCGTTCCGTTAGATGAATTTCCTATCCGTCCACGTCCCATATCTGTGCGGGTATCCGTCTTGCGGGGTTTAAACAAATTTATCAATATTTGCGCGTATTCATGGATATTCAAACACCTCACAAAATTATTGAATATTACGCTGAATTTTTTATTCAAATATCCCTATCTTGGCATCATTCACACATAGAGTAAATATCCAATTTAGTCCCTGAAATTGTAGGGTCGTATCAACTTAGTCCCCTACATTATCAATATTTCAAAATGATCCTTGGAATTACAAAATGTTGCAAATGCATCCCTGACATTATTCATTTAGTTTCAAATGCATCCCTGATATTACTAACTTAATGTCATTATAGTCCATGCAAATACCAACGGAGGGACGAATCTGATTAACTTTCTATAATTTCAGGGATCATTTTGGAATATTGATAATGTCAGGGACTAAGTTGATACGACCCTACAATTTCAGGGACCAAATTGAGTATTTACTCTTCACACATAGTTTAATAAACCAAACAAACAATAATCCGTAGCAAAACGATAGACCATTCATTAACAGGAATTGTTTGACATCATTCATGCTAATATTCACTAATAGGAACCGTGTAAAAACAAAAGCATTCATTCTCAACAAATAAAAACCAAACAAACAATAATCAAGCATTTTGTTTATATATGTACAAGGTATTTTAGTAATTTTACTTTAGCGGGTACCCGCGGGTATGGATACTACACTATCCGGTCCCGCTCCATTAATAAACGGATAGAGAAAATACCCGTTTATTTTACCCGCGGATACCCATTAAGGTACCCATTTTCTACCCGTTACGGATATTATTTGCGGGTATCCGTGGGTACGGGTACATTTACATCCCTACATACCACTAATTTGTCAGTTTTAATTAAAAAATATTCTGAATGAGTATTACCTAATTAATCATAAGTTGGGGTTTTTGTTTTTAAAAAAGTTCGTAAATCCAACCTTTTTTAAGATAAGCAAGAATAATATAAACAAAGGAATATAATAGGCTTACAACTTACAAGGGGCATACCCCAGGACAAAGCGACAGACAGGCCTACCAAAACAAAGGCACGCATGCCTAAAACTACAAAAACATTACACCTAAAGCAAACAAAAGAAACAATTGGCACGCAGGCCCAACAAACAAAAGACAAGACAACCCCAAAACAAACTAAGGCTGAAACGATGAGACATGTAACTCTCATTCGTTTTGTCACTAACGATTACTGAGACAATCCCTTCCTCGGAGGTCCCATTAGTAACCCTAGTTTGTATTCTTAGCGTTACAACGTAGCGTAGCGATATAAATAGCGAAAATATTTAAAACATAAAACACGCTGATACCCTAATAACTTATATGGACATAATAGTACTAGCTCCATCAGTAGAGCCTACAATAACTGATACCAATTATAAAAGACTTCAGAGTACGCAACAAATAAAAGCTGAAAGCATAGCAGCAGAAATAAAAGTACATACGACTTCCTCTCTTGGCCCCAAAAATACATGTCACTCAACCTATATACTAGCCATAACAACTACAACTACTAACCCCCAATATCTAAAGTCTTCTAGCACCAGGATCCAAGGCTCTCCCGCCAGCATCTAGTTCTACGGGTATCCCGTCAATTTCCTCCGGCAGTTCCTCCACAGGATCTTCTCGTGCGGTCGAGAATAATAAAATACGACATAGGAAATAGAGGGGATAAGAAACAGTAATATGTCATAACTGGGAAAACAGCTATATAAAATAATTTATACAGATAGCAACACTCAGAATCACAATAGTGACAACCAAACAACTCCCGGATAATTTTCTCAACTACTATCTCTCACACTCATGCAACTAACGACTATATGGACGCGATCACGACGCGACATCCCCAACAGATCAAGGTGTCTTAGTCATCACTATGCTACCCCCCATAAGGCAGGGTTCGGTCAAAAGCCCGCAGACTCAACTCGTCTCATGGGTACGACATATTCCCCCGCCTGCAAGTCAAGTCGGAATATTCGCACATCAACACCGCAACTTAGGGTAACGACATATTACCCCATCCGCAGGCTAGGTCGGAACATTCGCTCGTCCGTTAACAACTCAACTTTCGATAACGACATATCCCCCCGCCCGCAGGCTAGGTCGAGACATTCGCCCGTCCGTCTACAATTCGACTAATGGGTACGTATGCCAACACAGTGATGAACAACAACTATGCAACATGAATCTCACTAACTCATCTCATGATCAACACTTAGTGCCTCAACCACGACTTATAAACAACCACAACCAACTTTCCTCCGATTTGACCGGATATCAACTTTATATCACAACATTAACAGATCAATTGTATCTCTAGGTTGAGCACTACGACATATATGTATATATATATATATATATATATATATATATATATATATATATATATATATATCCTCGACTTTTTCACCACACATTCATCTCCCAACTTATCAGAAATCACTGCTTAGCTCTACTCAGACATCAGCAGTCATCACAGTACATAAATAACAACCAGCCACAACCAGCAACAGATTCAACAGTAAAATCAACTTACAGATAAATCATATTTAATTAATCATAAGCATATAATAAGCATAACATATATTTCACATATAATATATTAAATATCCAATCACATCACAAACAACCTCGATGTACAGTAAAATCATCCTATCGGTCAAACGACCTCTAGTAGGGTTTGGGTCGCCCTACGCATATCAATATATATTATTTAAAGCTTGCCTCCCCGACGATATTGTGGTTCTTTCCCCCACCTTAGTGATGTTCCTGGGTGACTCCGGATAAGGCTTCACAACAGTCAATCCGGTGCGCAGTCGAACGTCCGAGTCTTGTCCGATTCTATACCATAAAACACAACTAGAAATTAATACAGTTAAATCACAAACCCCTTAATCCTTAGGATTAGCTACTGCCCTTATTTAATTAAATAGGCTAGGGATGTTGAAATTCTACCAACTCTTGGATCAATGATCCTTAAGCATACCTAAGACATAATCAATGATCAATTATCAAAGATTTGAACCAAAACCCCTTAAACCAACAAAATAGGGTTTCGGCCATCACCTCTAAAAATAGGTGAGAGTTTGATTTGGCTTCCTAATCACTTGGATTACATGATTAAGGAATGAAATAGGTGAAATCAAACATCATTTCACACAAATTGAACAAAACCCATTTTCCCCCAAAAAATACATAGGTTCGGCCCTTTAAAGATAAATAGGCTAGAGAGCTTATTTGATTTCAAGCTCTTGGGTTATGATAGTAGGGGATGAAACTAGATCATAGAAATTAGTTTGGCATTAAAGGATTTTTCCATAATTTTCTAGAGATTTTTGAAGTTTGGATCTTAAAACTTGAACTCATGAATTTTAATGGAGAAAATGAAGATTGAGAGCTCAAGAGTGAAATCTATACCTCTTAGGTGATATAGGAGGATGAGAGGATCAAATTTGCTTGAAAATCCTAGTGGAAGTTCAGTAAAAATGGAGGTGAAGTTATGAAGAAAAATGGAGGAAAAGAGAAATGGAGAGAAAGAAGGAAGAAGAAGAAGAAGATGGAGGTGAGAGGGAGAGAGAGAGCACCGAAGATGAGGAGAGAGAGTGAGTGGGTGAGGTTGCTTTTTAAGATATTTTAGGGACATGAATGTCCTTTAGGAAAAAGACCAAGGGCATTTCGATCTTTTTGCTGCGTGAACGCGTTCAGATATTTTCTAGCTTCATCATGACACTGGCACGCATCCCAATGTGATGTGACTTGATGTGACTTCAAATTTATCCATTAGCGGGTCCCGGTAAACCCTTTTACAGTTCCAAACGTCTCCCGGTTCGAGTTTTCGCCCGAATATTTTATATTATTTCCATTTTCGAAGGTCAGGACACATTTTCCCGAAAATGTAGGAAACGTGATTTTGAGACTAACTGTTTCATTCACGAGTCCAAATTAGGTTTCGATAGTCGTAAAACACTATTGTCAATGAAAAACGCAGACAGGGCTCCGTCTGAGTTTCAGACCCAAAATTTAACCATAGCTTCCTACGATATCGTAGAGCACGACTATGGTCTTAGTTTATTTTATTTCATTTTCTAGACCCTCCAATAAAATATAAATACATAAATATTGATTAATTAAGAAATCTAGAAAATCGGGGTGTTACAGTTACAAACAGAAATAGGAAACCTATTGGGTATCAAAGAGCCGATCCTGGACAGTCAGAGCAACGAGAGAACAAATAGCAGAAGGAGCACTCATGCCACCTGAGAAAAATCGAGCATTACGGTCTCTCCAAATGAAGTACATGTTGGAACCAAAGTGATTATGGTCCAAATAATCCCTTAAGTTTTGATGTTAACAAAGAGCTAATTTAAGATGAACAAAGATTTGTTATGGACTAACGTTTTATGTTAAGTGTGCAGGATAAAACTTAATTGAGTCCAAAGACTATCCATAGTCCAAAGACTTTATCTCGTCCAACATTTAATCTTGGTTTACGACTGGACGGTAATATATAGAACCATGAGTCCAAAGACTCTTTCGGTTACTTTTGTAATAGATAGTCCAATAAATGCTTTTATACTTCAAGCGCGAATTTCTTGTAAAAACATTTGAATTTTTTATTCCCTGTAAAAGGCTTATATCCTTGGGACAAAACATTCTGTGTAATATTCGTACAAATGTAAAGCGTAAGCCAGTATGTCTCTGTCACTTTAAGAAGTTGACCTTCTTCTTTTGGAAAAACAAAAGGCAACTTTCGTTCTACTCAGAGGATATGTCAGCACCACTTTTAGCTATCTTCCTGACAGTCTATCCTGCTGATCAGAAACTTCAGAAGCTATCAGACTCAACGGATCAAATGCATTCAATGCTCATCAGAACGGATCCTTTTCCATCCGTTGAAGAGGGAAGTCTGCTCAAAGACAAGAGGCTATATATACCTCCATCTCCTGAAAGTGCAAATATACGAAAAGAGATAGAACTTGAGCAAAAATACAAGTGAAGCAACACTTAGCGATTCAAAATCTTTCAAGAGATACAAGCAAACATTAGCTCAAGAAATCAAAGAGAAAATATCAAGCTTGCAAAGCTAGCAAAGCTACTCTGATCCTCATTTTCATATTACTCTCTGTGTAGAGTTGTTTTTAAGAGTCTAAGCTTTAGTTTCGAATTCTCACATTTAGTGAGTTAGTAGAACAAACTCTTTTCAAAACCTTAGTTTGGTTGAGCCTGAAGAGGCTTGTCTGTAAAAGAATACTTAGAGAACCTGAAGAGGTTGAGAATACTGCCTGAAGAGGTGTTGAATACTTTGTAACAAAAGGTTTATGTTATAGTGGATAAAGCTCTCAAGTAGAGAGGACTGGACGTAGCTCTTTGGTGAAGAGTGAACCAGGATAATATCTTTGTGTTCTTTTCTCTCCCTTACCCTTACTTTAGTTTATTATCTAACTAACTAACTGGGATTGAATTGCCTTTTACTACGCTGCTTTCTTATCTTAGTCAAACTAAGTTAGCATCCAACTTAGTGTTTGGAAGAGCTCTCTTTGCTTTTAATCGTTTTAGCGTCCAACCTTGCGAAAACTGTTATCTGCTTACGAAAAGAATTTAAAATCGTCTAAAACACAATTTAACCCCCCTTCTCGTGTTTTAAACAGGTTCCTTCAGTACACCTTGGCGACAAGCGCAATCTTAGTTACCACAGAGGGGAGAGCATGACTCCCTTAAATCCAACCTGAATCGACTATATATTGAACCAATTTACATTTTTCTGTGCTCATGCCCTTAAAGTCATTTATTGCTTATTAGTTGGTGTTGTTCAATAATAATTTTTCTTTGTTGTAATTATTTCCAAATGAACTTCTTAACTAGAGCCTCAGTCTTGAACGTCAATCATTCTCTATAATTTTTCTCACTCCAAGAAAAGTCTTATTTAGCGATCGAATATACATTGGTCGCTAATAGCGACTACCAAGTAGGCTTTGTATAATAATTTAGCGACTAATTTAGCGACTGCCAATTCAATGGCTAAAGTTGGACCATGTTGCCCATTTTAGCGGTCGTTTTAGCGACGAAAAGCTTTGCGACCAATTTAGCGACGAAAAGCTTTGCGACCAATTTAGCGACGATATCTCAGTCGTAAAGGTGGCTCAGTTTGACCAGTTTAGCGACAGTCGCTAAATTGGTCATCACGAAAAAAATGTAGCCAACGTTTTAGCAACCGATTTTAATAAACTAGATATCGATACAGTAACCAAACACTATATGCTTAGCGACTTGGGTTTTGGTGACCTCTCATTAGTGGTCGCTAGTTCGATGGCTAAGCTATTTAACGATCGAATGGCTTCCATTAGCAACTGAACTTTTTGGTCTCTAAATTAGACATTTCTTGTAGTGTCTACTTTTCAGTGCGCCGCATGGCGTCACATGCATCAAACAATTATTTTATAATATTTTATTTATTTTTTAAATACATTTCCAAATCTACTAATTAATTGTTATAATTACCAAATACATATTTATTTTTCATTTAATGTTTTTTACTTTTTAGAACAAATATTTATAATTACTAATACTAATTTCTTAATTGTCTACATTATTTACTATCACATCTTATTCAAATTATTGCCTTTTCAAAACTAATTCAAATGCTAATTATTTGCTATCACATTTTATTCAAATTTTTACCTTTTAAAAATAATTAAATACCTTTTATCACATCTTGGTATGCAGATTTTGTTAACTACTTAACAGATGATACCTTTCCCCCTAATCTGTTACACGCTCAATGTAAGAAATTAATTTTACTCTGATGTTAAACATTATTTGTGGGAAGAACCTTATCTTTTTAAAGTATGTGGTGATAAAATAATTAGAAGATGGATTCCTGAGGTTGAGACACATGCTATTTTAGAGCATTATCATTCTATAAAGGTTGGTGGTCACTTTGGCCCAAATAGGGCAACCCAAAAGGTCCTTAAATCTGATTTTTATTGGCCTACTCTTTTCAAAGATGCATTTTGAATCTTGTGACAGATTCCAAAGGAGTGGCAATATTTCTAGGAAGCATGATAAGCCTTTGAATAATAATCTGTTTTGTGAATTATTTGATGTTTGGGGCATTGACTTCATGGGACTTTTTCCTAAGTCTTTCTCTAATGCATACATTTGGTTGTTGTTGATTATGTTTCCAAGTGGGTGGAAGCTGTGGCTTTACTACCAATGATGCTAGATGAGTTGTCAAGTTTTTAAAGAAAATTAATACTACCAATAACTTGCCTTCAAGTTTTTCCAATAAACAATTTGAACCATAGTCCGAGGCGTTCCGGATACCATTTAACCGACACACCGAAGTTTTCTTCTCCTTAAAAATGTTACCAAAAGAATTCTGGTTCCAAGTTTGTAGAGAAGTAGCTAGAGAGGAAAGCTTAATTGGTAAGGGCGAGCTAGAATCACTCCATGAACAGGAAACCACAAACTTGAAATCATTAGATTGCATCCGTGCTGCCAAGAAACGAAAGGGCCTTACCCCAGAACAATTTGAATAATCAATCAACTGAACTTTCAAGGGATGATGGTCAGAATGAATTCTAGGCAAAGTCCTCACCATCGCTTCTTGGAACCTCAACCTCCAATCAGAGTTACAAAGAGCTTTGTCCAACCTTTTAAACTCCTCTCACGACCTTGCCACTTAGAACCTCGCCATGAAAAACAAGTACCCACCATGTTAAGGTGCATAAGACGACATCTATTTATCCAATCCACAAACTCCCCACATTTCTGAAGGTCTAAGGTCCTGTGACAGACTGCGACAAATTCTCCACTTCCTCAAAGAAAACCTTACTATCACTCTCTCGAGGGCTAGCATAAATAGCTAACAAAAACCAAGAGTTTTCTGGAGGCGGACACACCTCCACATGAACGAATTGGTCTCTCACATGACCTCCTTAACTTTCAGATCAATAGAATTTCACATGATCCAAATGCCTTATGAATATCCCCTAGCATCACTCACAACACTGTATTTAAAACCTGTTTTCAGATGGTAGTCAAAGCTCTATTACCACTATAAAGAGGTTCCTGAATCATAACCAAATCTGGTTTATGGGTAGCAACCATTAGGTGAACAGTTTGCCCAAAGCTATCACCAAGAGCACCTAACATTCCAATTCAAAATAATCATAAAAACATAGCTAAAGGTTGATTCCAAGAATCAGTCCAACTGCTATAAAGAGGTTTCCCCACTGGATCCATTTCCACATCAACACTCCCAACTGTGTGACGGTTCTCATAGGATTGTAGCTACATGTCCTCAAGTCTAGGGCTCTCATCGAGAGGTTCTGGAGGGAGAGTCGAAGGACCACCATTCCCTCTATGCCTCATGATATCTTTCCCCTCGTGCAAAACAATTCCTTCCCCATGCATGTAAGAACGAGTGTAAGAGGACGTATTCATTTCCTTTATGGGTTGATTAGTTTGTAGAAGTCTTTGGCCCATTTACATGGCTCATGCTGTTATCACCTCCCCTTGTTTGCTTCGTCGCGTGCCTGCTTTTAGGATGCTCAGTTATAGTAATATCAGACACATACCCATTCAGCCTATTACTAATCGAATTCCTTCTATCACATCTCATCTGTGACCCAGCCAGAAACATCTTAAATTTTGTGCCCACCAAATTATTTGTTTCCTCAGATAGCCCTTCCAATGATTTGGTTCCGTCAGAATTGCCTGAGGATTCAACGCCATATGGATTTTGATTCCCCCGAGATATTGTTTGATTAGGATCTTTGATCACAATAGCCTGCTTATCTGCTTGGGCCGGAATATCCTCCTTTCCTCCTGGTTTTTCTCCCTTTCCATTACCAGCCTAATCTGATTTTGTAGATTGAGTAGGTTTCCTCCGGGACCTTTTTTCAACCATCATCCACGGCCCATAACAACCAAAGACCCTTACTTTTGCCGTCGGAACTTGGCTACCAAGCTTGGAATCTGAGTTTTCAGCTTGGCCATTCCCATTCGGCTGAACTGGAATCTCCACCTTCTTATTAGGGCAAGACTCTTTTCCATGGCCAAATCTCCCACAGGAGAAGCAGACCATGTGTATACCTTCATATTCAAAGCTAAATTGATATTCATCCAACGCATAAGAAGGCATAAGTGGTTTGTCAAGGTCTACCTTCATTATTAGACAAAGAAGCCTTACCCAAACTTAGGGGTGGCAAGCCCAACCCATTTAACCCGCCTATATTGGCGGGTTGGGTTGGGGTTCTCAACCCACCACCCCGTTTTGACCCGCTCTACTTAACCCACCAAGAAGACGGGTCAAAGGCAGGTCGGGTATGGTTGACCCGTCAACCCACTAGCCCATTTTCACTTTTTATGCCTACTTTTCTATCTTTTATAAGTGTTTTCAAATTTTTTTAATTTTTTCACGGGTCAACCCGCCAACCAGTCAACCCATTTTTCTAGTTTTTGTTTTTGGTAGGCTAACTCGTCAACCCGCCAACCCACCACTAAACTGGGTGGGTTATGAGGTCTAACCCATTTTGTTCAAGCTGGTCAATCCGCCCCACCCTGTTTTAGGCAGGCCAATGGCGGATCAGGTCGGGTTGACCTGTTTTGCCACCCCTACCCAAACTATCTCATTCCGATCTTGAGGGTCATTCCGATCAAGTCGCCTATCTCAAAAAGGCTCATTCATCATAAAACTCCATTGTTAGCCAAGGAAGCTTTACCCAAACTACAAGTTTATTTATCTTTGCTTCAAACAATTTAAACTTAGGTTCCCATTGACGAACTGAAAAATAATGATAAAAAATCAACCACGGTAGCGCAAAGTTGTAATCATTGAGACAGTTGAACTTGACAAAATAAAAGTCGTTGCCTACATCAATCAGTTGAATAGAAGCATTCCTGGCCCATGCTTGCTCAATCTTGCGCTTCAGGATGGGAAAACTAATTGTCTTCCTCAACAGGTTCACTATCAAAGTGTTCTTCCATGGCCTGTAGTCTTTCTCTTTCTTTGGCATTCAAAATAATGTTCAGAATACCCTTTGCATCATATTCCACCACATATGTTTTTTCTGTGTCTTCGGCTCCTTACCATCATCTCTCCATAGCAGCTCTCTTGAGGAAGAATTCTTTCCCGAGCTATGGCGAAGCCCAAAATTGCCTTTAAGAGTTTGAGCATACGATCTCTTCCTAAGCTCTTCAGCAATCATCCAATCTTCTTCTCTACGTTGGAGAGAAGCCTCACCAGAAAACCGTCCCTTCCTGCTTCCTTACCTTCTTACTCTTGTCAAGCTGATCCGTCTCCTCTGTCGAGGTCACAGCAGCAACACCCTCTCCTCCAGAGCTCTCCATAGCTAAAAACAGATTATTTCAATAATCAATTATATGTATAATCGATTATTGTTATAATTGATTATAACGGAATCAATTTTATGTTTGGATGTATTTGCTGAAAAGCGATTTTAAGATAATCTATTCCATTTGGGTTGTGTAAAAGAACACTTTTATACGGGAAGTTACAAAAAATGATATGAATTTTTTGGAATAATTTAATAATATGTGTTTGGTAGTTAGTTTTGCAGGGGTGAAATGATAAGAATCTTATTGGTTTCAAAATAATCTAACAACTTTTTAAATAAGTGTCAAACTTCAAACTTCTCTATAAATCGCTTTTTTTCTCTTAAAAACAATTATTTTGTAATTTAATCCGGTTTGCCAAACACATCAGATTAAACACGAAACAATTTTTTTTTTTTTCAAAATTTAAGTTGTTACTTTGAATTACAATCTGATCCAAACATGTTGGAGCACCTAGCTCTGGATCTAGAGTGTGTTTGGGACATATTGATTTTCTCCCTTTCCATAGTATTTGGTTGAAGGGGAATGGAGGGGAGGGATTTTTTTAAATTTGTTGTTTGGTTCATTTTTTAGGAGGGGAAAAGAGGGGAATGAAGGGGAGCAAAATCCCTCCTCAACCAATTTTGGCTCCCCTCCAAAATTGGGGGGATTTGGAGGGGAGGGGAGGGGAGGGGAGGAGATTTAAAACATTTTGAATGAAATGACTAAAATATCCTTACTTATGTATTTTAAAATCTAAAATTATAAGGGTATAAAAGTAAGTTAGTTTTAAAATCCCTCCCCTTGTGAACCAAACACAAATAATGTTGCTTTCCCTCCCTTCCCCTCTCTCAACCAAACATAATAGCTAATTAAAATATCTCCCTTCCTTTACCCTCCTCTCCCTCCCCCTTATTTGAACCAAACACACCCGATCAGTTGTTGTGTTTTGCAAAAAAGTTGTTTCATAAATAATTTACTGTGTTTGTCAATTAGTTTAAATTTTCAAAACAACCTTTTTTAGGGGAAAGAGTTGTTTTATTTCATCTTGTATGAAGGATGGTTAGATTGTATTCATTTGATTATTTTTTAAGAGTGTGAACTCTCTTCCTAGTTTACCCCTGAACCACTACATTACTACCTCCATCAAACTCTCATCAGTTATGTTAGATTTTCTTTAGGAAAAAACTTACGTCCTGTTCAATATGTGTTGTTTGTGCTGTTCACCAATTATAATATGCCACACCGATTAAATTTTTCATTTAAATTCAAATTTAAAATGTTCCTATTTTTTCTAAGGCGTTGCTATGGTACCCTTAGAAAGTAAAGGGTTTGAGTACCCTATGTCCAATCAGAATGCGCCACCTCAATTAATTAAGTCATATCAATGTCACTTGAGACTAAGTTCTCACCATCTGATTGGGCCACATAAGCAAGGGTATAGTACCTAAGGATACCATAGAATCTTTTTTTTTTCTATTGGTTGGTTAATCCATATGTTGAATAATGATTGGAGAATAATAAAAACTGAACACAACGAACTGCATCTAAGTTTTGTCATTTTCTTTATTCTTCATTATTACCTTCCACTAAACTCTTCCTCTCTTCTTCCTCTACGCTGGAACACGGGCAGACCCTTTCCCTCACTTCTCTTCTCTTCCTCTATGTTGGGACAATGCTAAAGTTACTGGACAAATGGTTGTTGTCGCCGGTTCGTCGTGGTTGGTGTCGTCATCGCCAAACAGGTTGTCGTCGCTGCCAACAAACAACTCCACCAGGTTCTAATTCTTCTTTTCATTCTATCCTTATTGAAACGTTGATATGCTTTGCGTCATTCTTGGATCTTCATATTTTTTTTCATCGCTCTCTGTGACTTTTTGTTTTGAAAATGGAAATCTGAAAATGGAAATCTGAAAGGATATGAAATATGATTTGTGATATGCTCTCAATTTCTTTGGTTCTGAGTGTGTGGCATCACATTTTTAGTTGGTGAGTGGATGGAGTGTTGTGTTTTGGATTCTTGCCATTTGGAAAAATATGCCTTGGGCTTCAAATCAACATATCTGGATCAACATATCTGGGTTTTGGTTATGTTTTATTGCATGACTAATCGTTGTTTCAGTCATTGATAATTTAAACTGACATGAATTATTTTATAGATTTGGTTCAAGTAGCTTAATTTTAAAAGTTTGAACTAGAGACCAAACCTCATTTTATTTTAACTGTGATCAAAATAGGTTTCGCACACTTAATTTTTTAATATCTTGATAAGATTTGCTCAATTCAATTGGTCATACCTTGTTTATTTATATTGCATATATGTACTTCGCAGGACAAACTCCTTTTCCATTCTTAAAATAGTTATTACAAGCTTATCACAATATGATAACAACTAGAATGGAGATGATATTGAGAAGTCTGAAGATGATATTATATTTATACTAGCATCAACGGCTATGTTACTTATTGATTATGGTTGGAAATACATTTGCAAAGAACCATGTCGAACTAGTGCATTAACATGCCATAATTTGGCTATGTAAGACAATTTATTTAGTAACTTCTCATTATTTTTTATCTCTTTAACTTTTATTATTGATATTTATATTGTCTATGACTATCATATTTTTATTTTTATTTAGTATTTACCACTGAAATTCTATAATAATCTTTTGCATGTTGTGATATTGCTCTAAGTAATATCTTTTTTATCGTAAAATTATTTATATTATTCAAATGAAATATTTATTATTTTTATTTCACTATTTTAAAAAATACTGGCCCCGAAAGGAAAAGGAGGGTTGGAATGCCAACCGGCGTCTATTGGATTTGAACCAATGACTTCCGCCGTATGAAAGCAATACTCTAACCACTAGTTGGATTTGAACCAATGACTTCCGCCGTATGAAAGCAATACTCTAATCACTAAGTTTTACCCATACCTTACCCAGGAACTTGGTCAGAAATGCTGTAATGTAAGGAAGATAGGAGTTTGTCTCTAGGTATTTGATCAAATAGGATCATCCAGTTCCTACGGAACCTATCACTAAAATACCCCTAGGGGTAGGGCTAAACGTAGCGAAAAGGGTTTCTCATGAGATTGGAAATGACTGTCAACCCGATTCATCGTCTACATGCCCTTTACGGCCAATCATTCCGAAGAAGTTGGCACAAAGTTACCCTAAACCCTAAATGAATTTTAAAGATTTTTGGCAAATCCAAAAAAGGTTTTCCTATATGTTCATCACAAAAGATTTCTAGATCTCAATAGACCCAATGCCAGTTCAAGGTAACATAACAAGATTAATTTGGAAACAAAAATAATAATGTATTCGAGGGAGAAATGAGAACTATTTTTTTTTGCACAAGAGAAGTTTTTGTTTTTTTCACTTCAAAGAATTTATAACAAAAATTGTGCTTGCAAAGGAATTTTTTTTTGGTAATCTCGTGCATACGAATTTAATAAATAAGCTACTAGGATCTTATTTATTTACTGTTTATTTTATTATAAGCTATTCATAATATTATTATTAATTATTATGAACATATAAAAAGATGTAGAATATTAAATATTTAACATATCTTTGATATTTTAGGACATAATATTAAAAAAATAATAATAATAATCGATTATTGATATAATCCATTTTGAGTTTAATTGTTATGAATTGTCAGTATAAAATTTTTTACATTGTTAACCAATAAAAATTCATGATTTGAATGACTTTTAAAGTAATTCGGATAAGAGTCAATGATTTGTACTGATGTGACAATTTCTGATTGGTCGACAGTGTAAAAAAATTTTTTACTGTCAATATATAACAATTAAATCTATCTATTTTTTTATAGTTGTCCCAAACACACTATATCTGAATTCTTAAGTCAGGTATAATCATAGTAATTAAGTAAATACATTGAATTTTTAATTACAGTTAAATAGCTGAACAATTAGGGTATTTGACGAATTAAACACTGTATTTGAACGGTACTTGAGAGATAAGTACACGAGGGCCGTATGTTGAACTAGTTAGGCTACTCGCTATTATTGGTCGGTTGTAATGTAAGACCATGACGTAATCATTTTCTCATTCCTTAATCCTATCCATCCACTCCCCTAATCATCCAATCATCTGCACCGTCCATCCCACGCGTCACTCAGACATGCGCGACATAATTTTTCGCATGTTTTTTTAATCTTTCCAATCTAGTTTTACACGTTGTCGTTCTGATCCATTCATCTATTTTCATCGTTATATATATTCCGATTTTTGTGTGGCAGAGAATCAATCGTCACAGCCACCATCAGATATCATATCATTGTATCATCAACGCCGTTCACCGAAGTCGGGACCAGACGCCGTTGACGCACCCGCGTGTGACGCTATCACTGCTCTCAAGTCCTCTCAAGGTTAACGCGAACAAGAAACTCGTTCTTTAATTCGGAGATTCAATCGAGATTTTTTCTTTTGATTCGTTGATTCGCTCCTCAGTTTTCGAAGCGATTCTTCAGGAATCAAAAGCATTTCGATGATTTGAAAAAAAGAGGAAGAAAATGCTGGATCAAGAATCTTAGATATTTCTCAATTTTCACGATTTGATTTCATTCTATTCAATATATATACGCATTTCGAGTCCCCGATTCACGCGCTTTTCGACAAGATTACTGTTATATAAGTTGATTCAGAATTCGATTTGGAATTTGCTTTGTTCTACGCTAAAAACTCGATCGAATCGGATTTCATCGCAACCATGACTCAGGTTTTATTCTAGTTAGCAGTTAGTTACTTTTTTCGCGTTTGATTTTGTTTGTTTCTGAATCTGAAGTTTTTGATTTGTGTGTTTTCTGAAACGACGACGTTTGACGATGATTGTTGCGTTAGGCTGTGGAGGTGTTGAATCGATATGGAACGGATCTGGTTGGAGAAGCGAGAGGTTCTGAATCGGAGTGTATGGCGGGTTTCGAGTGTTTTCTGAACATTGTTAGGGCACTGGGAATGGGATCGTGCATCTCGGAGGTTGGGAGTGGTGGTGGTTCACCTCCCCTTCTTCCTGAGTCTAATTTGGATGGTGGAAAGAGGAGAAGATTGAAGGGTTCATCTTCATTTGATTATAAAGTAGTGCCTGGGAGAATGTTCTTGAATGGATCGAGTGAGATTGCATCCTTGTATTGCAAGCAAGGTAGAAAAGGGATCAACCAAGATGCTATGCTTGTTTGGGAGGTTAGTTATTTAGTTAGCCCCTTCTCTGTTAGATTCTTTTATTCTTTTTTTTTTTTTTTTTGGGATATTATGCTTTTGCATTGCATTTATATATAGACTTGGACTTGTTATGTAAATATTTGCAATAATAGAAGGATTTAATTGGTATGCATTGTCAATCAATGAAAAATTGTCACATCATTAAAAATGGTTTACTCTTATCCTGCTTACCTTAACAGTTACTCATACCATGATTTCTGATTGGTTGATAGTGGCAGTGCATAGTAACACTAATAAGGAAGGTTTTTTTCTTCTCTATTTTTGAAAGTGAAGAAGTTCTATATTTGAATTTGAATTGTAATCAAAGGTGAGAGTAGGTGGTCTGCTTATAATAAATTTTAAAAATAACCATGATGGGTTGTTTATTTTTTCTATTTTTTAATTTTTTGCATATCTTTTAGTTTGAATCAAGTGTCCATGGATTAGTTTTCTTCTCTTGTTTTTTTCCTAATAAAAATGTTAGTGATTTGTGGCTTTGGAATTGGAATATATATGAACTGATATATTGGAGGACAGGAGGAGCTTTTCACACACGACTAAGTTATACCATGTCTGACCTTTATATCTGTGTTGATTTCTTTTTAAACACTTGCTGTCAATTTTCTTTTGTTGTTGTTGGTAGTACTTTGTCAAGTCATTAATGCAGTATAACCAACATCTACTCTCCTTTGCTTTCTAACATATCATTGTCCATCATTTCCCACCTTAGCATAGTTTGAATGAGATACATCAATCAATTGTAAAATATAGTAGTTCCTCTGTTATCTAAATAGCATCTCTAAACCCTAAACCCTGAAAATTTTCTAATAGCATTTCTAGCAAGTTCTTTTTAATACTCCTTTGAATGTCTCTGTTTCATACTTTAAATTTATTTATTGGCTGATTTGTTGGTGAAGCCAATTTGGATTATCTGACACATTGGATTGCATCTTCATGTATCCCCATTTATTTATTCTTTCATTTTGCACTAAGACTAATGTTATATGTTAATAATTCTCCCAAAACTGTGGTCAATTTCCTTTTGCAGAACTTTTGTTCAAATGAGGGCACCATATTTTGTGGTGTTTTTGATGGTCATGGACCTTATGGCCATAGAGTTGCAAAGAGAGTTAGGGATTCTTTCCCTTTAAAGCTTAGTGCTCAATGGGATTTGCACCATAAGAATAAAGATGGACTCAGTGATCACAGCGGTGCTGTGGGAAGTTATAACTCTGAGTCTGGATTTGATGAGAAACCTAGTGTGACTGATCATGAGCTTGATGGAACAAATACTATTTTAACACTAAGAGAATCTTTTATGAAAGCTTCCAAGATTATGGACAAAGAACTGAAACTGCATCCTGATATTGATTGCTTTTGCAGTGGAACTACAGCAGTTACCTTAGTCAAGCAGGTATGCAATAAATTACACAGAAATGTTCTCTTGATAATTTCCTTATTTGTATTTCATTTCATTTCATTTTTACTCCTTATGTTCTTTTAGGGGAAGGACCTTGTTATTGGAAATGTTGGGGACTCGAGAGCTATATTGGGTACCCGAGATCATAATGATTCTCTTGTTGCTGTTCAGTTGACCATTGACCTTAAGCCAAATCTTCCAAGTATTTCTCTCTCCCTCCCTCTATCTGCGTGTGTGTGTTGTGAATGAACCTAATGAAGTAAATTGATTAACTCCATCTCCTTATGTTTTTCCCTTTAATCAACAGATGGAACACCTGACTATTTGCAAGATAATTCCTGATAGCCAACTGTATTATCTGCACAACTTCATTGTTTGTGATGATAATGTTTAACGATAGTGCTTGTTCAAGTTAGAAAAATGGAAATATGATTATCAATTATGGGAATCTGCAAGGGTTCACAATGGATGTGTTGTAGCATGGCAGAACCATGAGTTAAAATGCTTCTATGCTTTGCTTGATAACTACTAGAAGACTTTATGTTCAATGATTTGCTTTTAGCATAGCTCCTGTCAAAAGGAAACCTAACAAGTTAAGCATTTGCTGCACATTTTTCAGCTTATTAGCCACCTCGGTGGATCAAATCAAACTTTCCAACATTTTGTTAAATAGCCTTTTGTTGGGCCTATCTTTCAGTTAACTTTTACAGAGTATGCAACTTTAAAAACCAATGCTGAAACCTTAATTTTTCTTTTGCTTTGATTTATATAATATTTGACTTTAACTCTTTTGTTTTCTCCAGTATAGTTCTTTGTTCCCTTTTAAGAAGAGCTTGACTTATTTTAAAAACATGTTCAGGATTGTGACACTATATTTTCATTGTATGATAAATGGTGTGACTTGAAAACTGTTTTTTCAAATCAGTCAGCGGGGATATCTATATGTTTGTTGATATCTGCAATTGTTTTCACATAGGGGAAGAAGAGAGGATCAGGCATCGAAGAGGAAGGGTCTTTTCCCTTCAGAATGAACCCGATGTTGCTCGAGTTTGGCTGCCTAACTCTGATTTCCCTGGTCTTGCTATGGCACGGGCTTTTGGAGATTTTTGCCTGAAGGACTTTGGATTGATTGCCGTCCCAGATGTCTCATATCACCGCCTTACTGAGAAGGATGAATTTGTTGTATTAGCAACAGATGGGGTAAGGCTTTGTGATCTACTATCTTCTATAATCTACATATTTGTTGAAATTGAATCATTTTCAAGATCATATTTGTAGCAAGGTCTAGAATGTAATTGACTCTAAATGACATTCATAGTGCCACTTGCATTACCTGTAAGTAAGTTGAAATAAGCAATTTAGGTTCTAAGTTGAGTGAATTTAAAATTTATTAATGAAATTTACCAATTAGTATTTGACTTATCCACTGAGATAAATGATCAACACGAACTTACTCAATACCAAAAGTGGTATTGCTCTTTTGATCCAGTTGTCTCAGACCCATATTTATATATTGACATGCATGTTCTTTCTCTCTCTTTCTCTCTCCTTTATGTTTTAATTCTATGATGTTCCACATTCTGTAACTCTTGAAAATAATATTCTCCCAATTTGTCTCGCGCTGTAAAATATGCTTTGACTATTTTCTCACACATGCTCTGCTTACATTATTCACATCTAACCGGGTTGTGGAATATATTTGCTATCAATATATACTTTATTAGATGGAAGAAAATAACGATGATTTTTTGTGAAAGGAAAAATTGTATTAGAAGTGAAAAAGTACAAAATTTTATTACAATTTGTTGAACCCCAAAGAAAGTAGGTCAAAAAATCTTGTCTGAATGCAACTCTAAAAATGCATTTTCTCTTAAAGTTCTGAACATCCTGCCTTAGCCAAAGAAGAGTATTGGATAACCTGCACCAACTTTGCTTTCTTTAACTTGATCAGTAGTTAAAGCTCCCTGTTTTAGTTGTTTCCCATATGGTTGTGATGAAGTAGGCTCTGGAGCAAGACAATGTCTATAAAATATTTGAATTGTTCTAAACTATCTTTGATTCTTCTGTGCAGATCTGGGATGTTTTATCAAATGAAGAAGTTGTGGACATTGTGGCATCTGCTTCACGGTCTTCTGCAGCTCGAACACTTGTTGAGTCTGCTGTGAAAGCATGGAAGACGAAATTTCCTTTTTGTAAGGTTGATGATTGTGCTGTAGTTTGCCTCTTCTTTGATTCAAATTCAGACTTCAAGTCGGTATGTACCACAGACGAGTTGATACCAGAGGCATCAATTGACCAATCTGAGCAGTCATCTCTACTTGGTCAGAAGGGAAGTGGAGTGGAAGTTGAAAAGCAGCAGCAATAGCATAGCTTTTGTATCACGTCTCTTCCCAAGCCTTGCTGGTTTTATTGAGAAGGTTGGGACTTGGGAGAATCATGCCGCAGCCGTCAATGAGAAAGGGTCATTATTTTGATGATATTTTTTTTGGTAGCTTTTCTGCCAATATTCTTTTCATTATTTATCTTTCATTTCCTTCGACTGCATTTGTCATTTGAGGCGGGTAAGAAGGGCTTTAATGTATTTTAAATCCGGAGGAAAAGGGGTACCGGGCTTATTTTTTGTGCTGGAGGTCATTTTCCTTCTTTGTATATTTGTTAGATTTGGAGTTTTGTAAATCCAAGTCTCTAGATCCATATTTTATCGTTTGTCCGTGGGTAATCTGAATCTGCTATCACTTTTTCTCATTATTCTTAAATTGTAGTTATATTTGTCAATTTAGTCAGCAAAAATACAAGTGATGCTTGTAAAACTATGGCAAATGCACCAGCCCAAGTTATATGATGAATGACTAAAGAATGTATTGGACAATTACTAATGTATGAAAAATTCTAACTTATTTTAGAAATTAAATTTCTGATGTTTGAGAAAAAAATCATTTAAACACAAGAATTTAAATAAATTAAGTAACAGTGACGAATTTTAACCAGAAAATGAGAGCTAAGGCTTTTGGTTCACCAACTCATTTTCATATAACACTGACTGACATGTTATCAAACTGAAATTTAACTCGTGACAACAGGATTTAATTGTTCATCACACTTTCTCAAGCTAATATCGAACTTATCTTGAATTATCAACCCACTCTAGGCAAATTTACACAATTAGGGATGGATTGAGTTCTAAAAGTATCCCTGTAATGCTTGCTTTATGAATCATGTTTATACCTTTCTAGATTTCATTAGAACATACTACAAATTCAAAGACCAAAGTACATAGAATTATCTCTCAGCCTCATCCATGCACAAGAGAACAATTAAAAGATAGTTAAGCCTTTATTCGTAAAGAGCATGATATTCACACATGCAGTAGAATGTTGAGCCCATTTTGCTAAGCCCATTTTGCTAACCTATGGGAAACTTCATTACCTTTTCTAGGTACATACATGAAGGTATAAACATCAAACAAAGTCTGTCTTACTTTGATATCTGCATAAATAACTCCCAATTGAGATGTATCAGTCACAAAACTCTTAATATCATCAATTACCTTCTTACAATCACTTTCAATAGTTATAGAACTCTACCTATGACACAACAAATTTCAGTCTTTCTAGACAACCCTCGCCTCAAGCATAACCAGAGAAGTATAACCCATACAGGGCTACTTGGTTCCTATCATGCCATAGAAACCAACATAAAACAAGGAAACATTCAAAGTTTCCTCCACTCGCCACTGCTAATATTTGATCAAACTAAAGACATACATGCTAGATATTGGGGTGTAGTTCTGTAACAAAGAAGAGAAGATAAAGAAAAAGCGCAATCTCCAAGGCGTGTGAGGACACTAGATTTTAGGCTCGATTCGACCCCACCAATCTCTATCTAGATTGGATGCAATAGGTGTTAACAGCGAATCCCCCTCAGAATACAATGGAGCAGCCTTGGTTTGGTTTGCACATCCTAAACCAAGCGTATCGTCAATGACAGTTTATAGAACAATAGTTTTATAAACTCTCTCTGCGCACAAGGGATAAAAGAAAATGATTTGGAGTGGTGAAGACTTGTTAGCAAAATTCAGAACCGAATTTGCATGCAGAGTCCCTCTATTTATAAAGCAACTCATGTCACTTTGTGAAAGAAAATAACCCTTTAAGGGTTTCAGCAACGGTCATAATAATGGTTAAGTAAACTTAATGTTACCAACATGACACAGTATGTTCGTTGGCATGTGGCCAACGGATGCGTCCCCCTTACCATAAGGGACCGAGTTCGAATCCCATCCAATGCGTCGCGTCTTTTATTTAATTTTGGCCCGTTGAATAACGGTCGTAAAAATTAAAAGTGACCACGCTGGGAATCGAACATGGAACTGAGCAGACTGTTACTGTCGCTGTGACCACTGCATCAAGCAGTGCACTTGTGTCAACTATACATCATTATATCTATATAACCGTTAATAACTTGCAACCTTTCACAATAAGGTGCAACTTTTGAAAAATCCCTCACAATCCCCCCACCATTTTCAAAGTAAACCCAAATCCCATTATTCCGAAAATCGCATGCTTTCAGACAAAGGTATCTCGGGGATTTGAACCTTTGCTTAGTAAGAAATAGGTTTCACTCGTCCCGAATAAAATGGTAGACAAGCTTTGAACCAAATATTCATTAGAAGGAGCGTGCATAACTTACACATGAAATCTCGGTATCATTGAACGACGTGAAAGCCGACACATTTGATGAGGCCTTGTGTCTTGTATTCTTTTCATGGGAGCTTTAAGAATCAAGCCCTTAACTCCAAGAAGTGGCCCCACTTCACTCTCATATAGGTAGACTCTATCGGAAGCGCCCCCATAATTAAAGCACTTCAGCATATATATGTTATAGGTCCATTAAGAGCAAAAGCTCATCCTTCCTCCTATATTTCCTTATGGTCCAAATACTTTTAAACCTTGGGATGTATCTATTGTCAAGTACTTGCAATCACTCTAATAGTGTACTTTGACCAGTGTGAGTTGGGTTTCCACCATTAGTGATCATTTAGATGTGGGCTATCCCTTGTCAGTCCTTTCGTCAAAGGATCTGCAAGATTCCTCTCTGTTCTCACAAAGACTATGAATATTACTCCATTTGTAATTAATTCCTTTACATAGCTATGTCTTAGTCCAATGTGCCTGGACTTTCCATTATATACCTGGCAATATGCCTTTGATAGTGTTGACTGACTATCACAATGTATGGATACTGATGCCATTGGCTTTGGCTAAATTGGTATCTCATACATCAAATTTCTTAGCCATTCTGCCTCTTTACTACCTGCAGCCAATGCTATGAATTCTGCAGCCATGGTGGAGTCGACAATGCATGTCTGTTTCTTGGAACCCCAAGAAATAGCACCTCCACCAAGTGTGAAGACCCAACCGTTTGTTGAAGCATGCTCTTCTGTATAAGTTACCCAACTGGCATCTGTGTATCCTTCCAATACCGAAGGATAACCATTATAGTTTAAACTATAGCTCATTGTCCCCTTCAAGTATTTTAATACTCTTCGGACAGCATGCCAATGGTCTTTGCTTGGATTACATGTATACCTACTTAGTCTACCTACAGCATATGCAATGTCTGGTCGGGTACATGTCATGGTATACATCAAACATCCAATTACTTTTGAGTATTCAAGTTGGGCTACTGGACTACCTTTATTTGGTACTAAATTAGTGTTATGGTCAAATGGAGTAACAACATATTGACAGTCAAAGTGATCAAATTTCTTTAATACCTTTTCTATATAGCGAGATTGGGATAAACCTATATTCTCATCATCTTTGATTATTCTAATTCCAAGAATCACATCAGCCTCCCCTAAGTCTTTCATATCAAAATTGCTAGATAGGAAACTCTTAGTTTTTTCTACCTCATCTAGATCAGTACCAAAAATTAACATATCATCTACATACAAACAAATCATGACACCTTTTCCATTATGGAATTTACGATAAATGCACTTATCAGACTCATTTATTTTATATCCATTAGTTAAAGCAACTTGATCAAACTTTTGATGCCATTGTTTAGGAGCTTGTTTTAGTCCATACAATGACTTATTCAATTTACAAACCTTCTTTTCTTGACCTCTAAGCACATACCCTTCAGGTTGTGTCATATACACCTCTTCATCTAATTCCCCATTTAGGAATGCCGTTTTCACATCCATTTGATGAATGACAAACTTATAGATGGATGCAAGTGCCATTAGCACTCTAATTGAGGCAATTCTTGCCACAGGTGCATATGTATCAAAATAGTCAATGCCCTCCTTTTGTGTAAAACCCTTAGCAACTATCCTTGCCTTAAACTTATTGATGGTTCCATCTACCTTCATTTTCCTTTTGAAAATCCATTTACAACCTATTGGTTTGGAACCAGGTGGGAGATCTACTAATTTCCATGTTTTATTCCCCATTATTGAATCCATTTCCTCTTGTATAGCCTCTTTCCAAAAAGCGGCATATTGAGACTTTGTTGCCTCTTCAAATGTTTCTAGATCATTTTCAGTATTATAACAAATTGGTCCATAACTGTCTATGGACTCCCTTGTTCCTTCAACCAGGAACATGAAAAAGTCTGGTCCATATGTTTTCTCTTTCCTAGGTCTTTGACTTCTTCTAAGTTCTAAACCTTCCAAAATATCCTTATTAGATACATTGGTTTCCGGATTATGTGCATTACTATGAGCATTATCCTTATGACTTGGTATTGAGTTAAACCTATCTTTTTGAAAGATTGCATCCCTTGACTCAATTACTGTATTTATAGGATATAAGTCATTAGATTTTATAACCATGAATCTATATGCTTTGCTGTTTTTAGCATAACCCAGGAATACACATTCAATTCCTCTTTCATCTAAGTTTTTCCTCTTTGGTTCAAGAACTTTCACTATTGCCCTACAACTCTAAACTTTGAAATAATTGAGATTGGACTTTCTACGTTTTCAGAGCTCCGATGGGGTTATCTTGTTCCTTTTGTTTGGAACTCTATTTAATATATAACAAGCCATCAACATTGCTTCTCCCCAATAACTTTTTGCTAGACCAGAATAGGATAACATGACATTTAATACCCTATTTTTCCTTTTATCGTTTTGTTGTAGGGAATAAGATACAGTTATTTGGTGAATTATTCTAGTAGACTCAAAATAACTAGGGTTATAGAATTATTCTACTTTTATAACTCCTAAAGCATTTAACAAATGTCTCACAACAAATAACTTTAATTTACCTATACAATATAACATCATATATAAACATCGCAACATATGGGTAATTGAAAACATGTCTTACGATTTAATTGTTACTGACACAGCAAACATAGTAATTTTAAATCATGTATGCAAGATACAACAGTATTTAAAATAGAAACAACTTCATTTGAGATTCGAACCAGTGACCTTCCATTCCGTTTAGAGGATGCGAACCGCTGCACCACTCCATGAATTGGTGGAAGTCGTTCACATTAATTGATCTTTAAACCGAAATCAGCGTCTGGGCACAACACCCAACCGGGTCATCCAGACCCGTTTTGCAGGGAACCGGGTTCATACGACCACTGCCATTTTCTACTATTCAAGTCAACTCTATGGTGTTGGGTTCAAATCTAAGCATGTTCTAATGTATAATTAGATAATTGTCATAATAGAAACAAACAAAACAATGATATAAAATCATTAAAAGCTTTCTATAACTTTCCTCCATGAACATTCATGTCTATTTTTACTTCACAGAACAATCCAGAAATTCACATCCAAAATATTTCTAACATCTACACAAGCAAGACACCACTATCATCTTATTTCTATATATTAATGCTTTTATAATATAATATTGTCAACTCTAAACAATTGGTTCTTGCATGATACAACAACTTCATAAATTCATGCATCATAAACCAAATATGTTCATGCTTATCAAAACTCACATATTAGAATGAATTCTAAATAATATATCTAAGGCTTTAATGCCACATATAGTCAATACCTAGTTTATGCATCAATAAACTATCATAAAGACATCAATAGCAACATCTCTAGAACATCATGTTTTTCATATATTTTGTAAAGAAACGTGTACCGTTCTCAATGGGCTTTAAGGAAAAAACAACCATTCTTACTCTTCTAGCCTTGTTATGTACAGAACATACACCATCATCAATGTCGCAAGAAGAAAGACTATCTTCTTATGTCATAGCAGAACTTGCCACCATCGAACCTCTTCAATTTCACGAACTTAGAAGTCATCTCTCTTCAATGTTGCAGCTATTGTTTATAGAAAATCGAACCTAAAGATTGTTAGATATTGGGGTGTAGTTCTGCAACAAAGAAGAGAAGATAAAGAAAAAGCGCAATCTCCAAGACGTGTGAGGACACTAGATTTTAGGCTCGATTCGCCTCCACCAATCTCTATCTAGATTGGATGCAATAGGTGTTAACAGCGAATCCCCCTCAGAATACAATGGAGCAGCCTTGTTTTGGTTTGCACATCCTAAACCAAGCGTATCGTCAATGACAGTTTATAGAACAATAGCTTTCTAAACTCTCTCTGCGCACAAGGGATAAAAGAAAATGATTTGGAGTGGTGAAGACTTGTTAGCAAAATTCAGAACCGAATTTGCATGCAGAGTCCCTCTATTTATAGAGCAACTCATGTCACTTTGTGAAAGAAAATAACCCTTTAAGGGTTTCAGCAACGGTCATAATAATGGTTAAGTAAACTTAATGTTACCAACATGACACAGCATGTCCGTTGGCATGGGGGCCAGCGGATGCGTCCCTCTTACCATAAGGGATCGAGTTCGAATCCCATCCAACGCGTCACGTCTTTTATTTAATTTTGGCCCGTCGAAAAACGGTCATAAAAATCAAAAGTGAGCACACCGGGAATCGAACATGGAACTGCACAGTCTATTACAAGCGCTGTGACCACTACGTCAAGCAGTGCGCTTGTGTCAAATATACATCATTATATCTATATAACCGTTAATAACTTGTAACCTTTCACAATAAGGTGCAACTTTTGAAAAATCCCTCACAATACAGTCGCCTGCATTAATTGGATATATTTCACTCGCTAATCCAGCCTACATCCAGAAATCTTGGGAGAAAGCACAACCCCACAAGGAATGGAAAATGGTCTGTGGACAGGGACGGATCTAGAAGGGGGCAAGCATGGGCGCTCGCCCTCCCTCTTGAATATATTTTGTAAAATTAGTTATATATATATAGTATTTTTTATAAAAAAAAAAATATCTTACTATAAATATTTGTATATATATACATATACTGTTATATAATTGACCCCTCTCTAATATCTTCTGGATCCGCCTCTGTCTGTGGATATTCCTAGCATAAAGGAAATGTTCTACCAAGCAAGGAATCCTCTTTCTAGATGAATTTGTTCTTGTAGGAAGGATGTTAGGAATCCTTCTTCTAGATAAATTTGTTCTTGTAGGAAGGATGTTATGTATCACTTTCCCGTTGAAACACAAGCATACACTAGAGAGAATATTGAGAAGAAGAAAAAAGATACACTTGAATAAAAAAATTTATTTACATCACTTTACTTATCACATTACACTACACTAAGTCTATTTATAATGTACGTTATGATAGTTATTCTTCATTAACAAACTAACTACCATCTAACAATTTCACTAACTAACTCTATCAATACTAACTAACATACCTAATTGAATTACCTAATCTGAATTATTTCCAACACACCATCTTAATTTAAATTAGCCAAAAACACATTTTCCTGGATCCCATATTTTGAAACATAATGACCATGATGCCAATGAGACCCAAATAACTAGTGCACCACAAGCATCTCCTTGGGCCAAACAGTGACATGATTCTGCAGCCATTTCTAATGATAGAGCATCCAAGATGCCATCATGCCCAATTATAAGCCTCCCACCAGCCCTTGATAGCTCCACTTGTTTGACATATGGTACTGGAACTATAAACTCCCCAACATCCATGTCTCCTATTGACCTGGAAAGGCATAGACCCCCAGGCCAGCAACGAAGCGGACCAATCTCAGCATCACCAACAATGCTAAGCCTCCCAACTTCAACTCTACTAGCAGTAACACGTTCCCTCTCTTCAATATTCTCCTCAAGTCTGTGATCAACAGTTAAGTTGGTAACAGCACCACCTCGGGCATCTAGTATACAACGGGAATCTCCAACAGATGCAATTGTCATAGTCCACCTATCCACTATCACAAATGTAGCTGTGGTTCTAGAAGTTTCTCCTCTTCTCTGAAGTTCCTTGTCGATCTTCACAAACCCAGCAACCAATGCACAAAGTTCAACCTTGTCCTCCACCTGTGACTCCACTTCTTCAACCTTTTCTGGTTCCTCTACCAGATCCAAACCCTCTGATGGAAGCTTAGCCACCTTCAACCCAGAAAGTTCAACCTTCGTCCCCTCTCCTTCCATCGACGAAGAATCACTTTCTGTTTTTACTGAATTTGTTCCATCAGAAACATACTTTGCAGTCACTTCTACCACATCAATTAATTAATCAACTATTTATTAAAATTAGAGTAAAAGATCTAAATTGGTCTTTCACAAAAAGACTATGATGACATTTTGGTATTTTTAAAATGAAAACTATCATTTTGATATTCAAAAATATAAAATATGGGTCAAAATGGTGTCTGACAACGACTGAAATATTCCAAAAAATTATCCTAAAAAAATTTAATTTAATCTGCATTTTATATTGTTCATAATCAAATTGATATTTTAATTTGTGAGCGACGAAAATCTTACGGTATTTTTTTTATTAAAGACGAATTTGGGCCTTCTATCACTATCTAACTATTTTCTATGTACTATCCCGCTCAAAACACCTATGGGCTAAAAATCCCGCTCAAACAAAGCCCTTTTATTGGATAGGGAGCATCAAATTGGTGAGTGAGTTTTCCATTTTATCACTTTTTCATCCTTCACTCTAAGTTTACTCATTTTTTTTTTCTTTGTTTTCTCATTTCGCTCTACAGGAAGCATCGAATTGGTGAGTTTTCCATTTGCTCATTTTTTACTACATTCATGTTGCCTTTACATATTATTGCATCCCCTTTCTCTAACATCATATTGTTCATCTCAAGAAATGAATATCTCTCACTTACACTCCCTCTTCCTCTGAATATTGATATGAAGTTTAAAAATTATTTTAGGTTTCCCTCTTCTTGAGAAGAGACCGTAAGTTTTTAAGATTTTAGATACATGGATGGAAATGGAGTTTTTGGTTTGGGGATTTTGGGTGGCAAACAGAGCACTGAAAAATGCTATGTGCTCTGTTTGTGATTTTTTAGCAAAAACTTATCACAGGGATGAAAATGGGGTTTTTGGTTTGGGGATTTTGGGTGACGGGATTAGATGTATTGGATGTATTTGTAGTATAATTTGATGGATACATTTGAGCTGCATTTTTTGAGGTTGTCTGAAAGATGGATATTGAAGGCGGTCAGATTTGGGAGGGGTAAGAAGAACTTGAGATTTGGCATATTGTTTGTTTACTTTCCTATTTTTCTTGATAATGTGAATGTGCATGATAGTTATAACGAATTTTCCTAGAGAGTCATGATTACTTTGTTTTAGAATAGTTGAATAGGAACACTTTGGAAGCATTCGGTTTATCATGTGCTATACATAATAGAATCATTACAGATACAATATTTCTTTTATAATTCCTATTAAATCATTGGATTGTCAATTGTAGAAGATTATTACACTATTTTAGTAGTTGGAAGAGCTTTCTACACTACAAAAATGTTTCTCCTTTTTCTGTGGAATGGGGGGTATTGGTGTGGGAAATCATGAATTGTTTCATAGTCAAAGACTCAAAGCCTTTTATTTGAGATGTTAAGACATGGTTACTCTTTGTATTTATTTTGGCTATTGCTACATTTCTCCTTTATGAATTATAACGTACTATTACTATTTGTTTACAAAGGGGTATATGATGACTTTATTTAATTATTATTCAATCCTACACAAATCAAGAATGAGGCACAATAATGACTAAATGTAAAAAAAGAGTGAAAGGATTTTCTGATACCTAATCTTATTAAGCAAAAATATTGGCAGTTATTAATTGGTTTGCCCTCCCCCTCTCTCTCTTAAAACACTGCATTTGATTACTAAAGGGTTAAAAGTGGCATGCCTTACTACAACATGTTTTCTTATCTTTTCTTTTCTATTTTTGTGATGTTTTCCTTAGATGAAGTTATCTATTTTGAAGCATATTGTTCAAAGGACGCTTTTCATAACAATGTATAATAAAGGAATACAATATTTTCTAATTTGTAGTTACTATGGTGTGTCTTTTGAGACCCTTCTGCGACCAAGTCAAGAATATGGCTGTATCATATGTATTTTGTGGAAAGTATATCTTCCAATAGTACACCCACAGGGATTACAGTTCCTGCATTGTTTTGTGGAAACTAGAAAGTACACGGAGATCAATTGTTCAATGCTTTGTAAGAAGCTTCAGATGGGATCTCTGTAAATGTAGGTCTTACCTTACTCTTGGAGTAATTGAAATTTCTTACTCCAGTTTATTAGACGTGAGACATGGATCCATGATAGAATTGTTGTAGATTATTGAATGTAAGACACGTGTGTAAAAATGATATCAAACCTGAGATTTGTACCTGGAGTAAGAAATGTCACTCCTTGAGTGAGAATTTCTCATATAGATGCTTGCTTGATTTCTTGGTTCACTGTTTATTGGAGCCTCACAGTGCTAGGAATTTCGTGAGGTTTAATGTCAGTGATATAGCAAATGGAGCTTATTGGATATTCATGATCTTGAGATGATCATTTATTAAAATCTTGTGCTCTAACATTTAAAAGTGTTTGTTCCCCATCTCAATTATTGCATCTCAATTCTGAGCTTATTGGACTCCCATTATTGCATCTCAATTCTCTAACCGCATATTGTTCATGTTAACATGATTCTGTGTTTATATTATATACCCCGCCTCATAATCATGGCCCGTAAAGTCAACTTTATCGCGAAGATAAATGACAAATTTAGTCAGTACCTTTAGCACTATGACAATAAATAAATAAGTATTAATCAATTTCAGAAGTGCATTATCATTCTTTTCCATGTCTGTGTTTGAATAGGATGGTATCATGATGATTTTGGAAGAGAAATTTGACATATCCATTGGAGAAGGGGGAGGATAAGGGCCAGGATCAATACAAAAATTAAGGAGCATAGGTGTAATTTAAAAACGTAAATAGTTGATACATTTATGTAAACTTAAAAAGTCATTCTCATTAACAATACATTTGGTTTTATCTCTGTTGTTAGCTAACATGATCTTGAGTGTATATATATATATATATATATATATATATATATATATATATATATATATATGAGTTGAATTTCCATTTGTATCCAGGTCAACCTTTGACTAAGATGCAGAGAATCATATGGTGGACTGAGGATTGAATCTGATTACATATGTGGGTTTGCATCTTAACTGTTCTTAACCACTTTAATATTACATGTTAAGTACAACTGATGCTCTGTTGTGAGAGTGTAAATATTTAGCTTTATTGAGCTACCTTGCCACTTTACTGATTTTACCACTTGAGTATCATGATTGTTATGTCTTTTATGCTTATGGAACAATCAAATATGGAAAAGAGAAAGCATAGCAGCTTTTGTAGTTATCATGATTTACTTATTACAACAATAATTTACGACGGGAACAGCTTATCATGATTTACTTATTCCACCAAACAACTGTCGTTATTGACTTCAATGAGTATGATTTTGTAACATTACAATATGGTTGTTATAACTTCTGCAACATCCTTCCATCAGCATAGTTTGGTAACTAGCTTCCGCATCAGCTTTTATGCCTTTGCTTTTATCAAAAGGTTGTTATATATGTCCTTTGATTGTATGTGCTGCTGATATAAAAGAGAATGATAGTACCTGCTGGTGTTATCATTGGAAGTTACCTATCTCATGAGTTTACCATATGTTGCTATTGGAGTTTATGTTTACTCACGTTAGAAATATAAATATTTACTACCTATATTTGATGTATATAGTATAGTATGTTTGATCCTTATTAAATATTTACTTGTGTTTATGTATATTGTTACCTTTGATTCCAAGTAAAATTGTATTCTATATACAGGTGTTCTTAAAACATGCGTAACAACTAACGCAACCCGTGCGAATGCACGGTACCTTACTAGTTTAACTCTAAACTCATCACCTCTAGGGGTGAAGTGCCAAATTAATCTTTCCTCCAAGTGACCAAGGCTAATGAGAACGCTGTTAATTTCTATATCTTGCCGTAAGGATATTTCTTGCAAAACCAACTCATCATCATAGATAGATAGATCGTGGCACAGACCTGTAGGCATTTTGGACACACTCAATGAGTATGTCAACATTGCTCCTGCCACCGCCTTCAACAAAATTCCCTTCCATGCTCTGGAGACAACAATCTCTCATTCCAACTTTGATGATGTGTTTCCATACACTATTTTTAATACTCTGGAATTAGTTGTTTTTGGACAGACCCAAACACGCCATTATATTAGATTTGCTTAATTGCATTTTTCGTCCTTTATCTTTTTTAAATATGCGATTTTGATCCCTCGAAAATTTTAATTGCACATTTAGTCTTTTTTGTTAAATTGTACAAAGTCAGTCTAACCAACCTAAAAAGGACTAGATCTAAAGAGCCTAAAAAGGATTTATTTTGCACAACTTAACAAATTATAAAACTAAATGTATAATTAAAATTTTTGAGGGGTCAAAATCGTATATTTGAAAAAGTTAAGGGATGAAAAATGTAATTAATCCTATTAGATTTAGTGAGTAAATCTTGTATGAGCACATGTTCATTGGACACAACCAATCAAAAACTTAAGATACCTTTAAAATAAGAGTAAAGGCCCAAATTGGTCTTTAAGTAAAAAATACAGTAACATTTTGGTCCCCAAGAAATGAAAATACCAATTTTTGAGGGATTAAAATTGTACATTTGAAAAAGTTGAGGGACGAAAAATATAATTAAGCCTATTAGATTTAGTGAGTAAATCTTGTATAAGCACATGTCCATCGGACACAAACAATCAAAATCTTAAGATACTTTTAAAATAAGGGTAAAGGCCCAAATTAGTCTTTAACAAAAAAATACGGTGACATTTTGGTCCTTGAGAAATGAAAATACCAATTTAGTCTTTAAGAATGTAAAATGCAAGTCAAATTGGTCCTTTGTAGGATAATTTTTAGGGACATTTTAGTTCTTGTCAGGGATCAAATTAACCCGCATTTGACATTCTTGAGGATCAAATTGTTATTTTTCATTTCTTAGGGACGAAAATGTCATCATGATTTTTTGTTGAGGACCAATTTGGGTCTTTACTCTTAAAATAATTTTAGCAAGGGCTTTGTTGTCTTTTTGAATTATTACTTTAGTGACTATTAAGCATTTGATTGGTTGTGCCCATACAAGACACTCAGATTGCACCGAAGAAAATCGATGATTTTTGGAAGTTAATTTTCTGCCCAAATTAGCAAAATAGATCTATGAGCCTTGAAATTTCAACCGCCTTATTATCAGTTTGAGGAGTGTTACCAACACACTCTTTAACATTCTCTTTCTGACATACTCTCTTTTATTGGTTAACATTCAAAGGAATCTCATTTGAATTATGTAGAACCTATATGAATTTCAATCCATGAAAAAGAGTGTGTTGAAAAGAGTGTTAAAAAAATATGTTGTTATCATTTCTCTTTTTAGCTTATGCAAATAGCAAGTTGTCATTACCATAAAAATAAGTGGATATCAAAGGCCTTGTTCTACACACCTTTCCTCCATGAATGTCGGACATATCTGGTAAATTTTGCAGTAATGATGAAAAAGGTTTCTGCCACAACGAGAAAAAGGTAAAGGTAATTAGGATCCGCTTGTTTAAGCCCCTATGTGGATTAAATTTCCCAAACAGCTTGCTATTTAGTACAATGGAGAACGAAACTGTTGTGACACATTCCACAATGAGGTGTGTCCCTACCTGGCACAAAAAGCATTTTGGGATGGGGATTGATAGATGGAAGTAACAATTTAAATCTATTAGCCGCCAGCTTTGAAATGATTTTATAAAGGCTTAACAAAGTTTTTCATCTCTATTGAATATAGTGACATTTGTTTTTAATCCCTATCTTTTTTTTTCTTTGCATTGTGTATCTCTAACTTTTTCAATTTTGCATTTAGTTCTCACCGTCAAGTTGTGCCATTATGTGCTAACTTGGCAAACAGAGTTTTGATTCCAACATGTCATGGGACATTAAAATAGTAATTTAATGTCACGTGGCATTTTCGCAAATTTTTTTAAAAAAAGAAAGAAATTTGTAAAATATTTTTTTTTTTAAATAAAAACATTTTTATTTAATAAAATATTATTAATAAAAACATTTTAATGCCTCTTCATCTTCTCGTTCTCATTACCCTCATCATCATGCTCATACTCACCTTCTCCTTCAAAATCATCCTCTGATCTCGATCTTGTGGGACTCGAGTTCTCTCTGCTTATCTCTATCATGTCCTTTCTCCTCCCACCACTACGCTCATCCCCCTCCTCCACCTAATGAAATGCCATAATAATATCATCACCAATGAAATGCCAAAATTTTTGAGAAAAAAATGAGAGGCATACTAAAGGTCCTGAACTCTTCATTGGGAAAAGTAAGAAACAAGCCTGAGTTTCCAAGTCTTCCACTACATCTGAATACTGCGCATGTCCACTACGTGTTCAGAAATCATTTTGCTTCATGAATTGTTGGGTGAACTTGGGTTTTCTCAACTAGACCTAACTCCTCTCTATGCCAATAACACTAGTGTCCTTTAAATGGCCACTAATCATGTTTTTCATGAACGTACCAAGCATATTGAGGTGGATTATCATTCTATTCGTCAGACACTTGACAGACATAATATCTCAATTCCCCACATCATCACAAATCTTCAACTTGTTGATGTCTTAACCAAGCCGATGCCTCGACCTTGTCATCAATTTCTCATTGGCAAATTGATACTCCTTGATCGGCCATATCAATTTATGGGGAGATGTTAGTAAGATGTTTGGAAAATTGTAGATACTTAATTACTCTAGGAAATAGTGTGTTTGAAAAAGCAAATTGTATTAAATGGTATTGAGATTCCTTGGCTAAAGTCATTGTTGCATAGGAATTAGTTCAATTATTTCTAGTAAATGGATATGCACTTAGTATCCTATATATAACTCATTGATGTAGGATGAATAACAATTTTCATGTAAATTACATTAAGTAGAAGTAACAACTCTAATTTGATAGGTACATTTTCCCCTATAAGTTGCTCTCTCATTAACCATTGCTCAAAACATAATCATTACACAACAAAAGTAATCGTACGATAAATTATTGTCATGATCATTTTTGCATAATCATAACCATAGCACGGTAACCATATTCCATTGTCACGATTATTTAATAGTAGGAAATTATTAATGAATATACTTTTAAAAAAAATGATATCCTCCAAAGTAAAATATTGATTATCAAATTACCCCTTCTAAACATATCAAAGCTTACATTATTCTACAATAAAATATTCATTCCACCCCTTGCGAAAAAGGGTCAAACAAAGACAGGCAAACATGCACTAAAATGCTTTAGTATACAATTACCAGTCTCGAAAAGTAGCAATAACCACTAGAATTAAGTGTTCGGCTTGGATGGTTATACATTTGACATTGGGACCCAAGCCTAGTTAAAAGCCGAAGTCTAATAACATATACAGTTGGTGGTAAGCTTTTATGATTTACAAATTCACCATGGTAAGAAAAATTTTACCAGGTTCCCAACGGTAAGTATCCTGGCTTTCCTTCAAATCACATTTACAAATCGAGGAGGTTCCAAAAGAGTCGATTTCTCCCATAACAATTTCCTATTTTCTTCCTATTTTCAATTCCTTTAACCATAATTTTGACTGCGCTATATGTATTATTAGTTGCTCCATTTCAATAAATCAACTTGTGAAGTAGTGCAATTAGAAAAAAGATTATCACCCGCATGGTATATAAAGTGGTAGCAGAAGAAATATAGTGGGAACCAACTAAATGAACTGTGCCTGTTCGCTCATCCCTCACTTTAATGGTCGAAGAACCTGAGATACAACACAGACGAGATTATTAAATGAATAAGCAAGAGGAAGCAATGCAAGCCATTCAAATTTAATTTCTTATAATTTTTTTGCAAGGATTTAATTGGTATACATTATCAATGTAAAGATATTTTACACTGTCAATCAATTATAAATTGCCACATCATTAAAATGGCTTGACTCGTATCATAATTATCTTAAGAGGCACACATAAGATGATTTGTGATTAATTGACAATGTAAAAAACTTTACACCGAGAGTATATCAAAATTAAACTCAAAATTCAATGTCATTAGTTTTAATATAATATATCTTCAATTCAACAATTAGGCGTAAGTAAGCAATCTGAGATGAAATGAGTTCTTAGTGGTTAGGAAATAATCAAGGACTGAGTTTTTACACTAAGCACCTCAATAATGACCAAACAGATTATGTGAATTGAATTAACCAACTTTGGGAGATTTACTGATCAAGCTAAGAATTTGACACCTAAAATTGGAGGAAATGCAAACAAGCAAAGAAATTCATGAAACAAAATGACAGGGAAAGTTAACCAAAATTCATTCTTCAGTGGCTCAACTCCCAATGATTTGATAGATATCTCATAGACCATAGTAATATCCATCCAAGCTCAATCCCAAAATGAGCCTGTTAGATATATAAAATCATTCATGTGCCAAAGAGAGATGGAGAGTTGGTTCATGACATGGTATCAAAGCCTCTATGACCAAGTGGTCTAGAGTTTGATTCTTGACATTCTATTTTTCTGGTAGAGTTAAATTTCAGCACAACAAAGATGGGTCAGTGCGTTGTCTCCACTCTGCAAGTCCAAAGGCTCTCTTGCAAGAGGGAGCGTGAGATATTTAAAACCATTCACTTGCCTTCACGTAACAGCTTAAGCTTTTGGGAGAGCAAACTATTCACTTTGACCGAATTAGAAAGTAAACAGAATAAAGGGAGAAATGCCATCATAGAGGTAGTGCACATCTCACAGACGCAAGATTGTCCAGCAGTGCTCATGAGCACTTGCTGGCCTGGCATGCCAACACCAATCATCTGATCCCTAAAATTTGAATTTAATCGGGTTATATTTCAATATTATATGGCTTGATTCCTTGAACCTTTTACAATTATATGGCTTGACTGCATAAGAATTAAACTCACATATGAAACTGAGGAACTTTGTCTCAGCTCACGGAAAACCACTAATACACTGAAGAAAGTACAAAAGACTTGCTTGATGACACGAGATTATACATCATCAATAAAATTTGTGTTAGAATATCTTGTATTTAATTATATTTATTATAGGATATTCTCTTATAATTAGTTTATTGTACAAATTAATAGAGCAATTATTAGGATTATCTTATTCCTTATTTTTAGGATGGCATTTAGTGCCATTAGCCTATATATTGTAAATCCTCATTGTACAATTTAACTTACTGAATTATATTCAGCATTATTCAGTTCAACTTGGTATCAGAGCTCTAGGTTTCTTCCTAAGGTCTCTGCTCCTTCTTCAGGCAGCCTTATTGTTGCGTAGGGTTTCATTCTCGTATTCCTTCTTCAGGCAACCTTAAGTGCTGCACGTCCTACCACCCACCGGCCACTGCCCTCACCGGATTGCTCACCGTCCCTGTTCCGGCCAACCACCGAAGACCCACCTCCTCTCAACGGCTCACGCGCCACTGTCCTTCTCTGCGCATGTACTCCACACGCCGCCATCCCAATTGCCATTTGCCGCGCCGCTGCCACAGTTCTGATCGTCGGCCTCCACTAGTTCGGTTTTGAGGTATGGGTCCTCCTAGTATGGCTAAATTCGAGACTGTTGTGACATACCCCACCTCCAAGGGTCCTTCAGCAGCTGTTCCAGCCCTCAGTTCGTGATTTCCCTCAGTCTTGCACTCATCTTAGTAAGGCTGAGCCGAGTCGCTTGCGATTGCTCTTGGATTCTATTAGTAAGTCTTCTGGCACTTGTTCTCTACCCATGACCGGTAAGAATTTAAGTTCATTATCCTTTAATGCTTCTACTTCTATATCTGAGGATCTTTGGATTATTGACTCTGATGCTAGTGATCAAATGACCCCTCATCTTTCATATTTTTCAACTTACTCTGAGTTGTCCGATAAGCATCACATCACTGTTGCTAGTGGATCCCTTGTCCCTGTTTCAGGATGTGGTGACATTTCACTTCAATCTTCCCTTCCCTTACATAATGTGTTTCATGTCCCTAAATTGTCGCATAACCTTATTTCTATTCATATGCTTACTCGAGATTTAAACTGTACAGTAACCTTCTTTCCCTCTCATTGTGTGTTTCAAAGTCTTGCCAAGGGAAAGACGATTGGAGTTGCTAGGGAGCAGGGTGGGTTGTATGTTCTAAATCGGGATCGAGGTAGTACCAGACCGATGTTGTCAACTTCTTGCTACCAGACAAGTTCAGAGTCCGCTACTTCTCAGATATGGCTTCACCACAAACGCCTTGGTCATCCTCCTTTTCATATTCTCAGGTCTTTGTTTCCCCATTTGTTTACAAAGGGCCTAGTTGAGTCTTTACACTGTGATGTTTGTCAGTTTGCGAAACACCATCGCACAACTTTTTCTCCTAGTAATAATGAAAGTATTGAACCTTTTGATCTTATTCATTCTGATGTGTGGGGACCTTCCTCTACTTCTAATATATCTGGTGCCAAATGGTTTATTTCCTTTATTCATGATTGCACTAGGGTCCATGGCTATTTCTCATGAAAGATAAAAGTGAAGTTTTCCAATTGTTTTTCAATTTTTACCGTATGATTCAAACTCAATTTGAAAAATTTATTGAAAGGTTACGTTCTGACAATGGCAAAGAATATGTGAATCATCATTTTACCAAAATTTTTAAAGAGCATGGTCTTTTGCATGAGCTAACCTGTGTGGATACCCCGCAATAAAATGGAGTTGCTGAAAGGAAGAACCGTCATCTCCTTGAGATTGCACGGGCTCTGCTCTTCCAAATGTCTGTCCCTAAGTCTTACTGGGGGGGAGCTATTTTAACTGCCACATATTTGATAAACAGATTGCCCTCTCAAGTCTTGGATGGTCTTAGTCCTATTCAACTAATGACGTCCTTCTTCCCTTCTATTCCGACTATGAAAAATCTTTCATGTTGTGTCTTTGATTGTGTTGCCTTTGTTCATGTTCATAGTCAACATCGTGGTAAGTTGGATCCTCGAGATATTAAGTGTATCTTCATAGGCTATGCTCCTGACAAAAAAGGGTACAAATGTTATCATCCTCCAAGTCGTTGGGTCTATGTTTCCATGGATGTCACTTTTCGTGAATCTGAGTTGTTTCACCCCGGTCCTCAGCTTCAAGGGGAGAGTGGTATTGAAGCTGGGTCTCTAGAGTCCCCTATTTCTGAACCAATGGAATCACCTGACTTCATGGTTGAACCAATGGAGTCATCTCCCTTCCCTCTTATAAAGGATGTGACATCATCTTCTGGTACTACTTCAAATACCAACGTAGCCCTTCCCATATCAGATGAGTTGAAATGGAAAGGGTATCACTTTCAGAGGCGTACAAAAACCCGACCGGGTCTAGCAGAAACTTCAGCCGCCTGAACCGGAGGTAAATATTCCTAACTCTGAGCCTTTGATTAGTCCATTAAATAATATTTGTGAGCCTAACCTTGATGACTTGCCAATAGCCTTGAGAAAAGAAAAGAGAACATGTGCCAAATACCCCATATCTCAGTTTGTGTCTGTTGAATTGGAAGGTTTTAGGTAGGGAAAAGGGAAAAGAGAGAAATAAACTAACAAATAAACTAACAAATAATAAGATTGATATTGATTTGATATGGTTATGATGTGATTACAAAAAAACAACCCTAATAGTCCTATTTATACTAAATGTAGAATCTTAATCCTAATCAAATAGAGAAACAAATCATAACATATAAATAAGAAATAAATCCTAACAGATCATCTAGGATACTCTACAATATTCTAAGATATAAAAAAGATATTATCAAATATATCTCTGATTTTCTAACACTCCCCATGAAGCTAAAGCTTACTAAGCTTTAAGCTTATTATATAAAAACAATGCATTTCCCTTCAAATAAAAATAATAAAAACTGAGCTCCACAGAGATAATGGTTGGAAGGCAACTCAGGGATGCTAAAGAGGCCGGAGAGAGTTGCTGAAAAGATAACTAAGCAAGATAGTTGGAATGACCATCATCCTGACAGAAATTTCTTGGCAATCAATCTAGAAAGCAAGGTCCGAACTTCTTAAAACCGCAATTGGAAGCTTCAAAGAATTTTACTGGAAACCCAAATTATTTAAAATTTGAATTAAGGCAGACAATTACTTCTAGGACTAAGACGAGACCAGTGCATCGGAGACAAAGGCAAGGCCAATGCATCTGGGACAAAGATGGGGCCAGTGCATCTGAGACAAAGACGGGCCAGTGTGGGTCATAACCTACATAAGTCAATCGTCGACGGAAATAGAAGTCACCATTAATATGATTCATCCGTGGGAAATGAGGCACCACCGGAATGATCGCCGGTGGGAAGAGAAGCCACCTGTACGATCTATTAATGGAAAAGAATTGCATGACAAAGATTGGGGAAGCAGACAGTAGAATAGAGCCAAATATTTGAGCTTCAATCACAGCAAAACATAACCCAAGAGAGCCAAACTAGCCACATTGAGGTGCTTGCTGAAAAGTAGTCTGTTAAGGGAGGTGAGGACAGATCTAGAAAGAGGACTTGCTGTCGGTCATGACGAAGAAAATGACAGCCAGAGAGCCGGCCGGATGCGCCGCCACGCGCTTCTAGAAGTAGAGCGCGTGCGGCTGTTGGGCAGAGGAACCGACGACGCATGAAGGCGCGCCGATCGTCGGCTTGGAGCAATTCCGGAACGGCCAAACAGATCAACGGCCAGCAATTCTGATGGTGGTGGTTTCGCCGGAAACGGCAGTCGGAAAATTCTCCGGCGGTGGCGAAGGTGGCCGCCAAAGGTGAAGGACGCGCCTGAAAAGAACACAATGGAGGAGAAAAATGATAGGATTTTTTTTTGGTATAGCTGAGAAGATGATTACGAGTTCCTTCATATTTAGCGGAACTCGGCAGCGGAATAATAGTGGAACAGGTCAGGGAGGATGATACCGCTCTGATATTATGTTGAATTGGACGATTTTAGGTAAGGAAAGAGGAAAATAGAGAAATAAACTAACAAATAATAAGATTGATATTGATTTGATATGGTGATGATGTGATTACAAAAGACAACCCTAATAGTCCTATTTATACTAAATGTAGAATCCTAATCCTAATCAAATAGGGAAACAAATCATAACACATAAATAAGAAATAAATCCTAAGAGATCATCTAGGATACTCTACAATATTCTAAGATATAAAAAAGATATTATCAAATATCTCTCATTTTTTCAAACAGTGTCCACCAAACACCTGTCAGTATATCATCAGAGCTTTATTTCAGCTATTGATTCTATCAGAATCCATACTTCAGTTCAAGAAGCATTAATAGATAAGAACTGGGTTCAAGCTATGCATGAAGAGATGAGTGCTTTGAACAAGAATGAGACCTGGGAAATTGTTGAGAAACCAAAGGATAAAAGGATAGTCGGGTGCAGATGGGTTTACACAGTAAAATATCGGTTTGATGGTACTCTTGACCGATATAAGGCAAGACTGGTTGCAAAAGGGTACACTCAAACATATGGGATAGACTATGAAGAAACATTCGCCCCGGTGGCAAAGATGAACACAGTTAGGATTATCCTCTCCTTGGCGGCACACTTTGGTTGGAACTTGCACCAATTTGATGTTAAAAATGCCTTTCTATATGGCAACTTGGAAGAGGAGGTATATATGGACATTCCACCAGGGTATGACCCTACTGATGGAGGAAATAAGGTGTGCAGATTACGGAAGGCCTTATATGGTCTCAAGCAGTCTCCTCGTGCTTGGTTCGGAAGGTTCACCAATACTATGGTGTCCCTAGGTTATAGACAGAGCCAAGGAGATCATACACTTTTTGTGAAACATTCTCAGAACGGCAAGCTCACTCTCCTATTGGTCTATGTAGATGACATGATCATTACTGGTGATGATGAGGTTGAGAAACAAGTTTTTAGAGACAAACTAGCTGCACAATTCGAAATGAAAGACCTTAGGAAGTTGAAATACTTCCTTGGGATAGAGGTTGCCTACTCCAAACAAGCGTCTTTATTTCTCAAAGGAAATATGTCCCGAATCTTCTTAAGGAGATAGGTAAATTGGGCTGCAAAACCTCAGGGGCTCCGATTGAACAAAATCACAAACTTGGAAATGATGAGAAGAGCAAAAAGGTAGAGAGGGCACAGTATCAGAGACTTGTGGGAAAGCTTATATATTTGTCTCATACCAAACCAGACATAGTCTATGCTGTCAGTGTGGTTAGTCAGTTTATGCATGATCCCCGCGAAAGGCATATGCAAGCAGTGAATAGAATCCTCCCGTACTTGAAGACGAGTCCAGGAAGAGGACTACTATTTCAGAAGGAGCAAAATTTGTCCATTGAGACCTATATTGATGCAGACTATGTCGAGTCAATTACAGACATGCGTTTTACTTCCGGTTACTGCATGTTTTTAGGAGGAAATTTGGTGACTTGGGGAAGTAAGAAGCAGAATGTGGTTGCAAGGTCAAGTGCAGAGGCAGAATTTCGAGCTTTGGCATAGGGAATTTGAGAACTGTTATGGATGAGAATCATACTTGATGATCTCATAATCAAGTATGAAGCTCCGAAGTTACTTTATGACAATAAGTCCGATTTCAGCATTGCTCACAATCCGGTACAACATGATCGGACGAAGCACATAGAGATTGATCGTCATTTTATCAAGGAAAAAATAGATAATGATCTTATAGCTACAGAGTACGTCCCCTCAAAGCACCAACTAGCAGATGTATTCACCAAAAGGCTCCCCATAGAACGATTTCAAGGCCTGACTTGCAAGCAGGGAATGATAGATATCCACTCACCAACTTGAGGGGGAGTGTTAGAATATCTTGTATTTATTATAGGATATTCTCTTATAATTAGTTTATTGTACAAATTAATAGAGCAATTATTAGGATTATCTTATTCCTTATTTTTAGGATGACATTTAGTGTCATTAGCCTATATATTGTAAATCCTCATTGTACAATTTAACTTAGTGAATAATATTCAGCATTTTTCAGTTCAACTATTTGTGAAAAGAATAAAAACAATAAACTAAAGAATGATACTCACAGTTGTAGTCAGTCCATCCAATAACCTGATTTTCAAGGTCATAAAAGACAAGTTTATTTGATAGCACTAAATCTGCAACAAATAAAAATATAGGTGAAGCTACAGAGTAATTTCTTGGAAAGCAAACTTTTTAGAGACCCAAAATGATTATTGTTAACTCCATCAAAGTTTACATAATTAATATTGAGGGAAAATAAGCTAATCAGGAAGTATCTTCCACCAGTAAACAGAAAACATTTATCAAAAATAATTAGCTAGCAAATTCATATTATAGAGTAATGAAATTAACTTTATCTCCCGTACATACACACTTTCTCCACAACAGGTCCTTTTAATATGGAGTTTAAGTTGTGATAACATTCTCCACATACAAATTATTCAACACTTGCCACACAAAGATCCAGCTAAATACCCGAGGGCCAAAATAAAACCCCAACTCACACAGACCCACTGGCGATATATGACTTTCGTAATTCACCAAAAGAGCCTGGTAAAAGTATTTAAGTTTCAACTTCAGGTTTCACTTCAGTGTAGTCAGGTTTAGCTTCATTTCAAGTTGACCTATTTGAAAAAAATTATAGTTGGGTGATTTGCGGGTTCATATAGTTAAATCGAAAACTATTCTGCAAAGATTCAAAGGCAATCAATGGTCCAAACTAAGCTGACCAATTCAACCTCCTTTAACCATTTTGTTGTGGATAGAAAAATCAGAGTTAGGAGTACAATAGGGTAAGTATGGATAAGTACAATAGAAGGAAATAAGGATACACAAAACAAGGAGGATAAGAAATCCTCCTCACATGAAGCAATAAAAAAGAAAACCACCAAGAGAACTAAAGCAAAAACCATTAATACAACAGACACTCAAGTGCCTTTGTAAATCTACTAAAGAGACACCTTGTAACAATCCATTAGTCAAGCACCACAAAGAAACGAAGAAAACCTTGTCCCAAAGCATGCCTAAGCGTATTCTTTTAGAAGTTCGAGCAGTCCTTCTAGCCAAAGACTCCAAAGGACAGCAAGCATAGCACACTGCCATTAAAAAACTGGGGAATTTACAGGAAATGAACTCTCCCTAAATATTTCTGTTGGAAATAGTAGCAATTAAGTTAGATACATGGAACTAATCATTCATGTACCTAGTTTGTATCTATGCATGTACATAGGAAATAGCTCTCATTAATCACTCCTTGTAAACATAAGTTGTATTTATGTCTAAGTGTATATACATATCAGTGTGCTGAGTACATTTTAACTCAAGCATTTCACAAACATTCTAGTCTTCTCTCTAAGACTATAAGTCTTTCAACATGGTATCAAGGGCAGGTTCATCCTCTTCTTGAAAGTTTCTGCCTCTGGTCCAGCAGAACCCTGAGTCTTCTCATCTATTTTCCCAAACAGCAACTGTCACTTCAACTTCAACTACATCTCAATTCTGAACTCTTGGTCATCTTCAAAACCCTTGGTCTCAAGCCCAAAAGTCACTTTCAACCACACATCCACTGCTCACCGCCGCCAGAACCGTACTCAGAAGCCGTCGATCGGCCAGCCTTGGAAGAACCATCGCAGGAAAACGCTCCACGCGCCTCCACGCGCAGCCCCACGCACGTCACCCTCTCGGCGCGTGCACTCCACGCGCCTCCTTACAGGCACCGGAAAAACACCGCGACCGCCCAGAATTGATCACAATCCCCTCCTCTGTCAGTCTAGCTGGTCAAAATTTAAGTTTGAAGGTTGTTCAGAAAGCAAGTCTCTTGCCTTTAGTCTGCTCCATTTTCTGGTCTCTGCTTCTGGTTGTTACTTGCTAGTCTCTTTATAATCTCAGGTGTTAAGCAGTTCTCCTGTGCCTGTTTTGTGAGAAGAAAAAAAAAATGGGTCGTCCTCAATGCACCTATTGCAAGAGAAAGGGTCATACTCAAAAGACCTGTTACTCTCTTCATGGTTTTCCCAGTAAATCAGTAAATAGCTTCAATGCTGAAATGTTTTCGGAAGCTGCGTACCAAGATTATCTTCAATTAAAAGCTGCCCATTAGTCTCATGGGTCTACTGCAACTGGTGTTCATGACTCCGCAGCCTTCATATCTCAATCTGGTAACAATCAAAATCTTTGGATAATTGATTCAGGTGCCTCTGATCATATTGCTGGTAATCGTTCTTTATTCTGCTCCATATCTTCTCCTAAATTTCCTCACTTCATAACTCTTGCGGATGGTTCTTAGGTCACTGCCAAAGGAATTGGTCATGTTTCAGTCACTCCTTCTATAACTTTAAAATCGGTTTTGTTTATACCCGGTTGCCCTTTTAATTTGATCTCCCTTAGTCAACTTACTCGCTCTCTAAACTGCCCAGTAACCTTTGATGTCGGTTCTTTTACTATAAAGGAACGTGGTACGGGTCGGATGATTGGTGTAGGACATGAATCACATGGTCTTTATTACCTCCAATCAGCTCTTTCTGTAAGTTGTACTGCAGTTGAGTCTCCAAATCTTCTTCATGAACGATTAGGGCATCCAAGTTTGTCAAAATTGAAGCAAATGGCTCCGAATCTTGCAAAAATGTCATCACTGAACCGTGAGTCGTGTCAACTGGGCAAGCATGTTCGATCTTCCTTTCCTAACTGTAGACAGACTTAGAAGTAAGAAAGAAATTGTGAAATGCTTGAGTGTGTTTGCACTCAGCTGATCTACTATTTATATACACTCATAGGAGTAAATACAATTTACATTTACAAGGAGATTAATAATATTTCTACTTCCTAGGTGCATGTATAACATTCCCTAGATGCATGACTAACTATGTACATGAATTTGAATATAATTGCTACAACTCCTAATATTAATGCTACTAATTCCAACATTCCCCTTCAAGCTGGAGCATACAAATCAAATGCTCCAAGCTTGGAACAAATATATTGAATTCTTGGCCCCCTTAAAGACTTTGTGAAAATGTCTGCTAGTTGGTCATTAGAACTAACAGATTCAGTGATAACTTCCTTAGAAAGAACTTTCTCTCGAACAAAATGACAATCAATCTCAATATGTTTAGTTCTTTCATGAAATACTGGATTAGAAGCTATGTGAAGAGCTGCCTGATTATCACAACATAGTTTCATCTGTTTGGTGTCTCCGAACTTCAACTCCTGAAGAAGTTGTTTAATCCAAATGAGTTCACAAGTGACTGTAGCCATAGCTCTATATTCAGCCTCTGCACTGGACCTTGCGACCACATTTTGCTTCTTACTCTTCCAAGAGACAAGATTTCCACCAATAGAAACACAATACCCTGAAGTGGAACGTCTATCAATAGGTGAACCTGCCCAATCTGCATCACAAAATCCAACAATTTGAGTGTCTCCTTTGTCTTCATAAAGTAGTCCTTGTCCTGGTGCCTTCTTAATGTACTTCAGAATTCTAGTCACCGCATCCCAATGATCATTATGAGGAGACTGCATGAATTGACTTACTACCCCAACCGCAAAGGAAATATCAGGTCTTGTTATAATGAGATAAATGAGCTTACCAACCAATCTCCGATATCTTTCCGGATCAGAATATGGCTCCCCTTGACTAGGAAGTAATTTTAGATTCGGATCCATGGGACTATCAACTGGTTTACAGTCCAACATACCAGTTTCTTTAAGTATGTCTAATGCATATTTTTTCTGTGAGATGATAATTCCATTTTTTGACTGAGCAACTTCAATACCAAGAAAATATTTCAGCTTCCCCAAATCCTTGGTTTGAAAATGGTTGCACAAATGTTCCTTCAACTGAGAAATTTTCTCCTGGTCGTTTCCTGTGATGACTATATCATCTACATAGACCACCAAGTAAACACATCTATTTGGAGAGGTATGACAATAGAAGACCGAATGATCTGCTTCACTACGTTTCATTCCGAATGCTTGAATAACCGTACTGAATTTCCCAAACCAAGCTCGTGGAGACTGTTTCAGCCCATAGAGAGATCGTCGTAGCCTGCAAACCAAACCAGACTCCCCTTGAGCAACAAATCCAGGAGGTTGCTCCATATAAATTTCTTCTTCTAGCTGACCATGAAGAAACGCATTTTTAATATCCAACTGATATAATGGCCAGTGACGTATAGCAGCCATGGCAAGAAAGAGTCGAACAGAAGTGATTTTGGCCACAGGGGAGAAAGTATCTCCATAATCAAGTCCATAAATTTGGGAATATCCTTTGGCTACAAGTCGGGCTCTGAGTCGATCAATCTGACCATCGGCCCCGACTTTAATAGCATAGACCCATCGACAGCCAACGGGTTTCTTTCCTGGAGGAAGAAGAGTTAAGTCCCAAGTACCATTATGCTCCAAAGCCTGCATTTCATCAATCATGGCTTGTCGCCATCCTGGATGATTAAGTGCCTCACAAACATTTTTAGGAATGGAAACAGAAGATATGGATGACACAAAAGAATAATAAGAAGGAGATAGACGATGGTAAATTAAGAAGTTATAAATAGGATGAGGATTGCGGGTAGACCGAGTACCTTTTCTAAGAGCAATGGGCAAGTCAGGGTTCTCATCATGGAGGTCCGTAGTAGGGCCATCTGTTGGAGTAGGACATGATTCGGTCGGTCTTTCAGTGCCTTCTATTTCTATATTAGCAACACGAGGACGACGTCGATATATGATGGGTGATCTTTGAGGTTGCTCGAGAGGAGAATTGTCAGGAATATCTGCAGTTTCAACTGGTTCTGGCACAAGGGAAGGTGATGGACCAAGATAAGGGATCGGAAAAACTTCTTGAATAGTATGAGACTCAACTATGGATGGTGAGAAGTAAAGTTTTTCTTCAAAGAACGTTACATCTGCAGAAATGTATTAACGATTCTGCATAGGAGAGTAACACTTGTAACCTTTCTGTAACCTGGAATACCCCAGAAAAACACATTTGATGGCTCGGGCAGACAGCTTATCAAGACCTGGAGACATGTCATTAACAAAACATGTGCATCCAAATATTCGTGGAGCAACATGAAACAGTGGTTCTTTAGGAAATAAAATGGAATGTGGTATTTTGTGATTAAGAGAAGAAGCAGGCATCCGATTAATTAAAAAACAGGATGTCAAAACTGCATCACCCCAATGTTGGACAGGAACATGTGCATGAAGTAATAACTTCCGAGCAGTTTCAACAAGATGTCTATTCTTCCTTTCAGCTATGCCATTCTGTTGAGGGGTATGAGGACAACTGGATTGATGGAGAATGCCTTGTGATGACAAAAAAGGATGAAAGAGCAGAAGAAAAGTATTCTTTTGCATTATCACTTCTAAGGATTTTGATCGTCTTACCAAATTGGGTTTTACCCTCATTAACAAAAGTGGTGAGAATGTACAAAAGTTCAGATCATTCTTTCATTAAGAAAACCCAAGTGCACCGGGAGAATTCATCAATAAAAGTGATGAAATATCGAAAGCCATTAGAAGACACACGACTTGGTCCCCATATATCTGAATGGATAACGGAAAAAGGAGAATCAACTCGGCTTTCAACTTTGCTGGGAAAGGAAGAGCGAACATGCTTGCCTAATTGACAAGACTCACAGTTTAATGATGACATCTTTGCAAGATTCGGAACCATTTGCTTCAATTTTGACAAACTTGGATGGCCTAATCGTTCATGAAGAAGATTTGGAGATTCAACCGCAATATAGCTTACAGAAGGAGCTGATTTGAGGTAATACAGACCATGTGATTCATGTCCTACGCCAATCATCCGACCCGTACTACGTTCCTGTATAGTAAAAGAACCAGCATCAAAGGTTACTGAGCAATTTAGAGAGCGAGTAAGTTGACTAAGGGAGATCAAATTAAAAGGACAACCAGGTATAAACAAAACAGATTTTAAAGTTATAGAAGGAGTGATTGAAACATGACCGATTCCTTTGGCGGTGACCTTGGAACCATCCACAAGTGTTATGAAGTGTGGAAATTTAGGAGAAGATATGGAGGAGAATAAAGAACTATTACCAGCAATATGATCAGAGGCACCTGAATCAATTATCCAAAGATTTTGATTGTTACCAGATTGAGATATGAAGGCCGCAGAGTCATGAACACCAGTGGCAGTAGACCCATGAAAGTGACGGGCAGCTTTTAATTGAAGATATTCTTGGTAATCAGCTTCGGAAAATTTGTTGAACATTTCAACACTACATATATTTACTGATTTTCCAGAAAAACCATGAAGAGAGTAACAAGTCTTTTGAGTGTGACCCATTCTCTTGCAATATGTGCATTGAGGACGACCCATTCTAATAAAAAAACCACACAGAGGAGAGTCCGAACTAACACCTGAGATTGTATGGAGACGAGCAAGCAAATAGCAGTAACAAAACAACCGTAACAGCAACAAAAAAAAAAAAAAGGAGGCTAAAAAAACAAGGATCAACTTCCAAACAACTGGAAAAGTGGGTTTTGACCAGCTAGACGGACATAGGAGGCTTAGGCGAACCTTTCTGGACGGTCGCGGCGAGATTCTGGTGGTGGGAAGGCGGCGCTTGACTCACACGCGCCGAGGACGTGACTGCGACTGGGCTTCACGCGCCGTCGAGAAACTGGCGCGTGACGGCACGTGACGGTTGTTCTGGTGGCGGTGCTTGGTGGAAAGGATCGTCGGAGGTTGCTGAGTAGGTTTCCGGCGATAGTAGACTGTGGGTTGGCCGGAAACAGTGAGTTTTGGACCTGACAGTGGCTGTTTGGGTATTCCAAAGGACAAGACTTTAGGGATTTCAAGGTTCTGCTGGACTAGAGGCAGAATCCTTCAAAATGGGAACGAACCTGCTCTTGATACCATGTAGACAGACTTAGAAGTAAGAAAGAAATTGTGAAATGCTTGAGTGTGTTTGCACTCAGCTGATCTACTATTTATATACACTCATAGGAGTAAATACAATTTACATTTACAAGGAGATTAATAATATTTCTACTTCCTAGGTGCATGTATAACATTCCCTAGATGCATGACTAACTATGTACATGAATTTGAATATAATTGCTACAACTCCTAATATTAATGCTACTAATTCCAACACTAACAAAGTTGAAAGCCGAGTTGATTCTCCTTTTTCGGTTATCCATTCAGATATATGGGGACCGAGTCGTGTGTCTTCTAATGGCTTCCGATATTTCGTTACTTTTATTGATGAATTCTCTCGATGCACTTGGGTTTTCTTAATGAAAGAACGTTCTGAACTTTTTTCCATTCTCACCACTTTTGTTAATGAGGTTAAAACCCAATTTGGTAAGACAATCAAAATCCTTAGAAGTGATAATGCAAAAGAATGTTTTTCTTCTGCTCTTTCCTCTTTTTTGTCATCACAGGGCATTCTCCATCAATCCAGTTGTCCTTATACCCCTCAACAGAATGGCATAGCTGAAAGGAAGAATAGGCATATTGTTGAAACTGCTCGGACCTTGTTACTTCTTGTGAATGTACCTGTCCAACATTGGGGTGATGCAGTTTTGACAGCTTGTTTTTTAATTAATCGGATGCCTTCGTCTTCTCTTGATCATAAAATACCACATTCCGTTTTATTTCCTAAAGAACCACTATTTCATGTTGCTCCACGGATATTTGGATGCACTTGTTTTGTTCATGACTTGTCTCTGGGGCATGATAAACTTTCTGCCTGAGCCATCAAATGTGTTTTTTTGGGATACTCCAGGTTACAGAAGGGTTACAAGTGTTACTACCTTGTGCAGAATCGTTATTACATTTCTGCAGATGTAACGTTCTTCGAAGAAAAGTTTTACTTCTCACCATCCATAGTTGAGTCTCATACTATTCAAGAAGTTTTTCCGATTCCTTATCTTGGTCCATCACCTTCACCTTTTTCAGAATCAGTTTCGACTACAAATACTCCTGACAATCCTCCACTTGAGCAATCTCAAAAATCACCCATCATATATCGACGTCGTCCACGCGTTGCTAATACAGAATTGGAAGGTGCTGAAAGACCAACTGAATCATGTCCTGCTCCAGCGGATGACCATACCACGAATCTTCCTGAAGAAAATCTTGATTTACCCATTGCTCTTCGAAAAGGTACCAGGGCAACCCGGAATCCTCATCCTATTTATAACTTTTTAAGTTATCATCGTCTATCTCCCTCTTATTATTCTTTTGTGTCATCCTTATCTTCTGTTTCCATTCCTAAACATGTTCATGAGGCACTTGATCATCCAGGATGGCGACAAGCCATGATTGATGAAATGCAGGCACTTGAGCGCAGTGGTACCAGGGAGTTGGTTCCCCTTCCTTCTGGCAAGAAACCTATTGGTTGTCGCTGGGTATATGCTATTAAAGTTGGCCCCGACGGACAGATTGATCGTCTCAAAGCCCGTCTAGTGGCCAAAGGTTATACACAGATTTATGGTCTTGACTATGGAGATACTTTCTCCCTAGTGGCAAAAATTACTTCCGTTCGACTATTTCTTGCCATGGCTGCCATCCGTCATTGGCCATTATATCAGCTAGACATCAAAAATGCATTTCTTCATGGAGTACTTGAAGAAGAGATTTACATGGAGCAACCGCCTGGCTTTGTTGCTCAGGGGGAGTCTGGATTGGTTTGCAAATTACGGCGGTCTCTCTATGGACTTAAGCAATCACCACGAGCTTGGTTTGGGAAATTTAGTTCTGTTGTTCAAGCTTTTGGTCTAAAACGTAGTGAAGCAGATCATTCAGTCTTCTATCGTCATGCTTCTTCAAATAAATGTGTTTACTCGGTGGTTTATGTAGATGATATAGTCATCACAGGAGATGATCATGAAAGAATCTCTCAACTTAAAGAACATCTCTTCAGCCATTTTCAAACCAAGGATCTGGGAAAGTTAAAATATTTCCTTGGTATTGAAGTTGCTCAATCAAGTAATGGAATCACAATCTCACAAAGAAAGTATGCATTAGACATAATTAAAGAAATTGGTATGTTGGATTGTAGGCCCATTGATAGCCCTATGGATCCAAATAAAAAATTACTACCTAGTCAGGGGGAGCCTTATTCAGATCCGAAGAGGTACCGGAGATTGGTTGGAAAACTTATCTTCCTCACTATTACTAGACCAGACATTTTCTTTGCAGTTGGGGTAGTGAGTCAGTTCATGCAATCCCCTCATACTGACCATTGGAATGCAATAATACGTATTCTGAGATATATTAAAAATTCACCGGGATAGGGGTTACTCTATGAAGACAAAGGCAATACTCAAATTGTTGGATATTGTGATGCAGATTGGGCAGGATCACCAATTGACAGGCGTTCCACTTCGGGGTATTGTGTTTCTATTGGAGGGAATGTTGTCTCTTGGAAGAGCAAGAAGCAAAATGTTGTTGCACGGTCTAGTGTCGAAGCAGAATACAGGGCTATGGCTATAGCCACCTGTGAACTCATTTGGATCAAACAACTCCTTCAAGAGTTGAAGTTTGGAGACACATAGCAAATGAAATTGTGTTGCGATAATCAAGCAACCCTTCATATAGCTTCCAACCGGTGTTTCATGAAAGAACTAAACACATTGAAATCGACTGTCATTTTGTTCGTGAGAAAGTTCTTTTTCAAGGAAGTCATCACTGAGTCTGTTAGTTCTAATGATCAACTAGCAGATATCTTTACAAAGTCTCTAAGGCGGTCGAGAATTCAGTATATTTGTTCCAAGCTTGGAGCATTCGATTTGTATGCTCCAGCTTGAGGGGGAGTGTTGCAAATAGTAGCAATTAAGTTAGATACATGGAACTAATCATTCATGTACCTAGTTTGTATCTATGCATGAACATAGGAAATAGCTCTCATTAATCACTCCTTGTAAACATAAGTTGTATTTATGTCTAATTGTATATAAATATCAGTGTGTTGAGTACATGTGAACTTAAGCATTTCACAAACATTCTAATCTTCTCTCTAAGTCTCTAAATCTTTCAACAACCTTCACCTTTTTCAGAATCAGTTTCGACTACAAATATTCCCGGCAATCTTCCACTTGAGCAATCTCAAAAATCACCCCTCATATATCGGCGTCATCCACGTGTTGCTAAAACAGAATTGGAAGGTGCTGAAAGACCAACAGAATCATGTCCCGCTCCAGCGGATGACCATACCACGAATCTTCTTGAAGAAAATCTTGATTTACCCATTGCTCTTCGAAAAGGTACCCAGGCAACCTGGAATCCTCATTCTATTTATAACTTTTTAAGTTATCGTCTATCTCCCTCTTATTATTCTTTTGTGTCATCCTTATCTTCTGTTTCCATTCCAAAACATATTCATGAGGCATTTGATCATTCCAGGATGGCGACAAGCCATGATTGATGAAATGCAGGCACTTGAGCACAGTACCTGGGAGTTGGTTCCACTTCCTTCTGGCAAGAAACCTGTTGGTTATCGCTGGGTATATGCTATTAAAGTTGGCCCCGACGGACAGATTGATCGCCTCAAAGCCCGTCTAATGGCCAAAGGTTATACACAGATTTATGGTCTTGACTAGGGAGATACTTTTTCCCCAGTGGCAAAAATTACTTCCGTTCGACTATTTCTTGCCATGGTTGCCATCCGTCATTGGCCATTATATCAGCTAGACATCAAAAATGCATTTCTTCATAGAGAACTTGAAGAAGAGATTTACACGGAGCAACCGCCTGGCTTTGTTGCTCAGGGGGAGTCTGGATTAGTCTGCAAATTACGGCGGTCTCTCTATGGATTTAAACAATCTCTATGAGCTTGGTTTGGGAAATTTAGTTTTGTTGTTCAAGCTTTTGGTCTAAAACGGAGTGAAGTAGATCATTCAGTCTTCTATTGTCATACTTCTTCGAATGAATGTGTTTACTTGGTGGTTTATGTAGATGATATGGTCATCACAGGAGATGATCATGAAAGAATCTCTTAACTTAAAGAACATCTCTTCAGCCATTTTCAAACCAAGGATTTGGGCAAGTTAAAATATTTCCTTGGCATTGAAGTTGCTCAATCAAGTAATGGAATCACAATCTCACAAAGAAAGCATGCATTAGACATACTTAAAGAAACTGGTATGCCGGATTGTAGGCCCACTGATAGCCCTATGGATCCAAATCAGAAATTACTACCTAGTCAGGGGGAGTCTTATTCAGATCCGAAAAAGTATCGGAGATTGGTTGGAAAACTTATCTACCTCACTATTACTAGACCGGACATTTCCTTTGCAGTCTGGGTAGTAAGTCAGTTCATGCAATCCCCTCATATTGACCATTGGAATGCAATAATACGGATTCTGAGGTATATTAAAAAGTCACCGGGACAGAGGTTACTCTATGAAAACAAAGGAAATACTCAAATTGTTAGATATTGTGATGCAGATTGGGCAGGATCACCAATTGACAGGCGTTCCACTTCGGGGTATTATGTTTCTATTGGAGGGAATGTTGTCTCTTGGAAGAGCAAGAAGCAAAATGTTGTTGCACGGTCTAGTGCCGAAGCAGAATACAGGGCTATGGCTACAGCCACTTGTGAACTCATTTGGATCAAACAACTCCTTCAAGAGTTGAAGTTTGGAGACACACAGCAAATGAAATTGTGTTGCGATAATCAAACGGCCCTTCATATAGCTTCCAATCCGGTGTTTCATGAAAGAACTAAACACATTAAAATCGACTGTCATTTTGTTCGTAAGAAAGTTCTTTCCAAGGAAGTCATCACCGAGTCTGTTAGTTCTAATGATCAACTAGCAGATATCTTTACAAAGTCTCTATAGAAAGAAGGAGTATAAAAAGTGTGAATGTAATTCCTTGATTCGTTGTGTACAACAGAAGTTACAATATATAGGCTAAAGACATTGAATGTTAACCTAAAAATAAGGGAGGAAAATATATCCCAATAAAGTCTAGAATAAAAAACAAATCTGTACAAATAAAAGAGAATATCGGAAGATATTCTTTCGATATATTACAACACTCTCCCTCAATCTGGTGAATGGATATCAATCATTCCCAGCTTGCAAATAAGACCTTGAAACCGCTCTGTGGGAAGTCCCTTGGTGAAGACATCAGCTAATTGGAACTTTGAGGGAACATACTCCGTAGCTATAAGACCATTATCTAATTTTTCTTTGATAAAATGTCTGTCTATCTCAATGTGCTCCGTCTTATCATGCTGGACTGAGTTGTGACCAATACTAATGGCCGACTTATTGTCACAAAGTAATCTCATAGGAGCTTCATACTTTATTCTGAGATAATCAAGTATGATTCTCACCCATAATGATTCACAAATCCATTGGGCCATGGCTCGAAATTCTGCTTCAGCACTAGATCGTGCAACTACATTTTGCTTCTTACTTCTCCATGTCACCAAAATTCATCCCAAAAACATGCAGTACCCTGAGGTGGATCGCCTGTCTACAATTGACCCTGCATAATCTGAATCTGTATAGGTTTCTATGGACAAACTTTCCCCCTTTTTGAATAATAATCCCCTTCCTGGGCTTGTCTTCAAATATTGGAGGATTCTATTCACTGCTTGCATATGTCTCTCACGTGGGTCATGCATAAATTGGCTAACCACACTGACAGCATAGGCTATGTCTGGTCTGGTGTGGAATAAATATATAAGTTTTCCCACAAGTCTCTGATATTGAGCCTTTTCAACACTTGGGCTTTCTTCATTGCTTCCATTCCTGTGATTCTGCTCAATAGGTTCCCCTATGGTTTTGCAACCCAGCTTGCCTATCTCTTTAAGCAAATCCAGGACATATTTCCTTTGAGAAATAAAGATACCTTGTTTGGAGTAGGCAACCTCTATCCCAAGGAAATACTTAAGCTTTCTGAGATCCTTCATTTCAAACTGTGTAGCTAACTTATCTCTTAGAACCAGTTTTTCAACCTCATCATTCCCTGCAATGATCATGTCATCTACATAGACCAGAAGGAGTGTGAGTTTGCCTTCCTGAGAATGTTTGATAAAAAGGGTATGATCTCCTTGGCTCTGTTTATAACCCAGGGAAACCATAGCATTGGTGAATCTCCCGAACCAAGCACGGGGAGGCTGCTTGAGCCCATATAACGCTTTCCTCGACTTGCACACCTTATTCCCTCCACCAGTAGGGTCATATCCTGGTGGAATGTCAATATATACTTCCTCTTCCAAATTTCCATGGAGAAAGGCATTTTTAACATCAAATTGATGCAAGTCCCAACCAAAGTGTGCTGCCAAAGAGAGAATAATCCTGACTGTGTTCATCTTTGCTACTGGGGCAAACGTTTCGTCATAATCAATCCCATATGTCTGAGTGTACTCTTTCGCAACCAGCCGTGCTTTATACCGGTCCAGAGTACCATCAGACCGACACTTAACCGTGTAAATCCATCTGTATCCAACTGTCCTTTTGTCCTTCGGTTTCTAAACAATTTCCCAGGTCTCATTCTTGTTCAAAGCACTCATCTCTTCATGCATGGCTTGAACCCGGTTCCTATCCATTAATGCTTCTTGTACTGTAGTGGAGACTGATAGAATCTACTGCTGAATTAAAGCTTTGATGCTGTACTGATAGGTTTTTTGAGGACACAAACTGGGATATAGGGTACTTGGCACATGTTCTTTTTGCTTTTCTCAAGGCTATTGGCAAGTCGTCAAGGTTAGGTGCACAAGTATTATTTAAAGGACTATTCAAAGGCTCGGAGTTAGGAATGTTTACCTCCGGTTCAAGCGGCTAGAGTTGCTGTTGGACCATATTGGGTTTTTTATGGAATATTTTTCGCTAATATGTCTTCTGGTATCGATCCAAATCATTTGTCTCATTGGGCGTCTCAGAAGTACCAAAAGAGGATACCACATCCTGTATCAGAGGAAAGACAGATGACTCAATAGGTTCAGTTAGAAGAGGAGCAACCGATGATTCAAGAGACTCAGCTTCATGACCACTCTCCCCTTGAAGCTGAGGACCAGAGTAAAAAGACTCGGTTTCACGAAATGTGACATCCATGGATACATAGACACGATGACTGTGAGGATCATAACATTTGTACCCCTTTTTGTCGGGTGCATATCTTATGAATATACATTTAACAGCCCGAGGATCCAACTTACCACGATGCTGACTGTGAACATGAACAAAGACACTACAACCAAATACTCGACATTGGAGACTGGTCATAGTAGGAACTGAAGGAAAGAGTGAGGTCATGAGTTGGACTGGACTAAGGCCATCCAAGACACGAGAGGTTAACCTGTTAATCAAATATGTGGCAGTTAAGACAGCGTCCCCCCAACTGACATTTGAAAAAGCAAGGCTTTGGCCATCTCAAGTAGATGACGATTCTTCCTTTTTGCAACCCCATTTTGTTGTGGGGTATCGACACAGGTCAACTCATGCAAAACACCATGTTCTTTGAAAATTTTTGATTAACATATTCTTTTCCATTATCAGAACGCAACCTTTTAATAGGTTTTCCAAACTGAGTTTGAATCATGCGATAAAAATTCGTGAATAATTGAAAAACTTCAGATTTGTCTTTCATGAGAAATATCCATGTGACACGAGTGCAATCATCAATAAATGAAACAAACCATTTTGCACTAGATAAATTAGAAGTAGAAGAAGGTCCCCACACATCCGAATGAACAAGATCAAATGGTTCAATACTTTATTATTATGAGGATGAAAAGTTGTACGATGGTGTTTTGCAAACTGACAAACATCACAATGAAAAGACTCGGCTAATTCCTTTTTAAAGAAATGGGGAAACAAAGACTTAAGAATACCGAAAGGAGGATGACCAAGGCGTTTGTGGTGAAGCCATATCTGAGATGCAGTAGAATCTGAACTAGTCTGATGACAGGAAGTGGACAAATTCGGTCTGGTACTACCATAAGTCCGATGTAGAACATATAACCCTCCCTGTTCCTTAGCAACCTCAATCGTCTTCCCCGTGGTAAGATCCCGAAACACACAATGGGAGGGAAAGAAGGTTACTATACAATTTAAATCGTGGGTAAGCTTATGAATAGAAATAAGGTTATTTGACAATTGAGGTACATGAAGCACATTATGTAAAGGAATGGAAGGTTGAAGTGAAACAGTATCACATCCTGAAACAGGGACATGGGATCCACTAGCAACCGTGTGATGTGATGCTTACCAGACAACTTAGAGTACGTGGAAAAATATGAGGGATGAGGGGTCATATGATCAGTAACACCAGAGTCAATAATCCAGAGGTCTTCAAATATAGTACTAGAAATATTAAAGGACAAAGAACTTAAATTCTTACCAAGCATGATTAGAGAACAAGTGCCAAAAGGCTTACTAATAGGAGCCATGACTGAATGGTCATTTAGATTGACAGCCGGAATGGCAATCGGAGAAATCTTGGAGGTGGTGGAGGACTGAGAGGTCTCGGAATAGGCCATTCTGGAAGGACCCACTTACCTAAACAGAACTGGAAGGAGAAGGCGAGCGGAACGGCGGAAACGACGTCGGAAATGGCTGCCTGACGTGCGGATGAAGCGGCGGCGCGTGGAACTCACGTGCAGAGAGAAGAGTGGCGAGTGAGGGCGCGTGGAGGTTGGTGTCTTTTCAGGTAAAAAAAAAATAGGGCGTAAAGGCTGCAATAAGGCTGCAAGGAGACAGCAATAAGGCTGCTCGAAAAAAAAGGAAACCCTAGGAACCCCCTAGGCTACTGATACCATATAGAAAGAAGGAATATAAAAAGTGTGAATGTAATTCCTTGATTCGTTATGTACAACAGAAGTTACAATATATAGACTAAAGACCTTGAATGCTAACCTAAAAATAAGGAAGGAAAATATATCCTAATAAAGTCTAGAATAAAAAACAAATCTGTACAAATAAAAGAGAATATCGGAAGATATTCTTCCGATATATTACAACAGTCTCTAAGGGGGTCGAGAATTCAGTATATTCGTTCCAAGCTTGGAGCATTCGATTTGTATGCTCCAGCTTGAGGGGGAGTGTTGGAAATAGTAGCAATTAAGTTAGATACATGGAACTAATCATTCATGTACCTAGTTTGTATCTATGCATGTACATAGGAAATAGCTCTCATTAATCACTCCTTGTAAACATAAGTTGTATTTATGTCTAAGTGTATATAAATATCAGTGTGCCGAGTACATTTTAACTCAAGCATTTCACAAACATTCTAGTCTTCCCTCTTAGTCTCCAAGTCTTTCAACAATTTCCATTTAAGAAATAATTAATCACTCAACTGATTAACAATATTCAAAAAGTAGATAATGAGTAACCACTTACTGACTTCATTAACCCCTAAAAGTTAACAGTTCCTATATTTTTAATAAAAACTAATGAGTCCTTTTTTTTTTTTTATTTTCCCTAGAAATTTTCCTTCGTTGCTCCTCCCAAAGTCTCTAGACTTTATCATTAGGAAATGTTTCAATTTTCCTCCTTTCTTACTCCATATGTAGCTTGAAGCTGGGCAATGAGCAGCTGCTTCAGAATTGAAACAACATATCACCCAAATATTAGGAGATAAAGCCTTGTTAGGTCTACGAATCTGCAACATATATCTAGTATGAATCTTGTTAGGTCTATAAATGACACCTCATCTCGGCCAATCCAGCCAAAGGGAGGCACCTTTCAAGTTACCCAAGATTTTCGAGATCTTAATCATGATGTCCAAAAACAGGGCTGTGAGAATTTCCTCCCAAAGGGACCTAAAAATCAGTATCTGGCCACTTAAGAACTTGACATCCAGCCAAAGTAACAATAAAGTTGAGGAATTGGTCCTCTAAATTCAAACCAGCCAACCAACTCTTTGACATACTGATTTTCCAGTCAGAAATGACCTCAAAAATCTGAAGACTATTAATTATATTACAAAGCTTCACTATCCTCATCAAGAAATAAGATCATATCATTGGCCAATTGCAAGTGTGTGATACCACGAAGTCCTCAGAACCTACACTCACAAGTCACAACTTCAATAAGGCCTATATCAATTCTTATGGAAATCATCCTAGTCATCACATCTAAGACCAGAGTAAACAAAAAAGCGGAAAGAGGCTATCCTCTCCCTACCTAAATCCTATTTGGCATTCAAAACTAAATTTAGGCTCTCTGTTTATTACAACAGAGGAAGTAGTTTTTAAGTTTCCACTTAAGAAACTTACATGATCCTTTACATATGAATTCCATGATATGTGTTTAAAATGTACGAGTCTTGTTTATTTCAGAATTCAGATGTAATCAGGTTCAAAAATACATTTTACCTCAAAATGCTGTTACAAAATAACTCTTTTCTTTCAATGGCTACGATAGTCTCATTTAAACCATAACAATTTACATAAATATTCAGAAATTCCCTTTTGAAAAAAAATAGAGAATTTTATAGCTCACCAGCAAATAAAACACTCTTAAAGTTTGGTATCAAAGGACTGCAGCATTATATATTGTTCGAATTGTTTAAAAAATTATTTCTGATGTCTTATAAAAAGCTACTTGTGTGAATAAGTGCTTTTCTTATGAAGTTTGAATATTGCATTTGATCTTTTGATATAAGGGTGCCTCATGATTCAAGATACAAATTTTGGGGGATGGGTGTGATAACATTCGCCATTATAATGTACTTAAGAGCATGTGTCTAAATTGTACAAAATAAGAAGAACCCTCAAAAAGATAATACAATCATATCTATGCACAACTCTGATCTCAAGTTGGAAGTATGTATAATGAGGTTCATGCAATCCATCCTTACATAATTAGATCTACGGCTAATAAATATTTTCAAACAGTTAAAATAATGGAGTAGATACTAAAAATCGGAACCACTACCTAGCAAATTAGTGGTAAATCCTAATATTGGCAAAGACAGATTTGAAGAGAATACCTCCCAATAAGGTCATATTCTTATTATCTCTGGATTGTGTCCCACTGTTTTGCCAACCAATACACCAGAAATCTCCCTGCAGAGATGCAACGTAGTATTTAATTTTAAGTATGGTACATAAGGATTATGAATATTAAAATTGTTGGCATATTAAAAAATAATGATTAGGAAGCACAAAATGTAGGCTCTGCAGCTTTCACATGGAATGAATATGGGGAAGAAGAGGAGATAAGATTGATGCCATTCATGATCGATCAGAATTAGAATGTGGGAGAAGTAAAAGATTTCACTACTTTTGTTTCAAAGCTCATCATAAACAAAAGTTTCACAAAAGCTTAAATTATTTTAGGTTAAACTAAATAATTGGTCCATGAAGTTTTACTAGATTTGGATTTTCACCCCATAGTTTAATTTTTTTATTTTGGTCCCTATAATTTCATTAATTTGGATTTGGTCCCTCAAGGACCTATACCTTAATAATTTGAAATTGTAAGGACTAATTCTTAAAAGAAAATAAGGACCAATACCTTAATGCATAGACACTATAGGGACTAAAATCTAAATGAGTGAAAAATATAGGGACCGATACCATAGCAGTAGGGACCAAAACCTAAAGTAAAAATACGTATCTAATGGCATCGTTTAATCTATCGTGCTGACCCCACCTAGGAGGAAAAGGTTTTTGTTATTGTAACTTATCATCCAAAAGATGTATTCTTACAAAATTACTTTTAGGTGAACATTCTCATAGGCAAAGCTCATTCCTCTAAAAGTAACTCTTTCAAACATATTTCTTCAAAGATACATTCTACTCAAAAGTGATTTTAGACATATTTATCATGTCAAAGGGGAGCTTTGGTGCAATGGTTGGAGTTATCACCATATGACCAGAAGGTCACAATTTCAAGTCATGGAACCAGCCTCTCACAAGTTCAAGTCATGGAGTTATGACCAATGGTTGGAGTTACACTAACCCACATAGTTTGTCCATCCCTTCCTCGGACCTCAAGCACAGCAGCAGCTTTATAGCACTAAGCTGCCTTTCTTTATAACGCATGTTATCAAAAAGCACATGCAGCAAAAGCCATAGAATTCCTAAACAATGTCACAACTAAAAGGACAACACATTGCTTAAATGATGCCATGTTGGCCAAACATAAGAGTACCCTACGGTTCAACATGCTAAAATTGCAAGTAGTCATTACTAGCAAATTATGTCTCATCATATAATATAAGTTGCTAGTATAAAATTTAACTGAAATCAGTAGTTTTAGTTGGAGTGCAGTTTCAAACAGAAAGCTTATGCAATATTTTAAGAAAGGGATGACAAACATGAGGCATGAGCAATAGAGCAGAAAAGGCTGACAATAGGTTCCAACACAAGCCCAATAAATCCCTAACAACCATAACAACCTAATGTGATATACTTACAGAGGAGAATAAATAATCATGTGGATAAACCTTCAAGGAGAGTCCATTTTCAAAATAAAAAGTGACAGCTGGAAATCCATCATCAATACTGCAACATATAATGAAATAGTCATTACACATTCCAATGAAGTTGATACTGAAATAAAGGCATACAATATGCTAAGGGAGCCAAACCAATAATTGAAGCACTCCAAGAATTCATACTCAAAGATAGTTCAGAAAACTAGATGTTAGGATCCAATTGCAAGGTGTGGACTTCCCACATCAAAAGTATGGGATTCTATTGTGGGGTTTATATGGCCTTAGGCTCTTCAACCACAGAAACTAGATTTTGTAGTGTGGTTCTCCCAAGGTTCGTTTCAATTGGTGTCAAATCTTTCCACCATGTCTCTTAGCTGCAAATGAGCGGCACACGTGGTGACTCCAGCATTGCAGTGTTCGCCCAGGGCTAGACAAGGGCTAGTGCACAACCAGCCCGTGTAGGCGCCAAGGCTTCAGAGCATGACAGTTGCAAGGTATGGGACTTGAGTCCCGCATTAGAAGTATAATATTCTGGTGTGGGGTTTGTATGGCCTTGGGATCTCCAACCACAACGGCCAGATTTTGTGGTGTGGTTCTCCCAAGGTTCGTATCACTAAACCTACAAAATATTGTAACTTCAAAAACAACATGAAAGGCGTCGGTCACATCATCAAGAAACCATTAGCAGTTCTTACATTATTTATGAAAACCATGTGACACAAATTCTCGGTTACTTATCTGAAAAGAATATAGTTTATACCTTTAGAAAAGTCTTTCTTTTTGCGGATAAAAGAAGGAATTTATTAAGACAGAGCAGGAGAATGCAAAGAGACAAGAGGATAAGATATCCTCTTTAAATTTCAGAAAAGGAAAAGCAAATAACAAAGAACAAAAGACATCAATGAAGCAAAGCTACCCAATCCCTCAACATATCTATAAGGGACAACCCTTTAAAAAGACCATGTGCTTTACACCATATGGAAGCCAAAACACCTAATCTTATCCCAAAGCAGCTGTTATCTAAAGAGAGATCCTCAAAAATGAAGGAATTACGTTCCACTGAAATGTACCAAAGTGTAGCAAATATTGCACATTGCCACCCTAAAGTTTAGCTAATTTAGAAAATAATATAAAACAACTTAGGGCGTGTTTGCTTTGTTTCTAGTTTCCTGTTTTCATTTGCTGTTTCAGAAATAATTACAAAACTGTCACCTTATTTTCATTATGTTTTCTATTTTCAAAAATTTGTACGGAACACTGAAACATGCCCTTATTTTTCTTACAATCATAGTTGATGGCTACATGCTGGAGATGAATGCCTTTTTTACCCAATTATATATTTGTGTTATTATAAAGCATAATAACAGCATAAGCGCAAACCAGTAGCTGCAGATTAAAGTAAGCACATTGACATGCTCAATTAGAAAGCATAGCTAATATTGTAAAGCACCTACAAAATACAAGAAAAATAACAACAAATTTCAGACTAAACTACCTAGAGTATTTTTTTGCTTTGCATAAAAGATATTCTAGCAAGATAAAAGAGATAAATGTACAATCAGGATGATAAGACATCCTCCAAAAAGGAAATAAAAGAATGGAACTATAAAAGTTCTATGAAAGGAAACACAGAAAATTTTCCGAAGTGGCATTACAAAGGGAAACCAAATGAATAGTTCTATCCTGGAAAACTTGCTATGCCATTGAAAAAATTACTTTAAGATCCTAAAATATAACCACAAACACCGACCCTGGAGTTGCCAATGGTGTGTGGCTGGCTGCCAATGGCAGCATGGTCAGAGAACGGCGACCTTTTAAATAAAGTAAAATAAAACAATCAATGAAGTGAGTGACAGAAACAGGGAAGAATAGATAATAAGTGATAAACAGAGGAATAAGTGAAGAACAGAGAGAGACACAAAGAAGCAAGTTTCTAATTTAAACAGTGAGGAAAAAATAGACTTGATACTTGATATTAATGGAGCTGGTCTGGTAAACCTAATGGTGATTTCAGCCTAGTACGAGAAGGTTTCAAATTCACGGCTGGCAATTTTCAAAGGAAATCAAAACCTTAATACCGTCACAGTAGAAGAACACAGTTTGTCAATTCTATGTGTTTTCTTCCAGTTTCTTTTGGTTTATTTTACCACAATTGCTGAAGGGCAATTTTACCTAGAACAGAGGAGACAAACTCTCACTGGCCAGCCATTATCAAAGTGGCGCACACCACACACCATGGATACCACAGCTATGGCAGTGCAACCATACCATGTTCAACTGCCACGCCAAAGAGGCTTTTATGGCAGTGACCTACAAAAACACCATGCCGTGGCAGCACTAACAACATTGCCAACCATGAACCACCATCGGCAAAATCACACACTCTAAGCCCTTCCTTCCAAACCTAATCATACCACAAAGAATTCTTCAAAAAGCCTGTATGCCAAAGTAAACTACCAAAACGCCTACGCTTGTTCCAACCAAAACGAAACACTATATACATACAATACGGTAATAGGAATAGTCAAGGCATATTATGCATTCATACCTTCCAGTATACTGAAAGCATGTATACTCATCATGCAGAGTCTGAACTTTTAGGTTGGGCTGTTGAGAAATAATCTACCAAAAGAAAATAATTCAAACAACTGTACGTGCAATTGTAATGTAAACTTACAAAAAATCAGACTCTTACATACCTTATATACTAGTGGCTCATAAATCCCTTCAGGTAGATAGGCCAAGGTTGTACCACTGTCAATTATTGTCCCTTTTCCGCCCCCTTGCTCAGATGCATCTGTTGATAGACTAAGAAAAGTATGGCCAACTTGAACCGCAGTCATATTGACACTGTAATGTGGCCTAAAGCACATTTTTAAATGTCAAGAGAGACTCAAAGTATTGAAGTAAACAAAATTATCCAGTGCATAAAAAATTGGCCAACATCCAGCAAATAAGAAGCATAAACATGAAAGTTTAACAGAGATATCTTGTTTTTCATAATTTCATTTAGAACAGAGGGGAAAAAATTGAAGTGAAGATTTTTATGGGTGAAGAACACAAAGAATAAAGACCACCAAAACAACGGAACTTGACTTAATTTTGCACCATCAGGAAACCCTACTGCCTGCTTCATCTAACACGAGATTCATTTTATATTCCACAATAGGAATCTTCAAATACAGTTTTCCTCATGGTGCCTTTAGCTTCAAAGAATATTCTAAACCAAAATTTTAATCCTACTGAGACAATGACCTCATTAACCTGTTGAAGGCTACCTTACATTTAGTGTGTAGACATTGAGACATAATGCCACTAATGACTCTAGCAAAAGTCACGATTTTAAACATGGGATGCAGCAAATCAAGGACAGGCTAGGTTGAAGATACATATGAAGTGCTAAGACAAGACTAACAAAAAGGAATCATCAGAAAACCAATAATAGATGCATTAAGATGTTTAAAGCAACACAAAATGCAAGGTATAGTGATGTAAACACATTACAATGTAGCTCCATATAGGTTCTATGTTAACATAGAGTTCATTAGGGGAATTTTAAATTATATTTTTGCAGACAAACTTCAAGCATTTAGAGAGCGATTTTTCCCCTTGTTGGACAAATAAAATAATTTTACAAATCATAAATTAGGGATGACTTTCTATAAGACTTAACATAATCTTAGGTATCTATAAACCATTAATGATAATAATTCACAAGCCTAAATGTGAATTAGAAACTGTTCACGTGTGACACTCAACAATAGAAACTACATGAATATTATTCTGGCATAGTACATATCACTAAAATATTTCCACAACATTCAGCAAGAAAACAACAACAACAACAACTAAGCCTTTTCCCACTACGTGGGGTTGGCTACATGGATCAAACGATGCCATAATGTTCTCTCGTAAATCATGTCTATAGACAAACATATAATGTGAAAATTCCAAGAAAAACATGATATGAAAACTTAAAAGAACTTATCCCTGAAAGAGTAATTAATAACACTAAAAAAACTAATTTAATACTAAAGTGTATTGAACAAATGGCATACTGGTCTGGTATTAATGGAGTCACATTCACTTTTGGTTGCACAACATGCCCAATAGCAAAAATACCACCTCCATTTACTCCATTTAAGCAATGAGCAAACATCTTTTTAACTTTGCCAGAAGAAGCAAGTTGTGAAATCATTGAAGAATTAGCTTTTCCAAATCCAAGTATTCCATCAAGTGCTTCTTCGTTTGAAGAACTTAGATCTCCAGATTGTCTAGCACCACACCTGCAAATAAACAAAACACTTATTTTATATATAAAAGGAGGACAAATAAGAACCAAAGGATATATTTCACTATACAAAGTTAAATTATCATACACAAGAAGAATCGCCAGGAAACCATATAACATAAGTGCCTCCAGAATGACATGTAACTGCTCAATAATAAGAACGGTATTTCTTGGAGTGTGCCCTAAGTTAAGCTGTTACGTGTCTTTGTTTATTGACGTCCTCTATACAATTCTAAGTGAAAGTGTCAGTATATACTAAACCATTTTTCCTAAGCCATGTTTGATAAAACTGAAAGTTGTAGAGCAACGGAAGATTTTAAATTTGAGCACTGAAATTGTATTAAAGAAAATTATTAGCATTTATTATATATAATAAGGCTAAAACAAAGGAAACTGTTGAATTGGAAGGTTTTAGGTAGAGAAGAAAAAGAGAGAAATAAAATATAAAAAAGTAAGAGTGATATTGATTTGATATGATGATAATGTAATACAAAAGACAACCTAGTAGTCCTATTTACAGTAAATGTAGAATCCTAATCCTAATCAAATAGGGAATCAAATCATAACATATAAATAAAAATTAAATCCTAAGAGATCATCTATGATACTCTAAAATATTCTAAGATATGAAAAAGATATTATCAGATATTTCTCAGATTTTCTAACACTCCCCCTCAAGCTAAAGCTTACCAAGCTTTAAGCTTGTTACACGAAAACAATGCATTCCCCCTCATAAAAATAAAAAACTGTGCTCCACGAAGATAATGGTTGGAAGGCAACTCAGGGATACTGAAGAGGCCGGAGAGTGTTGCTAGAAAGATAACTTAGCAAGATAGCTGGTATGATCATCAGTCTGACAGAAATTTCTTGGCAAGCAATCCAGCAAAGCAAGGTCCGAACTTCTTAAAACCGCCTTTAAAAGCTTCAAAGAACTTTATCGGAGCCCCAAATTATCAGACAACTACTTCCGGGACTAAGACGAGGTCAGTGCATCTGGGACAAAGAGTCAAGGCCAATGCATCTGGGACAAAGACAGGGCTAGTGCATCTAGGACAAAGAGCCAAGGCCAGTGCATCTAGGACAAAGAGTTGGACTAGTGTGAGTCATAACCAACATAAGTCAATCGTCAACAGAAATAGAAGTCACCGCTAATGGGAAAGGAGTCACCACCAGAATGATCATCGATGGGAAGAGAAGCCACTGGTATGATCCATTAGTGGAAAAGAATTGCATGACAAACACTGGAGAGTAGAACAGAGGAGAAAGAGGTCGGAAAAGTTGAAGGACACGTCGTAAAAGAACACAGCGGAAGACAGAAAAATGACAGGATTTTCTTTTTTTTTTTTATGGCTGAGAAGATGATTAGAGTTCCTTCATACTTAGCGGAACTTGGCAGCGGAATAGAAATGGAACAGGTCACGGAGGATGATACCGCTTTGATACCATGTTGAATTGGAAGGTTTTAGGTAGAGAAGAAAAGGAGAGAAATGAAATATAAAAAAGTAAGAGTGATATTGATTTGATATGGTGATAATGTAATACAAAAGACAACCTAATAGTCCTATTTATAGTAAATGTAGAATCCTAATCCTAATCAAATAGGGAATCAAATCATAATATATAAATAAGAAATAAATCCTAAGAGATCATCTATGATACTCTAAAATATTCTAAGATATGAAAAAGATATTATCAGATATTTCTCAGATTTTCTAACAAAAACTATGGTCGTTTAATGATGTAAATAAGGAAATAGTTAAAGCTGATACATTCAGTGACTGCCCATGTGGTGAACCATTCAGCATTTTTCACTTAAATTTATTTACCGCTTGAGTAGGGTTCACATTTGACCACTTTGCTGATCAAGTCCACAATAAATTCCATCTTGCCACGCAACAAAAAGAGGCTTGGGAGAAGCAATGTCAATGTTATCAGCACACACTCTCAATCTTACTCAAACCAGCAGCTGACCCATACCTCTAATCAAAGTTATGTCTTTTCTCAGGCACCAATATTGATTTCTCTGAGAACATACACCAATTTTCTATGTTTCTTCATTAATCCAACTTAACAATTTTGAAAAGCTATACACCTATACCTATACTCATTGATCATCAAGACGTAAGTACACCCACTTTCATTTTAAGACAATAACCAGATAAGAGAAATTATGTTATTGCAACTAAAGCAACAGGATGAATTCAAATAAACAAACATACGTGTGGAGATTCATGTCAGTGAATGTTTCTATGTTCATGTGAAATTAACGTCCACAAACAGTAACATATCAACAATAATAGACATCCATAAATCTAGATAACACACATTACTGCCATAAGAAAACTCACCCAAATATAACACTTCCATTAGCCGAAGCAGTTTCAAGGTCCCCAGACACTTGATCATATAGTACAATATCCTTTACAAAGTAACCTGCAGTGGAGCTCCCATCACCATATATCTCCAGATATGGACAGGAAATATTAGCCGTGCATCCAGACAGAAGACCCCCATTTATCTCTTTGCAAAACTCTTGATCACAGGGAACAAATTTACCAGAGGAGGACTCCTTTATGTCATAGAGTGTAAGGTCCATCTTTGATACCCAAAGAAAAGCAATTCAAATGAATAAGAACAACAATGTTGAGGCTGTACATGGTTCGGGAATACATGTGGATAACAATGCTCTAGATTTAAACTAATAGAAAGTTAGAAATTAATAACAATGAAGAAGAGGGAATTACTACTGTACCCGTTTTTTCCCTGGGTATTGGTACCTTGATGGGTTATCAACCATTTATTGATCGCCAGAATGCTAGTTTTCAAAACAAAAAATGTTTCTTGCACACCACTTTTTTTACACTTTTTCTTACACCTTGTAGGGGGAAAAATAAAGAGAGTATGGGTATAGGAAAGTGTGTTTCCCATTTTTATGTAAAAAGAAAGCGGTGTAAGAACAATGTAATAGAAATGATGTGCAAATAACATTGTTATTTCGCAATAAATGTCTAGAAGTCCAATAGATACATACTTATTCTCAATGTAAAAAAAAAAAAACCCTTCTTACATTTTATCACTAAGTATATGCCATGTTATTGTTTTTCACTCTAACTAAAAATTAACATTTTTTTTTTACTGAAAAAATTATGGACTAAGTATATGGACTATTGTTATAGTGCAAGGGAGCCTTGGGGCAACGGTTGGAGTTGCTGTCATGGGCCAAGAAGGTTACAGGTTCAAGACATGGAATCAGCCTCTTACATGCAAGGTAAGGCTACCTACTATAGATTATAGACCCATATAGTGGGTCCAACCCTACCCTGAACCACGCACACAATGAGAGCTTTATGGCACCAAGTTCCCCTTTTTTCTATTGCTACAGCCTATCCGCTTGCGGAGGTAAGACTGTGTACATCTATCCTCTCCAGACAATCATAACTCACATAGCTATCGTGGCACATAATCAATGTAAGCGGATTGTTTTACAGGAATGTTTCTTAGCAGTATAACTATAACCAGTAACAATTAAATGTTTGACAACTAATCAAGGTACCAATACCCAAGAGGGGGGGGGGGGGGGGGAATAACATGGGTACCTTAGTAAAGCCCTAATGGAGAGGTGGAAAAGAGGCATACACCAAGATTACTTCTGGTAGGACATTCTTTGCATTGGATGCAATTAACCCACATAATATCACTCCCAGTATCCACCTGTAAATAATAATCCTTTGGAGGTGTTCCAATCAAAATTTTAGCATAATAAAGCCTACAATCACACACACAATCAATTCATCAAAACAGTTACAATAAATAAATAAAACAAAAATCCAAAAATTCAATTTTACTTTTGAAATACCCGACTGCGTCTGGGCGGCCGCTTCCGCCTAAGGGGAGGTCGACGCCGGTGAGAAGGGATAGCTGGCGGCGGTAGTCGTGGGCTTTGAGGGCGGAGAGGGAACGTTCCTGACCGGCGTATTTGTATTTGACACTGAAGACGCCGTGGTTGGCGCCAACACTCGAAACCAGAAGAAAAAGAAGAAACCATGATAATAAAACGAACCATACTGAGATTCTTGTACAAATCATCGTCATAATTCACAGTCGTCTCTCGTTGGTTTCCAATTTGGGTATCTCTCTCTTTGTGCTACGAGAATTTTTGTGTGTTGTGCTACGAGTCTTTATTTGTTGTTCTAGAAAGTGTTGGGTAGCTTCAAATTTCTGTTGGTGGAGTTTTGAAGTCCACGTAATTTGGTAGAGACGAGAACGAAGAATCCAATTGGGGAGCGAGCGCGTGAGAACATGATGCTTGCCCTTGGGTGTGTGTGTGTTTTTTCGTTTGAGTCAAGGTCGTAATAATCTATGTTTAAGCACGATATATCCCAGAATTTGATTATCATATTTGTTTATGTTTATTTTTATCTTTAATTTAATTTTTATTTTTTTTATGAATTTAATTAGTGTATATTCTGCTAATAAATTTTTTTTTTGAATTTGACTCCTCTAAAATGAATGAAATTCTGAAGTGAGAAAATAAGAAATTATTTACCATTGATTTGAATAAATATATGAAAATCTCAATTCACTAAATGATCTATGTAACACCCCCAAATTGCTTTCAGCGGACTCTCCCCAAGAACCAACACATATCTTTAGCAATCCCCACGAGTAAATTTGTTTGGTCCAGTCAATCACGTTTTCCATACCACTTTATCCTATGCAAACACACCTTTTACCTCAAAGTGTTTGTAATAGCATTGATGCTGTGACACTTCCGTTCGCGGTCCAGGGGGAGAGATGTCTTGCATAGAGGTTGGAGTTTGGTCGATTGGCATACAGTAACTGCACCCAAAAGGCATGGAGGACTAGGCATCAGAGATTCAAGAACAACTAATCTTGCTGTACTTGGAAAGTTAGTGTGAAATATTTTGAATGATAATAAAAAACTTTGGGTACAGGTCATTACACATAAATATATCAACCGGACTTCCATTTGGTCCACTATCCATCATGCAAAATCTTCTGTTACATGGAGGGGTATTATAAAAGCAGCAAGCCAGGTTTTTCATTTCGACTAAACACTAGGAACACTTCTTTATGGTATACATATAGATTGGACAGGAACGGGTTACCGGCTTATGAGATGTGATTTATCCAGCTATATAAGCAACGATCAGATTCGTTAACCACCCGATGTGGAACTCGCAACACGAGCCCAGGCTCTGATACCATGTTAAGAATTCAGGCATTCGAATGGTCCCCTAAAAAACCGGCTTATGAGGGGGTGGTCTACCCAGCTATATAAGCAACGGCCAGATTTGTTAACCACCCGATGTAGGACTCGCAATATTGTGCAATGAGGTGCCTTATGTTAACACTTCTAATACTCATTTGTGCCTTAAAGATGTTTGGGAAAGTGGCGGTTGGTGTCTAAAACGGCTCTCCACACTGATCTCGCCCCATGTCTTGGATATGCTTCACTCAACTCATGTGCCCATGCAAATTCATCATGAGCTTCTGGATGGTGGGTGTGGAATGGAAAAACTGATGGTATTTTCACGGTGGCTTCTGCTTACAAGTGGTTGTTAGAGAGAAATGTCACATGGAATCCAATGATAGATTGGAGTTGGATATGGATGTTGGAATATTCTTTATTTAATTATATTCCATTGTCATAATGTGGGCAGATATCGTCAATTAATTATATTAGTTATTTATCAATTAGGAGCCTTAATTTATATGTGATCAAATTAAGTGATAAGGCTAATTAGATTTCTGATTTGATAATAAATTAGTTAATTGGTATGGGCTAAATATGAGTGGATGTCATTGATGGCCCATTTCGGAATAATGGGAACCCTAATTGGCCATCACCCTATATATAGGCTATGGTCCCCAATACACCGGATAATATATTGAATACCGCCTCTTCTCCCCATCTGAAGAGCGACTAAGGCATAAGGAGTCCCGATTGAGGAAGAACGACAAGCTAACGGGTATTCATTACCCGTCTCTCTTTTCTTTCCCCTTTCTGTGTTTCAGGATTGCCGCCCTCCGTTCGTGAAGGTTGGTGATCAAGTTCATCCTTTAAAGAACGCTTAAGGTCAGGAAACACTATGGATCCAGATATATTCATAAACAACGAATCCTAGTAATCTGACATGATGTTGATCCTAGGCTATATGATTTATGTGCTTTAGGATGTATGCCTATAGATTTAACGCTTCTGCATAAAGAATAAAGAATCAATAAAGAAAATATCTAACAAATGGTATCAAAGCCGTCATCATTGTTAGATTATTATGATTTATTCTTGGAATGTTTTTTTTTTTTTGGCTTCGTATGTACGTCTTTGTATGTATGTGTTATTTGCTTTGTGCATATACAGATATATACATATCGCCATAAAGAATTGAGAAAATTGGTTTGTTTTCTCTCTCTCACGTTCTGGACTTCTGGTCGAAGGTTTTACGTAAAGCTTATATGTTGGCTTCATATATCGAGAGGCAACGTGAATGTCATCAATATATATGTACAAGAATTGCAATGTACATTGATATTAGACGCATTGCATTATGATTGCATCGGGGCTTTATGATTCCAGTTGTATATATATGGATCCAGAAACCTTTTGCAGCGTTTGGATTATTTGCGTTTGAAGGAATTTCTCACACACTTACGAGTGAGACCCTATACCCGGGCCTGAGTGCAACTTAAGATAGGAAAGATGTTGACTAGTGGTAACCTTCTGGATGTACATCCTGTTTGGTTATCACAAAGGCCTAACTTAGAGTGATTCCTTTCGAGGGTATTGCCACTTCTAATAGTTTACCTATGGTTGTGGGCAATATTTCGAAATGGGTCCAAACTCTAAGGACCAAAGTTAGCACTATAGAAGCACCTATTCGGAAAGTTCACATATTAGAAGAATCTTTTTTGTAAAGGTTCTTTTCACACTAAACATTCAGGTTTCCATGTTTTTAGTGTGAAAAGGGCAAATTCGGGACCCCCCATTTTATTAAAATTGTCTGGTAATTTTGGTTGAGTTGGTTGAAACAACACGTTGCCGAAGCAACCTCTGTTGCGAAAATTTGATTCAATTGGATTTACAAAAGATGTAGTATGGAATTATTCATGCGAGTTGCTGTCGGCCCGAAGGAAGGCATAACTTGGCCGGATAATTACATACCTGGGATGGTAAATGTGTGGTGATTATAAAATATTTTCCATGTGGATAATGGGATGCCCGAAGGTGACCATTATTTGACAGGACTTATCACCAATATTTGATCATTGCGTTGAGAGTATCACTTGCAGTTAATTTTACAATCAGAAGATTGGGGATTAATGGTGCGCTTGATATCTTGTTTGAGTCTTCAATTTGCCAATTTGGATTTCGACTGAGTGTGAGTCACTTAAAGCATGAAGTTACCAAGTTGACCTCTCTTATGGAAATCACTCAAAAGAAATATTAAAGATTATGTGGGTGTACATCCATGCGGATATTAATCAGCCCAAAGGAAGGTTAATATTTGGCAGGGTTGCATTCACATATGTGATAGTAAACACATAGTGATTACAAAGATCCTTTTCATGTGAATAACAGAGTATCCAAAGATAATTGTTGTTTGACAGAAATTATCAATAGTGTTTGATCATTACAACAAAATGCCACTAGCAATTAATGTTAATGTCCAAAGACTTAATATTAATGGTGCACGGGGTATTTTGGTGAGTACCTTTAAGGTACTTATGTTCTCTTTAAGCTAATATTGCTTATGTATCTGCAGATTTAATTCAATTTTGATTCTCAAAAGTTCTGACTAATTTTTGGAATTGAAAGGAGAAAATTAATATTGTTCTTGGATCTTGACCTTGCATAAGGATGGAGAAAACCACCTTCTCTCACAATCCAGTTTCTCTGAGGAGATGATCAAGTATAGGAAGTGGGACCGCTACCATTGCATGGGTCTTTTGATCATAAAGGCCGATATTCCATAAACCTTTAGGGGTATTATTTTGGATGACATAATTAATGCTAGAGATTTCCTTACTGAAATTAAAAATGTTTTCTGAAAGCAATAAAGACGAAAACAAGCACTCATTGGAGAGCTAGATTTTCATTAAGTATAAAGAAAAGGAAATATAAGGAGCACGTTACGGGAATGTCCAATCTTGCTCATAAACTTAAGGCGCTAAAACGTGGGCTGTCTAACGACTTGCCCATGCATTTAGCATTTAGTATTCTTTCATGCACAATTCAGTCCGTTTAAGTCAGCTTATAGCTGTTATAAAGAGAAATGATATCTGAATGGATTCGTTTCATAAGGTGTGCAAGAAAGGAAACAATGAAGTAAGAGACGACAAATAGTGCTCATTTGACAAATACCTCTAAGAATAAGGGCTAACAAAAGAAAACTGAGGATAAAGCTGCTAAGGGTCCGCCATAAAAGAAATAGCTAGGGTCATAATTATTTCTTTTATAAGGACATCGGGATACTAAAGAAGAAATGTCCCAAATATCATTTTTGGTATGCCTATAAAGGATTGTCTGAACTGATGAAGGCCAAGTGATGCTGAAAGATGCATCCATATTGGAGTTGACCAAAATCAGTAAAGGATAAGGCTATTGACGTTTCAGGTTTTTGTCACTGGCTAATATTTGGAATTAAAAGACATTTTGATTTAGTCATCATTTAGATGAAATTTGGTTTTAGTTTCTTATTGAACAAATCAGGATAATTTTGTTCATTTAGAAACGATGGATTCAATTTGTCTTTTAAAATTCAAACATTGTAGGAACCAGTCAAGCTATGGGTTGGATATACTATAATTGCTTGGTATTGAAACCTCTTGTTTTAAAACATTGAGTGAGGAATCATATGACACTAAGTGTAAAGTTATAGTGAATTCAAGGAGTGCTATGATACAAACATTCAGGGCACATCTCTATAAATAGAGTTGAGCAACTTGTATGAGGGAATCCTAGATTCCATTGGTCTTATACATTTTTTTTGGTATTAAATGCATTAAATAGATCAGAACATGGCTATCAAGAATATAGTTAAGTCCTAGTAATGACTTTTAAAGGTATGATGAGGAGTATGATTAGTCATTCTACCTTATCAGAGTCACTATAGGAGTAACACTAAAGATTGCAGCTTAAATGCTTAACAGAGTACCAACTAAAGTAACCGACCAATCACTTTCAAGTATGGGAACATCCAACTAAGGCAAGGCCTTATAAGCCTCGCGAAGGAAATTGGAGTCCCCCAAATAGTGAGCGGCAATTTTATTGATACTCTGAAAGGTCAAAGGGGTATGTGAATTTTTTTTTTTAATCCCAAATTAAAGAAACCTTGAGACAAGAACTGACTAGTTCTTTGAGGATATTGAGTTTGGGGGAGATAAGATTAGAGACATTATCTTTGAGAAAGAATTGGTTCTAATCCCTGAACCAATTCATACAGTTGCTATTGGTGTAGCAAAATTTGGATCCTTGTGAGGATATTGTTGTTATTCTTCCCATTCAAGATAAGAAAATTATTCCTAAAAGTCAAACTCAACATCCTCTAGAACTAGAGCATCAGGAGCCGATGCCTTTCGCCATGATCCACTAAAGAAATAGTGAATACTACTTTGGATAATTATATAGTATTTCTCTAAGAACATAAGGTAAATTGTATTATGGAAGATGATTCAATCAACTCCCATCAAACCATATGATGTTTCTATTCGGAAAAGTGGATTGAAGGTATGAGTACAAGCTTTAGCTAGACAATAAGTTTTGAAACTTATCCTGTTACTTGAAGGTTTCAAAGGGCAATATGGAGAGGTATAAGGTTTGTCTAGTGGCAAAAGGCTATACTCAAAAGAAAGGATTGCTTGTAAAGAAACATTCTCTTCAGTATTATTGAATGACTCTTTTAAGGACAATCATGGCTCACGTTGCTTATTATAATTTGGAGCTTCACGAGATGGATGTCAAGATGGTGTTTCTCAATGGCAACATTGATAAAACACATGTATATAATGCAAACCAGGAAACTTTGTGTCGAAAGACACAGAGAAGATGGTTTGAAAATTGACGAAATCTATCTATGGGCTAAAGAAGACGTCTCGTTAGTGATACCACAAGTCTCATCAAGTGATTGTCTCAATTGGTTTTGAGATGAATATCGAGGACAACTGTGGGTATTACAAGTTCAGTGGGAGTAAGTTCATTTTTCTGGTATTATATGTTGATATTATACTAGCCAAAAACGATATAGGCATATAGCTCGAAACCAAGAAATTTCTGACAAAGAATTTTGTGGTGAAAGATCTTGGGGACGCTTCTTTTGTCTTAAGAATTCAATACTTAGAAATCATTCTCGAGGTATCTTTGGGTTATCACAAAAGAGCTATATCGATATAGTTTTGGATAAGTTCGACATGAAAGACAATAAACCAGGAGATACCTCGGTCACTAAGGGAGACATTTTAGTCTCAATTAAATACCCCTATGAAAATCTGGAAATTCAGGAAATGCAGAAGATTCCCTATGCTATGGTTGTGGTAAGTCTGATGTATGTTCATGTTTGTGCGCATCCGAAAATAGTGTACATAGTAGGATTATTAGGCAGATACTTTAGAAATTCAAGGATTATTGGAAAAGCGACCATAAGGAATGTGAGATACTTAAAGAGAACAAAAGGTCATATGCTCACATATCGGAGATCTGACGGTTTAGAGATCATGAGGAACTCTGACTCCGATTTTACAGGATGCCAAGATAGTAGGCATCCGACTACGGGATATAGCTGAAGTATTTTTTGTCACTTAGTTGCATGCATTAAAAGGTATTGAAATACCACTCAAGTCAGGTTGTGACAAATAAGTCAGTCATATTGTACTTCAACAACATGGGTTCTACAAAGTGGAAGTTCATCGACATCAAGTATCTTGTAGTTAAAAAAAAAAAAAAGAGTTCAGGAAAAATAGTTTTCTATGGAGCACATAGGGACAAATTCTATGCTAGCAGATCCACTAACTAAAGGCTTGGCACCTAAGATTTTTTCCACGAGCATGTTGCTCATATGGGTGTTGTCACTAAGGATGTCTTAGTTTAGTGGGAGTCTCTATTTGTGTTTTATGTTTGAGATACAAACCTTTTGTTATTTCGGATTTTCTGCAGAGATAAAGTTATGTTTATGAGTTCATTATGAACTTGTTTGTATCTTGTTGTGTGTAAAATTTATTTACACATTAAGGACTTTGGTTTGCAAAATTGATCTCACTAAAGACTTATGTTGGACCAGTTGGAAATATGCATGATTCAGAGATCACATTGCATGAAATTTCCGTGCCACTCATCCATATCGATCTATGTCATCAAGTGCATTGATGTGGTGGTCGTCGGGGTTTAGTCATAGTAGACATTAGTGACGATAGCCGCGGTGGTCCCATTGTTGATGTATGAGATGGACTAGATTGTAAAGGGGAAATCTAAAGATAAATAGCATTCGGATGCGCGCCTAAAGAATTCTGATATAATTATTACGATTTATTGCCCAAGTGGAAGATTGTTTGAATATTCTTTATTTAATTATATTCTATTGTCATAATGTGGGCAGATATCGTCAATTAATTATATTAGTTATTTATCAATTAGGAGCCTTAATTGATATGTGATCAAATTAAGTAATAAGGCTAATTAGATTTTTGATTTGATAATAAATTAGTTAATTGATATGGGCTAAATATGAGTGGATGTCATTGATGGCCCATTTCGGAATAATGGGAACCCTAATTGGCCATCACCCTATATATAGGCTATGGTCCCCAATACACCGGACAATATATTGCATACTGCCTCTTCTCCCCATCTGAAGAGCGATTAAGGCATAAGGAGTCCCGGTTAAGGAAGAACCACAAGCCAACGAGTGTTCATTACCCGTCTATCTTTTCTCTCCCCTCTCTGTATTTCAGGATTGCCGCCCTCCGTTCGTGAAGGTTGGTGATCAAGTTCATCCTTTGAAGAATGCTTAAGGTCAGGAAACACTATGGATCTAGGTATATTCATAAACAACGAATCGTAGTAATCTGGCATGATGTTGATCCTAGGCTATATGATTTATGTGCTTTAGGATGTATGCCTATAGATTTAACGCTTCCGCATAAAGAATAAAGAATCAATAAAGAAAATATCTAACAATGGAAACCAGGGGTTCCAGCAAAAATCCAATTTTTGGTTTGGTTTATTTCTCATGAAGCACTGCCAATTAATGAGCTTAGATTTAAGAGAGGACTCTCAAATTCTCCTCTCTGCCAAACATGTTCTAGAAATATTGAAGACATTTATCACTGCATTAGTGATTGCCCCCATAGTAGAGATGTTAGAGTCGCAGCGGAAATTTGGCTTCTAATAATGATATGAAATACGACCCTCACTATAGTTGAACAAGAAAACAATATAGCCTGAACAATAAATTGTATGAAGAAATATGAATGTTTGAAGAAGTAAGATTAAACTTCAATACAATGAAAAAACTCACTTTGTTACACTCTATGTTTTTTACGTTGTCACAACTGACAAACCGAGACAAAGTTTATATAGTAAGCTACATACTATAAATTAAGAGAACTACGTTACACACAAATATAAGCCTCTCAATTTGATGTCCTTCCTATTATTACTCCTTAATTTCACCGGAGTAACTTTGTATTCAACTTTCCATATTTAGCTTTTACTAAATATTCCCACAATTCTCCACCTCGTTCATAATTTGAAAAACAATCAAATTTTGGACGAACGAATTTCATCATCTGAACCGGCTGCAACAAAAAAATGACCATGTGACTGCCTACGTACCCTGTAACCGAGATCAAGCCAACCGCTGTTCTATTATCTCTCCATTTGACTCAACATGTTTGAATATGGAGCAATTCCAAACAATGTTGGAACTTACCACCTGTAACAACCTTGGTCAACATATCGGCTGGATTCTCATCAATGTGTACCTTCGTAAGAGAAATATAACCTTCCTCTACGACATCCCGAAGAAAATGATACCTTATGTCGATATGCTTGGTGCGAGCGTGATGAACCTGATTCTTAGCCAAGTGAATAGCACTTTGACTATCACACCTCAGTTTCACGCATTCTTGTTGAATACCCATATTATCTAGAAGACCCCTCAGCCACAATGCTTCCTTCACTCCTTCTGCTATTGCCATATACTCGGCCTCTGTAGTAGATAGTGCCACTGTAGACTGTAACATCGATCGCCAACTAACTGGAGCACCATGTATTTTAAACACATAACCAGTAGGAGATCGTCGTTTATCTAGATCACCAGCATAATCTGAATCAACGAAACCACTTATTTGACATGTATCTCCACCGAAACACAAACCAGTGTTAATGGTACCTTTCAAGTACCTCAAAATCCACTTCACTGCTTCCCAATGTGCCTTTCCCGGATTCGCCATGAACCTACTGACAACACTGACTGCTTGTGAAATATCTGGGCGTGTACACACCATGGCGTACATCAAACTGCCAACCGCACTAGCATAAGGTACATGTTCCATGTATGTTTTATCTTCCACCGTAGTAGGAGATTGTTTACCAGAGAGCCTAAAATGTGGAGCTAATGGAGTAACCACCGACTTAGCACCTCTCATCCCAAACCTTTCAATAATCCGTTCTATATAGTCTTTCTGACTTAAGAACAATTTTCGGTTTGGCCGATCTCTTTTAATCTCCATACCCAGTATTTTATTTGCAGCGCCTAAGTTTTTCGTCTCAAACTCTTTACCAAGTTGAGACTTTAACTTATCTATCTCCACCTTGCTTTTTGAAGCAATAAGCATGTCATCCACATACAATAGAAGATAAATATAATTACCTCCATGAAGCTTCTGAACATAGACACAACTGTCATAATCATTTCTGGAGAATACTTGTTTTATCATGAAAGAGTCAAATCGCTTGTAGCACTGTCGAGGAGATTGCTTCAATCCATATAGTGATTTTCTCAAACGACAAACCTGACTTTCCTTACCCTCAACCTTGTATCCCTCAGGTTGGTGCATATATATTTCTTCATCCAAATCGCCATGCAAGAAGGCTATCTTCACATCAAGTTGTTCTAGCTCAAGATCACCATGAGCAACAAGACTTAATAGCACCCGAATAGAAGTATGTTTTACCACTGGAGAAAATATCTCATTGTAATCAACCCCTTCCTTTTGTGCAAACCCCTTGGCCACTAGCCTAGCCTTATATCTTATACCGCATGCCTTGGTATGATCTTCTTTTCTTTTATACACCCACTTACAACCAATAGCAGACTTCCCCACGGGCAATGGGACCACCTCCCATGTCTTGTTCTTATGAAGAGATTGCATCTCTTCCTCCATAGCAACCAACCAACTCTCTCTATCTTTGTCTTTGATAGCTTGTTTGAAGGTGATCGGCTCATCATCTTCAACCGAGAGTGCATATTCTACCAAGTTTACCTGCCCGTAGTGCCTCAGAGGTTTGTCTGACCCAAACTTCTGAACTAGTTTATAATTCCTCTTTGGCCTAGTGGTGTCCAAAGATTCTTGTTGTTGTAATGTATGTGTATTTTCCTGTTGAACCTCCTCATGATCAAGCTCATCCTCCTCCTCCTCATCTTGAGTAACACCAGGATGCTCCACCTGAACATGACTAGAATCTGGTTGGTCTTCAGATTCTATCTCAACTACTTGATTATTTGATATTTTAACATCACTATCATTAGACACCATAGATTTTTCGTCAAAGGTAACATCCTTGCTAATCACAAACTTAGAATCTTCTACAGTCCAAAGGCGATATCCTTTGACCCCTTGTGCATATCCTAGGAAGATAGCTTTCTTGGCTCTATTATCAAGCTTGTTAACCTTGACGTGATAATAGGTTGTGCATCCGAAGACTTTGAGTTTGTCATAATCAGCATGTTCACCTGACCACACCCTGTAAGGCGTGTCTCCATCTAAATAAGAATGTGGGGATCGATTCACTATGTAGCAAGCTGTAGCAATCGACTCTGCCCACCATTCTCTACCTAACCCAGAATTAGAGCGCATACACCTTGCCTTTTCAAGTAGTGTACGGTTCAATCTTTCCGCGACTCCATTCTGTTGAGGTGTGTCTCTAACTGTCCAGTGTCTCACAATGCCTTCCTGATCACAGAACTTCTTGAAGGCTCCTTCAGTATATTCTGTACCATTGTCGGACCTCACAGTTTTCAATTTTCTACCTGTTCTGTTTTCAACCATTGCTTTCCAACACTTGAAAATATCAAATACCTCATTCTTATGCTTTAAAAAAGTAAATCCAAGCATACCTGGAATGATCGTCAACAAATGTAACAAAGTACCTGGAACCACCTTTAGAAGTCACTTTAGCCGGATCCCAAACATCAGTATGCACATAGTCTAACAACCCTCTACTTTTGTGCTTGCTTGTAGAGAAATTCAAGCGATGTGCTTTTCCATACACACAATGTTCACAAAATTCCATGCATGGCTTCTTCATGTTCTTCAACAAGCCTTTCCCACTAAGCAATGATAGACCCTTTTCTGACATATGCCCAAGGCGCATGTGCCATATCCTTGTGCATTCTGTTTGATCTTTACTTCCACTAATTCCAACTGCTAAATCTCCCGTGACAGTTTCACCCAAAAGAGGATAAAGATTTCTGTGACGGATTCCCTTCATCACAACCAACGAACCACGTACAACTTTTAAAACTCCATTTTCAATAGTTATTTTGCAACCATTTTCCTCTAGTACACCAAGAGAAATAAGGTTTTTTTGCAAATTTGGAACATGTCTCACATTCATCAGAGTTCTCACTGTTCCATCATGCATCTTGATTCTTATTGTACCATACCCCATGATTTTACAGGCATGGTTGTTTCCCATTAAAACGGTTCCACCGTCTATACTTTGGTAGGTAGTAAACCACTTCCTGTTTGGACACATATGGTGTGAGGCTCCTGAATCAAGCATCCACTTACCGGAAATATCATGGTCTTTCTCTGAGACAGAGAAACAATCATCCTCATCATTCGAGACATAACTCGCCTCCGACAGATCTTGTTGTTTTCCTTTGGAGTTGTTGCCGTTGTTGTTCTGCTTCTTAAATAATACCCTCTTATTTGGACAATTTGCTTTAAAGTGCCCAAGCTCGCCACATTTAAAGCATGTTCTTTCCGCAAGAGCTCTAGATTTTGATCTAGACTTCTTTCCCCTGCTTTGTCCTCTTTCATTAGTCCTCCCTCTAGTAGCAAACAACCCTTGAGCTTGTTCCCTGTTTTCTCTTCCACTGCTAGACATCCCACTTGTAGCAACCTTTCGAAGATCATCCGCTAAAAGTGATGTCCTAGTCTCATCCATGGTGAGAGTATCACCCACAAGCATCAATGTCTGCACTAGATTTTCGTAGGACTCCGGCAATGAAAGCAGTAGCATGAGTGCTTGGTCTTCTTCATCAATCTTAACTTCTATATCCTTCAAGTCTGATATGATCCTATTAAACTTGTTGACATAATCCCGGATTGAGGTGCCTTCCTCCATCTTGCATGTATACAATTTGGATTTCAAGTAGATCCGATTTGTTAGAGTTTTCGTCATGAAATTATTCTCTAACTTTGACCACACGCCAGCCGCTGTTGCTTCTTCATTTACCAAGAACGCAACGTCCCTCTCAAGGCATAAGATTATGGCGGCTCGTGCTTCGAGATCTAATTCGTCCCAATCCTCATCCTTCATATCCACAGGTTTTTGTTCTTTTCCCACTAACGCTTTGTGCAACTTTTGTGAAATAAGCAGATTTTTCATCTGCATCCTCCAATAGGAAAAATCATTTTTTCCATTAAATTTTTCGATTTCATATTTACCAATCTTGACGGTTCCACTAGTAGAAGCCATTATCTTCAATACAAATAAATAAAGTTTTACCACTCTAAAATTTTACAATTGGCTTTGATACCAATTGTTAGAGTCGCAGCGGAAATTTGGCTTCTAATAATAATATGAAATACGACCCTCACTATAGTTGAACAAGAAAACAATGTAGCCTGAACAATAAATTGTATGAAGAAATATGAATGTCTGAAGAAGTAAGATTAAACTTCAATACAATGAAAAAACTCACTTTGTTACACTCTATGTTTTTTACGTTGTTGTCACAACTGACAAACCGAGACAAAGTTTATATAGTAAGCTACATACTATAAATTAAGAGAACTACGTTACACACAAATATAAGCCTCTCAATTTGATGTCCTTCCTATTATTACTCCTTAATTTCATTCAACTTTCCATATTTAGCTTTTACTAAATATTCCCACAAGAGAGGTGTGGATTCGACTATGCGCAAAATACAGTGGGTCATTGGGTGAAGAGTATGTGCTGCGATGTTAGGGGAGCTCCGTTTCTAGCAGGTTTGTGGTGGGTGTGGTGTTGGCGTAACCAAGCAATTTTGGGTGATGAAGACTGGTTTTGCATGGTGTTTTACGTAAAATACACCAAACTCATAATGATTTTCGTGACTTTTATACTCATGACAACAATGCAGACTTAAGGAGGCTTGCTTGTAGATGGACGCCTCCTCCTCTTAGTGCTGTGAAAATGAACGTTGATGGCAGCTATAATGGCTCCTCTAATCTTATGGGTTATGGAGGGGTTTTACGATCATCAAAGGGGGAGTGGATTGTGGGTTTTTCTAAATTTGAGGGTGTTGGTAATGTTGTTGTTGCCGAAATTTTGGCTATAAAGAATGGCCTTATGTTGGTTTGGGAGGAAGGTTTCAGGCATGTTTTGTGTGAGTCTGACTCCTTGGAAGTGATCAACATTTTCAATGAAAAGAGAAGGATTCATCTTCACGCTCATGCAGAGGAAGTTTTGGAGATTCAACGCCTGTTAAAACGGGATTGGAAGGTTACTCTGGTGCATGCTTTTCGTGAGGCCAATGTGTGCGCAGATTGTCTTGCTAGGTTTGGTGTAAGTTTGGGAACTGGGTACAAGCGGTGGCCAAATCCTGATGAAGCTCTCCAAACGATGCTACTCAAGGATTCCCTGGGTCTTTAGGCTTTTCGTCTTTTGTTGTTGTTCTTTTGTGTTTTGTTTTTTTTATCTCTCACACAAAAAAAAAAGGCATGATTAGTTCTCTTCTTACATATCTCACATACATGTAAAGTGGCACGCGTGTATCATATATGTCCACCAAACATTTCTCCTACTTATTTTAAAAACATCAAATAGTAATTTAAGTGCTAAAGCGATAATACAATAGAGTTTGTCTAATTAAAGGCATCTTTAGTTCTCTTCAAAAAACTAAAGGAACATTTAGTTTGTTTTTTGTTTCTATTTGTAATTGATAATTTTTATTATTAATGAGTTTAATTGTTATACACTATTAGTGTAAAGTTTTTTTTTACATTGTTAGCCAATCAGAAATCATAATATGAGAAACTTTTAAGGTAATTAGGATAAAAATCAAATATTTTAAATTATATGATAATTTTTGATTGGTTAACCGTGTAAAAAATATTTACATTATCAGTGCATACTAATTAAATCTATTTTAATTATAAAACTATTATGTATTTACTTTTTTTTTAACTTTTATTAATGGTACATTTTTAGACAATTTTAAAAGTATAAGGACTTGATTTGAGCAATTTAAACTACAATAACCAAAATCACGCAATTGTACAAGTACAGGGATTTGATTTGAGCTATTGAAACTATAGAAACCAAAATCACGTATTTGTGAAAGTAAAAAAACTTGATTTGAGCAATTGAAACTATAGGGACCAAAATCACATATTGATGAAAGTTTTATGGCGATGCCCAAAAAATGGGATGCACCGGTGGTCCGCTTCCTTAAAAAGTGGATTTGGTAGAAAAAAACAAATTAATAGTAACAGATTATTACTCTTAACTTGAATAACAGGTTAAAGTAAACTAGTCATATTTATTTTTAACTCTCATATAAATTATGTTGAAATTGCAAAGAAGTCCTCCCCAACCCCTTCTCCAGTGCCGACCGCCACCACCACCACCAAGAATTGGAGAGAAACTACAAGGGTCTTTGATGAGGGTTGAGTGGAGAATTTGAGCGTGGATTCGAAGCAATTGGGACTTCTGAGAAACGGATTTTATGGCCGAAATCACCTATTCTTAGTGGGTTTGAGGAGAAAATAAGATTGGTGTCGGCTGATTTTGTTTATGGCGTACAAAAGGTACTGACTTTGTTAGAGGGTGCAATGGATGGGGTGTGCTACTATGAAAGAAAATGAACGCCTATGATGGCGTTAAAACAAGACAAACATTGATGATAAGGAGATTGGAGATTGGATGCAGCAACAACAAAGATTGGACTTGGAAATGAAAATGTAGTATTCAAAACCAAACCCGGATCACTTGCTCCGCGGTTGCTGCTGCCTGAACCACCAGCCTCTCCACCGTTGCAGCACCAGAGGAGAGACGACATCCTAATTACAAATATGTCCTTTTCCTCAATTTCAAATAAACCCTTTTCGATAAAACTCACCATATATAAGTTCTATTCTACAATAACTACATTCCCCCAAAAAATCCTCTCTAGCTTCAACAATATCAACAAAGTTGGAATTCAATTGATTAATAGATTTGCTAGCAGCATTGTCAGTGCATCTAGGATTGGTAGAGGTCTCAAAGCAGAATCCATGGAAGATTAGTAGGTATTAAAAAGTTCTATGGAGTCTTGCTCAGAACCAAAAATCAAATGATCAATCGATGAACAATAATTAACAGGAACCAACATGGGGTCAGCAATCAATATCTGGAAGCGTTCAAGGAGACTTATACATTGATACAAAATTCAAGATCAACAAGGCCAAACAAGGTTGAAATTCCTTCTTTCGACGGTGAAGTTATACAATATTGCAATCAGTGATAATGATAACGGTAATGGTGGTTAACATATTCATCAATGGTGATAACAATGATAGTGTAGCGGCAAGTCAACGACAATAAAGGTAAACAAATTGTATTTATACCATGAACGTCTAATAACTATAATATGATTTTATTAGGTTTTAACCAACATTGGAGATTTTTCAAGACCAAATTAATAAGTTAAAAAAAATTCAATTTTTCTGGGATCAAAAGTATCACCATATCCCTTTAAAGAACCAATTTAGCCATTTACTCTTAAATTAATCAGATAAATACAAAATTTACAATTGAGTCACTGATAATCATGTGTTTCTCATGTACTAAATTATTCGTTAATTTATTAAAATTCCATTATTTGCATATGGAAACATGTAACTTATACAATTTAAAGGATATTACTATCACATTGCAAATAAGAGAAATGTCACATATAATTACCACAAACCTACAAACAGATGAGTATACCCTAATCATAATCATAGTGGTAGCAAAAAGATCACCCTTAGGATAGATTTATTTATTTTTGTTCTCAAGGAATCATTGTTCCCAGGAATCATGAAAACGTGTTTTATAGACCTTAAACACTCCAGAAAATGTAACTTCAGAATCTTTAATTCTCATGTTTGGTTTAATGACATCTTTCTTGGGAATGCTACTATTATTTTTAAAAATACCATTAAATATAAATTAATTGAAAATAAAAATTAAAATTAAAATGAATAAATATCAAATTTGATCCCTAAAATTATAGGGTTGTATCAGCTTAGTCCCCCATATTATCAATATTCCAAAACGATTCCTAGAATTGCAGAAAGTTAATCAGATTTGTCCCTCCGTTGATATTTGCATGGACTATAATGACATTAAGTTGGTAATGTCAAGGATGCATTTGAAACTAAGTGAATAATGTCAGGGATGCATTTGAAACTAAGTAAATAATGCCATGGATGCATTTGCTACATTTTGAAATTCCAAAGATCATTTTGAAATATTGATAATGTGGAGGACAAAGTTGATACGACCCTATAATTTTAGAGAGCAAATTGAATATTTTTGACAAAAATGTTAAAAATTAAAATAATTTTGAAAATAAAAAAAAAAACTGGAGCAGCAAAGGAAAGTTTTTTTTTTTTCAATCATGTGATTTCTTATCCCATTATATCAAGGATAGAGGAGAGACTAGAGTTATTACAATTATAATGAAAAAACCAGTGTTCAAATACTTGCATTAATCATCTATCCAATTCGAGCCATCAGAATATTTTTATTTCGGAGTGATCGAATGCGAGCAAGGGTTCCATTGATCACGTGGTAAGTTCAAGCTTCTTAAACACACTAAAAGAACTCAGTACAAAATAAATGACATTCCTCCGACAGACATGAGTCGAGTTGATTTCTTCCCACGTGATAATATTATATAAAGAATGAACATAACTGTTTTACATCCGGCAGTGAGCCATCCATAACCAAAAAGCGACCCTTTCATCTCTCAACCCAAAAATTATGACCAAAAAGGATTAAGAAAACAAAATTTGTATACCATCCCTCACCAAAAAATTACCATTACAGCAATTGGCGGCCCTACATACCCGTCTATGTGACAGGCAAGAAATGTTACAGAACTTTTATCCATGAAACAAACCAGGGCCGGTACGTGGTGACTGCAACGGAGGCCCACGAAGAGCAAGGAAGAGAAAAAGGGAAGGGGGGGACAACACAAGGATGGCAAGAATGGGAAAACGCTCCTCCGAAGGATGGCACCATAGCACCAAACAATAAGCTTAACTAAGACCTGGAGAAAGTGCCAACTCCACAGTTCCCTGTCACAATGGGAACTTCAGTGCGCAACGCTCCGAGCACTTCAAACCGCAAACTCTTAAAGGCTCAAAGACCAACTAGTGACCACGGAGCCAACAAATGCCTCAAATAAATAGGCAACCCACTGATTCTCCTAAAGAATGGGTAAAAGCTGAGAACTTGAGAAAAAGACAACACTATTAATGTACATCCAGAAGCCTGGCAGCTGACGTCTGACAACTTCTCTATTTTTCCTTTTCAATGTCTGCTCTTCTCTGCTCAGCATGCTGAGCAACACCATTAGCAAGAGTTTGATAATTCAACTCAAGTGTCTGGGTGAGGTTCTCAAACCTCAATGGATCTGATGATTGGATCACTACAGGCAAATTAATTTGAAGGGTAGGCATGTAAGACGACAACAATGATGATAATGATGGCAACCATGAACCTCAACATTTTTTTAGCTTACCTTTGATTGTGTCTACAAAGAAAATAAAAGGATCCACCTCATCAATTGGGGACTGCAACTCTTCATCATCACTGTAGTCATCATCCGAGTCATCATCCTCCTCCTCATTAGGCCGGAATGACTTTGCCTATAAGCGACAGACACAAAATGAAGATACGATTCCAAGATTCAACAATAAATGATAAATAAAGACCAACAAAACAACAAACGATGAATGAATGTATAAGATCAAAAAGTACACAATTTGTATTTGAAGGAGGGGAAGAGAACAAACTTCGGTTCCTCAAAAATATAAATTTGCATCAAACAGAGCATATTTCTGAAAACTAGACAGGACCAGCCAGTTCAACTGAGAACCCAGTGAACTGTCCAATCAAACCAGACTACTCAGATTTAGCAAGTTATTGCTGAAAACAGTCTAGTTCTTTCACTGCACTGGTGGGTGAACCAAGTACAGAACTGGACCTACTTTTTGCAAAACTGCTAGAGTTGAGGACCAAACACAACCCAATTCCACCAGTGCATTGGCGGCAGCTGTTCCAAGAGACCAATGTGCTTCTATGGCTATGGTAATCCAAATTATTTTAATAGTACACTGGATTGTAAAAATGTAACTATTTTAACACTAATCATAAAACATTTCAACAACAAGAAAAGTTAAATATTTTAAGTTTCAATATTAAAAAATAATGAAATAAATACATTATTTTATTGCTAAACCTTGGGATTTTCATTTATTCTCTAGAGTTATGACTAATGTTATTTAAATTTATAACAGTAATAATGGTTCAACCATGGTTGGTCCAGTTCACCATGAACCCTTCCTTTTTCCGACCCAATGACCAATCCAATTTTCAAAACATTGGATCAAACACAATCGTTAAACAATAATGATCTAATTCAATTAGTTGGGATTCAGTATGAAATAAAACAACTTCAGGACAAAACATTAGAATTTCCTATATTACAGCTCATACACACATACAGGCTATAACATTACTGTATTTCAGGCAGACTTGAAAAACCATTATCCTAGACTACATTCAATTTATATATGAATGCAAATGTTTACTAGGTCTTCACATCCACTCACCTGTTCAGCTAACTTTCTAAGTGTTATAGTGCCAGCATCATCCCCATCCTCAGCATCACCCCCCATTTCCTTGTCAGAACCATTGCCGTCCTCATCTTCATCATCAGTTTTAAACCCATCCATATCATCATCATCTTCAGCTTCTTCCTCCTTTGCAGCTTCTGCACAGTGAGTACAAGAAACTGAAAATTAGGCACTCACAAGTCCCAAATCAGATTAGAGTCATTAGACTAATGTTCGCAAGACCAAGCAAGACAGATATAAAGGAAGTCAATCGATTCTTTTTCATGAATGTATGAATAGTACATCTCAAAGTTAAAGAGAAAGGGCAGAAATACGGACCTGCAACTTGATCCTTGTAGGCAGCTAGAAGATCAAGAGTAGCCCGGAACACTCGGCCTAAAGCCTCCCCTGGCAATTGATTGGCTGGGAGTGCCAGTAATGATGTTAAACCAAGGCAACATACTTTCATTTCATGTTCCCTGCATAAACATTGTTGGTTTACCATAATAAGACTCAAATTGTCACACACAATAACTTCTACAGTTGTATGGAAATATAGTATGGAGATACCAAGAGAAGAAGGAAGGAGGGACGGTAACAGAGGGGGGAAAAGAATAAACCTTTTAAAATTAGCACGCACACCACTCTTCTTGACTTGTTGCAGCAAATGAAACCAAAGACTGAAAATTTCTGATGCAACACCAATCTTTTGCAATATGCTGAGAGTCAGCGCTGCATTGTAGTAAAGAGCATCTGCAATCTGAAAAATTTATGTCTTCTTAGAACGAAGTACATTTGATGTCTTTTCCTGCCTGACAGATAATCTTTGAGAAACTTGGAAAACTTACAATAGATAAACTAAACTAGTAGTGGTCAATCAGAAAAGGCATCAAATGAAATCTGGCAAACAATCTTTACATTTGCTTTCCTTTTCTTAAAGAAACAAACCTATAAATTATAGCACTCAAGGACATGCAGTCCTTATGAACTAAAAGAACAGAAGAACTAGGTCTTTGCAAAGTATCACACCAATAGGCCATCAACTTTCGATAACCTGGAAGTTTAAAATATATCTTGCAACTCCAAAGTAGAATTATTTTGGTGAAACAACACAAGGGTTTTAAGTGAACTGAAAACGGATCCCAGCAAAATCTAGCTATTGACCACACTTTTGGGATCCAGCCGTTTGTAAAATGTATAAGCTGTTAGACAGTTGGAAGCGCACATTTTTTACTTTGGGTGTGTTGAAAATATGTTTAGTATCTTTGTATTTATTGCATAGGCTGATAGGGACTTGGGTATTATGGGGTGCCTAAAGTCCCACATCAAGTAGTATAGGATGCTGGGTGGAGTACTTAAGTAATTTGGTTCTCCTCCCTTAATAGCTAGCTTTTAAGGGAGGGTTCCCCAAGTGTTTGGGTGCTTATCAATTGGTATCAGAGCTAGTTGTTGGTGTCTCAGAAAGGGCTACCTACGGAGGGGCTAACCGGAAAAGGCCGAGTGAAGCGTCGTAGAGTGCAGCCATCGGGACGTCGGCTTTCAGGGGCGGTGCTATGATAGGGACTTGGGTATTATGGGGTGCCTAAAGTCCCACATCGAGTAGTAGAGGGTTCCCTTTTCGCGGGCTGCTTCTTGTACATTCACCTTGAGGACAAGGTGAATTTTGAAGGGGGGAGATTTGATGCAAACCCAAGGCCCAGAATGGTCCCAAAGCCCACTAAAGTTTATGTGAGGAAGCACAAAAGGTGCAATGCACCTGATTAAAAGGGGGATTGTAACTAACTGCCTAGCTGGCAGTGGGAGGGGGAATATGCATGTGATGTAGTGAGTGAGGATATAATGTGAGTGAGGGGGTGACTACTGAGGAGGCTGGAATTGGGACTTGGAACCTTGGGAGAGACTAGACCTCTCTAATTGTTTAGTCTATCATCTTCTTTGTTTTCCTGCTTCCATAACTGTAATACAGATCTGATATCTCCTTGATATCAGACCTGATTCTACCTTAATACAAATACATTCTATTTCTCTTTTATTATTCCTGGTACCTAACATAGGCATATCATATCATGTAAATAGGAATAGAATCTCCTATAATTATTTTGTAATTATTTCATTAAGCCTATATAAAAGAGACTCCGTTGTGTAGTTTAGACACACGGTTTCAGCATCTCATGCTTTTGTTTTCTCTCCTTCAGCATGGTACCTAGAGCCAGACAGAGGTAACCCTAAACCCGTGCCTACCCGGTGGACCCACTGTCCTCCGGTGACAATTTTTCGACAACCGTGTTCCTAATCCGGCTTGTTGTTCCCGTTTGCTGTTTGAAGTCTCCAACAGCCACCTGCCGCCGTCAGCTGCCCCTTTTTCCGACGACATCTCTGACAACCACCCCCACCACGAGGTGCGCCTCCTCAAGATCGGCCCACCCCGGAAGTACGCCATCCTCCGCCTTGTCACGCGCCCACACACGCGGCGCAAAGCTTTTGCCCCTTGTTCCGTTAGCCGGCACATAGAGGCGAGTGGAGGCTTCGTTTCGGCCGCCGTTTCCAGTGCGGTGGTCGCCGTCCAGAGGCGATTCCAACGCCACCCCTCTCACCCCGATCCGAGCACGTTTGCTTGTGGCGCAGTGTGCGCAAGCCATTTCCGGATTTTTTTCTCTAGGTATCACGATGTCGTTCTTGGACCTTTTTGTTGCTCATCTATGGCCTCTTCTAGTCCCACAGATCCTCCTAAGACTACGGATCCTCCTCAGACATCTCCAGCTAATTATGAAGATTTTCTCCGGTGGTTTGAGCATCGCCAGACCTCTGGATCTACTGCTTTGGTTGCACACACAGGTAATTCATATGCTTGCATGTCTCAGTCACCCTCACTTGGTCTTTGGGTTCTTGATTCTGGTGCGTCTGAAGTGTTTTCAATTTTTGCAGTTTTATCAGGAAATTAAAACTTAGTTTGGTGTCTCCATTCGCTCTTTACGTAGTGATAATGCCAAAGAATATTTGTCCCAACAGTTTCAAACTTTTATGGCTTCTAATGGCATTCTTCACCAAACATCTTGTGCCCATACACCTCAACAAAATGGGGTTGTCGAACGCAAAAATCGGCACCTTATTGAAACCACTCGAACCCTTCTCCTTCATGGCTGTTCCACATCGGTTTTGGGGGGATGCTGTTTTGATGGCTTGCTATCATATAAACCGCATGTCCTCCTCTGTCCTTGATGACCAAGTACCTCACTCGGTCCATTTTCCCCATATCCCTCTTCATTCACGTCCGTCACGTGTCTTCGGGTCCACTTGTTTTGTCCACAATCTCTCTCCCGGACTTGACAAACTCTCGACTCGCTCACTCAAGTGTGTCTTCCTTGGTTATCATCGGTCCCAAAAAGGTTATCGTTGCTTTTCTCCTACTCTTCAACGATACCTTATATCGGCTGATGTCACCTTCGAGTCTGTCCCTTACTTTGAGTCGACTCACTCACCTCCGGAGCCGCTTTCCATAGTCACCCATGTCCCTTCTGCTATTGTCCCTCTCGAGTCTGCTATTGTCCCTCTCGAGAATGTCCCACCAGAGACTCCGCCTGTGGATCCCCCACCTACTCGGCCATTCCAGACATACTGCCGCCGCCCACCACCCTCCTTGGTGAACATCCTTGGCTCTACTCCTTCTGCTGAGGCCATGGACTCTTCCCCGGCACCACTTCCGTTACCGGATTCGGCCCCGCCACCTGATACTGACCTTCCCATTGCTCTTCGCAAAGGTATACGTTCTACGTGTAACCCGTCTCCTCTTATATTGCTTTGAGTTATCATCGACTTCCTCCTTTGCATTATGCTTGCCTTTCTTCTTCGTCGTCTGTCTCTATTCCTAAATCTCTAGGTGACGCTTTATCCCATCCTGGGTGGAGGCAAGCAATGATTGATGAGATGTGTGCTCTTCAAAGCAGTGGTACGTGGGAACTGGTCCCTCTTCCTTTTGGGAAGTCTTTGGTTGGTTGTCGATGGCTTTATACGGTCAAAGTTGGTCCTGATGGTAAAATTGATTGGCTTAAGGCTCATTTGGTAGCTAAAGGCTACACACAGATATTTGGGCTTGACTATGGTGATACTTTCTCTCCGGTGGCCAAAATGGCCTCTGTTAGGCTCCTCCTCTCCATTGCTGCAATCTGACACTGGCCACTTCATCAACTTGACATTAAGAATGCATTCCTGCATGGTGATCTTGAAGAGGAAGTGTATATGGAGCAACCACCTAGGTTTGTTGCTCAAGGGGAGTGTTCTACCATGGTTTGTCACCTTCACAGGTCTCTTTATGGTCTCAAACTGTAGACAGACTTAGAAGTAAGAAAGAAATTGTGAAATGCTTGAGTGTGTTTGCACTCAGCTGATCTACTATTTATATACACTCATAGGAGTAAATACAATTTACATTTACAAGGAGATTAATAATATTTCTACTTCCTAGGTGCATGTATAACATTCCCTAGATGCATGACTAACTATGTACATGAATTTGAATATAATTGCTACAACTCCCAATATTAATGCTACTAATTCCAACACTCCCCTTCAAGCTGGAGCATACAAATCAAATGCTCCAAGCTTGGAACAAATATATTGAATTCTTGACCCCCTTAAAGACTTTGTGAAAATGTCTGCTAGTTGGTCATTAGAACTAACAGATTCAGTGATAACTTCCTTAGAAAGAACTTTCTCTCGAACAAAATGACAATCAATCTCAATATGTTTAGTTCTTTCATGAAACACCGGATTAGAAGCTATATGAAGAGCTGCCTGATTATCACAACATAGTTTCATCTGTTTGGTGTCTCCGAACTTCAACTCCTGAAGAAGTTGTTTAATCCAAATGAGTTCACAAGTGACTGTAGCCATAGCTCTATATTCAGCCTCTGCACTGGACCTTGCGACCACATTTTGCTTCTTACTCTTCCAAGAGACAAGATTTCCACCAATAGAAACACAATACCCTGAAGTGGAACGTCTATCAATAGGTGAACCTGCCCAATCTGCATCACAAAATCCAACAATTTGAGTGTCTCCTTTGTCTTCATAAAGTAGTCCTTGTCCTGGTGCCTTCTTAATGTACTTCAGAATTCTAGTCACCGCATCCCAATGATCATTATGAGGAGACTGCATGAATTGACTTACTACACCAACCGCAAAGGAAATATCAGGTCTTGTTATAGTGAGATAAATGAGCTTACCAACCAATCTCCGATATCTTTCCGGATCAGAATATGGCTCCCCTTGACTAGGAAGTAATTTTCGATTCGGATCCATGGGACTATCAACTGGTTTACAGTCCAACATACCAGTTTCTTTAAGTATGTCTAATGCATATTTTTTCTGTGAGATGATAATTCCATTTTTTGACTGAGCAACTTCAATCCCAAGAAAATATTTCAGCTTCCCCAAATCCTTGGTTTGAAAATGGTTGCACAAATGTTCCTTCAACTGAGAAATTTTCTCCTGGTCGTTTCCTGTGATGACTATATCATCTCCATAGACCACCAAGTAAACACATCTATTTGGAGAGGTATGACAATAGAAGACCGAATGATCTGCTTCACTACGTTTCATTCCGAATGCTTGAATGACCGTACTGAATTTCCCAAACCAAGCTCGTGGAGACTGTTTCAGCCCATAGAGAGATCGTCGTAGCCTGCAAACCAAACCAGACTCCCTCTGAGCAACAAATCCAGGAGGTTGCTCCATATAAATTTCTTCTTCTAGCTCACCATGAAGAAACGCATTTTTAATATCCAACTGATATAATGGCCAGTGACGTATAGCAGCCATGGCAAGAAGGAGTCGAACAGAAGTGATTTTGGCCACAGGGGAGAAAGTATCTCCATAATCAAGTCCATAAATTTGGGAATATCCTTTGGCTACAAGTCGGGCTTTGAGTCGATCAATCTGACCATCGGCCCCGACTTTAATAGCATAGACCCATCGACAGCCAACGGGTTTCTTTCCTGGAGGAAGAAGAGTTAAGTCCCAAGTACCATTATGCTCCAAAGCCTGCATTTCATCAATCATGGCTTGTCGCCATCCTGGATGATCAAGTGCCTCACAAACATTTTTAGGAATGGAAACAGAAGATATGGATGACACAAAAGAATAATAAGAAGGAGATAGACGATGGTAACTTAAGAAGTTATAAATAGGATGAGGATTGCGAGTAGACCGAGTACCTTTTCTAAGAGCAATGGGCAATTCAGGGTTCTCATCATGGAGGTCCGTAGTAGGGCCATCTGTTGGAGTAGGACATGATTCGGTCGGTCTTTCAGTGCCTTCTATTTCTGTATTAGCAACACGAGGACGACGTCGATATATGATGGGTGATCTTTGAGGTTGCTCGAGAGGAGAATTGTCAGGAATATCTGCAGTTTCAACTGGTTCGGGCACAAGGGAAGGTGATGGACCAAGATAAGGGATCGGAAAAACTTCTTGAATAGTATGAGACTCAATTATGGATGGTGAGAAGTAAAGTTTTTCTTCGAAGAACGTTACATCTGCAGAAATGCAGTAACGATTCTGCATAGGAGAGTAACACTTGTAACCTTTCTGTAACCTGGAATACCCCAGAAAAACACATTTGATGGCTCGGGCAGACAGCTTATCAAGACCTGGAAACATGTCATGAACAAAACATGTGCATCCAAATATTCGTGGAGCAACATGAAACAGTGGTTCTTTAGGAAATAAAATGGAATGTGGTATTTTGTGATTAAGAGAAGAAGAAGGCATCCGATTAATTAAAAAACAGGATGTCAAAACTGCATCACCCCAATGTCGGACAGGAACATGTGCATGAAGTAATCACGTCCGAGCAGTTTCAACAAGATGTCTATTCTTCCTTTCAGCTATGCCATTCTGTTGAGGGGTATGAGGACAACTGGATTGATGGAGAATGCCTTGTGATGACAAAAAGGATGAAAGAGCAGAAGAAAAGTATTCTTTTGCATTATCACTTCTAAGGATTTTGATCGTCTTACCAAATTGGGTTTTAACCTCATTAACAAAAGTGGTGAGAATGTACAAAAGTTCAGATCGTTCTTTCATTAAGAAAACCCAAGTGCATCGGGAGAATTCATCAATAAAAGTGACGAAATATCGAAAGCCATTAGAAGACACACGACTTGGTCCCCATATATCTGAATGGATAACGGAAAAAGGAGAATCAACTCGGCTTTCAACTTTGCTGGGAAAGGAAGAGCGAACATGCTTGCCTAATTGACAAGACTCACAGTTTAATGATGACATCTTTGCAAGATTCGGAACCATTTGCTTCAATTTTGACAAACTTGGATGGCCTAATCGTTCATGAAGAAGATTTGGAGATTCAACCGCAGTACAGCTTACAGAAGGAGCTGATTTGAGGTAATACAGACCATGTGATTCATGTCCTACGCCAATCATCCGACCCGTACCACGTTCCTGTATAGTAAAAGAACCAGCATCAAAGGTTACTGAGCAATTTAGAGAGCGAGTAAGTTGACTAAGGGAGATCAAATTAAAAGGACAACCAGGTATAAACAAAACAGATTTTAAAGTTATAGAAGGAGTGACTGAAACATGACCGATTCCTTTGGCGGTGACCTTGGAACCATCCGCAAGTGTTATGAAGTGTGGAAATTTAGGAGAAGATATGGAGGAGAATAAAGAACTATTACCAGCAATATGATCAGAGGCACCTGAATCAATTATCCAAAGATTTTGATTGTTACCAGATTGAGATATGAAGGCCGCAAAGTCATGAACACCAGTGGCAGTAGACCCATGAAAGTGACGGTCAGCTTTTAATTGAAGATATTCTTGGTACTCAGCTTCGGAAAATTTGTTGAACATTTCAACACTACATATATTTACTGATTTTCCAGAAAAACCATGAAGAAAGTAACAAGTCTTTTGAGTGTGACCCATTCTCTTGCAATATGTGCATTGAGGACGACCCATTCTAATAAAAAACCACACAGAGGAGAGTCCGAACTAACACCTGAGATTGTATGGAGACGAGCAAGCAAATAGCAGTAACAAAACAACCGTAACAGCAACAAAAGAAAAAAAAAAAAAATAGGAGGCTAAAAAAACAAGGATCAACTTCCAAACAACTGGAAAAGTGGGTTTTGACCAGCTAGACGGACAGAGGAGGCTTAGGCGAACCTTTCTGGGCGGTCGCGGCGAGATTCTGGTGGTGGGAAGGCGGCGCGTGACTCACACGCGCCGAGGACGTGACTGCGACTGGGCTTCACGCGCCGTCAAGAATTTGGCGCGTGACGGTTGTTCTGGTGGCGGTGCTTGGTGGAAAGGATCGTCGGAGGTTGCTGAGTAGGTTTCCGGCGATAGTAGACTGTGGGTTGGCCGGAAACAGTGAGTTTTGGACCTGACAGTGGCTGTTTGGGTATTCCAAAGGATAAGACTTTAGGGATTTCAAGGTTCTGCTGCACCAGAGGCAGAATCCTTCAAAATGGGAACGAACCTGCTCTTGATACCATGTAGACAGACTTAGAAGTAAGAAAGAAATTGTGAAATGCTTGAGTGTGTTTGCACTCAGCTGATCTACTATTTATATACACTCATAGGAGTAAATACAATTTACATTTACAAGGAGATTAATAATATTTCTACTTCCTAGGTGCATGTATAACATTCCCTAGATGCATGACTAACTATGTACATGAATTTGAATATAATTGCTACAACTCCCAATATTAATGCTACTAATTCCAACACAAACATTCTCCTCGGGCTTGGTTCAGCAGATTCAGTACCATAGTGCAACAATTTGGTATGATTCGAAGCGAAGCCGACCACTCTATGTTCTTTCGTCATTCGGCCCAAGGATGCATTTATATGATTGTTTATGTGGACGATATTGTTACAACTGGTAATGATCAGCAGGGCATAACATCTCTCTCATCAGTTTCAGACCAAAGACCTTGTTAAACTCCGATATTTCTTGGGTATCGAGGTAGCTCAATCTAAGGATGGTTTAGTGATCTCACGAAGGAAATATGCTATGGACATTCTTGAAGAGACAAGATTATTGAATGCCAAACCAGTTGACACTCCTATGGATCCAAATGTCAAACTTCTACCCGATCAGGGGGAGCCACTTTCTGATCCAGGGAGATACAGAAGATTGGTTGGAAAATTGAACTACCTTACTGTCACTCGTCCAGACATTTCTTTTGCAGTCAGTGTAGTAAGCCAATTCTTAAATTCTCCTTGTCAGGACCATTGGGATGTTGTGATACGAATCCTGAAATACATTAAAGGTGCTCCAGGAAAAGGTCTCATTTATGAAGATAGAGGGCATACTCAGATAGTTGGTTACTCAAATGCCGATTGGGCAGGTTCACCCATTGACAGGCGTTCTACTTCTGGGTATTGTGTACTCATTGGAGGAAACCTGATATCCTAGAAGAGTAAGAAACAGAATGTAGTTGCAAGATCCAGTGCAGAAGCATAATACAGAGCCATGGCATTAGCGACTTGAGAACTCATTTAGTTGAAACAGTTACTCAAAGAACTTCAGTTTGAAGAGACTATGCAAATGACGTTAATCTGTGATAATCAAGCTGCATTGCATATTGCCTCTAATCCAGTTTTTCATGAGAGGACCAAACATATTGACGTAGATTGTCATTTTATCAGGGAGAAGATCCAATCAGGGGACATCACCACTAGCTTCGTCAACTCCAGTGATCAATTGGCAGGTGCTTTCACCAAATCCTTGAGAGGTCCTCGGATTAGTTATTTATGTAACAAGCTTGGTGCATATGATTTATATGCTCCAGCTTGAGGGGGAGTGTTGAAAATATGTTTAGTATCTTTGTATTTATTGTATAGGCATATCATATCATGTAAATAGGAATAGAATCTCCTATATTTATGTTGTAATTATTTCATTAAGCCTATAAAAAAGAGACTATTGTGTAGTTTAGACACACGGTTTCAGCATCTCATGCCTCTGTTTTCTCTCTTTCAACAGGGTGATTGGATCACTCTTGTTCACTCTTGTTGTCTAGCATCCAATTAAATTTTTCAGATACCGGTGGGTGTGGCACAGAAAATAGAGAAAATCATGTGGAATCGTTTGGTCAGAAGCATGCAATTCAAGTAGAGACCAGCTTGTTAGTTAGGAGGTTTGTTGTAGACCCAAAAGGCATAGGGGGTCGGGTCTTTGTAATTTGGTGTCGAAGAACAATGCTTTGGCAGCTAAGTGGCTTTAGCTTTTTCCTCTACAGTCCTATCCTTTAAGTCATCAAATAACCGGAAGTATGATTTGCACCCAAATGGGTGGGACACCAATTCTGTGAGTAGAGTTACTCATGCTAGTCCTTGGAAATTTATTGGTCATGGATTACCTTCTTCTAATTCTCTCTTGTCCTTGCATTGGGTGATTGCTCCCGTATTAAACTTTGGGAAGACATTTTGGTTGCACCTTTACTCTCTCCAAGGCTTTTCCAACACTTTCACCTTTCTTCTTTACATAATGCCCCTGTTTGCTAATTTTCCTCAAATAAACACACTTCAAACCTTCAATTTTACTTAAACTGATAGAGAGGCTAGTGAACTTGAGTCTCTTTTGATTTTGCAGGATTCTATCCGCCTCTCCTCAGATCCTGATCCAAGGACTAGGACTCCTGACTCATTGGGAATTTTCTATTGTAAATCGTATTTTCAGTTTTTGACTCAATCACCTAATAGAGAAATATTTCTTTCGGACAAGCCCTTATTGAAGTCCAAAGCTGCCTCAAAGATCAAAGCTTTCGTCTGGACTGTTAATCTTCACAGGATTAACACTATCGACGTGCTCTAGAAGCATAGACCTCTCATTGCTTTATCTCCTAATGTGTGCGTGCTGCTTCGGTTTGGAGTCTGAGGCTCATCTCTTTTTGCATTGTTCTACTGTGAGTTTCTTTGGGATAAGCTGTTTGGGGTTTTCTGAGTCTTGGATCTGCCCAAGGATTCGCATCAATTTCTCCTTACTAAGTTTAGAGGTATTGGTTCTCATAAAGAAGCATAGATCTTGTGGCAATGCTAAGTCTATGTTGTTCTATGGTGTCTATGGCTGGAAAGGAAGCTAGAATTTCAAGGACTCTTTTTTGTCCCTAGACTTCATTTGGGATAGGGTTACTCTTTTGGCCTCCCTTCGGAAATCTGCTCATGGCCTATTTAGGGGTATTCCTTTGTTAGACATGCAGAGAGATTAGCATTCTGATGTTACTTCTGATTAACATGCTGTAGAAGTATGGTTTCTGGGTATTTCTTTGTAAGGAGTATGATCCTCCTATGGACCCAAATGTAAAGCTTCTACCTAATGAGGGGGAGTCCTATCCTGACCCAGGCAGATAAAGAAGATTAGTTGGGAAGTTAAATTATCTCACCATGACTCAATCGGACCTTGCTTTTCCGGTTAGCGTTGTGAGTCAGTTTCTCAACTCACCATGTGACAGTCATTGGAATGCAGTTGTGCGGAGATACTGTAAGGTACGGGCCCTACTGGGCCTGTGTTAGGCTTGTTAGTAATAAAGTAGTTAGTTAGAGTAAGTGAGTTAGGGAGTTGCTTATAAATAAGAGGAGAGATTGAGAGAGAGGGCATCTTGTGAATTGAGTGAAAAGGGACCTTTTAGCATTAGGGAGGTGCATTCCCTCGAAGTTTTGTAGCATTCATTGTAATCAAGGGATTTTCCCTATTTTCATAGTGAAAGCATATCGGTTTCTATCAACTGGTATCAGAGCACTCGATTTCTAGGAGTGTTACATGGTTCAGACTCGAAGAATGGATGCAAGAATCGAAGCATTGGAACGTGGGTTTGAGGAATTGAGGCGCGGTCAAGAAGAAGAAATGCAAGAATTAAGGCGGATACTTGCGGAAGATAGGGTGGAAAATCAAAGGCAATTCAGTGAGATAATGGAGAGAATCAATCGGAGATCACGAAGCAAAGGTCACCACGACCATACTGATGGAGGAAGTAATGTCAGCAATGTCGACGCCACTGAAAATGGAGATGCATCGGTTCGTAGAGGGAACAAGTGGAGGAAGTACGAAATTCCCTTATTCTCTGGTGAAGATGCGTTTGGGTTGGTGAAGAGAACCGAGAGGTATTTCCATCTAAGGGGAGTCACAGACCCAGAAAAGCTCCAAGCCGCCATGGTCGCGATGGAGGGAGAGGCTTTGTGGTGGTTCAAATCATGGGAAATGTGTGCTCTGAATCCCAAATGGGAGGATTTCCAATCCGCCGTGATACGGAGGTTTCAGCCCTCACAGCCGAGCCAAGAAAGAACGACAGAACCCATGGAGCCACGAAGCGAAAATAAAGGTGAAGATTTGATGGCCAAGAACCTAAATCTTGGGAGTGGAAAAGAAACAGAGAGAAAGGAGGCATCATCGTTAGCATTGAAGGAGAAGAGCTCGTTAGCCTTGGACGTGGACGTTGAATTTTAGATGGGGTCACAAAGGGAAATTCAAGGGGCAGAATTCTAAAATATGGGTCGGTCGATGGCAGGACATACACAACCCGCACCCATGCTTGCGTTTAGATTAAGAGGGAAAACAAGAGATGACAGGGAGGTGGCGAAGGTCGCAGGTTTGCGCAGAGATGCAACAACTTGGCATCCAAAGTAGTGGAGTCAAAAAACCGCCATCAGAACCACCAGCCTGGAACCTTCATACAGTGGCGGGAAGTGCACTTGCGGCAGCAACAAGAGCTGCGATGGTGGCAGGCCGGCAACCCCAAACCAGCAACACCGCTCACAACAATGGAACGACAACAACGGGTACATCGTCGGTCAGACCACCACTAGACCGATACCCTCATGCGGCAGCCGATGGGACATTCCTCACTCTCACTGAGTTGCCATGACTAAACGTCTGGGAGGCTGAAGGAGAAGCCAGCTACTAGGTGCTATGGGAAGCTATCATGAGGGAGAAGAAAATGCGTGCAGGGGCAAAGTTGGAAATCTCCTAGAAAATTCTAAGGGTTGACCTCATGGGCCAGGCCCAATTACTTGAAAACAATCGGTGGGTTCTCCAAAGGGTTGTAGGGTGTGCACTGATTCACCTTAGCTTGTTTCATATTGAGCCCAATTATCAGATTTATTTCAATATTGGGTTCCAACCTAATAATTTGAGGAAGGCTACTGTTTGCGACAACAAGGCTAAATTAGATCAAAGTAAGCAAGAGCAAAAGCAACATACATCTACCGCAGCTGGAGTATCATCCTTCAAACAGTGAGACCCAAGAAAAACAAAAAAAAAAAATTGTTCTCAAGAGGTCACTTGCTATTCACCTTGAGGACAAGGTGAAAGTTTAGGAGGGGAGTATTGTAAGGTATGGGCCCTACTGGGTCTGTGTTAGGCTTGTTAGTAATAAAGTAGTTAGTAAGAGTTAGTTAGTTAGGGAGTTTCTTATAAATAAGAGAGATTAAGAGAGAGGGCATCTTGTTAATTGCGTGAAAAGGGGCCTTTTAGCATTAGGGAGGTGCAGACCCTCGAAGTTCTGTAGCATTCATTGTAAGGGATTTTCCCTATTTTCATAGTGAAAGCATATCAGTTTCTATCAGATACATCAACGGATCACCTGGTAAAGGACTTGTTTATATGAACAGGGATCATACTAATATAACCAGATATACGGATGCGGATTGGGCAAGTGATGCTAGTGATAGGAGGTCCGCTTCAGGCTACTGTGTCCTTAGTGGACGGTGGAGTCCTATTCATTGTATTGATTTATTCATTGTATTTACACTCCTAGGACTTAGCATAGTTAGTTAATGTTCTAGGAACAAGCTACCACTACCTAGTACTCAAGTGTATATATATTGTACTCTCTATTGCAATGAATCACAAGTCAAATATTCAGTTTCATATTCGAGTGTTACGTAACTAAAATTCACATGTTTTTCTTGTTTTTTTTGGTTTGTTTTTGAGGATGTCTTACCCTCTTTCTCTGTATTCTTCTAATAAAATTTCTTTCTCTGTCCGTAAAAAACATGTCAAAAAAATTTTTGGGATAAAAAAAAAATCATTAAGATAGAGAAGATGATTAGAAAGTGCTAGGAGGATAAGTGAAACTACATAAAAGAAAAGAAGAGATAAAGCAAACAAGGAAGCAAAGCTACGCAATCTCTCAACATATCTATGAGAGAAACCCTAGAAAAAGACCATGGGATCAAGCAGAAGCTAAATGCCTAATCTTATTACAAAAAAGCTGATCACCCAAAGAAATCTCCTTAAAGGTGTGAGAATTACACTCCAACCGAATGCACCAAACAGTGGCATAGACAGAACATGTCCAAACATTATAACAAGCAACAGAAGCCAATTTCCTGACAATTTCATTCATACATGTAATTATTGATTGTAACAACCCCTTACCACTTGCATGAGAAGACATTTCAAATATGTTTTCTCAGTTCGACGCAAGCGTTCAACTGTAATTTTGAGATATGGCTCAACCCAGTGATCCACTTGTCCTCTACAATTCTGAAAGACAACTTCAATAAGCTTTGGAGCTGGAACAATATCATTGTCCTCCATATTTTTATCAGACATAATCTGCAACATGAAGTACAAATCAGAGACATGAGAAATAGCAGATAAAAAATAATAACAATTGTTTTCAATCACCAAACTCCAACCTAACAGGTGGTGGCTCAAGTAATAATGTAAAGGTAACTCACAGATGAAATCATATTCCATAGACTCTGTTGATAATCAGGTTCTTTGCAAGTAAGAAAATGAGCAGTTCCCCTTGAAATATAGTTGTCCAAAGGAACCAAAATATCTGCAGAAGTTCAAAACCTCCAAAATAAATATGTACCAAAGATGAAAAATCTATAACTAGGTCCAGATATACGAAAATTTGAATGTCAGAATGCTATATATAATGAACGATAGTTGGAGTCCCACATTTGATAGTAATATGACCTGAATAGTGTTTATAAGTGGGGGGCAACCCTCACCTCATGAGCTAGCTTTTGGGATCTAACTAAATTCTAAGATGGTATCAGAGCCTATCCGAGATCCGTTGGGTCACCCGCAGATGTCCAGTCCTGCAAACTTCACGCTTCAGATGTCCAGTCGTGAGCGTGAGGGGGGTGTTGGAGTCCCACATTGGATAGTGATATGGCCTGAATAGTGTTTATAAGTGGGGGGCAACCCTCACCCCATGAGCTAGCTTTTGGGGTTGAGTTAGGCCAAAACCCAAATTCTAAGAATATCCTTATTTGAAATCTAACTTAAATTTATATAACCAGTACAGGTTTGGACTTCCAATGGGTTTGTTAACGATGATATAAGGGAAGTGAGTTAGAACATAAAAAATAATTTGCAAGAATACAAGAATCCAGAATCCCGATTCCAAACTCTTCTATCTGGTTGGCGAAGAAGTAGGAAGAGTCGAATAGAAGCACGAGCAAGTGTAAATTGAATACCCAGGTTTTTACTGAAGTAGAAATACCAGTTTGGGTGAGGAGCCTAAGAACAAAGGAAACATTTTATGCAGACACTGCAAAGTAGAAAAAACTAGAGACAAGGGCAGACCTCTAAGGAGGAGTATCCAAAAAAGAATCCGATACGAACCTTGGGAAAACCAAACCACAAAAGCTAGCCTTGTGGTTGGAGAGCCCAAGGCCACATAAACCTTATACTAGAATCCCATACTTGCAAAGTGGGACTCAAGTCCCTAACCTTGCAATTGGATCCTAACATCCCACCACGCTCCGCGGCCCCAACGCCCACATCGATTGGCTTTTCACTAACTTTTTTACTAGTCCCGAGCAAACAATGCATTCTAGACCTCACCACCCGCACTACTCGTTTGTAGCTGAGACTTGGTGGAAAGCTATGATACCAATTGATACGAACCTTTGAAGAACCATACACAAAAGCTAACCATTATGGTTAGAGAGGTCATATAAACCCCCATACCAAATTCCCATACTGCCAATAATCCAATGTGAGATGAATACAAGAGATGAATTTCCAGCGACCAGCATGAGTTGCATAGGTCACACTGAGTTGGTATATCCATCCTATTTGATCTAAACCCTACTTACTCTGAAAAACTTAATGCGATAATTAGTCTCTAAAGAAAAGTGCCATAACCATTTAGCAACCACGGCAATAATAATATTAAACACAAAATTTCCAAGACTCAATTTCCATTTACTTTTATGTTTGCAACAATACTCCCAACACAGAAGGTGATGTTTCCTCCAAAAGTCCAAAATAGACCAAAGAAATAATTGATTATTTGTTCTATTCTTTGAGCAACTACTGCCAGGGTTTAAAGAAGTCATATAATATTGGGGTATACTAGACAAATAAGATTGAGTAAGAATAACCCAACCACCCAAAGAGTAGAAAGCATCCTCACAATAGCCCAGTATGTTGGAATCAACCGTCCACCGTCCAAAGGTTCATGAACCGACATTAATAGCTTAGGAAATAGCTATTGTAATTAATTAGATTCATGTATTCTCTAGATCATGAACTTAGGAAATGTCTATATACTTAGGGAATAGTTGCCTCATTTATTGTCTTGTAATTATCAGTTGTATTTAATTCTTCTAGTGTATAAATAGAATACCACTATGCTGTGTGTGAGTCAACACAAGCAATTCATAAAATACTTGTTCGGTTGTTCCTTCTTTCAATTTGGTATCAGAGCTCCCGACCCTAGGAGTCTCCCTTTCCTCTTTTTCCGTTCCCTCAGCTTTCATTGCTGAGCTTCATTAGGTGCCTTGCCTTCATTGCAGGCTATGAAGCCCTGATACTTCAAAAATGGAAACGTATTCGTGTCGTCTCCGTATCCGACACCGATACTCGTAGGATACTTTCGGATACGAACCCAAGAAGTATCCCCTATTTTTTTTTTCGATACTTGTAGGATACTTCCGGATACGTATCTAAGAAGTATCTCTTTGAAAAATTGTCATCTGATGAACCAAACTTCCAAGTTATGCTTTTTTTGGATGACGGTAACAAGGGAGAGGAGACTGAACCAATTAGCATTAGACAATAATTTAGCAAAGATGCTTTTGAATTGTTGGCTATTATATAGAGTCGAGCCTTGTTTTGAATTCTACTAAAGATGCTTTAATTGATATTCTGACATAGGGGAAAGAACATATTATAATATAAGTAGGAATTCCATTTTTTTTTTATTATGATCAAAATAACTTTTTGTAAATTGTGATCATCATATTGTACATTAAGGAGAAATGATCAATGTTTCTTTCTTTACATATATTCTGCATGTATATCAAAATATATTTTTTTCTCTAAATTTTTCTTTAACGTATCCAAACCATATATCGTATCTTGAATTTCAAAAAATTTCATGTATTCCCGTATTCGTGTCGTATCGTACCCGTATCATACTAAGTATCTGGGCTTCGTAGATTGCAGGACCTATTTTTTTTCCTCCAAACACCAACCCAGTTTTTAACTCAATTTTTCACCAAACACCGAACACCAACCCTAACAAAAAGCTCCGACCATCCAAACCAAGAAGACCCATTCCCAAAAACCTCTGCACGCGTCCTTACGGGCCAACACACACGCCAACCCCTGTCGACGCGTGAACACAACGCGCCACCTTCCCAGCCTCAGTTCAACACCGCGCCAGCCCAAATCTGATCGCCGTCCCTCCCTCATCCTTTTCCACCTACGAGAAACCCAAAACACCTATCTTTGTAATTCACCTTCTCCAAAGTCTACCTTTCTGCCATTACCATGACCTTCCGGTCCTTCGGCCAAGTTTCCGACTAAACGGAAAAAATTATCTCCAATTGGCCCAACTCATTCGGACTACCCTAAAAGGAAGGCGAAAGTTGAACCACATTGAAGGGAAGGCTCCTAATAAATAGGATCCAAAATTTGAGACACGGGGGCAATAAGGATTCTCTCATTATGACTTGGCTTTGGAACTCCATGTCTCCTAAAATTAGCCGGAACTGTATGTTCTTGCAATCATCTCGGGAAATCTGGAAAAATCTCAGCCTCCAAATCAGTACTATTCTCTCCCTAAAGCTGGGAGGAAATAAAGAATGATTGATTTTCTTGGAAGGTGACATCCATGGAGACATACACTCAACGAGAAGAAGGGATACAAGTGTTATCACCCTTCCTCCCGTCGAGTGTATATTTCCATGGATGTCATATTCCAAGAAAATCAATCATTCTTCATTTCCTCTCAGCTTAAAGGGGAGAATACTACTGATTTGGAAGCTGAGATTTTTCCAGACAGCAACATTCCCTTGTTTCAATCTTCTGATATGCCTTCTGTTACACAAGTATTAGCTCCTCGGACTAGAGCAAGCTCGCCAAAAGTAATATATCAAAGTAGAAAACAACCCAAACGGTCCAGCCGCAACCCCAAGTATTTGAACCCATTCTGAGCTATTCCTCTGGATAATTGTGACCCTAACATTGATGATGACTTACCTATTGCATTAAGAAAAGGGAAAAGGTCTTATGCTAAGTACCCTATTTCCACATTTGTTTTCTCCAAATACCTTTCTTTGCAGCACCAGGGTTTTATAGCAGCCATTGACTCTATCGAAATCCCTAGGACAGTACAAGAAGCATTAAAGGATAAGAATTGGGTTCAAGCCATCAATGAGGAGACGTAAGCTCTAGAAAGGAATGGAACATGGGAAATTATTGAGAAACTAAAAGAAAAGAGACCAGTGGGTGTAGATGGTACACTAGACAGGTATAAAACAAGACTAGTGGCAAAGGGATACACTCAAGCCTACGGCATTGATTATGAGAAGACATTTGCTCCAATGGCAAAGATGAACATTGTTCCTATTCTCTTGTTGCCCAATCTGGGTGGGAACTACACCAGTTTGATGTCAAAAATGCTTTCTTGCATGGAGACTTAGAGGAGGAGGTGTACATGGAGATTCCCGTAGGATTTGATCCCACAAGTGGAACAAACAAAGTGTACAGATTGAGGACGGCTTTATATAGGCTAAAACAATCTCCCCGAGCATGGTTTGGAAGATTTACAAAAGCAATGGTGTGCCTGGTTTACAGGCAAAGCCAAGAAGATCATACACTTTTCTTCAAACATTCACAGGGAGGAAAACTTACTGTACTTCTTGTTTATGTTGATGATATAATTATTACAAGAGACGATCCAATTGAGAGACAACTGCTAAAGGAAAAATTATATGCAGAATTTGAGATAAAAGGCCTTGGGCAACTGAAGTACTTCTTGGGGATTGAAGTGGACTACTCAAAACAAGGTATTTTCATTTCTCAAAGGAAGTATTGCTTCATCTTTTGAAAGAAACAAGCAAACTTCAACGTAAACCTGCAAGTGTTCCCATCGAGCAAAATCGTAGAATGAGCACTGAAGAGGAGAGTGCCAAGGTTGACAAGGTCCAATATCAGAAATTAGTAGGTAAGTTGATTTACTTGGCACACACTAGATCAGATTTAGCATATGTGGTCAGTGTTGTGAGCCAGTTCATGCATGATCTGAGGGTGAGCACTTACAGGTTGTAGAACGTAGTTTGCAGTATCTCAAAGCCACTCCAGGACTATTGTTCAAAAGAGGTGGAAGCTTGACTATGGAGACTTATACTGATGCAGATTATGCAGGTTCAATGAGTGCGATAGAAGGTCCACATAAGGCTATTGCACATTCTTGTGTGGGAACCTTGTTACTTGGAGAAATAAGAAGCAAACTGCAATGGCTCGATCAAGCGCAGTGGTAGAATTTAGAGCTATGACGCAAGGAATCTGTGAGCTATTAGGGATGAAAATTGTGCTTGGTGACTTGAAGGTAAAGTGTGAAGGCCCTATGAAGTTGTTTTGTGACAATAAATCGGCTATTAGTATTGCTCATAATCATGTTCAGCATGACAGGACAAAACACATTGAAATAGACCGACACTTCATCAAGGAAAAGTTAGATAGTGGATTGATAACAACAACCTACATTCTCTTTGGTCAACAGCTGGCAGATGTGTTAACAAAGGGCTTGCCAACGGAACGATTCAACCAACTTACTGGCAAGCTAGGAATGATAGATATCCATTCTCCAGCTTAAGGGGGAGTGTTGGAATCTGTTGGAAATAGTAGCAATTAAGTTAGATACATGGAACTAATCATTCATGTACCTAGTTTGTATCTATGCATGTACATAAGAAATAGCTCTCATTAATCACTCCTTGTAAACATAAGTTGTATTTATGTCTAAGCGTATATAAATATCCGTGTGCTGAGTACATGTGAACTCAAGCATTTCACAAACATTCTAATCTTCCCTCGAAGTCTCTAAATCTTTCAACATGATATCAAGAGCAGGTTCATCCTCTTCTTGAAAGTTTCTGCCTCTGGTCCAACAGAACCTTGAGTATTCCCATCTATTTTCCCAAACAGCAACTGCCACTTCAACTTCAACTATATCTCAAGTCTGAACTCTTGGCCATCTTCAAAACCCTTGGTCTTAAGCCCAAAAGTCACTTTCAACCACACACCCACTGCTCACCGCCGCCAGAACCGTACTCAGAAGCTGTCGATCGGCCAACCTTGGAAGAACCATCACAAGAAAACGCTCCACGCGCAGCCCCACGCACGTCACCCTCTCGGCGCGTGCACTCCACGGGCCTCCTTACAGGCACCGGAAAAACACCGCTACCGCCCAAAATTGATCGCAATCCCCTCCTCTGTCAGTCTAGCTGGTCAAAATCTAAGTTTGAAGGTTGTTCAGAAAGCAGGTCTCTTGCCTTTAGTCTGCTCCATTTTCTGGTCTCTGCTTCTGGTTGTTGCTTGCTAGTCTCTTTACAATCTCAAGTGTTAAGCAATTCTCCTGTGCTTGTTTTGTGAGAAGAAAAAAAAATGGGTCGTCCCCAAAGCGCCTATTGCAAGAGAATAGGTCATACTCAAAAGACCTGTTACTCTCTTCATGGTTTTCCCAGTAAATCAGTAAATAGCTTCAATGCTGAAATGTTTTCGGAAGCTGCGTACCAAGATTATCTTCAATTAAAAGCTGCCCATCAGTCTCATGGGTCTACTGCAACTGGTGTTCATGACTCTGCAGCCTTCATATCTCAATCTGGTAACAATCAAAATCTTTGGATAATAGATTCAGGTGCCTCTGATCATATTGCTGGTAATTGTTCTTTATTCTCCCCCATATCTTCTCCTAAATTTCCTCACTTCGTAACTCTTGCGGATGGTTCGAAGGTCACTGCCAAAGGAATTGGTCATGTTTCAGTCACTCCTTCTATAACTTTAAAATCGGTTTTGTTTATACCTGGTTGCCCTTTTAATTTGATCTCCCTTAGTCAACTTACTCGCTCTCTAAACTGCTCAGTAACCTTTGATGTCGGTTCTTTTACTATACAGGAACGTGGTACGGGTCGGATGATTGGCGTAGGACATGAATCACATGGTCTTTATTACCTCCAATCAGCTCTTTCTGTAAGTTGTACTGCAGTTGAGTCTCCAAATCTTCTTCATGAACGATTAAGGCATCCAAGTTTGTCAAAATTGAAGAAAATGGTTCCGAATCTTGCAAAAATGTCATCACTGAACTGTGAGTCGTGTCAACTGGGCAAGCATGTTCGATCTTCCTTTCCTAACAAAGTTGAAAGCCGAGTTGATTCTCCCTTTTCGGTTATCCATTCAGATATATGGGGACCGAGTCGTGTGTCTTCTAATGGATTCCGATATTTCGTTACTTTTATTGATGAATCCTCTCGATGCATATGGGTTTTCTTAATGAAAGAACGTTCTGAACTTTTGTCCATTCTCACCACTTTTGTTAATGAGGTTAAAACCCAATTTGGTAAGACAATCAAAATCCATAGAAGTGATAATGCAAAAGAATACTTTTCTTCTCCTCTTTCCTCTTTTTTGTCATCACAGGGCATTCTCCATCAATCCAGTTGTCCTCATACCCCTCAACAGAATGGCATAGCTGAAAGGAAGAATAGGCATCTTGTTGAAACTGCTCGGACCCTGTTACTTCATGCGAATGTACCTGTCCAACATTGGGGTGATGCAGTTTTGACAGCTTGTTTTTTAATTAATCGGATGCCTTCGTCTTCTCTTGATCATAAAATACCACATTCCATTTTATTTCCTAAAGAACCACTATTTCATGTTGCTCCACGGATATTTGGATGCACTTGTTTTGTTCATGACTTGTCTCCGGGGGATGATAAACTTTCTGCCCGAGCCAATGTGTTTTTTTGGGATACCCCAGGTTACAGAAAGGTTACAAGTGTTACTCCCCTGTGCAGAATCGTTATTACATTTCTGCAGATGTAACGTTCTTCGAAGAAAAGTTTTACTTCTCACCATCCATAATCGAGTCTCATATTATTCAAGAAGTTTTTCCGATTCCTTATCTTGGTCCATCACCTTCACCTTTTTCAGAATCAGTTTCGACTACAAATACTCCTGACAATCCTCCACTTGAGCAATGTCAAAAATCACCGATCATATATCGGCGGCATCCAGGCATTGCTAATACAGAATTGGAAGGTGCTGAAAGACCAACTCAATCATGTCCTGCTCCAGCGGATGACCATACCACGAATCTTCCTGATAAAAATCTTGATTTACCCATTGCTCTTCGAAAAGGTACCAGGGCAACCCGGAATCCTCATCCTATTTATAACTTTTTAAGTTATCATCGTCTATCTCCCTCTTATTATTCTTTTGTGTCATCCTTATCTTCGGTTTCCATTCCTAAACATGTTCATGAAGCACTTGATCATCCAGGATGGCGACAAGCCATGATTGATGACATGCAGGAACTTGAGCACAGTGGTACCCGGGAGTTGGTTCCCCTTCCTTCTAGCAAGAAACCTATTGGTTGTCGCTGGGTATATGCCATTAAAGTTGGCCCCGACGGACAGATTGATCGTCTCAAAGCCCGTCTAGTGGCCAAAGGTTATACATAGATTTATGGTCTTGACTATGGAGATACTTTTTCCCCAGTGGCAAAAATTACTTCCGTTCGACTATTTCTTGCCATGGCTGCCATCCGTCATTGGCCATTATATCAGCTAGACATCAAAAATGCATTTCTTCATGGAGAACTTGAAGAAGAGATTTACATGGAGCAACCGCCTGGCTTTGTTGCTCACGGGGAGTCTGGATTGGTTTGCAAATTACGGCGGTCTCTCTATGGACTTAAACAATCTCCACGAGCTTGGTTTGGAAAATTTAGTTCTGTTGTTCAAGCTTTTGGTCTAAAACGGAGTGAAGCAGATCATTCAGTCTTCTATTGTCATGCTTCTTCAAATAAATGTGTTTACTTGGTGGTTTATGCAGATGATATAGTCATCACAGGAGATGATCATGAAAGAATCTCTCAACTTAAAGAACATCTCTTCAGCCATTTTCAAACCAAGGATTTGGGAAAGTTAAAATATTTCCTTGGTATTGAAGTTGCTCAATCAAGTAATGGAATCACAATCTCACAAAGAAAGTATGCATTAGACATACTTAAAGAAACTGGTATGTTGGATTGTAGGCCCATTGATAGCCCTATGGATCCAAATCAAAAATTACTACCTAGTCAGGGGGATCCTTATTCAGATCCGAAGAGGTACCGGAGATTGGTTGGAAAACTTATCTACCTCACTATTACTAGACCAGACATTTCCTTTGCAGTTGGGGTAGTAAGTCAGTTCATGCAATCCCCTCATACTGACCATTGGAATGCAATAACACGTATTCTAAGGTATATTAAAAAGTCACCGGGACAGGGGTTACTCTATGAAGACAAAGGAAATATTCAAATTGTTGGATATTGTGATGCAGATTGGGCAGGATCACCAATTGACAGGCGTTCCACTTCGGGGTATTGTGTTTCTATTGGAGGGAATGCTGTCTCTTGGAAGAGCAAGAAGCAAAATGTTGTTGCACGGTCTAGTGCCGAAGCAGAATACAGGACTATGGCTACAGCCACTTGTGAACTCATTTGGATCAAACAACTCCTTCAAGAGTTGAAGTTTGGAGACACACAGCAAATGAAATTGTGTTGCGATAATCAAGCGGCCCTTCATATAGCTTCCAATCCAGTGTTTCATGAAAGAACTAAACACATTGAAATCGACTGTCATTTTGTTCGTGAGAAAGTTCTTTTTCAAGGAAGTCATCACTGAGTCTGTTAGTTCTAATGATCAACTAGCAGATATCTTTACAAAGTCTCCAAGGGGGTCGAGAATTCAGTATATTTGTTCCAAGCTTGGAGCATTCGATTTGTATGCTCCAGCTTGAGGGGGAGTGTTGGAAATAGTAGCAATTAAGTTAGATACATGGAACTAATCATTCATGTACCTAGTTTGTATCTATGCATGTACATAGGAAATAGCTCTCATTAATCACTCCTTGTAAACATAAGTTGTATTTATGTCTAAGTCTATATAAATATCAGTGTGCTGAGTACATGTGAACTCAAGCATTTCACAAACATTCTAATCTTCTCTGTAAGTCTCTAAATCTTTCAACAGAATCAACCATCCACCGTCCAAAGGTTCACGAACAATCATTAATAACTTAGGAAATAACTATTGTACTTAATTAGATTCATGTATTCTCTAGTTCAACAACTTAGGAAATGTCTATACACTTAGGAAATAGCTGCCTCATCTTGTAATTATCAGTTGTATTTAATTCTTCTAGTATATAAATTGAATACCACTATGTTGTGTGTGAGTCAACACAAGTAATCCAGAAAATACTTGTTCCTCCTTTCAATTATATTGAGATCTTGTGGAACACAGAAAGGAACTCCCAAGTAAACAAGAGAGTGACAGAATATGCTTGTAGGACTTGGAAAGGAAAATATATATTGTAGAACTGATTAGGCTTGATAACTGCTCATATTTTAACTATTGAACTGTTGATTGGAAGTTATGAAACATAATTTATCTCATTTAACCAGAACATTGCCCATGTTATTATTTTTTGGATTGTTTCTTTATTAAATGATGTTTCTAAACAGCTCATAGCTGTGTTTATCTTCAGGTTAAGTTTGAACATCAACCCATCTCCATCTTTAATATCTCATTAAAAAAATGGTCCATCCATGATTTATCTAAATTAGGCAATTGGACATGAGTAGAGCAAAAATAAACTCAACGTAGAGAAGAACATACTTGAAAAGAAATCGATTGACCAATCTGCCAGTGCTTCCATCATCAATGGCCAAAGACTCCACATATCCAATGATATTGTTGGAGAGAAAAAGGTCATATATGATACAATCTCCAGAACTTCTTCAAAAACCTCTGTAGGCATGCACAGAAGATAACAGAAATATGCCAGAAAATTCAAGTAAAATTAAAATTTAGGAACCATAGTCTTCATATCATAATCTAACTACACACAAAAATACACACAGCTTAAAAAGAAGTTGATGTTGCAAATTAAACAAGTTTGACATGTTTCCTGCATCACATTTTTTTGACACAAATTGAAGCACAAGAGCATACTATAGACATTGAAGCTAAAGGATAACAACTATCCTGAAATTATTCCCACAATCAAGAACCAAACACAAGGGTGGGTAAAGTACCTTGACCGTCAGTTGTTAACATTCTACGCATTATGGGAAGCAAAGTAGGCTCAATTTGAACAAAAAGGTGAGGAAGCCTGCTCACGGACTCAAGGATTGTGCTAATAGCACGTAAACAACCAACTGCAGCTAGAGCACCCGGATCATCAGCTTCATCATCAGCTCCTGCACTGCTCATACACCTCCAAAATGCAGCTGCCTGTTGTAAAAGAAAACTAAAATGCTATTCTACAAACTAGCTCTCAAAACTGAGCACAATTTTCTTAGCGGATACAAATGGAAAAAAATAATACCAAATTTTGACACAGCCCAAGGGCATAAGGTGCCATCTCTTCCCCAAACTTGTCCACAATAGTCTCCAAAGTAAATACAAGGTCCTCATTCTCAACCTCATTCATAAGTTTGAAAAACTCTGGAAAAAAATTTGTTTAGTTAAACTAGTTCAGCAAGCCAAATAATAATTGAGAAGTGAAGATAAATTTTTTGCACCACATACCATCTAGGAGTTGAGGAAGAATAGGACGGATTTCATTCAAATCTGTATTAACAAGGAATAAAAAATTAAGCATAAACAACATTAACCACATGGAAAGAATTACTCAACTATAATTACACAGATAGAAGAAAAAACTAGAAACAGAAATAAAAACCACCTTTGCAAGCTTCAATGAAAGAACGCAAAGCAAAAACGGAATCAACACGCACAGGAAGTTCTGAATCTTGCATTCTGGATACAACACAGTGCAATGCCTTCCGGAAATTGTTCTGATCTGAGAAGTTGATGTGGGCATATTGTCCTGCAACCCATGCCGCCTGTTTTTCATAGGAAAATATAAGTATAGCCCGAGTTCTTCTAAAGAGCTCGAGAAATGAAAATTCCATGATCTTTGACTAAATTCAAATTAACTTTGTGGAGGGTTTGCAAGGCAAGTCACAAGACAATAGATCAATATTATGGGATCAAATTTGCAGCCAATAAATTTCAATATTTGCATATCTTCAGCTCAAATACTACAGTTCTAAGTTTGCAGGAGATTAGGTACAAAACACCTTGCCGCCATTACCCCAAAACAAAAAATCCTTTATTTTCTTTATAATAAACCACAAAAATGGAGAGGCAATCACTTTCACTCCATTATTTTCCATTCTCAGACTTAAAGTTTACTCGCTTCCTTTCCTTCCTTTCAAATGAAATCAAGATTCAAGCGGAGAGAGGAAGCATTTTAAACAACCCATGCCATGAACAAAAATTTCAGTGTTTACAAAAAAGCTTCTTACTTCCCAGAAGAATTTACAATAATGCCCAGACACACGTTGCAATACACAAAGTAAGTTTAATTAAACAGGACTGTTTAATTTTAACATAAAGTAAAGATAACAAATAATACAGGCAAATTAGAAACGGTAAATGTGACTAGAAGTTTTACAGAGTGCACATATAAAACAATCAGATAGTTTCAATATCTCTGCTTTAATCTAGGGATCATCCAAGAATAGGAAACAGCAACAAAAATTGGACCCTTATAGACTCTCCAAATTTTTACAGATCTTTTTACTTCCAGAACGCTTGATCAGATATGCACAAGAAAATTAGGATGCGCTTTTAGCTGGTATTACGTATAAAAGCTATGCCCATTTTGGCATTTTAAAAACATTGGGGAGGGTTGCCCAAGTCATTATAAATAGTTTGTTACTCATATACTCAACCAATAACACATCCCTCATGCCAAGCTCTGGACATGTGGAGAGTAAATTTTGCAGGACAAGATATCTACTGGTGGCCCAACATCAAGATACACTTATACCATATTGGAGTAACTGGACCTAAGTCTAACCCAAAAGCTAGCTCAAGGGGTTGGGGTTGCCCAATGGTTATAACGAGTTCTTTGCAAATATTCCCATCTAATCTTGAATTAAACATACACCCCTTATGCCCGGGACTGGACATCTGGAACATGAAGTTTGCAGGACTGGACATTTGCAAGTGACCCAACCTTTTTGTCCAGTTATTCTAATATGATATCAAAGCCTGTCCCGATGTTGGCCACCCACAAATGTTCAGTCCTAGAAACTTCATGCTCCGGATGTCCAATCTTAGGCGTGAGGGGTGTGCTAAATCCTACATCAGTTCAGTATATATTAGGAACCGACATATGAGAGAGAAGAGAGTAAGACGAGAGAGAGAGAGAGAGAGAGAGAGAGAGAGACTGAATGTGTATTCTGAATTGTTAATTCTGAAAATACATCACACGTCTATTTGCGCTTTGCTATCCTACTCTGAAGTGGAACCGTAGGGTACGGTACACTAACAGTACTAACAATATGACAACAAACTAGTATCTTAACTATAACAAAATATTACAAAAAGAGGGTATAAACTTGTTAGACAGGTAGATTCACCAGCTGATACACCACGGGTTATGAGAGTGTATGTTAGGAAAAGGTTAGGAAAGGGGGCTAAGGCTGGAGCAGCCAAACTGTAATAGGGGCTAACCCGAGTTAAAGAGGTTAGCTTCTTAAGTCAGGTTAGTAGTGAGTCAGGAGTTAGTTAGGTAGTTACTAACTAACTCAACCTATAAATAAGACTCGAGCTAGGTCATTAGGCATTCTTGACTCATTTGTTCATTCGACTGAGATATTCTCAGTGAGAAGGGGAGTGCCCCTTGTGTAACCGTTTCCCATTTGTTCATCAATAAAATACCGAGTTTTCCCTCTCCTTCTTTATCTTTCTCTCTGTTTCTCTCATTTTCTTGCTGTTCAAGCAATCTCGGGTGAGGATTCCTATCAAAACTACTCTAACACTTCCCCCTTAAACTCATGGGGGTTATATCAATGAGTGTTGATCAACAACCCTGAGTTTGTCCTTTACTTCAGTGAATTTGGGAGCAATTTGATCTTGTGCTGGAACATGTGTCACAATCAGGCTTCGGTTGATGACCTTTTCCCTCACGAAAAACAAATCCAGCTCCATGTGTTTAGTTCTGGAATGTAGAACAGGATTGTGGGAAAGTGCTAATGTACTCAAATTGTCACAATAGATTGTAGGAACCGTAACTTCAGCATCTAGCTCCTTTAGAAGGGTCTGAATCCAAATGATTTCAGATGCAGTGTTGGCCAGACTTCGGTATTCGGACTCGGTGCTGTATCCGGCCACTAGTGGTTGCTTCTTGGACCACCAGGAGATTAGGTTAGGACCAAGGTACACCTTCTATCATCTTGATCAGAAGCCCTGTCTGCATCACAGAAGGCCTGTAAGGACAAGGGTTGGCTGACAGGTGTAAGCTGCAGGAGGAGGCTATGTGAAATTGTACCTTTCAGGTACCTGAGGATCCTCTTAACAACATTCCAAGGGCTGAGATAGAAATTGAGAGACCTTGTTCACACTATAATTAATTTCAGTTCTGGTGATGGTTGCATAGTGCACCAACAACCGATCGATACAAATGAGGATCAGGAACATAGTCGCCCCATAGCTAGTAAGCTTACAGCCAATAACCATGGGTGTGGCAATGCCCTTGGCATCACTGAGATGAGAACTGTTAAGGAGATCAAGAATGCACTTGGCTTGTAACAAGAGAAGGGAACCATTGGGCAAGTGTTGCACTTCAATACCCAAGAAATATTCTGGAGTCCCAATCTGTTTGAGAGCAAAAACTGACTTAAGTTTGCGGATCAACTGCTGAATCAACTGAGAGCTGCTCCTTGTTACTATTGTGTCATCTACATAGACTAGGATGTACAGCCTGTGAGAGGCACTTGAGTGAACAAACAGGGAAGGGTCATATTTACATGACCTGGACCCAAAAGAGAGAAGAGTGCTGGCAAACATTTCAAACCAAGCCCTTGGGGCCTGCTTGAGGCCATATATAGCCTTATTCAGTTTGCAAACTAGGGACTTATTGGTGTCTTCAAAACCCTATGGTTGGTGTGTAAACCTCCTCTTCAAGCAAACCATTAAGGAATGCATTGTTGAAATCCAACTGTTGGATGTCCCACTTGTGTGTGAGAGCTAGAGTCAAGATCAAACATACTGTTACAAGTTTGACTACAGGTGAGAATGTCTCGGTTCAATCAAATCTAGGCTGTTGGTAGAAGCCCTGGGCCACTAACCGAGCCTTGTACTTGTTTATGGCACCATTAGGGCTCTCCTTCACTCGAAAGACCCATTTACATCCAATAGCAGTCCTATTTGGTGGCAGAGGAACAAGAGTCGAGGCTGAGTGCCAGTGAGGGACATCTAAGGCAGCTTTGGTGGTACTGGGTTCACAGTGGGTAAGCAGCAAGGTGGGGGACAGGGCGAGGTTTAACGATGCCAGACTTGGCCAGGTTTGCATAGGGTGAGTATTAGATGGAGGAGGAGGAGGTGGGGGTGGGGGTGAGAGTGAAGACTCGACAAGATTGATGTGTTGGAGAATCAGTGGGAGTGGCTAAGGGAGATGAGGCAGTTGTGGCAGTCGTAGAGGGACTACTAGGGAGAGAGGTGGGGGAGGTGGAAGGCACAACAGTGGGAACATCATTTGGGGCAGTGGGTAAGACCACAGGAGGAGGAATAAAGGACTGAAACTAAGACTCAAAATTGATGGACTGGAGTGCAGCATTGGAGGAACCATATGGAAACCGAAACTCATTAAAGAGAACATCTTTGAAGATGTAAACTCTGCCTGAAGGTGAGAGGCACTTGTACCCATTGTGAGAGGGTGAGTAACCTAAGAAGGTACACTCTTCAAATCTATATTGCAACTTCTGCTGATTGCAAGGCCTGAGACATGGATAACAGGCACAACCAAAGACCCAAAGAAAGGAGTAGTCAGGGACAGTTTTGTGTAAAACAGTAAATGGGAAAGCTTGATTTAGAGATGCAATGGGCAAGCGATTAATGAGGTATACAGCACTAAGAAAGGCTTGATCCCAAAACTTGAAAGGGAGTGAGGCCTGAGCCAAGAGGGTGAGGCCCGTTTCAACTATGTGTCTGTGTTTGCACTCTATGGTCCCATTTCGATGATGGGTATGAGGGCAAATGACTCGATGATGAACACCAAGATCAGCAAGAAAGGAAGTAAAGGGCCTGAATTCTCCTCCCCAATCTGTTTGAACAGATTTAATTTTGCTTTGGAATTGGACAGAGACCATTGTATGAAATTGTTTAAAAATAGTTAATGCTTCAAATTTGGCTTTGAGAAGATAGAGCCAAGTAAATCTGGTGCATGAGACCACGATGGACATATAATGTGAAAATCCATTAGAGGATTGCATTGGGGCTGGGCCCCAGAGATCTATGAATAAGAGAGCAAAGTGTTAACTGTATACAGTAAGGGAAGGGGAGGAGGCAAGGGGAGGAGGGCAATCTGTGGGATTTTCCAAGAGAGCAAGCATTACAAAAATCTGTGATCATTTTATTGCTGAAAGGTATATTACATTGTTTCAATACAGTCCTGACTACACCTTATTAGAGTAATATTGTATTGGGCCTTTTCTTATTTCAGCCCTTATTCTAGAATGCTGACATATCATTTGTTTGTTAGAGGAATTCTTCTAGAAAGATTCCTATCAGCCTCACGCCTCTATATATGTCCATTATGTATGCTCACTATTAAGTAATCATTATAGCAGAATTACATTTAGCACTCTCTCTCTCCCCCCCCTCTTTCCTTATCCTCAATTTCTATTATGGTATCCAGAGCTTCAATCTAAACCATGCCTTCCGCTCACAACGAAGATGACCCCCCACCACCACCGCCTCCCCTCCACCACCGCCTCCTACTCCACCACCGGTCTCCTCTGTTCCACACTTGTCCTCGATCATAACCACGAAGTAACGGACAAGAACTTCCTTCACTGGAAGCAGATTGTCGAGGCGGTCCTGCGTGCTAATCGTCTTGAACGATACGTTGTGTGCCCGTGCATCCCACCTCGGTATCTTTCGGACTCTGATCCTCTCAATGGCGTCGTCAGCCCCGAGTTTCTCAGTTGGGAAGCTCAAGACCAGCACCTCTTTATCTGGCTTCTCAACTCCATCTCTGACACCATCCATGCAAGGGTGGTTGGCTGTTTGCACGCCTGGCAACTGTGGGATGAACTCCACAGCTACTTCAACTCCCAAACCAAAGCTCGCAGCATCCAGCTCCATTCCGAGCTCCGTCACATGGTAAAGGGCGATCGGACCATTTCAGAGTATCTCTCTCGCATCAAGGCCCTCGCTGATGCTCTTCTTTCCATTGGAAACCCCATTTCACTTCAGGAACACCTTGAAGCCATCCTTGAAGGGTTGCCGGAGGATTATCATATTCTTTTCCCGACAATCGAAAGTCGCTCTGACACCTGTTCCATTGCTGAGGTGGAGGTGCTTCTTCTGTCCCGTGAATCGCGTCTTGAGCGCAACAAGGCCAAAGAATCTCAGTTGACCTCAGATGTCTTTTTGGTCAATATTGCTCACTCCAGCACTGAATCTCCCCACTCAGGTACCACCTTCCTCTACCTCCTCTCCATCTCAAGGCTATTTTCAACACTCGCATTTTCCACCATCTAATGCCACTTTTGGCTCTCCATATCGAGGTGGAGGTGGTGGCCGTTCTGGCCGTGGTAGAGGAGGTCGTTCCGGCCCAAGACCTTACTGCCAGATCTGTCGAAGGGGAGGCCATGAAGCTCTCAATTGTTGGTACCGTTTTGGTCAGTCCTATGATGGTGGTGGCCGTGGGCAAGGCTATGACTACTCTTCTCAAGACCAATCTTATAACAACCGATACCAACATCAAGGATATGGCACTAATCAGCAGAGCTATGGTCAGGGTTGTGCTCCTCAGCAGCAAGCTTCTGGTCCTTCTCCTCACGGTTATGGCAATCAAACTCAGCACCAGACTTATGGCTATCCTCCTCCTAGCCAGCATTTTCGTCCCACTCTTCCTATCACTCAATCTGGACCATCTGGTACTCCTCCTCTTGCTCCTCTTCCTGCTCCAGCTCCTCCTCTTCTTCCACTGCCATGGCACTCTCAGAACTCTGCTCCATCCAGCTCTCTGTCATCATCAGGTCCTATGGCTATGGTTGCATCGAATTCTGGAACTGACAAAGGCAGTGTTTGGTACCCTGATAGTGGTGCCACTCATCATGTGACATCCAACTTGGCCAATCTTACTCTGCACTTAGATTACACTGGTCCTGATAACATCTTTATGGGTAATGGACTTGGCCTTTCTATTGATACTATTGGTTCTTCTTGTGTTAATAGTCCTTTTAACCAAAATATTACATTCAAACTACAACACCTATTATATGTTCCAGCCATCACAAAAAATCTTATTAGTGTTAGTAGGTTCTCTAGGGATAATAATGTCTACTTTGAATTTCTACTTCATGGTTTCTTTGTTAAATCTCAGGTTGATAAAAAGGTCGTGTTAGAAGGCACTGTCAATCCTGATGGCTTATATGTCTTCCACAATTTCTTTGTGTCTCCAAGTCCATCTACTCCAGCCAAAGCATCTACTCCTAGTTGTCTTAGTGTTACAAGCACATCTACTTGCAACCATAGTTCTGTTTCTATTAATTCTAGTCCTAGGGATACTAGTGCAGCTGATCATTGTAACAAAGTGCCTTACTCTTATCACATTTGGCACAGTAGGTTAGGACATGCCAATGAGTCTGCTGTAAAACATATTCTCAATCAATGTAATGTTCCAAAAATTACAAAGAATATAATGGATTTTTGTGTTGCATGTTGTCTTGGCAAATCTCATAGACTTCCTTCTCATCTTTCCACTACAACCTATTTTAGACCTTTTGAGTTGTTATTCATGGATCTTTGGGGTCCTGCTCCTATTGCATCAACTGCGGGACATTCTTACTACTTGTCCATTGTTGATGCATGCTCCAAATATACATGGATTTTCATGCTCAAACAAAAATCTGAAACTCTCAATCTCTTTAAACAGTTCAGGGAACATGTCAAAGTTCAATTTCAAACTGATATTAAAGCTGTTCAAACTGATTGGGGGGGGGGGATTTAGACCCTTTTCTAAATTTCTTTCAGAACTTGGTGTTCTTCATCGTGTCATTTGTCCTCACACTCATCACCAAAATGGGAGTGTGGAGAGAAAACATAGACACATAGTGGACACAGGTCTTTCTTTACTTGCTCAAGCCTCCCTACCGATGCAATATTGGGAATATGCCTTTAACACAGCTGTGTACCTTATCAACAGACTTCCTACCCCTATTCTACAAAATAAATCACCCTATTTTATCCTTTACAAAACTGAACTAGACTATACTTCCCTTAGGGTCATTGGGTGTGCTTGCTATCCTTGCCTTAGACCCTACACCAAACACAAACTTGAACTAAGGTCAAGTGAATGCACTTTCCTTGGCTATTCCTCATCCCACAAAGGATACTTGTGCCTTTCCAAAGAAGGAAGAATGTACATCTCTAAGGATGTACAATTTGATGAAAACAAATTCCCTTTTGCCAAACAACTTTCTGTAAAACAAAACTCCAGTCCTCAACAGCAACTCTTTGTCAATCCTATTCCTCTCTCTATTGTTACACCATCAGCTGCACCTGTTCCTCCTCCCTCTCATGACACTTCCTCTCCTAATAGTGTCCATAATCTCAGTCACACTCAGTCACCTATACTCTATCCCACCCACTCTCCCTCTACTTCACACACTCCTAACTCTAATTCTCTATCCGAGTCTCCACTCTTTCCTTCTCTCCATTCTGGCCTCACAACTCAATATTCTCCTTCAGTGTCCCCCACTGATTCTGTTCCTAGCTCTTCTAGTCAATCTCTTAATCCTGTCACCAGTCCCTCTAGTCAGCCCACTGACACTGTTTTCCAGCCCACAAATGTCCACCCTATGACTACCCGATCTAAGTCTAGAACTAATCCTGCTATACTATTAACACTGGCAGAACCTTCTTCACCAAAACAGGCCCTGGCTAGCCCTCATTGGCAACAGGCCATGCAATCTAAGTACAATGCTCTTGTTGCTAATGGAACTTGGACTCTTGTTGATCATCCTCCCACTAGGCAAGCTATTGGTTGTAAGTGGGTGTTCAGAATTAAAGAAAATGTTGATGGGACTGTAAATAAGTACAAGGCAAGGTTGGTTGCTAAGGGCTTTCACCAACAACTTGGCCGAGACTACACTGAAACATTCTCTCCTATGGTTAAACCTGTAACTATTAGGCTTATTCTCACCTTGGCAATCACCAATAATTAGCCAATTCAGCAACTTGATGTCAACAATGCATTCCTCAATGGAGTGCTTGAGGAAGAGGTATACATGGACCAACCTGTTGGTTTTATCAGTGGGATCCAACCCAGGTCTGCAGACTCAACAAGGCCATCTATGGCCTCAAACAGGCACCTAGAGCCTGGTTTGAGAGGCTAACCAGGACTCTAATTCAGTTTGGATTTCACTCTAGCAAATGTGACCCCTCTCTCTTTATTCACACAAAAGTTGGACACTCAACTTATGTCCTAATTTATGTTGATGACATAATTGTCACAGGATCTTGAACTAAGAGGATTCATGATCTAATTTCTAAACTAAATTCTGAGTTTTCTCTCAAACAATTAGGAGAGCTTGATTACTTTCTTGGAGTTGAGGTAAAGAAGTTGCCTAATGGTGCCTTACTGCTTTCCCAAACCAAATATATAAAAGATCTTCCTTGCAAAGCCAATATGACTGATGCAAAAGGCTTGCCTACACCCATGATAAGCAATTGTAAACTGACCAAGTATGGAGGAAACTACATGGCTGATCCCTCTCTCTACAGATCCATTGTTGGAGCCTTGCAATATGCAACCATCACAAGACCAGAAATATGCTACAGTGTCAGTAAAGTGTGTCAGTTTTTGGCTCAGCCCTTGGAAGAACACTGGAAAGCAGTCAAAAGGATACTGAGATATCTCCAAGGTTCTGCATCTCATGGTTTACTACTGAAACCTGCTCCAAAAGGTCTGCCCTTCACTCTGCAGGCCTTTAGTAATGCAGATTGGGCTGCTGACCTTGATGACAGAAGGTCAACCTCTGGCTCGTGTGTATTTTGGTCCAAATTTAATCTCATGGTGGTCTAGAAAACAGGCCCTAGTTGCAAGATCTACCACAGAGGCAGAATATAGAAGCTTGGCAGCAACTACATCTGAGGTTATGTGGGTCCAATCTTTGCTCAAAGAGTTGCAAGTAGATATCAGGCAACCTGTCATTTATTGTGACAATCTTAGCACTGTATCTCTCTCACATAATCTACACTCAAGAACCAAACACATGGAACTTGATCTCTTCTTTGTAAGGGAAAAAGTTATCAACAAAACTCTTTCTATCATTCATATCCCTGGCACTGATCAAGTTGCTGATTTGCTGACCAAGCCTCTCACACAGTCCAGATTTGAAGAACTTAGAAGCCAATCTTGGAGTTGTTGATAAGTACTCTACACACCTGCCCTCCACTTATAAGGGGGTGTATTAGAGTAATATTGTATTGGGCCTTTTCTTATTTCAGCCCTTATTCTAGAATGCTGACATATCATTTGTTTGTTAGAGGAATTCTTCTCGAAAGATTCCTATCAGCCTCACACCTCTATATATGTCCATTATGTATGCTCACTATTAAGTAATCATTGTAACAGAATTACATTTAGCACTCTCTCTCTCCCTCTCCCTCTCCCTCTCTCTCTCTCTCTCTCTCTCCCCCTCTCCCTCTCCCTCTCTCTCTCTCTCTCTCTCTCCCCCTTCCTTATCCTCAATTTCTATTACACCTTCACTAGGGTGACCTAATCGACAATGCCACAATGAATATGAAGTTGTTACAGAATTTGCAGAATTTACATGACAGGAAGTAGACTGTTCAGCCACATTTACAGAAACTGAAAAATGAGAGTTACATTTGAGTTAAAGCTGAGAATACAAGCATTATTTGACAACCTAGAACTAATAACCTAGATGGTACATATGTATGGTTACAGACACCTATATTTACAAAAGGAGAGTAAACAGGAGATACAGAAGCGGCAGAAGGACTGCACAGGTGCAGAATGTGGAAGGCAGAGCCCATCAGGTCCAATGGAGCCTTCCAACAGAACAGAATGGTCAACCTGAGATTTGACAAAACAAGAAGTGTGAAACTCAATATAAACACAATTATCCTTAGTAAATTGACTAACACTGATTAGATTCTTGGTAATTGAAGGAACAGGCAGTAAATTATTAAGAGTAAAGGTGAAATTGGAATTAAAAGGAGACTGAAAGCAAGATAAACCAAGAGCCATACAGATTTGGTCTGTACCACAGAGATCAGACCGCTGCTGCAACAGGTTACGATCAGCTGTGACATGATGTGTGGCCCCAGAATCTGGGTACCACAGCTGAGAGTTGTAGCCTTGGGAACCAGCCATCATCATAGCCATAGGTGCTGATTGATTATTTTGAGGAGTGAAATTGGGATTCTGGGAGGGAGGCTGTGTGGTGGGGGTGCAAGTAGAGCCAAGAGAGATGGTTGAGAGGACAGGGCAGAGGGTGGTCTAGCGGTGTACTGTTGCTGCCACTGTTGATTGTGTTGGGGAGTGTAGGCAGGGCCAGACTGAGGTGGAGGGTAATGAGATGGATTCCCATAGCCATACTGAGCATGAGACTGCCGAGGAACATGTGCACTGCCGAGGAACATGTGCACTGTATTGCTGCTGCTGTGATGGCAAGTCTGAACTTCGTGGTACAGTCTGAGAACCTTGTCCATAGGAAGGATCAAATCTGTGATAGCAAGTCTGAACTTGGTGACCATGCTTACCAGAGTTGACATTGCAAGTGGCTTCTAGAGCCATATCTTCCACCTCTACCATGTCCTCTGCCAAACCGTCCACCTCTGCCACGAGATCCAAAACTTGAATCATAGCCTTGATTAGAGGTCTGTGCAGGAGAAGAATCGGTTGACAGAGGCAAGGAACTCGCAACTGAGGACTGAGTACCTTGCTGTTGCTGTGATTGTTGCTGTGAAGGAGCTTGAGCCACATTAATGGAGAAGGTATCAGAGGACACAGGTGGATGAAGCCACTCCAAATACGCCTCGTGTAACAGAAGGAATGACTCAATTTCAGTCACAGAGCATGGTTCAGACCGATTATTGATGGAAGTTACAAAGGATTCATATTCAGAGGGTAGACCTTTAAGAATCACGTTGATCTGCCGGTGACAGGAGATCAGACCAAAGAATTGACAATTGTCTTAACGCGCATGAGATATTCAGAAATAGATCGTGTACCTTTCATCGTGTTATGCAGTCTGGTTTGGAGATAAACACTATGAGCTTTGGTTTGCAAATGGAAGTTGCGAAGCTCATCCCAGATCTGAAAGATGTGACCTGAAAGGCGTGATGACAATCGACCACATGAGGATGCATGGACTCGGTGAGTGAAAGAAGAAGCCATGAGAACAAGTGTTGATCCTGTTGTTCCCAGCCTAGATATGCCGGATTCACCCGATCTTCAACCCGATCATCCTCCGAGAGATATCACGTCGGAATCTGCGGACTCACAATGAATCGTTCGAGCCGATGTGCTTTGATGACAGCCTCAACGTGCTGTTTCCAGATCAAGAAGTTTTTTCTCAGTCAACTTCGTCAAGATCACCAAAAGGTCACCGGAGCAGGAGTCACAGACGGTGAAGCTTCAAACAGATTTACAAGCAGATAAGCCATGGACGCAGATCGGAGAGCTCTTGATACCATATTAGGAACCGACATATGAGAAAGAAGAGAAAGAAGAGAGAGAGAGAATCTGAAAGTGTATTCTGAAATGTTAATTCTGAAAATACAACAGAAATCTATTTGTACTTTGCTATCCTACTGTGAAGTGGAACCGTAGGGTACTGTACACTAACAGTACTAACAATATGGTAACAAACTAGTAACTGAACTGTAACAGAATATTACCAACAGAGTATAAACTACTCTAACAGTATATGAATAAAGAAACATTTATAATAACTTGGGTGACCTTCTCCCCATGAGCTAGCTTTTGGGTCGAATTAGGCTCAATTATTCATTTATTCTAACAATCCTATAATCTTATTGCTCCCAGAAAGAGAAAAGGGAAGAAAGTGCACCTAGCCAACATGGGAATAAATGCAGATCAAAAGAAGAACAAGAGAGCATACCTTAGCCCTAAGGTGGCCAACATGACTGCTGAACTCGGGAAAGACATGCTGCACTAACATACGCTCAAGTTCAGATTTGTACGGCTCAGTCTGCTTCAATTTGTCACAAAGTGCCCCAATAGCAAGAAGAGCACCATCTTTCTGTCTATAAGGCTTGTGTTCCAAAGAGGCTTCATCATACCTAGCACAGCAAAAACGTAAACATTGCACCCAATTATAAATCATTCATTCTAACAATAAGCAAGATATTTACCTTCTGAAAATTTCAACTATGAATTGAATAAACTTCTGAAGATTTTCTTTCCCGCGTTTTCGAACCAGCTCACTCACAAAATCCATGGCAGCAGTCCTAGGACTATACAAATCTTCAATAATGTCTGTAACAAAGAAATGACAAGCCATAAGCAATTCCAATGCAATTCGTTTAAATATTTTTTTCCATGTTTACACAACAGTAAGACTTACCATAGCCTTTCCTTACATATTCATGTGGATCTTCATCCCAAAGCTTTTGATCATTATCATTAAAGCACATAAGGGGGAAAACTATTTCAAAAAGAAGGACATCAAGCCGAGGTTGCAGCAGAGCGTACATGCTATTCCTTGAAATACTGCATAGGTCAGAGAGAAAGAACCAATTCCAGAATTAATGTGGCAACACAGCAGTAGCAAATAAAAAAGCATTCAAAATAAAGACTCAGTTCTCGATTGAAATATGCCCCAACTCCCCATACAACAGAAACTTGTTCTAGGGTCTGATTGGAAATTTAAAAATGAGATAATTACAACTATGATAAATTGATAACATCAATAGCAGAAATGTACTAACATCAAGCATGAGGTTTTCTTTTTTCCAGTATCAGTGATAGCCATGGTTGTTAGGCATGCGTGCTAACTCGTGAAATCGTACGCTCCTACAATATTTCTAGGCTTCAGCGAGGCAGATTGTGGTAGAAACACGGCCGGCGGCCAGCACGGCGGGAGCAACAGGGAAACTCGGAAATGCGATCAGAGCAGCGATCTGTGGCCGAGTTCCTCCTCGGACCCGTTTTTGTGTTTCAACCCGGTTGTGTGGACGACCCGCTTTCACGCAATAATTCGTTTTCGGCCCAACTATTTCTCAGCCCATTCACTTGGTTGTGGACTCCTTTTCCTTTATTCATCAAATTATTTCACTCACCGACCAAGCCAGGCAGCCAATTAGTCACTATAACAGTAATTGTTGTAACTTGTAACTTTAATGGCTTTGAAGTCTTTTTTTTTTTTTGTACTTGTCACAATATAAAGATGTTAACGTTCAGAATAATCTTTCCCAAGATATTAGCAATTAGCATTTAGCACTGAGAATAATCTTTCCCAAGATATTAGCAATTAGCATTTAGCACAATTTAAGGTTATCTTTTTATTTATGTTATTTTATATGCATAAATAAATAATTAAATATAAATTTATATAAACTTATCATTTTGGTGGAATCTTACAATTCGTGTTACGATCCCACGTGTTACGATCTTTTTTCCCCTAGCGATTGACAACCTTGGTGATAGCTGCATAGAATCTAGACCACATGACCATAAATGCTCAAGCACCATCTCAAGCAGCTACTCCACCATTAGCTGCTAATAGGAACCTAACAAAGCTTATACTCCCCTCCCCCAAAACCCATCCACCCTTCCCCAGTTATTCCTTTGTTAGAGAATAACTACATTGGATATTGTGTGTTATTGGGCTGAACCTATTTTGCTTGTACTGACTAATCTCTATTTCTCGGGTATATATATAGATATGGAGACTAACAAATTAAGTTATTGATTCCCATTTCCAAATTCCTCTAACATTAAGAGCCAAGTTAAAGAAATCCTAAAATACAAACCAGATTTTGTTAAAAAACGCCTAGTCTTCCCTACTCAGAATCAGCCACTGACCCTTTCCAAGGGTCCGGAAAAAATTTTGCATTGCTTAGCACAGTAGTCAATCCCAACCAGTGGCGCGGAGCGGCTGGCCCCAAAAGTGATATAGCGGTACAGCGGATAGTGGGATGGCTAGCTACCGAAGATAGCAGATATAGTGAACTTATTTTTTCATTCACATAATAATCTTTAATACACAATTTATCAATTACAGACACAATTACCATTAAAGTGAAGCATAACTAATAATAAAACCCATAACAGTACAGTGGTGGGTTTGGCCACAGAAGGCTGAAATAGAGCAAGAAGCTGCATGAAACAAAGTGTGGGATGTTGGGAACTTGCCAAAACAGAATGCAGAGAGTATAGCATGCTAGGAACATGTTGAAATGGGGGTGGGCGCTGCTGGAATACAACCGAAGGAGGAAGAAGGTGAGTCTTTGTGCTATGCGTTAGTGCGAGGAAGAAGGTGGGTCTCTGGCTCTCTGCAATTGCTTGTGTGAGGAAGGTCTCAGTCGGTTGAAGAGCCAATCTAGGTAAGGATAAAACTAAGATCTACTGAGTTTAAGTGAGGGTAAAAAAGACATTTGGTAAGATAAAGAGGGCAAAATAGAGATTCATTGAGTTAAAAAGGGAAAAATAGAACTTTGATTACTTAAAGGGTTAAATATGTTTTTGGTCCCCGTAAAATGAGCGAAATTTGGTTTTGGTCTCTGTAAAAAAAATTCTTTGGTTTTTGTCCCTCTAAAATCTAAAATCATTATTTTTGGTCTCTATTATCATGTGACATCCATTAACTACCGATGTCTCTAACAGAAGGTCATATGATCATCCCAAGTGACACCCAATGGCTTCTGTGGTGTCATGTTAGCATATGATTCCCCTAAAATTTTCCTTGAACTCTAAAATGAATTATATTTATCTATCCTAAAATGAATGTTAGGGACTAAGAACAGTGATATTAAATTTTAGAAATATGAAAACCAAAGAAAAACAATTTACAAGGATCAAAACCAAAATTTGCTCAATTTATAGGGACCATAACTAGTAATTTCATATTTTAGAGGGATGAAAACCGAAGAAAAAAAATTTATAGGGACCAAAACCAAAATCAGTTTTACCCTTACTTAAAGTAAGGGTAAAATTGTATAAAAAAATGAGGGAAACAGAAATATTGGAAAGAAACTTAATTCTAGCAACCGCACGAAGGTGGCGGCTGTGACGGCCCCGATTGGCCACGACTGAAAACCACTCCGCACACCGGCACCGCTATAGCTCGCTATTGACTAATTACTACAGAGCTGCTTAGCATGATTTTATTAGTTTGTTGGTGATTTGGGCATGACTTTTCATGGTAGATGAACTAAGCCACGGCTGAGGGGCGCCGGGCTAGAGCTGGTGTTTCCGATGACCACGGGTGTCAACACTGGCCAGAGAAGTGGAGGCAGGTTCGTCGCTTCTTTGGGAACAACAGTTAGTCCTAGATTAATGTGTTTTTGGCCAGTTTAGTGCTTTGGTTTGTTTTTTGTGCTGTCTGGTGTTTTGTTAAAAGTCCAGATGCTGGACGGTGTAATTTTGGTGCAACTTTGATGTTTTCTTTGAAGCCCAGTCAATGTATTTAGTTTTCTGAGCTGGATTGAAGCTAGAGAGGTGATATTTGGTACTTTGCAGCATCTTTTATTGTCGTTTGTTATCTTTGGTGAGTTTAGGTTGCTGTTTTTAGAGCTCTGAACGTGAAGGTAGGGATTTGCTTGAGATGGCAGAAGGTCATTCCAATTCGGGCTCGAGTAGTTCTATTGAGTTTGAGACATATGCTTGAAGTGATTTCAGCTTCGATTCATGGCAAATGTTAAGCTCGTCTAATCACTCAAGAGGGTGTTTTACCCACACCCCTATCAACTCATCTGGCGGAAGACTTCAAAACAATCACCATGTCTGATGTTGAATTTGATGCCTATACAAGAATCAGAGCTTCTAAGGCCACTTCATCTACTACTATTGTTCAATCAGGTAATCCCGTTACTTGTCTTCTTCCTCCCACAACCAGGTCATTTATTCAGGTTCAACAGACCACATGACTGGTAACAAAGGATTTCATTCTTCAGTTCAGTCCTCGAACAACTCTCAAGACTGAAGGGTTTCATCACTTTCTTGGAGAAGAATCAGCTTAAAGATCAAAACAATTAAGCACTTCAGTTTAGTTTTGACTATGGGATTGATTGTATTATTCCATAACCTTTCTAGGTCTTATTATTTAGGTTTGCAACCTTTAACAAGCTATTATGCAGTCAATCCCGGAAAGCAGCGTGAAGCGGCCGACCCCAAAACCGCTAAAGCAAGATAGCGGATAGCGGATAGCGGGATGGCTGCTATAGCGAAGATTAGAGAACAATATAAATAATTTATAATTTATAATTTATATTATACACATATAAATACTCAAAAATAGAAAAATACACAAAATTAAAGACATATTCATAATTAATAATCAAAATGCATTGTCTTTGTCACTAAGATTCAAATCCAATATAGCTTAAATACTAATCTAAGTTCTAAGCATTCAAAATAATGACAAGTATTAGAGTACCAACCATAACTCAATTATTGTGTTACTGTGATAGTCAAGTTTTTAGCAAGTTGTTAGCTTGACACCTGTACCTAGCTTGACACCTGTTCACACAGCTCTCACTCAAATGTATTGATAGCTTAGATCTTATGATCTCATGCAAGAATTGGAAATACACTTCAGTATTACAGAAAATCATCTCTCTCTCATTGTAATAACAGGGTGTTCGCAAAAGGTGTGCAGAACTGATGCAGAGGGTCTTCGCAAAAGGTGAGCAGAGGGTAGGGGAGCAGAGAATGGGTCTTTGCAAAACGCAGAGGAAAGGATGGTTTGTCTTTGAAAACGTAATGGGTCTTCGAATAAGAGAAGCTGCAGACCAAAAACTAAAAAAGGTAGGAGGAATTACCCAAAAACTGAAAATAAAGAGGGTACAGATATAAAAAAGGGGTAAAATAGGGCTTTCACGCCGTCATCCTGTAGTGGCCTCTACAGGCCGCAATCGGCAAGATTCTAGCACAATTTTGCGACCGCTAACACCTCATCTGAGTTACGCGTAAAGGCTACCCGCTATCCTGCTCCGCTAAACCGTTAATCGCATGTGGTTATAACTGTACTTGGTTTTATTTTCGGTATGTGGTTATTTTTTAATAAATTTCACAATTTGTAGTTTTACAGGAAAACTGCAGACCTTGGCAGTTATTGCGCTTATGATTTTAAGTGTTTTTTGAAAAAGTCCAAATTCTTAACGGATGAGGAATTGTGCTTGTGGGATAAGTCATGTGAGGTCTAGTTAAACACCTCTAATGCTCAACCTTGCTACACCACAAGCTTTTATTGCCCAGATCCCCATTGTACTGAGCAACGCACTTTTGCTATATACTTGGCTGCATGACACAATCAAAGACAATGGGTGACGCCTCCGTAATCCTAGGTGTGAGCATTCTTCTTCTCAGTCTTCTTTTCTATTTACTTGATCATCTAAGCCTAGTGAGATCTGAATTCCTTCAGAGATCACCATTAAATATCCATGAAATCAAAAGTCCACTTGATTCTTCCTTCAATCTACCCAAGAACCCTAAGATTATATTTATATCATATATCAAATTCAAAGTATCTAAAACTTCATATGATTATTCCAGGTGCTAAATTGGTTGAAACTGCAAACTTAAAAAATTCAAGGATTATGCAGACATGTAACTATCACTCATTATTCTTTCTGATTTTGCAAGTTGCAAACTCAGGTTTTTATAATTAGTTAAAAAAATTGATAGAAACCTGAAGATGTTTCAGGTCGCTTCAGGCATATAAAAGTTATATCATATTCAAAACATCCAATAAATTTATGAAACATTCAAAACAATATGATTTGATCCAATGACAAAGCAATTTAATCAGTGCAAAATCATAGAAAACCACCTGTTGCTTAAATATTGAAGAATCAGGTTGATAACTCTGTCAGGTAAATAGCCACCAACGCGAATGACATTTAACAGATTTAAGTGGCACTCCAAAATCTTCCCAGCGTAATGCTTCTGAAACATTTGAGCAAAGGCTCTGTTTTCAGGGTTTTGCAGCTTCAAGTCTCCAAAACTGTAACAAGATAATTTACATGCCCATAGAAATTCAGAATCAATCAGTCATTAGGCATCAATGCTCACATTTTTTAACTAAATTAATCCACACGTGAAACGTACCGAGTGTAGAGCCGATTTAGAATGTGAACTGTCCATTTCTTGACCTTCCACCAACCCCATGATTTTCTAAGCTCAGGATCAACAGGCTGGCCTTCCAAGGGGACAGGCCTTTCCAATACATTCAAAAATAGCATCATCCAAGCATTGAAGATATTTTGATCTAACAACAGCTTTGGAATCTCCAACTGAACAAATTCAACAAAAAACCCAGAATTGCACATGTCAATTGTGTGAACTTGAGTGGAGAAAAGCGTCAAAAAAGTGAGGCAACTGATATTGCTTCTCAATTGAAAAAGAGTTTCACTCTTCTTCTTTTCATTTTTCGCGGTAATAGCAAGATTCAACCAAAAGCAAAAGAAACTAAAATTATGGCAAAGATTATTGAAATACACAACACATTAATCATGTTAGAGTAAGTGTTTAGCTTAAGTGAGTGTAAACCTCACTCGAATAGGATTGTCTCAGCTGATCCTAGCTCCTAGAGTAAGCTTGTCATGTAAGCTGCTCTGCTATTATAAATAGCCTCTCTGTAACCGCTTCTGATTAAGAAATAACAGAATCAGTTTTTCCTTTCTCTCATTCTATCTCTCTCATTCCCTTTCTCTCTCATCTCACAACTGTAATATGGTATACAGAGCTTAAGTCCTCGAAACCATGCCTTCCGCATCGCCTACCGGTGAATCACCGCCTCCTCCGCCACCGCTAACGGTGGTGCCAGTTCCCGACCTCAGCTCTGTGATCACTACAAAGCTCACCGAACCCAATTTTCTTCACTGGAAGCAGATAGTCGAAGCTATTCTTCATGCGAATCGCCTTGAAAATTTTGTAGTGTGTCCACGAATTCCTCCAAGATTCTTGACCGATGCAGATCGTGTTGCTGACAAGCTCAATCCTGAGTTTCTAGCATGGGAGGCGCAAGATCAACATCTCTTCATTTGGATGTTAAACTCCATTTCCGATACGATTCATGGCAGAGTTGTAGGATGCTCTCATGCGTGGCAAGTCTGGGATGAGTTGCACAATTACTTCAACTCTCAGCATCAGCATCAACATTACCCTCAGTTTCAGCAGCCTCCTCAGTCATCCAACTACTCCCACACTCAACGAAAGTCTGCTCCTCTTCCTGCGCCAACACCTATTCTTCAGTTGCCTTGGCACTCACACAACAATGAGGCCCACCCTCCACCTACAGCTCAGCCCATGGCCATGGTAGCCTCCAACTCGGGAACTGATTCTAACAACCTTTGGTACCCTGACAGTGGTGCTACTCACCATGTCACTTCTCATCCGGCCAAAATCACTCACCCGGCGAAAAACTCTGGTCCAGAGCAAATATTCATGGGTAATGGTCTTGGCTTATCTATCATTTCTACTGGCTTAGCTTATTTTAATTCACCATTGGATAGCAGTGTTACTACTAAACTTAACCAATTACTGTATGTTCCCACCATCACGAAAAACCTAATCAGTGTCAGTAAGTTCTCCCTAGATAACAATGTCTATTTTCAGTTTTTACCTAATTGTTTCTATGTCAAATCTCAGGTTGATAATAGACTACTCTTTGAGGGCTATGTCAATTCTGCAGGCTTATATGTCTTCTCCAACTTGTCTCTTAACTCAAGTTGTGCCTCTCCACAACAGTCTCCTATGTGTCTCAGTCTCTCCAGTTGTAACACTATTTCTAGTAGTATTCCTTTATCTGTATCTACTGCTTCTTTTGTACCTAAGTCAACTAAATATAATAAAGTGCCTCACCAGTATTATACTTGGCACTGTAGGTTAGGTCATGCAAATGAGTTTGCTGTAAGACAGGTCCTAAATCAATGTAATCTTGCAGGAATTAATAAAAATAGCTTGGAATTTTGTGTACCATGTTGTCTTGGCAAATCTCACAAATTAACATCTCACCTTTCCACCACAGTGTACACCAAGCCCTTTGAATTGCTTTTCCTTGACCTATAGGGTCCTGCCCCTATTCCATCCAAAGATGGGCATCTTTACTACTTCTCTATGGTTGAAGCAAGGTCAAAATACACTTGGATATATCTTCTCAAACAAAAGTAGGAAACTCTCACTATTTTCAAATAGTTTAGAGAACTCATTAAGGTCCAATTTCAAACTGAAATCCAAGCTGTTCAAACTGATTGGGGTGGTGAATTTAGGCCTTTCACCAAGTTCTTATCAGATTTGGGAATCATTCACCGGGTTATATGCCCTCACACCCATCACCAAAATGGGAGTGTGGAGAGGAAGCATGGGCACATTGTTGAAACTGGCCTCAGTCTCCTTGCACTAGCCTTTTTACCCATGCACTTCTGGGCCGATGCCTTTAGCACTGCAGTCTTCCTTATTAACAAGCTACCCTCCCCTGTTATTCAGAATTCCACTCCTTACTCTCTCCTGTATAAAACCAATCCTGATTACACCTTCCTCAGAATCTTTGGGTGCGCATTTTATCCATGCCTTAGACCCTATAACAAAAATTAACTTTAGTTTAGGTCCACTGAATGCACCTTCCTTGGGTACTCTTCCTCTCATAAAGGATACAAATGCCTTTCCCAAGAAGGGAGGGAGACTGTTCATCCGCAAGGATGTTCAGTTTGATGAAAATAAGTTCCCTTTTGCCAAGCATAAAAAACTTAAAGATTCATCTGAATCACACAAGTCATCATCCCCTGCCTTACAGCAAATTCACAGCAAGACCACCTATCCAGTGCCTCTTCATGTTCTTCCACAGTCCAACTCACCAAATGTCCCACAGTGTACACCAAGTCCTCCTTCTCCTTCTCCTTCTCCCACTACACCTGTCCATCAGGCTTTCCAGCCAACCTTTCCTAATCTTGTCAGCCCTCTCACTGTTATTCCCCCCATCTCTGATTCTAGTTCCAGTCCCCACTCCTCCAAATCTGAGTCATCCACCTTACCTTCCTTACATTCTGGCCTTACCCAACTGTACTCTTCTCCAGTGTCTCAGTCCCTTGTCTCTACTGCCTCCCCTAGCCCTTCACCTTCTTCTCTCCAACATCAAAATCATCATCCTATGCAAACACGGTTAAAATCTAAGCTAGTAACTACAGCTACTCCACATGCTTTGTTGACACAAGATGAGCCTCCTTCCCTTAGAAAAGCCATAGCTATTCCCCAATGGAAATAGGCTATGCAATCAGAGTTTGATGCCTTGATCAGCAATGGCACCTGGACACTGGTGGATTTGCCCTCTAACAGGCAAGCTATAGGCTGCAAGTGGGTTTTCCGAATCAAGGAAAATCTTGATGGCACAGTGAACAAGTACAAAGCCAGGCTTATTGCCAAAGGCTTTCACCAAAAATGGGGACAAGATTACACTGAAACCTTTTCACCCGTGGTAAAAGTTGTTACCATAAGAATTATTCTCACATTAGCTGTCACTAACAACTGGTCCATTCAACAGTTGGATGTAAACAATGCCTTCCTACATGGGCATCTTAAGGAGGTGGTTTATATGGAGCAGCCATTTGGCTTTGAAAGCTCTAATCCCAGTCAAGTCTGCAGGCTAAATAAAGCCATTTATGGCCTGAAACAGGCCCCTAGAGCCTGGTTTGACAGACTCACTAAAGCCCTAGTACAATTTGGTTTCAAAACAAGCAGGTGTTATCCCTTTCTCTTCATTCACACTAAGTCTAGGATCAGCACCTATGTGCTTGTCTATGTATATGATATCATTGTCACAAGTTCCTCGACTCAAAGAATTACTGACCTCATCACAAAACTGGACACTGAATTTGCTCTCAAACGACTAGGAGAGCTTGATTACTTTCTTGGAATAGAGATCAAGCATCTCAGTAATGGGGGCCTGGCTCTATCTCAATCAAAATACATCAATGATCTTCTGTCCAAGGTCAATATGGCTGATGCTAAAGGACTGCCAACACCTATGGTAAGTAACAACAAACTTACCAAATATGGAGCAAACTACTTGGAGGATCCTACACTCCATAGATCGATTGTTGGGGCATTACAGCATGCCACTGTTACCAGGCCTGAAATCAGCTTCAGTGTCAGTAAAGTCTGTCAATTTCTGAGCCAACCTCTTGAGGAACATTGGAAAGCAGTAAAGAGAATACTGCGGTATATTAAGGGCACTGTTTCATATGGTCTTATGCTGAGACCAGCTAGACCAGGGCAGCCCTACACCCTACAAGGATTCTGTGATGCTGAATGGGGTGCAGACCTTGATGATAGGAGATCCACCTTGGGTTCCTGTGTGTATCTTGGGCCTACTTTGGTGAGTTGGTGGTCCAGAAAACAATCTCTTGTGGCCATGTCTAGTACCGAGGCTGAATATAGAAGTCTTGCAGCTACAACCTCAGAAGTTATGTGGGTTCAGTCATTGCTCCAGGAACTCCAGATAAATACTGCACATCCTGTTATTTACTGTGACAATATGTCAACAGTCTCTCTCTCTCACAATCCAGTTCTGCACTCCAGAACAAAACACATGGAGTTAGATCTATTCTTTGTAAGGGAGAAGGTCCTCAACAAGACTCTCACAGTCTGCCACATCCTTGGCCTAGATCAGGTTGCCGATCTTCTGACCAAGCCTCTCTCACAAACTCGCTTTGAAACACTCAGAAGCAATCTAGGTATTATTGACACACTGCAGTTCGTAAAACCGCCCTCAGTTTATAAGGGGGTGTGTTAGAGTGAGATAGTTAGAGTGAGCTAATTCCTGTACAACCGCCCTCAGTTTATAAGGGGGTGTGTTAGAGTAAGTGTTTAGCTTAAGTGAGTGTAAACCTCACTTGAATAGGATTGTCTCAGCTGATCCTAACTCCCAGAGTTAGCTTGTCATGTAAGCTTCTCTGCTATTATAAATAGCCTCTCTGTAACCGCTTCTGATTAAGAAATAACAGAATCAGTTTTTCCTTTCTCTCATTCTATCTCTCTCGTTCCCTTTCTCTCTCATCTCACAACTGTAATAAATCAAGACTAGGATTTACATAGACCAGAAAGTTGGCTTCTTTTTTTGGAAGGGTGGGAGGGATTCATGCCATAAACTTTGCTTTATATTTGACATGAAAGAGAATGTTCACTAATACACAAAATACACTGTGAAGGACATGTTACTGAAGATATAAACACCCCAAGATACTTTCTATTCTTCATTTATTGAGATTTAATATCGGTCCAAAAAGAGCCATCAACCCAATACAGGGGCAGATAAAGCATTATATACACCGGTGGATAAAAATGACATATATGCTGAGTAAAAAAACAAATCACAGGTTTTGCAGAATGACTGTCAATAAATGCAACATACATCTCGACCAAAAATTGACCTTACAGCATAATGCATACAACAAACCTGCACGTAAGAAATACACATGAAGAGGAGAGAAAGCGTACATATACAGAGGACCAGAATATTTTACAGATAAGCTTGATTAAATCTGCTACTTCAAGTGATGGATTAACAATCTGGACAAGCCTGTTAAATATATTGAGAAGGTGAGGAAATGTTTCCTCAACAATGCGATACAGCGGTGTCCTCTCCTCATCTGACTTGAACCTGAGAAGACCAAATGAGATAGTTTATGGAATTCACATAAATGAGAAGAATCAATTAGGACCACTACTGAACCTTCACAGGATACTTCAACAATCAAAAGGATTTTGTCAAACAAGACATCAAAATATAAGGAAATATAAACCTTTCACCATTTTGAATCATATTGATGAAGATAACAAAATAATAATACTGTCTATAACATATGGAATGGGATTTGGACCTTCCTACTGAAACAATGTCCCTGACTTATTTTATTTTCTCTATCCATACTTTTGGAAAAATCTTTCATTCATCTTCTTCAACAGATCAAGAGACACTTGAAATTATCATTCAATATATATTTTCTGCAAATTATCTGTCCAATCAAGAGGAGCCTTGATGCAACGGTTAAGTTGTTGCCATGTGACAAGAAGGTTAAAGGCTCAAATCGTGGAATCAGCAACTTGCAAATGCATGGTACCACTGCCTACTATAGATAGACCCACATAGTGGGTTCGACCTTTCCGTGAACCCTGCGAATAGTAGGAGCTTTATAGCACCAGACGGATCCGGATTCCCTAAAGTTAAAAAAGCACGCATTCACTAAGTGTACACCGTTGGATCAATCATTGAACGTGCTTGAGAAAGTCTAAGATTGATCCAATTGTGCACACTTAGAGAATGCGTGAATGCGTGCTTTTTTTGACTTTAGGGAATCCATTTACGAGAAGAAGGAGGAGGAGGAGGAGAAGGAGAAGAAGAAGAAAGCCAACAGGGACTTCCCACTTCTGTTGTTCAGCAAGGAAAGGGCTATTCAATAACATTGGACAACATAAGCAGCTAATAAAATATCCGCAAAAGATGGAATATAAGTGATGACTATTGTGGCCCTAATTTATTTTAGAAGTAAGAGACTCAAATTAATAACTAAGTTCGAAGTACAAGGCATGAGCAAGAACAACAGCCCAAATTCTTTAAACTAAAATAAGATAAATACAAACTTACTCATATTTTCTAGAAAGAATCCGCAGCACATATAATGCACCATAGACTTGTTGATCTTGTAAGTTATGCTTCACCCAGTCAAGAAGATGAGACCACTGCTCGGGATAATCAGAATGTATAACTGTTTTCAGGCACTCACCAAGCTGTACCCTATAAACACAACACATGAGCAAGGAACACGAGTCAATACAATGAAAACAAACTAATAAATCTGCCACAAAGTTCAGATCAACATGATCTCCCACTAGGATAAAGAGAGTCATGAAGTCAACAAATCAAGATGTACCAAAATAGAAAACATGCTGTTACCAAACACCAGGCAGCCACAAGTCAACAACTTTACCTCAACAAAGGAGGAACTTGAGTTACAAACACAAGAATGTGATCCCTCACCACATCTTTATCGCTCTGCGAGATCTTCTGTTGGGCATCTATATCAACCCAGAAAGAAGAGTATGATAAGCAAACAAGGAATTTACTATCTAAATCCTATCAATGATAAAGGGCATACCAGACTCATGAGGAGACCAATTCTTTGCAATAAAGTTCTTGAAATGGATACTGGCCACTTGTCGCACACCCATGTCACAGTTGTTGTCTACAATGATTTGCAACAGCCTCACCAGATGTTGAGGTGCATACTGGAACTGTATGTATATTAAACAAAAAACACTCATATAAATTAGAAAATTCATCAAATTAAAGCACAATTACATTCAATTAGCACCCATGCACCAAAAGTTGCGATATATATATATATATATATATATATATATATATATATATATATATTGAAGGAAAATGGACACTGATACCAGCAGACAACATGATTGATACAATTTTGAAGTATCCATGCTTTATAAAAACTTTTTCAAGCACATTGTCAACACACACATAATCGAGTCAAAACAAGCAAAAACCTATCATAACTCTGATCTGTAACTGAATTTCCAGAAACTAAGAGATTCACACCTACAACTTCGGGACTAAAAAACATTAAAATAAAATCACACACACACAAGTTAGAAAATTCATCAAATTAAAGCACTGATACATTGAATTAGCACACATAAACCAGAATTAACTAGGTACACAATTAGACAAAATTGGCACCCACATTAACAGACAGCAAAAATAATATATTTTTGAAGTGTTATGTGCTTCCTAAACACTTATGCAAAAGTGATACAAGATTCAAGAAGATCATCAGCACACAAAGAATTGATTCAAAACAAGCAGAAACCCATCATAATGCTATATCAGTAACTGAATTTCCAGAAACTAAGAGACTAGAACCTACAACTTATAAGCAAAAATAAAAGATAAAATAAGCACATGCAAATTAGAAAATTCATCAAAATAAATCACCACTGCATTCACTTAGCTCCCACACACATCAAAAATTCACAAGTCTTTTTTCTGGTACAAAATCCACGCTATATCGATAGAAAATAGACACTTATGTAAACACTTATGTGGAAGTTATTCAAGATACAAGAAGATCATCAACGAACACAAAATCGAGACTTAATAACCAAAAAACTCGATCAAAATTCTGATCAGTAACTGAATTTCCAGAAACTAAGATACCTGATTCAAGCTCTGCTCAGCTGCTTTGCGTTCATCGGGATTGGGACTAAGAGCAGCTTGGAGTATAACAGCGAGACTTGGAAGATCCATAGCCCCAACTCGATCAAAGATCCCGAACAATCTCTGATCAAGGTGCAGAAACTTGAATTGCGAAATCGATGTGGAACCTAAACCCTAGACTGTACCTTCGCTAGGGTTTAGATCAGAACACGCCAGAGAGAAACAGAGAATCGAACAGAGACAGTGAGAGAGAAATGGGAGAAGAAGAAGTTGGAGGCTATTTAAATTGCTATTAGGGTTTACGGTTTCGTGTTTTAACTATCTTCTTCGTAGTTTTCATTTTCAATGCGACAAAAAACTGATAATCATTTTGTCTTAGGGATAAGTGGTAATTACGGATGTTCACCAACCGATCCAAATCAATTTAAATCATAAAAATTGAATTGAAAAATCAAAAATAGAAAAAATCGAAAACTGTAAAAACTACTTTTTTCATTAGATTGAATAGGATTTTGGATCCCCTGGTGAAAACCAATCCAATCCAAACTGATCTATTATATATATATATATATATATATATATATATATATATATATATATATATATATATATATATATATATATTATTATTTTTTAAATTATAATATTACCCATACTTAAGCATTGTTTTTCATATTTTTATAAACGAATAATCTCATTCTCTTTAATATTTTTGTTGGAATTGTCAAATACTATATGTATTAGAATTTGTATAGTTATTCATGTACCTAGGAATCAATAGTTATCCATGTACTAGAAGATTTCATGTATGTATTTAGGAACTAGAACTACATTAATTCAAATATATATAGGTTTAATATTGGTTTTCAACTTAAAATAACTCTGTAACGATATATCGGTAAAAATCGAATTATGCAATCCAATCCAAACCGCATTTGATTGGATTGGATTGGATCGGATTTTTTTAAGGAAGCAAACCAATCTAATCCAAACCGCAAGTTGTTTCCATATTTGGATCGGATGATTTTTTTTGTTCAAAATCGATCCAATCCAATTCGCGAATATCCCTATGATAACCTATAGGGTCGTTCGTTGTTTCCAATCAACTGTGGACCCGAAAATATATCGAATCAATAAAATTGGTTTGAATTTTTTTGATATGTGGATTGAATTTTCGATTAATATCCGATAGTAATTAATTTGAATCTCGGATACATGATTTTTGAAATTGAACCAATTATAATATATATATATATATATATATATATATAAGCTTATTTTATCTCAACTTGACAATCAATCATCTGCACCTCCTTCAGATGATGAACAAGCCCAACCCAATTACGATAAAAGTGTTAGTTATCATTTGGAGAATGAAGAACTTAACACTGACAAAGATCAAGAATTTTTGAATCTTATTAATCAATTAAGAATTTAAAAGTTCTATATTAAGATTAGAATTATCATCGATGATTTTATTCTTAATACTACAGCACTATTTGATACTGGTGCTGATTCCAATTGTATTTTGGAAGGATTAATTCCTACCAAATATATATATATATATATATAATATATCTACATATCGGACCATTCCTGAGATTTTGGATAATTCGTGCGAAATGAAAAATTGATAACCCTCGTAACTATTGGGGTGCCCTACACAGTCTGTGTGCATGAGACCGTTTGACAGAGAGAGACATAGAGTTAAAGAGAGAGAAAGAGGGGAAGAGAAAAGTCTAAATCTAACAAGAATTTAACTGATTCTAGAAAATATATTAATTTCAAAAATATTATAATATATACTTACCGCTATAGTTTGTGGTTAATTTTTTGGAATAGTTATTTTTTATTGTTAAAAAGTTTACTATATAAAATTTTAATTTAATATTTATTTATATTAATTAAATTTTTGCATATTATCTTATGTCCACCTCAAAATGGGCTCTTATGCAGTCATCTCTCTCAAACTTGCTCAGGGCCAATATATATAATAGTTCTTGATATTTTTATTAATCATCCTTTTCTTAAGTGAGTTGAATTGGTTTAGAACTTTAGAAAAAAAAAATGTAAATCTGAATGAATTGATTTTTATTAGTTTGGATTTTCCTTTCGTGTGAAATCGACCAAATGGGCCGTAGCGAATAACGTTAGAAGAAAAACTCTTGTTACTACGACGATTATAGCATATTTGGTGGTGGTGTTTGTTTATTTTTTTTTTTTAAGAATCACCGTAATTAAGATCTTTGGCTCTTGAGTGGCATCCAGAGTATCCCACAAACTTCGCTCATTTAGACCGGCTATAAGACTAATCCTCTATCGGTTACTTAGAGTATGGAATTAGTTCTCAGTTTTCGCAACCTCCCAACTAGAGTGTCTGCCACCAAGATTCGAACTTGTGTCATCCTTCTTATAAGGTCAATATACTTACCACCCAACCAATCAAGTGACTTTGTTTGTTTGAGAAATATTAACAACACACTCTTTAACACTTTCTTTCCAACACACTCTCTTTTATTGATTGAAATTCATGTGGATTCTATAAAATTCAAGTGGGACTTATATGAATTTGTTCCTCTATATTAATTTTAATTAATAAAAAAGTGTGTATTATAATATAGACTATTAAAGAGTGTGTTGTTAATATATTTCCCTCGGCTTTATTTGTTATTTTTTGTGGTTTGGTACGGACACTTGTTGCGGGGACGGTCTTTCACTCTTTTGGAGTCTCGCTGAGGAAGGTAGCTTTGATGGGTTGGCTGCCAACTCTCTACCTAATTCAAGAGCTGCATCTACTGCTACCATTTTTCCTGGGCTTTATTTATTCTTTGTTTGTATTCTTTCTCTTTGCTATTTTTGTCAATGTCTTTTAAAAAATAAATCCATGATTGAATCCGTAAAAAAATTAGCTGGTGCAATGGATTAGAATTTTAAAAGGTTATTTTAATATAAAAAAATCTTTTGAATTTTAAAAGATTATCTAAAAATGTAATAACTTTTAAGATTTTTTTAAGACTTTTATAATCAAGATTTTATAATTTGAATTTTAATGGATTTATATCATAAGAATTTATAAGATTTAAAAGGATTAAATGCATTTATAAGATTTGAAATAATATATGGTGGAGAATAAAATCAAAATTTATAAATCAGTTTCTATTTCTGTAAGTGGAGAATAAACACAAACTATAATTATAACATTACAGAGCAAATTCAATTTTATAGTGAGAAGACAACATATTAATAGAATTGTTTTTCACATATTATTATATTTATATATTAACTTAAAACAAAAAAATCACTTTATTTTCATATTTACACAAATACTATATTCTATATTTTTATTGTTTACTGTAATTGATATGTTTGTCATCAAGAGTATATAAATTGGGAATGAATCCTCTCAATTTGAAAAAAAACATGAGATGGTCAATTTGCATGATCCAACTATTCATTGTTTTAAACCTCGCGTTTAAAATGGAAATGTATTATATAATGAATAGTAGAATCAAGCAAATTAACTATCGAAATTAGGAAGTTTTTGAATGTCACAAGACTTTTTGTCAATTGTAAAAAAATTTGATTGAATACCACTAGATTTGGACATCCTCTTTAAAAATCCTGATACTCTTGAATGAATACCACCAAATTTATTTAAATTACTTAAAAGTCCTAATTAAATACCATAATATTTTTATATCATAAAAAACGTCTTTTAAAATATTTTAAAACTCTAATCCAATACATTCGCTAGTTTATGGTCCAAGACTTCAACCATAGTGCAACTATAGTAGTGTTATAAAATTCAGATCGGTTATCGACTTGATCAAAATAGTGGATTAATTTATCACAGGTTGAACCGGTTGACTCGATATATATTAAAAAATTCCAAAAAAGTATATGGTATAAATTAATTAATAATATTAAAACATTTATATAGATATTGGATTTTTTTGATCTACTATATTTTTTTATCTAATATACATATTTCAGTTTTTGTATGTTTATCAAGCCCAATTGTAACCCAATGTAGTAGGGCTTTACTAAGGGCACCCCCAATTTACTAAGGGCATCCCCATAAACTGTTTATTTATCAAAATACCCCCATCAAAAAGGTATTTTTTATTCTTCACTCGCAAATATGATATTTGCGAGTACTTGCTTTATTCGCAAATATCATATTTGCGAGTGAGCAATTCTCAAAAAATAACTCACTCGCAAATATAGTGAAGAAGATATTTGCAAAAATGCTATATTTATTTGCGAGATTCCAAAAAAAAATTACCCACTCGCAAATACCTTGTTTGCAAGTGAAGAAAATTTTTTCACTTTCGAGTGACGAAATTTTTTTCACACTCGCAAATATCTTATTTGCGAAATCATCCAATACTCGCAAATAAGGTATTTGCGAGTGAAGAAAATTTTTCTTCACTCGCAAATATGATATTTACGAGTGAGCAATTCTCAAAAAATAACTCACTCGCAAATATCATATTTACGAGAGTGTAAACATTTTTCCTACTCTCAAATAACATATTTACGGATGAGCCAAATGACAAAAAATATATATATTTAAGGGAATATTTTAATAAATATATTGTCCATAGGGAATGTTTCTAAAAAATTTGGGGTGCCCTTATCAAAATCCAATATAGGATCCCTTTCACTTGCATAAACCAAAAAATTGAATCTGGAAAAGACTCGCGATAAGACTTAACCCAATATATGTTATTATTATACCAAAAAACATGGACCAGTTTCACGGTTCAGATTCACTTTTTGGACCCAAAAATGGACCGTTCACTTTTTATTTGTTATTTTGTCATTGTTTAGTAACCCTAGCGCCACACCGAAAGGGGGACCGCCAGATACGAGATTGGAGAAGACAAGGCCACGCCTCCGTTGTTTGAGTTAGAGGTGTGTCATCGGGAAGGTTCTCTGTCAAACAACAATCACCATTTGTTTCTTTCCTTTTGAAGAGTTTTTCTGTTGCCTACTGAACACATTTAAGGATAGTGTACTCTTTTATAAAAATAATATAGAATGGAAGTTCAGATATTATATACAAAAGATTAATTATATAACATGCAAGTAATAAAGTAAGAGTATGTTTGAGAAAAATTAATTTTTCTCATTTCAGATGTTCTTTTGATTAAAAAGTTGTTTCATAAATAAACTATTATGTTTGACAATTAGCTTAGATTTATAAAAAAGTTTTTTTGTGCTAAAAAAAGTTGTTTTATGTCATCTAATTTGTTTTAACTTAATATTGTTGTGATTTGATTATTTTCATTCTCAAAACTCTCTTTCTTATTTACCCCTATAAAACTAACTTTCAAACAAAAAGTATTAAATTATACAAATAACTTCATATCATTTTTCGTAATTTACTATATAAAAGTGATTTTTTTCATCACCCAAATGAAATAGATTATCTTAAAATTGTTTTTTAACAAACATACCCACACAAAAACAGATTTTGATTATACTCGATTATCAGCATAATCTATTTTTTTCAGTTTTCTCAAACACACTCTAAGTACTGAAATAAAGAAATCCTTATGCTATTTAGACTAACTGAATAATAATAATAATAATAATAATAATAATAATGATATGTAAGCAATAATAAGATATGGCAAAAGAGAAATCAAGAGTAGGGATGGCAATGGGCAAGGTACTATAATACCCGTCCTCATACCCGCGTTTCAAAAAAATATCCGTACCCAGATCCGTACCCGCGTGGGTAGCAACTTAAGTATCCTTATCCGTACCCTCTGGGTGCCTAAGTACTCATTACCCGCACTTTAACTAAGAAAAAGGAAAAAAATAACACAAAGAATATCAGCGACTGCTGTTAGTGCTTATGTCAGTAGGTGATTAAGTCTGAAAGTGAAAAATTGTTAAGAAACCCTAGGTTACATTAATTTTATTTTTAAAACTTGATATACAATTAAAAATATATGTATTAATATAAATAAATAATTAATTAAATATATATAGTTATATATGCGGGTGCGGGGCGGAGTGGGTACTAGATTGCCCATACCTGCACCCATACCCTCTCTTATTTGCGGGTAATTACCCAGACCCGTGCCCGTACCCACAAAGCGGGTATTTACCCTATCCATCATGGGTATTTTTTGTAGGTACCCAACGGGTAGGGTCCAAATTGTCATCCCTAATTAAGAGTACAAGAGCCAAGAGTCGTGGTTTCACTTATACTTTCGATACCTCCCAAATTCTAGTTGTATTCAATTTCGCAGTTGCTTTTCGAATATCAATCCCTCTACTAATACTCTTTATTGTTTGTCGGGCAATCAATAATTTTTCCCCAGACGAACCCAATGTTTGTCAAGCAAAGAGTTTAAAAGATTAGAAAGGGTAAAGAGCAAAGAGGTTGAATGACTGAAATGAGTAAATCACGTTTGATCATGCTATAATTTAAACCCTGGTTATGCTATAGATCAACCAATTAATTGCAGTACGGTCGTTGGTCAACCAATTGATTAAGAGCATGCAAAGGGTGCGCAATCCTACCATGGGATGAAGAACATTAAAGTAACACTATTCAAATCGCAACTTTGAAACCAAATAGAATTCGAATTAAAACAAAGACATAGCAAAAATGGTTTCTACTAATACAAGATTAATCACAACTCTAGTAGTGAATTTAGCTACCCATAATAATAGTTAAAACCAAAGTCAACAAAGGGAAACACATCTTGAAGAATTAAGAGAAGAAGTGTCTCCAACTTAACCTCTAGATGCAAATCCTATTCTAGAATTCTAAACTACTACTAAAAGCTATAAACTATAGAAAGCTATTACAAAGGATGATAGTATGATCAAATATCCAAGAATTAATAAGAATGGTATAGAGGGCCTCTATATATAGGAAAATATGAGAAAATGGCCCAAAATTCAGCACTACCAGCACGGGCATGCTTCCCATATGTCATAGTGCACGGGTGTGCTCAATCTTCTGCACAGTCGTGCTTGCTCTATGTGAGGTCGTGCTTGATCAAATCAGGCCTTGCTTCACTCTTCACCAAAGAGCTACGTCTAGTCATCTCTACTTAAGATCTTTAACCACTATAACAAAAACCCTTCACCTCTTCAGGCTAGTATTTAACACCTCTTCAGGCAAGTATTCAACACCTCTTCAAGCACACACAGTATTCTTTTGCAGTCAAACCTCTTTAGGCTCAAGTCTTCTTTTTGAACAAGCCTCTTCAGGCTCAACTAACTAAGGTTTTGAAAAAGAGTAGATATTCTACTAACTCACTAAGTGTGAGAGTTTCAAACTTAAGCTTAGAACTCTAAAATAATACTCTTCGCAGAGAGTGATATGAAAGTTTAAGAGCAGAGTAGCTTCTTGAAACCTTTTGATATTTTCTCTTGATTGCTTGTTTTCTGTATGCTTGTAATCTTCTCAAGTTTGGTAACTTTGCATCTTAAAAGGTGAAGGTATTTTTAGCCTTCTGGTCTTAATCAAACTTCAGTCTTCAATTGTTGAAAAAGGATCCATTCTGATCATGCATTAAATGCGTTGGATTGTTGAGTCTGATGACTTATTGAGGCTTCTGATCAACAAAGTAAACTATCAGGCTTGATAGCTTAAAGTAGCACTGACACCTTTTTACGAGGGAACCGATCATACCTCTATATACATTTTGGTCTACCTTTTTATCTTTGAAATCCTTGTTTAGTATGGACATTGGATGCATTGGGGTATTCATTGGTTTGCAGTCATCCAATTTGAAGCGTTTTAGAAGCTCCTATGTGTATTTCGTCTGATGAATATACACTCCATACGATGTTTGTTTGACTTGAAGTCCAAGAAAGAATTTCAGTTCTCTGATCATACTCATTTCAAATTCTTTCTGCATGAGCTCAGAAAACTCTTGACAAAGAGATTCATCAGTTGCACCAAAAATTATATCATTAATGTAAATTTATGTAACAATAAAATCATTTTTACTTATTATTCTAAATAGAGTTGTGTTCACTTTTCCTCTTGAGAAACCGTTTGGCATGAGGAATGTACTGAGTCTCTCATACCAAGCTCTAGGAGCTTGTTTGAGTCTGTATAAAGCCTTCTTAAGCTTATATACATGCTCAGGATGGTTTTGATCTTCAAAGCCAGGTGGTTGTACAACATAAACTTCTTCATTATTGAAGTCACTCAAGAAAGCACTCTTTACATCCATTTGATAAAGCATTATGTTGTGATGTGCAGCATATGAGAGTAATATGTGTATGGCTTCTAGTCTACCTACTGGAGAAAAAGTTTCAGTATAATCAATACCTTCCTCTTGTGAGTAGCCTTGAGCAACTGACCTTGCTTTATTCCTAACGACTTTGTCATCTTCATCCAGCTTGTTTCGATAAACCCACTTGGTTCCAATGACACACTTATCCTTTGGTAAGGAGACTAGCGTCCACACGTCACTACGTTAAAATTGGTTAAGCTCCTCTTGCATAGCGAGAATCCAACATTCATCCATTAAGGATTCGTCCACTGACTTTGGTTCCAATTCAGAGATGAAGGTTGAATCAGCTTGCTCTCTGAAAGTTGGTCTTGTCTGGACTCTATCATTTGGCTTGCCTATGATTTGATCCTCAGGATGCTAAGTCCTAAATTGTCTCGAACGAGGGGTACTAGCTACTTGCTGAGACGTTGATGCGTCTTCAGTTGTGTCTGATGCTCCCTCTTCTTTAAGCCTTAGACGATCTTCTATATCGTTCAGATTCATATCTGCAAAAGATTCATCTAGCTCTAATAATCTCATATTAGGCTGTTTGTCATCAAACTTAACATGGATGGACTCTTCAGCAACTAAAGTCCTAGAGTTGTAGACTCTAAAAGCTTTGGATGTTTCACAGTATCCTAACAATATTCCATTATCTACTTTGGCATCAAACTTACCAAGTCGATCATTAGTATTTAAAATAAAACATTGACATCCGAAAGGGTGAAAATAAGAAATGTTGGATTTTTGTCCTTTCCACAGCTCATAAGGAGTCTTATTCAAGATAGGTCTTATGTATATTCTGTTTTGAATGTAGCAGGCAGTATTTACAGCTTCAGCCCAGAAGTGTTTCGAAACAGAATTATCACTGAGCATTGCCCTAGCCATCTCTTGAAGAGATCGGTTCCTTCTCTCAACAACACAATTCTGTTGTGTTCTAGGGGCATATAAATTGTGATGAATACCACTTTCATCACAGAACCTTTGAAAAAGCTCATTTTCAAATTCGCCTCCATGGTCACTTCTCATTGAGCTTATACATATGCCTTTTTCATTCTGGACTCGCTTACAGAATATAGTAAAGACCTTGATAGACTCATCCTTGTGAGCAAGGAACTTAACCCATGTCCATCTTGTGTAGTCATCTACTATGATAAGCTCATATTTCTTACCATTAACAGAAGCAGTCCTTGTTGGATCAAACAAATCAAGATGCAACAGCTCTAGTGGCATTGAAGTACTAACATTGTTTTTGGACTCATAGGAGTTCTTAACTTGTTTTCCTTTTTGGCACGCATCATAGAGAGCGTCCGATCTATACACAATCTTTGGTAGACCTCTTACGAGATTATGCTTGTTTAGTCTTGAGATTAATCTCAGACTTGCATGATCAATTCTTTTGTGTCAGATCCATCGCTTATCTTCAACAGACACTAGGCATGATACACTTTGATTTGAGATTTCCCCAAGTTAATATTGTAATGATTGTTTTGCCTCTTGGCAATGAATAAGATAAACCCATCAGAGTTCTTGACTATACATTCACCTTTATTGAAGGAAACATCAAACCCACTATCACATAATTAATTTATGCTAAGCAAGTTGTGTTTTAATCCTTCAACCAACAGAATATTATCAATAGAAGAAAAATGATGCTTACCAATCTTACCAATTCCAACTATTTTTTCTTTTTGGTTACGTCCAAAGGTGACCCATCCTCTAGTCTTATTGTAACACCCCCTCGAGGTGTCACAGTTTGTAACCCAAATTTTCTTTTTCATTTAATTAAAACTTTTTCGAAATTACTTATTAGATTTATTGCTGAAATTCTAATACCAATTTAAAAACTTTAATAACAGTAGAGAAACAAATACAACTCATCATTTACAAAACTCATTCACTTCGCCTTAAGGCATACATTACGTCACTTTCTTAATACACATCATATTGAGTCACGGTCAATGGACCTGACTTTAAAAATCAAAATCCTAAAAGCTAGTCTAACAAAACTCTAAGAATAATAAAGCATACTACCTAGCATGCATCACCCCAATAATGCTGGACTTTGTCATCAGCAGTCCATCCGTCTTCGTCGTTAACACCAAGGAACTCAACTGCAGGGTCCCGCAATGACCCATAGAACCACTAGAAAGGCATCTATAAATGTGTTCAAAAAAGACAACAGGGTGTCCAACATGTCAGGCAAGGGTGAGATTACTCTTATACAAGTTTATCATAATAGCCGCACAAGTAAAACAGCATACAAATCATGCATCAACACAGTCATGAGACAAAATATCAATGTTCAATGTAATATCACAATGGGATAATTCTATTTCAAAATGTCATACTCATTCATCAATGCAAGTCAAATGAATGCATGAGGCCATAAATTGACTCTCTAACATCATGTACTCCGGAGATTCCTAGCTTCACGTCCTCGAGCGATAGGCCACAGTAACACCCGTAAAACAATTGTCCTCATGAGTCGGCCTCTCAATTTAGGTCCGAACTCCAATTGTTCCATGGTACCATGTCATAACCATATCCTGAATAGCCCAGTCCCTGATCGAGTTCATTCCTGCTGGGTAGCTGACTTACCACGGCACAGGGTCGCGAGGCCTCCGGCCACTTGTGGAGTCTCGACACGCAGAATGCCCCTATAGAACTAATAGTCTTAACTGGTTCCATTCTCAACTACGTAAGTTGTGGCTCAATTCGTATGGCATGTCGGCCGACTCATGCATGTATGCAGGAGGTTTTCTATTCTTCTTTTAGTTCGTTATTTCTTTTCTTTCATTCTTTCTTTTTCTGTCAAGGCACATGACTCATGACTCATTTTAAAGGGCATATAGCTCGTTCAACTCAAATTTCAAGATGCACAGTACTAGGCCGACGTCGCGGACACTAGACTTGCATAGAACACTAAGTCCGTTCTTTCTCTTTTCCAAAACACATGACACGTAGTCCGAGTGCTCAATCCACGATGTACAAGGCCGACGTCGCGGACACTAGACTCGCGTATCGGACACAAAGTCCGTTCATGTCACAGAATTCTAGCCCGAAGTCTCGGTCACCAGGTTCATGTGCTTCACATGCATGAAGGGGTAATCACCAGTTTCATCAAATACCTTTTCATAGTTCAAAACTCAAAAACAAAACATAGGTTCTCTTTGGTATGATCAAAACTCGTTTTCGCTCTAACACCATTTTCCATAAAAACTTTTCTTTACAAAACATACTCAAAGGCTCAAGTTCTAAAAATGCATTTGCCAAGGGTTTTGGCTTTAAACGCCTTTTCTAAAGGTTCCACCGTTTTAAAATATTTTTCTAAAGATTGTTATCAAAGAAACTCTCACGAAGAGACATTTTCGTTTTCGGAAAATCAAATACTTTCAGAAGATCTTTCTTTGACAAACTAAATATTTTTCAAGGTTTTCTTTTCTTTGTTCGACATGTTTAGAAAATAATGATAAAGCAACTTTTCACTATTTTTCTCACCAACACTCAACTTCCTAATTCTTATTCAAAATCATTTCAAGTTCTTAATCTTAGTGGCTTTTAAATAAAAATGACCATCATAACGTTTAGCTTAGAAGCTTTTCATTCCTCAAAATCAAAACATTTCAAAACGTTGATTAAGTCTTTTAGTTAGCTTAATCTTCGTTATTGAGCTATAGCCAGTGCTATATAGCTAGTGCCATGCTCTTAATCAGTATATATATATATATATATATATATATATATATATATATATATATATATATATATATCAAGTATCAATTCAAGGCATCCATGCCACAATTCATATTTCAAACATCCAAGCATATACTTCATAGGATAAATCAAGTACATACACCACATATAACATGTCTTCAAACACCAAACAAGCATATCGATCACATAATGCATCAACTAGGCAAAACATCAACTTCACATCATAGTCACAACATTCAACAAGAAACTCATGAGGCTATCAAACTTATTGGAGCTAATCTCCCCTTAACTTTTTGAGTCACCCTCCGAAGGCAAGTCGTCCCATCGGTCCACGAATTCTCCCGATTCCTCGTCCTAGTATCCGACAACAATTACAAACATAAAACCAATCCAATCATCAACAAATAACAACACAATCATCAACATCAAAACATAGGTTCTCTTTCCCCAAAATATGATCTAAGGTTCGGCCAAAATTGATGAAAAGGGCTAGGGATCACATTTGGTTCCAATCTTTTGGAAGGTTGATTCTTAAACTTGATGAACAGTAGTGTAAGTCCTAATACTCAAAAACTTGAAAAAAAATTCAATGTTCTTCACACCGATAAGTCTCGGACATAAGGGGAGAAATGGCTTAGAAATTGATTTGGTTTTCCATCACTTGGATTCAAAGACAATAGGAGAGTTAAGGATGGAATCAAGAGTTAGAAATCAAAAATTGAACAAAACACTATTCATCTTCTTCATCAAGGGTTTGGCCACTTTTGGGATTTTTGGCTAGGATGAGAGTTGGATCATATGCTCTTGGGTTTAGATAGAGGATGATGAAGTGAGTTCAAAGAAATTGATTTCACATTAAAAGGATTTTTCTACACTTTTCTATGAATTTTCAAAGTTTTGGATCATAAACTTGAAAACTATGAAATCAAGATTTCAAACTTGAAATAGGAAGAGATTCATGAAGATTAGAGATCATAGAAGTGATCTTACCTAAATAATGATGAAGATTGATCAAGGAATCAAGCTTTTCTCTTAAGGATTCAAGCTTTTTCTCTAGCAAAAATGGTGTTTTCTCTTCATGGAAGAAGATGAAGGCTTGGAGTTCATCTTTGGGGGCTGTCTCTTGCGCAGAAAATGGGGTTGAAAGGGGGCTGACCAGCCTTTAAATTAAATCACTTAAGGGCAAAATGGTCATTTCTTTCAAGGATAAAATGGTAAAAGTGAAAAAGGTTAAATTAGGGGTATTTTAGTCATTTTGCGTCCCAATATTTTCGAACGTCATGACGACTTTGGAATACTCTCCCAAGTGATATGCCATGATGTGATATCAAGATTATCGGTTGGCTGGTTCCGGTAATTCCGTATGCGGCTCCGTTCGTCACCTGATTGAGGATTTTGCTCGAACGAAGGTCAGGAAGTGATTTTTGTGAAATTTAACCAAAACGTCGGGAATTGAATTCTAAGACTTACTGTCTCGTTCACGGGTCCATCTGAGATCTCTGGAGCAGTAAAAGCCTACTGACAGTGCAAAAACGCAGACCAGACTCCGTTTGTGTTTTCAGCTCAAAATATAATCGTAGCTTTGTACGATAACATTGAGCATGAATATGGTCTCGGATTATTTTATTTTGCTCTCTAGAGCTTTCAATAAAATATGAACTCATAAATACTTATTAATTAGTATTAGAGAGTCTGAAAAATCGGGATGTTACACTTATCACGTAGGTCTTGGAACATAGACTTTCCTCCCATCATGCGACGTGAGCATCCACTGTCCAAGTACCAGGACTGGGCCTTCTTTGTGTTGCTAAGCAGATCTGCAATAGGGATTATCATGGTTTTAGGTACCCTGATAGACTTGGGTCCTTGTTGGTTAGTCTGTGGTCTTCGTCCATGCATAAAGTTTTTCTTTTTTATGTATGCACTTTGAGAAGGTGTGACCATTTTTCCCATATAGATTGCAATAAACATTGGATGCAGGTTGTTTGCTTTCTTTTGGCTTTCTATGAAATTTGGAAACCTTATGATAATGATTGGGCCTTGATATTTTGTGAGAAGTTTCTTGTTTCTCAGAGTCATAGCGTAAACCAGACTTATCATGAGGTGATCTTGAATACCTCAATATCAAGTTTAGTCTGATCCTCCAACAAGCTTTGATATGCTTTTGGTTAGGTCAGATACCCCTTATTTGAGTCGGGTTACCTCGTGAGGTTCAGTGGACTCAGAGGTGAGTTTATCATTTACACTGATATTCTCTGCTTTCAATTTATTGTTTTCTTCAATGAGCTATTTATTTTGCTTGCTGGTATCTTCCAGTTCTTTGTTTATTTTTGAAAACTTTCTTTTAAGCATTATATATTGATGATGCAGTAAGGATGAATCATTAAGCAGTTCATCATATGCTTCTTAAAGAGAATCAGAAATGGATACCTCATCTTCATCGTCTAATGAAGCATTTGCCATCACGCAGAGGTTTGAAGCAGGAGGACTCCTGGATCTGAACAATAGCTTTAAGGTGTCCAGCTTCTCCTTAGCAGTTTGGTACTGTAAGACCATCTCCAATCTTGGTCGATCTAGAGCATTGATGAGAAACCAGTTGGCACGAGCATTTAGTGAGTACCGTCTGATATCTTCATGCGTCCAGTCAGCTTCAGGTTTGGACGCTGTTGAGCCGTCCTCAAGAGTATTGTTGGAAGATGATCTCCATTAGTGAATACTTTCCATATTTCAAAGTTTTGAGCTTTGACGTAGATTTGAAATACATATTTCCTGTAAGGATAATCTGTTCCATTAAAAATAGGTGGAACATTCCATCCACTTTCAGTGGTGACTTCCTGAGTTCTTTCTTCGGGAACAACAAGTTGTTCATCATTCGAAGAGTCTTCAGTTTGTGCATATTCGAGAGATAGAGGTTGGCTTCCTCATTTGCTTCCTCTCCTTCCTCAGAGGAGTCGAGATCTTCCCAGGTTGCCATGATATTCTTTTTCTTCTTTTTGAAGAACTTCTTCTTGTCCTTTAACATAGGACAGTCAGCCTTGAAGTGGCCAGGCTTGTTGCACTCGAAATAGACCAACTGACTTTTGTCCTTGGACTTAGCATTGTCCTTAAAGTTTTTCTTTTGAAATGGCCTTCTTTTCAACCCATTATTCTTTCTCCACATATTTTTTATTTTTCTGGAGATGAAAGATAACTCGCCATCATCTAATATTTCATTATCAGATTGATCAGCATCATCACTAGGCTCATCAGCTTTTAAAGCTGTTGAGCTGTTGGATTTTTGAGCTTTTAAGGTAATCCCTTTGTTTTTCTTTCCAAGATTATAAAGATGAAGTTCATGTGCATGAACTTGCGAAGTTCCCACCAGATCATCCAAGGTCAAAGTAAAGAGAACTTTCACCTAGATGATTGCAGTAACAAGTGGCCCCCATTCCTTAGGCAAGCTCCTAAGAATTTTATTGACATTTTCCTTGGTAGTGTAAAATTTTCCAAGGGATTTTAGATTGTTGGTGATCGTCTGAAAACAACCCATCATGTCCAAGATGAACTCTCATTCTGCCATTGTGAACATTTAATACTGGCCAACCAGCATGATAATTTTCGAATCTTTTACCTTGGTAGTCCCTTCATGGAGATTTGACAAGGTATCCTAAATTTGCTTTGCTGATTCACATGCGTGAATCTTATGAAACTCATCAGGACTAAGAGCACACATCAAAACATATCTTGCTTTGTGATTTTATTCCATCTTAGCTCTTTCAGCCACAGTCTAATCTTTTTCAGCTTTTTCTATCCCATCGATGTTGGGACACATATTTGGACCATTCATGATTCTGGCCCAAAGGGCAGAGTTTGTACTTAAAATCAAGCCTTTGAATCTCTTCTTCCAGTACAAGTAGTGGGTTCCGTTGAAGAACGGAGGTCTAGTCATGGAAGTGCCTTCCATAACAGGTTGACTCCCACTTGGCATGCCTTATCCTGCCATATCTGTTGTATGATCTTTTGCTCTACACGGCTAACTGCTCAACCTAGAGTTTGAGCTCTGATACCAATTGAAGGAACATGTTTGAAACACAAGAAGGGGGTTGAATTGTGTTTCTTAAGTTTTTAAAGCTTTTCGCAAGCATATATATATATATATATATATATATATATATATATATATATATATATATATTTTCACAAAGGTTGGACGTTAAAACGACTACAGACGCAAAAAGCGTTTCATAAAAGAGAAAGAGCGTTAAGAAAACAATTCAATCTCAAGACGTTAGTTAGGAAATAAACTAAAGCAGAAGCAAAGGAGCGAAAGAGAACATAGAGATGTTATCCTAGTTCACTCTTCACCAAAGAGCTACGTTCAGTCCTCTCTACTTGAGAGCTTTAACCACTAAAACAAAAACCCTTTGTTACAAGTATTTAACAGCTCTTTAAGCAAACATAGTATTTTTTTACTGTCAAGCCTCTTAAGGCTCAGGTATTTTTTTTTGAACAAGCCTATTTAGACTCAACTAACTAAGGTTTTGAAAAAGATTTGATGTTCTACTAACTCTCTAAGTGTGAGAGTTTGAAACTTAAGCTTAGAACTCTAAAACAATACTCTTCGCAGAGAGTCATATGAAAGTTTAAGAGCAGAGTAGCTTCTTGAAAGCTTTTGATATTTTCTCTTGATTGCATGTTTTCTGTATGCTTGTAATCTTCTCATGTTCGACAACTTTGCATCGTAAAAGGTGAAGGTATTTATAGCCTTCTGGTCTTAATTAAACTCCAGTCTTCAACGGTTGAAAAAGGATCCGTTCTGATCATGCATTAAATGTGTTGGATCATTGAGTCTAATAACTTGTTGAGGCTTATGATCAACAAAGTTGACTATCAAACTTGATAGCTTAAAGTAGTGCTGATACCTTTTCCTTGAAAGTACGCTTCAAGAGGTAAACACAGTTGCCCTTATGTGATTCTTGTTTTGTAATATGCGATCCTTGAGAATGATTTTCTTTCGCCTTGAGATATGATTTTAAAAGAGGATTATCTCATGAAAACTCCAAGAGTAAGCCTGTAGAGACTATGGTAAAAGAATACTAGTCATTTAAGCCTGAAGGGGCTCACTAAAAATAATACTTTGATGGAAAATCTCACTTGTAGGTGAAGACTGGATGTAGCGTAAGACCGTATATAAACCTCTCTTCCATTAAATCTATTCATTTAATGTTTGCACATCTTATCTAACATATTAATACATATTAGTTTTCTGAACTTTTTTGTTAAGTCAGTTTAACTTGAGTGTCACTGAGAAAGGTTTTGATTACCTAGTGCAAAAAGCTTTAAAGCATACACAATTTGTGAAAATCTCTCTAAAGCTATGTTATCTACAAAGAAAACTATTATAAATACGTTTTGCTTAGACAGTCTCTTTAAAGCATGAAATTGTTTTTTTTTCTTCATGTTTCATAAATATGCACCATCATTAGAAAACTTAATTTTCTAATTAGACATTTAAGATTTTTTAATATCTTTATGATCACCAAGTTTTCAACTTAAGTCCTCCATTAGAAAGGTTCGGATCAACATTTTTTTAATCTTATATTTGAACTTATCATCTTGAATAATTTGTTTTATGAAATAGAGTAAAACTATTCTAAACTAATACTTGTGAGAGTCTTTGTTTAAGCACAAGACCCTTTAATGTAGGGGAAATTACATCGACCTCCCTTGAGGTTTGACTTAATTACACTAGGCACCTTTCGTGTTTTAAAAGCTACACTCACATCTTTTGATATTCGATTATCGTTACACTTATTTGTTGGGTTATCGTGAGATAATCCTCTTTTAAAATCATGTCTCAATGCTGAAGAAAACCATATCACATAAGGTTATAGTGTTTACCTCTTGAAGTGTGGTTTCAAAACAATCCTTATAGCTTGCTTCGAATCACGAGTATCGTGACAGGCGCATCACCTCTACTCAGTCTACGCAAGCAAACGTCCATTGGACGAATGCATCTTATGCTAGCTGACGTCTATAGGGTTTGACGTGATGTGTGTTTTGATAACTTTGTCAAGTGTAAGCGGCGAGGGAGGCGCACCATCTATTTAAAGAGTGGTGCTCCCTCACCCTTCATGCCACAACACTCATGAGCTTGTACATTACAGGCCAAAAATGAAGTTATTTATTAAATCATATTTAATAAAATAATCCTTCTCTAACTATTTGTTCTATACATGTGACATTATAGGTTGCCATTTAATTAGCAATAATATTAAATATTATAATAATATCACATATTAAATATAATATCAAATATTATAAACAATGAGCGGCATCTAGCAATACATCATTGCTACCCAATTTATGAAAAATTGGTGATTCGATTTTAACCTAACTGAAACCAATTTATAGTGTAGTAAATGTCCCTTCGTCCTTAAATGTGTCATCCCTTCGAGCCTTGTGCTTCTCCCTTTGTCGAGCGAGCTAGAATTTCAAACCGCCCACCTTCTCACTGGCCTCAAACACCTTCTGAGTGAGGCCAGTTTTCAACTATTTAACTAATGAATTTCTAGGTCCACAAGTTATGCTTCCTTCTTGGCGTTTTCACCACGAGTTTTGTAGAATCCAAGCTATCACTTAAGTTTTACATCTCGACAGCTACCGCCATCAGTGCTTCCTCAAGCTCTACTATGCACCTGAGTTGTGGATTATTTCTTTAATGAATCTAAGCTAGGAAGTGTTTCAAAGGCAATACTTGTTGATGGACAAAACTTGAGTGGATAGGTGTTATACGAAGAGTTTCATTTTGTCGATTAGAGTAAGGATTGTTTGGTTTATCCCGACCGGGAACTCTTTCCCCAAACGAATGAAATCGAGGCTCGACCATGTCCAGCAACACAGGTTATCCTCAATGGAACCGCAAACGGAGTGTCAGTTACCACCTTTTTACCTTTCCTCGTGGCTGCCTTCTTAGGCCTTGCCCGGTCTTATGAGCTAGGGATTTTCTTGTGATGTTGAATTGATAAACATAAAACTTGGCTTCCTTTTCGACAATCACTAAAGATAGTATTTTGATCATGATAGGATACCTACATGCTCCTGCCTTGGCTGACCTTAAAGCCTTCATGTGAGCAAGCTCAACATATTTGATCTCTGAGGCCATGCTACCTATAAACTAAATAGAGAAAAAAAAAAACACAAGTGCTGGTTAAAAATGCTTCATGAAAATAAAGAAGTTCAAACTAAAATCATACCTATTATTTTAGGAAGATCCTTTCCACGTTATCAATAACATCTCAACACTTAACTTGACATACACCTCGACCCAATCAAGAAGAGATTCGACAACCTCCCTATTTCCAATGGTTAGTTACTCATATCAAATCACATAGTAATCTGTTTTAAATTCAAAATGATCTTTGTTCTAGTATAGGTGGGAAGGCTGGTCCGCCTTCAATAGTTAAAAAGTGCATAACCATTTCATGTTGAACCTCAATCTTAAATACTATGTATTCTTATGATTTGTCATTGGTTCATGATAATAACCATCAACATGAATTGGACAACTGTAATAATGTAGGACCTTAGTCCATCAAACAAGAAGGAAAAGCAGATGCCTACCTACACTTGAAGCCATTGTTATCACTCACAAATTCTCACAAGCAAAATATCGAGCACCTAAAACTCAAAGGAAAAACAGAGAGATTATAGAAAGAAAGGAGAGAGCTCTTCTAGCCTTAGCCTTTTATGAAGTGTGTGTATCAATGGAGTATCACAGGCTTTTATACGCAAGACCAGGTAGCCTTAGCCTTTTCCGAAGTGTGTGAATCAATGGCATCACAGGCTTTTATAGGCAAGAACAGGGACCCCTCTCATGATTGTAGAATTGTAACTGCTTCTTTCACTGGCTCCTCCATTAAAAACCATTAAACCTTAATTTGTAACTGTTGCTCAAATTGAATTTGCAACAGCTATATGAATATCAAGCAACGCAAAAATCAATCTGATAATATTCTTGATATGGGCCACATTCATTGCTATTTCTTACATTCTCCCACTTGGCCCATATATTATCACTGATAAACCTTATTTTTAGACAATTAAATATGGCCACAAAAAATCATTGCCAACTTAAGCTTGATATACCTGAAAGTCACCTTAGAAATTACTGCACATGAACCATGACAGTTATGTTTTAAGATAAACACTCCCTTCCATGTATTAAAATGCATACTTCTTTCCAAGTGAATAAAACAGGGTCCAAACTTTATCGATTTAAATCAAAACTTTTACATGACAAACTTAAAGTGCACAAAGCCATATAAAAGAAAAGATAAATATTAACTTAAACTAGTAAGACCCATATGAATCCCATGATTCTGAAACACCTTAGACGACAATCCTTTAGTTAGCGGATCAGCAATCATGGATTTTTTGTTTGTGTACTCTATAGAGACTAACTCTCTCTTGATGTCTTCTCTTACAACCAAGAACTTATTATCTATATGCTTACTTTGGCTTCCACTTTTATAATGAGTAAATACTCAATTTGGTTCCTGAAATTGTAGGGTCGTACCAACTTAGTCCCCCACATTATCAATATTCCAAAATGATCCTTGGAATTGCACAATGTTAATCAGGTTCATCCCTCCGTTGATATTTGCATGGACTATAATGACATTAAGTTGGTATTGTCTGGGATGCATTTGAAACTAAGTGAATAATGTGAGGGATGCATTTGCTACATTTTGCAATTCCAGGGACCATTTTGGAATATTGATAATGTGGGGGGGACTAAGTTGATACGAACCTACAATTTCAGGGACCAAATTGGGTATTTACTCCTTTTATTATTCTTTGAGAAGAATACTACAGCCGAATTATCACAAAATAGCTTTAATGGTCTCTCAATAGAATTTACAACCTTAAGACCATAAACAAACTTCTTTAACCATTTAGCCTGTGATGTTGCTTTGTAGCAACCAATGAATTATGCTTCCATAGTGGATAATGCAATGATTGTTTGCTTTTTGATTCTCCAAGACATAGCATCTTTGCCTAAAAAGAAAATATAGCCTGAAGTGAACTTTTTAGAGTCCAATCATCCAGCAAAATCCGAATATGAATATCCTATTATCTCCAATGTATCATAATGCTTGTATATCAACTTGTAATCCTTAGTTCTTTGAAGATATCTGATAACCCTTTTTTCTGCCTTCCAATGTTCCATACCTAGGTTACTTTGATATCTTCCCAACATTCCTACCGTGAATGCAATATCAGGCCTAGTGCTGACTTGAGCATACATGAGACTTCCTACTGCTGAAGCATAAGGAATGCCTTTCATCTCTTCTTGTTCCAATGTTGTTTGGAGACATTGATTAAGATTGAATTTTCCCCCTTTAACTATAGGTGCAGCAATTGATGAAAAATTCTGCATATTATTTCTTTTCAAAACCTTTTCTATGTAGGCTTTCTGAGATAGTCCCAATGTTCTTAGGGATCTATCCCTATGAATCTCTATGCCAATGACATAGGAGGCTTCACCCATATCCTTCATATCAAAGTTTTGTGATAGGAAAAGTTTTGTATCATGCAAGAGACCTAAATCACTACTTGCAAGTAAAATGTCATCTACATACCGGACTAAAAAGATAAATTTACTCCCACTGAATTTAAGGTATATGCATTGGTCTACCACCTTTTCCTCAAATCCATATTTGGAAATGACATTGTGAAAGTTTTTATACCATTGGCGGGATGCTTGCTTTAGCCCATATATAGATCTTCTAAGCTTGCAAACTAAGTGATTACCTTTGTCACTTTCAAAGCCCATAGGTTGAGACATGTACACTTCTTCTTCAAGACCCCCATTTAGAAAAATTGTTTTCACATCCATTTGATGTAACTACAGATAAAAAATGAGCTACTAAGGCCATGATTATTCTAAATGAATCCTTCTTACAAACTGGAGAGAAGGTTTCATGATAATCAATACCTTCTTTTTCAGTAAAGCTTTTGGCTACAAGTTTTGCTTTATATCTTTCGACATTACCAGTTGAATCTCTCTTGGTTTTAAAACCCATTTACAACCTACAGGAGAGACTCCATGTGGTAATTCTACTAGATCCCAAACATGATTTTTAGCCATAGACTCCATTTAATCTTTCATGGCATCGTACCACAATTTAGAGTTTTCTCTACTTGTGGCTTGTGAAAATGTAGTAGGATAATCCTTAAGTCCAACATCATAGTCAGATTCTTGAAGGTACACGATATAGTCACTAGAAATTACTGACTTTCTAGCTCTTGTAGATCTTCTTACTTCTATTGGTTCTTGATCAATGGACTCTATATTAATAGGTTCCTTATGTGGTATATCCTCAATATGTGGTTCTTGATGAGTTGGGTGATGTTCAACCGTATCGTGTTGATTGCGCTGAACACTAACCAACTCCATTGCATTTAAGCGCATCAAAGGTGATTCCCTTATTTCCTCAAATTCCACTTGTTGAGAATTTCCACTCCCACTAAGTTCAAGATCTTCAAGAAATTTTGCATTTCTAGCTTCAACTACTCTAGAAGTGTGTGAAGGACAATAAAACCTATATCCTTTGGAGTTGGTTGGATAACCAATAAAATAGCCACTAGTGGTTCTTGAGTCCAATTTCCCAAAGTTTGGATTGTAAATCCTAACTTCAAATGGACAACCCCATATGTGTAATGTCTTAAACTAGGTTTCCATCGATTCCAAATTTCAAATGTGTCTTTGGAACAGCCTTAGATGGCACCCTATTTAATAGATATATAGCGGTTTTCAAGGCTTCACTCCATAGGGACATAGATAATACTTTTGAACTGCTAACCATGCTTCTGACCATGTCCATAAGCGTGCGGTTCCTTCTTTGAGCAACACCATTTTGTTGTGGTTTACCAGCCATAGTATATTGGGCAACAATGCCCTCTTCTGTAAGGAACTGAGTAAATGGCCCGGGTTGTTGTCCCTTTTTTTGTGTATCTTCCATAATATTCCCTACCTCTATCTGATCTTACGATCTTTATCTTCTTTTCCTTTTGTTTCTCTACTTCTACTTTAAAAACTTCAAAAGCATCAAGTGCTTCTGACTTTTCAAACAAAAGATAGAGATACATGAACCTTGAATGGTCATCGATGAAAGCGATAAAATATCTCTAGCCATTTGAACAAGGCGTGGGAAATGGACCACAGATATCCGTATGAATAATTTCAAGAAGCTCACTACTTCTTTTGGCACCTTTAGTGGTCTTGTTGGTTTGCTTTCCCTTTATACATTCCACACAACTACCAAAGTCAGTAAAGTCAAGATTCTTAAGAATTCCTTCCTTTACTAATCTCTTATGTCTTTCAAGAGAAATGTGCCCTAACCTCTTATGCCAAAGCATAGAGGAATCCTCATTCACAATACTTCGCTTAACACCAACATTGGTCGTATGTAAAGCTATGAGACTTGTTTCAAAAATAGGATCTAATCCAAACTTAAATAAATTTTCAACCAAATAACCAGAACCAACAACTTTATTATCATGAAATAGTTCAAACGAAACATCACGAAAATGAAATTGAAAACCAGTATGAGTAAGTCTAGAAATAGAAACCAAATTTATAGTAAACGAAAGAACATAAAAAGTGTTAGCCAAACATAAATTAAAACTTGAATTTAAAACAAGTTTATAAGTCCAAATAGCTTCCACATGTGAACTCATCCGATTTCCCGTATAGATGCTTTTTTCACTTCCCACTGGTTTCTGCAGGTTTAGAAAGGCCTGCACATTATTAGTAATGTGAATTGTAGAACCTGAATCAATCCACCAAGTATTGCTAGGAGCTTCAATAAAATTTGTTTCAAAACAAGTTAAGTCAAAATTACCTTTCTTTTCGAGCCATTTCTTGTATTTAGGACAATTTTTCTTCATGTGACCAGCCTTTTCGCAGAAAAAAACAATTGCCCTTATTCCCATTCCACTTCATTTGAACAGTTTTGCGGATTCCAGGATCACCATTGCCTCTTCTTTGATTTTCTTTATCATGAGTCACCATGTGAGCACTTTCAGGTGTCTCATGTTTCAATCTCTCTTCCTCCTGAACACACATGGTCAGAAGTTCATTGATTGACCATTTATCCTTATGTGTGTTGTAGGATATTTTGAAAGGACCATATTCAGCAGGAAGATAATTGAGTATGAAATGCACAAGAAATGATTCAGAAATTTCTACTTCAAGGGACTTAAGTTTAGCAGCAGTATCCCTCATTTCCATGATGTGCTAACGCAGACCCCTAATTTTGTTATTATTCATGCTTGAAAGCTTCTTCATTAGGGTGCTGTCCATCGACTTGTCAGAGCTAACAAACTACTCTTCAATAGCCTTTATATAAGCTTTTACCTTATCACATTCAGGAATGGATCCCCTAATGCTCTATCTTATATGAGACTTAATGAGCATCAAACTTAAGGGATTATTGCATTGCGCATGAAGCAGCCATCACTGCTATTAAATCACAAATCAATAGCATTATACGATTTTATAACAAATATAATAAAAAATGGTGCAGTGATATCATGGCATCCCATGAATGTCTCTCTTTGAAGACTTTCTAATATGGATACTCAATCCAATGTACAGAGGCATAAAAAATAAAATTTAAAAAAGAATGTACACATGTAAAATATTATCATAAGTTCTACTTTTGAATAAAGCATCTACACAATGGTGTAATAGAGTAATAATTGTACATTACAATTTTTGGAGCCCTCTCCTCTTTATGACTTTTGCGTTGATAGATAAAAATATATATAATTGCGCTAACAAAACTAAATGATCAACGCAATAAAAAAAAAAATTTTGTTCGGTTCCCTTTTTTTGGGTTCTTAAAACTGATCATCTGCACCAAATGACCATCATAATAAAATGAACCAGACAAAATATTGTTGAAAAAGAACCCAAAATACAGCAGATAATAGAAGTTGAATAACAAGGCAACAAGGTAGCTCTCAAACCAAATGTTGAATCTCAATCTTGAATATTATGTATTCTAATGATTTGTCATCGGTTCATGATAATAACCATCAACATGAACTGGACAACTGTAAATAATGTTGGACCTTAGTCCATCATACAAGAACAAAAAGCGGAAGCCTACCTCCACTTGAAGCCATTATTATCACTCACAAACTCTCACAAGCAAAATATCGAGCACCTAAAATTCAAAGGAAAAACAGAGAGATTATTCTTAGATTTGGGCCTAACTCAACCCCAAAAGCTAGCTCAAGAGGTGAGGATTGCCCAAGTTTTATAAGCTCTTATGAGGCTCTATTTCTAGTCAAAGTGGGACATGGGTTTTTCCCAACACACCCCTCACGCCAAGCGCTATTAGGCTTGGTGCGTGGATAATATGGTGGGCGGCCCTTTAATGGATCTAGGATAGGCTTTGATACCATCTTAGATTTGGGCCTAACTCAAACCCTAAAAGCTAGCTCAAGAGGTGAGGATTGCCCAAGTTTTATATTCTCTTATGAGGCTCTATCTCTAGTCAATGTGGGACTTGGGTTTTTCCTAATAATTATAGAAAGAAAAGAGAGAGCTCTTCTAGCCTTAGCATTTTCGTAAGTGTGTGCATCACAGGCTTTTATAGGCAAGACTAGAGACCCCTCTCATGATTTTATAATTGTAACTGCTTCCTTCATTGGCTCCTCCATTAAAAACCATTAAACCTTAATTTGTAACTGCTGCTCCAATTGAATTTGCAACAGCTATATGAATATCAAGCAACAACACAAAAATCAATCTGATAATATTCTTGATATGGGCCACATTCATTGCTATTTCTAACATTTCTGATTCCATGCTTCGCTCAGTATAAACAACACAATAAGGTATATTCACCCCTTGTAAGTATTGAACTCACTCTGTAAGGTATATTTCACTACACTACTACCCTTCTCCTTCTCAAACTAACTTGAGCATTGGATTGTCTTTGCATGCACACCCTACCTCTTTGTACTGCCACTAGGTCACCATCCTAGGAGGAGAGCAACCAACAAGAGAGGTGACTCAGTAAAGCTTCAACCTAATCTGGTAGACCTCACAACACCTTCATTGTGTTCTGTGTCCATATTCCATGAGAAACAAATTTATTTGAAGAATAATCCTTTTTTATGACTTCTTTGTTTTATATATATATATATATATATATATATATATATATATATATATATATATATATATATATATATATATGTATATGTTATACATTGAGAAAATGAGTGCTCTTTCTAATAGACATTTCTTTTTTTCCCTAATTATGCTAAACATCCATATTTGTTGTGTTGAGATTTATCCCCCTTTATAAGAAATTCCAATTTTAAATTTATTATATATAGTGACAAACTTTGCTAATGTATGAATCCTAATATGACACCATCAGAGGATCTACCGCATGGACGAGGAGGAGAAATTAGAACTTAGCACGTTGAGGGTAAATCCTTTAGGGACTAACTCGTGTAATAAAACGCCATCCCCCCCCCCCCAAGCGAGAGAACACACCTTATTGCTCAAGGAGTGACACATGTGGAGTTCAAGGGTGGGAATAGAGGTTCATATACAAGAAGAAGCTTTTAAGGAATTATTTGTACCTTGGTAAGAAGCACTTGAATGAAGTTGTTGAGCAAAACGGTCGGATACAACGTCATGAAAGATCAACTCCAGACCATATGGAAGTTGGCCAATGGTTTTGAAATCATGGATATTGATAATGGTTTCTGCATGATGAAGTTTTACCTTGAGGAAGATAGGGTGGAGGTTCAAAAGGAGGACCTTTGATGATGTTTGATCATTATATAGGTGTGACGACATGCATCCTGATTCTGCATCACTGATCGGCTCCGGCAAGTGTATCGGATCAAAGCAAGTAATAATAAAATGGTGAGAAACCGAGTATCGAACTCATAGATTGGGAGATCAAGTACCACTTCGCAAAATCAACAACTATTTAGACTTCAATAAATTGGTTTGAAAGGAAAATAAAGAAACACAAAAAGAAAATAAATATTTTTGAGTTTTTGAATTAATGAATTAGAAAAATAAAATGATGAACAATCAAATAAAGAAAACTCTAGGGATCTAATTTCACCAACGCTGTGAATATAGATCCCTCATAGACAAGGAATCATAATCCCACTTAGTTTGGTTCAATTATGTCAACCAAGAATCCTAATTTGTTTTAATGGCTGGGTCAGAGCATACTAAAATTCACCCCTTGATATCTAATCAACTATATCTCTATGATGCTTATTTATCAAAGAATTTATTAAGATATGTGATTCTTTATAGCAGTTGCATAAGGCTCCTATCTCCCCTCAGTCTCAAGTTACCCTATGATTTTATCACAATGCCCTTGACACATAAATCTCCTCATGGTCTCATTATGATTAGCCTATCATCTAATTGGTGATCAAGCAATTAGAAGCATTAAAAATAGAAATAAAACACAATTAGAAGAGAAGAAAAAATTAAGAAAAACTGAAATAAAATTATCAAGCCGTCATGGCGCGGTTACATCGTCACCCTAGAAAAAGAGTTTAGTTCATCATAAAAGAAAAGAAAGAAGAAGAAGAGAAATAAAATAAAATTGAAGTCTGTTCAGAATGATCAATCTTCTTCTTGTGCGGCACTGTGACACTTCTTCTAGGAAGTGTGCATAACTCCTTCCCGCTGAACTAATCTGTTTCTCTTCTCTATCTCTAATTGAATTTGCCTTATCAGATTGAAACCAATTGAAGTTACCTTATCTCGTTCATTCTCTAATTTGCTTATTTTCTTTTCAATTTCAATTCAATTACAAATTGAATTCTAACTGCTTATCTTCTTTTCAATGTCAATCTTTTCTTCTTCTCCTTGATAATTTCCTAAAAATAACACAAAATACTAAATATAAGGAAACACTCATAAGAATCAAAATAAAAGTGATAAAATAGAAAAATTAAATCAAAACACGAAATAGACTAATAAAGTCAAATTTGGGCAAAATCAGGCATTAAACTCAATCTAATTATTGAAATCCATTCTAAAATACTAGATAAAACATGATAAGCCAGGGGATTATCAATCACAAACAACAAAGGTGGACAAAATGCTAGTTTACATTCACTTCTTGGGCTTAAACCTTATTTATTATGGAGAAAACTTCCTTTTAGCAATGGCAATGACCGTTAGGGGGCCAATAAAGGTGGATGGAAACACTTTGGAGGGAGGGAGGGAGGGAGAGAGAGAGAGAGAGAGAGGTTTGCATGATTTTGTGTGGTAATTGACCTAAGCCAACCAGTCACTGGAAAAGTGTGACTATGGCGACATTGGTACAAGGTAGAATATGAAGGTCTGCGTGTCATATGTAGTAAGTGTGGTTAGTAGGTCATTTAAGCCATGACTTCCAAGTTGACAATATAGGTAGTGACGTGGCCAAACAACATGATCGAGTAGGAGATCGTGTAACATGGTAGTCCAGTCGACATGGGAAGTGCACAAACAACGCCGGTAACTAAGCCATCAATGTAAGTGATTCAGAATTTGAGAAAGCAGAAGTGAAGGTGCATTAGGACACAAAAAAGACATCTATGGTAAATGGTGCTGAAATGGAAGGGCACAACATCAACATGAAAATTCTAATGCTCGTCATGTGACTACCCTTAAAGCCTCGATGCAGGAATGTAATGAGACAAAGTGTGAGTAAGTAACTTCAATAAATTGGAGTTATTAAATCCTTATTTGGTTAATGATTGCCTTGGATGTCCTAATTTTTATTGATTTTTGAAGCACAAATGCATATTTACAATTATTTTATCAATTTTTGCATGTTTGCATAATAATGCATTTCTGAACCAGTTTTGATATTTTGAGCATAACTCTACTTTTTGACATCTAATTACTGTGATTCTTATCTTATTGAAAATCTGAAAGATAGATCTACAAGTTTCGTGAGTGACTCAAGACTTGAATCTATACTCTCAATAATCAAAATGGCTTGGAATATAGACGGTAGAATCTTGCTGCTTGCTGGATAGTACGACCTTTGGACACTAATTTGGTCACATCTTTACCGATAGATGTCCAAATCATGTGAAACAAAAGTCAAATGAAATCTAACAAGATGGCAAACATTTCATATGAAGATACCAAAATCTGAATAAGACGCTTGTACAACTAAAATCAATAGTGAAGCCGAAGTCGAAGTTTCTAGACCAAAGAGCTTTGGGCGAAAGCCTAGCTTATGGGGTTGCAACACACATGCGACAAGTCAAAAACCAGAGAGCATTGCGTTGCATCCCAATGGAGTGGGTTTTCGCACATGTGACACCTAAACGCGTAGAAATTTCTGATGCGTGCTGGAGCCCATTGGAGTAGGTTGTAACTCACCCAACATGAAAAAATATGTTTCAAGTCCACCTTTTAAGTTTTTAATAGGTACTATATGATTTCTTTAACTTGTTTTGAATCATTATTTTTTAGAGAAAGAGTCTAGAGAGAGAATATGCATCAAGAGTAAGAGATTAAGATCAAAGAGCGATGATAACGTTGAAAGATGACATCATCAAGTGCTTCTAACCCTTTCCCCCTCATCCTTTTCATCTTTTGGTGATGTATCTCATTTTTGAATCAATGTTGTTAACATTGTATGGATTGCTAAAATCTTTTTTAGGAGATCCTTGGATCCCACTATGTAGCTTGACTATATTGAATCCCCCTTATATTTAATCAATAAAATCTGGTTTGTTTATTTATACTGCTCTTAATGTTTCCTATTTGTCTAGATAGCAAATGAATTGATTTGGGAAATTCCTTTGATTCTAGACATAGATAGCCCAGTTTAGACTGTGCCTGTGAACAGTGCAATTTTGATTACATCTTATAGGTAGATGTATTGATAAGCGTACGTGATAGAAGCATTGCTCATAGGCCTTGCATAACCAATAAAGATTTGTACTTGATGAAGGGAAATTGGTTAATAATCATGGACACATAGTTTAGTAGTCAATGGAACAATTTAATTTACCTAGAAATAGGCTTTTAAAGGGTTTTTGACCAAAGTAACCTTTTATAAACTATTTACCAATATAACCTAGTTTTGAAACTATTTACCAAACTAACCTTGTTTTTGCCAACATGGTTTTTTTTATTATTATTTTCTGTTGACAGGTAAAATGCCAGATCAGTTGACGTTTTTAAAGGAGCCAACTGGTCTAGCGTTTTCAATTTTTTGACACGTAGCGAATTTCTACGGGTCGTTTTTTGTTTTACAAAATTTTCGAAAAAAAACAAAAAGTTAAAAAATAAAAAGAAAAAACCGAGCCAAGACATGTGGCGCGTCCTGATTGAACGCGCCACTATGCTTGGCGCCACGTAAAGCGCTAAATGCAGTGGCGCGTTCCACTAGGATGACAGTGAACATCTCAAACTGGCCAACCAGCATGATAATCTTAGAATCTTTCACCTTGGTAGTCCCCTCATGGAGATTTGATAAGGTATCCCAGATTTGTTTAGCTGATTCACATGCATGAATCTTCTGGAATTTGTCTAGACTTAGGGCGCACATCAAAGTATATCTAGCTTCGTGATTTTGTTCCATTTTAGCTCTCTTAGCGTCGGTCGATTCTTCTGCATTTTTTTTCTAAACCATCAACGTTGAGACACACGTTTGGACCATTTGTTATTCTGGCCCAGAGAGTAGAGTTTGTACTCAAGATGAAACCTTTGAATCTCTCCTTCCAGTACCAGTAGTGGGTTCCGTTGAAGAATTAAGGTCTGGTCATGGAAGTACCTTCCATAACAAGTTGACTCTCGTTTGGCATGCCTTGTCCTGCCATAACTGTTGTGGATCTTTCCTTTAACACAGCTAAGTGCTCAATCCAGAGGCTGAGCTCAGATACCAATTGAAGGAACCTGATAGAAACATAAAAGGGGGGTTGAATTGTGTTTCTTAAGTTGTTACAACTTTTTCGCAAGCAGATATATTTTGGCAAAGGTTTGGACGCAAATATGTTAACGGGTGCTGAGAGCATGTACAAACAAAGGTTGGACGCTCGCTGTGAATGTTAGCCTTTAAAGACACGCGCCTTAAGAAAACAATCTAATCCTAAAAAGCTAGTTAAACAATAAACTATGACAAAGACAAGGTAAAGAAGAAAGACACAAAGATATTAGCCTGGTTCACTCTTCACCAAAGAGCTACTTCTAGTCCCTTTTACTTGAGACCTTTTTCCACTATAACAAAAACTTTGTTACAAGTATTCAACACATCTTCAGGCAACACAAAGTATTCTTTTACAGTCAAGGCAACACAAAGTATTCTTTTACAGTCAAGCCTCTTTAGGCTAAAGTATTCTTTTTCAGATCTTCAGGCTCAACCAACAAAGTTTTGAAAAAAGTTTTGTTCTACTAACTCACTATATGTGAGGTTTTGAAACTTAAGCTCATAACTTTGAAACTATACTCTTCGCAGAGAGTGATATAAAATTTTAGGAACAAAGTAAGCTTGTATGCTTTTGATTTCTTTTGATAGCTTGCTTTTTGCTCATATGAAAGATTGTACGTTGTTCTGTGTAACTTTGCATCTTCAAAGTTGAAGGTATTTATAGCCTTCAGGTCTTTGAAAAATCTTCAGTATACAACATGTGGAAAAAGAACCGTTCTGATTCAGCTTTAAGTGCAATATCCCGTTGAGTTTGACAATTTGTTGAAGGTCTTCTGAAAAGCAAAGTAGACTATCTGGTTGATAGCTCAATGTAGCATTGACACTTTTTCCTTGTACCCGAAAGTTGTCTTTTGTCTTTCCTTTTGGAGATAGTGTAACACCTCGTAAATTTAATAATTTAATTATAAGGTTTAAATGATGTTGTGCTAGGTAAGTTTAAAAGGTTGTCATCGGATAAATTTTTTTTTTCTAAAAGGAAATATATAAGGATTTTAAGGAAAAGATAGAGTAATGTATAAATTGTCACATCTTCGGTAACACAATTAAAATTATTAATGAGCTAAAATGATTGGCTAGCTTTCCCTAAAGAACCTTGAAGTAAGGAACATTTTATTTTAAGTTTTAAGAGTGCATTTAAGTAAGACATGAGCTCCCTATTTCACTTTTTTTTTCGATGGCCTTTTAGTGAGGGTTCCAGAACCCTTTCCTCGGCAGAAAATAATGAACTGGAAAAAGGGGGAGAAAGGAAAGAAATGAGAAAAAGAAGAATGGAATAGAAAGGAGAAGGGGAGAGGGAGGAAGAGGAAGAAGGCTCTTTCTATCTCTTTCCCCCCATTTTCGAGTGGATTGGAACATCAAGCTTAAGATCTACAAGAGGTGAGGGATTTTTGTGTTTTGTTGCGATGATTTGAATGTTTGGGTTTAATAAGTGTATAATATGTATAGAAAATGATTTGAGCTAATGTTTCTACAAATCTTTGCATGAACCTTGTCTTTGTTGGTATTTTGTACATTTTGGTGGTTAGATTTCAGTTTGTAACACCTCAATTTTCGTACTCTCTAATACCTGTAAATTATATAATTGAGTTTATATTTTTATCTGAGGTTTCAAAAATGAATTAAAAGAAACTGAGACCATAGTCACACTCTACGTTATCGTAGGGAGTTACGGTTAAATTTTGGGTAGAAAACTCAGACGGAGCCCGATCTGCGTTTTTCGCTGACAGTAGTATTTTACTACTCAAAAAACCTAATTTTAACTCATGAACGAGACTGTTAGTCTTAGAATCGAATTTCCTACCTTTTTGCTAAAATTGGTTTCACACCCTAAAAAGCGGAATAATATAAGTTATTCAGGCGTATTCTCAAACCGGATGACAAACGGAGCTAGATATGGATTTACTAGGACTTGCTAACGAATAATCTTGAAGTCACGTAATGTCAAGTCATCTAGAAATGCGTGCCAAGTGCCATGATGATTTTCAAAATATCTGGACGCGAAAAGATCAAAATGCCCCTGGCCTTTTTCACAATTAGAACTTTGTCCTAGTTTAAAATGACCATAATACCCCTAAGTGAGATTTTTTTTACTCATCCTCACCCTTCCTTTCTATTTCATTCGGACACCCTTTCCCTCTCACCTCTCCTTCACTTCTTTTCTTCTTCTTCTTCATTTCCCCATTTCTTCACCTTGCTTTCTCTAATTTTCTCAAGCATTTCATAGAGAAATTTGTTAAACAAAATTGATATTCTTGAGCACCTTCAACGTCTAGGAGGTATGGAACCCTCACTTACTCTCTTAATCTTCATATTTTTCTTTGAAATCTTGTATCTTTCTCTATGATCAACTTTGAAGCCTAAACTTCAAAAATCTCTAGAAAATTGTAGAAAAATCCTTTTTGTGTCAAACCAATTTCTATGATCTAGTTTCATCCCCTTCTATCACTATCTAAGAGCATGAAATCTAATAAGCGTCCTAGCCTATTTAATTTGGAGGGGCCGAACCTAGGTATATTTTTGGGGGAAATGGATTTTTTTGTTCAATTTTGTGAAATGATTCTTGAATTCACCTTTTTCACTCTATGATTATGTAATCCAAGTGATTAGAAATCAAATCAAACTCTAACCTATTTTTACCCATTATGGCTGAAACCTTACCTTGTTGGTTGAAGTGGTTTTGATTCTAATTTTTGACAAGTAATCTTAGATTATGTCTTAATCATGCTAAAGGATCGTTGATCCAAGAGTTGGTAGAACTTCAACACCTCTAGCCTATTTTAATAAATGGAGGCTGAACCCTAACCTTGTTGGAATTTGATAAGTTTGATTGGATTTTATTGATTTATGGTTGTGATGTGTTGTGAAGGATCAAACGATATTCGATCGTTCGAAAGCGCGTACGAGTGACAGTTGCAGAGCCGTTGTCGGAGTTGCATGGGAACATTGTTCAGGTGGGGAGAAAGAACTTTATCGTCAAGAAGGCAAACTTAGTATAGAATATATACATGTGTAGGGTAAACCTTAAACCCTACTAGAGATTGAGCCCTGGATAAAGTACTTGGACCCTAGGTATAGGTACTTTTGGGCTATCACCACTAAGATAATAATCTAGAAGATGTGATTGATTGAGATTGATATGTTGAACTGCTTATATGCTTATCCGTTGATTTAATATGTTGAACTGTCTCTGTGATTAGCTGTTTATCTGTCAATGTGATGATGTCTGTGTTGGCATATTTACTGTTTTGATATATTATTGGGATTGACTGGATGATTGTTAATGAGAGTATGGTGAGATTGCGCTGTAGTTCCGATTGATACTGACGTGGCCCTGACCACGGAACTATGGCTCGCAGACGCAAGGTGTCGTGATGTTGATGTCGATGTGGATGCAGTGCATCGTGGCTGTGGCCCAGTGCTTAGATGTGAGGCTCCGATATCAATCTGTGTTGGATGTTTGTTGCATATCATAGCATATTTGGTCCCAAAGGGAGATGTCCAATTGGGGACGTGATGTTTTTAATCCCGAGGCAGGATGTCCAACTGGGGACGTGGTGTTATTAATCCCGACGGGGATGTCCAACTGGGGATATGATGATATCGGCCGACTTGCATATAGGAATGATGACATGCATATGGGGATTAATATCCTTCATAGAGGTTTGATATGAGAGATTGACTTTTGAGATGGTAGTGTTGTGTGACACAAGATATGGTTGTTGGCTTGTTATATGATTTCTATGTGTTGTGTGTTGCATGTCTATATATTATACTATTGCCCCTCTCCCATATTTCATGATGCATGTTTCTTATCTCCCTGTATTTTTCTCTGTATGTTTATTTTATTTTATGGGAAGACCCTGTGGAAGAACCAGATGCTGAGGAGTTGGATGGCAATCCTTACGAGCCTGATGCCGGTGGACGAGGCACGGACCCTGGCCTCTAGAGGCGGATGTGGCGACCTCTGTTAGCTGAGAGTCTTCTCTCTGTCTTTTGACATATTTTATTTATAGTATGTACTGATGTACTCTGTTTGTATACATTATTACTGTAGCCCTCCCGATGGGGCAACCGATGCATGTATGTATACTTTACGTTTAAACTGCGTTAGTCGGATATATGCGTGTTTTGGTATAGTCTTAATATATTTTTCGTTTTCGCGTTATAATCTTTCCGATGCGTTTCGTTTTAATAAAGCGCGTTAACGTTTATAATATGGTTTAAGGCTTAGTTAAATATCTTAGGTTCGTCATTGGGATGGCTGGCCGTCACAGAGTTTGGAAGCATGAAAAATGGTTTTGGGGGCGAAAAATCACGTAATAGCAGCGTTTGTTGCGTTCCTGCAATTTTCAGCGAGCGCCAGGCTCCTGAGCACCCAAGAAGAGTCCCTGCAGCTTCCTCGCTAGCGCCAGGCCCTGCATGTAGCGCTTGGCACTTGGGACAAAACCATCCAACTTTAACTGTGCATAAAATTTTCATTTTTTTATCCGTTTTGGGTAAATGACATCTTGTTGGAAAGCTATTTAAGTCTATTTTCATATGCAACAATTTTCAGATTAAAATTCTAAGTAATTTGAAAGTTATGATAGAAATTATGATCAAAGGTCAAGATATTATATTTAAAAAATAATGGTTTATCATAGTTTATAATGGTTACACTCTTTTTTTTTTTAAAACATGTCTATTGGGCAATTTGACGTATTCAAAAACATTTTTGCATACTTTGATGTATATATGATGTTGATAAGTTGCTATGTGTAGTTTTTGTTATGATATTAAGGTATTGAATTGTACATGAGATTGCACATCGAAAGTATTGTGTATTGGATTGACTTGATGACTTTATTGGTAGGTTCTATATTATGATGGTATTGAGATTATTTATTTAAGATAGTAGAGATTTATAAATTTGTTACCTATTGTCATATTATTCTCTTATTTTATTAAGATGCTTGGAAAGACATATCATATGTCTTATTGCAAATTGATTCATATATAAGTACGGCTATGGTGAAATGAGTTGATTACCTCTTTGACGAAACATTATCATTAGTGATTTATGGATAGATTTATGACTATTCTATGATATGTGTTTTAGTGTTGTTGCCTTTCGAATATTGATTCCCTCTGCTTGAATTTTAGTAAAGGTATGGACAATGCGATTTGTATATGCGGCATATATGATTATGATATTATGCTTATGATTATGATAATATTGGATATTATGATAAGGTGGTTATGGAATTTGTTGGGTTTGATTTATGTTAAGGTGATGAATATGCAAGTTGAGTTAAAGTATGTTTATGAATTTGATATGTTGACATTGATAAAATATATTTAAGGGATGATGAGACTCTATTATTATTTATGTAATTGCGTTTTATTGCTGTGAAGGAGAATATATGATAATGGTAGTGTAGTATGTCTATGAGATGCTTTATGATGATTCATGATTTAAAATGTTGTTACTTGTTGATGTTCAATCTCTTAGTTTGATTTTAAATGCTTGGAAATATATTGTATGCGTTGTTATGTGGTGAGCTATGTAATGGATTGTCTTATGTGTATATATTTATATACTTATATTGTATGGAGTTATGTCATCTTGAATAGTCTTTTATGACTCTCATTTGAATTCTGTTATTACGAGTTTGGAAATGATAAATTGACGAGGGTGTAGGTATTTGATGACTAATTTGGTCGTGATGATTTGGATTATGAGAATACTCTTATACATGAATATTGCATTATTTGCTTATGTACATGTCTATGTTATGTGAAGATCGGTGAAGTGGATCTAATGTATGTTACGCTAAAGTGTTTATAAGCGGCTATGATTATTGTCTATGGTTGATAACATATTAAAAGCACTAAGTGGAATGGATTGCCAAGATATGATTATGATTTTCTAGGTAGGCCGACCAGGAAGTGGGAGGCTCCGGTATATAAATATCACCGTCGGGGACGAGGGGATCACGTTAGATACCCCGAGCATTAGGAGGGATGTTGGTGTTTGTCGGAGGAGGCGGTGTCTCCGGGGGCAGGGAGTACTCCGTGAAAACATCTCCTAGGATACTCATGAATTGATGGTATTATAACATGTGACATTCGTATATTTCTCTGTGTATTGATCCCGATTGGGAAACTTGAGATATGAGAATTGATTAAAGTGCAAGACATTCCACAAGTACTTTGCTATTTGGGCAAGGTGTCGGCTTGGAATATGTTATTATATATTAACGTTGTGATATTGTATTTAAATTTGTTATGTATGAATATGATGAAGTGTTGGCATGATTTTGTTCTACTCGGTTATTCTTATCTTGCATGATTGCATGTGCTTGGGGATTTAAGATCACCAAGTCTATGGACTCACCCCTCTCCTAAATTTTTTAGATTGTAGGAATTTCCAGAGCCGTTGGGAGCCTTGGATGTCATGTGGATCATATATGAAGTTGTTCACCATGTATTCCTTGTTTTTTTTTTTTGTTTAAGTCAGGACTTTGTGATTTTTAGTTGGTTGTAGCTTATTTGATTTATTATATTCATTATTTGACATATTAATGATTGTAATTTGATATACTTTGGATGAAACGAATTAAGTGGGATTGATAGGCTGGGAAGGGGGAAGGAGAGGCTTTTTCTTTCGGCCGGTCATGACTCCTAAATTTGGGTCATGACAGATAGTCCAATCCTCGTGTCAGAAACAGATTGGCTTCAACGTTTTTAATGGTACGAAGATTACAAGGAATAATTGTCTAAGGGATATTAGACTTTTACAGAAGAATAATAAATTCAAACATTTATAATTACAAGGTCACGCTAAGTTATAGTCCAGTTTATTTAAATGTGATAGACTTTTATATTGGACTAAAAAACATGGAACTATTACTAGAAGAGTCTTTGGACTCATATAAGAAAGTTAAAAGCTTTTAGTCCAGCGTGATCAAGACACTACGCTTTGGACGAACACTAAGTCTTTGGACTTAAAAAGATCTGCACACTCAGATAAACACATTAGTCCAAAACAAATCTTTGTTCATTCAATTTTAGTCTATTGTTAACATCAAAATCTTAAGGAGTTTATGGACCATAGTCACTTTGGTTACAATACACATATGGCAGGCTGGTTGAATATTTTGTGGAAAGTGGTAAAGAAACCAGGGCTCAGCTTAATTCCGGCCAATATTATACCAAGAAGATAATGAAAGTGATAAGAAAAAATCAAGAGGAGGCTTCTTCCCATTAGGTTACCACGTACGACATTGAGAATAGGAGATTTGAAGTTGAAGAGACATTTAATCCAGTCACGCTGAAAGGGGTCATAAATATATCGTCAATTTCAATACCCTTCATTGCCTGAGTGGGAGATTCAGAGCGTTTCATTACCCATGCTCACACATTATACACGTGAGTCTCGACTTTTATCGGTATATTGTTTCCAAATACTCACTGCACAACATCGTCGATTCATACTCCCCCTAGTGGCTCCCTATTGGTGATGAAGGGGATGTACCATTATATTGGAGACTGTGGACTTTGGTGCCAAATGAATCGATGCTACGTCCAAAGGGACGTCCTAAATCTACCCGCATTCGGAATGAAATGGACTGGCGAGAGTCACAACCTCGCCAAAGATGCGGGCTATGTAAGTCTGATGGTCATAACCGGCGTAACTATCCTCGACAAGCAGGAGGATCGGGGAAAAGGCAAAATGATGGGGATCAAAATGTATAGATTCTAGCTACTTTGAATATATTGGATAAAATTACTCATGTACTCATTGCTATTTGAACTATATTGGCTTTGCATTAAATAACATAGATTTAAAACAACAAAAGGATAAAAGCAGTGCAACGTAAATGGTGTTGGAATTAATATCTGAAAAATACATGTAGAGGACTCATAATAGTAAAATATGAATGATAAATCAATTGTATATGTCGTCGTCTTGCATGGGAGTCGATATGCATTGTCGAGGACAACTCCTGGCTCCACGGTGTGGGTTTCTCTGGACTTCTTATAGATCATCCTGAGAAGGGGTGTGATCACTCGTTTCGGCTATTGGACCTTGAGCGCTTGATTCTGCGACGATAGAGAAGTCAGCATTAAGATTAATGACCATTCCACCATATCCTGGAGATAGTAATGGGGAGTGTTGCATTTGGTGAACCCATGGCCCAGGTGCACTAGGTGTGAAAGAAGATGGGTTCACTAGTGATGGTGTATAGTATAGGTGTGGTGAAAAAGAAGGCATACACGATACTAGTGGTGATGGTGCTGTTGGGGTAAGCCCTAGTCGCCAATCTAATTTGAATAGATAATCATTTGTATCATGACTTTGATCATATATTTGATATGTGTGTAAGGCATTTATTTATTATGTTATATTTGATGATCATATTTATAGCATAATAAAGTCCTTAGAATAAGTAGTTCATTTAATAGAACGTCAAGTATGACTTGATCGTGAGATGTCATTAAATTATAGAACACTATTCTTAAATATACATAGTCAAGTATTAATATTAATAAAGGCAATAATAATACATTGAGACTATTATGTGAGTGTATTGATGACCACATCTCATGGATCATAGATATAAGATATCAAGTCTTCATATCGGTATAAATATTATAAATATTAGCAGAATATTTATACTGGAGTGACCCGCTATGAGAACGTTGCATAATAGTTATGTAAGTGTCATAAGCGATTCTCATGGTGATCATAGTGAAGTGGTCCTTCGACTTGAAGTCACTACGATTCCTAACATATGTAGTTGTAGGCTTCGATACTATTAAACGTTGTCTGTAACAGGACGACTATAAAGGCAATTATTGAGCCTGCAATGAAACATATTGAGGAATGTGAGTGATGTAGATAGGATTTGCCCTCCTTCATAATAGTAGTAATGTCTATAGGCCTCTTGATAGTATGCGACGTAGAAATGAATGGCCGTGCAAAGGTTGGACAATATGAGATATTGGGCCCACGTGATCGTAAGTCAATTACTCGATCAAGAAATAAATAATTGGACTGAACAAGGATGACACATTTATGTCTTGTGTTCAATTAAGACATTGTGACGAAAGGACGTTGGCTTCACATTATATGGTTACAATATGGTTTTAATTGTATCACCAATATTCTAATTAATTGGATAATAATGATATATTGCTAGATGCCGCTCATTGTTTATCATATTAATTGATTTTCGATATGATTAATAATAATTAATATTATTTCCAATTAATTGAGAACCTATAGCGAGACAACCCCTTCCTCGGAGGTCCCATTGGTGACCCCACTTATGATTATTAGCGTTACAGCGTAGCGTGATAGTACAACATTGCGGAATTATTAAAAATTAAATATACAGATACAGACCTAATAGTACTGGCTCCATCAGTAGCGCCTACAACACTGATACCAAATGTAAAAGACAACATTTTGCTCAACCCCATGTACTGGCCATAACAAAAGTAAGACTGTCTACCCGACCACGACTCTAACGTATACGATAGTCGGTCCTGTATACACTACTCTTCGCTGAGAGTAGTCAATCTCCCGGAGATGGTCGCCCTCTGCATAGAGCAGCTCAAGGTCCCCAGCATTGGGATCCGAGGCTCTCCCGCCAGCATCAAGCTCGACAGGTATGCCATCAATCTCTTCTGGAAATTCCTCATCAGGGTCTTCTCGTACAATCAAGAATAAGAAAAAATACGACATAGAAAAAATACAGGGGATAAGAAGCAGCAATATGCCATATATCGGAAAACAGCTACATAAAATAATGTATATAGATAGTGTCGCGACCGTCCCGTCCGGGAGCCGCGAAGAAGATAAAGAGGGAGTCGCCACCAATTTTATAGTTTTTGGAAAAAAAATTGGAAAACCCATAAACTTAAGGAAACTGGTCTTCTTTTAAAATAAAAAGGAGATTTAGGCTCGGGAGTCGGTTACGAGTAGGGAAGGTGTTAGCACCCTACATCGCCCATTTTAAGAACGGTACCTCAAGTTAATTGTGCAAATTTAATAACTTTTGAAAATATTTATTCTACCCAAAAAAAAAAAACAAAATAAAGAGAGAATAAACAAACACAAAAATAAGAAAATTTAATTTTAGCTTGACAGAATAATTAATTCTGCTCCTACGTATTCCCCGGTGCGATGGGAAACTCAAAGCCACGTAGTTCTAGTAAAAATGTTTTATTGGTTAATTAATTTTATTTTAAAAGGACCTTTTTTGTTTCTATATTTTTTGAAAAAAAGATGTAAATGGATCAACAAGCCGTCTCGGCTAAATTGATTACAAGTGAAGCTCAGCGTCTTGCCAGAGACGTCACTAAAAAGGTTTTTTATGTTATTACCTTTTTTATAATTTTATGATAAGAATCAAAGTAGGCGCATTTGAGATAGAATTCAAATCCTTTTTTAAACTAAAAACAATTTTTTATTTTTTAACTTTTAATTAATTATCAATTAGAAATAGCCTGATCTATTTTATATCTATGGTTTTCTATGGTTCAAGTTATAGAAAACAACAACCTAGACTAGCCCATTTGTCCCGAACATGTAAAAATAAGCCCACCTAATAATAAACCAAAGAAAGAATCAGCCTGAGATAATAAAAAAAACCCAAGAAGAATAGCTTCTTCTTCCTTGGGAACCTGGTATACAGATAAAGAGGGAGAGTAGCGCGACGCAGTGCTATGAGAACGGCGGGAAAAGCGCTGCGGAGAATGACCGGGGCACGACGATAATCGCTTTCTGATTCTGGTTACTGTCCACGCTGGTCAGCAAGTGTGGAGCAGCGTCTGTGCGAGGTCCTACCTGCAAGCTTCAGCGGCTGATCGACGAAGGCGATATAGACGCGTGATCGCGGTGCTACTTCTGGTTAGGAGTACAGTGTGTGGATGCTGGACAAGGGAGAGGATAACAATGGAGTTTCCAATTGGTAGTGGTGATAACTGGGTTCTGAATGACGCTGGTTGACAGGCTTAGCGATGAATGAGTATGGTGGGGGTGTTAGGAAGGTGAAGATCCGGTCCTGGGATGTTTTTGGGAGACCAGAAAGTGAAGAATGGAAGACTCAGATTGTACTCAAGACTGATGCCAGAAAAATATGAGATTGAGAGAGAGAGAGTAAAATTTTCGGTCCCCTCCTCAGTAAAAGTGTTCCCAATTTATAGAAGTAATGGATAACAGATTTTCCGAGTTTTCCTCATCTGAAGAGCTATCCAAAACAAAAAGATCCTTATCCTATTAAGATTATGATAACTATAAGCATAACTGAAACTTGATCACCCTTGATCCTTTTTTATCATCTTTAACACCTAACTGTTTACTGCTTCTATCTTAAACTTCAATTTTTCTTTTTTTCTTATTTGTATATTTTCGTTTTTTTTATTTTATTATTTTTTAGAGAAAAAGCTGGGCCTAACTGGGCTTAAAATTAAATTGGATTTATATTATTTTTTTTAGGATTTATTTTAAAAAGAAAATTGACCCGGACAAAATTGGGTGTTCGCAGCTGCCCCTCTTTACTTGTTTCTTATTAGGTAATAGGTGTAACCATAGTTAACCTTTTATCGTTATAAGACACGAGTAAAGACATGAATTACGATTTTGTCTGGAAGAGAAATTCTTAGACCCGGTGATGAAAGGTCAAAGCTTACGGAGATATTATCTGCTAAAGCTTTGAAAGGGAAGATAAAAGAAACTCACGGGGACACGATCTGCCATAGCTTTTAAAGGAAAGAAGCTTCCGAAGACACTATCTTCCGCGGCTTTGAAAAGAAAGAAAGCTTCCGAAGACACTATCTGTCGGAGCTTGAAAAGAGAAGAAGCTTCCGGAGACACTATCTGCCGGATCTTAAAAGGAAAGAAGCTTCCGAAGACACTATCTGCCGGAGTTTTGAAAAGAAAGAAAACTTCCGAAGACACTATCTGTCGGAGCTTTAAAAGAAAAGAAACTTCCAGAGACACTGTCGGAGCTTGAAAAGGGAAGAAGCTTCCGAAGACACTATCTGCCGGAGCTTAAAAGGAAGGAAGCTTCCGAAGACACTATCTGTCGGAGTTTTGAAAAGAAAGAAAACTTCCGAAGACACTATCTGTCGGAGCTTTAAAAGAGAAGAAACTTCCGAAGACACTATCTGCCGGAGCTTAAAAAAGAAAGAAAGCTTCCGAAGACACTATCTGTCGGAGCTTTAAAAGAGAAGAAGCTTCCGGAGACACTATCTGCCGGAGCTTAAAAAAGAAAGAAAGCTTCCGAAGACACTATCTGTCGGAGCTTTAAAAGAGAAGAAGCTTCCGGAGACACTATCTGCCAGAGCTTAAAAGAAGGGAAGCTTTCGAAGATACTATCTGTCGGAGCTTGAAAAGAGAAGAATAAAGCTTTATGAGGTCCTGTGCCTGCTAAAGTTTTCAAAAGTAATGGTATTGACCTTGTCAATGCATGAAATGATGAGATGGTGCATGATGCAAGAGACATCTTCTGTCAATGTGATTTATTTATTTTTCTTATTATTATTTTTCTTTATTATTCAAACCTTTCCTTGGTCCTTGGCCCCCTTAACGACTTTGATCACAACCAGATATGGACGAACTAGAACAAAAACTCGTTGACTGGATTTATCATTTGCTGGTTCAACTTATGCTTTTGCTGCCTTTGGGAAACATGCTCCCTTCATAATAATTATCCCAATGGATGAGGATGCTCACTTGCTTTCTTTTCTTTTCTTTTTTTCTTTTTCTTTATCTTTTTTTTTTGTTTTTTTTTTTTTACATTGCCCCCTTGTCAGGAGATCAAGATGTTTCCTATGACCCTTTTGAAAAAAAAAAAAAATCAAAGAAATTTTGAATGCTTATAAACAGCAATGTACAAGTTTCACATTTCAATAAATATTTATCCTTTTGAATGCACACAGTTGGTGAATGAAAGCATAAGATAGGGTAAACAATAAAAGTAGAAGACATTGGCTTTATATTGAAAGTGAAAAGATATACAAGGTGAATATCAGAATGAGATTTAAAGATTGTAATATTCACAAAGAAAGTGGTATTATGAAATCATATCTATTCAAGTGACACTCTCTGTAATGATTAATGCTAGCATCTCATACTTAATCTTGAATCTCCATTAAGCAGCTTCTAAGAAAGTGATTTGCCCCAGTCTTCACCTTTTAGGCCATGTATTGCCCCAATTTGTGCATATCTAGACCATTTATTGCTCCACTTTACCAGCTTGATGGTACTTTCCTTTATTGTATCCTAACCTTTACTTTTGCCTAAACCGCCTTTTCAAGTTTTCAGCTTAGCAAGTTGCTCTATCTTTTGCCTAGACCACCTTCTCAGGTTTTCAATCTAGCGAGCCATTTTCTTTTTTCCCTTTTTTTTTTTTAAGTACACTCAAGCATAATATTTTTTGACTGCATCAGAGTTTACAGGCAGTGGCAAGTCTTCACCATCTATCCTTGTGAGAATTAGAGCTCCTCCAGAGAAAGCCTTTCTTACTACATAAGGTCCTTCATAATTCGGAGTCCATTTCCCTCGATGATCCTTTTGGATTGGTAGAATCTTTTTGAGCACTAAATCTCCTTCTCGAAATTGTCTGGGACGGACCTTTTTCTCATATGCTTTCTTCAACCTCTTCTGATAAAGTTGGCCGTGACATAGTGCAACTAATCTTTTCCCTTCAATGAGATTCAATTGGTCGAGTCGAGTTTGGACCCATTCAGCTTCTTCTAATTCTGCCTCCATAAGCACCCTTAAAGAAGGGATCTCTACCTCAATCGGGAGTACTGCTTCCATCCCATAAACCAGGGAATACGGAGTTGCCCCTGTTGAAGTGCGAATGGAAGTACGATAACCGTGCAAGGCAAAAGGTAACATCTCGTGCCAGTCTTTATATGTCACCACCATCTTTTGAACAATCTTCTTGATATTTTTATTGGCTGCTTTAACTGCCCCGTTCATCTTGGGGCGATATGGAGAAGAGTTGCGATGCTTTATTTTGAAACCTTCACACATCTCTTTCATCATCTTGTTATTCAGATTGGTTGCATTATCAGTGATGATTTCCTTTGGCAATCCGTAGCGGCAAATCAGTTCCCTTTTGACAAATCTAATCACGACATTTCTAGTTACACTAGCATATGAAGCAGCTTCAACCCACTTTGTGAAATAATCAATTGCAACAAGAATGAAACGATGCCCGTTTGAAGCCTTTGGCTCGATCGGTCCAATGACATCCATTCCCCACATTGAAAACGGCCAGGGTGCTGACATGACATTCAAAGGTGTTGGAGATGCATGAATCTGATCAGCATACGTTTGACATTTATGACATTTTCTTGCATAGTTAAAGCAATCACCCTCCATTGTCAACCAATAATAACCAGCCCTCAAGATTTTTCTGGCCATTGCATGACCGCTTGCGTGAGTCCCAAAGGATCCTTCATGTACATCTTTGACAATCTGACTGGCTTCTTTTGCATCAACACATCTTAGAAGTACCATATCATGATTTCTTTTGTAGAGAACATCCCCGTCTAGAAAGAAACCCATTGCGAGTCTTCTTAAAGTTCTTTTGTCATTTTCTGAGGCCTCTGATGGATATTCTCGACTTTCCAGAAAGCGCTTGATATCATGGTACCATGCCTTCCCATCAAGTTCTTCTTCCACCACTTGACAGTATGCAGGATGGTCACGACTTTCCATTTTGATCAGTGGCAAATTCTTCTCATCGCCTACTTTGAACATTGAGGACAAGGTAGATAGCGCATCGGCTAACTGATTATCTTCTCGAGGAATATGTTGAAAAGTGACTTTGTCTAATTGTTCAACCAAACCCTTGATGTAATCATAGTACGGGATTAATTTAGCATCCCGAGTCTCCCATTCTCCTCTTAATTGGTGTATGACTAACGCAGAGTCCCCATATACTTCTAGCACCTTTGCCTTCGATTCTATTGCTGCTCGGATCCCTAAGGCACAAGCCTCGTATTCTGCCACATTATTTGTACAATCAAAACAGAGCCTTGCAGTGATTGGGATAAAATTATTTTCTGGGGAAATCAAAATGGCTCCAATCCCATGCCCTAGTGAGTTAGAAGCTCCATCAAACAACAAGATCCACTTTTCTTTCTCTGATGTCTGTTCTTGTTCAAACAAAACCATTATATCCTCATCGGGGAAATCACATTGCATTGACCCGTAGTCTTCTATGGGTTGATTGGCCAAATAGTCTGCAAGGGCACTGCCTTTTATTGATTTCTGAGTGACATAGAGAATATCGTACTCTGATAACATGACTTGCCAGCGGGCTATCCTTCCAGTCAAAGCAGGTTTATCGATGTACTTGATTGGATCCATTTTTGACACCAACCAGGTAGTGTAACTCAGCATATATTGCCTCAAACGACGGGTAGCCCATGCCAAGGCACAACATGTACGTTCCAACAGGGAGTAATTGGCTTCACAACTAGTGAATTTCTTACTCAAATAGTAGATGGCCTGCTCTTTCTTGCCCGATTCATCGTGTTGCCCTAGCACGCAACCCATAGATTCATCTAAGACAGTCAAATATAGGATGAGAGGTCTCCCAGGTACTGGGGGTACCAAGACTGGAGGTTCTTGTAAGTATTGTTTGATCCTTTCAAACGCCTTCTGACAATTTTCATTCCATTTCACTGTTTGATTCTTGCGCAGCAGCTTAAAGATTGGCTCACAAGTCGCGGTTAATTGGGAAATGAACCTGGCAATGTAGTTCAATCGCCCTAAAAACCCGCGAACTTCTTTCTCTGTTTGAGGTGCTGGCATGTCAATGATGGCTCGAACTTTGTCAGGATCAACCTCTATTCCTTTCTGGCTAACTACGAATCCCAAAAGCTTGCCCGATTTCACCCCAAAAGTGCATTTGGCAGGGTTCAATCTGAGCGTAAACTTTCTTAGCCATTCAAAAAGCTTCTGCAAGTTATCTACATGATCTTTTTCAGATTTGGACTTTGCAATCATATCATCCACATAAACCTCTATTTCCTTATGCATCATATCGTGAAATAAAGTCACCATAGCCCGCTGATATGTTGCCCCTGCATTCTTTAGACCAAAGGGCATGACTTTGTAGCAGAACGTTCCCCATAAAGTGACAAAGGTAGTCTTTTCCATATCTTCAGGAGCCATTCTGATCTGATTATATCCCGAATATCCATCCATGAAAGAAAACAGTGCATGCCGAGCAGTATTATCAACCAGAACATCAATATGAGGTAAAGGGAAGTCATCCTTTGGGCTAGCTCTGTTCAAATCTCGATAGTCAACACACATCCGGACCTTTCCACCATTCTTTGGAACTGGGACTATGTTGGCAACCCATTGAGGATATTTTGCCACTGCTAGGAAACCTGCGTCCAATTGCTTTTTGACTTCTTCTTTGATCTTTAAGGACATGTCTGCTTTCATTCTGCGTAGCTTCTGTTTTACTGGCGGACATTCGAGTTTTAAAGGCAGTTTATGTTCTACTATGCTAGGGTCCAAACCCGGCATGTCTTGATATGACCAAGCAAAAACATCTTTGTACTCGATTAACAACTTAATCAGCCTGCTTCGCTCATTTTCATCCATGGAAAGCCCAATCTTGACTTCCTTTTTATCATCTTCAGTTCCCAGATTAATTACTTTTGTCGGTTCCTCATGGGGCCTGATTTCTCTGGCTTCTTGTTCTACCAATCTCATTAGTTCAGGAGGAATTTCCCCATTATCATCACTGTCCTCATCAGCATGATTAACAGGATAATTAAAATCATATGACAGACTACTAGCACAGTCATTTTCAAGGGAGTCACTTTCAGATCTGCATTTGGTTATTATCAGGGGAAAATGAATGAATAAAAACTGAAGTAAAAATGGAGACAGAGATAGGGAGACAAATGGGAACCAAATGCATTTTATTGATGATTAAAATTGAAATGGAAACAAAGTACGCCCATTATTAAAGATTTCCTAAAGCCTCGGGCAGAGCTAAAGGGAAAAGCATAACAAAAAAATTACTTTGATAAAAATCCTATGGTCCTAGGAAACTCATGGATCTCCCAATTGTTGAGCTTTGTGTTAGGAGAGCACGGATACACCAGATTGATGTTGTGATTAGGATAATCATCTTCGATGGCTGTCACTTGGTCTAGGAACACGAACCCGGCACTGCGAAAGCTCTGTCGTATGTCACAAATGGGAATCCTTTCAGCCTCATATTCATGATTTTCCAACCGGGCCAACCTCTTTCTCCTTCTTTCTTCCATCACCCTCATTTTGTCTGCTCTGGTAGGTTTGTATCCCAATCCATATCGGTCCTTATTTTCAGTGAGTACCATGATGCGGGCTACACCTTGATTATTTTTTCCCAAACCTTTTCCAAGTTGGTATCCTCCTTCGAGCATAACCTTCACCATCATATTAGAAGCACTTGATGGTCGAGCTTTCATAAGCATGGTCCCCTCTTTTACATAGGTGACATTAGCAATCTCAAGTGATTGGAAGGCAGTCTCAAGAGCTTCTTCTGCTGCTTCGATGCAAGGTGTGGTGGCCGGTTTGCTCACCAGCATATCTTCTTCTCCAGAGACAATGATCATCTTACCATCAACAATGAACTTCACTTTTTGGTGCAAAGTAGAGGGTACTGCCCCAGAAGAATGAATCCATGGCCTCCCAAGAAGGCAACTATAAGTTGGTGTGATGTCCATTACTTGGAAAAGAATCTGAAAAGTGCACGGACCAATCTGAATGGGCAGCTCAATTTCACCAATGACCTCTCTTCTTGTGCCGTCAAAAGCTCTTACTATCATTGCACTTGGCTTCATGTGGGTCCCATCAAAAGGCAGCTTCGATAGTGTTGATTTTGGCAACACATTTAGAGAAGACCCATTATCAATAAGCACTCTGGCCATAATGTGATCTCGACATTTCACTGAAATATGCAGCGCCTTGTTGTGCCCTAATCCTTCAGCGGGTATTTCATCATCAGTGAAAGTGACATAATTATCAGCAATAATGTTACCCACAATGCCATCAAATTTATCAAGTGTGATATCATGAGCAACATGAGCTTGGTTCAACACCTTCATTAACACTTTCCTGTGTGGCTCAGAGTTTAGTAACAGAGATAACAGAGATATTCTAGCTGGAGTCCGATTCAACTGGTCCACTACCCGGTATTCACTCTGCTTAATGAACTTTAAGAATTCGCAAACCTCTTCATCAGACACTTCTTTCTTATAGTTACTTCCTTTAATATTTTCAACAGGAACTTCTTCTTTTCTTCTTTTGCCCTTGTCAATCCTTTCATCTTTCTCTATTGGATCCTTTTGTAGCTTCTCTGGAATATAGACACGACCACTTCGTGTCATTCCACCAACTCCCACAATATTGGTGACTACTGTGGTCTCATTAGAGGGCTTTGGCTGAACTTGCACATCGTATTTCCATGGTACTGCTTTAGTGTCTTTGTAAGGAAAAGGGCCTGGAACATGGATGACGAGTGGAGTTGGCCTATTTAGAACTGGCGAAGGTGCCTTTTCATCATAATATATCACCATCGGTTTCGGAACCGCTTGCCCAACATTAGGTTGAGGGCCCACTTGGATGATCAAAGGAATCATTGGCCTTGGCATAGAGGGAACTGCATATTCGGCCATGTGCACACAATCGTCACGATATTGGTATCCAATCAAGATTATTTTCTCATTCATCATCTGTTGCACCATCTTCTTGAACTCTGCACAATATTCAATTGAGTGTCCATTTTTCCCATGGAAGTCACACCTTGTTCCCCCCTGAACGACTTCTTTTTCCTTACTTGGGATCTGTATTAGCCCAAATTTGCACATTTCCCTGAAAATAGCCTTCATAGGAGTCTTCACATTGACAATTTGGGTGATGAGAGCATGCTCCTCAGTGCCTTCTATAGCATTAACTCCAGAACTTCCATGATTTGGTAATGGATTATGGCCTACATTAGGAGCATTTGTTTGGAAACTCAACCATCCTGCATTGACCAACTCTTGCACTTTAGCTTTCAATGTCCTACAATTCTCCGTGGAATGACCAGCTGCTCCCGAATGATAATCACATTTGGCTTTTGGGTCAAACCATTTTGGGTATGGGGGGTCCATTTGTCTTGCCTGAACAGGTGCTAGCATAGAACTCTTTAAAAGTTGGGGTAGCAGGTCAGTATAAGTCATAGGTATTGGGTCAATCTGTATGGGCTTCTTTTCTGGGTCATAAGATGGCTTTTTCTGGCTTGTAATTGGGTTTGGGTTTCGAGATTGAGCTGTCTGTGGTTGCATGGTGGGCAGAGTCTGATGTTGGGTAGAGTATGATGGCTGATAGGGTTGGAAGTTTGGGATTTGTGAAGTGGCAGCAATGTATGGATGGTTTGGTTGGTGATAGGGAAGCGATGGGTTATATGGGATGTAGGTAGTTTGGAAAGATGGTTGAGGGTTGACAGACATTTGGTTTGATACCCATTGATCAGGCTTCTTTTGTTCTGAGTTTACAGCATGCGATTCTCCTTCCTTCTTTTTGAAAAATGGGACATTCTTTATTCCAGTTGTTCCTGTTGAACTTTCAATAATCTTACCACTTCTCATTCCGCTCTCAATCCTCTCTCCAATGGTGACCATATCAGAAAAGTTTGAGGATACACTTCCAATCATTCTATCATAGAATGGTGATTGGAGCGTGTCAATAAACATAGCAACAATTTCCTTTTCTGCCAAGGGGGGATCTACTTGAGCGGCCAATTCTCTCCATCTTTGTGCATATTCTTTGAAAGTTTCTGTGTCTTTCTTAAGCATATTTTGTAACTGCATTCTATCAGGAGCCATGTCAATGTTGTACTTATACTGCTTCAGGAATGCATCGGCTAGATCCTTGAAAGATCGGATACGAGTCCTTTCTAGATGCGTGTACCAGCTTGTAGCTGCCCTAGTCAAACTGTCCTGGAAGAAGTGTATTAATAACTTTTCATCATGAGCTTGCGACGCCATCTTTCGAACATACATGGTTAAATGGTTCTTTGAACAGGTGGTTCCCTTGTATTTGTCAAAATCAGGCACTTTGAATTTCGGTGGGATCACAACGTTTGGCACAAGACAAAGTTCTGAGGCATCCCGAAGACCATAACTATTCGCCCCCTCAATAACTCGCAGCCTTTCTTCCAGAATTTCTAACTTTTCTTTGGACTGAGCATTCTCAACAGGAATCTCCCCGTATATTCTTTGAGGAATAGATTGTAGCCCATCGGAAGAAACAAAGTTATGTACCGCCTGGGTTCCCTGAGTACCTATATGGACAGTATATGGTGGTGGAGTGTGCTGTTTAGCGACAGGTACCACTATTGGAGTGGTAGCATGAGGAAAGTTGGTGGTTTGTGCTTGAGGTTCTTCGCCAACATTGATGTGAGGGTTATGATTTGAGTTATTGTCTTGCAAAACAGTGGCTACTGGTGGCACAAACCCTCGGGGAAGCCCATATGGGGGATTGTTCGGGTCAAATGCAGAGTGAGCTTGATTATTGGGATACATGGTGAGAGGCACTAGGATTCCTTGCTGATTGAAGCCCTGAAGAGGATTACCCGGTTGTTCTTCGCTTGAGGCTGAAGGATTCTCATCTGTATTCTTGTCTTTTTGCATTGTTTGCAACATTTCCATCATCTTGGCCATCTGCTTTTTGAGTTGACTCACTTCATCCCTAATCTCTTGAGTTGTTTCTAGGTCAGCCATGATTCTGGCTTGTGCAAATTTAATAACTTTTGAAAATTTAATCTCTTGAGTTGTTTCTAGGTCAGCCATGATTCATCGCCCGTTTTAAGAACGGTACCTCAAGTTAATTGTGCAAATTTAATAACTTTTGAAAATATTTATTCTACCCAAAAAAAACAAAATAAAGAGAGAATAAACAAACACAAAAATAAGAAAATTTAATTTTAGCTTGACAGAATAATTAATTCTGCTCCTACATATTCCCCGGTGCGATGGGAAACTCAAAGCCACGTATTTCTAGTAAAAATGTTTTATTGGTTAATTAATTTTATTTTAAAAGGACCTTTTTTGTTTCTATATTTTTTGAAAAAAAGATGTAAATGGATCAACAAGCCGTCTCGACTAAATTGATTACAAGTGAAGCTCAGCGTCTTGCCAGAGACGTCACTAAAAAGGTTTTTTATGTTATTACCTTTTTTATAATTTTATGATAAGAATCAAAGTAGGCGCATTTGAGATAGAATTCAAATCCTTTTTTAAACTAAAAACAATTTTTTATTCTTTAACTTTTAATTAATTATCAATTAGAAATAGCCTGATCTATTTTATATCTATGGTTTTCTATGGTTTAAGTTATAGAAAACAACAACCTAGACTAGCCCATTTGTCCCGAACATGTAAAAATAAGCCCACCTAATAATAAACCAAAGAAAGAATCAACCTGAGATAATAAAAAAAACCCAGGAAGAATAGCTTCTTCTTCCTTGGGAACCTGGTATACAGATAAAGAGGGAGAGTAGCGCAACACAGTGCTATGAGAACGGCGGGAAAAGCGCTGCGGAGAATGACCGGGGCACGACGATAATCGCTTTCTGATTCTGGTTACTGTCCACGCTGGTCAGCAAGTGTGGAGCAGCGTCTGTGCGAGGTCCTACCTGCAAGCTTCAGCGGCTGATCGACGAAGGCGATATAGACGCGTGATCGCGGTGCTACTTCTGGTTAGGAGTACAGTGTGTGGATGCTGGACAAGGGAGAGGATAACAATGGAGTTTCCAATTGGTAGTGGTGATAACTGGGTTCTGAATGACGCTGGTTGACAGGCTTAGCGATGAATGAGTATGGTGGGGGGTGTTAGGAAGGTGAAGATCCGGTCCTGGGATGTTTTTGGGAGACCAGAAAGTGAAGAATGGAAGACTCAGATTGTACTCAAGACTGATGCCAGAAAAATATGAGATTGAGAGAGAGAGAGTAAAATTTTCGGTCCCCTCCTCAGTAAAAGTGTTCCCAATTTATAGAAGTAATGGGTAACAGATTTTCCGAGTTTTCCTCATCTGAAGAGCTATCCAAAACAAAAAGATCCTTATCCTATTAAGATTATGATAACTATAAGCATAACTGAAACTTGATCACCCTTGATCCTTTTTTATCATCTTTAACACCTAACTGTTTACTGCTTCTATCTTAAACTTCAATTTTTCTTTTTTTCTTATTTGTATATTTTCGTTTTTTTTTTATTTTATTATTTTTTTAGAGAAAAAGCTGGGCCTAACTGGGCTTAAAATTAAATTGGATTTTTATTATTTTTTTTAGTATTTATTTTAAAAAGAAAATTGACCCGGACAAAATTGGGTGTTCACAGATAGCAACACACAGAATCACAATGGTGACAACCTACAACTTCCGGATAATTGTCCCTTAACTACTGTTCCTCACACTCATGCGACTAACGACTATATGGACGCGATCACGACGCGACATCCCGAACGGATCAAGGTGTTTCAATCATCACGATGCCACCCCCTGTAAGGCAGAGTTCGGTCAAAAGCCCGCAGGCCCAACTCGTCTCATGGGTACGACATATTCCCCTGCCCGCAGGCCAGGTCGGAATATTCGCCCGTCAACAACGTAACTGATTGTAACGACAAGTTCCCCCACCCACAGGATAGGTCGAAACATTCGCCCGTCCGTTAACAACTCAGCTTTCGGTAGCGACATATCCCCCGCCCGCAGGCTAGGTACATTCGCCCGTCCGTCTACAATTCGACTAACGGGTACGATCATCTCTCCGTAGGTAAGATCGAAATCGCCCGTATGTCAACACAGTGATGAACAACGACTATGCAACATGAATCTCACTGACTCATCTCAGGATCAACACTTAGTGCCTTAACCACGACTTATAAACAAACACAACCAACTTTCCTCCGGCTTAACCGGGTATTGACTTTATATCATAACATCAACAGATCAACTGTATCTCTAGGTTAACCACTCTGACATATATATTTATCTATATATATATATCTTCGACTTTCTCACCACACATTCATCTCCCAACTTATCAAAAATCACTGCCTAGCTCTACTCAGACATCAGCAGTCACAACAGTACATAAATCACAACCAGCAACAGATTCAATAGTAAAATCAACTTACAGATAAATCATGTTTAATCAATCATAAGCATATAATAAGCATAACACATATCACATATATCATGTTAAATATCCAATCACAGAGCATACATCCTCAATATACAGCAAACTCATTCTATCGGTCAAACGACCTCTAGTACGGTTTGGGTCGCCCTACGCATATCAATATATATTATTCAAAGCTTGCCTCCCCGACGATATTGTGGTTCTTTCCCCCACCTTAGTGATGTTCTCGGGTAACTCCGGATGCGACTCCGCCACAGTCAATCGGGTCCGCGATCGATTGTTCGAGTCCTGTCAGATTCTATACAACAAAACACAACCAGAAATTAAAACAGTTGAATCATAAACTCCCTAATCCTTAGGATTAGCTACTACCCCTATTTAATTAATTAGGGTAGGGATGTTGAAATTCTACCAACTCTTGGATCAATGATCCTTAAACATACTTAATACATAATCCATGATCAATTATCAAAGATTTGAACCAAAACCCCTTAAACCAACAAAATAGGGCTTCGGCCATCACCATGAAAAATAGGTGAGAGTTTGATTTGAATTCCTAATCACTTGGATTACATGATTAAGGAATGAAATAGGTGAAATCAATAATCATTTCACACAAATTGAAGAAAAACTCATTTCCCCCATATTCCTACATACGTTCGGCCCCGAAAAGATAAATAGGTTAGAGGGCTTATTTGATTTCAAAGTCTTGAGCTATGATAGTAGGGAATGATACTACATCATAAAAATTGGTTTGGCATTAAAAGGATTTTTCTACAATTTACTGGAGATTTTTGAAGTTTGAAGCATAAACTTGAACTATGAACTTTCAATGAAGAAAAATGAAGATTTAGAACTCAAGGATGAAATCTATACTCTTATATGATAGAGGAGGATGAGAGGAGCAACTTTGCTTCATAAATTTGGTTGAAAATCCTTGAGGAAGTTGAAGAAAAATGGAGGTGAAGTTGAGAAAAATGGAGGCAGGAAGAAGAAGAAGAAGAAGAACAGAGAGAGAGAAGTCAGCGCATGTGAGGAGAGAGAGAGTGAGTGGGTGACAACTTTTTAGATATTTTAGGGACGTAAACTTCTTTTAGGAAAAAGATCGGGGACATTTTGATCTTTTCGCGTGCAGATATTTTCTATTTTCATGAATATCTAGATATTTTCTGGAAGAGCCATGATGACAACTATAACTGTCAAACGAACCCGACCCGACGGGCCAGCCCGTTTGGCCCTATAAAAAGGGAGGGCTAGGTTGGAAAAATTGTAGCCCAGACAAAAAATAGCCCGACCCGAAATTTCACTAGCCCATCACGTCTTGACCCGTTTCGGGCTGAGCTGGCCCATTGGCCCACCAACTTTTAAAAATGCAATTTAAACATTTTTTAAAAAATAATTTGACTACAATTCTAAATTCTAAACCAGTAAAAGTGTAAAACCTAAATGCTAAATCCATTCTTCCCTAAACCTAAACAAATCACGCAGGCGCGGCCATCAGCCACAGGTGAAACCTAAAAAATAATTTGACTACAATTCTAAATTCTAAACCAGTAAAAGTGTAAAACCTAAATGCTAAATCCATTCTTCCCTAAACCTAAACAAATCACGCAGGCGCAGCCATCAGCCACAGGTGAAACCCGCGCGCCTCCGTCCGTGCCGTGTGTCGCCGTCAGTGCCGTGCGCCGCCGTCAGAAGTGCGTCCATCCGAAGTGCGTCCATCCGAAGTGCGTCAGGTTCTTCTTCTTCTTATTCTTCGCTGCTACTGCTTCTTCTTTTTCTTCGCTGCTGCTGCTTCTTCTTCTTCGCTGCTTTGTTTCTTCTTCTGCTACATTTTTTTTCTAATTCTTCTCGCAATATTTGACCCAACTGCTGCTGCTGCTTCGTTTCTTCATCTGCTTTGTTTTCTTCTTCTTCTTCTGCTTAGTTTTTTTTCTTCTGCTGCTTTGCTTTTTTTTCCTTCTCCTAATAGATTATTGTACAATTGCTTATGATAGATTACTATACAATTGCTTATTACTGTTATAGAAATGAAATGAATAAAACACAGAATCTTCAAAATAAGTTTTATTGGGTTCTTCTCTGTTTCTTAAATTTTCTGTGTCTGATTTGTTTCTTAAATCATTGATGCAAGTGCAGTGTTTGAATATGAGTAATGCTGAGGCTAATTTTGAAGGGGATTGCATAATTTTAGAGGGAAATGATCCACAAGCACCTGCTGCTACTGTCAAAGAGGATGATAATATTGAACCACATAAGAAGAAAGCTAAAACTTATACCTCAGAATGTTGGAAGCTGTTTGATAGACTTCCTATGACTGAGGATGGAAAAGAAATGTATAAATGCAAAGCTTGTGGGAAAGAGTTCACTTGTTCAAGTACTGCAGGTACATCTCACTTAAATCGTCATATTTTGAGGTGTAAAAAGATTCATAAATTTGATAATGTGGGGACTATGATGCTTGACTATAGTGCTAAAATGAGATCTAGAAAACTTGTTGATAAGGTTGTCCGTGATACGATAGCTCAGATGATTGTACCGCATAATCTTCCATGTCGATGTGTTGAGTGGCAAGGATTTAGATCATTATGTCAATATCTTTCTTTTGGTGAGTCTACTAACATTTCTAGAAATTCAATTACTGGGGATGTAATGAAGATTTACATGCATGGAAAACAAAGATTGAAAGGTCAATTAGCTAGACATAATGGGAGAGTGGGTTTCACCTCTGACTGTTGGACTTCTTGCACTACTTGTGGTTATATCACTTTAACTGCTCATTTTATTCATGAGAATTGAAATTTAAATAGTAAGTTGTTGAGTTTTTGTCATTTGGAACCCCCACACACCGGTCGTGAGCTATCAAGAAAGTTGCTTGAACTTTTGAAAGAATTGGGAGTTGAAAGAAAAGTTTTTTCAATTACTTTAGACAATGCTACCTCTAATACTAGCATGCAAAGCATCATGAAAAAATCACTTTGTATGTCAAATAGTTTGTTGTGCAATGGAGAGTTCTTCCATATTAGATGTTGTGCACATATCTTAAATCTTATAGTTCAAGAAGGATTAAAGGTAGTAAGTAATGCATTACACAGAATTAGAGAAAGTGTAAAATATGTGATGGGTTCGGAATCAAGAAAGATACAATTTGTTCAACGTGTTGAAGAGATTGGTGGCATTGATAGTGGTGTTGGCTTGCGTTTAGATGTGTCCACTAGATGGAACTCTAAATATTTAATGCTTTAGAGTGCAATTGTGTACAGTCGTGCTTTTGCTTGCTAGGATATAAAAGATGAGCATTATAAGTATTGTCCAACAAATGAAGATTGGGAACGAGCAATGAAGATTCGTCAATTTTTAGAGCCTTTTTATGAAATCACCAATATGTTTTCCGGTTCTAAATATCCTACATCCAATTTGCACTTCATGCAAGTAAGGAAGATTGAGATGCTATTGAAAAATAATAAGTCAAGTCAAGATCGTTTGATTAGCGAGATGGCCACAAATGTGTTAGATAAGTTTAATAGGTATTGGAGCGAGCATAGCACAATTCTTGCCATGGCATGTGTTTTTGATCCATGGATGAAGCTTAAATGGTTAAAGTATGCTTACTCTAAACTTTATTCCAACAACATCATAGTTGATCAGAAGTTGAGCATTGTGAAGAATGCTTTGTATAAACTTTTCAATCATTATGTCAACAACATGGAAGCTCCTCCTTCTATGACGGATGCAAGTACTTCAACTGGAACTTATAAAGAAAGGGAAGGTACTTCAACACTGACATCAGATTATGATGTAAGTTCATTGCATCTTATTTTATTTGATCATATGTTGGATCATATTTTTCATCTCTAGTTATCTTATGCAAGATTATCTGTGATTATGAAACATAGCCTCCTTTTTCTAATATTGGGTATAATTTTGTGATAGGATTTTGAAGATGAAGAGAATGCACAAACTTTGTTAACTGGAAAATCTGAACTAGACACCTACTTGGAACGGACAAAACTTGTGGATCACAAGGATTTAAATGTTTTGGAATATTGGAGGGATAATAGTGGTAGATTTGGTGATTTATCAAGGATGGCTAGTGATGTATTGACTATTCCAATTACCACGGTGGCATCTGAGCCCACTTTCAGCATTGGAGACCGTATTTTGAGTAAGTTTAGAAACTCTTTACTTTCAAAAAATTTGGAAGCTCTCATTTGTGCTCGCAATTGGTTACTTGGGTTCTCACAAAATGGTAAGAATATTTTTTTTGAGTCTCTTATATAAAATTATTTGTTATAGACTTTTTGTTATTACCTAGTAGCTACTATTATGTGTTATTGTTATGGTTAAATGTGTATTTTAATGTGTAGGAGGATTGAGTTCTATTGATGGTGCGAATGAAAGGACAACCCAAGTTAATGACAATATGAAAGCGAATGAAAGGACAACCCGAGTTAATGTCAACAGTTTGATTGAGGAAGAAGAAGAAGAATGAGAATGAAGATGATATGCTCTAATTCTTTTGAGGAGAAGTGAATTGTGCTTATTTGCATTGGTTTTATTTTGTTTTGAAGTGGAATGTACTATTTTGAATTAAACTAGGAAAGTGAAATAAGTTGTTCATTTTGAATTGTCTGGTTTAGTTTATGTGGCATTAACTCTAGCTTATATGGTATTTTGTGCTGAGAAAGAATATTCAGAGATGAATATTGTGTTGCAATCACCTACTTAGTGCCTTCTTTTCATTTATGAAATTGCGTCGCATGTTGGTCATTAGGGAGATTCAATTTAAGCATAGCATATGGTTGAATTTTTTATTCTAACAGTGGAATTTTTAAAAATAAATTTGTAAAAAAATATTGGCCCATGGGCTGGCCCGTTTGGCCCGCGGCTCGTTGAGGGCTGGGCTGGGCTAGCAAAGTACCTTGGCCCGAACAGGCCGAACGGGCCCGTTTTGACAGCTCTAATGACCGCAGTGAGTCACGGGCATGCCTTCCTAGACGATGTGACTTCAGGTTCATCCGTTTTGGCTCTGTTACTTACGCGACTTATTATATCGTCCCAGAAAGTCATGAGAAATTTTATATTTTGAAAATTTTCAAAATCGCCGATAACGTTCACAATTTTATTTCAAGCTTAATTGTTTCGTTCACGAGTCAAAATTAGGTCGTCCGAGCATTAAAATAATACTGTCAATGTAAAATGCAGACCGGACTCCGTTTGAGTTTTCGACCAAAATTTATCCATAGCTCCCTACGATAGCGTAGAGCATGACTATGGTCTCAGAATAATTTATTTCATTTTCTAGACCCTCCAATAAAATACAATTACCTAAATACTAATTAATTAAAAAGAATAAGAAAATCGGGGTGTTACATTAGGGTCACACGCATAGAACAAATGTTCAGAGAATTAGTTTAATTGATTAATTAAATATGATTTAATTAATAATTAGACATTGAGCTTGTAGCGTACAGTAGCCTAAGCGGGTTAGGTTAAGTGAGTGACAACTATTAATAAGTTCTGCACGTCACTTAAGTGACACACAATATAGAAAACTCATAATGGCCGTTGTTCACCCTTGACAAGCGCGCTCTCTTTTCTCTTTGTGTGTGTTGCACCACTCTCATTCCTAATAGCCAGCACTACGCTATCTCTGACGTTGATTTGCTCTAGAGGTATTGTTACTTTGCAATATTGATGATAGAGAAGCCTTTTCTTACTGTGGTTATGGCTGGACAGTTATCGTAATCTCACAATCCAAGATTCGTTAACCGTTGGATCAGGCTGAAATTTGTATAGAAGGTTCGTGACATGTGTTTCTGTATCTTCATCATTCAGTTTTGCAATATGGAGTCTGGAGCGAAAGTTATGAGCATCGCAAGTAGCAGCATTTTTGGCTAACCGGTGTGGTTGGCGCGTTCACACTGTTCGCGGTAAAGCTACGCTGGAAGAGATAAACACAATATCCATGTGATTTATGTGTAATGCGTGGTCCTTTTGTAAAGGGGTTTTTCCGCTCAGGAGGTTTTTGAAAATTATTTTGGAAAATTATCCATCTTGAAACCCCAACTGTGGTATTAGAGCCTGGTCGTAGTTTGACATGTATCCTAGAATTATTTGCCTTTGTATGATAACAAGTTTATTGCTTTTAAATATGATTTGTATGTTTAAAAGCATATTTGTATGATTTGTATGTGATATAAATATGTTTGAACATGTTTATTTGCTTGGTTGTGCTCATAACATAAACAAAGATTCGCTTCTGAAACCCTGTTGCGGCGCAGAGCACGATTTTGCTCCCTGTGGCACGGCCGTGCACGTTTGAATATGCGTTAGTGAACACATAGCACAACTGTGCACCGTTTGGCACGACCGTGCCACTTTCAAATAGCGTCAACGAACTTTGAGCATGGTTGTGCTCCTTTCAGCACGGTCGTGCATATGCTGAAAAGCGTCAGCAAGTTTTCGGCACAGCCGTGCGCCGTTTTGCACGGCTGTGCTGCTGAACAGAATGTGATTTTGTCCCCTTTTGAGTATTTATAAATTGTTTATTAAATGTGTTGTATATGATTATGGCCCTAGTTGTGGTGCTTATTTTATTTGACAAATACGGCCTGCGTTTCGTGACATTTACTTTATTTTTTAAAATTTTGTAAATTGTTACGGATGACATGAAGGCGACACCAAATCATAACGCCAGTGAGAGGAACTTTAGAAGCTTGCTCGAGGGTCAAAGATTATAATAATTAGTTTTAATTATTGCACATTAGGAGGCCATAATCATCATACATTTTATATGTCTTGTATGTTTATGTATGTGATGCATGAAATGTATGATTTAGATTTGAAATTTAAATTGTATGATAGCATGTATGTCATTGTATGCTTAAAATGTTTTGAATGTATGTAAGCTAGTATGCCATGTATGCTATGAGAGATGTTTATATGGTAAACAAGCCGGTGAGATCATTTAATAATTAAATTCCCTCAATAAACTAAGTTATTAAATGTCTCCTGATGCGTAGCACTCGTCAAGGCCAGAATCATTTAAGTGTGAGTCATGCTCAGCTGAGTACCTTAATATATTTAGGTGAGGCGCGAAAGGTGAAATAACCTACTGTCAACCCTTGGGTTGAACTTAACTAAGCGTATTCAATAGGATTGAAATGACTTAGAGGCATGGGGTTAGGCATTAATCCATATAATGGATTAGAATAAGGAGTTATTTACCCAACTGGTCCAAGAATTACATTGGATGCAATTGGAAAGGAGTTTCTTACCTAAATAGTTGAGTTATGGGCGATCAGCACAGCTGACTCAGAACGAGGTGAAATATGGATCTTGGTCCCACTAGAAAATCTTTCAACGGGATTTTCCGAGTCAATGATGAGGGTCATTGATTTGATTAAAATAGTAGAAGCGTATTTAATAAAAGACCTAATAAATATGTTTTAATCATGACACTTATATTCTGTGTGTTTCTATATTAAATAACCATGGCTACAAACACAACTTTTATTTTATTATTGCGATACATCCTTGAGAATGATGAGTTATATGGAATTAATTTTCTGGATTGGTACATATTTTGAGGATTGTCCACAAGTACGAGAAAAGAACTGTATGTTCTGAAGCAATTAATTCTTAAGCAAATTGTTGCTACTGCCATAAGGGTTGAAAAAGATGCTTAATAGAAGCATCAAGCCGATGCCATTGGTGTACGATATCTCATGCTTGCAATCATAGAGACGTGCGATATGATCATGCACCTTATGATGCTCTAACAAAAGCTAGAAAGGCATAAGAGGTACTAGAAAGAGTATAAAGACAAGAAAGGAAGTATGACTTACTGTTTCGACATATTTGTTATAAAAGTCAACATATCTACTCCAATATTATGGGTATTGGATACTGCATATGGATCTCACATTAATGTGAAGGATCAAACGGAGTAGGACATTGACTAAAAGGTAAAGGTCTACCCTAAGAGTGAAAATGAAGCAAAAATTGCTACATTGACTATAGGAGTTTGAATTTACCATTAGATAAAGGTCTACCCTATGAGTTGAGATGAAGCAAAAGTTGCTACAATGACTATAGGAGTTTGAATTTACCATTAGGTAAAGTTCTACTCTATGAGTGGATATGGAAAAAAAGTTGCTACATTAACTATAAGAGTTAGAATTTGCCTTATGGGCATTAATGGAAGTAAATAACTGTTATTTTATTCCAATTGATCATACAAACATCATTTCTATATCTTGTATAGACAAGAAAGAAGTTCAAGTTGCAATAAATGGACAATTGTTGTTCCATTTATTCAACTGATCCATGTCTTCTATGCTTGTATTCATATGAGATATGGACTTTGTGTCCTTGATCTCGATATGCCCATTTATAACATAAATATTAATAGGGTCAAACCAAGTAATTTGGACCCTCTATGTCTTTAGCAATATCTTTAGACCATATAAGTAAGAAATACATTTCCAAGCTCCACTAATATGGACTCTTGGACTCATCCAATTATGAATTGTTTGAGGTATGCGAATTTTACTTGTTTGGAAAGATGACCAAGCTCCTTTCACTAGTATGGTGGATGGGCTGGTAATCTTTTGGCATGATACATTGTGATGTATGAGGGCCTCTAAACAAGTTTGCTAGAAGACAAGTTTCCGTACTTCGTCTCGTTTATTTATAGCTTCGGTAAAGATGGATTTGTGTACGACACAAGTCAGAAATCTTTGAAATGTTCAAAGAATTCAAGAACGAAGTGGAGAACTAATTTTGGAAAAGTATTAAGATCATGCTATCAGATCGTGGTGGTAAGTACTTAAGATTGTTTGATGACTATCTGAAGGAGTGTGACATTATATCTCAACTCACTCTTCCTGGAACACCATAATGGAATGGTGTGTCCAAGAAGAGAAGTCGGACCTTGTTAGACATAGTACGATCTATGAAGATTCAATCAGACTTCTCTGACTCTTTTAGGGGTTATGCTTTACATACAATAGCTTTCACACCTAACCATGTTCCATCTAAGACATCTGAAAGACACCATATGAGATATGGACTGGTATGCGACCAATTATGTCTTTCATTAAAATTTGAGGTGGCAAGTTTATTAAAGCGTTTAGTCTCAGATAAATTTTGACCCAAGTCTGACAAATGTCTCTTTGTGAGCTGTCTTAAGGAAACAAATGGACGCTATTTCTACAACACCTCCGAGGACAAAATGTTTGTCGCTAGGACTTGAGTGTTCCTTGAGAAGGAACACATCTCCAAGGGAGACAGTGTGAGGAATGTAGAACTTGGATAAATCCAAGCATCACGGAGTACTGACCCGCTTGCAATGGAACAAGAATCGGTTCCACAAGATGTTGTGGTCCAACCATCGGTTCAAGTAGCACAAGACTCGCATAGGTCAAACAGGACACGTCATTAACCTGAGAGACATGGAATACTCCTAACTCAAGAAGGTGATGAACCGCTCATGGATCATGATGAGCCTGTGACTTACCAGGAGGCCATCATTGGCCTAGATTTTGTGAAGTGGCTAGGAGCCATGGGATCCGAAGTAGAATCCATGTACACCAACTAGGTATGGACCTTGGTTGAGTCACCTGAAAGGGGGTAAAACCCATAAGGTGCAAGTACATCTTCAACAAGAAGACTAACATGGATGGGAAGGTGAATACCTTCAAGGCGCGGCTAATTGCGAAAGGTTTAAAGCAAATTCATAGTATGACTATGATGAGACCTTTTGTCCAATTGTATTGATTCAGATCCTACTTGCTATTGCTTCATAGTATGACTATGAAATCTGGCAAATGAATGTCTAAACAACATTCCTTGACAGGAATCGTCTCGAGGATGTGTACATGACACAACCTGAGAGTATTGTTTATTCAGAGAATGCTGGAAAGGTTTTGCAAGTTGCAAACATCCATTTATGGATTAAAGCAAACTTCCATAAGTTGGAATCTTCGTTTTGATGTAAACTATAAGACAGTTTGGATCTATCAAAGAACGAGGATGGACCTTGTGTGTACAAGAAGGTTAGTGAGAGCATAATTATTTTTCACGTATTGTATGTTATGACATACTACTTATGGAAACAATATTCCTACACCATAAAATGTGAAAACATGGTTAAAGAATTATTTTTCAATGAAGGACTTAGGCGAAATGTCCTATGTATTAGGAATCAGGATCTATGGAGATAGATCGCTGAAATTGTTAGGCCTTAGTCAAAGGTACATAAATTGACAAAATGTTTAGGCGCTTTAAATGTGCATGATTCCAAAAAGGGTATCTTGCCTATATCACGTGGCATATACTTGTCCAAGGGACAGTCCCTGTTACATCAGATGTAGAGGGAACGAATGAATAAGATTCTATATGCTTTGGCAATCGAATCTGTTATGTATGCCATGATATGTACTCGAACAGAATCTCGTATGCTTCGAGCATGATGAGAAGGTACCAATCCAATCCCAGTGAAGGTCACTGGACCGAAGTCAAGAATATCCTTAAGCACTTGAGAAGAACTAAGGATTCATTCTTGATCTGAAATGGTGAGGAAGAGCTCGTTGTAAGAGGTTACATTGATTCTAGGTTCCATACTGTTAAAGATAACTTTAGATCCCTGTCTGATTTTGTGTTTTGCCTTAATGGTGGCACTGTGAGCTTGAAAAAGGTTTCAAGCTTGAGACAGTTGCTGTTTTTATTATAGGGGCCGAGTATATAATTGTCTTAAATACAGATTTAGAGGACGTTTGGATCAGGAAAGTTCATTTATGAACTAATCGTAATTCCTAACTTTGCGAACTCCATTGATCTCAACAATGATCCGAACATATACTTAGGTGCTTCCATCTCATTCAATAGGTGATCGATAGAGGAGATTTGAAGATGTGCAGAATGACAACATTAAACAATCCACTATTGGAGTCTCTTGCTCAGTGGTAGCATGACACTCACACTAGACCGATGGTTGTTATATTGATGCCCGATGGGCTCTAATGCTAGTGGGAGATTATTGGGATAAGCCCCAGTGGCCAATCTATTTTGAATAGATAATCATTTGTATCATGACTTTGATCATATAATTGATATATGTATAAGGCATTTATTTATTATGTTATATTTTATGATCATATTTATAGCATAATAAAGTCTTTAGAATAGATAGTTCACTTAATGGAACGTCAAGAATGACTTGACCGTGAGATTCCATTAAATTATAGGACAATATTCTTTAATATCCATAGTAAAGTATTATTATTAATAAGGACAATAATAACACATTTAGACTATTATGTGAGTGTATTGATGACCACATCTCACAGATCATTGATATAAGATATCAAGTATTCACATAGGTATAAATATTAGTGGAATATTTATACTGGAGTGACCCACTATGAGAACGCTGCATAATATTTATGTAAGTGTCATGAGCGATTCTCATGGTGACTATAGTGAAGTAGTCCTTCGACTTGAAGTCACTACGATTCCTAACATATGTAGTTGTAGGCTTTGATACTATTGAACGTTGTCTGTAACAGGACAACTATATGTTGAGTCTCCAAATGTCTGACGTGCATTTACCATAGTTTTGATGAGATTAAAACTGTTATTCAATGATTTAATTGAACCCGTCTGTGGTATTTAACTCGTCTACTTAGTGTGCAGATTAAAACATTAAGTGTCTATATGAACTGTTCACTCGTCTGAACTTCGATAAGTTCACCCATCTGAACTAACTTAAGTTCACACGTCTGGACTAACTAAAGTTCACTCGTCTGAACTAAGATAAGTTCACTCGTCTGAACTAGCTAAGGTTCACTTGTCTGAACTAAGAGAAGTTCACCCGTCTAATGAAGTCTTCAACCGTCTGATCAAAGGAAGACTCATCCGTCTAAAAGACTTTGCAACTGACGTCATCTCTTTGTTAAAGAGTCAACCCGTCTAATGAAGCTACTCATCCGTCTAGTGACTAACATTAAAGAATACATTGGATGAAAGCTATCTCGTCTTTGATAAGGAACTTGAACAAAGTGCTTTGTCTGAACACAACTGCAACTTACATCAAAAGGGAAAGTCTTCCCTCTGCAAACAAAAAGCACGTATACAGACCTGCTGATACCAAAGGTATATCAGGAGTCTGTATCACTTTGATGAGAGAGAACAAGCGAAGTTCCCTATGCTTTAATGGCTGATCAGAACGACTCTATTGCATTTATTGAAGATCTGCAAGAAGCCAAGCCTTCAGACTTTGTGTCTAACGGCTTTAAAATCTTGAAGCCTATTTAGTGAAGAAGACTTCGAAGATTCAAGCAGACAAGAGAACGATCAAAGAAATCAAGAGCATTTACTCTGTACATTTATATCTTCATTCTTTCATTATTTATTCTTCAATCATTTGATGTTATTACACAGTCTTTTAGAACTTCACATTTAATACACTCATCTGAGTGCTTGTGAAAGACTTGCAAAGTGTAATCTTTTTTACAACTTCTCTCAAACAAATCCCATCTGAGCCTGAAGAGGCTAAGTGTGCAAATAATACTTGTCTGGAGCCTGGAGAGGCTAGGTGTGAAAACAATACTCGTCTGTTGACTGGAGAGGTTAGGTGTGAAAATAATACTCGTCTGGAGCCTGAAGAGGCTAGGTGTGAAAATAATACTTGTCTGTCCTTTAACCTAAATCAGTTATAGTGAGAAAACTTGGTGCTGCCAAGGAGTGGACGTAGCCTTATTGTTGGGGTGAGCCAGGATAAAACCTGCTGAGTGATCTCTCTTTCCCTTAACTCTTTAGTTTGATTATTTGTCTTAACTATCATCTAACTAAAGGGGTTTATAATTGTGTTTATCAAACCTTTTTTTTATCTTGTATGATTGTGTGTTTTCTGTGAAAACCTTCGGACTAGTTATCAGTCTGATTGACCTGTCTGTGTTTACTCGTCTATCATAACCCGTCTGTGCTTGCGAACAAGTTTCTAAATTCCGCATAAATTTGTCAAACACCATTCAACCCCCCTTCTAGTGTTTGCATCTGTCTATTTCAGTTGGTATCAGAGCTAAACCTCTGGGTTGAGCACCTAACAGTGTAGAGAAAAGATCCTGAAGAATAGACAATGAATTCTGGAGCAAGCTCAAGTGGGAATCCCCAACCTGAAGGAGGCTCTATGACCTGACCTCCCTTTTTCAATGGCTCAAATTATAACTACTAGAAAGAAAGGTTTCACTGGTTCATCTTGTCAACAAATTCTGATGTATGGGATGTCATTACTGATGGTCCTTACACTCCTCAAAATAATGATGGCTCAGACAAGCCTAAAGCTCAGTGGACACCTTCAGAAAAGATAAGATGGGATCTAAACCATAAAGCCAGATATGCTATAATCTGTGCTCTCAGTCCAGAAGAGTTTGAAAAGGTATGTGCTTTTGATTCTGCTAAAGAAATGTGGGACTCCTTATCTGTCACACATGAAGGAACTGCAATGGTAAAAGAATCTAAAATTTCTATTCTTGTTAGAAAATATAAATTGTTCACCATGGATGAAGACGAATCTGTTGCTCAAATGATTGGTAGATTCCAAACTATTACTAATGGTTTGAAATCTCTTGGTAAAACATATACTAATGCTGAGAAAGTTGCTAAGATTCTCAGAAGTCTTCCAAGGTAGTGGAGACCTCTTGTCACTGCTATTTCTCAAGCTAAGGATCTCACCTCCTTTACTATGGATGAACTTCTTGGCAAACTCACTGTTCATGAGCAAGAGCTCGATGAAGATGTGTCAATCAAAAAGAGCAAAGCCATTGCTCTAAAAGTTGATCTAAAGGTAGCTAAAGCCTTAAAAGCTTCAAAGGCAAATGAGTCTGACTGTGACATAGACGATTCTGATGATGAGGATTCTGATGATGATGAAGAGACTTCTCTCATGACCAGAAAGATGAAAAAGCTCTGGAGAAAGAAGAAGTTCAGAAAGGGGAAGCCTTTCAGAAAATCCCACAAAGAATCCACATCAATAGACAAGAGTCCAGTTGTCTGCTATGAGTGCAAGAAGCCTTGTCACATCAAACCTGAATGCCCTCTTTTGAAGAAAGCTTTCAAAAAGAAATTCTTCAGAAAGAAGAAGAAAGGAATGATAGCCACATGGGAAGATCTTGAATGCTCATCTTCTGAAGGAGAAGAGACAGAAGAGGAAGCCAATATCTGTCTGATAGCCAATATAGATTCAGAACCTGAAACTGAGGTACATTCTGAACTTTAGGAATTGCATGATGCTTATGATGAACTGGTAGAGGAATCCAAAGGCTTATCTAAGGCCTTCAAATTCCTCAAGAGAGATTATGTTAAACTCCTCAATGAGCATAAATAAAAATCTCAAGAGTGTGAGATGCTGGCCAAAGAGAATAGCCAGCTGCTGAGGACTGAAAAGTCTGATGAAGCTTCGATCTCAAGTGAAACATCACATTCTAAAGAAGTGGTCACACTTCAACAGAAAGTGAAGGAGCTCACTTCTAATCTTGCTAGATTTGTTAATGGCAGAGATAATCTGACAAAACTGCTAGGATGTCAGAGACACTCTCTTAAGAAAGAAGCCATTGGATATGATCATCAAGCTGATCATAAAGTGTCAACAAAATCTTCAATTGTCTATGTTAAACCCATTCCAGTTAGAATTAGACCCGTCTGTAACTTCTGTGGAAAAGCTGGACATGTTATGTCTAAGTATTTTCACAAGAAGAAGAGGAAGTCTTCACAGACTCCTAGAACTAACAGAAAATGACCCAGAAAAATATGGGTACCTAAAGATAAAATAATTTCTGTTGCAGACATCCTTAATAGGACAAAGCAGACGCCTCTGCTGGTACCTGGACAGTGGCTGCTCGCGACATATGACAGGAGAAAGGTCTATGTTCCAAGACCTCCAGTCTAAGAATGGTGGATTTGTTGCCTTTGGAGGCAATCAAAAAGGAAGAGTAATTGGTGTTGGTACAATTGCTAGTAAACCCCCTATTCCCTCTATCTCAAATGTGCTTATGGTTGATGGACTAAGACACAATTTACTTAGCATAAGTCAATTATGTGATAGTGGATTTGATGCTCCTTCACTAAGAATGAATGCATAGTCAAAGACAAGAGTGGCAAGACCCTCTTTTCAGCTAATAGACAGCAAAATCTTTATAAGATTGTGCTAACTGAACTCTCAGATCAAAGTGTAACCTGTCTGATGTCTAAAGAGGAGGAAACATGGTTATGGCATAAGAAACTAGCACATGCTAGTATAAAACTTATTTCGAAATTGAAAAAGGATAACCTTGTGAGAGGATTGCCTGATATGAGTTGCAAGAAAGATGTTTTATGTGATGCATGTTGGAGAGGTAAACAAGTAAAATCAAGTTTCAAATCAAAAAAACCTTGTATCAACCTCTAGACCTCTTCAGTTGTTACACATGGATCTGTTTGGACCAGTTAGTGTTGCCAGTTTAGCTGGAAGGAAATATGGATTTGTTAATGTTGATGACTACTGTAGATTTACTTGGGTACTTTTCTTAACCCACATGGATGAGTCTTTTAAGGCCTTCTCTGTATTCTGTAAGAAAGTACAAAATGAGCAAGGTTTCTGTATTTCTACCCTTAGAAGTGATCATGGGGGAGAATTTGAAAATGAACAGTTCAAACTGTTCTGTGAAGAGAATGGAATCTCTCACAACTTCTCTGCACCTAGAACTCCACAGCAAAATGGAGTGGTGGAGAGAAAAAACAGATCTCTGCAAGAGATGGCTAGATCAATGCTCAATGAAAATAATCTCCCAAAGTACTTTTGGGCTGAAGCAGTAAACACTGCATGTTATGTGCAAAATAGAATACTTATAAGGTCTATCCTAAAGAAGACTCCTTATGAATTATGGAAAGGTAGAAAACCCAACATATCTTATTTCCATGCAATTGGATGTGAATGCTTCATCCTAAATACCAAGGATCAACTTGGAAAGTTTGATTCCAAGGTAGACAAAGGTATCTTCATTGGATATTCTGAAGTGTCTAAGGCATATAGAGTTTTTAACTCTAGAACCTCTGTTGTTGAGGAATCCATTCATGTAAAATTCAATGATAATCTAAAGACTGATAGGGAACTAGCAGATCTAGAAGATGATCTTGCAGGACTTGATCTTACCCAGCAGACGAGTCGACAGCCAGACATATCATAAATTGAATCTGCTGAGGAATCTGTCAGACAAGTGGAGTAGACGAGTCATCAGCCAAGTCAACATCAGAATGATGATCTCTGAAGAGACTGGAAGTTCAAAGCTCATCATCCTAAAGATATTATCATTGGAAGTCCCTCTGAAGGTGTTAGAACCAGATCTGTCTTAAGAGAGTCAAGCAATATGGCTTTTTTATCTGAAATTGAACCAAAGCATATTGAGGAAGCTCTTGAAGATGAAAGCTGGGTTCTTGCTATGCAAGAGGAACTTAATCAGTTCAAAAGGAATGATGTCTGGAAACTTGTCTCCAAACCAACAGACAAGTCTGTTATTGGAACAAGATGGGTTTTCAGAAACAAGCTAGATGAAGATGGCAAAGTTGTCAGAAACAAAGCAAGGTTAGTAGCTCAAGGCTACAACCAACAAGAAGGTATTGACTATACTGAGACTTTTGCACCTGTAGCTAGAATAGAAGCTATTCGCATATTCATGTCATATGCTGCACAACATCAAATTACTCTATTTCAAATGGATGTAAAAAAAGCTTTTTTAAATGGAATAATTGAAGAAGAAATTTATGTTAAAAAACCTCTTGGTTTTGAAGATAATGAAAAACCAGATTGTGTTTTCAAACTTAAAAAGGCTTTATATGGTTTAAAACAAGCGCTTAGAGCATGGTGTGATAGACTTAGCTCTTTTCTTATGAATAATGGTTTTATAAGAGGAAAAGTTGCTACAACTTTGTTTAAGAAATGCTCAAAAGATAACTTCATAGTAGTTCAAATATATGTTGATGATATTATTTTTGGAGCTACTATTGAAAAATTGTGCAAAGAATTCCCTAAGTTGATGCAAGCAGAATTTGAAATGAGCATGATGGGGGAATTGAAGTTCTTCCTTGGACTGCAAATCAAGCAGACGTGTGATGGAATCTACAACCATCAACAAAAGTACATCAAGGAGATTCTAAAGAAGTACAAAATGGATAGCCCAAAGATCATGAAAACTCCCATGCAAACTAATGCTAATCTAAGCAAAGATGAAGATAAAAAGATAGACCAAACTGTCTACAGAGGTATGATTGGATCTCTTCTTTATTTAACATCTAGCAGACCTGTTATTCAATTTAGTGTCTGTATGTGTGCTAGATTCCAATCTGATCCCAAAGAATCTCATCGTAAGGCTGTTAAAAGAATCTTTAGATATTTACTTGGAACCACTAATCTTGGTTTAATGTATTTGAGAAAACAAGATTACAGATTAGTTGGTTTTTGTGATGCTGACTTTGTTGGAGATAGAATTGAAAGGAAAAGCACCAGTGGAGGATGTCACTTCATTGGAGCAAATTTAGTCTCCTGGTCAAGCAAAAGACAGATGACTATTGTACTCTCAACTGCAGAAGCAGAATATGTCTTTGCTGCAAGTTGTTGCTCACAACTATTATGGGTAAAACATCAACTAGAAGATTACTCTATATTTGAGCATAATATACCTGTCTGGTGTGATGATTCTAGTGCTATTTGCTAACTAAGAATCCCATACAACATTTTAAGGCTAAGCACATGGAAATCAAACATCACTTCATAAGAGATTATGTTCAAAAAGGTGTATTTGATGTTAAGTTTGTTAAAACTGAAAATCAATGGGCTTATATCTTTACAAAACCTTTAGCTGAGGATAGGTTTAAGTTTATAAGAGACAACTTGAATATACATTGTTTTGCTGAATAACCTGTCTGATGAGTGTTTATGATACTCGTCTATGTTTAACCGTCTGACTCTTTGAATCATACTCTTTATGTGAAATATTTTCTTTTAAATGGTTATTTCTTTATCTGAGGCAAAATGTGTACATAGTTGTTTTTATTTTAAATCAATTTTTTTTTTAAAAACCTCCATTTTTTTGTTACTTTCATTTAAAATTACAACTGTCTTTGGTCTTTAAAAGAGAAATTTTTTTTCTTTTAAAAGGTATTTCGTTCTTACGTTTTCAAATCTTTTTCTCTTCGTTTTTAAAACCATCAAAGAGGATGCATCTGCTCAGGGGGAGCAGTTGAAGAAGCCTTGTCATCAAAAAGGACAAACTTGCTTTTAACTCTTTTTGTTCTCTTAGTACCTTATTTGTAATTTTCTTTTTAAAATTACCTTGTACACAGCCAATGATGGTTAAATACAAATTACCTCATCTGTTTCTCTTTTTTTCATTATGACAAAAGGGGGAGAAAGTTAAATGAAAAATGTTTTAATGTTACAACTGTCTGGTATGAACAAATGTTTATTTAAATAATATGTATCTTTTCTTTTCTCTCTGTCTATATTCTATTGCTTTTGATAATGTCAAAAGGGGGAGAAAATACTAAGATAAGACTAAGATAAAAAGTTCAATGCTTATCTGTCTGAGTAAGTTGTAATAATGGAACAATGTTTTTAATCTGTCTGATCATATACATGACTGCTTTATGTGAATGTTCTTAAGTTCATTAAATCATTTAACATGTTTTGCCATCATCAAAAAGGGAGAGATTGTTGAGTCTCCAAATGTCTGACGTGCATTTACCATAGTTTTGATGACATTAAAAAAGTTATTCAATGATTTAATTGAACCCGTTTGTGGTATTTAACTCGTCTACTTAGTGTGCAAATTAAAACATTAAGTGTCTATATGAACTGTTCACTCGTCTGAACTTAGATAAGTTCACCCGTCTGAACTAACTTTAGTTCACACGTCTGAACTAACTAAAGTTCACTCGTCTGAACTGAGATAAGTTCATTCGTCTGAACTAGCTAAGGTTCACTCGTTTGAACTAAGAGAAGTTCACCTGTCTAATGAAGTATTCAACCGTCTGATCAAAGGAAGACTCACCCGTCTAAAAGACTTTGCAACTGATGTCATCTCTTTGTTAAAGAGTCAACCCGTCTAATGAAGCTACTCCTCCGTCTAGTGACTAACGTTAAAGAATACATTGGATGAAAGCTGTCTCGACTCTGATAAGGAACTTCAACAAAGTGTTTTGCCTGAATACAACTGCATCTTATACCAAAAGGGAAAGTCTTCCCTCTGCAAACAAAAAGCACGTATACAGACCTACTGGGACCAAAGGTATATCAGAAGTCTGTATCACTCTGATGAGAGAGAACAAGCGAAGTTCCCTATGCTTTAATGGCTGATCAGAACGACTCTATTGCATTTATTGAAGATCTGCAAGAAGCCAAGCCTTCAGACTTTGTGTCTAACGGCTTTAAATTCTTGAAGCCTATTTAATGAAGAAGACTTCGAAGATTCAAGCTGACAAGAGAACTATCAAAGCAATCAAGAGCATTTACTCTGTACATTTATATCTTTATTCTTTCATTATTTATTCTTCAATCATTTGAAGTTATTACGCAGTCTTTTAGAACTTCACATTTAATACACTCATCTGAGTGCTTGTGAAAGACTTGCAAAGTGTAATCTTTTTTACAACTTCTTTCAAACAAACCCGTCTGAGCCTGAAGAGGTTAAGTGTGCAAATAATACTTGTCTGGAGCCTGGAGAGGCTAGGTGTGAAAACAATACTCGTCTGGAGCCTGGAGAGGTTCACACAATACTCGTCTGGAGCCTGAAGAGGCTAGGTGTGAAAATAATACTTGTCTGTCCTATAACATAAATTACTTAAAGTAAGAAAACTTGGTGCTGTCAAGGACTGGACGTAGCCTCATTGTTAAGGGGTGAACCAGGATAAAACCTGCTGAGTGATCTCTCTTTCCCTTAACTCTTTAGTTTGATTATTTGTCTTAACTATCATCTAACTAAAGGGGTTTATAATTGTGTTTATCAAACCTTTTTTTTTTCTTGCATGATTGTGTGTTTTCTGTGAAAACCTTCAGACTAGTTATCAGTCTGATTGATCTGTCTGTGTTTACTCGTCTATCATAACCCGTCTGTGCTTGCGAAAAAGTTTCTAAATTCCGTATAAATTTGTCAAACACCATTCAACCCCCTTCTAGTGTTTGCATCTGTCTATTTCATAATAAAAGTTGTTATTGGGTCTGCAATGGGACATGTTGATGAATGTGAGTGATGTAAATAGGATTCGTCCCACCTACATAACATGAGTAGACGTAGAAATGCATGACCATGCTCAGGTGAGACAATTTGAGATATTGGGCCCACATGATCGTATGTCAATTACTAGATTAAGAAATAAATAATTGGACTTAAAAAGGATGACACATTTATGTCTTGTGTTCAATTAAGACATTGTGACGAAAGGACGTTGACTTCACATTATATATGGTTACAATATGATTTTGATTGTATCACCAATATTCTAATTAATTGGGTAGCAGTGATATATTGCTAGATGCCACTCATAGTTTATTATAATTGATTTTTAATATGATTAATAATAATTAATATTATTGCCAATTAATTGAGAACCTATATGGTCACACGCATAGAGCAAATATTCAGAGAATTAGTTTAATTGATTAATTAAATATGATTTAATTAATAATTAAATGGGATTGATTTAATTGATTAATTAAATATAATTTAATTAATAATTTAATGAGGATCAGTTTAATTGATTAATTAAATATGATTTAATTAATAATTAGACATTGGGCCTGTAGCGTAGAGTTGCCCAAGGGGGTTAGGTTAAGTGAGTGACAACTATTAATAAGCTATGCACGTCACTTAAGTGACACACAACATAGAGCACTTATAACGGTCATTGTTCACCTTTGATAGGCACACCCTCTTTTCTCCCTTTGTGCGTTGCGCCTCTCCTAATCCTGATATTTAGCAATACGTTGTCTCTGACGTTGGTTTTCCCAATCCTGATATCTAGCACTACGCTTTCTCTGACGTTGGTTTGCTTGCGTGGACTGAGTAGAGATATTTCTACTTTGCAATATTGGTGATAGAGAAACCTTTCCTTATGGTGGTTATGGCTAGACAATTATCGTAATCTCGTGATCCGAGATTCGTTAACCGTTGGATCGGGTTGAAATTTGGATAGCAGGTTCTTGACTTGTGGTTCTATATCTTCACCGTTCAAGTTTTCGATACGAGGTCTAAAGCGAAAGTTATGAGGATCGCAAGTAGCAGCGTTTTTGACTAACCGATGTGGTTGGTGCGCTCACAGTGTTCGCAGTAAAGCTATGCTTCAAAAGGAAAACACAATATCCTTGTGATTTATGTGCAATGCTTGGTCCTTTTGTAAAGGGGTTTTTTCGCTTAAGAGATTTTTGAAAATTGTTTTTGAAAATTATCCCGCTTGAAACCACAATAGGTGCGTGGGTTGACATTTGTGGTGAAGGTACTTGTGGATAAAAATATGTTTGAGGTGGCTGTTGTGAATAATATGGATATTGGGTGGGAACAAAATATGTACCCGGTTCACGCTCTGGGATTGGTGGCGGGTGGAACTCCTCTTGTTCTAGACGTCTTCTTCATAGCTCAAGTCCGCTACCCTCTCTCCTACTTGCACCAATCGGGTTGTTGAGTTCTACCGGTGGCACTTCTTGCGTTAGAGGTGGAGCTAACACGACAACCATAGTTATGCGGTCCACTTCGCCTAACGCCAAAAGAATTTGCTCGGTCTCCTCCCCGACGTCATCAAATAGGAAAGATGTCTGACCCTCCGGCGTGCACAAGTAGTTTATCCGCTCAACACCATCAACCTATGAAACATTAATAAAAATATCAATTACCAACAATAATAAAATATAAGTAAATTCAATAAAGAAAAGTATATCATATTTTATCTTACCGCATAGCTTTGATGTGCACCGAATTTGCTAATATAACGTTGTGTTTTGGGTAGATACCAAACCATATACTCGGAGTTCTTCCCCCATAGGTCTATGCAGCGATGGATTCGTGATCACAACTGTGTTCCTATTGTTCCATTGCTGAAGAACTGGTTGCAACTTCCTTACCCAATTATTAGCAACTTTACCCCTCAACATCAGGTCGTGAAGAGACTTTGGTTACGAAGGAGGCTTTGGAATATGTTGGCTCATTCCAAACTATCACATCACATGATTTGGTTGATGTCACTCCACAATGTGATAGCAAATCAACGAAACGACTGCCCTCCACATATGTATGTCGTCGAGGGAGGGAGATCAATAGCAGTGTGGCCACAATCTCGGGGGTGTATGGCTCCCAAACAAACTATAAAAAATCAACAAACCATCAACAACCTATTCAACAAATGACTCTATCATTGAAAAATGTCTTAAATAAAATTTCAATTGCACAAAGGCTCTTACTTCTGAACGCTTCAATCTGTTAAAAAGTAGCCAATAATAGGGCAAGTTGTGAGTTTGTCATGAGAAATTTCTGTCGCCCATCCACTTATGTTCAACAATATTTTTTGAACTTAAAATTAAAAGTCCACTAATTAGTATGAGTATTAATATGAAGTAATAAAATTAAAATAGCGTGTCACTCACTGTGCACCATGTGGGGTACTCGGTTCCTTTGTCTCGGATCTACGGTGCAATGAATGGAAATCTTTCCCACGCCCACAACTGAATTAATGGAGTGAAACCAGCCATTTCATTTCTATCATAATCAGTGGATTTGCAAAGCTCACAATACAGATAGCTTAACACTGCCGATCCCCAACTACATTGCCTGGCCCGGTTAAAATCCTCCAACAATGTAAGATACCTTAACGGTAAATACATGCCTAAATGATCCGTGAACATCAATCCACCAAGTAACCTCATTATATACGCTCTGGTATATAGTATCCTCGTATGCTCACTACCAATGTGTTGTTCGAAGTTGCCGAATTGTTCATCCAACTATGTCATCCTTATTCGACCCCCGTTAATATTCAATTCACCTGGACACATGCCTCACATATGTTCTACATACTCAGGCGACTCATTATAAGTGCGACTGATGACCGCTTCCCCATAAACGCAGAGATCAAGTAGAATTGAAACATCTTGCAGTGTGATAGTACACTCTCCAAAATAAAAGTGGAACATATGTGTATCTGGTCTCCATCGTTCTACAAGTGCACTCAATAATTGGCGGTCGATAGGAAATAGTGCAAGTTAAGCAACCCCCCAAAAAATCGGCTTGATCGAGATAAGCTTTGATGGACGCTAGCACAAAACGCGCTCCGTCGTGAAACTGTTGTGCGCATCTAACCTTTAATACCCGATCAGGTGCACCATTCAACATGTGTTGGGAAACTTGAGTATCTTGCAATGTAGGTATGGATCGATCTTCGGGACCAGGATTAACCACACGTGGTATGGAAGACGAGCGTTGTACCATTTTTCTCACCTAACATATCAAAACATAAATGGTTAATAACATTATTTTTTACTAACTGTAATATTTTTTTAAGATAATAAAAACAATAATAACATTACTAACATTATTAATAATAAGAACATTACTACTAGTAATAATAATAATAACAAAACAATATTAATAATAATAATGAAAACAATAATTATAATAATTTAATAAAAAACAATAATAAAAATAGAACAGAAGAGTGATGTGTGATAATATAACAACAAACAAAAATAATAACATTATTGTATTCTTAATAACTAATAAAATTTAATTATAAAAATTCCTTAAATCAAAGTAAAAGGTAAGATAAAGAGGGAGATCAGTTTGGGAGGGGGGGATTTATTTTCGATGGTGTAGTGTTGTGTTGAGTGAATGAGTGATCTAAAAAGACTGGGGATGGGGTTTTTTTTATAAATATCACTTTGGGGAGGGGACTTATTTTCGGTGGTTGCGAAGGGGGTATTAATATATGGTTGGGTAGGGGTTGGGGAGGGTATAAATAGGTGGTAGGGTGGCAAGAGGGGGAGGTAAGGCGCTGCTGGGCTTGGGGGGACAACCAGGACACGTGGACGGGCCACTGCGTCTGCCGCTTTAAGTGGCGCCAAGTGCAGTGGCACGTTCCACCAGCACGTGCCACATATCTTGGCTCGGTTTTTTCTTTTTCATTTTAAATTTTCTTTTTTTTGCAAAACTTCTAGAAATAAAAAAATGACCAGTACAAGTTCACCACGTGTCGAAAAGTGAAAACGCTAGATCAGTTGGCTCCTTTAAAAACGTCAACTGATCTGGCGTTTTACACGTTAACAGTAAAAAAAGAATAAAAAACCCACGTTGGCGAAAACATGGTTAGTCTGATAAATAGTTTCAAAACTATGTTATATTGGTAAATAGTTTCTAAAAGAATGTCACTTTGGTCAAAAAACCGCTTTTAAATGCATTTGGTTAATAAACCATTTTGTTGATTTAATTATGAGGAATTTAATTAAGCACATGCAAAGTGATGGGTGAACGGGGTGAACCTAGCTCCTTTCTAATTAATTCGGTAAATTTAGATATTTTGTTATTTTAATTGTTTAGTTTATTGATTTAAATTTCTGTGATCGTTCTCTAATCTATTACTTGTTTGAATAATAATTTAGTGGTAATTGGTTAATAGCTAGTATTTTTTTGTTGACAATCCCTATGCAGACGATACCCCTCTCATTTACGTTATTATTGTATGACCTGTACACTTGCAAAATCACTAGCACCCCCACCATCCCAAAGTCACGAATCCAACTTCGAGTCTTGGCCACTATGGAGCAAGTGGTGAAAATGGTTAAAGATGAAATAGGAGTTAGGCGGAATGTTATAAACATGTTGGTTGGTGATATAACCAAGGTTGAACGAGAAATAATGAGTATGGAACTCCACTCGATTGCACCCGCCACAATTTAGGAGACTTCTATGTCCTTTCTTTTTGCCGTTGTGACCATAATTGAGTTTCGACATTTCTCTATACTCTCCAGAACATCAAGGGAACAACAAATAAATCAAGTAAGTTTTATATTAAGGAGTTATTGACGAGATTTTGTCCTTGGTTATTATTTATTTTAGAAACACATTATTTGTTTGAGAAAACTAATCAGTTTTGGCAGCGTAGGCTACACTTTAGTCTGTGTAGAAGAATCCTAAGGGCATGCCGGAGGAATACAAGGATTCACCCCATCGGAATTAAACTTTAGGTTTCATGTTGTAAATTGTTGTTCCCAAGTAGTAAGCTTAAAAATTAATACAAGTGCTACATAGTGGATTTGTATCGGGGTTTATGCTAGTTTTATACACATCATGAGACATGACCTATGGGATCATTTTAGCTTCTTCAAAATAGATTTAATACTTCGTTGGCCATCATTGGCGATTTCAATGACACTTATCTTCCATCCAAACAAAGGGAATGTGTCTTTTCACAATCCAGAGCAGAGCACTTCAAGAATATGCTGGGTCAATGCAGGTTGATGGATTTGGGTTTCATGAGTAACAGATTCACTTGGCATAGACATTGCGAAGGAGAAGACTTATTTCCAATATACTTGATAAAGGTACGACGAATGAAGATTGGGGGTAGGGCTCCTTGATAAATATGTGAAGCACAATAATATCCTGCAGCATAGAATCAAAGGGGTTCCTATACTTGGTCTCTAGTTATCATAATCAGTTATCAAAGGAGGCTAGTCTTGGTTCGCTTTTTTGGTTGTTGCCATGTGAGTATCTTTTGTTAGATTCTAATTTCAGTTTGTTTTATATGCCCTAACACCAAGAAATAATGGTAGATTATAATGTAATGTAGATATGTGATTGTTTGTGTTGACAAGAATAACAAATTCGTATATAATTTGTTATTTCCCTCCGTTATACTTAAAAATCAAATTTAGAAAACATTCCAAGAAATCCAAAAGAAAACCGACAAATCAATTATTAACATAAGACAAAGTAAATTAATAATAACCAAATGGTGCAACAATAATGAGTTCGAAAAGAGAATGTGGGCATAAATCCTATGCAAGTAATCATTAAATAAAGCCAAACTTATTTATTTTCTTTGTCGCTCGAAGTTTATTAACAAATATTTCAATAAATAAATAACTAATATGTTAAATTATAACTTTTTTACAATAATATATAATTGTTTTGATTTCATAAATTCCATATTAATCTTGTACCCTCTTTCATTCTATTTTCTAGACATAGCCAAAGCATAAGGCTTTCTCTTCTCATGGGTGTGTGTCACAATCACATCAGATATCTCTAGTTGATATGGATAGTCATTGATAATTGATTCCCTTATTGCTAAGCCTTTTCATTCAACCCTTTTTCCCCCCTTCACATTACATCACAGCACCACCATCACTCATTGATTCATTCATTCACTTCAATGAGACTGACTCCCCTGTCTTTACACGGCGGGAAACATATTTATTTGGTGAAATGAAATAAGTAATAACCCCTCCCTCCAAAACACACACACACACACCATCTTCCATTCCATTTCGTCGCTTTTTCTCTTTTACCTCTTTCACACATCCCAAAAACCCTAACATTCTCTAATTCCCGTCAGATAGTGTTAGAGAGAGAGAGCACCCAAACGCCCAAAGTCTCTCTCTCTTTCTCTCTCTATTATTCTTCAATGGCATTCCATCCACAACCCCAACAACAAGAAGGTGGTAGTGCCACCGATGCAGAAGAAGACACCAACATCGACGTTCACACCACAGGAGGCACACCAATTCGGTACCTCCCACTCGATCACCTCTACTCCGCCACGTCACCCTGCCGCGTCACCGCTAGTGGTTCCTCCAACGTTATGTCAAAGAAGGTCAAGGCTCGCAAGCTCAACCCACTCCCTCATTTCCCTCAAAACGACGATGACGACGTCGTTGACGTCGTCCCCTCACTCGATCATTCCAACAACAACGCAAACGACGAGAAGAAGCCACAAACGACGCCATTGCTAATTCCGAAGCCTCCTGTCCTTTATGTCTACTCTCGCCGCCGCAAGAGGAACCAGCAGCATTCGTCGAAAACGCCGTCGTTTTATGAGTCCCTGATGGATCGGGTAGAGTTCGGGTCGGGCATGGACCCGATTGAAAACGGGGATTCTGAGATGAGGTTGATGAAGAAGAGGAAAATTGGGAGCACTGAGTTGGAGAAATTGGGTGTGGATTTGAGCGCCTTGGGGAAGCTTGATGGTCCTCGATTAAGGGAATGCCGCAATTCTGGTTTTGATGGAAAGAGGAAGTGTGGTTCTTTGGAGAATTTTCCAAAGTTAGTATCTGAGTCTCGCTCTGTGAAGAGATGGGCAGGGTAATTCTCTTTTTTTCCCTCACAAACAATGCCGTTTCTTTGTGATGAAGAAACATAAGCTTTGTTAAGTTGAACGAAATTTGCTTTGATTTTTGTTTTATTGGATTGAAATAGGAAATTCGTGTTAAGTATCTGCTTTTTATTTTTGTGTGTTTTTTTAAAAATTCTTTAAAATGTTGTTTGTTTGGTTTGGACTGAAGAAGGAGAAGCTTCATGAAGTTGAACTTTGCTTAAATGTGTAGGGAAATAGGAAATGTTTGGCTCTGTAATTAAGGCTATGTAATTTTTGTTTTTCTGAGGTTTGGGGTTTCTATATGGTAGGAAGGATAAATTACATAAATGTTAAATCGATTCACTTGTGATTTCTGAAGCGAAAATCTCAGTTATGGAAAAATGGGAAATTCATGTTGAGTATCTGCATTTATTTTGCGTTTTTCAGAAAATGTTGTTTGTTTGGTTTGGACGGAATAGGCAGGAGCTTCGTAAAGTTGAATTTTGTTTAGATGTTCAGGAAAATAGGAAATCTTTATCTGTGATTATGGCTGTGTGATTTTCTTTTCTTGGGTTTATGATTTCTGTACGGTAGGAAGGGGAATTTCTTGCGTATATTTTATATCTCACATATGATTTCGGAAGAGAAAATCTCACTTTTGGAATTGAGAAATTCCCGCATCTGCTTTTGTTTTGTTGTGTTTTTCAAAAATGTTGTTTGTATCAACTGATGAATCAGAAGCTCCATGAAGTTGAACTTTGCATGATGTAGGGAAATAGGAAACGTTTTGCTCTGTGATGGCTATGCGATCTTGTTTTTCTTGGGTTTGTGGTTTCTGTATGGTAGGAAGGAGAAAATCTTACATGAATGTTAATTGCACTTATTGCAGGTTGAGTTTTGATAATGCTGATCCTGAGGCATTTGTTGGATTACGATGCAAGGCAATGTTTTGTTATCTTTTGGGTTATTAATAGTTGTACATTCATTCCTCTGGTTTTGTTCATACAACTAGATTTGATTTAAGTTGACCTAGATTTCTGCAGGTTTATTGGCCCATGGATGACAGATCTTATTCTGGCTATGTCAAAGGTTATGATATTGAAACTAAGATACATCATGTATGACCCTTACTTATCTAAATTATTAATTAAATGTTGAGTAGCTTCAAACTAAAAGTAATGTATTTATATGAACTATGGGTATTTGACAATATTGAACTTGTTATTTGAGAGTTCCTCCTGTTATAAAATAAATGTATGCAGGTTAAGTATGATGATGGCGATGAGGAAAATTTAATTCTTTCAAAAGAAAATGTAAAATTCCAAGTTTCCCGGGACGAGATGAAACGTTTAAATTTGAGTTATGCCAAAGTCCGTGACAGTAATGTCTCTGATTATGATGTTGAAGAGATGCTTGCATTGGCTGCAAGTTTGGATGATTGTCAAGACTTTGAGCCTGGAGATATTGTGTGGGCCAAGCTAACAGGTTTGTTCTCAACCTTTTTCAGTCGTTCCATTTGCAAATTGTTGGATGTGGATATCTTATTTGAAATTGAATTAATTTGTCCCTAATATTTAGAAATGTATTACAACTTGTGTTTTAGTAACCTTTTGGTTCTGTTATTAATTTTTCTGCTTTAATTTCATATATATATATATATACATATATATATATATATATGTATATATTATTTAGATGATAAACTATTAACTTATGTCTGGTGTCTTGGTATGCGGTGTATGCTGTGGTTCTCTCACATTCAAACATGAAAGCTGAAAAACTGCATGTTGAAACTTGTAGGTTCTCCGAATTTTGATGATTGGTCACATGTGGTATAATGCTTGCCACATGCCTTGTTTGACCAACTGCATATTCATTGAACAAAGTAAACTGCAATTATTTTGTTTATTGCTTTGGAAAATATTAATATGATATTCTCATTATATTTGCACCTCTCCTATCCTTTTACGAGTCAATAGGACAATTCACATTATCAGTTCCAAAGAAACATTTTTGGCAAGCAAGGTAAGGTAACTACGTATTTTTCTTGTTTTAAGTGATTTTTGTTAGACGATGAAGTATTCCAAAAGTTTTGAGATTTTTCTATATATATATATATATATATATATATATATTTTTAAGAATGTTATATTTGGATTACTTGTGTTGAACAACTGAGACATATGCATGTTTGGATGCTATGGTTGTTGTATATCATGCCTGCTATGATTTCGATGCAATGGTCTTTCATGGCAAGGACTATGAAGTGTTTTTTTATCCACTGAATTTTTAGATGTCGTGAACTTGAGATCTTGAATGTTAATTGTTTAATATTTTTTTCCACTTCGACAGGTGTATGTTGGTGTTGCTTGTTCTGAAGGCTTTTGGCCTCTGGTGTTTATTTTACTTATGTATTATCTATTAAAAATGAGTAAACTTATTTTTCACGTTTTTTGATAAAAGAAGAAATTCATTGAGATTAAGAGAAGATAATTACAAAGAGGTGGGAGGATAAGGGTCCTCCTTAATGTAAAAAGAAAACACAAGCAACAAAGAACAGAGAAAAACATAAAAATTTATAAGCTTACCATTGATAATCATTTTTTTGTATTTAGATGTTTCCTCTAAACTCTATTTTAGGGAGATTACACTATATCTACTTCAAATGACCTCGTTTGTATATCCCCTGCAGTTTCAGTTACCTCTAGAAATTGTTAATGTTGTAACAGCTATAGTGATTGTACGTTTTTATTATTTTTCAGGCCATGCAATGTGGCCAGCTGTTGTTCTGGATGAATCACTTGCTAGCAACTGTAAGGGTTTGAAAACGCTTTTAGGAGGAAGATCAGTTCCTGTCCAATTTTTTGGAACTCACGACTTTGCAAGGTTTAATATTTTGTTATAATAGAAAAACATGTTTTCTATGTTCAGTGAAAGACTGTTGTGTTTATACAGTAGATTCATTCCTCATTTTGAGATGAATTTTTCTATTTGTATATTTTCTTGTCCTCCAGGGTTAGACTGCAGCAGGTGAAATCATTTCTGAGTGGACTTCTTACTGATCTACACTCGAAGTGCAAGAAACTTAGTTTTATTGAAGGTTTAGAAGAGGCAAAAAGGTAATGTTGTTTTTACTTCTCTGTTCTTTAGTTCTCACTTTTGTTAACTAAGACATGAAAAGGTGGGAACATGAATGTTGCTATTATATTTTTGTTGGACAATGTTAGGGCTAATTTGCATGTTTTGCTGTTTTAGGTTCTTGTTGTTAGATTATCTCAGGTCCTTGTTGTGCTAAAGTGGCCATTATTCAGATGTTGCATCATGAATATGAATAACTATATTAATCCGAGGAAGCAAGTTTGAGTAAACTGGTTTTCCATTCTATTCACCCTACAATAGTTTTCCAAGGCTCTTTCAGCTTCCTTCTCTTTATAATGCCCCTGTATGTCAGTTTTGCTTGTCTTCTTCATCTACCTTCTCTTGGAATTTTCATTTTTTAGGAATTTGCATGATAGAGAAGTTAGGTGAACTAGAGTCTTTTTTGGTTTTGCTTGAATCTGTTAATCTTTCTTCCGACAATGATAAAAGATTTTGGTCTCCTTACTCCTTGGGAGTTTTCTTGCGAAATTTCTTTGGAATAAGTTTTCAGAATCTTTGGAGAAATCGGGTCTGCCTTAAGGATCTGCATCAGTTTCTCCCTTTTAAATTCAGAGGTTTTGGTTTTTATAAAGATGCTAATATGCTGTGGCAGTGTGTTGTTTTTGCTGTTATTTGTTTCCTTTAGCCGGAAAAGAATGCTTTAATATTCAAGCGAACTTCTTTGTCTTTAGACAACATACAGAATGGGGTAATTTTTTTAGCTTGTTTTTGGTATTCTGCACATGGTCTATTTAGAGGTGTTCCTCTGTTTAACATGCTGAGATTGGCTTCTATCTGTTTTTTCTTTTCTTTTGTTGTCTGCTTTTGAGGTTATTTTATCCTCTTTCATCCTACTCTTCTCTTCTTCCTTAATAAAACTTGCATAATATTTTAGTAGTTTTGGCTGTGTTTCCAGTTTTTAATGATTTGTGATCTTAGATTCACTCCATTTTATGTGCACGCTTTGGTTGCTGAGGGTAGTTCTTAAGGCATTATGTAACCCATACTCCCACCTGCATCATATGTGTATATGCCTTAGCCTCGTTAATTTAATGGGCATAGCCTTCATTCTCTTTAATGTGGCATTTTAAGTTCTCTGCTTTGATATTCAGAATTATTTTTTTAATTGGTTGCTCAAAGTTGTTGTTTTCACAATTATTTCACTTAAACAGGTATTTAAGCGAGCAGAAGCTTCCTCTGGAGATGCTAGAGTTGCAGAAAGGATGCATAGCTGATGACTGTAACAATGTAAGTGGAGAGGATGGGGGATGTACTGATTCAGGTGAAGATTGTTTAAATAACAAAGGAACTTGGACGGGAATGGAAAACATTGAAACTTTTCCTTATGAAGTAGGAGACTTGCAAATTATAAGCCTTGGTAATTTTTCGATTGCTAGTATTTTATGTTCTAATGAATTTCTTCATGTAATGCTAAACTTTTTTTTTTTTTTGGTTGGATGTTTATTTTATTGATGCTTGCATCATATGGTGTTTTCTGATTTCCCTTACTAATTTCCAAGAGATAGGATGTATTGAATGTTTGAAAAAGCTTCCTTGGTTTCACTGTATCATTAATAACTTGATTATTTTAGATAATAGTTGATAGAAAGAATGGTTGCAAGTCCCTTGAAATAGCCTTGATCTGAACACCGAAGAGAAGTCATAAACATAGTCCTATTTCAAAATAAGTTTTGAGGCAAAGAGACACCCTTAAAGATGCAAGCATTCTTTTCCAACCAGATGCACGAAACTACAGCTTAAATTGCACACTGACAAAAATTTTGGCCTCCTTATTTTGGGGTAACATTCAGAAATTCACCTTCAACTATAGTCATTGTGCAAATTACCCTGAGTTTCAATTCACTGTAAAAGGCACCTAATATTTGCATATTGGGCAAATTACCCCTAATAACATACATGAACGCACACCAAACACTATTAACCTCATTTGGAATTCATGCCCCAAATTTGGTACATGATATGAACATCATGTCCTAGCTAAAAATTCCAGTTTCCTTGAAGGTTGAAGCAAAATTAGAATATCATTAGCCAAATCATAACAAGGATACAGGATAGAGCATCCCCTTTTAGTAATAGCAATCCAACTTGTTAGAAAAACTTGAACCGTAGCCAACTTCAATCCATGGACGAACATTCAAATCTTTGCTTGAACAAAGGGGAAAAACTCAATATTGCTGCCAAAACCCATAACAAATCTGCTGTCATTTCTGGAACTCCCTTGGCAAGCAGTTTGCATTTTATTTTATTAAAGGAGCATCAGTCACCTGAAAGAGAAAAATGCATTTCAAATTAAAAATCCAGACTGCTTGTAGGGAATAGCTTTTACAGCGACCGGTGCTTGCTGGATGCCACACCTCTGGGCACTCTTGCTATTGGTATGAGATGTTCCTTATGATTTTTACACTATCAATCAACCATATGAAGCCATATATACATAAATCAGTTAATTTTTTTTATAGCTAGTGAAATATTTTAGCAACTCCAATGATGTGGCATCTTCTTGCTTACTGATTGTGTAAAGAGTTTTACACTACTAGTGGAAAAAATTTAAATTCTTTAATATCTTTTAATCCAAGAATAAACAAGTCAGAGGGTCAAATTTAAATTCTTTAATATCTTTGTATCCAAGAATGAAGAAGTCTTACTGTTCAGTGCATTTTCAGCAAAAAATGATCTTTTTTATTTTTACAGTAATTAGTAAATACCATGGCTGAATAATATTTGTGTGGATTTATGAAAGCATGCATATTTTTTAATTAGATGTCAGCCACGAGTGCTACTTATATTTTATTAGATGCCAATTTGGTGACAGCCAATGTACTCACAGGGACATAAAACTTCTTTTGCAGGAAAAATAGTTGAAGATTCTGCATTTTTCCAGGATGGAAGATCCATCTGGCCTGAAGGGTACACAGCAGTGAGGAAGTTTACTTCAGTTACTGGTGAAGCATTTTTTATTTATGTTTTTAATTTGGAATTTTTGCATGTCATATTCTTATGTTTGATTTTTTGATTCTTCAAAAATATGTCAAGCATGTCACATCCTTCATCTTTGCATATCTTAATTCTAGTGGTTCTGATTATGTAATTATTTCCCTCCTATTTTGTTTAGACCCTAAAGTATCGGCCCCTTATAAGATGGAGGTGTTGAGAGATCCAGAATCCAAAGTCCAACCTCTATTTAGAGTGACTGTTGATGGTGGTGAGCAGGTTGGTTTTTACTCTAAAAAATGTCTTTCACCTGTAGATATTTGTTTATCTGATAATTTGATATTGAATCATCTGATATTTATGCTTCTATATCTTTTTTTAAATATCCCCTATGAATATCTTGCATCTGGATTTCACCTTCTCGACACATGTCAGTTACTCAGTTTTCTCGAGGGTCTTTTCTGTACTTTATTTTGTCGTCAAAAAATTGCTCATGCAATTTTGGGTTGGGTGGTGGTAGTTAGGCAAAGCTCTCTCCGAAGTGGTGACTCTAGGATTTGAATCACCGACATTGTGGTAAGGTTCCCTTGGGGCCGTAGTCCACTTTCACCGTAACCAATACTGTTGGGTTGTTTTCTAAACTTATTTAATCTCTTTTTTTTTTCTTCCCGTTTTCTGTTTCGGATGACAAAAATATTTTGATCTAAGGTGCATTGTTATCTGAATCGCATGAATCCTGATTTGATTGATGCAATTCGATGCGAGTCCGAGATGCAGTGATACAAATCACAGTGTTTTGTTTCTGCCCCAGAATCACATATTGTCCTGTATGAAACAATGAATCACGAAGAATCAGTTGAATCACGGTTCTGAGATGTATCATGCGATTTATGCACAGCTGGGTCGCACAATAAACCAGGACGGATCCATCGTGACCTGTTTGGGAAAACCCCCTTCAAAAACTTTTTTGGAACTTTTTTCGTGGGACTGTAGGGAAACTGCCGAATATCTCTCCCCAATGCTACCCACTCAAAATGTTCATGCAAAACAACCCTAATCTCTTCCAAACTCTCTGCTCCTCTCTGGCTTCATGCACTTGACCTTATTTGTGTCTTCTGCTGGTTGCACGCTCCCCACTCTCTATGATGTGGTTTTTTATTTGTGGTCTACTCTCTGTTGCTTTGCTATGGGTGTACCTCGAAATTCTTGTCTCTAAATGGATACCAGTAAAATGTTCGATTTTTTTATATAAATATTATTGTCTTTTTTTTGGTATTTTTGTATAATATTTTTTGAGGGGTTGAACCTGAATCTATGCAGATCTTTTGTTATTTTGACTATTATGTTTTTTTTAAAGTCATTTTTCACTTTGTTATTGATATGAGTTATGAAATGCTAATATCTTAATGTTTGTAATGTTTTTTTATGTAAAAATATATTCTATGCTACTTTTAATTGTTGAGCACGAATCTTAGTATCTTACGATTCATGATACAGTTGGATTCACGATTCAATTGGCAGTGCCTTTTTTTGATATCAGTATTTATGTGTTTATTTCTTAATGGTTGAATTTCTTAGTCAACTTCACTTACTTTTTAACTCGTGTTTCCCCTCGTCTTGCAAAAGGAAATAGAAAACATCTGCGACATGCCTTTACTTGTGTAAATCTCATTATAAATATTCTGTTGCAGTTCAATGGTGGTACACCATCTGCTTGCTGGAATCAAATATACAAAAGGATAAAGAAAATGGAAAAGGATGCTTCCGAAGCTTCTGTTGCAGAAGGTGGGGTAGAAAGGGGCTATCAATCTGGGTCTGATATGTTTGGTTTCTCCAATCCCAAAGTGGCTAAACTTATCCAGGTATGCTATTTAATTATAAGTTAATTCAAAATTCTGACCTGGAACATAAAGTCAATACTTTGTAAATTAATTGAATTAACCAGGAAGTATTGTACTATATCCCATAGGAGACTGATAGATATCCTATCACTATAGTTTATCTTAGAATTTTGGGCTTGGGCCTAACTCAACCCCACAAATCTGGCTTGTAAGGTGAGGGCTGTCCAAGCCTTATAAGCACTACTTAGGTTATATCTCTAGGTGATGTGAGACTAAACATACCTCCTCACATCCAACACAACGAAGGTGCTGAAGGCTGCAATGAAGGCAGTCTAAAGTTGCCGCAATTAAGGCAACCAGGGGCGGACCACAATTAAGGTGACTTTTCCAACATACCCTTTTACGTCCAGGGCTATGCACTTGGAGCGTGGGCGATGCGGGTGGCCAAATAACGGTTCTAGGATAAACTCTGATACCATATTAGAATTTGAGCAATCTCGGATAGTGGCGCGGAGTGACCAACCCCAAAATTGCTAAAGCGAGATAGCTGATAGCGGGATGACCGCTATTGCGAAGATTAGGAAATAGTATACATAGTTTATACTTTAAACATAAATGCTCAAACATAGAAAAATACATAAAATTAATGACATATTCATAACAAATAAAATTCATTGTCATTAATAAAAATTCCAATATAACTTAAATAATGAATATGTTCGAAAATCAGAGATATATCTGATAATATCTTTTTTATATCTTAGAATATTTTAGAGTATCCTAGATGATCTCTAAAGATTTATTTCTTATTTATATGTTATGATTTGTTTCTCTATTTGATTAGGATTAGGATAGGATTCTATATTTAGTATAAATAGGACTATTAGGGTTGTCTTTTGAAAACATCATCATCATATCAAATCAATACCAGTCTTACTATTTGATAGTATATTCTCTCTTTTCCTTCTTCCCACCTAAAACTTTCCAATTCAGTATGATATCAGAGCGGTATCGTCCTCCGTGACCTGTTCCATTGTTATTCCACGGCCGCGTTCCAGTAAGTATGAAGGAACTCTAATCATCTTCTCAGCTATACAAAAAAAATCCTGCCATTTTTCTCTCATCCATTGTGTTCTTTTTCAGCGCGTCCTTCACCTTTTCCGGCCATCGTTGTCGGTGTCGGAGAATGTTCCGACTACCTTTTCTAGCGAAACCACCAGCAACAGGTTCACCCCCTTCCGATCAAAGTGAGGACCACTGTCCGGTCAAGGAGCGACGCCGTCTTCGTGGCCGACCACCGTCTCCGTGGCCGCCGTCGGAAAAGTTTCCGGCGAGTTTTCCGGTGATGACCCCGCCATCTGAAGTGCCTCCTTCCGATCTATCAAACCCCGAAGTTTCAGACCCAGAAGGCCTCATACGCGCTCGTACGACGCGTCCGGTCACTTCTCCAGCCTAGTCGACTGCCGCCCAGATCTCCAACACAGCAGGGTCCTAGTTCCGGCCAAGGTTTGTCGTTTCGGGATGCATGCACCCACATTTCGTCTTGGACAACTTCTTCCGGTGTTTGTCATGCAATTGTTTTTCACTAATGGATCATATCGGTGGCTTCTCTTCCCACCGACGATCATTTCGATGCACTAGCCTTGGCTCTTTGTCCCAAATGCACTGGCCTCGTCTCAGTTGCGAAAGTAGTTGTCTCCCTTACTTCAACTTTTAAATAATTTGGGTCTCCGATAATGTTCTTTAAAGCTTCCAAATGTGGTTTTGAGAAGTTCGGACCTTACTTTGCTAGATTGCTTGCCAAGAAATTTCTGTCAGACTGATGATCATTCCAGCTATCTTCCTAAGTTATCTTTCCAGCAACTCTATCCGACCTCTTCAGCATCACTGAGTTGCCTTCCAACCATTATATCCGCAGAGCTCAGTTTTTATTATTTTTATTTGAAGGGAAATGCATTTTGTAACAAGCTTAAAGCTTAGTAAGCTTTAGCGTGAGGGGGAGCATTAGAAAATCGAAGATATATCTGATAATATCTTTTTTATATGTTAGAATATTATATAATATCCTAGATGATTTCTTAAGATTTATTTCTTATTTATATGTTACGATTTGTTTCCCTATTTGATTAGGATTAGGATTCTACATTTAGTATAAATAGAACTATTAGGGTTGTCTTTTGAAAACATCATCATCATATAACATCAATAGCAGTCTTACTATTTGATAGTATATTTCTCTCTTTTCTTCCTTCCCTACCTAAAACCTTCCAATTCAATAGAATATAATAAAGAAGTTCTGGAATATATATATATATATATATATATATATATTGTTAAAGAATATATAAATATGTAAAGTTTTAAAGTAATAAAAAAAGAACTTTGGTGTTTTGAATGTATATTTTTTGGTAAAAGCTTTTAAATATTAATTATTAATGAATAATAATAATAATTTGTTATTAGTGAATGATTGTTTAAAGTTCTAAAATAATTTATTATGTTTTTTCAGATATCCAGTTTATTATATTTTTTTATCATCTCAACTATTACTGTCAGGGCTATGAAGAGGTTATTTTTTCTTTCTTGGGCCTTATCCCCTTTGAAACAGATTTATTTTTTTCTCTTTTGGGCTTTTAGGGTTAGTTCGTTTCAGAAAAGAAAGTGTCACCATCATCCTCACGGAGAAGAAGAACAGGGCGCTGCCGCAGCGGAAGAGTCAGCACTTTCGAGGAATCGAACAAAGGCGGTGACAACTGGGTATGTTTGGAAAAGCCTTATCGGAGGCCGCCGTCCTTGTAGCGGCAGCTACAGACTGCAATCGGCGCGATTCCGGCGTGATTTGCGGCCGCTACCGCCGTATTTGAAAACCGCTCCGCAACAGAGTTAAGCGTAGCGGCTACCCTCTGTTCCGCTACGTGAAACTGCGGTTCAGCGCGATGGCGGCGCAATTCACTACATAGGACCTAACTGAACCCCACAAAATCGACTTGTAAGGTGAGGACTACCCAAGCTTTATAAGCACTACATAGGCCATATCTCTAGGTGATGTGGAGCTAAACACATGCCTCACACCCAGCACAATGAAGGTGCTGGAGGCTGCAATGAAGGCAACCCAAAGTTGCCGCAATTAAGGCGGCTTTTCTAATAGTTTATGTGAGGATAAATTAAGGAAAAGGCAGTGAAGGGAATATGCATTAGGGATATTCTTGTAATTACCTTCCTGGACACGTGGCAAATGGGAGAAAGAAATTTGAGTGGATTCTGTTAGAGGAGAGTTGGATAAATGTGAGAGGGGAGGCTTGGGAGAGTTGAGAAGAATTATGTAGAGTGGTCTCAAGTGAGGGTTGGCCTTACCAAATGCTGGGCTCTCTTTGAGAGTCTCTCTATATTGCATTTCTTTCTTTTCTGGTCTGTTAGTATTCTAAGAATTCCAGAAATTGTTCTGGTGCAAGGAGCTAGTTTCATCCTTCTTTCTATCAGTAAAAACAGTTTCTATCAAGTTGGTATGAGAGCCCTTGATCTAGGGAGCCCTGGACTACTTAGACAAGGATGGAGATGGAAGAGAGATGGCAGAGAATTGAGTGGATCACCATGGAGTACTGGGAGAGAATAAAGAGGGAAGAAGAAGTTTCTATCAGAGACGAACTCTGGTTCACCGCTTTGCACTGGAGAAGAAGTTTTACGATGCACCAGGCAGAACTTGTGTGTGAAGGGGGATGAAGAAGGATGGGCAGAATAGATACTACACAAAGGGAGTTGTTTTTTGACCTAATGGGCCAAACCCAATTTAATGAGGGGAGGGAAAGGAAAGGGCATTAGTGAATGGACACATGTATTTAAGTCTTAGAGATGGGCCACACCTTAAAGGTGAGACGAAGTGGCCTTTGGGAAAGATGAGATGAATGCATGCTGCAAGGGTGGGCCTGATTCCATGATTGACCAGTCCATTACAGGGGACCCTGGAACACAACCTGGTCTCGTTTTTGAAGCAAGGAGAGGTGTGTCAACAATAGCACCTATAATCAACTCCACGGTTAAGATTGGGTGGGCTGGTTCAATGAGACCCACTAGTATTTCCAATAACAGCTGTTCAGGGAGGAAGGGCACAGAGAGCCTGATAGTGGAAGGGGTAGGATAGGAAGCAACTGGTGGGAAGGGGCCGATGAGCAGCAGTTCAGTTGGGTGCTGTGCCACTGACGAAGTGGTGATTATGAAGAGTTCCCTTGAGATTGTGATAAATATCGAGCTCGTTAGGACCCAATTACACACGACTGTGATGGGAATTTAGAAGCAGTTGAGTATCTAAAACTAGAGGTGAGCCCTCTGCAAAGTCATGTTGATAAAATAGCTGCAGCAGCATGAAGATTTTCTGATGTGATTTAAAAGTTCGATGGATTTTTTATTGGGCCATTCTTTATGAGCTGGGATGAGGATTTTTTCTTTGTTTTGCTGGACATCTCGTGTAACATGGGGGGATTTCCACAATGTAATCAGTTCCAAATGCTTATATCGCAGTTCCGAAATTCAAGTTTGATAGAATATCAATGTATCTGCGTATTGCAAGTATTTCATGCTTAATTGAACCAGAAACCTGGACCTATCTGGTCTCTCTGTTTTGCACCATGTGGATGAGTCTGCTGCTCAGTCTGCATGGCTGTAGGCTTATTGATCTTATCCTGAGGCTAGTTCCAAATGTTGATTGTTGAGCCATACCTGCTCTATGAACTCTATCTGCAAGAGGAAGGAATGATGGGAGCAAATGCATTACAATTGTCAGTTGACAACATATTCCCCAACTTTTTCTTATTCGACCGGGGTGGGACTGACATTGTATTCAAACTTAGAGGTAGAAATGAGGTCCCCTAGGAGTTAGGAATTAGGTCGTTATGCTCCAAGCCGTGGGACCCTGGTGGAATATTTTGTTTCAAGTTTCACTTGGTCATTGTGCTTCAAGCAGTAGGACCCGAGTGGAAGTTTCTTCCAGTTGCACAAGACCCTTAACCAAACCTTCCCCCTGAGGACAAGGTGAATCTTTTGGGGGAGTGATGATAGATATCTTATTAATAGATTTATGTGAGGATATATAGAGGAAAAGGCAGTGGAGGGAATATGTATTGGGGAATGGGGAAATTCTTGGAATTACTCTGGACATGTGGCAAAGGGGAAATAGAAGTGTGAGTAGATTCTGTTAGATGAGAGTGGGATAATTGTGAGAGGAGAGGCTTGGGAGAGTTAAAACAGAATTGTTATCTTGGTTCTGGGTGGGGATTGGCCATGCCTAAGGCTGGGATTCCCTCTGAGAGTCTCTCTACTTTGCATTTCTTTCTTTTTTGGCATGTTAGTATTCTAAAAATTCCCGATTTTTGTTCTGGTGTAAGTAGCTAGTCTCCACTTTTCTCTAGCAAAGGGGAAATAGAAGTGTGAGTAGATTCTGTTAGATGAGAGTGGGATAAGTGTGAGAGGAGAGGCTTGGGAGAGTTAAGCAGAATTGTTATCTTGGTTCTGGGTGGGGATTGGCCATACCTAAGGCTGGGATTCCCTCTGAGAGTCTCTCTACTTTGCATTTCTTTCTTTTTTGGCATGTTAGTATTCTAAAAATTCCCGATTTTTGTTCTGGTGTAAGTAGCTAGTCTCCACTTTTCTCTAGCAGTAAAAACAGTTTCTATCAGAGACTTCGTGAAATGAAGATACTTTGGTTTTTGATAGCTTAATGGTGTGGATTGCTCTATGTAGCTGACCCCACCTAGTAGGATAAGTCTTAGAATTTGGGTTTAGGTCTAACTCAACCCCAAAAGCTAGCTCATAGGGTGAGGGTTGGCCTCCACTTATAAGCACTATTCAGGCTATATCATTATCCAAGGTGGGACTCTCAACACCCGCTCTCACGTCCAGGACTGGACATCTGGAGCGTGAAGTTTGCAGGACTGGACATCTGTGGGTGGCCCAACAGATCTTGGATAGGTTCTTATATCATCTTAGAATTTGGGTTTGGGCCCAACTCAACCCCAAAAGCTAGCTCATAGGGTGAGAGTTGCCTCCCAATAAGCATTATTCAGGATATAACACTATCCAATGTGGGACTCTTAATAATAAGACTTGCTTGTTGTTGTGCCAAGAAGTTGACACTTTTGTAGGCATTCTCAATTTACTAACCAGCTCCCTTTATCTCTGTTATCTACATATGTTTTGCTCGTTGTTCACTGCACTGTGATCATTGTTTAGTTTTTGTATATTCTATGAAAAGATTGTTTTAGCTTCTTATTTGATCTCTCTCTCTTATTTGTTTTTGTTTAATGTTTATGCTATCTCCGACTTTGTGAGCTAACCAAGTGTGTTTGCTATAATACACATACTTTCCAACTTGTACCTGATGCTCAATTTTCACTGAAAGAAGTGTTGTTATTTCCAGGGATTATCTAAATCCAAAGTCTCTTCCAAGAACTCAATTTGCAAGTTACGTTCCAGGGGATATAACAACCTGCCTCATGGTTATAGGCAGGTTCATATTAATTGGTTTGATCTCGATAAATGCAATGTGTGCCACATGGATGAGGTACAGAGATTTTTCCTTCTTGAATTCCATAGAGCTTCCGCTTGTTGCTTCATATTCTTGCACGTTCTTTTGCTTTTTTCTATTTCTTATTTCTCCTTTCTCCTGTGGCCCCAATTTGTTCAAGGGGAATAGAAATATTGTTATTTTTCTTGCTTTTTTTCTTATAATCTAATTCTATGTTTTGGTTACTAAATGGGCTTTATTTATGTTATTAGGAGTACGAGAACAATCTGTTTCTGCAGTGTGACAAATGCAGAATGATGGTATGACCCCCATAATATTTTAGGCAACCTTTTTTTTCTGGATTATTGCAAATTATATAAAACTCATAATTTTTTTACATATGTCTGGTACTGTTTAATGAGTCGTTAAAGCTCTACTACTTTATCCATTTATTGATATTGAGCTGTGAATTGTAATGTTCACTTAGGTCCATGCTAGATGCTATGGAGAGCTGGAACCTGTTAATGGAGTGCTATGGTTGTGCAACTTATGCCGTTTGGGTGCTGCTTCTCCTCCACCTTGCTGCTTATGTCCCCTCATAGGTATGCTTAGGTCTTTTAATATTTTTAAAAGTTAATTACATGGCACTAAGGATTCTAATTGAATTTCTTCTAGGAGGGGCAATGAAGCCTACAACAGATGGCCGGTGGGCTCATTTAGCTTGTGCCATGTGGATACCTGGTTCGTTTGTGTATGACCTAATTTATTCTAGTTTACTCTTTAGTTTTCTTATATTTGCTAAGGGTTAGATTTTTTTCCAGAAACTTGCTTGGCTGATGTTAAGAGGATGGAGCCTATTGATGGATTGAGTAGAATCAGCAAGGTAGGCTTTTGTGATTAATTATTCTTTTCATTTCCTTTTCATGTGTTTCTAAGTTTTCCTGCTATCAAAATTTTCATTATTTATCTTTTCCCTTTTAAATTTCCATCAATTGGCTTCTATGTCGTTTCATGATGATTATGTTATGAATTCTAAATCAGTAGATACACCAACTCTTTTTATTTGCTTTCCTTCTCATGTTATCCATTTTGTATCTGAACAGGACCGCTGGAAGTTGTTATGTAGCATATGTGGGGTTTCTTATGGTGCCTGCATCCAAGTAAGTCTTTTGAGTTTATAATTAAAGAGTAGTTTATGTAGGCTTTTGCTTGGTCGGGGTCAATAGGCAGGCAATTCTTTGAAGGAACACCAAACTCTGCTAACTAAACCACAGCAGACAACCTCCTTTTGCTGAAAGGCACAATCAAAATGTACATGAATTTCACTGTCATTTTGAAAAGATTTTATGATGGATATGCGTGCATATATATGTATGATTGTATGTATATATATATGTGAAAAATGATAAGACTCAATATTTCTGAATGTGCTTAAGTGATTAGCACTCAGCATACTTGGTATTTATATACACTCCATAATCAATTTACATGTTATGATTACAAGGGGATTAAATGCTAGTGCAGCCCCCTAAACAACCTAAATACATGAATGAATTAAACTAGTGTACATGAATCTAAAGATACATGAATCTAAGCCTTAAATGCTACTATTTCCAACACTCCCCCTCAAGCTGGTGAATAGGTATTTTCCATTCCCAGCTTGGATACAATTCGTTCAAAAATCGAGCTGCTCAACCCTTTGGTGAGAATATCCGCAAGTTGTCCTTGTGAGGGCACATAGGGGGTGCAAATCAAACCACTATTGAGTTTCTCCTTAATGAAATGCCTATCAACCTCAATATGCTTGGTTCGATCATGCTGAACTGGATTATGTGCTATACTGATTGCTGACTTATTATCACAGTAGAGCTTCATAGGTCCTTCCCATTTAATCTTCAAATCTTCCAAGATAATTTTTAGCCAAAGTAATTCACAAATGCCTTGTGCCATAGCTCGAAATTCAGCTTCGGCACTAGAACGTGCAACCACACTTTGCTTTTTACTTCTCCAAGACACAAGATTTCCTCCAAGAAAGGTACAATATCCTGTAGTGGATCTTCTATCAACAATTGACCCCGCATAGTCAGCATCAGTGTAGGCCTCAAGTGTTGTATTCCTATTTCTTTTGAATAAAATCCCTCTTCCTGGGGTTCCCTTGAGATATTGCAAGATCCTATGAGCTGCCTGTAAATGAACTTCCCTCGGACTATGCATGAATTGGCTAACCAAACTTACAGCATACGCAATATCTGGCCTGGTGTGAGACAAGTAAATTAACCTCCCTACCAAGCGCTGATACATTTCTTTGTCCACTATAGCATCTTCTTCAGCATTTCCCAATTTTACATTCGGATCCATAGGAGTACTCATGGGTTTACATGCTGTTTTCCCTGTCTCCTTGAGTAAATCTATAATATATTTTTGCTGAGATATAAAAATGCCTTTCTTTGAGTGTGCCACCTCAATTCCCAGAAAGTACTTCAGCTTTCCAAGAGTTTTTATTTCAAACTCTTTAGCCAAACACTGACTCAAGACTTGTTGCTCCTTCCAATCATCTCCGGTCACGATGATGTCATCCACATATACTAACAACACCGTTACTCCCCCTGATGCTGAGTGCTTGATGAACAAGGTATGATCTCCTTGACTTTGCTTGTACCCCAAAGCTGTCATAACCTTACTGAATCTCCCAAACCATGCCCGAGGTGATTGTTTCAGGCCATATAATGCCTTTTTCAACTTGCAAACTATATTGGTAGCTATATTTTTATCATACCCTGGCGGTACCTGCATATAGATTTCCTCCTCAAGTTCCCCATGTAAAAAAGCATTCTTCACATCGAATTGTTGTAATTCCCAACCATAATTGGCAGCAAGAGACAAAATTACCCTGACTGTATTCATCTTTGCAACAGGAGCAAATGTCTCTGAATAGTCAATTCCATAGGTTTGTGTGAACCCTTTGGCAACCAACCTGGCTTTGTATCTTTCAATCGATCCATCAGCCTTATATTTTACTGTATACACCCATTTGCATCCAACCGCTCTCTTCTCTTCTGGTAAAGTCACTAACTCCCAAGTTCCATTCTTCTTCAAAGCCTCCATCTCTGCATTCATGGCTTGCTTCCATTTGTCATCGGACAATGCCTCAGAAACACTAGTGGGTATGGAAGTAGTGTTTAGGTTTGTAAGGAAGGCTCTATGGGTAGGTGAGAATTTTTTAAATGAGAGGTAGTTTGAAAGGGGATATACTGGTTGTTTGGTGCATTTTCTGGTTCCTTTTCTGATGGCAATTGGGAGGTCTAGATCATCATCTGTTGCTTGGGCTTTCATTTCATCCTCATTCAAAGGAGTCGAATTGGGCTCTTGAACGTGTGTTGATTCAGGAATGTCCTTTGACTTTCTTGTGAAAACTTGATTTTTTCCCCATCTGACATCCACTTCTGAGCCAGGTTCAATTGATGGGTCTGACTCAGCTTCAGGTTGAGTTTCAGGCCTAGACACAAGTGTATTTGACTCAAGACTAGGAAGATCAAGTGTTTCAAGTTCAATTGATGGGTCTGATTCAGCTTCAGGTGGAGTTTCAGGTCTAGACACAGGTTTATTTGACTCAAGACTAGGAAGATCAAGTGTTTCAAACTTATCTTCCCTGAGATTCTCCCCCTGAAGATAAGGTTGAAAAAAATAAGCTTCCCCTTCATGAAAAGTTACATCCCGCGACACAAAAAATTTTTTAGATGGAGGATGGTAACACTTATATCCCTTCTGAGTGGAGGAATAACCAACAAAAATGCACCTTAAGGCTCTAGGATCCAGTTTTCCCCTATCTTGACTATGAATATGAACAAAAGACAGACACCCAAAGATACGAGGTTTAAGATGATTCGTGGCTGACAAATTTGGATAGAATGAAGAAAGGACATCTATTGGACTCTTGAACCCTAAGACTCTAGAGGGTAATCGATTAATGAGATAGGTGGCTGTGAGAACTGCTTCCCCCCAGAATTTTTTGGGAACATTTTTCTGAAACAACAGTGCTCGGGTTTGATCTAAAAGATGCCCATTTTTTCTTTCTGCAATCCCATTTTGCTGTGGTGTTTTAACACAAGAGGACTCATGGATAATTCCCTCCTTTTGACAGAAAGAAGTAAGGACATAATTGAAGTATTCTTTGCCATTGTCAGACGTTAGTGTTTTGATGTTCACACCAAATTGATTTTTAATCATGTAGAAAAAATTTGGGAAAACAGTACTAACATCAGACTTGTTTTTAAGTAAGAAAATCCAAGTAACTCGGGTACAATCATCTATAAAAGTCACAAACCATCTAGCACCAGACACAGTTGGAACAGCAGAGGGACCCCAAACATCCGTATGAATAAGATAGAAAGGAAAAGTGCTTCTTTTATTGCTTGAGGGAAAAGGTAGACGCTTGTGTTTTGCAAGCTCACACACCTCACAATGAAGACTCTCACCATCTATTTTAGTAAACGGATATGGAAATAAAATTTTAATGACTCCAAAAGAAGGGTGACCTAATCGACAATGGAAAAGAAGTATTTTTTCTTTATTAGAAAGAACTGACTCTGACATGAATGAGTGTGACAAGTGGTTTTTTGTCGACAGACCTGATTCTTCAAGATAGTAAAGGCCATTCCCTTCTCTGGCACGTCCAATCGTTCTCCCCGACTCCTTGTCTTGAAATACACAACAATCGCTGTGAAAAATCACATTACAGGATAAATCTTTGGTAAGTTTTTGTATAGAGACAAGATTTGTGGATAGTTTTGGGACGTGGAGGACATTTTTTAAGGTTATGGAGGAATTTAGTTGAATGTTTCCTAGGCCGGCTACAGTTACAAGGGTACCATCTGCAGTGATAATTTTCTTACTACTGGGACAGGGTGAATACGTGGAGAATTGGGTAGAAAAAGGTGTCATATGGTCGGTGGCTCCAGAGTCTAATATCCAGAATGAAGTAGAAGGTGTTTTTGAGGCATTAAATCCAAATGAAAAAGGAAGCTTACCTGAATACACCACGGAACAATTACCTGATGGTTTCTCAAGACAGCGGAGTAAAGCCCTCATCCTTTCTATCTCCTTCTGGTTGACTAGGGTTACCATCCCTTCACTGCTTGACATGGCAGAACCGAAAAAACACCAAATAGAAGGACAAACACCAAGCCAAATAGAGATCCAAAAAAGAGGAGTCCAATCCAGAAAAGAACCCCCAAAACAGGTCCAGGAGGCGCCGGCGATCTGTTTTGTGCAAGTGGCGTCGCAAAAGGAGGTCCAGAAGGTGGCGCGTGGACAACACGCGCCGGAGATGCAGTACGCTTGAGGAGGCGCGTGAGGGAGCGTGAGGGAGTTTCCGGCAACTTCCTTCTGGGTTCTGGCCGGTCTTTGGGAGGCGATCCTGCTGGTGGAGTTTCAGGCTGAGCCGCGGCGGTCAACGACGGTCAACAGGGGTCAAATGGCACAATAAGGTGCCAGGAACAGAGTTTAAAGTAAAGGGTTGCAATGAAGGCAACCAAAAAAAGGCGGAAGCAGAGCCCCCTAGATCGGGAGCTCTGATACCATGTGAAAAATGATAAGACTCAATATTTCTGAATGTGCTTAAGTGATTAGCACTCAGCATACTTGGTATTTATATACACTCCATAATCAATTTACATGTTATGATTACAAGGGGATTAAATGCTAGTGCAGCCCCCTAAACAACCTAAATACATGAATGAATTAAACTAGTGTACATGAATCTAAAGATACATGAATCTAAGCCTTAAATGCTACTATTTCCAACAATATATATATATATTTGTTTATTTATTTGGGGCACATGGTGCATGGAGTTGGCTAGTATTTGTCATATTAAGCAATTTATTTTTGTTTTTCTTAATTTTGTGATTTTTTTTTTCCCATCAATTCTGCACAGTGTTCAAACAATTCTTGTCGAGTAGCATATCATCCACTTTGTGCACGTGCTGCTGGTCTCTGTGTTGAGGTAATTCTCCTTTTTGCTTTTTCTAATACATCTTTTATAACTTATTTCATTTTGACCTTAAGAGTGTGGTGGTATTGGCTTTGATACAATACTTAGCTAAAAGATTGATTTCATTGTCCATTTACTTATTTTTATAATTTTATGATTTATAGCTTGAGAATGAGGACAGGCTCTATCTACTTTCTGTTGATGATGATGAAGATCAGTGCATACGCCTACTTTCTTTCTGCAAGAAACATAGGCAGCCATCTAATGAACCTTCTGTTGCCGATGAACGGATTGTTCGAGTTGCCGGTCAATGTTCAGACTATGAGCCACCACCCAACCCATCTGGTTGTGCTCGAAGTGGTATGATGTTTGACAGTTTTTTTACTAAAGCAAATTCTCACTTTCTTATCATTTACTTGCTTCACCTCCAGCAACCAGGAAAATAAAACAGAAAATACGTTTAGTGACTCTTAATTAATTTGCTCCTACATTGTCTGCCACTTTGCTCACTTGTTTTCTATTTCATATAAATTCTTGTTCATGTAATCATGTTCAATATTTTGGAGTGTAATCTTTTGATTAGTTTCAATTCAACTAAATTGATTTGCGAATAATATACTTTGATCCATACCAAACTGATGACAAGAACACTCAAATACATTGCTTGAAGTAAGTTTGTTTTGCGTTAAAGATTGAGTTGAAATCAGCCATGTATTAAATAAAGAACATTTTTAGTGCCATCTGGTAAGGGAACTACCGAACTAGTAGTCTGCTAGGAGAAGTTGAAGCTTGGGGTGTGTGGACAAACAGGAAATATCATGTCTTCTTCTCCTGACCAGATATCAGTGTGATATCAACGTCTGTGGGGGTCAAACTGATGTCGAGACAGATTTCTTTTGGATAAGATCATATGGAAGTCCAAAGCTCCCTCGAAGGTAAATTTTTTTGTATGGACTGTTGTTCTTAACAGGATTAAAACTAATGACATGCTCCAGAAGCACAGTCCTCTCACTCCCTTGCCTCCCAATGTGCAGTATTATGTGTGACTCTGATTTGGAATCCATGGCTCATCTCTTTTTGCATTGTTCTGCTGTAAATTCTCTTTGGAATGGGCTGTTTGGGATTTTTGGAAACTCTTGGATTTGCCCCAGGGATCTGCATCAATTTCTCCTCACTAAGTTTATAGATTTTGGATCTCAGCAAAGAAGCAAACACCTTGTGGCAGTGCTCTGTTTATGTGATTGTTGGAAAGGAATGCCATAATCTTCAACAACTCTTTTTCGATCCTAAACTTCGTTTGGAATAGGGTTATTCATTTGGCTTTCTTTTGATGGTCCGTTCGTGGTCATTTCAGTGTTGTATCTTTGTTAGACACGTATAGGTACTGGTATGCTCTGTTGCATGACTTAGTTTCTTAGGTTTTAGTTGTTTATGTTTGTTTTGCGTGCGAGGATGCTGATAGGGTACTCAAGCCCAAGGGAAAAAATTGTCAGGGTACTCATGCCCACGGGAGAACCGTACCCCAAAAGCTAGCTAGTAAGGTGGGAGAGCCCAAGGACTTAAATACCATTCAACTCATTGGTATTTAGCCAATGTGGGACTCTATCATAGCACCTCCCCAAAAGAGCTGATGTGCTCGGCGGCTGCACTCTGCCCGGCAGGTCCGGCGGGCCCTCTCCTTGGCCCCCGGTTAGCCCGAACAGGTAGCCCTTTCCGTGGAGGTCGGCGGACTGCTTTGATACCAATTGATAGGGTACTCAATCCCAAGGTAGAACCACACCCCAAAAGCTAGCTATTAAGGTGGGAGAGCCCAAGGACTTAAATTTGGGTAGTCAATAGCGGCGTCACGGGGCAGAGTGGCCCATGGCCGCTATGAAATTGCGCGGAGTGGAGCGGTTTTACATCGCGGGTCGCGGCCGCGAATAGCGGGAAATCGTGGCCAAATTGCAGCTGTGGCGGGCACTACAGTGAAGCCCGTGCTAAATGTCAATTTTGCCCTAAAAAATTAGCCGTTCTTGCCCTTTTTTTGGACCTTTTGGTCATTTCGCTTGGGTCTGTTTCATTTAGGCACATTAGGTCGAGCATTTTTTCTTTTTTACGCTCAAAGCGAAAACGAAGCACGAGTTTACTGCCCTTTCTCTTCTCTAGCTCTGTCCCAAGTCTGAGTCCTTTTTTTGGTACTAGTGGGCCAAGCTCAAGTCTTTGGGCAAATCAGCTGCAATCTGAAAATAGGAAATGGTTCCTATTTGGTTCTCAAGCAAATTAATGGTCTCTCCCAGCTGAAGAAGGGTAGCAGAAATAGCTTCCAACCTTGAGCACAAGGTTGTTTCAGAAGAGGGTGGTATTGTTAGGCCCCAGCCCAATTAGGAATAAAGAGAAATGTAATAATTAGTCAGTTAGCTAGCTGAATAAATAGGGAGAGAATGGCATTAGGGAGGCAGCTAGTCATTTTGGTTGAGAGTTGGAACCTTGAGCAGTGGCTCGACGAGAGTGAACCTGGAGCAGTAGCTCGGTTGTAAGGGGAAACCCTGGGGGAGATTATTCTCCTAGCTTCAATGAATACTCTTTCTCTGTGTTCTTCTTTTCTTATCTCTTTATTCAGTATCTTAGTCTAGATGCCTACACCTTTCTTATTCATTTTTTGGTACACCTGGGTAATGGAGCGTTTGCAAAGTCACCTTTGGCTTTTGATGATTTTTCTATTTTAGGCTGCATCTTTTGTGGGAAAGATTTTACTGGACGTTCTTATCTCTATTCTCATATTGGTCAAAGGAGATACACTTCTCTCTATTTGGCCCCTCTTACTGCTTTGTATAATTTGTTCTTTTAATAATTAAAGATGAAATTTGCTTCATAAGGTCTGTCTTTTTTCTTCTTGGACAGAGCCATACGATTACTTTGGTAGGAGAGGCCGAAAAGAACCTGAAGCACTTGCAGCTGCATCGCTGAAACGCTTGTTTGTAGAGAACCAACCTTACTTGGTAGGTGGTTACTGCCAGCATGGATTGCCAAATAATATAGAGCCTTCTGGCAGAGGAGTCTGCTCTAAATTCTTTTGTAGCCAACAAAGGCTGAGAACCTCTCTGATTGATGCTTCGAACAACGTACTTTCTATTGCCGAGAAATATAAGTACATGAGGGAAACCTTTCGGAAACAGCTAGCATTTGGTAGGAATAATTGTCTGTTTTATATATTTGGAAGTGGTGGGGAAAGGGCAATTTTAATTTTTGTTTTATTATGTTCTACAATAAAATGTTTGAAACTTTTATTTGTAAAGGGAAATCAAGAATTCATGGATTTGGCATCTTTGCAAAGCATCCATATAAAGGCGGAGACATGGTAAAGAGAATATTCTCCATTTGAATGTGCCTCCTTTGTATTAGAGCATTTCACCTTAAAGGACTGGACATGTTGATATTGTATATTCAGGTGATTGAATACACTGGTGAACTTGTTAGACCTCCCATAGCTGACCGGAGAGAGCACCTTATATACAATTCGTTAGTGGTAAGTGTTCTCAAATTATCAAATGTGCTTGTAATTTTTTATAAAATGTGACATTTGTTAGACAGCTAGTTTGTTTGAAAATGAGATGAGAGTTCATTTAATGAGCTATCAACATTTAATGATTTTGTTAGATTCTTTTTTTTATGCCTTTTGTTGTTTTATTTTCCCCTGCTGGGGCGGGGGATATTTCCAATACTGCTTTTATTAATTTCAGATTGATGAATGTTTGTGATGGAAGGGAATATATTTTGATAGCTATCAAAATGATGAACTATAAGAGAAGATTGTTGAATCTTTGATTCTCGACATGAACAAGGATGTTACAACTATTGCACCTTTATTATGAATAAATCTAATGATAGTGGTGCACCTTCTTGAATGTTAAGTATATGCTTATGCAGGATGTAGTAACTTGTTTCTCTTTCCTTTATGCAGGGTGCTGGAACATATATGTTTCGGATTGATGATGAACGAGTCATTGATGCTACTAGAGCAGGAAGCATTGCTCATTTAATTAATCATTCTTGTGCTGTGCGTCCTTTTCCCTTAGTTTGACATTTTCCATTTACTACTTGTTAAACATTGTCATTCCAATCAGCCTTCTTCCTTTGATCTATGAGGTTCACGTGATTGTATTTTCAATTTACAATTTTTGTTACTTATTTGAGGATTAAAGTTTGGAAGGTTTCTAATTTTTAATATTGGGGATTTTTATGTTGGGAAAACTTTGGCCCCATTAGCATATTGACAGGATTTAACTTCTAGGTATTATTAAATGGCTTTGGATAAGATTGATTGCATTTGTGTGGAGAAGTGTGATTAATACATATTACTTTGGAAAATGCTGATATATACTGGTCCTGATGTTAAAACCAACATTCTACTGATGACTTTAGTTTGGAAATACTGCAATTCAACTTATTTATTTTCTGAAGAACTCATGCAGCGTTATTTTCATTGTTATCTACATGTTTGGTGAAAAAAATAATCAAGGATTTGATTAGTTGCTTATGTATATAATTTTTGTCTGTATGCAGCCAAATTGCTATTCAAGAGTTATAAGTGTTAATGGTGATGAACATATTATAATATTTGCAAAGCGGGACATTAAGCAATGGGAAGAGCTTACATATGATTACAGGTTTCCCTCTTCAAATAATTATAGATATGCCCACAAAAAGAACCATACAAAGCTCACTTTTGTATTGGTTTTAGTTGTGTGTGTAGCATTGCAATTTCCAAATATATTCTAATTCTTCCTAATTTAATGTTGTGCTGACTTTTAGTTCATGTGACAGATTTTTCTCAATTGATGAACGGCTTGCTTGTTACTGTGGCTTCCCAAAATGTCGAGGTGTAGTAAATGATACCGAGGCAGAAGAGCGAGCTACTAAGCTATATGCACATCGAAGTGATTTAACAGATTGGAGGGGAGAATGAGGTAAGCAACTGGTTTTCTTGCAATCTAGCATCTTTGGTCAACATTGAACTTTGTAAGCACCACTTTTATTGACATGGATTATTAGGGGTGGGGCTAAATCTTTTTGGCTGTGTGCAATGCAATTTAGGCAATGGTATTGACTTATTGGTATTGGTTTCCTGCGAGGTTTCTTTTTGCTTTTGGATTTTTTTTATGTTGATTTCTTTTTTCTTATCTTTGTTTTGTGGATATATCATCTCTTCACTCTTCAGTACTTTTCTATCTTTTCATCAATAGTACACCCTTTTCTGTTTTAAAAAGAAAAGATATGTGAACATCTTGACTCACAAAAGACTTGGTATTTGTAATGAATTTGAGTGTTTTTTCGCGATGCTATCAGAGTCAGAATTTGTCGTCTGTGATTCTAGATTGTATACTAGATACAGTTGTCCTATACGCCAACATGTTGCACCATATTAGCTCTTCCTTCGAGTAACTTGCATACATTTGTGTATGATCACAAATACATGATTTCTAGGTGGTAAGAGTAAGACTTTGTTTTCCATTCTTTATTATAATATAGATAGGATAGATTTTTTACTTTTTAGGTTTTATTGTTTTCTAGGATTTAATGTAGGTGTTACAACTTAGCACAGAGAATTTGGGAGCTCTCTTGAGCGGATGTACTTTGCTTTTGTTTCCCATATGTCTATGTGTGTGTATAATTTTATGTGTACTTCTCGTATGTCCTTTCATTAAAAAGGAAATGTTTAAATGTACTAGTCTTTTGGAGATATTTTTGGTCACTTACGAAAGGAAAGTTGAAGAATGTAATATGAGAGATCGTCAATCTATTATACCATTGGACTCCAGGAACATTAAGAGTGTCTTCTCCCAAGTCTTGACATAACGGGTCATCTCTTTTATCTCTGGTTGTGTTCCTGTGAGGTTTCTTTGCACCTGTAAGTTTTTCTGTTTTGAGTCAACGCCAGAAATGTCAGTGAATGTGGCGATTAAATTGGTTCTGCATCTTACATCTTTGTTTTGTGTCATTTCTTGTCTGTTCAGATCACTTGTTGTATCTTCAAAGCCTGTGACATCTTTTGGTTTTCGAATTCAGTAGTTTGCTAGTCTTTCTGTGCAAGTTGTAATTCATTTGTACCTTTTTTTGGGGAAAGGGCATTTAGGCCTCCTAAACTTTGGCCCATTTTGTTAACTGTCACTATGAACTTCAAATTGTCGTAATTAGTCTCTAAACTACAACAATTACACCAATTGGCCCTACTATCCGTCTCCTATAAAGTCATGAGTAATGTTATTTGTACACCTGAATTCTGGACACCTGGGTGACATCTGCTTTACATGGTTAACGCAGTTCAAATACGTGGTTAATTACGTTCAGTAGATGATTAATGGATATAACAAGGGGTCACAACTCATTAACCATCCATTGTACGTAATTAACCACGTATTTGAACGGTATTAACCACGATTTTTAGGTGTTGAATTGCGTTCAATGAACATAATTAACCACGTATTTGAACCTGAAAATTGTGGTTAATGCAGTTCAAATACGTGGTTAATTACGTTCAGTGGATGGTTAATGAGTTGTGACCCCTTGTTACATCCATTAACCATCCACTGAACGTAATTAACCACGTATTTGAACTGCGTTAACCATGTAATTAACCAACCATGCATCCTACATGGGTGCATGTTATTTTTTTGTACACCTTCAAACTTGGTTCATGGTGTTCACAATCATGGTTAATGGTGTCTTGAACTTGGTTAATAGTACAAGAGATCACAATTCGTCGTTAATCATCTACTGAATGTAATTAATCCTGTATTTGAACTGTATTAACCAAGTGTAGCAGGTGTCACCCAGGTGTCCAGAATCCAGGTGTACAAATAACATTACTCTAAAGTCATTAAGGGAAAGGTAACATGGCCAAATCTAATCCCTCCATCTCTATTAAAATCTTGGACGTTCATTAATTTATTTTTTGAATTGTAATTTTACTTTTTTATGCTTAAACTTTAAAAAAAGTAAACTATATTTTAACTAAGTAGAGAAGGCTTTACAGACCAGGTGCAAAGCACATGGTCTTCAAATCCAAACATGTAGGGTGTTGAGACCCAGAAAAAGGGTTGTGGGCGGGGAGTTGAATATAATCAAGGCGGGGTTCTAAGTCCAGCAAGTTGGGAAATTTCTCATCTTTTTTTTTTTTTTGCTAACAATCCTAGACATCCTTCAGCATGCCTGGTCCAATAATGACAAGCAGAAATGATGCCTGGACTCCTTTACAGCCAGGTTTAGTGAGGGATATTCAAGGAATGGATAATTTGAATTTTGATGACCCAAACCCAGACAGGACCCCTCTACTTCTACCAATAAACTTGTTCAACGCAAAGAAAAGGTGGATCATTTTGATCTTCCCATTTTTGAGGTTGTTGATAAAGGGGTTGAGGTTCAAGAGAAGGAAGAAAATGGAGGAGGGGAATCTGAGAAATCTGTTGAAGTGAAATTGGCTGGAAGTACGGTTGTCAAGGAAATACTGCATGATTTTATGCACCTTCTGACCGAGCTTTATTCAATTGCCCATCAGATACAAGCTATGGCACCTTAAGTCTCGAGTCTAATGAAGAAGGCCACATGCTGCATGTGGTCTGTATATATATTCTTTATTTAGTTTAAACGAAATTTTGTTTGCCTTTTGAATTTACAAAAGAATAAAAAAATAATTAAAATTGGAATTTGAGAAATAAATTAAGGAATGGCCAATATTAAATAGATATAGAGGGATTAAATTTAGCCTTGTCACTTTTCCGTTAGTGACTTCATAGGATGAGGATGGAAGGGTCTAATGATATAATTGTTATAGACTATAATGTAAGGACTAATTAAGGCAATTTTAAAGTTCATGGTGACAATTTGCGAATGGGCCAAAGTTTAGGTAAGGGGGTTCAAATTCAAATGCACTTTACCTTTTTGATTTTAAAAATAAGTACTCCTCTTCTGAAAATCTATGCTCCCATAGGACTGACACGTCTCCCATTTTCATTAATTTTATTTTGTTTTGTTTTGCAGATTTTTGATCCTGATGTTACGCTTGGAAGGTCCTTATGAAGATGATTGTTTTGTTCAACGTCTTTCATGGATTTGCCATTTCTTTGGAAGGGCAATGTTGTACATAGCTCATCTGATTCTTCCCATTGTTTCATCATAACTCCAACTGAGCGGTTTATGTTGGCTGAAAGGTGGTTTCCTTTGGTGTTCTGGTCATAGTAATTGGAAATATGTCACCAAAAACATTTGAAATTCATTGCCAAAATTAAGGCCTCTGTTGAACTTCAACCAACTTGCTGAGATATTCTAACCTACCTTTGGATAGGTACACATTTGTAATTATATCAAAACCTTCATAAATGTGAAAAGAAGTTGCAAATGTGAATGAAAGTAATTGCTGTTGGTGTCAAATTTCCTCCTGAACTTAAAAATGACAAACGTACATATATAACTTCTTGCAAGCATGAACAAGCATTGTTCCTGTCTAGATCATGGGCTAGGCATACTTGCAAAAGTCATTTCGACCCTTGGGTGGCACCAAAGGGGTTATCCTGCATTTACAGATGAGGAGTTTGAGTACTTTTAAGAGATAATCCTTGTTAAGAAGCCACATCGGTTGGGCATATGAGCAAAGTACTTTTTATAATGATTTGGGCAATCCTTTTCCTTTGAGTTAGATTTTGGGATTGAATTAGGCTTAATTTGTAATCAATTCGGTTTTACCTTTATTTGTTTATAGAATATAGGGCTGTTATCAGTGTTGCTGAGATAAGTAATAGGGAGATTAATGGGGTCCAATGATGGTAGGTGTGGACACGTTCCATTGAGATTTTTTTTTATAGGAAAATAGTTATTATTAGAAGAGAAAAGTACTGTAACAATATCTATGTTGAACGAAAAAAATTGTAAGAATATCTTTCTTGATATGGTTATATGTCATGTATACATAACAGAATCGGTTAGGATCAATTAGGAGCAATCTTAGAATTTATTCTTTTATTACATTAGGATTGTAGATCACTGTAATTAATGCTGAGTCTATTATATAATGATTTTGAAAATAATTCGGAACAATTTTTCATTTAAAACAGGTTAAATTAATTTGCAGGTCTTTGAACTATTTTGGAATTTTGAAGTAGGTATCTATACTTTAAAATTGTGTAATTGGGTTTTTAACATATAGCAAATTTGTAATTGAGTCCCTTATATATTTTTTTGTTAGGGTTTCGTTAAGTATCCTTTAAGTGATTCACTCACTTGTCATTTGTGGGTCCCATAACTTTTTGGAAAAATTTAAATAGGTTTCTATAATTTTTAGAAAATTCAAATAGGTCTCTGTATTTAACGAAATTATAAATTGTACAAAGGATTAACTTATAAATTTTTTATGTGCTCAGGGACTCAATTACAAACTTTTAAATTATAGGGACCTATTTGAAAACTCCCGAATAGTTCATGATCTACAAATTAATTAAACCTTAAAAATACCCAAGTATAACGAGAATAATCATCAATAAAGGTGACAAAATATTGAAACTCTAAACTAGAGCTAACACGACTTGGTCCCTATACATCTGAATGGACAAGAGAAAAAGGTGCATTGACTCTTTTATTGACACAACTGGGATAGGAGGCATGTGCGTGGTTTCCCTTCTGACAAGATGGACAATCTAAGTAATGCAGACTAGATAAGTGAGGAACCATCATCTAGAGTTCGGAGAGATTTGGATGCCCAAGATGGTTGTGAATGAGGTCGAGGATTTATCATGGTACATGCTACCAGAGAACTAGGCATAACAAGATGGTAACATCCTTGTGGCTCACAACCTATTGCAATTTTCTTCACCGTACCCTGATCCTACACAAAAGCAGAGTTTCCAGTGAAGATAATGGAACAATGAAGGGAGCAAACTGACTGGCTCATAGATATGAAGTAAAAAGGACAACCAGGTACATGAAGAACAAGCTTTAAAGATAAAGAGGGATTTGGTTGTGTTTGGCCAATACCATGAACGATGGTTTTGGTTCCATCAGTAAGAGTAACGAGGGGTAATTTATTACAATAAGTGAGAAGATCCTTATTACTACATAGATGATCAGAAGCACCAAAGTCAATTATCCATGGCCTAAAATATGACTTAGATAAACAAGCTATGAGATTACCTGCTCCTTCAACCGAAGACGGAGAAGATGCCTTAAAGCCGAGGAAGGCCTCATAATCAACAATGGTAATGGCCACACTTGGCATAGATGGTGTTGGCTCAATCTGAGCAAAGTTGGCTATTGCCAGTTTATCATGTTTCGCCCAACGATGATCCTCCAAATGTCCCAATTTATTACAGAAAGAGCACCATGGTCGGTTACCACCACCACGACCACCACCAAAATTGCTACTATAGGAAATGAGAGTAGATGATTTTGATACTGGCGTGGTTAAGGATGCAAGTGCCAGTGGTGTTGTATAGGCGTTGAAAGGTTTGGGATAGTGTTGGACTATCATTACTAGTCAAGATTCGTTGGCGAAGAGGCTCCAATTCATGTGGAAGAATGGAAATGATAAATGCCATGACGGATCTTTCTTGTTGTGATGGATGGTACACTTATGTTAGTCAACATGATAAGCCTTTTAGCAATTGAATTAGAAGAGCTAGACGATATATCTAGATGTTCATTGTCTGTCATTGTGAGAAATCAAAGGAAATAAGCAAAGATAGTTAAAGGAACCTAGAAACAAAGACAGTAACCACTCATAGCAGAACACCCTGAGAAAAATAGAAACCAAGATACCCACAATTGGGAATACCTTGAAACAACCACGTTGGAGTTGAAAAGGTTTGAGATGGCTTATATAGATGAAACAGTCTCACGCTCCCTCACGCGGCAACGTGTGTGGTCTGTGGCAGCGAATTTTGGCGGTGCACTTCTGGTTGCACGACTTTGGGTTCTGGACGGTGTGGGTTATGCGATTCAGATATTAGAATTTGAGACTAGATCAGAGAGTTTGGGTTCAACGTAAAAAGGTTGGCCGTAGGGACGCTGCCGGAAAGAGGAATGACAACAAGGACTCGCTAGAATTGAAACACAACGAGGGAGGAGCGGGCCGGAATTGAAGCATGGTCTGAGAGATTTGCCGCTGGGCAGTGGGCTTAACGAATTAGGGTTTTGCAGAGACTAGTCGGAACTCTCTCTAATACCAAACTCGGTTTGGTAAAAAGCTTACATACTTTGCTAAGTGACAATGCCAATGAATATCTTTCTTTTGAATTTCAAGAATTTGTTACAAAACATGGTATTCTTCATCAAACTTGTGCTCGCACTCCAACCAAATGGAGTGGCTCAATGCAAAAATCGACATTTAATTGAAACAGCTAGAACTTTACTCTTGCATATGAATGTTCTGCTTCTTTTTTGGGGGGATGCTGTTCTTACATCTGCTATGTGATAAATGGCATGCCTTCTTGTGTTAAATGATCAAATTCTTCACACTATATTATTTCCTGATACACCATTTTATCTCGTGTCTCCTTATGTGTTTGGTTATACATGTTTTGTTCATAATCTCACTCCAGGAAAAGACAAGTTCACTGCCAAAGCCTTCTAGTGTTTTTTCTTTGGGTATTCCTATCTTCAAAAAGGGTAACACCGCTACTTTCTTGAGTTAGGTGGATATATCGTGTCTGCTGGTGTTACCTTCTTCGATCAACAACCCTTCTCATCATCAGTAGTCGAAATCTCTCAGGGCTATACCATTTTCCCTGGTCCCTTGCATCATCCTCCTACTCATTTTGATGGACCACCCTGTCCAGTTTTCGCTCTTGGTCCTTCTCGTCTTTCCATTACCTATTAGCGTCAATGACAACCACCTACTGGTGCCAACACTTTACTAGAAAAGGTTTTTTCAGAAGCCCTTGATGACTCACCGCCTTCGCCTGTCGGTCCCTTTGCCTTTGTCTCTGCCTCAGATAGTCCACTTATTGCTCATCGAAAAGGTATACGGTCCACTCTTAACGCTCATCCTCTTTTTGTTTTTCTTAGTTATGACCCCCTTTCCTCATAACTTTATACCTTCGTTTCAAGTCTGTCTTTTGTTTCCACCTAGAAAACCACAGGTGAAGCACTATCCCATCCACGTTGGCGCCAAGCGTTGATAGATGAGGTGTCTGCCTTGCACTCTAATGGCACATGGGATCTAGTTCCTAAACCGGCAGGAAAATCTGTTGTTGGATGAAGATGGGTGTTTGCAGTTAAAGTTGGTCCTGTTGACTCTATTGATCGATTGAAGAGTTGTTTAGTTGCCAAGGGTTACATTCAAATATTTGGCCTCACTATAGCGACACTTTCTCTCCAGTTGCTAAGATTGCACTTGTTGACTTTTCCTAGCTCTGGCTACTATTCGAGATTGGCTTCTTTATCAATTGGATATCAAGAATGTCCTCTTACATGGTGATTTACAAGAGGAGGTGTATATGGAGCAACGCCTGGATTAGTTTGCAAACTCCGTAAATCATTGTAAGGCCTGAAATAGTCTCCCCAAGCTTGGTTTGGCTGATTCAGCGTTGTTGTTCAAACCTTTGGTATGATTCGTAGTGAAGCCGATCATTTTGTTTTCTATCGGCATCAGTCTTCCGATCAATGCATCTACCTTGTGGTTTATGTGTATGACATTGTCATTATTGGGAGTGACCATGTCAGCATTGAACAATTAAAACAACACTTATTCAAGCATTTCAAACCAAGGGCCTAGGCAAGCTCCGTTATTTCCTAAAGATTGAGGTGGCACAATCTAGACATGGTATTTCTATCTCCCAGAGAAAATATGCCTTGGACATCATGGAAGAAATTGGGATGTTAGGATGCAAACCTATTGATAGACTCATGGATCCTAATGTCAAACTTCTACCAGGATTTATCGGAGGTTAGTAGGAAAACTGAATTACCTCACAATAACAAGACTTGGTATCCCTTTTGCTATGAGCGTGGCCAGTTTGTTTCTTGATTCTCCATGTGACTCTCACCGGGATGCTGGTATTCGACTACTCCGGTGAATTAAATGAGCACTGGGAATAACCTTACTTATGAAGATAAGGGGCATGTGGAGATTTGTGGTTATATATAAAAGTTAAGATGAGGAGAGAAACAGTGAATATCGCTGTTTTATTTACTTCTGTAATTCAGTATTTTTACAAAATGTATCTCTTCTATATATATACAAAAAATATAGATAAGAGATAAAGATAAGATAAGAGATAAAGATAAACTGTTATCCTAAACAATAGGATAAACTAGAGATAGACTCTAGCTGTCAAACTAAATAACTAACACATCTCTATCTTCCTTACTAACACTCCCCCTCAAGCTGTGGTGTGCACAAGTTGTGCATTCCCAGCTTGTCAACTAATTTATCAAATACAGGTCTGTAAAGGCCTTTTGTTAATATATCTGCTGTCTGCTCTGAAGTAGGAACATAAATCATGCAAAGTGTTCCATCATCTACCTTCTCTTTAATAAAATGTGTATCCACTTCTACATGCTTGGTACGATCATGATGAACTGGATTGTGAGAGATATCAATTGCTGCCTTATTATCACACACAACTTTTAGAGGAACCTCTAAGCCAACTTTCAGTTCTTCTAAGAGTAATTTTAGCCATAGAACTTCACATACCCCATGAGCAACTGATCTCAATTCTGCCTCTGCACTGCTTCTAGCAACAACAGGTTGTTTCTTACTTCGCCATGTCACCAGATTGCCCCACAAGAAAGAACAATAACCTGATGTAGATCTTCGATCACTTAATGAACCTGCCCAGTCGGCATCAGTGTAAACTTTTATAGATCTTTCTTCATGCTTCCTGAAAAATAAGCCTTTCCCAGGTGTTCCCTTCAGGTACTTAAGAATTCGATAAACAGCATTCAAGTGATCTTCATTACGAGAATGCATATATTGACTTACACGACTGACTGCAAAAGCAATATCAGGCCTCGTATGTGACAAATAAATTAGTCTTCCAACCAATCGTTGATATCTTCCCTTATCAACCGGACTTTTTTCAGAATTAGGATCTAATTTCTCATTAGAATCCACAGGTGTCTCTACTGGTTTACTGCCCATCATCCCTGTTTCTTTTAGTAAATCTAAAACATATTTTCTTTGACAAACTGAAATGCCTGTTTTATTTCTGCTAATTTTCATTCCCAAAAAATATCTCAGATTTCCCAAGTCCTTCATTTCAAATTCCAGTGCCAATTGTTTCTTCAACTGCTGAATCTCTTCTAAGTCATCCCCCGTCACGATTATGTCATCAACATAAACAATAAGAATTGTAATCTTTCTATTCTTATGTTTAAAAAACAGAGTATGATCTCCATGAGCCTGCTTATACCCTTCTCTTTGAACAGCTTTGGTGAAACGATCAAACCATGCCCTTGGTGACTGCTTTAATCCATACAATGCTTTCCTTAGACGACAGACATTTCCATATTCCTTTTCTTCATCAAATCCTGGTGGCAAATCCATATATACTTCTTCTATAAGATCACCATTTAAGAACGCGTTTTTAACATCCAACTGTTGTAACGGCCAATCCAAATTAGTTGCTACAGACAAGAGAACTCGAATTGTGTTAATTTTTGCAACCGGAGCAAAAGTCTCCTGGTAATCAATACCATATGTCTGCGTATATCCCTTAGCAACCAACCTGGCCTTGTAACGGTCTACTGAGCCATCTGCCTTGTATTTGACTGTAAAAACCCATTTGCACCCACTGATAGTCTTTTCCTTAGGCCGTTGAACAATCTCCCAGGTTTGATTTTTTATAAGAGCCTCCATTTCGGCCATGATAGCCTATTTCCACTCATTTTGTTGCCAGGCTTCCTCCGCCTTGTTCGGTATTTTCAGCTCAGCCAAGTTAGCTACCAATGTCTTAACTGAACTAGAGAGATGACCGTATTGCACAAAGTTAGAAATAGGATGAGCTGTACAAGATCGTTTTCCTTTTATCAAGGCAATGGGAACATCCAAATCAGCCAAGCTATTATCAATACCTGAATTCGGGTCTGAAGATTGAGACTGGCAAGTAGGACTTTCCGGAGTAATTTCCTGAGAATAGGTTGTTGTAGTTAAGTGAGGAGAATTGTCCACATTTTTAAACCGCTTCCGAAAATATCGAACCAGCGGCACTACAGTCTCTCCCCCTGCCGATGGTAAAGGCTGAATAAAGGAACTAGGTTCATCCAAAAAATTTGAATTTGAATTAGGAGGATTTGAATTTGGAAGGGGAAGATTTGAAAAATCTGATTCGGGTAGATAATCAGAGATAAGATGTGGATTGGGAGTAGAATTGGAATTGGGTGAGGTTGTTTTAGAAACCGAAAGAGGAGAAGGAGAGATTGGCGGAGATTTTTGGGGAGTGATAAGAGGCAAAGGTGATTTAGAAACTGAAAAATGAGAAGGAGAGGTTGGCGGAGAGTTTGGTGGAGATAGGGAGATATTAGGATCAAGCGGATTTTCAGGAAAACCTAAATTTTCAGAATTCAAAAAAGAGGATATATCCAAATCAGGACACCTAACAGAAGATGGTGACACAGCTGGAGTTGAGGATTTAGTGGAATTGAAGTCTGTTGGAGGAGATTTGGGTGAGAGAGGCAATTGATCTTCAGGAGAAAAATCCCACAAAAATTCCCAATTTGAAGAGTTAGTAACCGGCTGTTTAGGATAGTCAGCTACACATTCAGTTTTTGAAAGGGATAAAGGATTATCATAAAAAGGCTGATTTTCAAAGAAAGTAACATCCCTAGACACAAAATACTTCCTTTTTTCTAGGGAATAGCAGCGGTACCCCTTTTGAGTGGAAGAATATCCTAAGAAAATACATTTGTAGGCCCTAGGATCCAACTTACTTCGATTGGAATCAGTATTATGAACAAAAGAGGTACAACCAAAAATTTTCAAATCCAATTCGGAAAAGAACAGATAATCTGGACAAGATTTGTAGAGAACTTCTAAAGGAGTTTGAAAGTTCAAAATCTTGGTCGGCATACGATTAATTAAAAAACAGGTTGTGAGAATCGCATCCCCCCAAAATCGTTTTGGAACATTGGATTGAAACATAAGGGAACGAGCAACTTCTAAAAGATGGCGATTCTTACGTTCTGAAATACCATTCTGTTTAGGTGTATCAACATATGAACTTTGGTGAATAAGACCATGTTGATTTAGAAAATTACCAAGAACAGAGTTAAAATATTCGGTTCCATTATCACTCCGCAGAATTTTAACGGTAGCATTAAATTGCATCTTGATCATGGAAAAGAAATTTTGAAAAATTTGTTCTGTCTCAAACTTATCTCTAAGTAAGTACACCCAACAAACACGAGTATGATCATCAATGAACGTAATGAACCATCTTTTATTAGTTAAGCTCGTGATTCGAGATGGACCTCAAATATCATTGTGAATTAAAAGAAATGGTTGCGATGGTGTATAACATATAGGCTTAAGAAAAGATCGCTTGTGTTTGGCCAACTGACATATTTCACATTGAAATTCATCTTTATTATGGAATAAAGAGGGAAACAAACGTTTCAAATATAAAAAATTTGGATGACCTAGTCTAAAATGTAGAACCATTACTTGCTGTTCTCGAGTCATGGAGGAGAGACTGGAGTCAGCATGAACATAACAACTAACAGAACAAATATTCTCAAAGAAATAAAGGCCGGAGTCTTCCTTAGCACTCCCAATCATCTTCGCCGAAGACAGGTCCTGAAACACACAAGTAGATGGCGTAAATTTAACTTCACAATTCAAGTCACGTGTGAGTTTGCTGATAGAATCTGATACCATAAAAGTTAAGATGAGGAGAGAAACAGTGAATATCGCTGTTTTATTTACTTCTGATAATTCAGTATTTTTTACAAAATGTATCTCTTCTATATATATACAAAAAATATAGATAAGAGATAAAGATAAGATAAGAGATAAAGATAAACTGTTATCCTAAACAATAGGATAAACTAGAGATAGACTCTAGCTGTCAAACTAAATAACTAACACATCTCTATCTTCCTTACTAACAATATAGATGCTGACGAGGCAGGTTCGCCCTCAGATAGACGTTCTACTTCGAGTTATTGTGTCCTTCTTGGAGGAATTCTGATATCTTGGAAAAACAAGTAGCAAACTGTGCTTGGCAGGTCAAGTGCAAAATTTGAGTATCGAGCTATGGCCATGACAACTTGTGAACTCATATGGTTAAAGCAATTACTTAAAGAGTTGAAAGTTTGTGAACCATACAACCAATGAAGCTTGTATGTGGCAATCAGGTTGCACTACATGTATCTTCGAATCCACTCTTTCATGAGAGAACTAAGCATATTGAGATTGATTGCCACTTTGTTCGGAAGAAAATTCAGTCTCGATAGATTGCTATCGCATTTATGAATTTGGATGAGCCGTTTTCACTAAAGTTCTTAGAGGTCCACCGGCCAACTATATATGTAACAAATTTGGTGCATATGATATATACGCACTGACTTGTGGGTGAGTGTAAGAATATCCGTGTTGATATGGTAATATATTATGTATATATGTCAGAATCAGTTAGGTATCCTCACAAACATAACAAAAAGAAAAAGTGTAAGTGGAAACTGGACACCATTCTAAATTGTTAATAAAAGGTCTAAATGGCAAATTCCCAGTGAACAAAAGTTGAACCTAGAGATCTCTAAAGCAATGAATGCAGTATCTCTAATAATACTACCTCCCTCAGGGAAAAAGTTGTAAGAGGAATAAATTTTCTTTGGGGATTTTGTAGTAGAAAAGAAAATATCTTGAAAGAGATCGACTCACTTGATAGGTTGGGGCTAGAGGGTAACCTTTCAGGGGTTTTGTGTGCCAGAAGGCAGAAGTTAGAGACAAAAGGTGAAATTTCAGTGGGCTAAGGAGGGGGATGCTAATTCTAAGTTGTTTCATAGGGTGGCTTTCTGGAGGTGTAGAAAGAGCCTTATAAAAGAGTTAGATTTCCCTACAGAATAGTCATTAATAGAGTCAATATTTGTATACTGAAAATACGCCGTTGAATAACAAAATAAGGGACCAAAAAATTCAAAATGACTAATGTTTTTATTGCTATTCCCCCCTCTATTTTGGGATTATTGAATTATATTTATTTTTTAGTTTGGTCTAATAGGATAAAGTGAGTAGATCAAGAGGTATGTAACGATTTTCTAGCTTTGGGTTTTTATTGGTTGAAGTATTTAGTTTCTAAGAGGGTGAGTCTTGGTGTAACGATAACGTTGTTGCCTTGTGACCTGGAAGTCATGGGTTCAAATCTTAGAAATAGTCTCTCCGCTTGCGAGACGGATTGTGATTCCCTGCATTTACCTGTTTCACTCTCTTTCCATTCCTGTTTTTTTTTTTTCTATCATTTTGTTTGAAAAAAATGAATGATCATGATTTAAAGATAAGAAATCTAATGGTTTGGATATGTATTGAATGTAGTCACTGCAGTCATAATTGATGCAGTGACATAATTGACTGCAGTGAATCGTGATCCGGACTAAGGCTGTGTATATCTACCACTCCTAGACCCCACCGGGTGGGAGTCTCGTGAACTGAGCTGCCCACATATTTACTTTTATAAAATGGGTTGAATAAATAACATGATATTTTTCTTGGATGTCTAAATAATTATGTTACGTATTGAGAATCGTTGTGTGTGTATATGTTTATCGGGTATAGGTCCAATTGATAAGTGTTATGGGCTATGGTATAGGGCTAGGTAACCTAGGGCTCATGATAGGTGCAAACAAGGCTATTGCTATATATTATAAGATCATATGCCCATTCTTCTGTTACTGTGACGACATTTTACACTATATACGTTTGCTAGTTGAAGAGTGGAAGCTAGATGTGGAAGATCTGGTTCTTGCTGCATGCACTTGTGTGCCTGCTAGATTATTGGTCACGATCAATTTATAGAATTTGCTGCCAGAGGTATGTACTCTTGGATTTCATCTTGATTTACACGGGTGTTCTAAATTCTAGTATAATGGAATGATTTATGATTTTTTACACGGGGTATAAGAGCCTTCTATAATAGATTTAGGACCTTACAAATTGTTTGTTTTCCCTTGGAAAAAGTTCAGGGGTTTTGTTCCCTTTTGAATGTAGATTTGTTCTATGTTATATAATTATTTTTATCCTCCTAAATTATATATATGATGAATTTAGAAGCCTGAAAATATCATAATCTTTTTATATTAGTATGTTCGTTCTCTATTATGAGAATGAAAACCTTGATTTTTTGTGGCGATAAATTGGCGGTGCCGATATTTGAACATTAGAATTTGACAACAAAATCGATAACAATTTCCATGATTAATGCAGTTAAAATACGTGGTTAATGAAGTGTTTAGTTTGGTTAATAAATATACCAAGGTGTTGAAACTCATTAACCATCAACTGAATTTCATTAACCACCATTTTAAACGTTATTAACCACGATTTTCAGGTGTTCAAATATACATGTAATATGTATAATGAAGTTCATATCCAAACTCATTTAATGGTTAATGTAGTATGTATAATTTAGCCCAGGATATTTTGGGTTATTTGAACACCTGAAAATCGTGGTTAATGACGTTCAAAATTGTGATTAATGAAGTTCAGTTGATGGTTAATGAGTTGCGACACCTTGTATATCCATTAACCAAACTCAACATTTCGTTAACCACGTTTTTGAACTGCGTTAATAGTTGATGGTTAATGAATTGCGACACCTTGGTATATCCATTAACCAAACTCAACACTTCATTAGCCACGTTTTTGAACTGCTATAACCATGAAAATTGTTGTCGAATTTTGTTGTCCCATTTTGATGTACAAATAACATTGTGAATTGTGAAGAGTAAAGAGAGAAAAGGGAGACATTATGAAATGTGTCTGAATTATACAGTGAAAGCTTGTTTATATAGAGTTAATGTAATAAATACAAAGATTACAATGTATCTCAATGTGTTTAGTTCTTTCATGAAATACTATATTAGAGATAATATGCAATGCAACGGATTATAAGAAATGAGCATCATTTGCATAATCTCTCCATATTGGAGCTCTTTAAGTAACCATTTAACCAAATGAGTTCGCTAGTAGTTGAGGCTATGGCTTGATATTCTGCTTTAGCACTTGATCTTGTGACCACATTTTATTTCTATTCTTCTAAGATGATATTATCCCTGATGCAGACATAATATTTAGTAGGGGAACTTGCCCATTCAACATCTGAGTATCCAACAATCTGAGTGTGACCTTTATCTTCGTAGAAAGTCCTTTTCTTAGAGCTCCTTTAGTATATCTTCTCTCTAGTAAGTGGCAATTTATCTCAATGTGTTTTTAATGTCAAGCTGATGAAGAGACATTTGAAGGCGACACACCATTGTAGAGGACTCTCCTTGAGCAATAAACCCGGGGGGTTGCTGTACATTGCCTCACCTAGATCACCATGTAGAAAGACATTTTTGATGTCAAGCTGCTAAAGAGGCTAGTGACAGATGGCAGCAATGGAGAGGAGCGGAAGAGAGGCCATTTTGGTCATGGGAGAGAAAGTATCACCATAATCAAGCCTAAATATCTGTGTATCCTTTGGCCACCAAATGAGCCTTAAGCCGATCAATTTTACCATTGGGGCCAACTTTGACCGTATAAAGCCATCTACAACCAACCAGAGACTTTCCAAGATGTAGAGAGATCAATTCCCAGGGATCACTGTTTTGAAGGGCACACATTTCATCAATCACTACTTGTCACCACCTTAGGTGGGATAATGCGTCACTTGGAGATTTTGGAAGAGAGACAGGCGACAAAGAAGACAGACAAATATAATGCGAAGGAGAAGGCAGTGATAACTCAAAGAAATATGATGAGGCGAAGGGTTACAGGTAGAACGTAAACCTTTGCGAAGAGCAATGGGAAGATCGTGGTCAGGTGGCAGTGTCGAAGCTGCTAAAGAGTTGATGCCGGGGAAGAGTCCATTATGACCTCCGCAGCAATAGTAGTGTCAAAGATAGACACCAAGGAGGGTTGGTGGCGTCGGTGGTAGGTCTGGAACGGTCGAGCAACCGAGGTTTCCCCAAGTGGGGTCTCTGGTGGGACAGACTTGTGGTACAATATCAGAGGGAACAGGTACGACTGTGGAGAACCGTTCAAGAGGCAAGTGGGTCAACTCAAAGTAAGGTACAAACTCGGAGATAAGGTAGCATTGAAGAGTAGGATAATAGCAACAATAACCTTTTGGGACCTATGATAGCCAAGGAAGACGGGCTTAAGAGACCGAGTCGAGAGTTTGTCAAGTCCAAGAGAGAGATTGTGGACAAAACAAGTGGATCCGAAGACAAGAGACAGGAGGGAATGAAGAGGTAGATGGGTAAAAAGGAGAGAGTGAGGGACTTAATTATACAGAACGGTGGAGGGAATGCAGTTTATAAGATAGCAAGCCGTTAGAACCGCATCACCCCAAAAGTGAAAAGGAACATGACCATGATTGAGAAGGGTCTGAGTGGTTTCAATGAGGTGTCGGTATTTGCGTTCCGCAACCTCATTTTGTTGGGGTATAAGCGCATGACGTTTGGTGAAGAATGCCATGAGAAGCCCTAAAAGTTTGAAATTGTTGGGACAAGTATTCACGAGCATTATAACTACGTAAAGTGCTAATTGAGATACCAAACCGAGTTTTAATTTCCTGATAAAATTTTTGAAAAATGAAAAATAATTTTGACCCATTTTTCATTAAAAATAACCACGTACAACGAGAAAAATCATCAATAAAACTAACAAAGTATTTTGACCCAAAAGTATAAACAATATGACAATGACCCCAAACATCGGAGTGAACTAAAGCAAAAAGGGACGAAGCCCGTTTATTGACTCGATATTGAAACAAACTATGTGTGTGTTTCCCTAGTTGACACAACTCACAATGCAGACTAGATATCTGGGTGAGGGTCAACTCCAACATCTGGAGTTTGGGAAGACCGGCTGAGCCAACTGAGCATGAATGGTGAGAGGGGAATCTTTGGCAAAGCAAACTCGAGGGGGTGGAGAGCTGGTAAAGGCCACGAGATGCACATCCGGTGCCAATCATCCGTCCTGAACTTCGGTCTTGCAGGGTAACAATGTCTTTAGTGAATGTAATCATACAATCAAGAAATAGAGTCAAACGGCTAATAGAAAGTAAATTAAAATGACACCCACGAACATAAAGGACAGAATCAACAGACAAGGAAAGGAGGGGATGGGCAGTGCCAATCTCTTGGGATTGGGTTTTGGAACCATTAGCTAAGGTGACAATAGGTAAATAACCAGAGGTAGAGAGAGTGGAGAAAAGGGCCTTATTGCCAGAGATATGATTAGAAGCACCAGAATCAAGAACCCAAGGACTTAGGTATGGTGACTGAGAAATGCAAGCAAATGAATTACCAGTATGTGCAACAAAAGTAGTAGATCCTGAGGATTGGTGATGCTCCAACCATTGAATAAAATATTTCTTAGAATTTGGGTTTGGGCTTAACTCAACCCCACAAAATTGGCTTGTAAGGTAAGGACTGCTCAAGCCTTATAAGCACTACTTAGGTCATATCTCTAGGTAATATGAGATTAAACACACCCCCTCATACCTAGCACAATGAAGGTGCTGGAGCCTGTAATAAAGGCAGCCCAAAGTTGCCGCAATTAAGGCGGCTACGGGTGGACTGCAATTAAGGCGGTTTTTTCGACACATCCCCTCGGGCCCAGGGCTATGCACCTGGAGCGTGGACGATGCGGGCGGCCTAACAACGGATCTAGGATAGGCACTGATATCATCTTAGAATTTGGGTTTGAGCCTAACTCAACCCCACAAAACCGGCTTGTAAGGTGGGGACTGCCCAAGTTTTATAAGCACTACTTAGGCCATATCTCTAGGTAATGTAGGACTAAACACCCCCTCACACCCAAGACAATGAAGGTGTTGGAGGCTGCAATGAAGGCGGCCCAAAGTTTTCACAATTAAGGCGGCTACGGATGGACCGCAATTAAGGCAGTATTTTCAACAATCTTCATAATTAGCCAAAGATGCCTTAGGAGGATCCGAGGTGGGTCTGATGGGATAGCCCGAGCCACATTTATAGGATGAGGAGAACGGCCACGTAGTTTCCAGCAGCGATCAATAGTATGTCCTAGGCGGTGGCAATGATCACACGTAGGTCGAGGCTTGGAATTAGAGGGGCTGCCCCGGGAGCGACCTAGAGTGGTGTTCTGAGAGACAAGGGTAGTGGAATCACCAAGGGCAGGAGCAACAGAGAGATCAAAAGCCTACTTAACCGAAACTCGGAGAGGGCAGAGCAAGCTGTGGAAAGATTCAAGACAGTAGTGGAACCCAAAATTTGATCATGATTGGCAGAGTATTTCAGAGGCAAACCTTAAAGGGCAAGGAGCATAAAGAACGAGCTGCGTTGCTCAAGTTCCTTTGCAATTTCAGCTTTCACACTTGCAGCTAGAGGTTTACCATGGAGGGCAACACGAACCTTACCAAGATCGGTAGACATAGGGCCATCAAACTTCCTCGGGGCAATCACAGTCATCAAATCATGGCACACTCCATAGAGGCGCTAGGTATCATTAGTATAGAGAAATTTAGCCAGATTCCAAATAGATTCACACGTGACATGAGGGCGTAAGATCTGCTTGAGGGAAGAATGAAGAGTAGATTTGATGATACTGCACATATATAAATATCAAACTTGCTGAATGCCATTTCTCTCAAGCAATTCATCACAAAACTTTTATGGTATCAGAGCAGAGGTTCCTCTGCCTCTGCTCAAAGGCCTTTCCTTTTTAACTTCTCGATCCATCAAAGTTGAGTTTAGAGAAGGACAATTTCATCACCAGTAAATACCAACCAACCTTATCACCCAGCAGTGGTTACACAACCCTTTGGAGAATGGTCCTCGCTGCAGATCACCAATCACAAGTTGGATGGAAAATTTTTTATCCAGTGGTCGCAATCTGTTAAACTTGTCCTGCGAGGAAAAGGGAAACTTGATTACATCATTGGTGAAGACAAACGTTCGGGTAACACAGACCCAATGTATGCAAATTGGGAATTCGACAACTCACTCATCATGGCATGGCTTATCAATTCTATGGAGTCGCATATTAGCCAACTTGTTTGTTTCTTTTAACAGCCCAAAATATTTGGGATGTTGTGATGGAAAACTATTCTGATCTTGAGAACACTTTACAAGTGTTTTGAGATTAAGAATAGAATCAAGGTTCTCCAGCAAGGTACTAGTGACATTACTGAATATTATAATTCCCTTCTGTAAAGAAATGACAAGTCAAGAGTATGAAGACACTCAATATTTCTGAATATGCTTCATTAGATTTACAGTCAGTTGTGGGACTTAATTTATACACTAAGAGGATTTACAAGATAATAAATGCAAATACAATTTACAAGAGAGAATTAGAGCAGTCACTATTTACTAAGATGCATTGAGCCTACTCTACTTAAAATACAAAGAATCTGGCCTATTTGTGAAAGTGGAGTGTTAAGAATGACTCAAAATCAATAAATTTGCCATGAGATCATTCTGGAGAATTCGCTGAGCGAATTAGATTTCGCTAATAAGCGAGGCAGAGGAATTTCAAGTTATGCATCACTGTCTCAATTTCGCTAAGCGAATGGAATCTCGCTAAGCGAAATTCACGTTTCAGGAAAACGCTAGAAACAGAGCAAGTGGTTCAGGCATCTATAAATAAAGGGTTATTGGATGGATGCAATACGGTGAATACTCAGAATACATGCTCAGACTTGTGTAACTTCCAGAAGTGAGATTGAAAGGAGATTTAGAGGGGATTTGTGAGTAAGAGAGTTCTTGAATAGCAATTCTATCTTGAGAGAATCATAGAGTGATTTTGTAAGAGATTGGGAAAGTGCATAGGAGTAGAAATAACTATCTTGGGGTATTTCTTGGAGGCATGATGTGAATCATATGGGTGTACAAAAATAGGCAAGATATATGGAGATTTCTATTGTGAAGCTTTGTATCTCTTTGTCCATGATAGTGAAGATTGGCTGCTCTCTCCCGTGGATGTAGGTCGCATTGACCAAACTACGTAAATCCGGTGTTTATCTCTTTTGTCGTTTTAGTTTTTGCTGCGTTTATAGCTTGTTTGGATTGTGCATTATTTGTTCTTGCATAGTTTTTGTCTTGGTTTGTTTCGTTGTTAACAGAGGTATTTTCGTGGCCCTCAAAACCCAACAAGTGGCTCTATCTGTGGGAATAGCGAAACAAGATCTCTATGTAGAAGTGAAACGCAAGAATGCAATTGGAACAAGAAGGAAGAAAGAAGACGAATTGGAGTCAGTTTCTCTGGAGAAAATTGAAAACGAAGGTTGTTGGTTGATCTGAAGAAGCAATTCGGTGCAACATAAATAGTTTTCACGGTGGTTCTTTTGCTTAATAGAAGCTGCAGCCTAGTGGTTAAGATTGGCAGAAGCTTGCTCCTGGTCGTGTGTTCGAGTCCTGTTTTTGCACTTTGAGCGATTTTATTTTTCAATAAAAAGGTTTAAGATCAAGAAAGGGACAGCAGTGAGGATCGAACCGAAGACACCAAGGGGCGCACGGCTTCAGGGCAAAGGAAGCGACCACCAGGCTACAGTTCCAATTGTGTATTAGTTATCTTTCTTCAATACTTAAAAGAGCAGAAATTTTGGGAAGCCAGGAAACAAAGGTGTATTCTTTTCTCATTGCTTGTTTATTCTTGTCCTCTGTTTTGTTTTAGAGAATTGCTATTGCGTTTAATTTTTGTTTTGACAAGGAGCTTGGAAGTGGGAAGGAAAGATAAATAAAATTTTAATCATGAGTACCACTAGATATGACATTGAGAAGTTCTCTGGAAACAATGACTTTGGGCTGTGGAAAGTCAAGATGGAAGCAATCTTGGTGCAGCTAGGATGTGCAGAAGCATTGGAGGGAGAATCAAAGATGTCTTCCACTCTATCTCAAAAAGAGAAGGATGACAAGATAAACAAGGCAAGGAGTGTTATCATCTTATGCCTTGGTGATAAGGCATTGAGGGAGGTTGCTAGAGAGAAGACAGCTGCTTCTATGTGGGTCAAGTTGGAGTCCCTCTACATGACAAAATCATTGGCAAATAGGTTATGTATGAAGCAACAACTCTATTCCTTCAAGATGATGGAATCAAAGTCAATAGCGGAACAACTTGCAGAATTCAACAAAGTTCTTGATGACTTGGAGAACATTGAGGTGAAACTTGATGATGAGGACAAAGCTTTGCTCCTTCTCAACTCTCTACCAAAGTCTTATGGGCGCTTCAAGAATGCTATTTTGTATGGCAAGGATCAAACCATTACTTTGGATGAGGTTCAAACTTCCATTCGAACCAAGGAGCTCCAAAAGCATCAAGAGCTGAAATCTGAGGCATATGGTGAAGGCTTGAATGTCTCAAGAGGAAGAGAAGAGAAGAAAGGATCAAAGGGGAAGAAGTCCAAGAGTTGTGAATGTTTCACATGTCACAAAACGGGTCATTTCGGGAAGGATTGTCTAGAAAAGGAGATCAAAGGGTTTGAAGATTCTGTGGATGTTGTGGCTGCTTTGGATGACTATGAAGGTGCAGAGGCCTTGGTAGTCTTTGAGACCTTAGACCTGGAAGAAGCTAGAGAGATGTTTGATGTGGTTGAGAAGAAGAAGGTTTTGGTGAAGACACTACCTCAAAATGAGTTCAAGCAAGGCTTGGGCTTGGGTTGGATTCTCTGAAGCATAAACATAAGTGGGAGAGCAGCACTATGATGGAAGAGATTCTATGATTTAGAGTCAAGGTGGAGAATTGTTAAGAATGACTCAAAATCAGTAAATCTGCCATGAGATCATTCTGGAGAATTCGCTGAGCGAATTAGATTTCGCTAGGCGAGACAGAGGAATTTCAAGTTATGCATCACTGTCTCAATTTCGCTAAGCGAATGGAATCTTGCTAAGCGAAATTCATGTTTCAGGAAAACTCTAGAAACAGAGCAAGTGGTTCAGGCATCTATAAATAAAGGGTTATTAGATGGATGCAATACGGTGAATACTCAGAATACATGCTCAGACTTGTGTAACTTCCAGAAGTGAGATTGAAAGGAGATTTAGAGGGGATTTGTAAGTAAGAGAGTTCTTGAATAACAATTCTATCTTGAGAGAATCATAGAGTGATTTTGTAAGAGATTGGAAAAGTGCATAGGAGTAGAAATAACTATCTTGGAGTATTTCTTGGAGGCATGATGTGAATCACATTGGTGTACAAGAATAGGCAAGATAGGTGGAGATTTCTATTGTAAAGCTTTGTATCTCTTTGTTCATGATAGTGAAGATTGGCTGCTCTCTCCCATGGATGTAGGTCGCATTGACCGAACCACGTAAATCCGATGTTTATCTCTTTTATCATTTTAGTTTTTGTTGCGTTTATAGCTTGTTTGGATTGTGCATTATTTGTGCTTGCATAGTTGTTGTCTTGGTTTGTTTCTTTGTTAACATAGGTATTTTCGTGGCCCTAAAAACCCAACATGGAGCGTTAGTAAGTTCCTATTTCCAACACTCCACCTCAAGCTGGAGAATAGGTGTTTTCTATTCCCAGCTTGCATATGATTCTTTCGAAGTCTGCACTGCACAATCCTTTGGTAAGAATATTTTCAAATTAACCTTGTGAAGGTACGAATGGTCTACAAATCAGACCACAATCAAGCTTCTCTTTGATAAAATGCCTATCCACCTCAATGTGTTTTGTTCGATCATGCTGAACAGGATTATGAGTGATGCTGATTGCCGACTTATTATCACAGTAGAGTTTCATAGGGCCATCCCATTTCATCTTCAAGTCTTCTAAAATTATTTTGAGCCAGAGTAGCTCACAAATACCTTGTGCCATGGTTCAGAACTCAGCCTCAGCACTAGAACGGGCCACAACCTTCTGTTTTTTACTCCTCCAAATTACTAAATTTCCTCGAAGGAAAGTACATTATCCAGAAGTGGATCTCCTGTCAGTTACGGATCTAGCATAGTCGGCATCGGTGTAGGCTTCAAGAACCGCATTCCCATTCCTTCTATATAAAATTCCTCTTCCTGGAGTTACTTTGAGGTATTGCAGAATTCTATGGGTTGCCTACAAATGAACTTCTTTTGGGCAATGCATAATTTGCCTAACCAAACTTATAGCGAATGTAATATCTGGCCTTGTGTGAGACAAATAAATTAATTTACCAACCAAACGTTGGTACATCTGTTTATCCACCGCCGCACTCTCCTCTTCATCACCCAATTTAAGATTTGGTTCTATGGGGGTACTTACAAATTTACAAGCTGCCTTTCCTGTCTCTTTGAGCAAATCTGTGATGTATTTTTGTTGAGATATGAAAATCCCTTTCTTGGAGTGAGCCACCTCAATTTCTAGAAAGTACTTCAGTTTCCCAAGAGTTTTTATCTCAAATTCCTTTGCAAGATATTGACTCAAGACTTGTTGTTCTTTCCAATCATCCCCAGTGACGATGATATCATCCACATATACCAACAACACAGTTACTCCTCTTGAAGTGGAGTGTGTAATGAACAGTGTGTGATCTCCTTGACTTTGTTTGTATCCTAAGGCTGTCATAACCTTAGTGGGTGATTGTTTCAACCCGTATAATGCCTTTTTCAGCTACAAATAGTATTGGCACTCATATTTTTTCCGAACCCAGGTGATACCTCCATAAAAATCTCTTCCTCAGGTTTCCCATGCAAAAAAACATTTTTTACATCAAATTGCTGTAAATCCCAGCCATAATTGGCAACAAGAGATAATATTACTCGAACTGTATTCATTTTTTTGTAACGAGAGCAAATGTCTCTGAATAATCAATTCCATGGGTTTGTGTGAAACCTTTGGCTATAAACATTGCTTTGTACCTCTCAATTGAACCATTAGCTTTATCCTTCACAGTATATACCCACTTGCAACCAACTGGTTTCTTTCCTTCCGGTAAAGTAACCAATTCCCATGTTTTATTTTTCTCCAATGCCTCCAATTCTGTATCCATGGCCTGTTTCCACCTTTTATCAGATAATGCCAAAAAAACATTGGTTGGAATGAAGGTATTGTTTAGGTTTACAAGAAAAGTTTTGTGGGTTGGTGAGAATTTTTGAAATGAAAGGTAGTTTGAGAGAGGATATAATGGTTTTTCGGTACATTTTCTTGTCAACCAAATGAGTTCGCAAGTTGCTAATGCTATAGCCCTGTATTCTGCTTCTGCACTAGATTTGCAACTACATTTTGTTTTACTTTTCCTGGATATCAGATTTCCTCCAATGAGTACACAATAACCGAAAGTGGATCGTCTGTCAATAGGTGAACCTGCCCAATCGGCATCTAAGTAAGGAACTATCTGAGTGTGTCCTCGGTCTTCATGAATGAGACCTTTTCCTGGAGCACCTTTAATGTACTTCAGGATTCAAATCACAGCATCCAAATGGTCCTGGCAAGGAGAGTTTAAGAATTGGCTTACCACACTGACTGCAAAAGAGATGTCTGGACGAGTGACTGTAAGGTAGTTCAATTTCCCAACCAATCTCCTGTAACTCCCTGGATCTGATAGTGGCTCCCCCTGATTAGGTAGAAGTTTGACGTTTGGATCCATAGGAGTGTCAACTGTTTTGGCATTCAATAATCTTGTCTCTTCAAGAATATCCATAGCATACTTCCTTTGTGAAATCACTAGACCATCCTTAGATTGAGCTACCTCGATACCCAAGAAATAACGGAGTTTACCAAGGTCATTAGTTTGAAACTGATGAGAGAGATGTTGTTTCACCTGTAGTATGTCATGCTAATCACTACCAGTTATAACAATATCATCCACATAAACAATCAGATAAATGCATCCTTGGGCCGAATGGCGATAAAATATAGAGTGGTCAGCTTCGCTGCGAATCATACCAAACTGTTGCACTACAGTGTTGAATCTGCTGAACCAAGCCCGAGGAGACTGTTTAAGACCATAAAGGGACCTGTGAAGCCGACAGACCATGGTAGAGGACTCCCCCTGAGCAACAAACCTAGGTGGTTGCTCCATATACACTTCCTCTTCGAGTTCACCATGCAAGAAGGCATTTTTAATGTCAAGTTGATGACGAGGCCAGTGGCGGATGGCAGCAATGGATAGGAGAAGCCAAACAGAAGCCATTTTGGCCACAGGAGAGAAAGTATCACCATAATCAAGCCCAAATATTTGAGTGTAGCCCTTGGTCACCAAACGAGCCTTAAACTGATCAATCTTACCATTAGGACCCACCTTGACTGTATAAAGCCAGCGACAGCCAACCAAAGACTTCCCAGGAGGTAGAGGGATCAGTTCCTAGGTACCACTGCTTTGTAAAGCACACATCTCATCAATCATTGCTTGCCGCGACTCAGGGTGAGATAAAGCTTCACCTGGAGATTTAGGAATAGAGACAGATGACAAAGAAGAAAGGCAAGCATAATGCAAAGGAGAAAGGCGATGATAACTTAAAGCAATATAATGAGGAGACGGGTTACGAGTAGAACTTATACCTTTACGAAGAGCAATGGGAAGGTCAGGTTCAGGTGGCAGGGCCGGATCCGATAAAGGAGGTGGTGCCGGAGAGGAGTCCATCATGGCCTCAGTAGCAGGAATAGGGGCAGGGACATGCACCAAGGATGGTGGTGGGTGACGACGATATATCTGGAATGGGCGAGTAGTAAGGGGATCCACAGGCGGTGTCTTCGGTGGGGCAGACTGGAGGGGACCATAGCAGAAGGAACAGGGACGACTATAGATAGTGGCTCAGGAGGCGAGTGAGTCGACTCAAAGTAAGGGACAGATTCGAAGAAGGTAACATCGACCGATACAAGGTACCGTTGAAGAGTAGGAGAAAAGCAATGATAGCCTTTTTGGGACCAATGATAACCAAGGAAGACACACTTGAGTGAGCGAGCCGAGAGTTTGTCAAGTCCAGGAGAGAGATTGTGGACAAAACAAGTGGACCCGAAGACACGTGGCGGAAGTGAATGAAGAGGAATATGGGAAAAAAGGACCGAGTGAGGTACTTGGTCATCAAGGACAGAGGAGGGCCTTCGGTTTATAAGATAGCAAGCCATCAAAACAGCATCCCCCCAAAACCGATGTGGAACATTGCCATGAAGGAGAAGGGTCCGAGTGGTGTCAATGAGGTGCCGATTTTTGCGTTCGGCAACCCCATTTTGTTGAGGTGTATGGGCACAAGACGTTTGGTGAAGAATGCCATTAGAAGCCATTAAAGTTTGAAATTGTTGGGACAAATATTCTTTGGCATTATCACTACGTAAAGAGCGAATGGAGACACCAACTGAGTTTTAATTTCCTGATAAAATTGCTGAAAAATTGAAAATATTTCAGACTTGTTTTTCATTAAAAATAACCACGTACATCGTGAAAAATCATCAATAAAAGTGGCAAAGTATTTGGACCCATGAGTAGAAATGGTACGAGAAGGACCCTATCCATCTGAGTGAACTAAAGCAAAAGGGGATGAAGCCCGTTTATTGACTCTATCCGGAAACTGACTACGAGTGTGTTTCCCTAGTTGACACGACTCACAATGCAAACTAGATAACTTAGACAGACTCGGCACCAATTTCTGGAGTTTGGGGAGACCAGGATGACCCAATTAAGCATGTATGGTAAGAGGGGAATCGGTGGCAGAGCAAACTCGGGGCGGGGTGGAAAGCTGTAAAGGCCATAAGACTCACATCTGGTGCCAATCGTCCGTCCCGAACTCTGGTCCTGCAGGATAACAATGTCTTTAGCGAAGGTAATCAAACAATCATGAGAACAAATTAAACGACTAACAGAGAGTAAATTAAAGGGACGACCAGGCACATAAAGTACAGAATCAACGGACAGGGAAGGGAGTGGATGGACAGTTCCGATTCCTTGGGATTGAGATTGGGAACCGTTAGCCAAAGTGACAATAGGTAAATAACCAGTTGTAGAAAGAGAGGAGAAAAGAGCCTTATTACCATAAATATGGTCAGACGCACCAGAATCAAGAACCCAAAGACCAAGTGAGGGTGACTGAGACATGCAAGCAGATGAATTGCTAGTGTGTTCAACCAAAGCAGTAGATCCGGAGGTCTGGCGATGCTCAAACCACTGGAGAAAATCTTCATAATTAGCCGAAGATGCCTAAGGAGGATCCGTGGTCTTAGGAGGATCTGTGGGACTAGAAGAGGCCATAGATCAGCAACAAAAGGTCCAAAAAACGACAACGCTACTTGGAAAAAATCCCGAAATGGCTCGCGCACGCTGCGGCACAAGCAAACGTGCTCGGATCGGGGTGAGAGGGGTGGCGTTCGAATTGCCTCTGGACGTTGACCACCGCGCTGGAAACGGCGGTCGAAACGGAGCCTCCACGCGCCGACGAACGCAATAGGGGGCAGAAGCTTTGCGCCTCGCGTGGGCGCGTGATAGGGCGGAGGACGGCGTACTTCCGGGGTTGGGCCGATCTTGAGGAGGCGCACCTCGTGGTGGGGGTGGTTGCCGGAGATGTTGCCGGAAAAAGGGGCGGCAGGTGGATGTTGGAGACGGCAGACAGCAAACGGGAACGACAAACTGGATTAGGAACACGGTTGCAGAAAAATTGTCACCGGAGGACATTGGATCCTCCGGGTAGGCACGGTTTTAGGGTTACCTCTGTCTGGCTCTAGATACCATGTTGAAAGAGAGAAAACAGAGGCATGGGATGCTGAAACCGTGTGTTTCAACTACATAGCGGAGTCTTTTTTATATAGGCGTAATGAAATAATTACAACATAAATATAGGAGATTCTTATTCCTATTTACATGATATGATATGCCTAAACATTAATTACAAAGATTCTAAATATATTTTCAACACTAATCATCCTACTCCATCCTCCCAAACATAGCCTAAGACTGCACACATGCTATTAGAACTCTGCTAAGTTGTTAGGTGGTTATCAGTTTGTTACACTTGCTGTTAAGCGTTGGCTTACTGTTTACACCACACATCTTATAAATAGCTTCTCTGTATTGTATCATTCAAGATAGTCAAATACACAATTACATTTTCTCCTCTCCGATTCTCTCTCTATCTCCAGTTTCTTCTACTTCTAACAGTGATATCCTTGTTGAGACTGATTCTGTTTTCTTGGGAAGACACAACGTAGGATCCATACATAGTAGTATGAATGGAATCACATACTATGCTATGATGTCTATTTACACTTAGAACACTTCTATTGTGGTCACACTAGTAAGTCTATCATTGATGTTCTCATTAGTAAATTAAATTGTTATCAGTTTATTCTTGCCTGTTGTTCTTAGCTAGTTGTTTTGTTGGAACTTGATCGTGTCTTATGGTGTTTATAATCATGTTATGTTAGTAGCCACAAAGTTTTGTTAACTAGAGTTGTTTTCAAAATATTTTTTTTTTTATTAAATTAAAGCCCAATTAATGTTGTTCAAGTGGGAGAGTATTAGGATTTTTTGGATTTGTGCTTTGTTCTGTCCATGAATTAGGTCTAAAGGCATACTTGATGTTAGGAAGAAGGAACAAGGGTGTTGATGCTCCTGATATAGCGGTACGGTGCGGGGGGTGTACTTTCAAAAGACACTTCAGCAGTTAAGTTAGGCAACTATCAATTGCATGTGGTAGAATATTCCTTTATTTGAGGGCTTAGCTCGGTTTATGACTTTATACTGTAATTACTTACTCAAGAAGTAACTCCAGAAGTAACTCCAGAGGCGAAGTAACTCCTTTATTTGTCACTCCTTTATTGCTTGATAATGATATTGGGATATTTTGTTTTATCTCTATCAGCTTCTTGAAGGTTGGACAATTATCTGGTGGGGTCGAGATAACTAACTACTGAATCCAATTCGTTGGCCGTAGTGGGATTGGTTTGGATATCTTGCCTGGAACAAGCTTCTGTTGATTAACATATTTGGTTATGGATTGAATAAAGAACATGATATAGTTCTTGGAAAACGCTTTTATTATGTGATCTATTATGGGTTTGAGAATCACCATGTGTATTCTTTATTGGGTTGGGCAAAAATAGTAAGTGTGCTAGATTATGGTGTATGGTCAGGTAACCAAGGGTCCTTGATGGTTGGAAACTAAGGTTACTGCTATATATTATGAGGCGATATTCCCACTGTACTTCTGATACTCTGATGACATTCTACGCCATTCACAATTGGTAGTTGAAGAGTGGAAGCTAGATGTGAAAGTTCCGGTTCTTGTTGTGCGCACTTGGCTTACACACTTGTGTACTTGCATATTTGATCCTCATCAATTTATAGAAATCACTTCAAGAGGTATGTACCCATGGATTTCATCTTGATTTATATGTGTTGTTCTAAATTCTAGTATACCCTGAGAGTTAGCTTTACCTTTTTCTCGATTAATGTTTCTTACAAGAAATTGCTAGATTACATCAATGAGGATAAACATCATTTAGAAATCAAGAATGAAAAAGGAAATTATACGGAAAGTTTAATATGCAAAAGTGGCTTTCCAATTTCTGGTGTAGTTAGATTTTTAAATACATCATTTGCATAAACAATTTTTTTATACTACCTACTTAATATCATCAGTTATATATATCATTATTTTCTTTAATTTTAGATATCATATATTTTTGGGTACAAACTTCCATATTTAATTTTTGAGATCTCTATGACACTAATCATATTCATGATGCTAACCGTTGGAATTGATGAATGGGTTCGTCCAAGTTTTGTAATATGGGTGAATGAGCTGAGCTTCATGTGTGATTGTGCTTGAGAGTTGTTTTGGACTTGTGCACTCCAAACTTTATATTCACTTTACTTCTCTTATTTTCAACCAATACGAAACTTATTTATTTTTCAACGCTCCCTCTCAAATTCAATTGGCTTGGTCTAGTTGTGACATGCATTTAATCTTCAGCCTGGGCTTATACTTCAAGTTCTGAGCCTCAGAGGTCGTAGGTCCATCTTCATTTTATCACATGGGCTTGTGCTCATTTTCTAGACTTGAGTCTCAGATGTTACAGGCCTTTTTTCTTTTTTCTTTTTTTTATTAAATTTGACTTGGTACATGAATTGTCAAATGGGCTGCGAGACCATATGGGCTCCGATACCATGTTGGAATTTATGAATGGGCCCCGTTCAGGTCTTGCAATGTGGGTGAGTGAGCTGGGCTTCATGTGGTATTGTGCTTGGGAGTTGCTACTTTGTCCAAAATGCCCAAGGCAATTTGGATTTGTGCACTCCAAGCTTATATTTACTTTAGTTAGTTCTCTTATTTCCAACCCATGTGGGAATCCTTTATTTTGCAGCAATAACTATATGTCAACTATGATTAATACTAATAAAAATTAAATGATATAACTGATATGAGACACATGGAATAATTTAGTATAAGGGAATGTTCTCATATTATGTAGTAGGAACCAGGAAAAGAAGTAGAATGAAAAAAAGGGCCATTAGCTAAAAATGACAAAACTAAAGCAAGCAAGATGAGCAATGTTGTTTCAAACCTAATTAGGCATTGATTGACTGTCACTGTGCCAATTTTAACCACCATGCACATTCAAATTCCAAATATGAAAGTCAATTACAAGTATCTATTCAGTGAGGTAGACATTGAAATGCAGGATGGTGTCTACCCCATCTGTAGTGTGCTGGTCCTCCTTCAGAAGGGTCTCAAGTGTAGCATATCCTCTAGCATTTTCATACTTACCAGTCCCACCAATCACAGCTATTTCAGATTCTGGTGACGCAGTCCTATGAACCCCAAAGAGACTTATAGTGTCCTCCACCCCATCATGATGCTCACTACCATGAACCAAAACTGTCAGCACGATGGTCTGGCTAGTACCATCCAAGGAGCTAGCCAAGTAGAACCTTTGTACTCTTCCAATCACAGTAGAATCCAACTCGTGTCCTTCTGTTAACTGGTCATCAATGACTATCACTGAGCCAAACATGAGCTTCTGGATTGTAAAGCCAGCAAGGAGGTTACCTGCTGAAACAAATGGCTGGTTGTTGCTGCCAATAACAGTGTTGCTGGTGCCACTGTTTTTGAACACGGTGGAGGATTGAGCGCCATTGAGGCCTACAAGTTGTGGGAGGTTGTTGTTGGTGATGATGCCATTAAGCTTGGGGTTAACTAGTGAGATTCCTCTGATTGGGAAGAGGTTGTTGTTGAGCTTGGAGAATGGTAGGCCAGTGACATCACTGTTTGCTACAATTCCTGCCACCACTCTGGCTGATGGGTGTGATCCACCAAGGATGTTAATGTAGTGTAAAAGTGACTTTAAAAGGCAACAGTATCCGTCTTTGACAAACAAGGACTCTTTTCATATGGAAACGGCCTTCTGAACAAAACGCAGGCCTTTGCCCTGCGCGTCGCCTGATTTTAGCCAAATTCCATCATTTAAGGGGTCAAAACGACATTTTTATGTTATTTATTAGAAACTTTTGGTATTTCCACAATTTTATGTTTTTTTTAGACCTTTGGCATTTCTTTCTGTTACTTTACTTACGTTTAGAATTCCTCTATATATTTGTAATTTTGTTATCTTTTAGTCAGATTAAATGAAATGAAAAACTGAGAAGTTTTCTCAACTTCCTATTGTCAACCATTCAGTATTCTTTTGAATCAATGAACTGTTGGCCCTTACTCTTCCATCACCTACGCTGCATCAGATGTCATGCATGAAGAAAGAGAATGATGGCTCTTTTTCCACAGGTTTTGTTGTCACTGGTGTTTCATCAGGGACAGAAGGGACTGCAGCTTCTGGTTGTGGGAGCACTGGAGTTTCCTCAGTGGTTGGACTTGCCACTGTTGAGAGGATGTCCTCAGCTGGTGCAGTGATTGCAGCTGGGGCTTCCGTTTCTGGAACTGGGTTTGCATTGGCATCTTCATCATCAGAGTCTGTGGTTGTAGGACCAGGGTTGGCAGTGGCTGCAGGTGTTTGACCACTTTGCAAAGTGGCGGCAGGGCCTATCTGTGGTGTGGTGGTAACTGGACTTGCTGTGACTGAAGGATTGGCAGCTCCAATTCCTGGTAGATTGCCTATGACTTGGGTTTGGGGGTCAATTTCATCTAGGATCCTGGCAGAGTTGCAATCAAAATGGTTGTGGTTAGGAAGAGGAGGCAGAGGGTGGCCTTGCTGGAGTTAGGATTGTGTAGGAAAACATTGGCCATTTTACTCAGAGTAAACCTGTGTTGCAGTGAGGATGAATTTTATTAGGATTTCGTTGTTGATGAAGCAAACTTGTGGTTGTGTTATATATACACACATGCAGCTGGGGTACTCTAAATCTTGAAGTGAAGCTGATAGAATATTTGGTCGACACGAGAGGAAAATTAAAGTGGAATTGATACTATGGGGGTGGTTGAATGTTCGTCCACTAGGGTGTGCTTTGGTTAGAACTTCTAATTACTCCACTTAGTATTGGCAGTTTGTTGCTAACTAGTATTTGATTAAAATTACATCAGTTAAAGCTTCTAATAACTTCCCTTACGAGATTGAATGATAGTATTAATATGAATAATCAAATTGAACACAAATAAATGAGTAATATTTGGAACAAGAGATAGGTACTTGTCTAGGCTGGCCAAGATTCCAATTGCAATTTTGTTATGGACCACGAAATTATTGGGTGGGGATACCATTAGATGGTAATAATGTAATTTCCGAAAGGAATAAAGTTCCTCGAACTCTGGAAGTTGTGTGCATTTTAATCCAAAACGGACTAACAAAAAACTTGGTTTCCATTGCAATTGTTAGTGGTATTCAAACATACATGAAGACATTTCCAGTACCATTTATTTCACAGGGTTATGTAGATATAAATTAGTAGGTAATTCTCCTTGTTCCTACCTAATGAAGATAGGGATGGCTAGCAAGACTGTTATAGTTACTTATCCTATAGAGATTGAGTTTGTTATCTTTTGATTATGATATAGGAAGATCATCTAGTTTTTCTGTTTAAGTGATAGGCTTAGTTCTATTCAGTTGGGAGTTTGTTATGCTCCAATCTATATAAGTGCACCATCTCTGCTCGATGGAATGAATAACAGAATACATATTTTCACAAATCTTCAATTCTCTTCTATGTTTTATTATGGCATCAGAGAGCGATCCAGAGGACTCTGATAAGAAAGACGTCCCTCCCAAAGGTGTCAAGCCTACCACTAACGATTCTTCCAAAGGTGTCAAGTCTAGCACCATGAATCCTTCAGCCTATTACTTGAATTCATCGGATAATCGTGGAACCCCTTTAGTTGCAGTACCACTGAAGGGAGACAATTACAGAAATTGGGCAAGATCCATGAGGACTGCGTTGAGGGCAAAAACCAAGATGGGTTTCATTGATGGTTCAATCAAGAAACCCCTCCATACATCTGCTGAATACCACGATTGGGATAAGGCAGACTCGATGGTCACAACTTGGATCATCAACTCAACTGACCCTGCTCTTCATGGCAGCATCTCCTATGCCACCACAGCCAGAGATATATGGCTTGATCTTGAGGAGCGTTTTGCTCAAACTAATGCACCCCGAATTCACCAGCTCTAGAGGGATCTTTGCTTGATGCAACAAGACTCAGGCACTAGTGTAACAGAACATTACACAAGATTCAAAAGTCTTTTTGATGAGATAAGTGAATTGCAGCTGTTGCCCGAGTGCACCTGTGGGGCTTCCAAAGAACTCGCCCAAAGAGAAGAAGAGCAGCGTGTTCATCTTTTTCTAGGAGGACTGGACAGCGATCGATATATGCATGTCAAGGGATCAATCCTCAATACTGATCCTTTGCCTTCTCTCAGACGAGCCTTTAATCACATCCAAAGAGAAGAATCTCGAGTCTTGGCTGAAAGAGGTAGAGAGGTGAAGCATGAAATTGGTGCAGGTTTCCATTCTAACAAAGCAGAAGCAGGTGCAGCTTTTTATTCCAACAAAACCAGGAGCAAAGATTATAAAGATGGGCCAAAACCGAAGTGCGATCACTGTGGAAAGATTGGCCATGAAAAATCAAAGTGTTTCAAGCTTGTGGGATATCCATCTCACTGGGATATACGCAGAGTAAACAAGAGAAATTCCTCCAATTCAGTGGGAGCACGACTAGCTTGGGCAGACAATAATCAGAACAAAAGCCCAGAAGGAATCAATGCAACTTTCCATGGAACTCGTGCAAATAACACAGAAAGTCACCAAGAAAACGTGCCTGGTAATAAATTTGTTTCTAACACACATTGTTGGGTGCTGGACAGTGGTTCATCTCATCGCATGACACAATTGTATCATCTTCTTAACGTGTGTGATCTTCTAGAACCACTACACATTTCAGTTCCTATTGGTGATGTGGTCATAGTCAAGCAAAAAGGGAATGTGGCACTAGATAGAAACATAACATTGCTAGATGTTCTTTTTATTCCTCATTTTAGCTGCAATCTGATTTCTATTCAGAAGCTGTCCAATGATATGAACTGTGCAATAACTTAATGTGCTAATGATTGTATAATACAAGAGCTAACCAAGAAGAAGAAGATTGGATCAGGTGATGTGCATGATGGGGTTTACATATTCAGAACAGTAGAAAAAGGAGCATTGTTAGCAAGCTGTACTCAAAACAAAGGTGTTCTTTGGCATGCTAGGATGGGTCAACCTTCTATTAGGGATCTGTCTAGACTCTCTAGAATCATTAAATTTCCCTTAGATACAAATAAATTGGAATGTTGTGATATTTGTCATCGTTCCAAACAATGTATGAATTCCTTTCCTTTGAGTGATAATAAAGCTAATAAACTTTTTTATTTGATTCATTGTGATCTTTGGGGAAAGTATCATACAAAATCACACAATGGCTCACATTATTTCTTGACTATAGTTGCTGATCATTCTAGAGCTACATGGGTTTTTTTTTTTTATGAAAGAAGTCAGAGACAGCTAGTCATCTTATCAATTTTTGTAAGATGGTCATCACTCAGTTTGAAACCAAAGTTAAAATTATTAGGAGTGATAATGGAACCGAATTTGTCAATTCAAAGGTTCAGAATTTTCTTCATGATGAAGGTATTCTTCATGAAACTTCATGTGTTCACACACCACAGCAGAATGGACGCGTGGAAAGAAAGCATCGCCATAATGTGGCTCGTGCTCTTCGTTTTCATGCTAATTTACCTCTGCATTTTTTGGGTGAATGTGTCCAAACTGCAGTCCATCTTATAAACAAAACACCAACTGTGGCTAATGAAGGAGTGTCTCCTTATCAATTGTTGTATGGAAAAAATCCTTCCAATGAACATTTAAGAGTTTTTGGTTGCCTTTGCTATGTAAAGACACCAACAAAACCCAATGATAAGTTCGATGCTAGGGCTCATAAATGTATTGTTTTTTGGATATCCTAGGGGACAAAAGGGTTGGAGAGTATACAATCTAACCACTAAACAATTCTCAGTCTCAAGGGATGTAAAATTTTCTATGAACATCATTTTCCATATAAACAACATGAAGGAGACAACAGCATCGCACCTGTATATCCTATTTATCCTCAGATGGGATGGAGCACTCAACTTTTATGCCTGCCAGTACTGCATTAGTTGATGGAGACAATGGTTCCAGCAGTGCAGATGATTCTAACAGCACCGATATGCTCATACAACACAAGTCTTCACCACCTGTTGCATCTGTTGAAGCAGAACATGAAGCATCATCATCAAGGGAAGTCATCTTATCTGCACCAACACCAAGAGTTAGAAGGCCTCTAGCATATCTGAATGATTACTACTGTAATACAGCAGTTCAAGAAACCCCTCCCATCACCTCGACTTCCACTTCTTCTTCTGGGAAGCCCTTTCCTATTTCACATTATATTAGTTACAATAATTTCTCTTCCTCACACAAAGCATTCCTTTCAGCCATCAAGTCACATGATGAGCCTAAACATTTTAGCCAGGCAGTCAAATTTCCACATTGGCAAGAAGCAATGTCACAAGAAATTCAGGCATTGGAAGACAACAACACCTGGACACTAGAACCTCTTCCAGAAGGGAAGAAATTGGTAGGATGTAAATGGGTCTACAAAATAAAATACAAGGCTAATGGGGAGACTGACAAGTATAAGGCATGTTTGGTTGCAAAAGGCTATACTCAAGTTGAGGGAGAAGATTTCACAGAAACCTTTACTCTTGTAGCCAAAATGACAACCATTCGTTTGTTATCCGTAGCAGCTGTTAAAGATTGGAGCCTTCACCAAATGGATGTTAGTAATGCCTTTCTGCATGGAGATTTGGATGAAGAAGTGTATATGGCTGTCCCTCCTGGCTATATGGTAGATAATCCACAACATGTGTGTCGCCTGCAGAAGTCACTTTATGGTCTTAGGCAAGCATCCAAAAATTGGTATGCTAAGCTTTCTCAGGCGTTGTTACACCATGGATTTCAGCAATCTAATGTTGACCATAGTCTGTTTACTTTCTCTTCGGCCTCCACCTTCATTGCTACTCTAATTTATGTTGATGATTTACTCATAGCCAGCAATGATAACATAGCATGCAGCAAATTCAAGCAATATTTGAGTGAGTGTTTTCGAATGAAAGACCTTGGAAAGCTCAAATACTTTTTAGGACTTGAACTCTCTTATGAAAACACAGGTTTGTTTCTATGTTAGCAGAAATACACTCTTGAAATTCTCAAAGAATGTGGCATGCTGGATTGCAAACCTTGTAGCTTTCCTATGGAACAACATCATGGCTTATCAGCTGACATAGGTGAGCTATACTTAGACCCTTCCCAATACAGGCGCCTCATTGGTCAATTAATCTATCTCACTGTCACTCGGCCAGAGCTCACCTACTCCATTCACATCTTAAGTCAGTTTATGCAAGAACCGCGACAACCACATTGGGAGGCAGCCATGTGTGTTCTTCGTTACCTAAAGTCATCCCCGGGACAAGGAGTTTTGATGGCCAGAAATAGTGATCTCTTTTTGACAGGGTACTATGACTCCGATTGGGCATCTTGTCCTATTACAAGGCGCTCCATTACAGGATATTTCATGCGACTAGGCAGCAGTCCTATCTCATGGAAAACAAAGAAACAGGCTACTATTTCTAAATCCTCTAGTGAAGCAGAGTATAGAGTAATGTCTTCTGCAGCTAGTGAAATTATTTGGTTGCGCAGATTATTGTCAGACTTTCAAATCTCGTGACAAGCCTACTCCGCTGCTATGTGACAATCAATCTACACTTTATTCGCTGCAAATCCTGTTTTTCATGAACGCACCAAGCACATTGAAGTCGATTGTCACTTCGTTAGAGAACATATCCAAGCTGGATGCATCATTACTGCTTATTTGCCTACCAAGCAACAACTGGCAGACATTTTTACCAAGGTTTTGGGGCAAAAACAGTTCCAACATTTTCTTCCCAAGTTGGGCATTCATGATCTTCATTGTCCAACTTAAGGGGGAGTAATGAAGATAGGGATAGCTAGCAAGTCTGTTATAGTTACTTATCCTATAGAGATTGAGTTTGTTATCTTTTGATTATGATACAGGAAGATCATCTAGTTTTTCTGTTTTAAGTGATAGGCTTAGTTCTATTCAGTTGGGAGTTTGTTATGCTCCAATCGATATAAGTACACCATTTGCTCGATGGAATGAATAACAGAATACATATTTTCACAAATCTTCAATTCTCTTCTATGTTTTATTACTACCTAACCTTCAAAACCAGTGAGAATAGGGTTTAATCTTTGGTGTCTTTCGGTTCAGTTAAAACTTAAAGCATAGCAAAGAACTTTGAAGGCTAAAACCAACTTAGATATATCTTAAAACAATATATAGTTAGGCGGGACTGATAAGAGAGAGAATTCAAGTTGCTTGGCACCTAATAGTACGTAATACAAATAAACACAACTGTGTCTACAAAATGACAGATGGTTTATTGCAAATCAAGAAGCATAATGATAATAGATATATATATATATATATATATATATATATATATCTTTGATAAACTGTTTGATTCAGATCCCACTAGAGTTATGTTTCAGTTGATATGTGCGAGCATCTATTATTAACTTTTATGATAGTGGATAGGCTATCTGATGTAAATTTGTTTTTTTAAGGGGAGGCTCATAAAAGGTCTTACATATAAGGAAAATGGAAAGAGAAAGGGGTGGAGCGCATTGCAGGGTTTTGAACCTATACACTCACCATTCATGTCCCGTAGCTTAATAATTGAGTTAACTCAAAGGACAACTATCTTATGTAATTCATGTCAACGATTATATGTCAAAAACCGTCTCATGGTTTATTATCAAGATTATGTAATCTGTGAATGGAACAAACTCACCCGATCCAAATTGCATGGAAAATGTCGATGCTTTGAAAAATGTGAGTGGAAACGAATTCTTTTCTTATGGATCGTTGTGAAGGAAATGACTTATTTAAGGCAAAATTTGTATTTATCCTTAACTTAATAAAGTATATTATGATTTATCACACTAAACAATTCAAGAATAAATCTTTAACTTCCACTATAAGAAAGTGCTCAATTACCTACAACTTTTTACCAACGGCTTTAAGGCTGTCGGTAAGTTCGTTATTATCGACAGATGAGACCGTCGCTACCAATTATATGTATAGTTGGCCAGGATACCGACGGCCTGAGTCGTCGATAACCTTACCTTGGGCTAACCTGACGGTAATTCCATCGATAATTTTGGTGCAATTACGCGTGTAATTTTGCTGCTGTGTTTCCGATGGGCGTGGTCGTTGATAAGGGAAGTTAGTTGGTACCGATGGCCTGGCCCGTCGGTAAGTGTCGTTTCGCATTACAGACTCAAACGACTCTTTTTGTGTTATCGACGGGCTTGGCCGTCAGTAAGGGAAGTTAATTAGTACCGACGGCTAGGCCGTCGGTAAGTGTCATTTCACATTACGGATGTTGCCGACAGTCGTAGCCGTCAGTAAGGGAATTTAATTGTTACCGACGGCTAGACCGTCAGTAATCTTAACTAACCTTTGCACCCGCGCCTTCTCCTTCTCATTCTGTTCACTCTCTCCCTCTCTGCTCCTTCTCCGAACGCTTCTTAGCCACCAGCCACTTGCTCCCTCTCCTTCTCAGCCACCAGCCACCAGCTACCTGCTCCCTCTCCCTCTCCCACTCCTCTCTCAGTTCGGAGCCACCAACCACCACCCATCTCAACCACCAGCCACCAACAACGCGAGCTTCATCGTACCACCGCGAGCAAAGAAAAATAGGGCATCAGAGAAGGGTGGGAGCCTGCACACAGGAGGGTCCATCTGCCATACGGAGTACTTTGAATGTCTGGTACATTCATACTTTCATTCTTATGCAATACACATATTGTTATATAGTTTTTTAATTATTGTTTACTTATAATTTATGTTTGCATTACGTATAGCTTAGGGACAAAGGGGGACTAGTGCCGATTCACAAGCTCCACCGCCACACCTATATCAAGAAGGGTATTGGCGAGTATGTAGATGAGCGATCCAAGCGCACTCAGGTAATGTCTCTTTTACTTATAGTTTTATTATGTATTGTTTTATTATATATTATAAATGTCTTAATTTGTTTGATTATGCATAATATGAGGAGTTCGCGGAGAGGATGTCTCAGGCAGCAACCTTTTCCTCCACCCCACTTTACCCTGAGGAGGAGGAGTGGCTTGCGTTGCATATTTCGGCAGAGGTTGTTGGTGGCAAGAAAGGTCCTTTTCGATAACTATCGAAAAGGGTCTTTGTGCTTGGTTATCAATGCTGGAGCATCTAGCAGAGCCAGTAATCGCACTGATCAGGAGTCTGCGGAGATTGCTGAGCTAAGGCGGAGACTGGCTGAGTCTGAGCGGCGTGTCGAGGAGCGTGAGCAACGTGTCGAGGAGCGTGAGCGTCGAATGGAGGCGTTGATGCAGCAGATGATACAGACCATCCAACAAATGCAGCAGCAACCCCCCAGCAGAAGCCCTCGCAGCCTGGTCAATCAACCTGTCACATCGGGAGCGACGATGATGAGGACTCATTTGATGATCTTATCTGGACTCCTCATTATTATAGGGATTATTAGGTTTTCTAGTTTTTTTATTTATATTTTATTATGCATTATTTATTTAATTAATATTTTTAAATAATTAATAACAAATATAATTATTTAATAAATATAAAATAAAATTCAATATTAATTAATTAATCAAATAAAAATATAATTTTCTAAAAAAAAAATAGAATTATCAACGGTCAGGCCGTCGGTAAGGTGTAAATATACTTAACGACGGCTAGTACTTTTTCCGACGGCTTTTTGCCTTAGCCGTTGGTATGCATTATCGAGGAGCTTCTTTCTGGCGAAATTTTGGCCGTCGATTATCCGTCGGAAAAAAACCATTACCGACGGCTTTGGGTGTTTTACCTACATTTTTTGGCCATCAGTAGTTTTCTTGTAGTGTTCTCATTTAAAAAATAATTTCATTTTCAAGGAGCTTGTTCCCTTAAAGAGGGTCAAAATAGGCCCAGCCTATGATGGGTCAGACTAAATAGCTCGATAAAATTTGTAGACTATGCTAAAAAAGTTAGGGGATTACTTTTCACACCCTTCTTTTTACTAAACATACCATCCTCCTTTTTCTTTAAATTTTTTACCCTAAAATATCCCTACCTTTTGTGGAACACAGCTCTAAAATATGGAACTTACTATCTTCCCTCAATTTCTATTCGTCTCTGTTCTCCATATTTGTTTACTCGTCTCCCTCTCTTCAGGCTTCGGTGTACAGGTGTGAGGTTTAGGTTTTCTGTTTGTTGTTGAACTTCTTAGAATTTAATTTCTGAAACACAAGTAATTTTGATTCCGGAATGCATAAAATTGTGTTTCGGAAATTAAATTTTAGATTTTAATTTAAATTTTTTTTTTGAATTTGGATAAGGTATCAGATATTAAAATCCGAAAGTGTTTATTTATTTATTTTCGGAAACATAATTTTGGAACTCAGTTACATTGAATTTTGGAATCTAATTTTCGAAACTCAATGTAATTGTGTTCCGAAATTATGTTTCCGGAAATAAAATTTAACATTTCCAGATTTTAACTTTCCGGAATGTGTTATTCCGGTAGTGTTTTTGTATTTCGGAATTATAATTCTGGAACACAATTGATATCTTTCTAAATGTGTTTTGGATATATAATTCCAGAAAATAAAACACTACTTGAATCAAAATTTTGGAACTTTTTAAAATTTAGAAAAACAAAATGTTTTATTTATATTTACATGCTTGAATTTTTGTCTGTGATTTTACCAACTATGTAGATGTGGCATGAACTAGAGGGGGTGAAGGGCAACGACTGACAGCTTCCGCACATAGACAACGTGCTGCGTCTCAACAGAGTGCTCCTGCATCTGAGGTTGAAGATTATCATGAGGAGAAGGAGGTCCATGTACCTGCAAATGAAGTAATAACCATATCAGGAGGTTTCTGCACAGGCATATAGATCGAATGAATCATTTCCGGGAGGTCTTAAGGATATGCTCGTCCTGAGGTCATTTAAGGATCATGTTGCTACTCGGCTATGGAGCGGGCATGTAATAAAGATTTAAATTATTATGTATTTGCTGGTTTTTGCCTTTATCTTAAAAAATTCTTATAATTAACATAACAAAATTCTTATGGTTGCAGGACCGTCATGAGCTGAAGGTGCCCATGGATCGAAATTGAGAGAGTTGGTTATACAACATGGGTACATACACACCGTGGGGGATAACTGTGGATTGGCACTCATGTTGGACTGCAGCTACCACACGGAAGACCAAGGCTTGTTGTCTGCTTTTGATGAGCGGTGGTAGCCGATATTTGTTGGTTTTATATGTACTATCAATATCAACACAATGTGGAATGCATTCAAAAGTTTTACGGCATCTGGATGTGTACAAAATATCTATCTCACAACATTAGACATGTCGACCCTTCTATGCCAATACACGTACCGATCACATTCCACTAACTTAATTATATGTTGCATTTCTTTTCTAGGACCTTTTTGAGAGACTTGAAATGCTTGGCGAGCATTATATACCTGTTTGATAGTACTGATGTTATCCTCATCATAATCTTTCAATGTCACTAATATGTTTCTTGGCTTTACCATTTTATTTGTCATATCACCAACAAAAGGCTTTTTTTCGTCACTTAGTTGACCAACGTACCTCATGGTCGTGAAATCCTCAGAATACATTAACTTTTCATCCTTCACTATTTTTGATAGGCCTTCCTCTTAGTCTGAATGGGTCCACTCACATTTTTTAGTTCCAGTCACCTTACGAGCTAACTTATTCTTGTATCATCTATACTTTCCACTCCTTTCACAACCCAACGTTAAAATTGTCTTCTTTCACAGACCTTATGTGTCTGACCTCACAATGACAACAACAAATTCATTCCCTATCCCAACAGCTCGAGTCCAATTCAATAAATCATCTCGGGTAGGAAGTACCTGAAAATAAATAAAAAAAATAAGGTTATAATGTTCACATAGTCATAAATTAAGAATAATAAATTATCAATCAATTACCTCTTTAGTGGTGAATGCATCACTATAATCCACAATCTTATTTGGGGTGAAACAACCAACCTTTCTATACACACACGATTTTGAAAAAAAAAAAAAAAAAAAAAAAACACAGCAAGACATCAGTTGATATCAAGGTTAGTACAATTAAGTGGTACAAATATGATTCTTACTTTTCTATCTATTGCCCTATTAGTTGGCATGTCCACTTCATCAGACACCTTGTTTATAGAATCTTCCATATCCATTTCTACTGATGGAACACCGAAAAAACCCCTACAAATATCCCACATTACACCACCTTAAGTATGGAGACAAATAAACTTCTGGAATTTAAAATCCGGAACTATGCAGAAAATAAACTTTCGAAAACTAAGTTCCAGAACTCTGACATAATATAATTCCAGAATTTAAATTCAGGAATCATATATCACCTAAGCTTCCAGAATTTGAAATCCGGAGCTCTATACATATTTAGGTTCCATAAGTTAAATTCTTGAAGCCAAATTTTTACAGAATTCCGGATTTTAAATTCCAAAAGCAAAAGACAAAGTGAAAAAAACTCGTTGTTCGACGACCAGAACTCCCTCTCTACTCTCTTCTCTTCTTTTGTCTATCATTTCTTCTTTTTCCTTTCTTTCTTTTTGAGGGGTGTGAGGGGGATGGTGGTGGTGTGCTGAAGGGATGGGTGGTGGGGCTTTTGTAACAATAGGGGTATATTTGAAAAAAAAAGAAAAGCAAAAAAAGGGATGGGTGGTGTGATTAGTAAAATACGGTGGTTTGATTAGTAATCTCCAAAAGTTAAGGAATGAATGCAATGTGGCATGATTGGACTAACTCGATTTTGGCCCGATTCACATTGGCCTGATATTTAATTATTTTTATAATATATAATGTTAGGTTTACCTTTTCAAATATAATCTAATATTTTGTGTCATGAAAACAATTTTATTTGATATTTGTTGGCATTTATAGAAATGCTGTCAAAGCTGGATCAAGTAGCGAACTGAAAAAGTTTTTGCTTCAAGTTCAATTGGTTAATCCGTTTGATCAAACTGACCTTTAACTATATAAGTTTTTTTTTTATATAATTCATTTATTTTCAAATCTAAATATTTTAAACATGGCATTGATATCACACATTAAAATACTGTGTTTGACCCAATCCAACTTAATTTTTGACTCATTCAATTTGGTGAAACCATGAAACGATTGTAAAGTAAAATCAAAACCAGATCCAAGGACGATTCTCAATTTCTCTAGTCAGACCAACAAGTCTGGTCAAGTCTAGACAACAATAATTAAGAGTATGCAAAAGAAAAAATAGGGTGACGATGTATAAGGATTTCTTTTTTGTGAAAAATAAGAAATAAATTGAAGTGCTAAAATATATGATTTTTTTTAAAATAATTCGGGCCAACAAGTCGAGTCAATCAAATCTGCGGTCCTTATAGGATTGGGCTAATATATTGTTAGTCAATAATAACTTTGGGTTGGCCTAACCTGATCTAAATTTTGACTTTCAAAATATGATTATCATAAATAGAGATGTGAGACGAATATAGAAATATGTATTACTTGAGGTTGAAGGAAGGTCAGGAATAGGATCTCCTTTTCAAAAAAAAAAAAATATCTTCAGTTCAAAATAAAATTTTTAAAATGTTATGCATCATAGTAAAAATAGTTCATAATTTTAATAGAGTACAACTCAATAAAAATACTTAAAAAGTACAATAATGTAAACCAATCAAAATGTCAATGAGCCATGTGGCCTTGTCCACTGTTCAAGCTGAATATATTGCAGCAGGTAGTTGTATGCACAAACTTTATAGATGAAACAACGATTGGTTGATTATGGTGTGCAGCTGGATCATATACCAATAAAATGTGGCAACACTAGTGCTATTAACCTAACTAAGAATTCTATAATGCATTATAGAACTAAGCATATTGGAATAAGACATCATTTTATTAGAGATTATGTTCAAAATAGTGATATAGTAATTGAACACATAGATACTCTAAGCAACTAGCTGATATATTCACCAAGCCTTTGAATAAGAAAAATTTCTTTTATATTAGAAGGGAACTAGGCATATTCGATCTATCCTATAATTAAAAACTATGTACTTGTTTGTGTTATGGAATGCATTGTCGGAACAATTCATAATTTTCATGTTTTCTTTCTGTGCATTAGAAAATATATTGTTGTATTACAGGTAATCGATTTATTTGAGCTTAAACATCATTGATTGGTTACTGACTTAGTTTATAAATCAATGTAATCCATCAGTAAATCGATTTATTTAAGTCAAACAAAACTGCATAGTCTCTGACTTAACTTATATATCGATGTACTATATCGATGTAGGTGAATCTAACCAAATTCCTAGCCGCTTACCTGATACGAAAATAGTATTTTTCTATGTTCAGCATAAAAGACATCGATTCATAGAAGCTCTGAATCGATGTGCCGAAGAACAAAAACCTTGATACATTTAATAGGCAAATTGATGTACACTAGTCTGAGCTTTTAAAGCTAAGCCTTGTTCGCGCGTTTTCTCATTTTAAAAATTATAGCCCCTATTCATTCTTCTTCCTACTCCAAATACTCGAACCCTAGCTCTCATTTCCTTGCCGAATATGAAACCCTATCTTTCAATTTCTCTCAAATTCCTATGACTCATGTGAAAAATATTGGACCCAACTCTCCTTTACCATCTCTAATTTCATCTCCTTCTCCCTATCCACCATGAGAAAGTTCCTCTAAACCCAAGATGAAACATGTTGTGAAAAAAGACACAAAAGGCAAGAAAGTCAAGAAAGACAATCAAGAGAAGAAAGGGAAGAAAAATAGTTAGGTCACTCAAGAAATCTCAGAACTTGAATTACTGAGAAGATACTTCATTGATTCGGAACAAATTGAAAGGTATCTTATTGACTTTATGACAAGAAATCCAAGAACCCAGGAATGTTGGCTTTCAACAAGAATGGATTTACATTCCAAAAGGTTTTAGAAGAAAAGAAATTGGTTAAGTTCTTAGTTTTAAAGAGTGATTTCAACCCTACTTTAGTTAAAGTTTTTATTGCAATTTTGAGATGGATAATCAAGGTATATACTCTGAAGTGAAAGGAGTTGAAATTGAAATGACTCTTCAGTAGTTCAGTGCATTTATTGGATCGATTACTAAGGGTCCACATATAGATGGAAATGGTCTTGCTTCAAATTGGGGTAAAGAATATGAAAAGGAAGCAGCTAGAAGAACTCTTTTTATTGAAAATGCTCCATAAGGAAGAATCACCAAAGTCAGTTCAATGATTGTGCAAAATATGTTGTTTCACTACACTTTTAGTAGAATTCTCATACCAAAGGGTGGCAATTATGCCTTGCTCCAAACCAACTGATTCGGGGATTCCACATTGCAACTCATATGAAAGAATGCAAGAATCAAGGTAGATATCTTCTATATGCGCACTAGTTGTGAATATCATGGAGCGCTTTGGTGTTTCATTTGAAAGTGAAGAGAAAATGACTGCTAAGAAGACCAAATTGTTTGATGAATACATCATCAATCAAATGGGTTTGCAAAAAGCAGATGGTGACTGGGTTAGAGCTGTTACAACTGATGTTGATGCTCAACCTCCAACACCAGAAAAATCCTCTTGCTGATATTCCCGATCCATCTGTACCAGTTTCGGATTCTGCATTGGCTGCAAAGATTGATCAAATCTTGGCACTGCTTCAAAACATGGATGCTAAGCAAAACAAGCAACATGTTGTGCAAAGGAGAGCAATTGAGAATTTGTCCATTAGACTCAATACTTTGGAAGGAGAATTTTTACTCAAGCTTGTGTAACATCCCGAACGCCCTTTTTCTATTGTTGAGGTGCTTTTGTGATTAAGTTTTTGAAAATACAATTTGGCTAATTATAGGTAATGTTAATTACTTATAGATAAGAATTCTTTTTGAATTCAAGTAAAGGACTCATAATTCTTAAAATAGTTTCTTGAGCCTGTATGTGTTGTTTTGAAGCAGAACTAGTAAAAATATTTTTATTTTAATCGATATCAGGAAAATCCTCGTTTTGCATGCCCGAGGGCCAGGGAAGTATTCTGGCTTGAGGCCGGAAAAATGTGCTGGCTTAGAGTCAGGAGTAGTTCATGACTACTTTTCATGTTTCCCTAAACCATGTTAACCTTTGGTTAATAACCTATAAACATTACATTTTATGTAAAAAGCTAATTAACTTATTTTTGGTTAATCTTGGCTTCTTTAAGTGTGAGATCAACAACACATTGTCCTTGTTAGATCATGGCCATTGGTTTTCTTTCACATAATCACATAATATTTACCATTACCCATAGATTAATTTGGTGCCCAAATTTGTGCAAGGCCTCACGACCATAAATGATTAAAATCACTTGGTCACTTTTGTTTTTTCTCACACAAAAGCTTTAAGCCTTCTTTGGTCAAGAAACCACAAAATCTTTATCTTTTATCTCTTGCTCAACGATTCAGCCATCACTCTAAATTCACTACCTAAATTTCTTCTCTAATTCTAAAACCATAGTTGTTCTTGCCTTGATCACCTTTATACCTTTGATGAAGGAAGTTTTTCATTTGGAACAACTTTGTTCTTGAACCTCAAGAACACCAACCTTATCTTCAAAGTGTTCTTCCTTGGGTAAGCCTTGATCATCATTTTTTCTTCACTTCCTTACTTTAAATCATGAAACAACTTCTTTTAGTTCATGATTTTGCAAACTAAAGTTTAAAACCTTGTTCTTTTTGGCTTAGTAGGTCCGGCTACTCTTTGTTCTTGATGCTTTGAGTTTTGCTCATCCAAAAGGAACTTCATTAAGGTAATGAGGGAGTGACCACATCACACCATAGTGGTAGTTTCGAAAATGGTTTATGTGCTTGGTTTGGGAAAACCCTAAACCAAGGGTTTTCTACTTTGTCTATTTGGTTCTCTATGAGCTCAATATTGTAATAATTATTTGTCGCTTGATTTGTGTTCATTGGTGTGTTTGCATATATGATTTTTTTTTATAAGTGAAAGATATATAAATAGAAGTACAAGGGGTACTCAAATCCATATACAGGACCACATAAAAAGAAAAAGAAAAAAATGCAGAAACAAACCAAACGTAAATGCCATACTAACTCTAGGACAAACTAGTATGCTCTAAACAGAAAACTCTTTTGTATCCAAACCAATGCCACCTCCCCCGCTGAGAGAACTAACTTCTACCATTTTGAAGGTACCTGATCATAATTATCCATATCACCATAGCAAACTATAATCTGTTGTATAAGAACCAAACCCAAAGCTACCAATCCTCCAAATAAACAAAAACATCTTCTCCAAAACCTCCTAAAAACAACGCCCAAACTGCACCATTGGTCGAACAAATAATAAATTAAACCCCAAAAACGAAATGATAGCCAAGTTCATCCAAGATCTATGCTAAAAGAAACTCTCCATCAGTAACATGAAGTGAAAGCTCTCCATCATGATAAGAATTCTACTGGCAAGAGCAAAAAAAAAAAAAAAGGAGAAAGCCATGCTAGCCCACATCACGACGAGAAAAAGAGTAGAGTTTAATTCCTTTTGCCCTTCCAAAGTGCTACCTGCCCTTTCCCCCTTGCATTACAGCAGCAAGCTACCTTTGATAACACCTTCTTAAGCATGCTCTTTGACTTACCAGAGCAGAGGAAATGCCTCCAAATTGAAAGCACATAGACCATCCAAAAAAGAACCTGGACCAGAGTCCAGATCAGGTTGCTTACACCCCATGCTACCACAAACCACACCCCCCCAAGACAAAGACATAACAGCTGCATAGTTGTTTTGGCGTCCAACATAAAAGCGAATCAAAAGATTAAGCCCCTAAAAGTGTTTCCCTCCCTCATCATCACTTAAGAAGACCCTCTTTAGTGTATCACACTCTCACCCAAAAAAGGAAACCTCACTAGTGTTTCACTCTGCTGCAAATCTTCAAAACCCTTAAGTTGTTGGCTTAGAATAGCCGCACCTGCTCTTAAACCTGCAAAAAACGAAAAACAACACAAACAGAAACAAGCCGCATTAGAGCAGATATTAGAAAAAATCCAAAGCCATAAAGAGCAATCAATCCTGAAAACCCCTCCCTGACCACTGTTTCTTTCCCTAACAAGTGTTTAAACTCCCCCTCACAAGTGTTTAACTCTCCCTCATAGAGAAATATAAGAACTCACTCCAGAGCGATAGAGGACAAGCCACCAAACAACCCTCCCTCACTGGTGTTTAGAACTCAACCTGGAACATGTTTCCATCATCCTTTTGATAACATGCCTGTAACCAGAAAAAGCAAGACAGAGAAACAAAAGTGGTAGTTTACTACCAAGCCAAACGGAGAATTACAAGCACCAAAAGCCTCATCAAAGCCTTTCAACCAGTATGAGAACAAGTAAACTGTACCTCCAAATTTTGACACAAACCAGACCTATGCTCTAGTCTTAATCAGGTGCAAGATTTCCAAAAAATCAAAGTTCCCATTTTTGAAAATATAGTTATTCCTCATCAACCAAATACTCCATACCACTGCATGCCAGAGGAATGCCCACTTCTTTTTACATTTTCTTTTTCTGATAAGACCCCTGTGAAGTTTAAAGTGACTGACCGCCTCTTGGGGGAGCACAACTAAGAACCCTAACCACTTTTAAAAGAAGTACCACACCTTGAAGGAGAAAGCATAATTACAGAAAAGATGTTACACCGGCTCCACCTCATTAGAACAGAATACACACATGGGATCAATAGGATCGGTTTCTTTTAAGGAGATTAATCCTCGTAGGAAAGCGATCCCAAAACAGCAACCAAGAGAAGGAGAGTACCTTACACTTCCAAATATATTTAAAGAACCTGAAATCAAAGGTAATAACACTACTAGCCCTTTCTTGTGACTGCAACACCATATAAGCCGATTTGATTGAATAAGGACCATTATTGTTATGTATTCACACCCATGTATCCTCTTTATGTTGCAGTATAGAAAGAAAATCTAAGGATCCCTAAAACTCTTTCAGTAACTTTTCTTCCCACACAACGAGATTCCTTCTCCAATTCCACTTCCAAAACCACCTTTCTCCCTCCCATTCGCCCATCTTTGACACCTTTGTCTCTTTCACGCTCGCTAGAGAGCACAATCTTGGAAAAAGCTCTTTGACACTTGAAACACCACACCAAGCATCCTGCCAGAAAGAAGTCTTTGTCTTGTCACCCACCTTTCTACCAACCCCATTGTTGAACTAGTTTGTATTCTCTCCTTTCACTCTTTCCAGTACTAACAAATCCCTCCACCATTGTGAACAAATCTTAGTGTTCCAAACCTTCGTTGTAGTGTGAGGCACCATATTTTGCTTTTAAAATGTGCACTCAAACGGCCTATTTGTCCTCCAAGAAACTCCACTTCCCCTTCCCTAATAAACTTAGATTGAAAAGGTTCAACTTTTTCACCCCCAAACCACCCTCTTCCTTTGGTGAACACATTTTACTCCAACTAACCCAGGCTATTCTTTTCTTATCTTCGTTCCCACCCCATAAGAAAGCCTTTTGAAGTCCAATAAGGGGTTTTAGGACAGTTTTTGGGATACGAAAGAAAGATAAGTAGTATAGCAGTAAAATTGAAAGCACTGACTTCAAAAACACTATTGTCCCTCCCAAGGATAGCTTTTTACCTTTCCATTTAGCAAGCCTTTTTCCTAAAATTGTCAACAATCGAGGACCATGTTGAAGATTTCCTATGGTTAGTCCCGATTGGTAACCCCAAGTAAATAAAAGTTATCTTTCCTCTTTTGAAAAACAGGAAATCAACTGCTAAAGACATGAACTCCTACCCCACATTAACACCATACTTGCAAATTTTGTGAAAATTCACTTTTAAGCCTAAAACTAACTCAAAACCCCTAAGGACTGCCTTGATTACCCCCAAATTAAGCTCAGATGCCTTTCCCACCAACAGGGTATCATCCACATATTGTAGAAGCGATAAACTAGCATTATCGCCTAGTCCAAAGCCAGTGAAACTTCTAGAATCCACCGCCTTTATCATAAGACCACTTAACCCCTCTTCCACAAAAAGGAAAAGCAGGGGAGCAAGCGGATCACCTTATCTCAGGACCTTTTGCAGATTTACTTCCTCTGATGGACTCCCGTTCACTAGTATAGACCCAGACCCTGAAAACACAGGCTTTCATCCAAGTCATCCATTTATGACCAAACCCCATTTGAACCAATATGTATTTAAGAAAATCCCAACTTATCGAATCATAAGCTTTTTCAAAATCTACCTTAAAAATAAGACATTCATTCTTATCCTTTTTTGCCATATCGATCACTTCATTAATGGCCAAAATGCCATCAAGAATTTGCCCCTGAAAACACACGGGCTTTCATCCAAGCCATCCATTTATGACCAAACCCCATTTGACCCAATATGTATTTAACAAAATCCCAACGTACCGAGTCATAAGCTTTTTCAAAATCTACCTTAAAAATAAGACATTACTTCTTATCCTTTTTTGCCATATCAACCCCTTCATTAATGGCCAAAACACTATCCAGAATTTGCCGGTTAGCCAAGAAAGCTGAATGACACCCCGAGATAAGCGGACTAATGACTCTTTTCAATCTTACCACCAGAAGTTTTGAGATCAACTTTAGTATGCTACCAATTAAAGAAATTGGTCTAAATTCATCCAAGCCTTGCGGATTGTCTCTCTTCTAAATCAGAGCTATAAAGGAAGAGCATACCCCTTTTGGAAGACTGGCATTCAAGTGAAATTCATTGATTAGGTCGCATACCTCCTCCTTTAAAACCTCCCAAATTTTTTTGAAGAAGTTGGAAGTTGAATCCATCCGGCTTCAGGCTCTTATCACCATCACAACTCCACACACCCTCTTTAATTTCTTCTTTGGTAAACATAGCTGTCAGCCTTTCGTTATCTTCATTGGAGATGTACCTGAATTGTATCCCATCAAGTGTTGGTCTTTCAAAATCCTTTTTCTGAGAACCTTTTCTTAAAATGCCTTTTGGCTTCAAATTTCACATCATCCACACCTTCTACCAATTTATTGCCAGCTTGCAGCCTAGTTATCAAATTCATCCTCCTCCTTGAATTAAGACAAGCATGGAAAAACAAGGAGTTTCAGTCGCCCTCCTCAAGCCATCTCGATCTAGACTTTTGGTGGATAAGTCTCTCCTTCCTGCTTTTTATACTCCACAAATCTGCAGTGGTCTTCCTTCTGTCAACCGGTTCTTCCTCTTGTAGATCTCTAATGCTTACCAAGTCATTTAGTGAGTTCAAATTCTCCACAAGGACACTAATTTGTGTGTCCAAGTTACCAAAGACCTCATAGTTCCACACCTTCAGCCTTCCCTTTAGTAACCTAAGCTTTTCCTTGAACACACAAATTTTGCGACCCTTAACTCTAATACCAGCCCACGTACTTTTTACAAAACTAAAAAAAAAAGTCATGTTGGAACCAACAGTTGTTAAACCTAAAAGGCTTAGGTCCCCAATTTTGATCTACCCTGTTAGTTGTGGCTTTACACTCAAAGGGGGGGGGTGGTGAATTTAGTCTTAAAGCTTTTCTTTAACTTTTACCCAAAACTTAACCTTTTGTTGAAAATGTTGTCAACCAATGTAGCTTTTACAGATTTCAGAATCATGCGCAGCAATTCAATTATGTATGCAAGCAGTGATGTATGAACGACACTATAAAGATGATGCTCTGATAAAATAAATCAAGATTGAAACACTTCTAAAACATGCAAATGAAAAAACAAAATTTAGAAGGTTTAAGGTAAGAAGAATGTGCAACCCGATTTATCCTAGTTCAGTTATCCCCACTCCACTGTGAGTTTTCTCCACTAAATTTCAAGCTTAAATCAGGCGCTTGATCAGCCTTTACAAGATTTTTTACAAGTTTCACCTTTTGGTTCCTTCTACCCTTGTGAACACTTTCCCAAGCAATCTTGTTTCACCCCAAGGATTCCTTCTATCCTTTTACACCCAAAGATTCCTTCTATTCTTGTACAACAGCTGAGAGATACCTTGTCTCTTCAGAAAATTGAAAACAAAACAAAATTCTAACTCTCAAAGTTGGATATACAAATTGAAGTTCTAATGGGTTTCTCCCATTTTCTCAAGATAAGCTCTCTTTGATTTTCAAAGTGTGATTGTAATTCAATAATCCCAGATATGAAAAAGTGTTTGTATAATGTCCTGATATAGTCAATTATAATAATAGATCCATTGGACATTTAAATCAAATCAGTTAAAATCAGAACATATTGGATTCTTGATTTTCAGTCATCAGTACATCTGTGTAGTACACAGGTGTATTAAACAAGATTTGAACTTTTACACTTGAATACGTAGATTACATTCTTGTGTAAATCTGTGTGCTTTTTGCTTGTTCTTCAGTACATAGATTATTATCTTGTGTATATCTGTGTATTAATGAACATTTAACCCAGAAACACGCGTGCATAGATTGAGGACACAAATTGTGTTTATAAACTCAAATACTGATGCTTCTGGTTTGAACTATACACAGGTGTATGATTTCCGTACATCGATGTATATTTCATTTTCCTCAAGAACCAATTTAATACACATGTGTATGGCATAGGTGTATAACAAGTTTTTTACTGAAAGTTGATTAATTAACTGAACATGCACAGGTGTATATTATCAGTTAATTTCTCTTTTTCCTTTTCTTGTTCATTTGAAAAACTTCTTTATGAAAAGTTTATTAATGATTATTCTTTCTAAAATATAGTTTTCCATCTTTAGCTTGAGAGCTTATGAAGATGTAAAGCGGTTTACCCTTACAAAATCATCTAAGCACTTAATATTCTTTTATAGTCTTGATGCTTTGTCTTCTTGTGATCTCCTTTGAATCTTTGATCTCCTTGATATACTTTGAACTCCATTCTTTTAAGCATTTAATTTTCTACTTCATGAGTCACACTTAACTTATACAAATGATTAGTCTTTATAAAATAAGTTAAACTCATGTAATATTCATTTGGATTGTCATATATCAAAACATCAATACAGAGTATATTTACAATCTCCCCCTTTTTGATTATGACAAACCTTACCATATTTTGCAAATGAAAGTAAATATCAGAAGTTGTGCAATTTGCTCTAAGCATGGTTCACTTGAACCATCCCCTGTCTTATAGACATTTCTCAGGAGATCAAGTGTTATCATATCAAATGGTATAAAATGAAAGTCTAGTTCAAAGTTATAAGATTCAAGGTTCAGTTTGATCTTTAGTGATCCTTAATAGTTATTCTCCCCTCAAACTTTAGTGATCCTTAATAGTTATTCTCTCCCTTAGTATGGTATTTATTCTCCCCCTTTGTCACTATCAAAAAGAAATATAGAGGGGTCAAATACCAAAAGCAATGTATGTCAATCATCAAAATATTCATCATTACAAATCAGAACATTACATTGAACAAACAAATACAACAGAACACCAATTTCAACAATTTTATGAGAGATAAATCGATTGGGTTAATCTGTGTATTATGTGTCAGTATTTAAAAATAAGAATTTGTGTAGCAGATACATCTGTGTATGGAAATGTAAATCTGTGTTTTTAGCACTTTTGCCTGGAATACATCTGTGTATACGAGTGGACAGAGAGTTTACATTTCAGAAATTTATCAGAATTTGTGTACATAATCTGTGTATAGCACATCAGAAGGAAAACTAAGATCCTGAATTGATATATACATCTGTGTACATATCTTGTGTATTGATGCTCCAGTATTCTATTTAGGCAATAAATCTATGTACTTAACTTGTGTACTAATACTTAATCAACTAAAAACACAAAGTACTTCTATGTATGTAGTTTGTGCACAGACACTTCAACATCAAATATGCTTAATACATCTATGTACTCAATCTATATTCTGATTCTAACAATTTAAATACAAAAACAAATCGATGTATAACATAGATTGATCAAATATCTATCTATGCAAACATCAATTAAAACGCATTTAAGAACATATAAGCATTCAACAATGAGACATTCATTACAAAAGATCAATTATGCTTTTAGTCACTAATCTAATTTTATTTCTTACTATGATTTCATTCTCCTCTAACTTGTTCAATTTGTGAAACAAAATCCATACCATGTCAGTTCAAGATTGACCAAATCAAACAAAATGATGCACAATCACAAATTAATAATAATAATTAGAAAAGATATTCAATCAATGTTCTTTCTCTATTGTTACCCATTATGTGTTTGGAGCGTCCAGTGTGAAGATACCAATTTGATACCACTTTGAGCGTTTGGCCTTCAAAAACATCTACAACACAAAATTTATGTCTGTACTATAGGTACCCAACTTTTCATGGGTCCTTCTCAGTTAGAAAATGATATAATTCCTTTGGGAACCCAAATTTGCCTTATACACAATGAATGGTTATTTCTCAAATTACAAATAGAAGTTATATGACCTTTTCTATTGCAATAATGACATCTAACATATTGTGATGTATTAGCATAATAAGAGACATGCAATTTTCTAAACGTGTTTGCCTTTTCTCAGTTTTGTACTTTAAACCAAATTGGTTTTTCACTTCTTGTTGATGTACAAGTAATGCATTCAAGTTGTTTTTACCTCTTGTAAGTCTAGATAATCAACATTCAAATCATTTATTTGTTTCTCAAACTTAGGACAATTATCACATATAGGTGGATCCAAAACAGTAGCTTATTTTTCTTTTAAAGCACAATTTTCTATTTTTAAGTCATCTACTTCTTTGTTTAAAATAGAATTTTTCTCCCCTACGCATGTGATGCTTTTCTTAGACTTAATAAACAATCTGGCAAGTCTAATGGATTCTTTATAAAGTTCTTCATAAGCATTTTGCTATTCTTCATAAGACGGTAATTCATCAAAGTTAGAATCATTTACCTCATCATAATCATGAAGATTAGCCATTAAGCACAAATTTGCTTTTTCAACATTGGAACCATCCTTTGAGCTAAGATTGTTATCCTCCCAAGAAATGTATGCACGTTTAGGGTTCTTGTCTTTCTTGAACTTTCTATCAATCTTTTCTTTCTTTTGAAGGAATGGACATTCTTCTATAGATTTTTCAACTTTCAATGAAAGGGATCTTTCCTTGTTGTCTTCAGCTTCTCTTTGCATCAATCTATTCAACTCTATTTCGTTATCCTTTAACTTACCAAAGAGTGTTGCAATTCTCTGCTCATACATCTCATGATTTTGTTGATTTGTTTTTCATCCGAAATGGTGTTTCCAAGTGTAGCAAGATGATTTACAATATGTGAAAATCTTTTGTGCATCACATCGATTGGTTCTCCATGATTCATATGAAATAGCTCATACTCATGCATAAGGGTGTTCATCCTTGCTCCCTTGACATCATTCGTTCCTTCATGAGTAACTTGCAGTGTATCCCACATTTGCTTTGCTGTCTTGCAATTAAAAACCCTGAAAAACTCATCACAACTCAAAGCAACACTTATTATATTTTTGGCCTTAGAATTATAACCTACTTTCTTCTTAATCTCATTATCCCATTCACTTTTGGGTAGAGTTGAAGAGAGATGCATATTAGTGGTGAAACTAAATGGAGATGCATATCGAATGTAGAACTAAATGGATCATATGCATTTAAGAGACAAATTGAATGGAGATGCATTACACTACTAGAAATCGCGCTATTTCCCATGGCTTTGTACCCACGGCATAAGCCGTGGAAAACGAACTGGAAAGTTCCCCTCACACATTCCCACGGTCTAAGCCCTCAGATTAACTAAAACTAGACATTTTTCCCACGGCTTGCCTGTAGGTAAAAAGGCGCAAAATTACTCCCGCCTCACATTTCTGACGAACCTGGCCGTGGTAAATGGATTCACTAATTTCCCACGGCTCAGGCCCGTGGGAAAGGGATTCAATTGTACGCGCCTTAGGGCTTCTCTCCCCTTTCGCTTTATAGTCTCACATAAGCTGTGACCTCTCCTCACCCTCACAACCTCTCCCTCCTCTATGTGACCATCCCCTTCTCCTGTCAGCTACGAACCACCATCTCTTTCACTGGCCATCCGCGAACCACTGTCCCTTTCTTCTCCTTCTCCATCGTTCCACTAAGCCCGACTCTATTTTGGAGCTAAATCACAGAGGCTACACGTTTCTCCTCGGACCATAGTCTTCCACGCACTGCAAGCACCGTCTGTGCCTTTGTCCAGAGAGAGAACCGTGTCATAATAGCACTCAACCGCCTTGAACCAGAACCACCGCTCCGTCGCGTCACCGTTGTCCTCCATCGGCCATTTTCATAGAGGTAGGATCTTTTTCTTCTTAATTTTTTAAAATGTATTTGGTTTGTTTTTTAAAATGTGAGCTTTGGTTCTCCTGGGGATTGTTATTAGTTAATTAGGGTCAACGACCTTCATTTTAGAATGCCAAGACATGCCTAGTTCATCCAAACCTAAAGCAAACGAGTTGCAATTCATTAGAGAGAGGACACTATATGCTGTTCATCAAACCTTCTTTAGTTGGGATTATTTTTTATATGTTTTGATTACATAAAATCCATTACTAGCAATTTTTTGCTAGAAACTTGACGTGATCCCTGCTTTGATGCCTTTCCTTTGTCTTATAGTCTTAATCTAACTTCATTATGATCGCAGGGAACTTCATAGCTGTCGGTTCAAGGGAACCTTCCATTGAAATATGGGAATTTGATGTTGTAAGTGGGTTAAGTATATAAATCTTACTGCACTGTTCGAAACTTCATTGAAAGAAATAGAGGCCTCTTTGTAGAATACCTTGTAATTGTCTTTTGTTCTTAGATTGATGAAGTAAAACTGTGTGTGATTGTAGGTGGCATTGCAGAGAAAAAGAAAAAAGGAAAGAAGATTTATTCTACATTCTTGTTAATTTGGATCCCTTAGATTTCAATTTCAAGCTTTTATGTGAACCTTTTACTGATTCTGCAAATTGTTTTGTGGTAGAAATCAATCAAATACAAAGATGATAGTCACACTGACTTGGTACTTGGTCTTGCTTGGAACAAGGAGTATATAGGTTTGCTAAATATAAAATTGGATTCTGCTTTATTTTCTCTACTGGATGCTTTCTGGAGCTTAAAGTTTTATTTGTTATTGTTTTTGCAGCTATCTTCCTTCGCACCCTTCTTGACATCCATCCCTCATGAATATAGGAATATACATGCAAGTGTCAGTAGTGCTGATAAGCTAGTAGAAATTGGGGATGTGATTGTTGGGAAGTATGATATTACAATGGATCATCACTCATACAAGGCAAGGATTACGCAGTCCAATTTAAATGCTTTATTAAATTTGGGTATGTAAATTTAATAAACAAATTTGAGTCCTTCATGGGGCTTTTGAGTCCAATTTTGCTCTCTAGTGAATTTTTATGGATCTGTCATCTTAGATATTGGTTTGAAATTCAGATTTCGATATTCAAATTCAAGTGAATTTTTATGGATATGTTATAGAATGAAATAGCATGTATTAATCATTATTTCCTTGAACCTGTTGTTTGCTTGATTATTGAGTGCGAAATTTGGTTTTGGTTGTTTTGTTTGGTCTCACGCCATTGCCCCTTACAGTATGCGCACGCCCGGTTGATTTTGTTTGTTCTTGGCCATTATCTCAAACATTTATTGAATTAGATTATGAGAGTTAAATAATGGTGGTTATGTCATATTCACATGTTGCCTGGTAGAATATTTATGCTTTACTCTTCATATTTAGATCAATAATTGGGTCATTTCATGCATTAAATTTTTTATTTTTTGCTCTCCCCAACTCTGTTTTTAAATTTTGAAAAAATATTGGGTTCATTTTGGATGAATTAAGTATCATAATTTTTCGAGTTTGCTGGTTTGTGTTGGCTGAATTAAAAAAATTGGGTTCTTGTTGGTTGAATTAAGCATAAAAAATTGGGTCATTTCACTGGTTTGTGTTGTTATTTTGGCACCTCACTGATGCTATTTTGTTGATGATGGTTGTTAATTATTGAATTATTTAATTTTAATTATTATAAAAAAAATAAATTTTTTTTAAAAAAATAAATTTAATATTTCCCAAGGCGTAGGCAGTGGGAAATGCATTTGGAATGTGTCTAGGGGCTAAGCCGTGGGAAATGCCCTCGATAATTTATCCAGGGGTTAAGCCGTGGGAAATTTTCCAGGGGCTAGACCGTGGATAATTTCCCACGGTCTTTTGCAAAATACCCGTGGGAAAACATTTCTGACGCCTGTTTTTCCGACTAATCTAAAGTCGTTGGTTGTCTGTAGGAAATGTGCATTTTTCCACGACTTTTGATATTTTTCCAAGGCTTTTGGTCGTGGGAAATAGCGGTTTTTCTTAAAGTGTTATCGTTAACTCTAGATTAGAAGAAACTATCCATACTAAAAAAAGGAGAGGTTAAGAGGAAACAAAAATTAGAAAAATTAACAACAAAATAAGATGGATTTAAAGGTAGTAAATAATGACGGTAACGAGTTTCATGAACGGTATCCAACAAAAAGGTAAAACTCTTTTTAAGGTAGATATTATGTTAAAGAAATTTGAGTTTATGGTTAGGGAATAAGAAAAAGAGAGATAAAATTATAACTCACTGTATAATATTGATAATATTAATATGATGCAATGTGATATATGATACAAAAATCAAATTCAAAAGTACGTTATTTATACTAATATTATAATTCTAGCTCTAATTAAATAAGAAAATAAATTATAAGTTATAAATAAAAAATAAATTCTAAAAAATCTTTTGAGAAGTTCCCTAAAATATTATAAAATATAATAAGATAATAAAAGTTACGTTCAATATTATTCAGATTCTAATTGTATTATCCATATTGAAAGGGGTTGAAAGTAAACAAAAAGGGGATGCAAAGTATCCCAGTCAATTTGAGACTTATTCAAGTACTTCTTGTCAGCGAAAGTAATTATCATATAGAGGACAAATTTTAAAAGGAAGAAAGACATCTCTGAGTCAGCAAACCAAGCAAAAGAATTTGAGAAAGAATATAATAAAATGATAGTTGTTGGGAAATGATGAAGTTGAGGTGATGATGGCGAGTGAGAAACAGCGGAAAAGAAATAGAAAAAAATTAAACAGGAATATTTAGGGTTTCGTGACATGCAAATTAAGGGCGCAATGCGTGTTTTATTTGATAAATTATAATATGTTAATGCATCTCTCTCCTGCAATATTCCTAAATTCCTATTAACCCGTGCTTTGATAAATCAGCAAGCGTGGCCTGCAGTTCAGACATGGTTATACAGAATAATTCTAGTTACAGCAGAGTCTTGTGGCAGCATTTGCTCGTTCATATATATTATCTATATATATATATATATATATATATATATATATATATATATATATATATATATATATATATAATATTTGAGTTGGTATAAATAATTTTTAAGGTATTTAGGATAAGAGTCCTGTTGGTATGTCACGAAAGAAAAATGAATGCAGCGGGTATATAGAAGACAACTGTATATGGTGTTTCCTGGTCTATTCTCTGAGCGAAAAATTATAAGACTTGAAGAAGAAAATTACAGTAGCAGAAAGAGACAAATGAATACAAAGGGGGGAGACTAATATATGAGGCAAAAGACTAAAAGCTTGTAACAGGGGGTTGTGCCTCTAATAGTGTTTTTGATTGTTTTCAACTATCAGTTGTTTTTTGAAGGGTGTGGGAGGAGTCTGTAAAAAGGTAAAAGGGATTAATACAAGTTCAAAGGGGGTATATACACAACTGATAGGTGGATGGAGCAGTTATTATGTTTGATGTCTTTGCTGTTTTTGTATTGTTTATGCAATACTTTTGTATCCTTCTTTGATTAGTTAGGATGGATGTCTTTCAACCTTTTTTAGAAGATGAGAATTGTGTCCATTATAATGTTTAAACTGGATATCGTTAATGAAATTTCCTAGTTATTGAAAAAAAAGAGTCAAACATTTTTGTTTATTTATAAAAAAAATCGTTAGACTGACAGCGCATATCAATTAAATCCTTAAATTGTTGATAATTTTCTTTTTTTCAAAATACATACTATCCCATTATTTTTCAAATTACACACATTTTCATCTTATGGAAAGTCTGCACCTCCCAAACAGTAAATAAATATGGGTCTTGGAATATTGTTTGTTTGGTTATGAGAAGTAGAGAGAAAAAAAATAATAGGAAAAGAAGTAACAGAAAAAAGAAAAATGAATAGAGAATGAGTTGATTTTTAAATTATTTGGATTAAGAGAAAAATGAAAAATGTAAAAGATAAAGAAAAGTTAAATTTTGATATAAAAATATTTTTATCCTCGTAACATTATAACAACAAAATTTTATGTTATTCTTGAAAATATAGAAGGGGTAATTTTGGTATCCCGAAAATATTTCTCGTCTCTCGTCATTCTCTCTTTGTATGTGGGGAAACTTTGTTCTTTTGTGGTCCCACTTAATAATTTTATTTCCTCTCTTTCTTCCCACATGCAAACGGTGGAAGTGATGACCTTTTGTCTATACTAGTTCAATCTGCTGCACTTTCCTCTCCCCTAATTCATCCTATCCAAACCATGCATAATAAACACAAGTCGGGAGCATCGGAGCAACTTAGATATGGTTAAGTAATTATCATAAATGGAGATTTTGTGTAAATATTGCAAAGTTAAACATTTTGAAGTTAAAAAAGAGAAAATGGGACATGCACTATCAATATAAACCAGTTTTATACTGACGTTCAATGAAAATTCATTATTCTGCAGTTAATTTTAAAATGCAGTTACAAAGTAGATTGATGTGTCAAAATGATAAGTTCTTATTGGATGTCAGTATAAAACTAATTTACACGGACAGTATATATCCATTAAACTCTTAAAAAAAACTGAAAATTTTTAGCACTTGGCACTAATTAATTAGACATTTAGGCATTGTCGTTTGGTGTCTTTGTCCCTCCAAAAGGGCGCCTACCCTGTACATGGCAAGATGAAAGAGTTATCTAATAAATTACAAATGCAGAACAGGAGAAATGCAGGACCAGAAACCAAAAAGATGAAAAAGAATTGAAAAGAAATTGAAGAATATTCTTGTAGTTATAAATGAGGCTTTGCTTGCATTCGAAGGGGACATGCAATGCAAATAAAGTTCTAAACCAAAAAGGAGGAATTTATTGAAAGTTGGCCTCCTTTTCACCCTGGAAATGAGCAATGACCAGCCCACATTCCACGACCCAAAACAAATGGGATCGAGACCATGCTATAACTACAAAAGGCATCTCTCTCTCTCTTGCAATTTCAATGTTTTTGGATCTAATAATAAGGCACAAGCTATAGTTACCTTTCTCTCGCAGACAACAGACTTGTCCCTGTTACATGATTGCAAAAAAGAGAGCATGTTTGTGTTTGTATTGGTACTGTAGCTAGGCTCCTGCACAGGGTAGAGAGGGAGAGAGGGAATGGCACGGAATATTTGTACTAATGTCACAGTACCATAGCTTAGGAGATAGGGAGATATAAGGTTCACTTAGTGATTGAGGTGTGAGAATTAAGGTGTTGAGTGATAAGGAGACAATGTTCAACTCACACCCACTAACATTTCTAACAAATATAACAAATTAACATTTGCCTATACAAAAAAACCCATAGCTTACACTTAATATAATAAAAATAAAAATAAAGAAACGATTTAATCAAAAAGAGTAAAGATTAAGGTTATGATTGGATTTTCATTTCAAACTTAAGTTTGATCAACTAAGATTTTTCCTCCATTTACATTGGATGAATTTTTTTTTTTTTTACAAAAATGTTACTGCTAATATAAATTTTAGTTGCAAATGAAAATTCAAACATGCATTACTAAATAAATATAATTGTTTTCATCACGTTCCTTCCCATAAATATTCTTGCACAGTGTATTAGCACATCGATCTGTAGTCCTATATATCCTTAATTATTAATAAAAGGAAAACCTTTTCTTTAATATAGCAGTGCCTTCCACCTTTCATTTGCTGAGCTTAGAAGCTACGCTGCGCACTATATAGGGAAATAATGTTTTTCTATAAAAGATGAAGAATCTTTACTTCCATGACTGACTAGGAGGGGATGTCAAGTCTTTTAATTTATTGTATGCATGCATGGTGATGACAATATGGTCTGTAATTCGCATACTTGCAGTGGAGGGCGTTATATATATTAAGAGTGTATAAAGATGATGATATAGTAATTTGTCATATACTTACGGACACTTTTAGTGACATACTTTAAAACTGTAGGTATAGATATTAATGTTCTTAATTAGATTTGGGTCTAACTCAACCCCAAAAGCTAGCTCAAGAGGTCAGGATTGCCCAAACTTTATAAGATCTTATGAGGCTCTATCTCTAGTCAATGTAGGACTTTGGTTTTTTCCAATATATCTCCTCACTCCCAGCGCTATTGGGCTTGGTGCGTGAATAATATGGTAGGTGACCCTTTAATAGATCTAAGATAGGCTTTGATACCATCTTAATTAGATTTGAGCCTAACTCAACTCCAAAAGCTAATTCAAGAGGTGAGGATTGCCCAAGCTTTATAAGATCTTATGAGGCTCTATCTCTAGTCAATGTAGGACTTTGGTTTTTCCCAATAAATGTCAGTCAAACCGTAAATAAAGGTAGATGAACCGTAGGTAAAACTTAATACAACTGTAGGTAAATATATGTGGATCGTAGGTAAAACCTATAGTGACAATCATTTTCCGTTGTTATTCGTCGCTCATAATGGACGATTAGACCGGTCGTAGGTGAATGTAAGTTTTACATATACCTACGGATTTTAAATATATAGTGACAGATTTTGTCTGTCACAGAAAGATAAATTTCTTGTAGTTGGTTCAAAATTATCATTATTAATAAAGAGTGATATTATAAAAGCTTCACTTAAATGGAAAGAGTAAAATTCACAAAGATAAAGAATTTAATTTTTCTCATTAATTTATCTTCTACAAAATTAAATATAATTGATTAAAATGCACTTTTCGTCCTTCAACATTTTCATTAAGGTGAAAACCGTCCCCCTAATTTTTTTGGTGAATTTCGTCCTTCTATATTTCCAAATATGTAGAAATCATCCTTCCGTCAACTTCTATCCAATCACAAACAGAAGTTGCATACGTGGATGACGCCTGCCACCTTGGCAACCACATGTCACTGCCACGTATAACCCATGTAGGAAAATAATAAATTTAATAGAGGTAAAAGAAAGTGATGAGAAGAAGGAGAGTAATGAGAGAAAAGAAGAGGAGGAGATTGAGAAAGATGAAGGTTTTGAGAAGAAGGAAGAGGAAAGATTCAAATATGAAAAATAAGGTGGAGAGCAAAAAGGAGTAGGGATGGCAATGGGTACTGGACCCGCTGGGTACCCGCAAAATTTATCCGCTATGGGTAGGGTAATTACCCGCTAATTGGGTATGGGTACGGGTAATTACCCGCAAAAATTATTAGGGATGGGTGCGAGTACGGGTACTCTAGTACCCATCCCGCTCCATACCCACACTATATATATATATATATATATATATATATATATATATATATATATATATATATATATATATTATTTTTATTTTATATATACATAATCTGATATATTCTGAAGTTTATTGTAATATTTACTTGATGTTTTGGAGATTGATTATTGGATATTTTGTATTAAAACTTTTGAATTTATGTTCACAAATTGATTATTTGATCTATGGATTGCATTTTTAGTTTAAAATGCAAGAGTTTACAAGAGTTTACGCATTTTATTGTTTAATTAAAATTTCTTTTATTAAAGTGCGGGTACGGATACTTAGGTACCCAGAGGGTAAGGGTACGGGTACTGAAGTCACTACCCACGAGGGTATGGGTCCGGGTACGGGTATTTTTCAAAATGTGGGTACGGGGACGGGTACTATAGTACCCTACCCGTACCCTACCCATTGCCATCCCTAACAAGGAGAAACATTTTTACATAACCCACTATCTTTTGATGCAGGTTCGGATTTGAGGGCAAATCCCATTCAAGAGCAGGGGAATGATAGAAAGATGAGTGACTTGAACACGTGGAAAGAAGCATATTCAGATTATGCTCAAGTTTCCATTATTTTAGTTCTGAGAGCTTCCTTAAAATATTTGTGTGATCCCAAAGTTGCTGAATTATTCATCAATTCAAATGTTAGGTCTCATGATAAGGTGAACGAAGCGAAAATTAAGGAAGCAACACTTGGCTTTGACCCCAGCAATTGGGTGTGGTTGCATTCATGCAATAAGAGGTGTCCAAAGTCTAAGTTTTTGTTTGAAGAGTACTATGAGGATTTGAGGACAAATCCTTTTGAAGAAGGGGAGAATGATGTGATCATGAGTTCATTAATCATGTGGAAGGAAACCTACAAGAAACCACTCAAACAAATACTTGCATCAGGAGTTGTTTTCCCTATGACTAGGTTTAAGAGGATATGAAGCAAGCTTTACAAGGCCTAATCATAAAGATCAAAGAAAGAGAAGACCAACATGAATTAGAGGTTGCACCAAAGTGGGTCACTTTCCTATAATTTGATGTAGATCCTTTGAGCCCAACTTGAAGGCAACAGTACTTTGGAAAGCCGAATTCATATGACAAGAAGCATGAGCTGATTGGATAATAATTAAGTCCAATTTTTGCTACTTTATTATCAATTTTCGTTCTATTTTTTGGCTGAATTTTCTGATGACCTTTTGTATTCTCCTAGCCTCATTAAATGCTTTCTATTAGTGCTCCAAGTCATTATAGTGGCTAGTGGGAATTTATTACCCTATTTATGCTTATTTTCTAGGTAATATACATGCACTTATCAATGTATTTGGTAAATGCATAGTAGTGAGAATTTATTTCTTATATTTCAAGATTAGCCTATAAATAGCTAGGGAACTCATGTAATAAACAAATCAGATTTTGGAAGTTTAATCAAATTTGATAGTTTCTCTATTGTAAGAGCTTTTCCTTTGTTCTTAGGTCAAGAACTTTATAGTGTTGGTTCTACTGGCAGGTCACGATTAGGGTCACGCTTCTCATATCATTTGGCATCAGAGCTTCGGCTCTTGAAATTAGGTGTTATCTATCCTTTGTGTGCTTATATTGCTTAAATTCAAAAGAAAAAAAATTGTTCTGCTGTTGTTCATTTCTTTATTTTTGTGTCATCTTCCTTTGTTCAAATCTGTTCAAATCAATTCCTCTAGTTCTTTCCACATATTCATATATTCCAGAATTGTGTTTAGTATCAATATCTTTGTTTAATTGATTTCTATCTTTATTAAAAAAAAAAAAAACCGTGCAAAAAAAAAGTCCAGATTGTTGAAGTAAAAAAAAAACGTAAAAAATAAACGTAAAAAATTAAAGTGTGACTATTGGTCTTATTTCCTAGTGGTTCTATTACATTTCCATTGATCTTGTTCTAATTTCAAAACTTTTCTTGAATTCTTTGTTTGTTCCAAATCAGTTGCTGTTCTTGTTCATTAAGTTATCATCAATTCCTTGTTGTTTCTTGTTGTGTAGAGTCGGCCCAAAGGTTCTTACTTAAGAGCTCATACGATAAAGTTGAGTGGTAAAAGGCAAGAGTACTGGTGAGACTGTTAGAGGGAAAAGCCAGAAAGGAGTGAAACACGAGTGGAAAAAAATAATTGAGTGAAAACACATGAGAGAGTGTTTGTGTGAGGGATATATCATTATCCATTAGCAATCACTTCTAACACAATTCTTGCAGCATTTTTAATCATGAGTCATTCATTGAAGGAAAAAGAAGTGAAGGAAAATGAAGCCAAGCAAAGGGAGGATCTTTTCTATACTAGATTCTATGTGAAGGTCAAGGTATGTGATTTGGTCATTGATAGAAGGAGTTACATCACGTAGCCAGCAATACCATGGTGGAAAAGTTGGGACTTCCTATTTTTGAGCATCCACGACCATATAAGCTTTGTAGCATCCAGGATTTTTATGATATTGGTGAGGTGAGGGTTAACAAACAAGTACGAGTGTCATTCCAGATTGGGAAATATGAGGATGAGGTGCTATGTGATGTGGTGCTTATAGAAATGACACAACTGTTACTTGGGCATCCTTGGAGGTGTGAACGGCAAGCGAGATATGATATTTACACCAATAAGTACTCAATTGTATTTAACAATTGCAAAATTATTCGTGTACCATTACCACCAAAACAAGTGTTTGAAGATCAAATGTACTTACAAAGAGAGAGAGTGAGAAAAGAAAAATGAGTGAGAAAAGAATAGAGGTAAAAGAAAGTGATGAGAAAGAAGATGAGGAGAAGGAGAGTAATGCGAGAAAAGAAGATGAGGAGATTGAGAAAGATGAAGGTTTTGAGAAGAAGGAGGAGGAAAGATTCAAATATGAAAAAGAAGGTGGAGAGCAAAAAGTAGAAACATTTCTACATAACCCACTATCTTTTGATGCAGGTTCGGATTTGAGGGCAAATCCCTTTCAAGAGCAGGGGAATGATAGAAAGATGAGTGACTTGAACACATGGAAAGAAGCATATTCAGATTGTGCTTAAGTTTCCATTATTTTATTTCTGAGAGCTTCCTTAAAATATTTTTGTGATGCAAAAGTTGCTGAATTATTCATTGATTCGAATGTTAGGTCGCATGATAAGGTGAACGAAGCGAAAATTAAGGAAACAAGACTTGTCCTTGACCCTGGCAATTGGGTGTGGTTGCATTCATGCAATAAGAGGTGTCCAAAGTCCAAGTTTTTGTTTGAAGAGTACTATGAGGATGGACAAATCCTTTTGAAGAAGGGGAGAATGATATGATCATGAGTTCATTAAGCATGTGGAAGGAAACCTACACGAAACCACTCAAACAAATACTTGCATCAAGAGTTGTTTTAATTGGATGTTCTATGACTAGGTCCAAGACTAAGAGGATGAAGCAAGCTTTACAAGGCCTAGTCATAAAAGGTCAAAGAAAGAGAAGACCAACCTGAATTAGAGGCTACACCAAAGTGGGTCACCTTCCTACAATTTTATGAATATGCTTTGAGCCCAACTTGAAGGCAACACTTTGGAAAGCCCAATTCATATGACAAGAAGCATGGGCTGATTAGATAATAATTAAGTCCAATTTTAGCTATTTTATTACCAACTTGCGTTCTATTTTTAGGCTGAATTTTCTGATGACCTTTTGTATTCTCCTAGCCTCATTAAATGTTTTCCAGTAGTGCTCCAAGTCATTATAGTGGCTAGTGGGAATTTATTATCATATTTATGCTTATTTTCTAGGTAATATACATCCACTTATCAATGTATTTGGTAAATGCATGGTATTGCGAGAGAGCGAAGGAGAGAGGGCGATGGAGGATGGGCTGCAAAGGAGAATGAATGGACTACTGTTCAACCAAGGAGAAGGCGTGGTTTCACAACAACATACTACTTCACAAACTTTCCTGAGAATTTCGATGAAGTTGCTCTATGGAGAATGTTCTCAAAATGGGGAAAGGTTGTATATGTTCATATTCCGGTCAAAAGAAATCAACAAAGAAAGATTTTTGGTTTTGTTACTTTTGGAGGAGTCACCGATCCAAGGTTGCTAGAGAAGCGATTAGATCAAATATGGATTGGACTGTGCAAGTTGCTGGCTAATATAGCAAGGTTTACACATTATCATAGACAAGCTGTTAAGGAACCAAAAAGGGATGGTGCAAGCAGGATTACAAGGAGGAGGCCAATAAATGTAGACAGGCAACCAACAAATTTTGTAAAAAACGGTTTACGTTTTGCTGACGTGGTTAAGGGGACGGCAAAGCAGGAGTGGATACCAAAAACAAAAGCTACAGTACATCAACATCTAGATGAATGGAATGGTTTAGACTTCTTGGTGGATGATGAGGATATGGCTTGGCTCAAAAAATGTTATGTGGGAGAGGTACATGAGCCAGATATAGTTCATACATTACAGGACAGATTAATTGAAGAAGGGTTAAGAACTGTAAACGTAAGGCCAATGGGGGTAAACCTGGTGTTGTTGAATATGGTGGATGGGGAGGATTTTGGCGAGTTGATTGAAGATGCAGAGGAAATTTTAAAGACTTGGTTCTACATTATATCAAAGTGGTCACCAAAAGAAGTTGTAAATCAGAGGTACACTTGGATTCGTTGTCAAGGTGTTCCTTTACATGCTTGGAAGGGTGATTTCTTTGAGTATGTAGTGTCGAGCTTAGGGAGATATATATCAATGGATACAAATACTTTAATGAAGAAAAGGTTGGATACTGCCAAAGTTCTGATTCAAACCTCCTCATGGGAAATGGTGAATAAACTAATCAAGGTTCGTATTAATGGAAATATTTTTTCAATTCGTCTGATAGAGGAGCCATTCATGGATCCATTTTCTACTCCCCGTGAACAAAACTACCGATTCAATTCATCAAAAACAAGCTCAGAGACTGGTTTTGAGTCGGATTACTCAATGCCATCAGAGGCAACTTACATGTCTGTTGAATCTGGTGAAAATTTTGAATTTCAAAATTTGTTGGAATGGAATAAAAAATTAAATGGAAAAGTTATGATTTTTGATTGGAAGCAGGATTGAGAGCATAATAAAGGAGAAAATGATGGCAAGGAGATTGGAAAATCTATTTTTTTAACAGATATATCGGGTGCTGATTTGATGAACTTATATTATGGAGATACGTTGCTGCATGGGGTTGAGGGTCAGCTGGACATTGTCCCCAGGAGTATAGAACCAGGTTTATCAAATAATGAAATAGGCCATCACAAAATAAGCCCACACAAAACTGGGGTATTTTTGTTTGACAAAAAATCTGGCATATGGGCTCAATATGCTGCTGAAGAGCGATCAGGATCAAGTTGTGAACAATCCAAAAATGGGGAAGCTCAACAATCTTCGACGTTCTTTGGGGAAGAACACGAGCAGCAAAATCAAACAATCTACAATGGTAACTCGGCTGAAAATCCATTACAGTCAGCGGAGGATGAAATTATGAGAGAAATTTTTTCCAAAGAGCATGTAACTACATGAAAGAACTACCAATTTTGAAGCAACAATCTGATTCTAAGATGGGAAGTATTAATCAGATGGCAAAGGCTACGAAAAGACAAAGAAAAATGAAGAGAATGGAGTTGATTCAAGGCTGTAAAAATCTGAAAGGAAAAACGGCAAGCATAGCTAAACGATCAAGAAAGAAAGTAGAAGAAGCTCAACAAAAAGTAAAATCCCTCTCACGTATGCCCATCTCTGATAGTAATATCCAGTGGAGGAATTGGATGCTTATTAATGAAAGTCCTTCAGAGATAGCACAAGAGGTTTGGGAAATTGGGAAATTAATTGGTATAGTTAGCAAAGGAAATAATGATGCTGAAATAATTTCTCACTTAAAAGATATGGAAGTCAGGGATAGGAAGGCGATGGGCAGAGTTGAAGGAGGTAGAAATGAGAAGGGAAGGTGAGCGATTTATTGAAGTAAGGAGGGGGGTAGTAGCTTACAGCTGTTGTGATGAAATTGATATCATACAATATCAGGGGGTTAGGAGGTAGTGTGAAAAAGAAGGAAATTAATCAACTGTCAAAAGAACAAAAACCAGATATGCTTTGTTTGCAGGAAACTAAAATGGAATCGATCGACAGGAAGTTACGCTCTCTGCTATGGGATAATGATGATTTTGACTAGGTTTTCAAGCATTCAGTAGGCAACTCAAGAGGTTTTCTCATTATATGGAATAAATCTAGCTTTGAATTGGAAGAATGTTTCGAAGGTAATCATTTTCTAGCTATTGTGGGGTGGTGGGGTCAAGAGAGAACAAAGGTTTCAATTCTGAATATTCTTCCACCTTGTGATCTAAGGGGGAAAAGGGAACTTCGGAGGGAGGTAATCAATGAAAAAGAAGCTCGAGGTGGGGAAAGGTGGTGTGTTTTAGGTGATTTTAACTCTATTAGATCAAGTAATGAAAGAAAGGGAGCAGAATTAAACCATAGGCAAGAGGATAATGGAAGCATATTTGATAGATTGGCCTCTTATTGGGAGGAAATATACTTGGTATCGACCTGATGGTTCTTCAATGAGTAGGTTGGACCGTTTTCTGATTTCAGAAAGTTGGATGAATACAAGGACAAATCTATCTCAATGGGGCTTACAAAGGAGTGTATCTGACCATTGTGCTGTGGTCCTCAAGGAAAAGGAGGTCAATTGGGACCCAAAACCAATTCATGTCATGAACTGCTGGAAGGAAAATGAGGGTTATGAGGACTTTGTGAAAAAGACTTGGAGTGAAATGAAATTTGATGGTCGGAAAGCTTTTGTTTTGAAGGAAAAAACTGAAGAACCTTAAATGCAAATTGAAGGAATGGAGCCAAACTCACTTCGGAAATTTAGATGCTTCTTGAGCTTTTCTCTGAAGAGGAAATCAAATTAGATGTGTCGGATTGCGAGAGTTCCAAAAGCCCTGGTCCGGATGGAATTAATTTTGCTTTTATTAAGGATTTTTGGAGCACTCTCAAATCTGATTTTATTGAGTTTTTGGAGGAATTTCATAACAATGGAAGGTTGGTTAGAGGATCAAATTGCTCTTTTATAGTTTTAGTGCACAAAACGGATAATCCCCAAAAAAATAGGAGATTTTAGACCAATCTCTTTTATCGGCTGTATGTACAAGGTGCTGTCAAAAATTCTGGCTAATAGATTGAGAAGGATCATGCATTTGGTGATTTCTGAAAGTCAATCTGCTTTTATCAAGGATAGATATATTTTAGATGATGTTCTCATTGCAAATGAGGTAATAGATGAGGCAAAAAGGAAGAAAAAGGAGGTAATGCTTTTCAAGTTAGATTTTGAAAAAGCATTTGATTTGGTGAGTTGGGGATTATTGAACTTTATAATGACAAGAATAGTTTTTGTAATTAAATGGAGGAATTGGATTGGTGAATGTTTGCGAACTGCTTCAGTTTAGGTTCTAATAAATGGTAGCCCAACAGAGGAATTTGGAGTCGGTAGGCGCTTAAGACAAGGAGATCCCTTGTCCCCTTTCTTATATTTAATTGTTGCGGAGGGTCTTAGTGTGATGATTAAAGCAGCTGAATTTGGAAATATATAAGGGGTTCTCTTTTGGTGATCAAGAGCTTAGTGTCTCACATCTGCAATTTGCAGATGATACTTTGATCTTTGGCGCTAAGAGTTGTAGCAATGTGTGGGCACTCAAATCCTTACTACAATTATTTGAAATAGCCTCGGGGCTGAAAGTAAATTTCAATAAAAGCTAGCTAGTTGGTATCAATGTGGGTGATTGTTGGTTGGAAGAAGCATCTTGCGTTCTGAATTGTAGGGTGTGAGCAATTCCTTTCATATATTTAGGCTTGCCTATTGGAGCGGATCCGAGGAGAAAACATACTTGGCAACTCGTAATTGAGAAGGTAAGCAGCAGGCTAGCCTTGTGGAACAGCAAGCATATATCTTTGGGAGGGCGTGTGGTGTTGATCAAATTTGTCTTATTTTCTCTGCCTATATATTACCTATCCTTTTTTAAGGCTCCAAAAGGAATTATTTCTTTTATTGAGTCTCTTTGTAAAAGATTTCTTTGGGGTGGTAATTATGCTAAGAGGAAAATTCATTGGGTTGAACGGTCTAAAGTTTGTAGAGAAAGAGAAGAATGTGGCTTAGGAATCAAAAATCTAAGGGCCTTTAACTTGTCCTTGTTGGGTAAGTGGCTCTGGAGAATCAGAACAAACAAAAACTCGCTATGGTATAAATTTTTGAAGCATAAATATGGTGAGGAGGGAGGCATTCTCAGGAAGTATGGAAGCAAGTGTTCAAAGTGGTGGCTGGACTTAAACTCATTGGAAGGTGAAAATATAGGATTTCACCCAATTTGGTTTTCTGAATCTATTACCAAATTAATGGGTAATGGGTCAGAATCTTTTTTTTTTGGCATGATCCTTGGGTCATGGGTGGTCCACTACCTACTAGGTTCAACCGTTTATTCTCTATAGCTGGAAATAAATGGGCTAAAGTGGCAGATCTAGGTGTATGGTGTAACGGTCCGGACTGCTTTCAGGATTGCCGACTGTCCCCACAAACCAAAGAAAGGACTGGTGCCAACACTTCATTACGAAAGAAAGGACTCACTGAGCCGAGATCACTAATATAATCTAATACTAATAGAAAATACTAGTAGCATGTAACACCCGGGACTGACGAGGGCGGGGAATGATCGCCGGTGCATGAGGCACGGACAAGGAGCGGCTCCTGGCAGGCTTCTAGGCGGAAGGACACATGAATGAACCGATTCACACCGAAATGAGAAGGATCTTGAGACTGTACAGGCATGAGACTATACAGTTGAGGAAGGCTTAAAAGGAATTGATTTGTATTACCTATAGCAACAAGTTGCATTTTCTTTTCGAGAGCCCGGAACATAAGAACTCCACAGTTAAGCGTGCTGGACTTGGAGCACTTGTGGGATGGGTGACCTTCTGGGAAGTTTTCCAGAAAGCGTGTGAGTGAGGACAAAGCACGCTGAAAAGACCCGTGTTGGTTTGTGGGGACATTCGGCAATCCTAAAAGCAGTCCGGAATGTTACATATGGCAAGATGGTTGTTGGAGGTGGGTGTGGGATTGGAGAAGAGATTTCTTCCAATGGGAAGAGGATTTGTTTTCAGAATTGATGGGTGTGATAATCAATGTTGAGGGAGGGAAAAATGGATAAGTGGAAGTGGAAAGGTGAGCCTTCAGGTACTTATTCTGCAAAACCAACATATTAAGGAGGAACATTATCTCACCGATCGAAATATTATGCAAAGGTTGCCATAAGGAAGTTGAAACTGCTACTCATTTATTTTTTGAAAGTGAATTCTTTTCTATGGTGTGGATGGATTGCTTAAAGTGGTAGGATTTGCAGTTTGTGTTAGTCAATAATTGCAAAACTCATTTCTTTCAATTTATGGGACTCCCTAATTGCAATGCGGAAATAGAAGGTTGTGTCAAGGAATTTGGTGTATAGTAATATGGTCTACTTGGCTGTCAAGGAACAAATTAGTGTTCAAATCAGAATTTCAAGATAGAGATTCAATTATGGAAGGTATAAAGCTAAAAACTTGGCAATGGATCAATGCTCGATATGTAAGGTTTAATTACCCACTTTCAAGCTGGATAATGAATCCTGCAGCTTGCTTGGACTTTCAACCCTAAAACTGTATCAGAATTTTGTCATGAAATGATTTAATGCTACTAAGTATGCAATAGTTATAGATAATGCAATAGTTAGCTGTCTGACTGCAATTCTTGGTGGATCATCTCCACTCCCTGCTCTTGAGATTTGGTTTTGCATTTTCAATTCCATGATCTTGTTATATGCTTTGGTGGTTATGCTATTTGTTGCTACTGCTCTATGCTGGTGCTATAATTGGGTCTCTGGTGCTGTGTTTCGACTCATTATGCTAAGCTGCTGCAAATTTTTTCTCTAATTAAGTTTTGTTTCACTGTTGGTGGTTGGCTTCTCTGTTGGGCAAGCAAGAATTATGTGTGGTTGCTGCAGGTGTTTTCAATAGGGGTTGTCTCTTTTTGCTTGTTGAGGCCTAGCTATTGAGTGTTCATGTTATCTTCAGGATGTTCTGTTATAGGCTTAATGATGGCTATGTGCAAGTCCCTGATGGTTTTGCTTTAGGAATATATAACTGTACGGCTATGCTACTTTCTGTTGTTGGTGTCTAGTTTATATGATTTATAAAATTGCTTGTATAAGTTTTCTGTCAATTGTTAGGTTGCACAGGGTGCTCTTGTTTTGTATTTGTGGTTTAGAGCACACATTGGTTTTGTGTTTTTGTGGTGTGTTGTAGATGATTGTTGGGATCTGTGGTGCCAACATAGTTGGAATGACTTTCCTCATTGTGATGCGTTTGCATACCACTTCCTCGTGTATATGGGTTTAGAGTACCCCTTGTACTCGTTATATATATACTTTTTTTGCTTATAAAAAAAAAAAAAAAAAGATTAGCCTATAAATAGGGAACTCTTGTAATACACAAATCAGATTTTGGATGTTTAATCAAGTTTGAGAGCTTCTCTATTGTAAGACATTTTCGTTTGTTCTTAGGTTAATAACTTTATGGTGTTGGTTCTACCAGCAGGTCGCGGTTAGGGTCACGCTTCTTTGATAACTTTGGTTCTATCGGCAGATCATGATTAGGGTTAACTTCCTCTTTTCTCTACCTGTTTTCAAGACGGTCCTAAGTGTTCTCATATCTGGTGCGAAAAAGGCTATCTTCATGGAATAGCAAGCATATATCTTTGGGCGGACGAATGGTTTTGGTCAAGTCAGTTTTGTACTCGTTAACAATTTACTTCCTTTCTTTTTCCTTGGCTCCGAAATGTATTATTTATTCTATTGACTCCATATGTAAAAGATTTCTATGGGAGGAATGAGGCAAAGAAAAAAATTCATTGGTTTGCATGGAGTAGTGTTTGTAAGGAAAGAGAGGAAGGTGGTTTAGGGATCAAGAATTTAAAGGCTTTTAACTTGTCATTGTTGGGTAAATGGTTGTGGAGAATGAGGATGGATAGGAATTCCTTGTCTTATAAAGTGTTGTATAATAAATTTGGAGAGGAAGGAGGGAGCTTAATGACGAAGGGGAGTACGTGCTCAACGTGGTGGTTGGATTTACATTCTTTGGAAGGAGAAAATTCATGTTTTAAACCAAATTAATTCACTGACTCTATTAGCAAATCAGTAATTAGTGGGGATGATTCTGCTTTTTGGCATGATTGGGTTGGATTCAGCAAATTGTACTCTATAGCAAAAATCAAATGGTCCAGGATGGCAGATCTAGGAGCTTGGCAAGGAAGAAGGTTGAGGAGCGAGTGGGCCTTGTAACGCTTCTCGTTACATTAGTAACCCAAGATAATAATTTAAATAAAACAAAATTATTAAAAAATTTCTTAAATAAATACTGAATAAATTCATAATATAATACTAATCCAAAATAATTGTTTATACCAATCCAATAAACAAAATACATAATAAGTTTTAAACCACAAAACTGGGCGTATAGTACAACTCGCATAAATAAATAAATAAACGATAATAAGAGTCTTACTGGCATATGCCATGCAACTAACCCAAGCTACTACTAGAATATAATCCTCAAGCGTCTGGTTGCTCAACAGGGTCGTTCTCAAGCACTGAAAACCACACTACTAATGAGATTTATAATCCCAGTGAATAGAAATATAGTTGTAAAATGTTTTCACAAAAGCGTTGTTCTCAGCCGGCGCGGTAACCGGAAAAACTAACCATGGTACCCGCTATTTCAAAATACATAATTTATGATATAAAAATAATAATACTTATAAAGTAGCATGAACACTAATCAATCATCATAAAATCATCACATATCATAGGCCAAATAATTCCAAATAAATCACATAATCTAAATATCCTCATATGTCATATGACTTCCAAACAGCACATAACAATGGCGTCTCATTGCCTACCTTACTCATGAAAGTATTTCGATGTCACCTTCTCTTCAGTGACATTACACATTTCGATACCAACCATTGTACACTGGTGGCATTACTCATTTCGACATCCCAACGTGTGGCGATATTGCTTGCGATACTACATTATGGCTGTATTTCATATTTCGACACCCTAATTCATTGGCAGTGTTACTTTCGATATCCTATCATAGGCGGTTTTGCAGCAAACAGCAATCATCACATTTACAGTTATTGAATCAGGCTATAAACCCCAATATCATCATGTAGTCAAATACATCATGTCAATCAACCAATAAATCATGTACTAATCATGCATATCATAGCATCAATCTCAATAATAAACATTTAATTGACAGCAGAAACACCTTAGAAGGAAAACCCCCAAATTTGTAAAATCAGAATTTGACCAGACACTAGATTATTTTCCAAAAACATATTTTTGAAAGCATAACCCAAACCCTAAAACGATTTGTACCATGGAAAGGGTGAGAAAGAGCATTTCTACTCACCTCTTGAAGACCTCCAAGAAGCTCCAAGCATTTGGTCACGAACGCGCGAACAAGCTCCTCAAGAATCTCCTATTTTCTTCCTCCTCTAGGCTCCTTCTACTCTAGAACCGTCTTCTCCACGCTCTTCAATCCCCAAGGGCAAGCAAAACAATGTTTTAGGTTGCAAATAGGGTTTCTAGTCGCACTAGGATGTTAAAATATATATATATAGTGTTACACTGTTCTCTGTTTAAAAATCATATTTTTTAACACATCTGACATAGAGCACGGGCGTGCTCTCGATTGGCACGGCCGTGCCAATCAATGTCAAAGTTTGTGAGGTTTCCGACGGGAGCGTGCTAATAAGTAGCACGGTGCGGCTTAGATCATGCTCCCTTTTGGCATGAACGTGCCAACATTAGCACGGGCATGCCAAACAGCGTCAAATTTGTCCATTTTCCGACACGGCCGTGCTAACAGGTAGCACGGCGCGGCTCAGACTGTGCTCTATTCAGCACGGGCGTGCCGAATGTGAGCACTAGCGTGCCAACGCTACTGTGACAGATTTCAACGTAAAACTTCTCTCTTTTCTTCTTTTGGTCAACTTACTACCTTTAACGTTCAAAGTTAACCATTCTAGGCCTCCCTAACACTTTATTAATTTTATTTGCAAAGGTTTAAGTCTCTTATACTTTTATTCAATTCTTGGGATGTTACAGGGCTGGAGAAGGTTTGTTTTTTTCAATGGGAGGAGAAGATGCTTAGAGAGCTTGTGGCAGTGGTTGAACAATCAATACTGATGGAGGGTGAAGTATATAAATGGGTGTGGAAAGAAGAGTCTTCTGGAGCATATTCAATAAAGTCAGGTTATAGGTCCATTTTGGCTTTAAATATGCAGTCAACTGATGGTTTTTTCAAAAGCATCTTGAGTCTTAGATGTTTTCCATTGAAAGTATTGTCTTTTGCTTGGTTACTAGCACATGATCGGATTCCTTCTCTGCTTCTCTGGAGAAATTAGTCAAGAGGAACATCATCTCACCATTAGAAGTGTTGTGCATAGGATGTCAAAAAGAAGTTAAAACTGCTTCACATTTGTTTTTTGAATGTGAATTCTTTTCTTTAGTGTAAATGGATTGCTTAAAGTGGTGGGGTTTTCAATTTGTCTTATATAATGATTTCAAGACAGGTTTTTCAATTCACAGATCTTCCTAACTGTAGCTCAACAAATACAAGCATGTGGGAAGGTATTTGGTGCTCGGTAATTTGGTCTATTTGGATATCAAGAAACCTGCTTGTTTTTAAATCTAAGGTTATAGATAGAGCTTCTATTTTGGAATGGGTTAAGCTAAAGCTGTAGCAATGGATCAATGCTCGCTGTGTCGTTTTTCATTATCCAGTCTTTACCTGGTTTTTGAATTCTGGTGGTTGCCTGAACTTCTTTTAATATGGTTCGTTCCTATGGAAATGTTGTGCTATTGTTCTCAAGCATATTTTTGTGTTCGTGCTGAGTCTGCTATTATTTTGGTGCTCTAGTTTTATGTTGTTTTTGGTTTTTGGTCTGTGACTTGTTTTTTATGTTGCATTTAGTTTTCTGCCGATTTGATTTTCTTGCTTGGTTGCTGTTTGTTGGTAGGATCAGTTAGATGTGTTTGTAATCTTGGTCTCGATGTTGCTGCTATGCTGATTTTGTTAGATGTTGGATCATCTATACTCTGCTTGTATGTAACATCCTCGAATTTTAAAACGCTAACCGAGTATTTAATTAATTAATTGTGGGTTAGAATATTAAAATTAGGTCGGACTTGAGTACAATAGGCATTTAGAGATAGGCTAAAAATAATACAGAAAATATTTCTGCAGTGGGTTGCGTGGGGAAAATGTGGAAGAAAACACCCGTGTGTGCCGATGGGGCAACATGAGGTGACACATGTCGCAACCAGGAGGAAGGTGGCCATAATGGTGCCACCTCAAACTCCACTAACTAATCCTAAACACACCTACACATGAAACCTAGCCTAAATCACCTAAACCAGTGACATTTGTTTTCCACTAAAAGTTACCTAATATTATTTAATAAACTAAAACACTAAAACAAAAGAAAGAAAGCTAAGTGTAACATCCCTATTTTCGGTAACCCTGATTGTGACACCCTTCTATCCCGCATGTTATAAAAGCATTAAATAAATAAAAACAATAAATATATAAAATAAAACATGCAACCTTTCAAAAAAGGTTCACGGGTAGAAAAGATACCACATGAACTAGTTCTCAACAACGCGGAAAAAGATTAAACCAATATAGGAAAAGGAATAAAGAAAACATAAGCATATAGCAAACCCAACCCCGATTTCACAATTCAAAGCCAGTACAACCGTTCCGGAAAACATCCTCGGAATACAACTGTAACAAATAAAATAAAAGCAACTAAGCTGAAGGCCCTAAGTATGAGTCATGGCTCCTCAGAGTCATTCCTCTCCGAGCTGCTCGCCATCCTCTGCATAAGCCATACATGTCAAACAAGAAAACAGAGAACGGGGAGTAAGGAAACAAATAAACATAACAGTATGGAGAGAGAAATAAGATGATCATACATCATGACATAAAAACAATCATAAGCATACACATACATATATAAACATCATTTCAAAATCATAAATCAATCGGGTATGCTATATGATGCAATGCAACACTAGTCCACTACTCCATCAATGCATGTGGATCCAACTCTCTCAGGAAGAACAACCTGGAGTTACATATCCGCATTGGCCACTAAAGGCACCAACGCCGGCAGTCCACCAAATCATTGGTGAACCCCTTGGATAGCGAAAGCATCAAACCATGGATGCCTCATCACGGGGGGCCATAGTTCACCAAACCTTGGGTGAACCATCCGTGGATGGCCAGATCCCGTACTCTAGGACGATCTCCCCTATGTTGAACTTCCTTCGACTAACATCTCTAATGTGATGCATGAACACAACAACAAACAAGGCAAACTGCTGCCTCCGTTAGGGCCACTGAAGGCACCCAAGAATATCATCCTCAACATTGGGCCGATAAAGGCACCCAATTATATCATCATAATATGGGACCACTAAAGGCATCCAATTCCATCATCGTGCGGTAACCCCTAGGGCACCTACTTAACCAACTCATCATTCCTCAACGTCTTAATTAATAGATAATTAAGTTATCTACCTTCATCATTTGTTTGGTGTATTATTCTATCATTATTGGAAGCATTGGGGTTAAAAACCCCTCTTCAACTTTAAACCTCAGATTCTGTCCAGAGGGGTGGCACCGGTGTGCTTAACCCTAGCACGGGTGTGCTGTCATATAAATGAAGCACGGGCATGCTTCCTTTCATGCACAACCGTGCTCATCTACACGGGCGTGCTCCCTGTTTGGCACGGTCATGCTCATCTGCACGGGTGTGACCCTTTGCTGCACGGCCGTGCTTAAAGCGCTGCCATTTCCATAATTCAAATTGGGAGCACAGGCGTGCTCCCCGTTCAACACGGTCGTACTGTTGATTCTATCCCATCGACAATGTGGGAACTTGTTTCATAACCAATTCCGAGTTCAACGGTACTCGCTGTGGCCCTTCCAGTCCTCTAGGTCCTCCGCGAGCCATTTAATTCCTGTGGAAGAAATTATCAGCTCACATTTGTAAGACATACAAGACCATATTATTATATGTATGTATCATATGCCTCACAAATGCTCAAACAGTCACTTCGTACGGTAATTCGCGTATCGGACACTCTACCCAACTTCTAAGCATAGTCAATACCCAATGCGGGTTTAACTAGACACGGCCAGAAATTACAACCTAAACCAAGCAATCCTTGATTAAGAATCAAAATGCTCTGATAGTTATTAGCATTACAGCGTAGCGTAGTAGCATAAAATTGCGGAAATATTAAAACATTAAACACACTGATACCATAATAATATAAATATAGACATAAGAGTATTGGCTCCATCAGTAGAGCCTACAACAACTGATGCCAATTAAACAAACTTCAGAGTATGTATTAAATAAATCCGAATGCATAGCAGCGGAACTAAATAAATACATCAGACTTCCTCCCCTAGCGCTAAAGGTCCCCCAGCATTGGGATCCGAGGCTCGCTCGCCGGCATCAGGCTCGACAGGTATGCCATTAATCTCCTCTGGAAATTCCTCATCAGGGTCTTCTCGTACAGTCGAGAACAAAGAAAATACGACATGGAAAAGTACAGGGGATAAGAAACAGCTTATGCCATAAATGGGAAAAACAGCGATATAAATAATTTATATAGATAGCACACTCAAAAGCACAACAGTGCCAACCAAACAACTACTAGAATATTTTCTCTTAACTACTGTCTCTCACAATCATGCAACTGACAACTATATGGACGCGATCACGACGCGACATCCCCAACAAATCAAGGTGTCCCAATCATCACTATGCCACCTCCATAAGGTAGGGTTCGGTCTAAAGCCTGCATGCCCAACTCGTCTCATGGATACGACATATTCCCCATGCCCGCAGGCCAGGTCGGAATATTCGGCCATCAACAACGCAACTTACGGTAACGACATGTTCCCCCGCCCGCAGGCTAGGTCGAAACATTCGCCCGTCCGTTAACAACTCAACTTTCGGTAACGACATATCCCCCCGCCCACAGGCTAGGTCGAGATATTCGTCCGTCCGTCTACAATTCGACTAACGGGTATGATCATCTCCCCGCAGGTAAGATCGGAATCGCCCGTATGCCAACATAGTGATGAACAACAACTATGCAACATAAATCTCACCGACTCATCTCAGGATCAACACTTAGTGCCTCAACCACGACTCATAAACAACCACAACCAACTTTCATCCGGCTTAACCGGGTATCAACTCACATCACAACATCAACAGACTAACTGTATCTCTAGGTTGAGCACTACGAAATATATATATGTCCTCGACTTTCTCACCACACATTCATCTCTCAACTCATCATAAATCACTGCCTAACTCTACTCAGACATCAGCAGTCACAACAGCATATAAACAACATTAAAATCAACTTACAGATAAATTTAATCAATCATAAGCATATGGTAAGCATAACATATATCACATATATCATATTAAATACCAACCACAGAGCATATATCCTCAATATACAGTAAAATCAACCTAACGGTCAAACGACTTCTACTAGGGTTTGGGTCGCCCTACGCATATCAATATATATTATTTAAAGCTTGCCTCCCCGACAATATTGTGGTTCTTTCCCCCACCTTAGTGATGTTCCCGAGAGATTCCGGATGCGGCTCTGCAACTTTCAATCGGGTGCGCGATCGAGCGTTCGAGTCCTGTCCGATTCTATACAACAAAATACAACCAGAAATTAAAACAATTAAATCATCAATTCCCTAATCCTTAAGATTAGCTACTGCCCTATTTAATTAATCGGGCTAGGGATATTGAAATTCTACCAATTCTTGGATTAATGATCCTTAAGCATACCTAATACATAATCAATGATTAATTATCAAAGATTTGAACCAAAGCCCCTTAAACCAACAAAAAGGGGGTTTCGGCCATCACCCAAAAAAATAGGTGGAAGATTGATTTAGCTTCCTAATCACTTGGATTACATGATTAAGGAATGAAATATGTGAAATCAAGAACAATGAACAAAAAAAACTCATTTTCCCACATAAACACCCATTCGGCCCCTTTTAGATAAATAGGCTAGAGAGTTTATTTTATTTCAAGCTCTTGGATTATGATATTAGGGGATGATACTAGCTCATAGAAATTGGTTTGGCATTAAAAGGATTTTTCTACAATTTTCTAGAAATTTTTGAAGTTTAGATCTAGAAATTGAAATTCATGAAAATCAATAGAGAAAAATTAAGATTGAGAGCTCAAGGATGAAATCTATACCTCCTAGGTGATAGGGGAGGATGAGAGGAGCAACTTTGCTTCACAAATTTGGTTGAAAAATCTTGAGGAAGGTTGAGAAAAATGGAGTTGAAAATGGAGGAAGAAAAGAGAAATGGAGAAAAAGAAGAAGAAGAAGAAGAAGAAGAAGATGATGAAGATGAAGAAGAAGATGAGGGAGAGAGAGAGAGAGTCCGCGAGTGGATGAGAGAGAGAGGGTGAAGATATTTTCAAGTGGTGACTTAATGAGTAAGAAAGGTAAAAAGGGTAATTAGTAAAAATAACCAAGGGCAATTTGGTCATTTCACGTCCCGACATTTTGAAAATCCTCACGACACTGGTATGAGCCCCTAGATGACTTAACACAACCTTGTTATGAAAATTATCGGATCATGGATCTTGAAAAACCCTAACACGGCTCTGTTACTTACGTGATTTAGTATAACTCCTCAGAAAGTCATGAAAACTTATATATTTTGAAATTTTTCAAAATCGCCAATAACGTTCGTAATTTAGTTTAAAACCTAATGGTTTCGTTCACGAGCCAAAATTAGGTCGTCTGAGCAGTAAAATAATACTGTCATTGTAAAACGCAGACCGGGCTCCATCTGAGTTTTTGACCAAAATTTAACCTTAGCCTCCTACGATAACGTAAAGTGTGACTATGATCTTAGAATAATTTATTTCATTTTCTAGACCCTCCAATAAAATACAATTACCTAAATACTGATTAATTAAAAGAATAAGAAAATCGGGGTGTTACATTGTAACGTAAAGAATATGAGTTTGGGTTACTAAATGGGACCTCCGAGAAGGGGCTATCTTATGTGACACCAAACTATCCCGCATGTTATAAAAGCATTAAAAAATAAGGTAAAGATGTAAAATAAAACATGCATCCTTTCATAAAAAGGTTCACGGGTAGAAAATGTACCACATAAACTAGTTCTCAACATCGTGGAAAAAAAAATAAACCAATATTAAAAGAAATAAAAACATAAGCATAAAACAAACCCAATCTCGATGTCACAATTCAGAGCTGGTACAACCGTTCCGGAAAACATCCTCGGATTACAACTGAAAATAATAAATTAAAAGAAAACTAAGCTGAAGGTCCTATCTATGAGTGGTGGCTCCTCAGAGTCACACCTCTCCGGGCTGCTCGTCATTCTCTGCATAAGCCATACATGCCAAACAAGAAAACAAAGAACGGGGAGTAAGGAAACATGTATACACAACAACATGGAGATAGAAATAAGATGATCATACATCATGACATAGCAACAATCATAAGCATACAAATACATATATAAGCATCATCTCAACATCATAAATCAACCAAGTATGCTATATGGTGCAATGCAACACTACTCCGCTACTCCATCAATGCACGTGGATCCAACTATCTCAGGAAGAGCAACTTCGGAGTTACATATCCGCATTGACCACTAAAGGCACCAACGTCGGCAGTCCACCAAACCATGGGTGAACCCCTTGGATAGCCAATGCATCAAACCATGGATGCCTCATCACGGGGGAGGGGGGGCACGGTTCACCAAACCTTGGGTGAACCTACCGTGAATGGCCAGATCGCCGTACTCTTGGACGACCTCCTCTATGTTGAACTTCCCCCAACTAACATCTCCAATGTGATGTATGAACACAACAACAAACAATGGCAACCATCACCTCCGCTTGGGCCACTGAAGGCCCCCAAGAATATCATCCTCAACATTGGACCACTAAAGGCACCCAAGTCCATCATCGTGTGATAACCCCTTGGGCACAGACTTAACCAACTCATCGTTTCTCAACGTCTTAATTAATATATAATTAAGTTATCTAACTTCGTCATTTGATTGGTGTATTATTCCATCATTATTAGGGACATTGGGGGTTAAAAACCCCTATTAAACCTTTATTCTCAGATTCTGTCCAGTGGGGTGAGCACAGGCGTGCTTAACCCCAGCACGGGCGTGCTGCCACGTAAATGAAGCACGGGCATGCTTCCTTTTAGGCACGATCATGCTCAGCTATACTGTTGTGCTTCCTGTTATGCACGGCCGTGCATCAATGATGCACGATCGTGCTCCTCTACTGCACGGTTGTGGTTAAAACGCGGCCATTTTTCAGAATTCAAACTAGGAGCACGGGTGTGCTCCCTGTTCAGCACGGCCATGCTTATCGCACGGCAGTACTGTTCTGCGCAGAGTTCAACACGGATTATTTTAACAATTAAGCCCTAGAACTCTCAAAAATCATTCCTAAGGTTCTTGACTAATTTTTTGGGAACAACAGTCCCTTCCTTATTTAGCCAATTAAAGTCCTAATTAACCAATTAAGGGTTATATAAGCAGGCTGATCGCAACAACAACCACTCAGCCATCAACATCATATAACAACATCTCAACCAACAACGATCATGATATTAACATATCGGTAGAACCATAATATCATGGTACCAATATAACAAGCAATGCATTTAACATTGGCATATCAAATTCAACCATAAACATGTTATTAACAACAACAAGCATTTATAACGACAGGCATGTTAAACAAACAACATACAAATAACCTCGGGGTCATGGAAACCCCTCATCTTACACTACCCCCATAGCTTAGTGGTTACACTATCCTTGTCCCCATACCTGGTTTGAAGGTTCCCACACCGATAGCCCCAGCCAGCAAACTGGTCGCGTTCCCTCGAGCGGCTCAGTCTGAATCCAAGCCTTGGTCAAGTAAAACATTAACCAAATCAGTTTCCAATTCAAAAAACCAAGAAAGGGAAAGGACATTACCAATACAATTGGCATAGATGAAGAAAAGCTTCCAAAAAGTCTCCAAAACTCCAAGAATGCACTGAGTTTGATGGAGATAGGGAATGGGACAGGTTTGGCCGCACTAGGGTAGTAGCAGCTACCAAATAAGGGTTAAAAACGCAGTCCTCGATTTCTGTGCCAATATATATAAGCTGCACACGAAGCACGGCTGTGCACCCCCTTCAGCACGGTCGTGCTGGACTTAACGTCTACGAGACGTGGTCCGCATTCGAGCACGACGTGCTCACTAACAAGCACGATCGTGCTTGTGACTCAACTGGTCACAAGACACACGGCCAAGCGCAGGCGTGTTGGACATAAGCACGACCGTGTTTATGTTCCAGAAGGGGACTTTTAAGCCAAAAATCTCACTTAGGCCTTAACCAACAATTATAACGTGACCAAACAAACTTAAACAACCAAACAAGCTTATATAAAGTACTTAATGAAAAGTAGGGTGTTACAGGATGCACCGTGAGTTGTTGGAGCATGGCTGGTCTAACCAGCTATCGATCCTTGAATCCCTATCTTCGGATGAATTTTCAGAGCAGAGTTTGTATTTTCGATCGTTGTTTATACTTCAAAAGTTTTCTGCTGTCAGTTCTTCCTGCAGCCTAATGGAGTAAACAATATTGTTGATCTTCATGTTTACCACTTTATTGATTGTTTCTGGTAAGGATGGAGTTATCAGTACCTTCCCCACATCATATCTTATATTCCTCCTTGTGCTTTCATCAATTGTTACATATTTCCCAACTAAATGACTAACATATTTGAAGAAATCCTCCTTCCAAACATGTGTTGGAACCCCATTCACCTTCAGTCATACATTCCTCTATTTGGCCACCATCTTAGGAGTCCACGGTCGAATGTCCATTAAGTGTTTAGCTAAGCAGTACCTAGCCTCATCGAGGATAGCTTAAACTTCGCCCCCTCCACAGATGTTAATAGTGTTGAAAATCCAGCCAAAGCAATAAATGCAATGGTTGAAAATTTGTTTCAACCATCAACCACCAACTACACCATGCCCTCATTTGCATCTATAAATAGATGCATTTGGGATGAAGGAAGACACAACAACACAAAGCCTCACAACTAGAGAAAGAGTGTGAGAGAAAAATAGAGAGAACCTTAGAGAGAGTTTCTAAGAGAGAAAAATAGTGAGCCAATTTGTGAGTGTTATCCACAAATTGAAGATACAACATTATTGTATTTTTGTATTCCCATTATTTTATAGTGGAGGTTTAAGTGGCCTACAGGTCCCGTGGTTTTTCCTTGCTCACATTGAGGAGGTTTTCCACGCTAAAAATTTCCTGGTGTTGCTACACTTATTTTTACGTTTCCGCATAGTGCCTATTTTGAGTTCACAGAGGAGGGAAATTATGATGGCATTTCCCAACAGTGGTATCAGAGCTCTCAGAGCTCTCAGATACTAGGTGCCAGAGATTCATAAGAAAATTCTTAGTATGCTCTGTGGTTGCAGCATTGTCTGATCTTCCACATCAGAAAGGAATTATTCTTGTTGCTGGAAATAAAGTGTAGTAGTGTGAAAGTGCATTCTAGGAAAGTTCTGGCTAGGAAAGACTTGGTATTTAAGTGTGTCCATTAGTGACCCACCACTCTTTCCTGGGAACTTACTTGGTGCACTGTTTGCATACTGCATTTATTGTTCCAGTATACGGCACTATTCACATATACGATATTGGCCTGTGTAACTCAAGATGGACGGAGCTATCACTCATGATGGAGATATGTTCAAGCTAACTGCAGATAACTACTCTTATTGGAAGCCGATGATGGAAGATCACTTATACTGCAAAGATTTGCATGAGCCAATCACCCAGAAAGATAAACCGGAAGGGAAGACCGACAAAGAATGGGAGCTCCAGAATCGGAAGGCGGTAGCTATGATCCGCAAATACATTGATCGCAGTTTGTTTGAGCATATGTCAACTTATACTAATGCGTATGAGTTGTGGACAAAACTTGAATCCTTGATTCAAAAGAAGACACCCAGAAATAAAGCTCACCTTGTCAGACGACTGGTGAAGTTGGAGTACTCGGACGGTCAGAACATGATCGAACATTTGATTACCTTCAAAGGTATCGTAAATCAGTTGACGAAGACCGAGATGAAGATAGATGATGAGTTGCAAACTCTTCTACTCCTCAGTTCTCTGCCTGAGAGTTGGGATACTCTAGTTGTCACTCTCAGTAATTCTGCTCCAGACGGAAAGCTTAGCATGGATTCGGTGACGGATTGTTTGCTAAATGAAGAGTCAAGACGGAGGGAAAGAGGCTTGAACAACCAGTTTGAAGCCAACGTTGTTGAAAACAGAGGAAGGAGTAAGAATCGTGAAAAAGGAGGTCGTGGAAAATCACAAGGTAGATCCAAATCTCGCACTAGACTAAACTGTTATTACTGTGGCAAACCGGGCCACAGAAAGTCTGAGTGCTGATTCTTGAAGAGAGACCAACAGACTGGAACGGTCCACCCAGACCAGATTAACCCAAAGAAGAAGGAAGATGGAACAACTACTGCAGTAGCCTCGAATGATGAGAATATATTTCTTGTCGGAGAAGAAAATTATCTAAACATTGCATCTGATGATTGCATTTGGATAATTGACTCAGGAGCATCCTTTCACGTCACACCTCATGAAGAATTTTTCTCATCATACCAAAAAGGAGATTTTGGTACAGTGAAGATGGGCAACCATGTCACGAGTAAAATCGTTGGTATTGGTGAAGTAACTCTGATGACTGAGAATGGAAACAAGCTTGTGCTGAAGGAGGTAAGACATGTACCAGAGATGCGTCTAAACCTTATCTCAGCAGGCAAGCTAGACGAAGCTGGGATGATGAACCAATTTGGTGCCGGCAGATGGAAACTCAGCAGAGGAAGCATGATTGTTGCTCATGGAAAGAAGGAAGGCTCCTTGTACATTATGCAAGGAAAGATATGCAAGGGAGAAATGAATGTTGCTCAAGACACAACCAAAGAACTGTGGCATAGACGATTGGGCCACATGAGCGAGAAGGGTTTGGAGATTCTTGCAAAAGATCATCTCCCAAACATAAAAGGACAGCCACTTGAATCCTGTGAAGACTGCCTAGCAGGCAAACAACACAGAGTATCTTTCAAAAGGTCAGATGATGCAAGAAGAAGAAAGCAGATTCTGGATCTTGTTCATTCAGATGTTTGCTCAACGTCTGAAAGGTCCCTTGGTGGTGCCCAATACTTTGTTACCTTCATTGATGATCACTCCAGGAAAGTGTGGGTGTATCCATTGAAGACAAAAGATCAGGTTCTTCAAGCTTTCAAGGAATTCCATGCTTCTGTAGAACGAGCATCTGGAAGAAAACTGAAATGCTTGAGAACTGATAATGGAGGAGAGTACATAGGTCCGTTTGAGACATACCGCAAAACTCATGGGATAAGACATGAGAAAGTACCTCCCAAGACACCTCAGATGAATGGACTAGCAGAAAGAATGAATAGAACGATTGCAGAGAAAGTCAGTAGCATGCTTTCTCAAGCAAAACTTCCCAAATCATTTTGGGGCGAAGCGGTGAAAACTGCAGTGGATCTGATAAATCTGTCTCCTTCAAGACCTTTAAATGGAGAGATTCCAGATGAAGTATGGTTTCGAAAGAAAGCCTCTTATGGTCACTTGAGAGTCTTTGGGTGCAGGGCATTTGTCCACATTCCTAAAGATGAAAGAGCAAAGCTTGATGCAAAGACGAAGGAATGCATATACCTTGGTTCACCAAGAGATGAACTTGGCTTCAGATTATGGGATCCTGTAAACAAAAAGATTGTTCGAAGTAGAGATGTGGTATTCTTTGAAGACCAGACGATCCAGGACATTCAGCAATCTAAGAAGCCAAAGACCATTGTGATACACAATTCAGGGGGAGAGATTCTTCAAAGAAATGATGTACCTGATCAGACAATACAACCCAATCAGACGGAGCAACCTGACCAGACGGAACAAAGTCAGACAATACAGGGAGAACAAATGGAGACTGATCAGACAGAAGAAGAATCTCAAGTAAGACGATCGATGAGACTCAGACAACCTTCAAGGAGGTATTATTCCAATGAGTATGTCAATCTCACTGATGAAGGGGAACCTCAAAGCTTCATGGAAGCCATTGAGACGAATGAGAAGGAGAAATGGATGCAAGCCATGGAAGAAGAATTACAGTCCTTGAAAGAAAATCAGACATATGACCTGGTGAGATTACCAGAAGGCCGAAAGGCACTGAAAAACAAATGGGTGTTCAAGCTCAAGACTGAAGAGAACAACCCAAACCCCAGGTACAAAGCAAGAATTGTTGTGAAGGGGTGCAACCAGAAGAAAGGCATAGATTTCGAAGAAATCTTCTCACCAGTGGTGAAGATGACATCCATTAGAACAATCCTTGGTCTAGCTGCAAAACTAGACTTGGAGATAGAGCAACTTGATGTTAAAACAGCATTCCTACATGGAGACCTAGAGGAAGAAATCTATATGGAGCAACCAGAAGGTTTTGCAGAACCAGGCAAAGAACACCTAGTGTGTCGTTTGAAGAAAAGCCTCTATGGTCTAAAGCAAGCTCCAAGACAATGGTACAAGAAATTTGATCTCTTCATGGCCCAACATAACTTCAAAAAGACGTCCGCAGACCACTGTGTGTTTGTGAAGAATTATGAGAATGGTGAATCCATCGTACTTCTATTATATGTTGATGATATGCTGATTGTTGGGAAAGATAAGACGAAGATAGCTGCTCTCAAGAAGGTATTGAGCAAATCCTTTGCCATGAAAGATCTGGGTGCAGTGAAGAAGATTCTTGGAATGAAGATTACTAGAGATCGTTCTAGAAGAATGTTGTGGATGTCACAAGAAGACTATATCAAGAAAGTTCTTGAAAGGTTCAACATGCATAATGCCAAACCGGTGCATGTTCCATTACCTGGTCATCTGAAACTGAGTAAGACACAATGTCCAGGCAATGAAGAAGAAAAAGAAGAAATGAGCAAGGTGCCCTACTCTTCTGCAGTGGGTAGTCTTATGTATGCAATGGTCTGTACAAGACCAGACATTGCCTACGCGGTAGGAGTTGTAAGCAGATTCCTATCAAATCCAGGAAAGGAGCATTGGAACGCTGTGAAATGGATACTAAGGTATCTAAGAGGAACTGCCAAAAGGTGCTTGTGCTTTGGCAATGGAAATCTAAAGCTTCTTGGATATGCAGATGCAGATATGGCAGGAGATGTAGATTCAAGAAAGTCTACGTCTGGATATTTGATTACTTTTGCAGGGGGAGCTATCTCATGGCAATCACGACTACAAAAGTGCATTGCTTTGAGTACCACAGAAGCTGAATATATCGCAATCACTGAAGGTTGCAAGGAAATCTTGTGGATGAAGAAGTTCCTACAAGAGTTAGGCCAGAATCAAGAGAGCTATATTCTCTATTGCGACAGTCAGAGCGCAATTCATCTCAGCAAGAACTCGACCTTTCATTCAAGGTCGAAACACATTGACGTAAGATATCACTGGATCCGTGATGTGTTGGAAAGTAAACTGCTGCAGATTGAGAAAATACACACTAAAGACAACAGGGCAGATATGATGACAAAAGCTCTACCAAAAGAGAAGTTAGAAGTCTGTAAAGAAGTTGCAGGCTTAGCATCAACCCCAAACTAGTGCAAGGATATTTTCCCTTTGGAGGGGGAGAATTGTTGAAAATCCAGCCAAAGCAATAAATGCAATGGTTGAAAATTTGTTTCAACCATCAACCACCAACTACACCATGCCCTCATTTGCATCTATAAATAGATGCATTTGGGATGAAGGAAGACACAACAACACAAAGCCTCACAACTAGAGAAAGAGTGTGAGAGAAAAATAGAGAGAACCTTAGAGAGAGTTTCTAAGAGAGAAAAATAGTGAGCCAATTTGTGAGTGTTATCCACAAATTGAAGATACAACATTATTGTATTTTTGTATTCCCATTATTTTATAGTGGAGGTTTAAGTGGCCTACAGGTCCCGTGGTTTTTCCTTGCTCACATTGAGGAGGTTTTCCACGCTAAAAATTTCCTAGTATTGCTACACTTATTTTTACGTTTCCGCATAGTGCCTATTTTGAGTTCACAGAGGAGGGAAATTATGATGACATTTCCCAACAAATAGGATCAAGTTCCCCCCATTGGGGCATCGTTTACAGAGAACAACCCTTCCATGTTCAACTTCTCCTGTATGCTTATTGCTCCCTCCAGATTATGGGTTTGACCGACATAGCTCCCATTTAACCACTTCATGTCTTCAGGTGACACATTAAATGCCAGTCCTTTCCACACATTATCTGAATTAGCATTTATTCTTTCTTTTCCTGGTTTTACAACATATTGTTGATCTTGTTATAGACCACTCGGTTGTCTAGCTGCCACCACCTTTGCATAACTTAGCCCTTTATTATAAATGTGTCCTGACTTCCTCGTTTGTCCCACTCCATTCATTCTTATTTGTCCCATTCCCTATTGTCTTGAGGCATGGTTTGAATCCACTCCACGTTGAAAGAATGCAAGACTAGCCCTCAGTCACTAGTCTCTATTCATATAGAATCCAACTTTCCTTCCAAAGCCCTTTTATTTTGGACATCACTAAACGGTACAAATCCAAACCTTTTCCCGAATTTATCCTTCTTTTGTGGAATGTAAATGTCTCTTACCTTTCCCCACTTCATGGAAATCCTCAGCATGTCCACCACCCCAAGAAGTTTGTGAAGAAGAACGATGTTGTCCTGATGTTCGATATGCATGCCTCATCTGCCATAAGCTCTGAACGAAGAGTTCTCTAATGGAATTCTAATTCTTGCATCATGGTCCTCTTCATATGCAAAAGGAAATGGTGGATTTCTCTATGTGAAACGCTCCCTCACTCTGTTTCGCTCAAGCCTCATGGTATTTCGCTTTTCTCTCGCACATGAATAGATTTTATTCTCTAATTTGTATAATAGTTTTTCAAATTGTATAAGCAGTGTTATTTAGATAGGTGGTAAATGTAATATACCTGGAACGGTTGTGATTTATATAGGTTGGAGTATCCTTTTATACTCCCTTTAATACTATTTTGCTTATATCATAAAAAAAAAAATAAATAAAAAAAAAAAAAACAAAATTGTCATTAGCTGAGGCCTTTATATTCATGTACTAACATATGTGATTTCAAGTATCCATATTGAAGCATTGTTGACCAAATGTTAGTGGATTGGAAGTACTATCCTATAAATCTCAATATCACATGGCACTCCTATCGTAAAGCCCAAAAGTGGGATGTGCACACGAATCTGACAAATTTTAACACCCATAAGCCATGCAATATTCTCTTTTTTCTCTCTCGGTTTTCACAACTTACAGTTATCCCCCACACTCTCACATGCATGGACTGACATAGCCACTCATTATAACACATGCACATGCAAACACAATAAACAGTCACCCTAATCCCCCTTTCTCTTCTCTTCTCTTGGTTTTGGTAACAGATTAAAACAAATAACTCCTTCCTTTTTCCTATCACGCGCTTTGCTCAATGGTCAAGAGTCAATGGCTAAGTACTAGATGTTAAAAATTGAAAAGAGGCTAGCTAGCCTTATAGCATATATATAGTTGGTGTGTTGTGTTAAATTGGGCCTCACTCTCTTGTCTCATATGTGGATGGATTGGTTGATGATGATCGCATTGATGATGGCATGATGACGATATTAAAGCTAATAATTTTTTTCCTATATATAAAATATAAATTATAAAATATACACGGGTAAAGAGATAGACTTGTCTCTCTTCAATTGCCCACTAATCTATCGGAGTGGGAAAAAGACACCATATATAGCGGTAGCTAACGCACTTTCTCTAATGGGAACATGTACATTGCAAACACTATCATTGTTCTGGTCCCCTTCCCTTAGTACCATGCTAGATCAAAATCACATAGGCCATGGAATCTGTTACAATTACTAAAAGTCATGGAGCATCCCATGCATTATTATTACGTATACGCACAACATTCGTACGCATTTTCCTTTCCCTTATAACGCCGAAGTGATTTTTTTTTTCACACACAATATTACATAATATGTTCGTCTCTTCTATTTCAAAGTCTTTCAAGAAACTAATTAATGGGGAATTCATGGTTAATTCAATATTGAAATGTAGTATTGTTTAGTGAGAAATTGATACGAGTCCATATTTAGTCTGAGACATAATTTGAAACAAAGTGACACATGGACGAAACTCATTATGGAAAATGGGAAAAAGAAAGATAGAAAAAGGCAAAGCGAGAAACACAAAAAGACAAACTCCTAATCTGAAGTTGTTTTCAGCGCCAACTTTTACCAGTAAACTTTTTATTGGTTGCGACTATAATATTTTAATTAACTACTTACGTCTAACTTGGTTTGTCCACACTCAAAGATATATAATTTTGTGCTTATGAAATATACTCTTATGATTACAATGAAGAATTTTAGGTGATAAAGTGGCAATCCTCGCCTTTCCTTTTTCTTTTTATAAATCAAATGATATTCACATGATATTTAATTATTTTATATTTAAAACTTTTAAAAAAAAAGGTTTTATGCACGATTAATATATTTTGATCTGATTTTTTTATATGTACACAAGGATATCCTCCAACCGATGGTTGGGGACTAATCCCTTTCGAGGCGTAGAGATCATCGAAGTTAATTTTATCTCTTCCCACAAAATCTTTTTCATACACACGGCAGAAATCGAACTTCTGACAGTATGCTTAAGGGAACTCAGTTATTTACTAACTGTGTTGGGTCTTATTAATTATCTTGATCAAGATTTTATCTAAGAACAAAACTACTTTCCCTATAAAAACTTAAATCATGTTCAAATAATGGTTCTTATTATGGGGAGGGGGGATTGTCTAATTTCAATTCCATTAGAACATATATGCATTATCCATGTGTCTTGAAGATGAAACTTCAGGGTAGAAAGATATCGCCATCAACAACGAGCGTCCCTTTGATTTCAATCCATGCACGGTTGTCAGCAGAGGTGATCACGCCTCTCATCTCTTTTGGTTGCTGCCTTTATAAGCGCCAGACACGTTCTATCTTTGTTCCTCCATTTGGCAAACCCTTTGTCTTTATAGAAAATATGAGGTTAAAGAATTTCACACCCATGCATCACACAGAAAATGAAAGTAATCATTGTAAATATTCAATTCTGGAGGGAGTACTGTAATTAAAACAGACCTCCATCTAAGTTGACTCCTCCACTAAATCTAAAAATTAAAAAGAAACATAGAAAACCCTTTTCCATCTTTGAAAATATTTATATTCAAGTTTTTCTCAAATCTTATGATGAATCATCGATTAATTCCTTAGCACGTATTTTGCTTATTGAGTAAATCCTTAATTAAGTCCTTACAAGATTATGATATTTTCAGGTAGGTCTTTGAAAGTTTTTTGTCATTCCTTAAAAGATTTAATTAAAACGTCATCACATTGATCCTTGTAGGGATTTAATTGGTGGCAAAAAAACTTTTACTCTAACATTATCTTAAATCTTTTAAGGATTTGATTTGAGACAAAAAAAAAAAAAATCAAGGACTTTACTATAATCTTCCTAGAATTGAACTGAGGGTTTAACTATTGATTATTACAGTCACACAATTAAATTTACTGATAATGTTGTAAAGTTAAGTGATTATATTAGACAATTAATACTTAAAAATTTTGGCTGATAAAGAAATTATATTTTCCTGGCTGGCATGTCAAGTCTTTGTAATATTTTCCACCGTAGTTTAAGTATGGAAATTGGTTGATTGACCCATCTTTGAAAGTCCCGTATGGTTTCTTTCAATTAAAGCTGTTTTGCTTTAGAGAGAGAGAGCATGTTTGATGGGCTGGAAAGAGAAGGGCCAGCTTTTCAGCAAGAGGCAGCCAAGGGTACCGTCTTTCCCTTCTTCATCTTTATTCAATATCTACTTAAGTGTGAAGTTTTCCATTGTACATTGAAATGCATGTATATATGAGTGTGTCATTACCGTTCCTCACATTTCACTATTCCAGGATTGATTTAAGAATAAATGCCTAAACTGGTTCTCGAAAAAAAAAACATACGGAAACATTTTAGTTTTTAAGAAATGAAAAATATCAATTTGATCCTCAAGAATGTAAAATGAGAATCAAAATAATCTCTGATAGAAATTAAAATGTCTCTAAAAATTATCTTAAAAAAGACTAATTTAACCCTTATTTTATATTTTTGAGGATCAAATTGATATTTTTTTATTTTTCAGGGATCAAAATGTAATCGTATGTTTATATCAAGGACCAATTTGAGATTTTATTCTTGATTTAAAGACCCTCTCTTCTGATCTTGGTCCTCTTAAGCCCTCCCCAATGGGAAAAAAATTATAAAAACAACACACAAAGAGGAACCGTACAAATAGATGCAAGGAGGGTGGGAGGCACATGGCCTTTGCAACGAATGTCTTAGAATAAAAGCCCACGTCCCTGTGTTTCGATTCTTGGGTTGTGTGGAGACAGCATCATCATCATGCATGCCAAATGAAAGTCCTGTTCTATTTATTTCTTTATAATTGCCTCTTAATAATGAATTAATGACTTGTGTCTTTGGCGCCCTTCCTTATTATATGACAAATATTTTTCAGTGTCTTACGGACATTGATTAAGGAATCAAAGATAAAAATTTTATATTGAAAGTAATATATTCAATACATTAAACATTCAAAAGTTATATTTTTTAATAAAAATTTTTCTATCTTTGAATTCTTTAAATAATATTCTTAGGACATTTATTAATAAGACTCTTATTATATCTATTTGTCTTTCTATTTTATGCCATTCTTGACAGGTAGGTCATCATGCTCTCCCATTTAAATTAGTTATATTCTTCTCCATGTCGTCCTTCCCCAATTCCCAGTGCAACAAAACACACACATAACAACAAAATACCCAAAAAACTGCACTTTGTTTGATCTCTCTGCAAGTTGATTATTTAATTTGGACTTTTTAGTATTTCAATAACTTTTTCTTTAAACAACAATTATGTATAACCATTTTGCATAATCACTGATCAGATTCATTACAATATGATCTCCAGCAACCTGTGTCACGGAATATTTAATTACAAAAGGATATGGGCAACATGAAGCTAAATAGTATATAGGCTAATTAAGTTTGGTTTATTGCTGCCATGCCACTCTTTAAATATTATACCTTTAGAGTCACTTCTTCGAAAACTTGTAATATGAGTCACTGTAAAAGTAAACTTTTGACAACAACAATTTGAAAAGTTGCATTATTCGAAAAGCATGCAGTTGAATATTCAGAAGAAGTCCATTGATTATGATCACTTTGAATACATAAACTAGAAAGTTCAAATGAACATGCAAAATTGCCAGAAGATGACAATGAACGAATATGTTTTCAAAGGAGAGAAGAACCAGAAATTTCAACAGGTCATTTTAATGTGTTTTAGAAAGTTTATACCTCTCCCAACAAGGGTTGGCACATCTAGTCAAGTCTTTCCGCCCACATACGTTATGGCTTGAGTTTGATTATCAGGTTTCTCCTATTGGTAGGCAATATGTAAATTCCATTATAAATCCTCGTTGAGGTTGGTGGTATTTTCTGGCCTTGCACAGTGGTAGATCTAAGACCCTGAGTCGGTGGAGGCAATTTATTTTAAAAAATAAATAATTATTATAATTATTCCATACATATGAAGATAAAAACATAAATGTTAAAATCATAAAATTTTAATATATCTAATCAAATAAATTACATAGTTTATAATTGTATCTCTACTTGATTTCATGTTTTGAAATTGTTGAATAATCAGTTCATAGTCAATTTTATTGATACATCTCTCTTAATATAAGTCACTAACGTAAAGAAAGAGAAGAAATGATAGAGCAGTGGGTGCAAATATACAAAATTAGGGGGCAAAATAAAAAACTCAAGGTATTAAATGTAATTTTATACAACTCAGTGGGTGCATATGCATACCCTCGGGACAATGTAGGTCCGTCCCTGTCCTTGCAAGGGGCATGTCTTCCCTTAATCTAAACTTTTCTTTATAAAAAAAAAAAAAAGAAATTTTATAACTCTAAAATATTAATGTATTTTTTTATCAGCAAATAGAAACTTCGATTAATGAAAAGAGCATAAGGGATAATCTTATCATTTTACATCAAAAGCACAATATTTATCCTGTACAAACTAACCTCATACAATGAGTAGGATTTATGCACCAATCAGAAAAAGAAAAAGACTCCCAAACTTGATCCTATTAAATCAAGCAATAACTCATGCCTTTTCAATTTATTGAAAATTGAAAGTTAGAATGACCACGATGTTTATGGATGTGGATTCTCTACCTCTAAGGTGGAAAGGGAGAATACTTTCCACTCACATAATCAGCATTTCGTCGGGCACAAAATATAGTCGGGCGAATGAAATTAAACCGGACAGAATCGTTTTATTTGAATGAAATATCTCTATCTTTCTCATCCTAAAGATACAGAATCTGGATCCAAAGTTTATACCTCTAAAAATTAATGTAGTTAAAATTTCTTATAAAAAAGATATATTTATAACAATTATAAGTTAGTCTAATAATTAATTAATTATCATTGTTGGCTATGAAATATTTTGAGGAATCAATGGTTAATTAGGGTAACCGACAACAAAGTTATTAGGGCTAAAAAGGAGCTTTAAGCGATATGACAAAAAGGGTGTGAGACCCTTTGCAGTCATTTACTCCTCGGAACATGGCCCAAAACTGTTCGCTGGCAGGACCTTCCTCTTCATCCACCTCCTCTATATAGAATTAGTAAATTACACACTAATTCATATGCATCGATCAGAATATGTTTTTAAAAAGGGTGAACAATAACAAATATCACTTTCTAGTTTTTACAAAAGTTAAAATATCTAGGTTTAAATATATAATTATTTAATTAAAAATATCCCTATCGCAATGAATAATTTTTATGGATTTAATAGATATATATTATAAGTGTGAAGATTTTTTACATAGTCAAACAATTAGAAATTGTCATATATGTTAAAATGTTTGACTTTTATTCTAACTATCTTAAAATTCACTCATATCATGATTTCTACTTGGTTGACAGTATAAAATGCTCTATATTGACAGTGCATAACAATTAAACTCAATTTTTATACCATATATATTTTATAAAATATATTATTATACCAAAAAACTTTATCTTACATTAATTAATATATAATTAATTTTGGCATTATCAACTCATTTTGAGTAGGTAAATTTTCTTTCTTAAAATTACACATATTTATAGTTATTTAAGTTTTGAAGAATTATTAAATATAATATAAAAACATCAATTCTTACAACAATATTAAAAGAATATATATACTCCAATATTCTAACATTTTCTAATTATTTAACTCAACTGCCAGACAGACCATCATTTCTCTTTCTTTTTCTCTCTCTCTCTCTCTCTCTCTCTCTCTCTCTCTGTCTTCATAGCTTCTGCAAATAATTCTATTGCACAAGCTTCCAAACAAAGAGAATTAATAGAAAGTGAGATTTACAAAGAATTATATTGTTCTCTTTGCTGCTGCCTCTGATAATTAAAAGAAGCAGCAAATCAAAAGCCCTTATCTAGTTATAGTTCATGGCTGCCATGTTACCATTAAGACTTCTTCATGATCATGATAATGATGATAAACCAATATGTTATTTCTATGCCACACCCCTTTCTCCAATATAAACCCAAGATTCCAAACCCTTCTTCTTCTTCTTCTTCATCTACTTGTTCTTCTTCCATCATCCATGGCTTGGGTTGAGATCAAACACGTGTGCATCATCATCATCGAGTTTGGGTGTCCAATATGACCATGGTTCCTTCTCAAAACGGCAAACAAAATAGGAGTACTACTAATAATTATGCTTTTTGTTGTGATACTAAAAGTGCTATGAACCAAGTTGAATTAGTTGAAGGTTATAATAATTATTACAATTGTTTAGGATCTGATTTTCTTGTGAGGCAGCACATGGCTGAGGATGAATCAAGAGCACATACTAGTACTACTCATAACGAACCTGAGACCGAAGCTGAAGCTGAAGCTGAAGCTGGTTCTACCTCAAAGGAGGAAGAAGGAGGAAAGAACAACAATAACAATAACAGTAACTGGCTTCAATTAAGCATAGGTGGTTGTCACCAGAGTCACGAGGCGGGGATCGTGGTGACAACCCCAAGCACCACCACCACCACCACCACCGTGATCATCATATTCATCATCAAATGGCTCCAATTACCGGTTCAGGGCTTGTGGAGTTGGACTTGTTACCGGGTAATAGGAGCCAATATTTGAATTGGGCTTCTTCTTCTTCTTCTTCTTCTTCTTCTTCTTCTTCACGGCGAAGCATGGAGGCGCCGGCTATGTTTCCGGCGAGGAGTTTTCAAGGAGGGACTAGCTTTGGTGCTTCTTCTTTGGTTTTTGAACAAACTTCTATGTCCATGGGAAGTGGTCCATTTAGTAGTGCTCAAGCATTTGGTATTCAACAACAACAACATCAACCTCAAGAAATGATGAACTGGCCATTTGGTCCACTACCTCATTCTATGGCAATCATGCCTTCTTTTTCTTCATTACAATCTTGTTCTTCTTTGAGGCCTCTTTCTTCTCCTCCTCCTCCTCCTTTAGGATCTTATTTTCCAACACCCTTTCATCATTTTCCTTCATCTTCTTCTTCTTCTGGGTTTGATCAATTTGATGCTGGACCAAGCTCAGATATCGTCACTACTACTGTTAGAGTTGTTGATCCTCCAAGGAGACCTCATTCTGGAATATGGTTTACACTACAAGCCTCACAAAATCAGTAAGCTAAAATTTGATCCATTCTTTGTAATTTTGTTACATTTTAATTAAATATAGCAATTAATGGCTTCTTTAATTAATTAATTCATCAATATATTGTCCCTTTTTTCCAACCATATTAGTTATGTGTATCTACTAGACTAGCTAATGCATGCAATTTGATTACTTTTTTTGCGATGAACTTCACTTAGCTTTTTAATTTTGCAATGTAGAGCGAAAGAACCATTCTTGCCCCAAATACCTAAGAGCTACCTGAGAATCAAGTAAGTATATTTCTTTCTTTCTTGTTTCTTCTCTCCTTTGAACAGCTTAAGACTTTTCTTGTCAGTGTGTAATCATGATTTGATCTATTAATTTGGAGCTGCAAAACTCATCATTTCATTTTGACTTTCATCAAACTTATTTCAGAGATGGAAGGATGACAGTTCGGTTGCTATTGAAGTATCTGGTTGCTAAACTCAGACTGGAGAGCGAATCAGAGGTACTTTCAATTTCAAACATATCTTTAATTAGTTTTTTTTTAAATAAATCATCTATTCTATATCCGAATTTATGTGCTTATGGGAATTAAGTAGAGGGACTCAATGGTTACTAGCATAGATATGAGTTATTCCATTCTAATCCCATTTGTTTATTTCCCCTTCTAATTAAAGAGAAAAGTAAAAAACTATAGTGGCTTCTTACATAGGACAGCCCGAAATGGAAAAAGGAACTATGTTTTCATCTAAGTACCTAAGTACATTCAAATGGGAACCTAGCTAGTGCGTCTAAGAAACATGAAAGATACAGCATAACTAATAAAACAGATTTATCTAGCTAGTGATGGATACAGATATATATGTTTCTTCCCATAAATCTTTTAAAAAAAATATGTTGGTAAGAAGTACATTTCTTGATAGTCGTCTTCAATTTCTGTTTTATATGCATTTCATACTCATATTCTATGAGACATGATAACATGATTTGATTAGAGTCAAGTGTTTTGTCTATTCAATTCAAGATCATATGTAGCTTCCACATAGGATCCCAGGAACCTTGTGTTTGGTTAGTAAATATATGTGTCAAGTTTGGTTGGTATAAGATCGTGAGAATTGGGAATTATTAGTTAGGTGTACCGTGTACAGTTCAAAAAAGCTTAAATATATATATATATATATATATAATAATTCACTAATTTCTTCACGGAATATATATAGGGTGTGTAAACATACCCGCCATCTTTATTATTAGTTCTTCTAGCCAAAAGTTAATTTGAAAGGAGGAAGATCCTTGGTGATATTGGGTTCACTATTTCAAATTATAATACTCTATAGATGCAGTATCACCGTAATAATCACCCGTGTATGCTCCAGTAGTTTATGATTTCTGTGACCTATCACTGATTTGCATGAAAGTAACCATTCAGTGGTCTGCACCATATGTGGAGAAAACAGGAAGGACATTGTTAAAAAAAACTGATAATTATTTAATGGCAACAGAACTAAACCTATATAGATCTTAATTAGTTTTTATTTATTTATAAAAGAATAGATCTTAATTAGATATGTGAAGATAAAAGCTGAGCAAGTTAAATTATGAATTGATAGTTAATCATTGAAATGTTGGAGTAGAAGTTATATCTTCCAAGCTGATTCCTCCTGATAAAAACTCAGCTAGATCAAACCACTTTAACTGATCTAGCATATAATTTCTTGTAGCTACTACAAGAAAAATGGCCACAACGTTAAGAATAGTCTAGTTTATTTGTGAAACTGCATCATCTCGCTCACGCTTATAACCGAAGAGGTTCCCTTTCATTTCACTTCTTGAGAATTCTCAGGAGTGCATAAAGATTATACAGAAATCAGTATATATGGTCTATGTGTTTTATATACATATAGTGATACTTATTTAACCCTAGTATAGTTTTCTTGAACATATACTCTTGGGATTGTGCACGTTTTAGTTAAAAATTAATCAATGATACACGATCTAAAGTATTTAGCTAATGTTGTATTTGGTTAAGGATTTAGGTGTACTTTTAGATACTTATGATCGACGCCCATTATTAACCATGCGCACGAGGCCATGTATTAAGTGATATTAGTAGAATGTGCACATTATTGTGTGTCCCAGAACTTTACAATACTTCATGCACACTTCATCATCGAACACCACTACTTCTTGTTGCCTAATAATAACTAAAAAAAGGTTTGAATCATTAGGAAAAAAAAACTAAGCAAAATATATAGGACCCTACAGCATAATTATCAATCACTAACACTTTCAAACGCTTAAGATATTAAGTGAAGGCACATCAATGATTTTATGTTTCTAACATACTTATCCCTATAGGTGAAAGTTTTTCAAATTTGAAGGAAAGACAATATACAAACTCATGACTATAGTTTTATACCCAACAGTATTATCCATGCATGCCTAAAATACCAGATCTGATCGACCTAGGAATGAAGATCTATATATACAATTTCGACATGCTCAGAAATGCAACCTTTAATCATTTGCACTTTGAGTAATCTTGCAAAATGATGCTTTTAAGGGTTGGGGTACCCTTGTACTCCTATATATTTGATTTGATTTATAAAAAAAATTGCACTTTGCGGATGATTTCATACTCAATTTTACCTTATTTTCATCACCCTGTAGAAACATTGTTGAAATTTTTGAAGATTGCATGAATAAAAAAAAGCACACCTTTTCTTTTTGCAATGTTTTGTGATTACATAAAAGACTGATTTCTTTATTGTTGCATGTCTTTCATAATACACATATTCATTCCTTTAAGGTACGTTAGTTATAAGCCATTTTGGGTATTTAATATTCTATTATTTTTTTAATTTTTCTCGTCAAATGACATAACTTCTAACTCTTCTTTCTCCTCTCCCAAAGTTTTTTAAATGTCTTTTAATCTCATTGTTATTACATCATCCCAATCACTATCTTTTCTTTTGTTTTCTATTTTTTATAAACTCTTTCGGTAAGTTTTGGCGTATGTCTTACCAAATAACTTGGCACTATAAAGTTTATGGTTTATTGAAAAATAATATAAGTTTTTTTTTATAATTAAGCAAAGAAATTTTATTAACAGGGTACAAAGAGTTTTCTAACTCATATACACATCAGATTCTACACAAGACTTAGAGAAAGACGTCATACACTCCAAATGGGACACACACTAATCTGAAAACATACAGTTACCACCAGCTACTCTTTATATTAGTAGTCTTAATTTTTTATATATATGCCTTCTTTTCTATATATATAGCTTATATATAGGATTTTGTAGAATTTAATTTTGATACACCACTGTCAACTAATTATAGATCACCATATCTATGACTTTTAAGATAATTATTATATATAGGAATCAAATATTTTCAATGATATATGTTGAAGAAATTAGGTTGGGGAGAAGTGAATAAGGAAAAGAGATACAAGAAGAAAAGAAGAATAATATTGATGTAAAATAATATGATAGTAATATGGTTTGATGTGATACCAAAGAAAACTCAAGAGGCCATTTATACTAATAAATGAATCCTAATCCTAATTAAATAACGAAAAAATCAGACAATAATAAATCATAAATACTTCCTACAAGATCTTCTAAGATAGCTTAAAATATTTCAAGATACACAAAAATGTTATGAGATATGTTCTAGATATTTTAACACTCCCCCTCAAGATAAAGTTTCCCAAACTTTATAGCTTGTACAATTAAACTTAACAAAAATAAAATAAAATAAAAATAACTTCAAGGTCTTGGTAAAACCAATGTTTTTAAAATCAGACCGGTCATTGAACCGGTGAAGACACCGGTTCAAGTTTCAATGATTCAACCGTGGTTGAACCATTAATAATTAAATAATAATTTTTAAAATTTTTAATATATTATACTAAATAATATTAACATAAATTTTAAATTCTCGTACTTTTTTAATAATATAAAATACCTTTTGCATTTTATGTCAGTAAATTTACAAAAATGATTATTGTTGGGTTGGTTTAGCCCATTCAGCATTAGAAAACAACAACAAAAAAACTTTGGGTTGGATAAGGATGGACACCAAAGCCCATTTCGTTTCTCCAAAACAAACCCTAGCTCTCCTTTATTTCATTCAACCGTCGCCCCCCTTATCCCCTCTCCGTCATCTATTTTCTGTAGTAACGCAACTGAATGAAACAAGTTAGATCCGGGACCTCACTGATCCTCCTTCGTTTTCTAACACGTTCCGCTTGTGTCATCTGCTTCGTTCCCAGTTTTGGTTGAGGCTTCTGGTTGAGGTCGTCTCTGCTTCGTCCTTTTCTCGCGTCCATCATCTGATCTGTAGCTCATCGGAGGTGGCTGGTGAACCACCCGGTTTCCCCGGTACAGTACTGGTTCAACAATTTTCTATCCGATTTTTTGAGGAGTGGTTATAGGGATTGTCCGGACCGGAAGGCAGGCCAGTTTCCGGTTCGATCGGTCGAACCAGCGGTCTGGTCCGATTTTAACAACCATGGGTAAAACACAACAGAAGAAGAGATGTTACAAGGGTGCACAACGAAGAACCAAACTTCATCCAGGATGGAATTATACTGCATTTGGGACAAGCACTACGGAAGGGCCAAACTGCATTTGGGATGAAATCAAGGAGCCAATCTTTCAGGTTGGACCAGGCAGGCGCGGGATCGAGTGGAACTGATCAAAGACGTGAAGCATGACGATGGAATGGTCAAACTGCATCTGGGATGAAACCATACTACATTTGGGATGGAACCACTAAGCCAATCTTTTAGACGGAATTGATCAAAGACATGAGATAAAAAAAACTGATCGGAGGCGCAGGATAAGGGGGAACTGGTCGGAGGCGCAAGATCGAGCGGAACTAATCAGAGACGCGAAGCACGACGATGGAATGGCCAAACTGTATCTGGGATGAAACCATATATATTGTGTTTCGGACGGAATCTCGGGCCAATATTTCAGTCGGAATTGTCGAAGACACGAGATCAAAAAAAACTTATCAGAGGCGCGAGAACTGGGGGAAATAATCCGAGACGTGGGATCAGGAGGAACTGATTGCATATGCATATTAAAGGCAAAATTAAATGGAGATGAGAAACAACAAAATTAGATTTGAGCTTGTAGCGGTGAATAAATATTGGAACTATACACGATGAAAAGGTGAAACTTTACTCAAGGTGAATATCATGAAGTACTCTTTTTTTTTTTTTAGATAAGCAATGTTTCATTAAATGGAGCACAGGGCCTGCCCAGCCTTTTACAAAGGAAAGGGGGAGGGCCTCCTCAAAACCTCCCTGAGCCAAAACCCATTGGGAAAAAGACTCAGAGAGGAAAAAGAGTACCTCGCACGAAAGAAAACGCACAACAGTGGGGCATATAGCCTAACCCACTGCTTCTCCCCCAACTATGTACTCTGATATCATGTTGAAGAAATTAGGTTGGGCACAAGTGAATAAGGAAAAAAGAAATAAAAAGAATAATATTGATATAAAACAATTTGATGATAATGTGATTTGATATGATACCAAAGACAAACTCAAAAGTTTGATTTATACTAATAACAAATCCTAATCCAAATTAAATAATGAAACAAATCAGGAAATAATAAATTAGAAATAATTCTTAAAAAATATCTTTTAAGATGTGCTAAAATATTTTAAGATACACTAAAATATTATGAGATATGTTCTAGATATTTTAACAATATGACAATACATAATTGGTTGATATAGTGTAAAAAATCTTTACCCGATTGTACATCATAATTAAATCCCAGGTTATATAGTACAATTTCTGTTTCAATTTAATTTGATATTAATTTTTCTAGAAAGCCCAACATCGGTCTTTAAGAGTTTTGTTCACCTTTGAGTTTTTCTGGTTCTTAAGACATTTCCTAATATTAATTTCTACATGGTGTGGTTAAAGTTGCTTGGCAATGAAGTTGAAAAGGAAATATCGTTTTGAAGTTTTCATTTTCTAATTGAATGCCCTGTATATTCTCTGGGTTAGCCATCATCAAGGGTTATCCACAAAACTACAAAAGCTAGGGTAAGCTTTTTGGAATCGTATATATAATGGCCCTAAGCTTTGTCTTTTCGTGTTATTATAGCCCGAGCTGAGAGGTAAAATCAGAAGAACGTAGTGTCAAATGTATCAAACAAGCAACACACAAAAACTTTCACTGAAACCCAATTGTTTAATTGAATTTGTAGTCCCTTACGCAAAATTTTACGTACGTTCATGGCTTGCATTACCATCAGTGTCTAAAATATATATGTCATGCTAGGTTGGAGGACACACACAATCGACATGCAATATATATATATATATATATATATATATATATATATATATATATATATATGCTAGGTTGGGGTCAACCATCGTTATTGTGTTTTGATTTAGATACCCATATCCTTAATTTAATTAGTATATGCTTACCCTTACAACTAATGCTTTCAAGATGAGAATAAGACCCAGCATCCTATTTGCTTTATCATCCTTGTTAAAAGACACAGCTGCATATATGCAATGATCGTAATGTATAATATTAAAAAAATAAACATGTAATTATTTGGTCTCTAATTTCTACATGGTAAAATATTTGACGCACTCAACATTCCCCTCTAGCTGCATGCTACAATTTCTTTTTGCCTTGATTCGGTTTGTTATGTGAAGTCAACCTATGACCACTCGGTTTTACATATAGATGCACGTCTCACAGCCCATAAAATAAGAATATGCCTAGCTGGTTTAGGATGTATATAGTTCCCATGCCGCCCGGAAAGGCAAAACTCACACATCTTTGACACATGATCAGATTTGGAATTAAACATTAATGATTAGGTTTATGAATGGGTGTGAATGTGTGATATCTTGGGGAGATATGGTAGCTAGCTTAATCCCTTGTATATATGAGATTAGTGATTTTGATCATAAATTGAGGTTAATTTATGAAAAAGACCTCTCTGATCTTAAATCTGCTTAAGCACCTTATTCTCCATTAGGATGCGTTTGGAAAAGCTTATGAAAATAAACTTATGCAAATAATTTATGGTCTTTCCATAAGCTCTTTTTAGCTTATTTTCATAAGCTTGTCAGAGAAGCTTATGAAAATAAGTTGTTTTTAACTTATTGAATAAGCTCTTAATTAAGTTGTTACCCAAACGCACCCTTAGTCAAGCATGATCATATTCAGAGTCAAGAATAAGAAGCTTTAATTTATGGGTTAAGTATGTTTTTTATCCCTATAAAATTGGTAAAATTTGATTTTGGTCCCTATAAAATTTTATTTTGTTTTTAGTCCCTAAAAATACAAAAATTGTGTGTTTTTAATCCCTGATGAGAGATTAAAAACACACTACTTTTATTAAATATAGAGACTAAAAACGAATAAAATTTTTATAGGGACCAAAATCAAATTTCACAAATTTTATAGGGATCAAGAACATACTTAACCCTTAATTTATCGATCATCAAAAATATAATAAAAACATATATATCTTTTTTTTATTTGTAATTCTTTTGGACGAACTTTGTATATGGGTTAAAGTACCTTTTGTACTATCTTCAATATATTTTAGCTATTATATATATATATATATTACAAAGCAAAAGAAGTTATACAGAAGGACTAGCTCGTAATGGGATAGTATTTAGGAATGTGTCTTTTATCTTATAGGAGTGTTTGATTTAATTAAAATTAGGTCTTGATTATGGTTTTGTTATTTGCTATGTTGCTAGGATGATTTGGTTGTTATTGTTTGTAAATGGGTTGGAATACCCATATACTCACATAATCTATTTGCCTTATAAAAAATGGAAAGAAACTGAACAGCAATTATGACTTCTTCCTACACAAATACGGTTTAGGGAAAAAACTGAATTGTTTTGTTTTTGACAATTTGAACATGAATAATATATACATAGTCTAGGAAATAATGAATGAAAGAAAGCAAAAAGATGTCTTTCATGGTGGAAGGTGTGTATATCCCTCGCCTTTTTTTTTGCCCTCCTTATAATTGCTTTTGTAATTTATAAAGAGTGCATTGACTTTAAGATGTAAAAACATATGTTCAACTTGGATATATCTTTATCTTGGCCTAATTAGTTGACAGCACTACTCATTATATTCATACAAAAAAGTTTGCAAGATATTTGTTAATTTAATTCATACATCATATCCTAGGGCTTCGAAAATCACACGTGGACCCTGTCATTCTCACCACTCAATACCTATCTGCATGCCTTCTCTCTATCCCTCCTTTCGTCACGCTTTCGCTTGATATCTCCACAGCTAATGTAGGCCCTTCCCATTCCCATTTGCTCTCTCTCTCTCTCTCTTTTTTTTTTGCTACGGAATATTTTGGCTTAAAAAGCTCCAAGTGCTGCACTCTCATGGAATGGAACCAAAAGAAAGAACCCCCCATTAATTATTTATAGGTAGAATCCTCCACCAGCCTCATAATATGATACCACTTTTCTAATAAGAACAAAAACTTAATCTAATGCACAGTGCTATCCAAGATTGGAAATCAGCAATATAGTAAGCAAATTGAGTTCCATGTGAACTAATTTAAGCTTGAAATCCATAAAAATTATATTTTAACTAGGGTCAAGCTGATGTCCGAGTGAAAATTAGTCCTACACCAAAAGAGTATGAGTATGAGAATTCATGAGGATGATTCATAATTTAAAAAATAAAATAAAAACTTTGGTGAGTGATATGCATGCATCATTAAAAAAACAATTGGAATTGTATATATAAAGAACTACGACACTTTAATTAGTTATTAATTAACATGGTTTTATTAGTTAAAGTCATGTTATGATATATTAAATAAAGGATAGATACTATAACATGTAGTTGATCCGAGTGATAAGGTATTCGGACACCTTAAACAAGTAGTCAGGGATTCGAATCCTGATTCTTGTGTATGAAGAAAATGTGGTTGGGAAGGAAGAACTCACCTTGTGTACACAACAGGTTCCTAACGGAGATTAATTACTGCTAACGATGATAGATACTCCATACTTATAACATGATTATCAAAAAATAAAATAAAATAAAGGATAGAGTTAGTTTTTTTAATTCTTTGACATGACATATAGAACTAGTTAGCTAGTTGATGATGAAAAATCAAACGGGCAATTATTTCATGTAGTAATGTCGACGCTCGCATGCATTAGGGTTTGGGTGGCGCAACGTGATAGAGACGTGCATGATGACCATGAAAATATAGTAATATAAACGCGTGATTAGGTCCCTCCGAAGTAGGAAACGAAGAAGAGAATACAGGTTATATGTATATTATATTAAATTATGATAGTTTTTCTAAATTGTGCCTTAGCCAATTCTTCGCCGTGCTTCATGGATCCACCATTGCTCATTATTATATTGTACGTTATTGGGTTTGTATTTTGGGTCTTCCTTTAAGCATTTTTATTTATTGTTTATTAATAATAATAATAATAACTGATTAATGAAATGTTTACTATAATAGGATAGTACTTGTTATGATATTTAATTAACATGTCAAAATATAAATGAAGGGAGACAAAAATTAAAATAGGAAAATAGGACGGCAGAAATAAAAATCTGCTGTCTCATTTCATATCTTATATTTTATCTTTTTTCACTCATATTTTGATATGTTAATTAAATATAAATGATATATAAAATCTTAATTGACATGTCAACTATAACTAGAGAAAATGAAGGAAAAATGAGGCATGAAATGAAAGAGGAGATATCTAATAGTAACACCATTACCCTTTCATATCTTATCATATCATATATAATAATAGTATTGGGACATAATATAATAATATATAATAATATAGAAAACACTGAAGTCTAAGGGATCATGATTATGGCTTTGGAGCAAAGTCTGAATGGGTCCCCATAATGATTAAAGGAGGGGGCAGTTTTTAAGATCGTGGGTTGGGTGGGCATTTCCACGATTGCCCGCTGACCCAAATATGCGTGCATGCTTGAGGATTTAGGAATCTCTTGGCTTAGAGCAAATTGCTTCTGTGAAACATTAAAATGAAATAGGAAAGTGGAGATGTTGATCAATCTTATGCGTAAAGTAGAAGTTACAAAGATTTTATGCATTGGTAAGTAGGCCCAGGACGTAAGCCACTGACAAAGCATGACTTCATACTGATTTCATATTTACCATATTTATAAAGAAAATATTGGATAGTTAACTTTTTTCAAAATTTCTATCAAAGTAATTATAAATTAGATTTAATTGTTGTATATTGTCAGTGTAAATATTTTTTATATTGTCAATTAATAAGAACTTGACACATAAATTAAAATGTTTGAATCTTATCATAACTACCTTAAAAGTCATCTATATCTTGATTTCTGATTGGTTGACAGTGTAAAAAATTTTACAATGACAATATAGTGCATAGCAATTAAATTCTTATAATTTTAGCTGAATTTTATAAGAAAATATTATAATATGTATAGCATTTTTGTATCTATAATTTATATCAGTGATTTTTTTTTTTGAAAAAAAAAAAAACATTGGTAGTTTCTTAGTTTTATATTAACTCTCTCTTATCCCTATTTGATATTGCAGACAAGTAAATTTATGAGTTTTATTATTTATAATATTATTTTAAACATCAATATGATCTAAATATACATAAACATACTTGTGTATATATTTTTTATCACCTTACCTTTTTTGATATCTAAAAGCTCATCCTATACTTAGTTATCAAACTGACAATGGGTGATCGAACAATGGTTGGTCGCAGTGGAAGTGGACTGCGATCTCATATGACCTTAACCTGCAATGTCAAAGATTCGAATTCTGGGAAGAACTTTATCTAACCACCAACCAGATCTGAGGATTAGTCTTACAACTTGTCTGTGCAGATATCCGATCAAAGACAAAAAAACTAACAAATGATGTTCACATAACATTTTTGAAGTTATTTGTGCATCTAAATAGAATGTAAGATTAATTAATAATGACCATTAATGGGAGGAAATATATAACATCATACAAGGATAAGAGTCACACATAAGTAAAAAGATCTCCTAGTCAAGTTAAATAATTTATAAAATTAAGTATACAGATACGTTGTGTATATTTGTGATTTATTCAGTAGTGTAGAGTCTTTACTTTAAAGTAAACTAAGGCTAGCGTCCCGTCGCGTAAAGAGAGATATGAGATTGTGAGAAAAGTAAACATATATTGATTTTGAATACAAAATGACACATAAAGAAAAGGTAGATCAAAATTATGAAATTGGAAAAGATGTATAGAGGGATATAATCTATATTCTAGTTATAACTATCATTTCTTATAAATCACGTACTTGATCTCCCGATGTAAAGTTATCATACATAATTTTTTTTGAACAAAAAGTTATCGTACACATAATCATATATATACTAGGAATTTAATCATGCCTAATTATGATGTGGATGGGTTTTAAATGGCGTATAGTATATATTGTTACTTTTTGTTTAATCATATTTGTTCACTTGTGATGGGATATTTATATCACTGTATATCCACGTGATGTGTATGTGCAAGATGATAATGAGGAATAAGTTTGCAATGAATGAATTACTATTGCAGATAGAGATAACATGCAGAGGGCAACAACTTTTACCTTTCTTGACGTTGCAGCATGTAAGGGATAACATTTGGACTCCAAGGGACACCACCAGGACTTTGCTTTCAGATTCCTCAACCACAGACCATGTTATGGTGCTCCATTACGGTAGAAGCACCTCTTAAAACAAGTGAAGGCCCCCAAGTAACTTACGATATTTTGCTCCTGCATCATGTTGTATCCTTGTTAAATTATCTAAACCCTTTCAATTTCTCTTTCTTTTTATTTTCCAATTTTTTCTTCTAACGGGTTTTGATTATTATTATTATTTATTTTGATTTTTGTTTCCTTTTTCTTTCTGTAATTGACATGAAGATCACGGAGAGTCGCAATACCCCAAAAAAAGTGTTTATTTCCATTAGGGCTTTGGGGTGAGGAGCATTGCCCAAAATTGTATTCCCATGCTGGGTGGGATGGGTAAGGTGCCATCAACTGTATTACCAAGCACAAAACGTAATCTAATTTGATCCACTAACCCATTTTCCCCCTTTTAATTTCTGGTTTTTTTTTTTGGTTAACCCCCTTTTAATTTCTTTGTTTTCTCATTTGTAACTTATTCTCCAGCTACACGCATACCATAGTTTTTTGACAAGAGCATACCATAGTTTTTGTAATATCATATATTAATTAGTTAGATATACATCATGCATGTATTAATTTTTTTTTTAAAGGAGTATTTTTTTTATAAGCAAAATATATTTATTGAGGAAAGTACTAGAGATACTCTAACCCATTTACAAGGGAGAACTAAACGAAAGGAGTATTAATTATTGATTACAGGCATACATTTCATTTTTTAAATGTATACTACACAAATTTTAAGTTAATTTTAGATAATAATTTACTTTTAGGTGAAAATAAATGTAACACATGCAGCTTGGTTTCAAGGTTAATTAGTGCCTCTTTAAAGAATTACATAACTTACTGATGAAAGTTCACCAATAGTATTTTTTTTTACCAGAACATTTGACTAACATTAAACCATAACAAAATAAAGGTTTTCAGCAACGAATTGTTTAGATTCAAAATTACAAGACCCTCCGATCAAGTCTCAGTATTTTCTTGGTACCCTTCTCCTTGTCGATGGTGGCACGACCCTTGGCCTTACGGTCAAGAAGGGACTTACGACCCTTGTTGAGTCGGAGATTTGTTATCAAGAAACGCGGCGGCCAAACGGCGAGAGTGAGTGAGGGCTTACACAGAACAGAGATGATGAGTAGCGAGAATACTAAACGCGATGAAGAGAAAAACGCGCGGGACTTAGAAATAAAATTTTGACATTTAACATCGGTTGGAAAAGGAACCGATGTTAAAACTCAATTTTTAACATCGGTTGTTTTTTAATCGATGTCAAAAGTCACTTTTTAACATCGGTTAAAAAACAACCAATGTTAAAAGTTTGTTCCATCAACCATTTAATTACAGTATGTTCCACCGCCTCTACTTATAACATCGATTTTAAAAGTAACTAATGTTAAAAGTGTTTTCCCTCAACCATTTATTTATAAGTTTGTCATCGCCTCCATTTTTAACATCAATTGAGAAATAACAGATGTTAAATTCGGAAGTGAAAAGGTATTTTTCAATAGCGTTTCCACTATATTTTTCGGTGAAGTTGGTCCATTGTCTCAATTCTCTCTTTCTTATTCTTCTTTTTCTCTGTTCTTTATCTTCCTCTTTTCTCTCTTCTTCTATCTCATTCTCTCTCTTCCTCCAAAACAGGTTATCATCTCCTTCACAGACCCGAACGATAGCAATTCTGGGTAGTTTCGTCGCCTTCATTGGAAAAAATGAAGAACCTCGCCTGAAAATGATAATTAAGAGAGAGAAAAGAGGGAAAAGGGATAAGTGAGTGGAAAAAAGTTTAAAGGATTAATTAAGAAATGATAAAAGTACAAGAGAAATATATGTAATTTATTTATTAATTTACTTTTGCTAAGATTGACAGCTTTAAAATATAGATATATATCTACCTTTACTAAAAAGTAGAGTAAATCATAATTTTGGTCCCTAAAAGTGTGAGACGCTGTCAGTTTAGTCCCTGAAAGCAATTAAATTACGAAAAAGTCCTCCAATATTAATTTCGCTATTAAACAGGGACTAACTTGACTAACGAAATTAATATTGAGGGACTAACACGACTAACAAAATTAACATTGAGGGACTTTTTCATAATTTAACTGCGCTTTCCGGAACTAAACTGACAGCGGCTTATACTTTCAGAGATCAAAATGATGATTTACTCTAAAAAGTACTAGTTGTTGTACTTATGGATTAGCACAAATTTGTACTAAATTTTTATTGGCTCATATTTGAATTAACTTATTTTATTTAAAAAAAATACTTATATTCAAAATGTTTTAAAATTGACGTTTGACTAAAAAGTTTTTATAGTAAAAAGTAAATCAATTCAAATATACTTTTAATCTTATAATGTGTAATAGATAAACAAATATTCACAAATTGATAAGGATTTAATTAGTATATACTGTTAGTGTAAAGATTTTTTACACAGACAACCATTCAGAATTTGCCACATAAGCAAAAAAGTTTGACTCTTATCCTAACTATCTTAAAAGTCACACAGACCATGATTTCTAATTGGTTGTCAGTGTAAAAAAACTTTATACTGATAGTGTATAGCAATTAAACTCAATTGATAATTACATGACCACTATATTTATTTTTTTTTGACAATATTTGCATGCACTTTTTAAATTGATATAAATAATTTATGATTACTTACATGTAAGTTGTGCAAATATAATTAAAATTTTATTTTAAATTATTTTGGCATATTGACTATTTTTAAGGAAAACAACTTATATTGAGATTTACTTTTTGTCTTTTTTTCTTATTTAAAGTTATATTAATAATTTTTAATGCAAAATTATTCCCTTTAAAATTTAAATATTAGTTCACATATTAAATAAATACTCATTTATTATTTCTTAGTTCATCCGTTCTTTTATTATTATTATTATTATTATTATTATTATTCTTGTTGTTGTTGTTGTTCATATTTATATGTTGTTTTAGAAAACCAATTAAAATTTAATTTTCCCCCCTAACTTATGGTACTAATAAATGAGATATATAAAATATTAATATAGTAATGATAATACTTTAAGCATTTTAATGAGAAATAAGTGATTTAAATGTAATTATTTTTATTTCTTATTGAAACTATTGATGATTTTAGTTCTTGTAAATTAAATTATTAAGAACCCTAAGACAAATAAAAAAGAGTTTAGTTTTGATACATTATCATTGCAAATTTTTTTACATAGTTGACCAATTATAAATCATGTTATGTGTGATTTTTAAAGTAATTATTATAAAAGTCAAAAAAATTAATGATGTGAAAATTTATAATTGATTGACGGTGTATATAATCTTTACAGTGGTAGTCCATATCAATTAAATCCAATAAAAAAATAGGAGTACTCAAGGTAGTTTAACAATTAATAACTTTATGAGGAGTGTCAGTAACACACTCTTTAATACTCTCTTTCCAACACACTCTCTCCTATTGGTTGAAATTCATGTGGGTCTCACTAATTTTTGTGGGTCCCACTTGTATTTTGTAGGACCCTGTGAACACCCATTTTGTCCGGACACTTTTATTTTTTTTAGTTTGCATTAAAAAAATGAAAGTCATTAAAATAAATGATAAAAGAAAAATAAAATAAAAATGAGACATATCATCTTCTTCAGAAATGAATAATGTAATATAATGAAAATAAAAGAGGGTTTTTTTTCTTCTTCTGTAACAGTCATCAGAATTTTTGTGGAGCAACATTAATAGGAGAGATTCGATTGCTGACTACTTCAACAGAAGAAATTTGAAGTTGTTGCCCTTATAAAAGAAGAAACAACATACATCAAGGGGGCAATGTACAGAATGTAATAATCTAGTTTTGTAATCCAAGTATATACACTAAGTATTTAGGTATTTCTGTTATAGTTGCTATATTTGTTAGAGGCTTAGTTAGTCAGTTAGTTTTTTAAGGCTATAACTGCAAGTGAGTGTGGGACTAGCCTATATAAGAAGCAATTGTAAATGACATTGACAATGAATATATAGTGAAGTAATTTCAGTATTCAATCTCTCTACTTTCTCTAAACCAAAGTGTGTGTGTATGTGTGTATAAGCCTCGGGTGATTCAGTCCCAACAGATTGGTATCCAGAGCTGCGATTAGGGACTTGTGTTCGTGCAGTCATGACTTCGAATGGAAATGGGAATTTTCTGTCATCTATGCCAATTCTTGATGGCAAGAATTACGACCAGTGGGTTGTGAGGATGGAGGCAATTCTTGGCTTCCAAGAGATACTCAAAATTGTGAAAGATGGTGTCTCTGACAAAGATGATAGCGCGGCAAGGAAAAAGAGTAAATACCCAATTTGGTCCCTGAAATTGTAAGGTCGTATCAACTTAGTCCCCCACATTATCAATATTCCAAAATGATCCCTGAAATTGCAGAAAGTTAATCAGATTCGTCCCTCCGTTAATATTTGCATGGATTATAATGACATTAAGTTGATAATGTCAGGGATGCATTTGAAACTAAGTGAATAATGTCAGGGATGCATTTGTTACATTTTGTAGTTTCAAGGATCATTTTGGAATATTGATAATGTGGGAGACTAAGTTGATACGATCCTACAATTCCAGGGACCAAATTGAGTATTTACTCCAAGGAAAAAGGATTACAAGGCTAAGTGTTTCCTTCATCAGTGTGTAGATCCTGCCAACTTTGAGAAGATTTCCAAAGCCACGACAGCAAAGGAGGCCTGGTATATATTGGTCAACTCATATGGAGGAGCTGAGAAAACCAAGAAACAAAAGTTGCAATCACTTCGAAGATAGTATGAGTTGTTGTCCATGCTTGATCAAGAATCGATTGCTGACTACTTCAACAGGCTTCAAGTCTTAGTGAATTCAATGAAGACTTATGGAGAATCGATTTCAGATCAGCAAGTGGTTGATAAGGTTCTGAGAACTTTAACTCTTTTGATCACATAGTGGTGGCAATTGAGGAGTCTAAAGATCTTGAAAAATTGAAGATTGAGGAATTGCAAAATTCACTTGAGGCTCATGAGCAAAGGCTCAATGAGAGAGTTGGAGAGAAGCCTGTAGACCAAGCTTTGCAAGCACAAGTTGCTAGAAAAGGAGGTTTTGATAGATGGAAGATCAAGAAAGGCAAAAGCAAAGAAGGAGGTTCCAAGAACTGCTATGGCAACAAGAACAGTGATCAAGATCAGTACAAAACCGATCAAGATCAGGTGGAGCATTCATCAAAAGGTAGCAGCTCGAGTAATGGGAAGAAGAAGCTTAACACGAAGAAAGTGAAGTGCCACAATTGCCATAGATATGGTCACTTTGCTAGTGAATGTTTTAGTAACAGGAACTAACAAAGGAGATCAGAGAATGATGCTCACTTGGCAAGAGATTATGACTCAGAAGACGATCATGTGTTGTTGATGGTTACAACTAACTCTGATCCTGGTAATCCTGATGTATGGTACCTTGATTCGGGTTGTTCTAATCACATGACAGGTCATAAGGAGTGGCTAATTGATTTTCATGGAAGCGGGAAAAGCAAAGTGAGATTCGCTGATGATAGAACCATAGCTGCTGAAGGTGTTGGAACTGTGATGATCTAAAGGAAGGATGGGAAGCATGCCTTGATCTCAGATGTATTGTATGTGCCAAAGATGAAGAGAAATTTGCTCAGCATCGGACAGTTTCTTGAAAGAGGATTCACCATGAAGATGGAGCAAGGCTACTTGGAGATTCTTGATTAGAACCAGAGGAGAATCATGAAAGCCCCCATAGCACAGAACAGAACTTTCTAAGTGCAGATTCATGCTGCAGAAAACCAGTGTTTGTCAGCAGAGGCAATTGATGATGATTCCTGTCTTTGGCACCTAAGACTTGGACACTTGAATTTCAAGAGTCTACGCCTACTCAAAGAAAAAGGAATGGTCACAAGACTTCCATCTATTCATTCTAAGGAAAAGGTATGTGATAGTTCTTTAATGAGTAAAATGCCTAGAAGTACATTCAACACTTACATTCCTATGAGAGCAAAAGGTATTCTAGATGTTGTTTACTCTGATGTGTGTGGACCCTTTGAGGTGCCATCTTTGGGAGGGAATAGATATTTTGTATATTTTGTGGATGAATTCAGCATGAAACTAAGGATCTTTCCGTTACAAGCCAAAGGAGATGTGTTCTCTACATTCAAAAAATTCAAAGTATCTGTTGAGAAGCAAGCTGAAAGGAACATCAAGGTGCTGAGGACTGATGGTGGAGGAGAGTACACTTCAAAGGAGTTTGAGCAGTTCTTTGTTGACAATGGCATAGAACATGAAGTGACTGCACCCTATACCCCTCAGCACAATGGCTTAGCTGAGAGGAGAAATAGGACAGTGCTAAACATGGCCAGAAGCATGCTGAAAACAAAGAAGACGCCACACAGTTTCTGGGGAGAGGCAGTTGCAACAACTGCTTATGTTTTGAACAGATGTCCTACCAAGAGACTGAGCAAGGTTCCTGAAGATGTTTGGTCAGGCAGAAAACCTTCTGTGAGTCACATGAAGGTGTTTGGTTCCCTATGCTATAGACACATTCCTAATTCAAGGAGGAAGAAGTTGGATGATAAGAGTGAGCCAATGGTGTTGATTTGTTATCACTCTGCAGGCCCATATAGATTGTATAATCCTATGGCTAAAAGAGTTGTAATATTAGCAGAGATCTATTTGTGAATGAGAAGAGTTATTGGGATTTCAAGACTAAAGGTAGCAATGCAAATCTTGAACCCTGTGGCACAATGGTACTTGATTAGTCCATAGATGATCAGAGTGCTACAATTGAAGCTAAGCATCACAGGCCACAAAGAACTAGGAGACTACCAACAATGTTAGAAGATTATCAAGTGATACCTGATAACCTGATCACAGCAGAAGGTGACTTAGTCCATCTTGCCCTATTTGTAGATGTTGAACCTGTCAGTGTGGAGGATGCTTTGAGTCAGAATGTCTGGATAGAGGCAATGAAAGAAGAGTTGCATGCCATTGAGAAGAATCGGACCTGGGAATTAGTTGAGCTGCCAACTAATAAACATCCAATTGCTGTGAAATGGGTGTTTAAGGTGAAACACAGGCCTGATGAAACCATAGCTAAGCATAAAGCAAGGTTAGTGGCAAAGGGATTCTTACAGAAGGCTGGATTGGACTATTCTGAGGTGTTTGCACCAGTTGCAAGGCTTGAAACAATTAGATTGATGGTTGTTCTTGCAAATTACAAAGGTTGGGAGCTATTTCAACTTGATGTTAAGTCATCTTTCCTCAATGGACCACTAGAAGAGGAGGTGTATGTTTGCCAACCTCCCGGATTTCAGGTGAAAGGAGAAGAAGGAAAGGTGTTTAGGCTTAGGAAAGCCCTGTATGGTTTGAAGCAGGCTCCTCGAGCCTGGAACAAAAGAATCAACTCCTTTTTGTTGCAGCTTGGTTTCATGAAGTGCTCAGTTGAGCATGGAGTCTATGTCAATTGGAGAAGAATGGTGAATTGATTCTACTGTGCCTGTATGTAGACGATCTCTTGATTACAGGCAGTAACTGAAGAGAGGTAGAACAAATCAAAAGGCATTTGAAATTAGAATTTGAAATGACTGATCTAGGAAAGTTAGCCTACTTTCTTGGATTAGAGTTTGTGCACACTGAGAATGGCATTATACTTCATCAAAGGAAGTATATACATGAGATACTGAAGAGATTCAACATGACTAGTTGTAATTCGGCATCAACACCAGTAGAAGCCAATCTCATATTGACAAGGAATGAAGCTGAGAATACAGTAGACAGCACCCTATTCAAGCAAATGGTAGGGTCATTGAGATATGTTTGCAGTAGCAGGCCTGATATTTCTTATGGTGTAGGCCTAGTTAGTATATTCATGGATGATCCTAGGCAATCACACTTGGTGGCAGCTAATAGGATACTCAGATAATTGAAAGGAACAACAACATATGATATTTTGTTCCCTGACAAAAGGCTACAAAGCAGAAATGAGCTTAGATAGTGACTGGTGTGGAGATACGGTATATAGGACGAGCACTATGGGCTATGTCTTTAAGTTCCTTGGTGCACCAATTTCATGGTGTTCCAAGAATCAGCCAGTAATTGCACTTTCCTCTTGTGAAGCAGAATACATAGCTGCTTGCTATGCAGCCTATCAAGCCTTATGGCTCCAATCACTACTAGCAGAGGTTCAAGCAGGAGTTGAGAGCAGTCTGCAGCTGATGGTCGACAACAAATCAACTATATGCTTGGCAAAGAATCCGGTAGCTCATGGGAGAAGCAAATATATCGAAACAGACTATCACTTCTTGAGAGATCAAGTCAACAAGGGAAAGATTGAGTTAGTTTTCTGTAGATCAGAGGTTCACGAAGCTGATAAATTAACTAAGCCTATGAAACCTGAAAGGTAGGAGTTGAGGAAAATGTTGAATGTAATGTGTATAGATACATTGGATTAAGGGGGTGTGTTGTAATGTAGTTTTGTAATCCAAGTATATACACTAAGTAGTTAGGTATTTCTATTATGGTTGCTATATTTGTTAGAGGCTTACTTAGTCAGTTACGTTGTTAGGGCTATAACTGCTAGTGTGAGCAGTGTGGGACTAGCCTATATAAAAAGCAATTGTAAATGAAATTGACAATGAATATATAGTGAAGTAATTTCAGTATTCAATCTCTCTACTTTCTCTAAACCAAAATGTGTGTGCATGTGTGTATAAGCCTCGGGTGATTTAGTCCCAACACAGAAGGGAGACTATTTTTAAAGAGAGAAAACCATTTTTGTGGCTTCAGTTTTTTTTTTTTTTTCTAGAGAAAAACCATAGCCAGAAGTAGCATCTCTTCCTTTCTCAGTTTTTCTTCATCATCCTTAAGATTCAGCAAAACCACCAATTAACCGTGTGCAGCTCCACGTACCACCTCACGAACAGCCGCCGCACACCATTGTTTTGCCATTCCGTGCGCCGCTAGTCACCACTGCAGCGAGACCAGCCGCACACCTTCACCGGAGCTCCACCTCGTAAGAACTGCGCTCCCCACTGCGAAGCCGCTGCTCTCCACCGCCCTGCCCTGTGACGTGAATGCCTTTTTTTTTTTTCTTCTTCATTCTTTTTCGCTGCTGGGCAGCATTTTCTTTTAGGGGAGCACTCCGGTGCCTTAAAGGCACCGTGCAGTTGCAATAAAATATTATTAAAATAATATAAACCAATTATAAAAAAATAATAGAATTAACAGAAGAAATTGATACCAAGTATAAAGAATTAGGAAATTTATTAGAAGAAATTAATAGAAATATATTTTTATTAATAGAAAATACCAATAAAATTGCAAATTATATATACAACAGAATATAAAAAGGTCAAAGTGAAATAACTAATATAAAAGAAGCATTAAATAATATAAGTAAGGAAAAAGAAAAAGATGAAAATGAAAATATTAGAAAAATTAAAGAGATTTTTCAACAATTAGAGAAACTTTTAGATGATGAAGAAAATAATAAATGTATTAGAAAAAGGGGATTAGAAGTTATTAGCAAAACCAAAAGAATTAGAAAAGATAGTGATAAAACAAGAATATAATCTTGAACCATCAAAACTATTAGCACCAGTAACCTCATGGAGAGGATAAAAGATGAATATATAGACATAATAAAGAAATCAAATGATATAGAAGAAATTCAACAATTATTACAACAATTAAAATTTGTTGAAGAAGAAAATAATCAAATACAAAAAATAGAACAAATTGAAACAACTAAGGAAAATAAAGAAAATGAAGAAGTAGTATTGAATTATAGTTCTTCTTCAGAATCTGAATTAAACTATGACGAAATTCGTATGGAAAAAGGGGAAACAAGTAATACAAAACCTAAAAGAAAATGAGAAGAATATCGGAACCCTCACGGAGTATCTTGGGATAAATATGAGCAAAAAACAATATATAACAAAGGATATGCAAGAAAAAATAACAGATGGACAAAAATCCAAGAAAAATTTAAACCTCACTATGAATCAATAAGAATGGGGAATATACTAAATATTGATTGCGCAAGGAATAAAGACGAAGTACTTATGCAATGGACTAACGGGATAACATTATTAATTGCAATAGGTGAAAAATTTAATGGTTTAAATCTAACGAATGTAAAAAATTTCCTAATTTATAAAATAACAGGAAATGTACAAAACTTTTTAATGGGAATAAAAGATGAAAACTGGCAATAATATACAAGATCTGTAAAAAAAAAAAAAAATCAAGAATTTGCTACACTAATTATGAACTTAATTTATCAAGAATTTATAGGATATAATATTCTAGAACATAGTGTAGAAACAAATAAGTTTTTACATGAGAAAGCCAAAACACACCTGAATAGACTTCAGATATGTAATATGTGTGAAGTAGAAAGTTTTATTTGTGAATACCAAAAATATTATTATCAACTAAATATGGAAACAAAAGAGACATATAAAGAGATCTTTATAGACAAACTACCATATCCACTTAATTCCAAAATAAAAACTATTTGGCAGTTGAAACCAAATGAAACTACTAAGTGTGTGTTTGGATTTTCATTGGCGGGTCGTTCTACTATGCACCCCCTAAAATGAGGTGCATCCATGCTCCCTCATTGTGATTCTACCCTGACCATTTGATTGGCATAAAAAAGAGTGGAGTTTAACTTGTCACCGGGAAATCAACCGGTAATATGGAAAATGTGATGGTATTGGCAAAATAAGTGTTGGAGTTTTGATTATTTGTATTTTTTTTTGATGAAATTGATTATTTGTATGAATAACAGTGATTGAAAAAAAAAAGGAAAGAAAATCTTTTTAACACCAGATCTGCAATGGCGGCGGCAGCGGTTCAACAGGGCAGAGGGGGAGAAGAAGAAGGAGAGGAAAGAGGGGAGAGAAGGAAAAATAAATGGTATTTGGCTAGCCATTTTGATGTTGGTGCCAATGTTTGGAATTGTAGAAAACACGATGATGGAGAAGGTGATGGTGACTGCAATGGAGTTGCTCACGCGAATGAAAACGAGGAGGAGGCAAGGGTGTTGAACGGTGATCTCGGTAGCAAGATCGACGGTGATGCCACTGACGACTTTGTCGGCGGAAAAGATATTGTTCCTGCTGACAATGATTTCGGTGCATCGGATCTTGTTGCCGTTATCGACGACAATGGTTTTGGTGCTTCATCAGAGGGCTTGGACCTTGAGCACAAGGTGGATGTTGATGGTGACGGTTTTGATGGTGGTGAATCTCAAGTGACGGTTTTGTATGTCCACTGCAAAAAACATTATCAAATGCATAGCAAAATAATTAATCATAGTAAGGCTGCTTCGTCACCGAAAACAAAGAAATGCATATCCAAATCCATTAATAATTTATAAAAAAAATTGTGTACAAATCTGTCGGGGCAAGATATTCTCCTATATCTTGTTCCATTGCAATATAATGATATTGTTCTTCCACGCCACAAAAGATTACAATTTAGGTGCCAACAGGGTGTTCAAGCTTGTCATAGAGGTTTGATATAAATTTGATTTTGGTTGGATGGAGGTGAGGATTGTCATGGAGGTTTGATCTGAATCTAATTTCTGTTTTTATGTGGTGGTGACAGCAGTCGTTAGAGAAAAAATGGGCTGTTGTGTTAGGTTAGAAAAGGAGAAGATGATGAATTAAGGTTTTTGTTAAAAGGTCCTTTTGACTATCTTGCAAATATTTATATGAGGGGCCTGTTTTTGCAACAAAAAAAAAAACTTGCTATTATAGGTTAAAAAAATGGGGTGTTTTATACACGTCATTTATGTTTGGTGCACCATAGAAGCCATCTTCAGTGGCATAACCAAACTTAAGTTTGCAATGGCACAAGTGTAATAAAAATATCATCCAACATGAAAGGAACTTTTTTTTGCTTTTGACAAACGTAAGTTTCAAATGGAAATACAAACACACCCTAATACTTAGAGGAATTATTCAAATTTTATATAAAGAACTAAGAGATCAATGTCTAAATAGAGAAACAATAAGAAAACTAAATAGAGAAAGAAATGCAATCTGTTGTGATATACCAGAACTCTAACAACAAGGAAATTATCGATGTAATAAGCCAACAAAAATTAGAAGGTATTATAAGAAAAAACCTAGACTAAGAAAAACCCATCCAAAGAAAAAAGCATATAAAAAAACTAAGAAAAAATATTTTAGAAGAAGATAAACACCAAAGAAATATTTCCCGAAGAGAAAAAAGAAATGTGTATATTGAATATGTAATATAGAAGATCCATATGCAAATGATTGCCCTCAAAACAAAGATAAAGATTTTAAGTAAAAATCAAAAATAATAAAAAGGTATATAAGATATATAACTTAGACCCACTAGAAGAAGAAATAAGTGATATTGAAGGAAACATATATTGTGACGCTCCCAAAATATAACCTCACTCTTTCTGATACCTTAAGCATGCAGATACAGTTTAATTTAAACTTCAATAGATAAACAATTATTACAGTCCAACATTACACATCAGAGTTTCGCCTGGAAGCCATGGCGTAAAAACATCAACAATAAAAATAGATGCCCCACTGGTCGTGGTACAACTCACAAGAGACTCAACGATACCTCAGAGGTCTCTCTACTCGAGAAGCGTTGACATTAAGCTTGTTGTTCATAGTGGAGTCCACCTTGACTCAGCTTCACCCGTTGTAGCACATCCGACAACTAACCAGCACCTCCGCCTTCGGATCACGATCAGAACAAAGATAAACATGAAAACATGGGAAAGCATGCACAGGAAGTAAGAAACACTAAAATATCATGCAAAGGGAGATCACGCAGCATATAACACATCAACATACACAACAGCAAGCACAACCATCTCTCGAGTTCATCACAACAGTCAACCTCCAGGTTATCACAAATAGGGATCACCGCTTACTCTACATGCACAACTGAGTCTACATGATTGGCCAGTTCTACAACGCACACTCTTACCATGGGAATGCAACAGTCAACCTCCAACTGTGAGGAATGACAATCCAATCTCCAACTGCGAGGGTGGATATTCACCAAGTAAGAATGGCCCCTCCAACTACGAGGAGTTGGACATTCAGGTAACCGCCTCCTGAGTTTCCAAGAAAACACAACAGTGGTTCTTCCAACTGTGAGGAGCACTGCCTCCCCAAGCCCCTCAACCTGTGAGAAGACCCAAGAAGTTCTCCAACTGTGAGAAAGCACCTGCATCCCTCCAACTGTGAGTTCAGCCATTTTGGTCGCCCCGGAGTGTCCACCTCGAACACCAACCTCGTGTGACAACCACTCAAACTGCTGTTGCAGTTGTACACACGGCTTTCACCACAACAATGCAAATGCTATGATTATGCATCCATCATCTCAACAACATCTTAACAACAACTTAATCAACATCTCAAGGTCCACATCCTCCAACTGTTAGGATGTCACTCTCCAACTATGACAGCCACCTTCAAGTTAGATCAACTGGCTTACAACATCAACTACGAATCCAATAACATCAACCATTCTTCCTTCTAATAACACACCAACCGTCTCCACAGTCAAACAAGATCATATCAATCACAATCACATCAACATATCATAGTATTGCAGTATATCATCATTGAAGGCATACCAACTAGCAATTAAGCATGTTATCATGTACGACATCATTTACTCATATTATCAATTACCACAAATAGCCATACATCCTCAACCAACATATATCACAGATCGATCCTATGGCGATAGTCCAAAGTAAGCTAAACCTAGGGTTTCGGTACTTTGTCGGGGCTCAACCACTAGTAGGGTTTGAGGGTCCCTATACATGTTAACAATTATACACTACGCCTACGATTCCCAGATATCTGAGATTTCTTCCTCCTCACCTGGTAATTCACCTCGATATGCTCTTGTATCTACGGACAACCTTTACCCTCGATCTCACGAGCACCACGAACGCGCCCACGACCACCACGAGTGCACCACCACCACCACCAACACGTGGCTGTCACAACCACCAAGACTTAGCCGCAGCTTCTCTTTCACGTACGAGCACCATCACGTCCTAAAACTTTGCCCCTTGACGAATCGCAGAAGTAAACCGGAAGAATTGGAGTAGGAGTTGCACTGATCACGAAAACACAATCGGAATTGGAATCGGACTAACGAACGGATCACAATTTGCAACCTCACCTCCTGGACCTTCACTCTCGAGCGCTCTGTCTCAGTAGAACTGCCCAAAGTTCGTGCATGGTGAAAGATAAGAGCTATTTATAGAAGTAAAACTTTGCTGCGAACGCTTTAGCGATCTGGAACTCCACGCTTTAGCGTCCCAACGCTTGAGCGTTGACGTTTCCTCACCGCTAAGGCACCGCCCATCACGTGCCAGTCGCGACGCGTGACCGACACGTGTCACTTTACGTCCGATCACTGGTCAGAGGGTCCGCGCTTGAGAGTCCAAAGCTTCCCACGCTAGAGCGTTATCACGTTTGAGCGTTATCATGGCCCACGCTTGAGTGTTCTGCTCTGGATCACTTGTTCTTCATGTTTCTCTTAACCAATTCATTCCTACTCTTAGCATAATCTCTAAACACACCTTCAAGCTATGAAAATAATTATCAATATGCATATAATTACCCAATCTACCTCGATTAAGGTTCCCGAAAATTGGGATGTTACAAATATGAATATACAGAAAATGATACTACTAGAAATTCATGAATTACTTGCGGATTTTTCTGCAGGAATTTCCTGCGAATTTTTCTACAATTTTTTTGAAAATAAGGTTTTTCTTGTAGATTAAAATTTGTAGGAAATTTTGACATTTCCTATGAATTTTCCAACAAATTTAAATTTTGCCGAAGAAAATTTGCAGGAAATTTCATGCGGATTTTAAAATTCACAGAAAAAAATTACCCACAAAGATATTATCTATGGACAAAAATTCATACGAAAAAGGTGTAGGAAACCTGTTTCCTGCGAATTTTTGTGTAAAATCCGCAGGTAATTAGAAAATTTCTAGAAGTGTGAATTATCTGCAGAAGAAACCGGATCCGAATAGTACTTATATTAAAATTTAAATAGAAAAAAGTAATAGAGAAACCGAAGCCTATATAGATACAGGGGCAAGTATTTGTCTTGCAACAAAAATATTATTTGACGAATGGGAAAGATTAGAAAAACCACTAAAGATACAAATAGCGGATGGAACGATACATTCTCTGCATTGGGTAGCAAAAAGAATAACTTTAAAAATACAAAATAAACTATTTATAGTACCTATAATATACCAACAAGAAACTGGTCTAGATATGATAATAGGAAATAATTTCCTACGATTATATTCCCCCTTTTGCAAATACTTAGAATATATTTCTTTAAAGACACCATATATTAGGGAAAACAGGCAAAAGAAATAATTGATATTCCAATATTCATTTTTCTGAATGCTTTTATTCTAAAAAACAATCAGATTTTAACAAGCTGAACTGTGGTGAATTAGTTATGACTATATGTGGGAAAATCCGTCACGCATTAATCAATTTAGAACCGGGAAGAAGAATTCCAGCTTTTATAGAAGAACTTCTAAACAAAGTATGCAGTGAAAATCCTTTAGACCCAAAAATTAATAATAAAAATACTGAACAAGTAGAACTAAAATTGAAAGATCCAACTAAAGAAGTAAAGTGCAAACCTACGATTTATACAAAACAAGATAGAGAAGAATTTGCAGAAGATATTAAAGAAATGTGCGAAAATGGATTAATAAGACCCTCAAAAAGTAAGCATTTTGCACCAGCATTTGGTGTAGAAAATCATAACAAAATAGAAAAAGGAAACAGAAGAATGGTAATAAATTATAAACAGATGAACGATGCAATGGAAGGAGACGTATATTTTCTTTCGAGAAAAGATTTAATTATTGAAAGAGTAAGAAATATGAACTGGTTTAGTACATTTGATTGCAAATCAGGATTTTATCAAATACGATTATCTGAAGAATCTAAGACATTAACGGCTTTTAGTTGTCCACAAGGACGATATGAATGGAATGTACTCCCAATGGGAATGAAACAATCACCAAGAATCTTTCAACAAAGAATGGATTCCATAATCAAGGAATATAAAGATTTTTGTCTCATTTATAGTGATGATATATTAGTCTTTACAAATAAAAATTTAGAAGACCATTTTAATAGGGTTGCCTTAGTTCGTAATAGATGTTTAGAACATGGGATAGTCTTAAGCAAGAAAAAGGTTGTTCTAGCTCAAAATAAAATAAATTATTTAGAATTAGAAATTGAAAAAGGAAAAATAATAATGCAAAAGTATGTATTGGAAAAACTTCAAAATTTTCCAACCAAATTAAAGGATAAAAAGGAATTACAAAGATTTCTTTGTCTACTAACGTATATTTCCAATGAAGGTTTTATAAAGAATCTTGCACACTACTAGAAATTTGCTCATTTCCTGCGGATTTTGCTGCCGATATTGACAAAATTTCCGCAGGAAAAACATTTCCTGCGGATTTTCCTAGGGATAAAAATTCGCAGGTAATACCTTCGTGGGTAATTATTTCCTGCGGATTCTAAATTCCGCAGGAAATTAGATGCGGATTTTCTTGCGAATATTAAGTTAAAATCCGCAAGTAATTCCTTCGACACCAACGATTTTTGTTACGAAATTTCCTACGGATGGGTGGCAGGAAAATCCGCAGGAAATTAATCCGAGGGAAAATCCGCAGGAAATTAATCCGCATGAATAAAGTTCGCAGGAAAATCCGCAGATATATTATCCGCAGGAAAATTAGCAGGAATACAATTCGCAGGAAAATTCACAACTAATTACATTCGCGAAAGTAGTAGAAAAATCCGTAGGGAATTAAATCAATAAGAGATAAAATTCAAATGCAATTCTTAGAAATTGAAAATAGGAATATTTCCTGCAAATTTTGTCTAGAAAAAATCATAAGCAAAATATTGAATGTATTAAATGTTATACAAAAGTATCAAAATGTCAATCTATAAACTCACAATATATTAAACATTTAGAAATAATTCATACTCATAAATCAAAATACTAAAAGTCATACTAAATGCAATCCTACTCTTCATCATCATCATCATCATCATCATCATCATCTTCATCTTCATCTCTGTTGCTTTGTTGGGGTGATGGTGGCTGTTGTGAAGAAGAGCCATGAAACCCTAAGTGTTGCATTAGTGCAGCTAATTGTTGTTGGGTCTTGGTTAGCTCCTTTCTCATCTCTAATTTCTCTCGTTGTTCCCGCTGTAATGACTCATTTAGGGCATGAACTTGACTCCTGATAGCATCAACATCCACTATAGTAGTAGTTGATTGGCTTGAAGATGGAATAAGAGTCCTACCTATGGAACCAAGTCCAAAAATTCTTCCCTTCTTTCTGCCAACTGCATCTACCCATATATTTATGTCAGATGGCATTGCGGCTGGCTGCTGACTAGCATCTCCATTGTCCTCTCCCAAAGCAGATGATGAGCTCTGAGAAGATAATTCTGCCTTTCTTTGTTCAAACTTTTCCTACACCAAGTTTGAATAATAGTGAATGACAATTAAATACAAGTATGTATATATATATATATATATATATATATATATATATATATATATATATATATATTAAAAAATCATGCTCAGTAAAAATTGTAACCAAGAGAAAAAAAATTCACAATATGAAGTCATATTTATATTCCATTAAGTAAAATGTTCAGCTACTATAATAAAAGATCACTATATATATATATATATATATATATAAAGATTATAAGTTCCCACGTTTCTATTGGTTCAATTTGCTTTCTCATCACCACAAAAGCTCAAAAACCACACTCCCAGTTCTTTACAGCTAATCACAATGGTCAGAAGTTACACTGAATGTCAATCTGCCATGTTGTAGTCACCTGCTGGCTGGTATAACAATAGCTTATTTGACTATCGATTTTGTTGCTGTAGTTGATTGATTATAACAATAGCTTATTATTAATGATATTTGATTATCTATTTAACCAGAGCCAAAATGAACATCTCAATACTAAAATCAGTGAGCTCGAACACCAACTGAAAATCAAAGAAAAGATGGAATTGGAGACCCATATACTCAAATTGCTGAAACCCTAACATTAAGGAGGGAGATAAAGATTACCTGGGGAAATTAGAGAATGCAGTGGAGAGGATGGTGCGTGCGGCGGAGAGAAAGTGAAGTGAGATGACAATGATGAGTAACGCGGTGGAGAACGCAGCGGAGAGGGATGGGTAACGCCGGAGCAGAGTAACAGGGAGAAGAGAGGGACTCTGATCTGAGGGCGAAGAATGCACCAGTCGAAGCGCTGACTCCAGCAGGGAACAGAGTTGCCGAAGGATTGGTCGGTGGCTGCTCTGAGATGCTGAGAAATGAGAACCCCAAATGCTTGCGTCGCTGAGGGTGAAGGCTTGCTGAGAGTTGAGTGTGAAATGAGTATTGGGATGGGCTTGATGTCACAGTCGGACTACAAGGGAAAAAGTAGTATAAGTAACAGTGAATCAAATCAATCATATTTAATATTAGTATTTCAAAAGTACCCTTTGTTTAATTATTTTTTTTATTTTTTCGATAGCATTATACACTCTCAAAACATAACTTCCAAGAGTACTATGCCCAAAAAAGGATAGTTTAGTAACTATAACTTATTTTTTACACAAATCAAGACAATTAAATTAATATAACTAATTTTCTTAATACGTGTGAAGTTAGTTTTTTTTGCTTATATATAGGTTCAAAGTAGTACGTAATAGTATTTGGGATGGGCCGGGTGACCTGAGGGTCAACCCTGACCCGGCCCGACGCCTTCAAGTTGGGACTGGTTGACGGGCCGGACCGGGTTATGCTCACCCCTACCTGAAAATTAGCACTTTTATTAAGCACAACAGTCCAAACAAAGGATGACCTTGAAGGGGAAATTGATTTACTAATGGACTTGTCAAAATGGAAGAAATATTATTGGGAGATGAAGTTATAAACTAGAAATTAGACGGTAAGGAAATCAACAATCAAAAATGAATATGTGCATGGTTAACATGGTTATGGTTTCAGAATTTGGATTCAACAAGAGAAAGCACCAACAAAACTACAAAAGATCACCAAACATGAGCACAAATGAGCAATCGAAGTTTGATGGAAACTCAAATCTGTGTTGGAAGCTTGAATATGTTCACTGTAGAAGCTTGATGTAATCTTAAATCTGTAAGCAAGTAGGTAAGATTAGTGTTTGTAGGATTAGCTACGGTAGGGTTTGTATATGAAAAATATATATGAAAAATGTTGTATTGAATCTTAAAGTATTAATTTCAAAATACTTTTGAATTAGTTAGTCTTTATTTACAAGTTCTATTAATTAAATAAGGTATAAACAAATTTATAACTAATTAAATGACAAAACTAAATAAATAAATAATTAAATGAGAAAGCTAAAATAATAACAAATATTTAGAAAATTAAATTAAAATATAAAATCAAAAAACATTTTGAGTTACTTATTTTGGAATAATTAGATAATATATTAATGTTTTATTAAAATTCGCAGGAAAATCCGCAGGAAAATCCGCAGGAACAACTCCGTAAGTAAATCCGCAGGTAAAAATCCGCAGGTAAATCCGCAGGTGCACAATTCGCAAGAAATTCTGCAGGAAAATAATATCCGCAGGAAAATTGGCAGGAAATAAATCCGCATGAATATCGGCAAGAAAATAATCCCCAACTAAATCTGCAAGAAAATTAATTACTTGCGGATTTTGGAGCGAAATTTTATTGCAGCAAAATCTGCAGGAAAATCCGCAGAAAGCATTTACCCGCCACTTGGCGGCAAATTTACCTGCGAATTTTCCTACGAAATTTGTATCCGCAAGAAGATTATCATAAAAATACAAATCCGCAGGAAATGCCGCAGGAAATACCTGCGGAAAATATCCGCAGGAAATATCCGCAGGAAAATCGCATATTTTTAGTAGTGAGCATAAAGAAAAATAATTCAGCAAAAATTAAAGAAGGGTGTTCTCTGGTCTTGAACAGAGGAAGACGAAGCAATTATTATTAAATTGAAATACTTATGTCAAAATCTTCCGAAATTATATCATTCATCTGATGATGACTTAATTATTATCGAGACTGATGCCTCGAATGAATGTTGAGGAGGTGTTATGAAGGCAAAATCCCCCAGACAAAAGAAAGGATTACTGTGCTGATGTACATGTCTAGAACTTTTTCAAACAGCTAAATTAATTATCCTACTCATGAAAAAGAAACATTAAGAGTACAGAAGCTGAAAGAATTGGAGCTAATTAAAGCGGACCTTGAAGTACTAAAACTACAACTTAAGGTAGAAGGTTTTCTCCAAGAAGCAATCCTAGAGGAAATTAAACAAAAATCCCAAGAAGAAAATAAGAAGTGGTACACAAGCTTCAATGGACCATTTCCAAGAAGTTACGATGAATGGTTCAAAGCAGCACCACACTGTCAAAAGATTTCCGGAATTATGCATAAATCCTATCCATCCAAAGAAGAAGCAGAAAAGGCACTAAGAGAATATCAAGAAAAGGAAAGAGCAAAAAGGAGAAAGAATTTATCTTGGCCCAAGAACTTTCTCAGAAACAACAAGACTCAAACGTGAAGCAAAAACACCAATGAAAATATTAGGGAAGATTCCTTCCTCCCTAGATAATTACCAAATCATTACCAGAAAAGACCATGAACTTAAAGTCTAATTTTCGAAAGAAAAATTTGATGAAAACCTTAAGAGACTTACACATTGGAGTGATAAGGAAAAAATCAACTCTTTTTACATGGTTGACAGAAAATTATTCGGAACAAAGGCAATAATTACTCCAGGAGCTCCACAAATACCAGCATTTAATATGTTCCAGTTTGGACTTATTGAATGTCTTTATTTGAGTGGAAATCTTGAATAAGTTAGTTTGTTTCCATATAAGTTTAAAAAAACAGTTCAAATGATCAAAAGAAATGTGGCAGGGGAAAGGTCAACTTTCCTAAAATTTTATTCGGCTTATCCAAATTTTGCCACCAATCAACCAGCCAAACACTTAGTCTTCATTGGAGTAAACAATAATAATTTCCCTTTAATGGATAAACCAACAAGGGACGACTACGAGGAAGATCAATTTCCTGTATTTATATGAAATCAATTAGCAAGTATTTTCTCCCAATGTCAATCTATTGGAAAGAATTCTTGCATTAAGACATTATACAAAGGTCCAAATACTTTGCTGCTTAGCAAGATCAGCGAAAAAATAATAAGAGAAAAGGATTTATCTCTTCTTACAAGCTTTGAGATGCCTTTCTATGCACTCCAGGGACTAGCAATGAATTACAGCACAACTGTCCTCAACAAATTATGTGCCATGATAAAGCAAAATAGAAATCATGCATGTGAAAGATGCAGAAAGCAGGCCCAGAAGGAAAGCAATGATGACTGTCTGCATGGAGATAGACCGTAAACGTCACCATGTAGTATTATTATAAGATGATGTAAGCAGTTACGTAATTTAGGGCTAATAATGTAAATGTGTCTATTTCCCTAGGTGTATAAATAAGTCCTCTTATGCTGAGGCAACGTAGAGTTTTTCAATCAGAAAAAATTCTCGCTTGAGAGTTTTCTCTATAAAGAGAAAATCTGCTAGTCTCTTCATAGGAAGCTAGTTAGGCACGTGCGAGTGTCTACCACCTTTGTAATACTTTCTCTTATAAATAAAATTACTTCTCTACTTACCAAATCTCCACTTACAAGATCTCCTGATATACTTACCAATTCTAGTACATCTTAATTATTTTGCGGAAGCAGCAGTGGATAAGGAAAAGACTAATTTTTAAGAACTTCAATCAAGTATGGTTACTCAACTACTTTATAGCTTAATGTCCTAGAATTAGTTAGTAGAGATACTATGTTTGAAATAACAATGGATAGAGAAAACATAGATAATAATGATATAGAACATTTTCAAATTGAGACACCCCCTAGTATCTTATTATTTTAATAACCTGTCTTAATATTATCTATCATCGTTCCACATGTAGTATTAGGTTATAAATACGTATATATATGCAAAGTCATGACCATGGCCCTCTGGGCACAAACATCAAACCAATCCCAACTCCTGATTAAAACGCAATACCTTTATAACCTTTTAGTAAGTCATATACATAATCCATTATATAACAACCAAAACCCAATGCACACATTTGCTATACAAAACTTATTACTAACATAAAACAAGACTTTCCAGAGCTCGTCCAAGACACTTGTGTACTATTCTTTCCTCTACGTTCCGCTTAAGAATCTTAAAAAGATTGTCACCCTTATGGATGACAATGCGGTCCCGAAGATTGGGGAAAAGAAACTGTATCCGTCATCTGTACCAAACAGTAGATCCAACAAGCAACAACAAGCACACAAAGGGAGGTAAGATAACTACTTCCAAGAATAATGGCAATAGAGTAGATTTAACTTCTTAGGTAAACAAGGTGAAATAAAATATCAATCGCATCAATGACATGAAAATAAAGCAGATATTCCAATCATCAAATCCTAAGTTTACATTATGCCATAAATCAACAGTTTCATATGATGTTAAGAATGCATGTTGTGTATGGGATGAAAATGCGCATATGTGGGTCTCAGCCCGACTAAACTCCATGGAGTGACAACATCATCGGAGGAGCGATCAAGAGTAAATGTTCCGCATCACTAGCCCAATGAGTGCCATCAAATCCAAATGCGCGCTAAACGGCTCACCGGAACACTCTCCACTGATCTCGAGTAGTTTAGGGTCTGTTCGGGATATCATTGTGTTCGTATCGAATACCACGGCTCGGGGAAGCTACCACTCGGCCCCCAGTGGAGTATCGCACCATAAGTGTCCCCTAGGTCATCTCAACCTTCCCTATTGTACTCTCACCTGCACTCAAGTTGTAGCTCAACTCCCCAACATCATGCCAATGCAAATACCAAATTCATGCATGACCCCACCAAAATACATTTCATATCAATTTGTTAGACCGTTAAGTCATTCCATTGGCGTTTGTTCCAATATGTCCTTCGGGATTGAAACTCATACAGGAGGAATATCCTTAATGTTTAACTTCTTCAACATTCTGGGGTCATGCTTGACTCGATGCACATGCCACATGCAACAATACTTCATGACCAATATCTTATCAATGTCATCAACCATCAAGATTATGCAAGTATGGTCAAGTAAATATTCCTTCATCATCATGCAATCTCACGATAGACCACTTATAGGTATCCATAGTTCATGTAGAGTCCAATATACAACAAGTTTCATCCAAAGCACATAATGGTACAAGCATAGTTTAGCCACATCAATATTCATCAATAGTCGTTTTCTTCTTATGTAATGGGCCAAGCCCAACAGGGTATAAGGGAACATATATTCCAAATGTCCATAAGTATGTCCAATTATCTCAAGTACAACAAGTCAAAATGGGATTATTTGGGTCTTATGGGCCCAATTGCGCAAATTGGCGTTTTTTAAGCCTGAAATCCAATGTTTGTGTCTTTAACTACATGGATTCCAAAATAATTTGGTTTCTCTAATTGCTTAAGAGAAATGTAATTATTCTCTTTGCATTAAGTGGAAACTTTGTTAATCAAGTGGTTACTCACCCAAGTATAGTTGACTAACCAATTTAGTTAGATTTAGGTCTAAGCTTATTTTTTTACTTAAAGTATGTAAGAGCCATACTTAACCTGATCCTTTTAAGCTAATTCCCTTCTCTCCTCTTATGCTCAACTCAATAATTTACCTTAACAAAATTATGTTGCATCATGGAGCCCAACCTCAAGCCTCATTGTCGTGGGCCTTAATGGATCATGAATGATAGTTGTTGTTGGTTCTTATTGATCCAATGGTTTTTAGGCCCATGTTAGGGACTTTGGGGCCCATTTTGGTTTATGTCATTCTAGTATAAGTCTTCTAAGATTACACTTTAAAGTCCTCTAATCACATAGGAATTAGAACTAAGCTAAGTTCCCTATCTTTGTCCTTGGTCCAATTTGGCATAAATTAGTTAACCGAAGTATTAATCTCAGTTTGATGCATCATATTGGCCCTTATGAGGCCAAAATTATTACTTGAGAGGAAAGTATGATAACTCACTATGGCCCATGTTGGCCAAATTACCTAGGTCCAAAAGGATCAATTGTTTGTTTCAAAACCTAACTTAATATTATTACATAATATGTGTTCAATTAGTGAATCTCTTTTCAAGCTTAATCTCATCTATATATTAATTAACTTCTTAAACTTAATTACATGTGTCATTAGTTCAAATTTTTGAAGCTTTGACTCCCCTTTTTTTTTTGTAGCAGAACCATGTGGTGTGGGCATTCCCAAGCCTCCACCATTTGATTAATTTTCAACAATCTCCATATGATGTTCAAGTTTCCAACACCACTATGGTTCATAATGTCTACTATCTTCAACATGTTTCAAGACCATTTAGGCTAGGGTTTAAAAACCCCAATCAAGCATCAAGTTCAAAATCGACAAATTCATGTACAACCATGATCAAAAAAGCATATAAACACATCTAGACTATGGTTGAATGGATTTTCAACCTCCTTCCAACTATTACAAGAGAAATCCGAAAATCACCAATAAATCAAACAAATCAACAAAAATGAAAATAAAATAAAATAAATATAAATGGAGTAAAGGGAATGAGGAGTTCCCTCTAAGAGTAAAATCTACTCAAACCACTTAGAAGGTTAGTCTTTCTCCCCGATCTTGATGATTTTCGGCCAAGATAAAGAATCCACCAACAAAGCTTGTTCCTTTGCTCCTTGTAGCTTCTAAACATCATTTAAAACCAAGAAAGGAAGAAGAAAAATGGCGACTTGGTTAGATATAATGCAAAACCGAAAATGGATAAGGAACTTGAAGGAAGAGGAAGTGAATGAACAAGGTGACAACTTCCTCACCTTGCTTCACAAAAATGATGAAGAGGGGATGAAGTAGTGCTTGTTTCCTTGTTGAGAAAATGAAAAATGAGAAATGAGAGAGAGGTAGAGAGGCGGTCAAGAGAGGAGAAGAGAAATGAAGTTGAAGTGTGAGTGAAAAGTGTGTGTGTGACCGTGTAGCATGAGGATGGAAAAACAAAAATGAAAACTTTGTGTATCCAAATTGGAGTGATGTTCGTTTGGCCTAGCTTTTTTTGGGCTTAAAAGCTACTTCAAAGGAGAAGTTAGGAATAAGAGCTTTAAAATTAAAAGCTAAAGTTGTTTGGTAATTTCAATTTTTTTTAACTTAAAAGTTACTTTTAAGCTAAAAGTTGTTCGACATAATTTTTTATACTCCTTTTAAGCTTTTGGTTTTATGTAAGATTATAATATAAGGTATCAAATTACAAAAATTCTATATATTACTAATAAATGAAATATTTAACACAATGAAGAAAATACATGAATAAAAAAACAAAATATTTGAACAAACACTATAACAAAATGTACTTTTAGTGGCAATTATTATGACCTTTAGCGGCAATAATAATGGCCGCCAAAATCTTTACCGGCAATTATTAATTAGCCGGTGTATCCAGTGTCGCTAAAAGCTTTCCTGACAATTGTAGGAAATGCTGGTAAAGGCTCAAATAATTGCAGCTAAAAGTCAGAAGTTATAGCGACAATTATTATGACCTTTAGCGGCAATTTTAATAGCCACTAAATAAGATTTTAGAATTGTCTTCTAAGCTCATTTATCAACATTTTTTATTGTCGCTAAAAGTTCTAGCTGACTTTTACCCGCTCATTTGGCAGCGCTCACTTGAAAAAGTGTTGGCAAAGGTGCATAATTGCCAGCGTTTGCTTAAAAAAGCGTTGGAAAAGGTGCACCTTTGCCAATGCTTTTTCAAGCGAGCGCTGGCAATTGTGTACCTTTGCCAGCTCTTTTCCAAGCGAGCGCTGACAATTCCTTTATTTTTTTTTTTTTATATTTGCTTTTGTTTTATCTATTTCCCCCCTACACTTAATAAATCAATACAATTTGCAAAATCAACACAAGCAAAACCAGAAATGGATAGTATGCAAAACAATATGTATATATATATATATATATATGAAGTTAATTTATGTTCATGTACAATTAGCAAAACCAACAAAAACAAATGATACTTAAGTATGTTCATGTACATATATACAAGTAAAAATCAAAATCCTAGTACTAGCTTAAAGCCCTTGATCAATTAATCCTTTGCTTTCCTTCAACAAAATCCTTGCTCCCCTTCAACAAAATCCAAATAAACATTGTTAAGCTCAAACACCATATAGATAGATGTAACGATTTAGCAAAACACAACAGCCCAAAACAAGAGCAAGAAAGAGGTGCTTGCTGTACGTATGAAACCAATGGCCAATTCTTGAATTCATTATTTATTATTTATATAAGACAAACAAGGCAAGGTTCTGCATGTAGACTTAAACGTAAAACACCCAAACAAAACTTACAATATGCATTAGATTGGTTTGGAAAAATTCACAAAAGACAAGAATTAAAAACAATTCATTATATAAAGCCACCGAAAAAGCCACTGAAAAAAAAAAAAACCGAAGTTGCAACCAATGGTTCATTAGCGTGAATTTAAGAAGCCATATATAGGCCATACCAACCAGAACAGAGAAAACACATGCATCATCAACAATAGCTCAGGTTACCTGGTTTGGACGGTGAGGGGGACTGCGGTGCAGGGTGAGGCACGACCTGGTTTGGACGGTGATCGGCGGCGCTGTGCACGGTGACAGGTGTCGCGGTGCAGGGTGGAGGCGCCACTATGTTGTTGGCTCTATGTAGGGTGAGTGAGGGGTCCTCTGTGCAGGGAGAGTGAGGGTTTGGTTATGTTCAGAGGGTATAAGAATGGGAAACGAAAAAAGAATAAAGAAATATAAAAATGTAGAAACGTGACGCAGTAGGAATCGACGGGGGACGTTAATGACCAAAAGCTCCGCATAACCTCCCAACGATGACTTTAATGAAAGCTCATTCATTTAATAAAATTAAGCTACTTATTTTTTGACCTGATTTTTTATTGATATACGTTTTGTTCAGATTCTCCTTTTAAGAAAAAAAGAAGCTAAAAAAAAGTTGGGTCAAACATATTCAGTTACCTATGAAGCCACGGAGAGAAGGAAGAAAAATATCTTTTATTTTTATTTGAATGAAAGGTTAGGATTAATCTTGAAAAGCAAATCTAGTGACATAAAAATTAAAGAGAAAATGAGTGCTTCTCATTAGTTATAGAAAAAAATAGGAGCACATTGATCGAAGGGAACAGGTCAGTTACGGCGGAACATGGGAGGGAGAGGAGGAAAAAATGAAATATTGAGTGTAAATTGGATCTATTTAATACTGTATTTAATCTTCATTGTATAGGAATTTCAAATTCCGGATTTTAATTTAAACCTGGATTTTGACATTGAATTAAAGGAATATTTTAGAAGTTGGATTTTTAGATTCTCAGCTCCGGGTTTTACAAGGGACTCAGAATCTGTGCCGGTTTAGACAAATGTAGCTGATATTGATTATAATATTATTATTTCTTAATATGTTTTCTAGGTAGTTTTAGGATTCAGATATAATGCTCAACACCTAAAAATTATATTAACTCATTTTGTCTGGTCAAGTCGAGATTTTGAATTCCCGATGTCCTCACTAACACTGCCGATCAATACTGTCAGTAGTTTTAGAACTGAGGCGAAAATTGAATTTTTCTACATCAAAAATTTCCTATAATTATTCCTAACATATCCAATTAATTATTTTCTATTTTTAATCACTTTTAAATTTTGGGGTGTTACACAAATCACTAAAGAAGATGGAAACTATGATATAAGTATTCTAATAAATCCAAGATTATTCCAAAAAATACAAAAAAAAAAAAAAAGACTTAGATCTAGCAAAAAATACAAATATGAAAGGAAAAGAAAAACTTGGAGGGATAATAGAGAGATTTACTCAAAAGAAAATATTATATACTATGGGAAAATAATTAATGAAACACCAATGGACATAATAGAAGCCCAAGGAAATACTAGTATACAATTGCTAAATAAGAAAAGACTTGAAGAACTAAAAGAGAGTCTAAAGAAAGAAGAATATAGGAGGAAGATATGATATATTCATATTGTAGCTATACAGATACTAATCAAAGCAACTTTTCAGAAAGGAATAGATTCGCCTATAGAATTAATATTAAAGGATGAAAAAATAACTGATACAAGAGATAAGATATTAGGAGTAATAAAAGAAAATTTAGCTTATGTAAAATTAAAATTTGAAATTCATCCAAACATTCGAATACCTTTAAATACTCCAAGACTAAATCAATCATTAACTCTAGAACACAAATTTTTAAGAGGAAATCTAATGAGATCAGGAGATAAAATATTCTCGGTAACATACTGTGTTAACTATGCATTAACCAATTCACATCATAGTATTACTTTTAGAAATAATGATAGAATAGATGTCCCAAGTTTATTCGAAGAAATAGAAAAAAATTATTATCCAAAAAGAAATGAAATAGCGGAGTTAGGAACTTTCATAAAGAAATCAGGATCATTAAGAATAAATCAAATACCAAAACCAATTAGTTTTTCAGAACCAGAAAGAATTAAAGCTGATAATGTTATTAACAAATTAGTAAATCAGGTTAACGTTTTAACTTTGTATTTAAAGAATAGAATATGAAGTATTTGAATTACTGGAATTATTTGTGTCCAAATAAAGGCCCAATTATTATTTGGTATCAGAGCTATCAGGGGAAATCCTTGGTAGTAAGCTAGTAAATGAGTGAAGACTTAAAAAATTTTCTAAAAGAAAAAATTAGAATCCTTAAGGAAATAATCAAATATGATTATGAATACTTACAAAATATTTACAAGAATAAAGAAGAACATGATATTGAAAGATTATTTAGGAACATATAGAAGAAAGTCTGATTCGAAGAGAAAATAGACTTATCCAACTTGAAAATCAATTAAGGAATATAGAAAATTTAGAATGAAAGTATATCTAAAAGATTTGGGGTTACATATACAAGAACAAATAATTACTTTAATAGAAGGATTTGGAACTACACAGGTAATGGTTACAAAAGAAGCCATAAACTATCTTAGGAGAAGAGTAAAGCAACAAGAAAGAAATATATCTCGGGGACAAGGCCCTGAATATAGAAGAATAACTCAGAATATTTTAAATAAGAAAAAACAAAGGTTAATCCAAGTTTTTAGGTATGAATCTAGAAGAAGAGAAAATAACGATTGGAACTAAATAAAAAATTTAAAAAAAAAAAAGAGAGAGGAAAAACAATAAAATATAATATAACTGCACCATGCCCCTCCAATATGGAAGGCACGGTTAGCAACTCCCTTTCTTTTATTTCTTCTTGCTGCATAGTGCAGCATGGAAACGATAAGTCAGGGGCTCAAAATGGGCTCAAAATGAGCCCCCTCCCATTCCTTTTTTTTATTTTTAATTTCTCTTTTTCCTTTATTTTTTTTATTAGTGATGGTTTGGGCTTAAACCCTAATAGAATTCTTATGAATGAAAACTTAATCTTTATTGAATGACTTGAGACTTATTTATAGTCTCTAAGTTTACAAGAAAAACCAAACTAATATCTAACTAAGTATGAAGCTATCTCCTCATAATGCTAACAAACAAAAAAGAGGATCAAGATACAATCTTCTAATAACAAACTACTAAAAGATACAAGGCCTATAAACAAACTACTTTAAGATCTCGCTCAAGTTGGAGCATGCAAATCTGTCATGCTCAGCTTGGAAATTAAAACCTTAAAAGTTGAAGGTGGTAAGGCCTTGGTATGCAAATCAGCCAATTGTGCAGCAGAGGAGATTGGAATTAACTTGATAATTCCTAGTTGGACATTATCCCGAACTAAGTGGCAGTCAAGCTCAATTGGTATCGATATAGATGATACTATGAGCAATATCTGGGGAAACTGGATGGATTAGCCAAGAAAGAACAAGGGTATTACAGCTTTCCAATTTACAAATTGAGGATCAGTAGAAGAAGCACTACAAAAATATGGCAAAATCGCGACCGCAGAATTCGGTCGCTATACATACAAATTCGGTCGCTATTTTAATTAGCGACCGAATTAGCGACTGAATTGTAGCCGTGGCGAAAGGCATGGTCGCTAAGGCCTCCGCGATCGAATTTTAATTCGGTCGCCATTAGGGACCGAATTATCAGTCGCAAATTTAAATATTTCGGTCGCTATGGTTTGGTCGCATGTATATCAAATAACCAAAATTAACAACTTAAAATTTGGTCGCTAATTCGGTCGCTAATCTGCCAATATTTATATTTCCAACGACCGATATTTCGGTCGCTAAATTGAGAGTGGATTTTTTAATAAGATGGCTGCCGATTTATCGGTGGCTAATTCGATCGCTAGAGTTTTCCTTTTTTTACTATTTTTAAAAAAAAATTAATTAATTCTTTTTAATTCATTACTATGATAATACATAAGAATCAATTTGGATTCTTTTCAAATTATTGTTATTGATTTTAATTAAAAAAACATTTAAATATTAAGTAATGCTATAAGTGTAGTAAACAAAACTTTAATATAGAGAAGGTGGCGAGAAGTCGTCTATAAAGTCAAACCTAATGTAAACAAAACTCGTTCATAATTTAAATAAAATAAAAATGTGACAAACTAAAATGTGTCAAAAATCAAAATGGAGGCGGAGGCGGAAATTCATCCTCGTCATCATCGGCGGCAGTGTCCTCTGGAGAAAGAGAAGGCACAACTGGATGAGGGGGTGGCACAACAAGACACTGGATCCTCATATGCTCCATCACCATCCGTAGATGCTGACCCTGCTCCACTATCGTCTGTGTCAGTTGTTGTTGGATCTGCGTTCTCCCTGAGCTCGGCATTAAGCTGTGTAATGGTGTCTTGTATCTGCTCGAACTGCTCTGAAGGGACGGTACATGTGCAAGACGAAGCAGGCGTGCCAGATGATGAGGCAATAAACTCGTCGCCCAAGTGACCGAGGCCATATACGTGCCCCTTCTTGTTCCTACCACCGACGACCTCCAAATATATGGCATTGTCGTCGACGGAGATCGAAGATCGGGGGCCCTCACCAGATAAAACCTCATCTTGTGAGGCACGTGATATGACCTCATCCCGCCTATGATTATACCTGTCCTACGAAGTATAGTAGAAGATCATTAAGTACAATTATAATTTTAATAATTAATAATAAATCACAAGTTTTAATTAAGTTTTCTTTTTACATATTGCATAGTTACGAGCCTTATCATTGACACATTCCCCTGACTTTAACTTTTTGGTCTTTTCCACCAACTCCATAGCGGTCGAGGGTCGCTGTAACTCTGCAGCCTGCATATATTTAGATATTTTTTAAATTCATATTCATATTATGTGCAATAAATAGAAACTAAGTACAGCCCTAAAATACCATTTAAATTTACCAACTCATCAAAGTGGGCAGCGGCCGATTTAGAGTCGCTGGTATAGGCAGATGCCCCTCCATCAACAGCTCGATTACGTCGGGCGGTGGCGCTCTTCTCCTTGAACTTTGGAGTGGCCTTATGTTGTTCCAGGCCCTCCCTGATCACCGGATCCATCCAGTTACCCTTATCCTGACCGGTGCTAAGCTTATTCATTGTGTTTTTCATAGCAAAAGAACCTTTATGCTCAAAACCGGTCTTGATGGTGTTCTCAATATGTGGAGCCCACCTATACGATTTCTGCAAGAAACACTTATTAGTCAAACTTAAGAATAAAACTTTAAACCTAAGGTAAATGTAATTAAATATTTTAATAAATTATTACCTTAAACTCTCGACAGAACATGTCCCTAACGTCCTGAGGGATGGCCTTCCAATTAGGCCATGTAGCATCAAATTTTTCATTAAGGATCTTGGAAATGGTACCGGAAGGGCCCTTCGCGGGTATAAAGCTGCAGGAAAATTAATTAAACAATGTTTTAAATATGACCTTAATTTAAATTAATCATATTTATATATAATAAAATAAAATTAACTTACTCATTCTTGCTCCTAGGGACAAGAAGCGTCCTCCAGTCAGTCGAATCTTGGCTCTCATGTGGCGCCACTGATGATGACGGTCCAATCGACGTCCTGATATCCGATGCTGGTGTAGCTGGTGCCGATCCATCACTCATGGGACCAACTCCAGATTTACTGCCAGGAGTGACTCTGTCAGAAGCCGGCGGGTCGATGGTGGGAGAATCTCTCCCAGAATGACCTCTACCACGACCTCTGACAGGGACTCTGCCACCACGCTGGCCTCTGCCTCTAAAAGAATCTACCATCTGTTTGAAAAAAGGATATGTAACATCATAATACTAACTAATTGATTAACTATAACAAAAACGAATAAACATAACAAATGACCGCATACATAAGTTACCTAAATTGTATTTATATCACTGAAATCACTCTCACTCTCACTCTAACTTGATTGAAATGTGTCTTCGCTAGATTCTTCCAAGTCGGACTGGTTCATTAACTCTCTATCAACTTCTTCCCCACTGCCAGCAACGTCCGCGAGAGAATTATCAATGATATCTGGCTTAATATCTAGTGATACGTGGGGCCCTACAAACTCATCATCTTGGTAAGGAGCATCTTTCTTATTTTGATTGATTATGTTATCAGTAATTGTACTGCGAGCCTTTATCTTGATGACACCCAACCATCCTTGATGTCCCTTGGGATATGGCATGTAATAAACCTGCTCTGCTTGTTGTGCAAATGTGAATGGGTCGTACGCTTTATTATATCTATGAGATTGCTTAACTTCAATAATGCCATATTTTTTTTATCTATTTTTGTCCCTACGTTAAGAGTACTATCAAACCAATCGCACTTGAAGAGAACTAACTTCATCATGGGGAAATCAGTATACTCAATTTCAATAATGTTACTTACAATCCCATAAAAATCGTCCTCTAATTGTCCATCAGTGCCTCGTACACAAACACCATAATTACATGACTGCATTCCTTCACTCCATTGTTTTGTGTGAAATTTATATCCATTTACAATGTAACGATTCCATGATGTAACCGATCTTTTAGGCCCTCATGCCAAATTGGTCAACAAGGGATTTTGAGCATTATTTATTGGATCTAGAACCTACGAATTTTAACAATTGAGCATATAAATCATACTAATAGAAGAAAAAGTTGTGTAATAACTCAAGACACTCGAACTTACATATTGTTTGAACCACACAGGAAAGTGAGAAGTAATTTCCCAATCAATTTGAGCTTCCGAAATGTCATGTTGGATCTCCCTTAGAAAATTGGCATACATACTACACATAGAGTTTCAAAACTAGGCGATTAGTGAAACTAAATGACAACATAATTAATAAAACACAATGTACGCACTTACTCTAAATATGGCGACACCTCTTCACAATTTTGAAGAATGTACAAATGAGCAGCATTAATGTCACGTTGGTCCAAGAAATATCCTTTGGATTTGCCACTAAATTTGCCTGGATAGTTGAATATTGATATAGGAGGACTAGACGAACAACCTTCGCCTGAATCAACATTACGTGGCATTCTAGTTCTTCTCATGTCAATTTCATCCGGATAGTAATACGAGGCAAAGGTAGATGTCTCCTCCACTAAGTAGGCTTCACAAATGGAACCTTCTACTTGGGCCTTGTTCTTGACTTTGTGTTTCAAGGAGTGCAAAAACCTAATTAAAAGGTATACATACAATTAAAACATATAAAAAGAGGATGACATGGACTTACAATTATAATAAAAATATTTGAGGTTGTTTACCTCTCAAAGGGATACATCCAGCGATGTTGGACAGGACCGCCAACTCTTGCTTCGTAAGGCAGGTGAATTGGAAGATGTTCCATTGAATCGAAGAAGCTTGGGGGAAAGATTTGTTCCAACTTACATAACAACACAGGTATATTCTCTTCCATAACCCTTAATTGTTCCACATATAGTGTTGTCGAAGTCAGCTCCCTGAAAAAATGGCTAAGCTCAACAAGTGGGTTCCAAATTGGTTTCGTTAACGAGTCGAACGCAATGGGAAACAACCGCTGCATGAATATGTGACAATCATGGCTCTTCATTCCATGTAACTTTGCCTCCCTAATGTCGACACATCTACCCAAATTGGAAGCATACCCATCATGCAACTTGACTTCTTTAACCCACTTACAAACAGCTACTCTTTAGGGTTTGCTGAGTGTATAACTTGCCTTCGGTTTCATAAGTCTGCCACCACCACGGTCTTTCAACTCAAGCTCCTTCCGATTACATATTTTATCTAAATCCAATCGGGCTTTATTTATATCCTTTGTCCTCCCCTTGATGTCCATGACAGTGTCAAACACATTCATAAATACATTCCTCTCAGTATGCATGACATCGATGTTGTGACGGAGAAGGTGCGTTCTCCAATATGGCAACCTCCAAAATATACTTTGTTTGGTCCAATTATGCTTAACACCATAATCGGGAATATGTTCTCCTTGCGATTCATGAATGAGCGGTAAGGACTCTACTCTCTGCCATGCATTGGGACCAGACAAACGCGGTGGAGGGGCTGTAGTCTCCCTGACACGTTTCTTGAATGTTTTTTTATTCTTCCTATAAGGATAATCTAGAGGAAGGAATTGGCGGTGACAATCAAAATATGAGGTCTTTCGACTATTTTTAAGTGTGAATGCCTTCGATCGCTCCATACATATTGGGCAACCTAGCTTCCCTGCTGTCATCCAACTTGACATCATCCCATAGGCAAGGAAGTCATTGATTGTCCACATCAAAGCTACCTTCATCATGAAATTTTGCCTTAACGATACATCATAAGTTAACACGCCATCATTCCACAATGTTGTCAACTCATCTATGAGTGGCTGCAAGTACACATCAATCTTCCCTTTTGGATTAGACGGACCCGTTATTATGACTATTAGGGACATAAACTCCCGCTTCATGCACATCCCAGGGGGAAGATTGTACGAAGTTAGGATAACTGGCCAACAAGAATAAGGTTTTCCGGATTGATCAAAAAGATTAAATCCATTCGTACATAACCTCAATCGGACGTTCCGAGGGTCCTTTGAAAACGTTAGATGCACCTTATCAAAATGCTTCCAAGCTTCTCCATCCGATGGATGACACAAGACATCTTGCTCCCTCTGATTCTCACTGTGCCACCTCATGTGAGATGCAGTGGCCATTGAAGAGTACAATCTTTTAAGTCTTGGGACGAGCGGAAAGTACCACATTTTTTTAACAGAAGTCTTCTTCTCAACACCCCTTCTAGTGGTTGTCTTGTACCGATCCGCTCCACAAAAGTTGCATTGTGTTATGCTATCCTTCGAATTATCCTTGTAGTACAACATACATCCATTCAGGCAACAATCAATTTTGAAACAACCAAGGTCCAAATTCTCCACAAACTTTTTAGCCTGATAAAAATTGATAGGAAACCGATTGTCCTCTGGCATCATCTCACCCATAAGTTGGGCGATTCGATTAAAACAACCTTATGGCATATTATAATCAGATTTGATGCTCAAAGCTGCCAAAGAGGCCGACAATTCTGAGTGCTTCCGACATCCTTCCCACAATGGAGCTTTTGTAGCACCCAGGAGGTCAAAGAATCTCTGAGTTTCGACATTTGGATCCTCCTCTGTGTATTGGGAGCCCATTCCCTCATCTTGTTCTATTGCATGACCAACTGAGGGTCCAGCATGATCCATGATCATCTGTTCGTAAGGATTCAATTCTTCCCTTTGCTCACCACTTCCATAGTATGAACCTTCAAAAACCGCAGGTGTAAAATCTGGCAAGGACTCACCATGGTTGCGCTACCAATAGTAATCAGCCATGAACCCTTTCTCGTAAAGATCGACCACCACTTCATCCATGTATTTGAAAGCTTTACACTTACATCTGGAGCAAGGACACCTCAACTTATCATCGCCCTGCCTTATAAATCTGCCCTCACTAATAACAAACTCTATAAACTCACCCACTCCAACTCTGAACTCTTCCATAAGACGTTTATTACGATCCAACCTACGATACATCCACATCCGATTCTCCGGAATCTCCATTGCTGCCAACTCAAGCAACCTACAACGGCATGTATTATGGGTTATTCCAACATCTTTTTCACTCTCCTTCCTTATGACAAGGTATGAACCTATCACATTCGAGAAAAAACCTTTACCATACTCGGTTAATACTAGTTATTCCCTTATTCAAATGCCTTATACTTAATGACATTTCGGTAGCATCTCCCTTCGGTCTCCAAACATACGACTTGAATGGGGTCAGATCTACCACGATCAAGTATGTACCGGGAGAACAAAAAGAGATGCATCAAACCAAAATTTCATCAAGTATATAAGGCATTTAAACGTGAAAATGACTATTATACGAGTGTGAAAAAGGTTTTACCCCAAACTGTCCCACTTGGACAATTCAAGATTCAATACAATGAGCATTCGCACCTTAAGAAGGTAAGCATACTCATTAATATTGGAACTCAAACGGGAAACTAAGGTTTTACCCCTAGTACTGCAGAAACTTGAATAAAATTTTCAAGCAAAAAATTTGAATCACACATCCTATTGAGTTCAGCTCTCCACTAACAAACAACACATAATTGGCAAACACATGCTAAAATTCTAAATTATCAGCACACAACCAACATCCTGCCTTTCGGAAAGGATCACATCCTATTGAGCTCTGCTCTCCACTAACAAACAACACATAATATGTACACACATGCATAATTTCTAAATTATCATCACACAACCAGCATCCTGCCTTTCGGAAAAGATCACATCTTATTGATCTTTTCTCTCCACTAACAAACAACACATAATATGCACACATATGCATAAATTCTAAATTATCAGCTCACAATCAGCATCCTGCCTTTCGGAAAGGATCACATCCTATTGAGCTCTACTCTCCACTAACAAATAACATATAATTTGCACACACATACATAATTTCTAAATTATCAGCACACAACCAGCATTCTGGCTTTCGGAAAGGATCAGATCCTATTGAGCTCAGCTCTTCACTAACAAACAACACATAATTGTCAATCACATGCATAATTTCTAAATTATTAGCACACAAACAGCATCCTGCCTTTCGAACACGGTCACATCCTATTGAGCTCCGCTCTCCACTAACAAACAACACAAAACTTCACATAAAACATTACATATACCACACAAATCAAGGCATAAAAAGAGAGAGTATCTAACTTACTTCGATCCAAGCTAAGAATGATAAAGGGTGCCAAGCTCGAGGAGTGCTGGAAGAAAAGAGAAATATCATAGTCAAATTTCATTAAGTTCAATCATCCTCAAACTAAAAGCATCAAACAATCAAGAGATTTTTCCATGTTGTAAATACTATTTGCTTCATAAAACAATTAATTTGCAGCCATAACAATTAGCAAAAAATAGCAATTGAATGCAATTTGTAACTATGAAAAGCTACAATAGAAGTTATCCACTGCTTGTTTCTTTTCTTCATTAGCACAATAGAAGTTATCCATACAAAACAATGAAATGAAAGTTCAGCTCTATTCAGACCTATTCAATGAAATTGAGGAAGTGCCGGTGGCATAAGGATGAAGTGCGGGAGACTAAACTTAATTCATGAACAAGAAAAAAACAGTTGTGGTATTTTGGTCATAATCTAATTAATTAACTATATGATTTCTATTTATGAAGACGGTACAAATAAAAATAAAAGAAAAAAACTAACAATACAATAGTTGGTGTCATTTTTACCTTATGTGGAACTAGGGGTAATAGAAACTGGTAACAAGTATTCAAGAGAAGTGATATTGTTAGATAAACCACCCACCCTCTACCCTTTTGAGACAGCTAAAACCTATGTGTTGGTAGCTACATCCAATCTCTTTGTCTCTGTCCCTATCTCTCTGGATCTTCATCCTATCTTCCTCTCTCTTTTCTCTACTGTTAGGAGTGACTTCCTCTCTCTTTTCTCTACTCTTGGATATCATCCTATCTTCTTCAAACACACCTTCTTGATTCTGTCTCCAGGGTGACTCACTCACTCTACCTCACCTCACTATTACTTACTTATATTTTGGATTCTATTTATGCTTACTTTCCTTTCTTTAAATCACTAACTTGGATTCTTTACTGGTCTTGATTTTTTTGTGCTTTTCTAATTGGTAAGAAATATGATTGATGAAAATGAATCCATAAATTAATACAGATTTCACTAACTTACATTTTTTTGTGCCTCTTGGAAATTCCCCTAAGCCTTACTATACAGATTTTACTCAAGCTTGAGTCAATTTGGTAGGGAGTAAAAAAGTTCAGCTCTTCATTACCTTTTCTCTAAATCAATACCCTAACCCTATATATGAATCTCAACCCAATTCAGTCCTCAAAATAATTTTCAAAATAAAGCCATAACTTATGAACCCTAGAAAGAAATTAAACATGGGTCAGTGTTGTACCACAATTGTTGCCTGGAATCTACCTCAGACCTGCAGTGCGTGGAGTCCCGTGAGTGTTTCTGCCACTGAGAAGAGAAGAGATGAGAAGGTAAGAAAGGAAGAGAAGCGAGGAAGAGGACAGAGGAACTTACCGGAGGAAGGGACAGTGGCCGTAGTCCGTTTTTGCAACTGAGAAGCAAAGAGATGAGAAGAGAGGAAGAAAAAGATGAGAGAAGAGAAGGAAGAGAAGAGAGGAACTTACCGGAGGAAGGGGAGAGAAGGACGATGGCCGGAGGAAGGCAGAGAGGGACGGAGGAAAGGCAAAGAGGGAGAAACGCGATTTAGAGACGTAGAAGTGAGGAAGAAGAAGGAGTCTGACGCGATTTAGGGTTTTAAACCTAGCGACCGTCGCTATTCGATCGCTAAACACAATACACCAGAAGGCATTTAGAGCGTCTTAGCGACCGAAATAAATATCGGTCACTACGTATGTACGCTGATAATTTACGGTAGCTATTCGATCGTAAATATGCCTCTTTTAAATATTCATTCAGCATGTCTTAGCGACCGATGTTAAATTCGGTCGCTAAATAAGGTCAACAAATTTGACTCTAGCAATATTTACTTTAGCGACCGATTTGGCGACTGATTTACTTGTCACCGTGTTGTTCGGTCGCATATTCGGTCACCAACTAAACACGTTATGTGAACCGTAAAAGTAATGTTATCGGTCGCTAAGGGCAATGGATATATTCGGTCGCAATTTTCGATAGCTATTTGAACTTTTTTTTTGTAGTGAAGGTTTCTTGACTGTGCCATCTATAAAAGAAAATTTGTTCTTCATCTCCAATGCCATTGCCATGGAACGAGACCAACTGTGGTAGTTTGGGCCATCAAGAACAGGGTAGACAAGAATGAGGGAAGGGTTTTCATTTGGATGAACGTAGTAGTGGCTAGAGGTATCGATTGTGGTGGCTGCTGACGTTGTTGCAGAAAGAAAAACTACTAGAGGCGCAGAGAAAAGAAAACAAGAAAGAAAGGGGAAAGGGGGAAGAAGGGTAAAGGTAAGAGTTATGAAAGTGATACCATATTAGAATTCTTATGAATGAAAACTTAATCTTTATTGAATAAGTGGAGACTTATTTTTAGTCTCTAAGTTTACAAGAAGAACCAAACTGATATGTAACTAACTATGAAGCTATCTCCTCATAATGCTAACAAACAGAAAAGAGGATCAAGATACAATCTTCTAATAACAAACTACTAACAGATACAAGGCCTATAAACAAACTACTTTAAGAAACCCATTATCTTGTTTTATTTTGGAATTGAGTTTGAAATTGAAAACAAATATTTAAATGCATTAGCCTAAATTAAAAAAGATATACTTGTTTTAAATTAAAATGTTTATTTAAATTGTTACAAATATTACTTGATCACATATGCTTATTTTCTAAAATACAAACATTTCTTTACCACAATGTATCAACTTAATTAGAATATGTTTTATCAAATTACATACATTCTTAACATTAATGATTTGAATATTATTAAATTATTAAATAATGAAATAAAAGGGTTAACTGATATGTGATATCTTGTTAATCCTTATTTTTTAGGACACCTGAGTTGTGACAACTTGATGATCTTAAGCCTTTAAAAATAAAAACTAAATTAAATAAAAGGATTAGCTGAGATATGACATCTTATTAATACCTATTTTTTTAGGACACCTGAGCTGTGATAGCTTGGTGATCCTAAGCCTTTAAAAATAAAATAAAAGCTAAATTAAATAAAAGGATTAGCTAAGATGTGACATTTTATTAATCATTATTTTTTTAAGACACCTGAGTTGTGATAACTTGGTGATCCTGAAATCTCTTGATTAATATTATTTCAAAAATAACTAAAATCAATCAAACCAACAAACATATTGTTAAAGAACTACGTAGTTTTGATTTCCTCATTGCACCTGAGGATACATAGGAGCAAGGACATCCTTGTCAAGCCCAAAAATAAATCTTAATAAAAGAGATCATTTTTATATTTTTAATCAATTTTTTAATAAAATGGGTAAATAAATATTTTAAAAGATATCATAAAATTTTGTACAATTAACTATATGTAACCATTTTTTTAAATGGAGGTTATAGGGTGCCAATACCTTCCCTATACATAATCGACTCCCGAACTCTAAAACCGGTTTCAAAGACCATTCTTTTTTAAAAGGGTTTTTCTAATGTTTTCCCTAATAAATAAACTTTGGTAGCTACTTCATTTTTGTAACCAATTAATTTTGGTCCTCCGCTCCCCTCGCGATGTGGTTGCGACAGACCCACATAAATTTCAACCAATAGAAGTGAATGTGTTAGAAAGAGAGTGTTAGAGAGTGTATTGCTAACATTTTTCTAACTTTATTTATTACTTCTCAAGACAATTTTACTTGTGAATATAGATTTAGACTGTGGAGTAAACTACTTTTATTGGGCTTCAAAAGGCTTTTCATCCAGACAATTCTTGAATGAAAGTCCGAAAACATGTCCGAACCGACGAGAACCGTGATCTCCATCTCATGATCACAGTCCAGAAAATATGATCATGGATTCAACCATTTTGTTCGGCTTTAATAGGCCCTCCATCTGGACAATTTCAAAACCGAAGTATGAAATCATGCCCAAACACACAAGTATAGTGACCTCCAGCTCCATCATACTGTCAACCTGTAGTTCAGGTTAGGATAAAATGGGAACCGCTAACTACACCTGTACAGATACTCCATCCACCCACACATATATTATTGGTGCATGAAATGACAGTTTTACCCCAACACAAACTTCTTCTTCCTCCTCTCTTCTGGTTCGACCCACTGCCGCCACTCTCTCTCCCTTTGGTAAGCTTTTTTTTTCTCTCTTCTAATTTTCGCTACTCACTGTAAAGATGTTGTTTTTATTGTTGATTTTCTATGAAGAGCTTAATTTGGAGAATTTTTGCCTTCCAGCAATTAGTTGCCGGAATATGTGTAACACCCCGATTTTTCGTACTTTCTAAGGACGATAAACTCAATTAATGAGTTTATATTTTTATCTGTGTTTTAGAAAATGATTTTGGGAAAACTAAAAACATAGTCTTGTTTCATAAAATCGTAGGAGCCTTCGGTTAAGTTTTGGGTCAAAAACTCAAACAAAAATCGATCTACGTTTTTCAGATGATAGTGTTTTCTACTATCACGACCTAATCTGGACTAACGGACGAAACCATTAGTCTTAGAATGTATTCCTCTATCTTTTTCCTAAAATGTGTCCTGACGCCCAAAATATAAATAATATTTTATATTCGGGCCGATAATCGATCAAGGAGACGATTCGAGCTGTCTTAGGGTTTTTCGAGACCCACGATCAGATGTTTTTCATGCCAATATTGTATCAAGTTATTTGAGGAGTTCATACGAGTGTCGGGACGATTTCAAATATCGGGATGTGAATTAACCAAATTGCCCTTGGTTAATTTTATTACCAATTTACCTTTCCTATTATTAAACTAATAAAACCCTAAATATCTACCCTTTTCACTCTTATCCTCTCATTTTTCTCCCTCTCCTTCGGCATCTCTCTTTCTCCCTCACACCCACTTTCTCTTCTTTCTCTTTTCTTCTCCAAAATCTCCATTTTTGAAGGTCTAAAGCTTGAGTTTTTGTGAAGCAACCTTCATCAAACTTGGAGTGGATCATCATAGGAGGTAGTAGTTCAACTCTATCTCTCTCAATCTCTCCTTTCTCTCCTCATATTTTCATGATCAAGGATGTTAGGGTTTTGTCCCTAAAATCTTTGAAAATCCATGAAAAATTGTAGGAAAATCGTATCTGTACCAAACCAATTTCTATGGCCTAGGTTCATGACATACTTGTATGATCCAAGAGCTTAGAGCCAAGAAATCCCTCTAGCTATATTTTCTAGGCAGGGGCCGAAACCCCCCTATGTGTGTAGGGTAAGGTTTTGGTTGGTTTTTGATGATCTGATCTGATATCTAGGGCTGTCACACTTAGTTAGGGTGTTATCCAGAAAATGAGAAATTTTGGAGCTCCCTAGCTATTTTTAGTGTAATAGGGCCGAACCCTAGGGGTGGTGCATTAGGAGAAATCTTCGTTTTGTAAGTTAATGTTGATATGTTTTACGTGTATGTAGTGATCGGCAGCGTGCTGGGGCGATAAACAAGTTGATCGGGTGTTCAAAGTTTTAGCTGGAAGCTACAAGAGGTAAGGGGATAAACCTGAGGAATTCCATTCCCGACAGCTATGTGCTGCATCGGTGTCTGTACTGTATTGAAATAGTTTATATCTGATGTTAGTTGATTTCTTAATTGACTGCTGTTGTTTGGAATATGCATTGATGTACTGATGTATTGATGTAACTGCTAATATAGTTGAATGCATGTTATACTTGCTGAATGGTTATATGGATGTATAGTGTGCCCTGCTGTGGGATTTAAGCATTAGAGGACCTAATTTTGATTAGGATCCGACATCGTGTAATCGTAAAAGCTTTAAAAGTCTGAAATGTGTTTTGATAAGAAGAAGTGAAGTTTAAAAGCAAATAGGGCATTAGAAACCTTCAAATGTCTTAATTTGATAAGTTAACCCTTTTGAGAAATGTGGTTTCCAAAGTGATATTGAGTTTATTCAAGAAAAAATGAGTTTGTGCAAGTTTTGTTTTAAGTTCGTATTTTACCAAAAAACAACGAAAGAAAAAGAAATGGTCTCTGGACCAAGTTTTATTTTGGAAAACCGATCCTGATGACTATGTGTAAGTATCGGAGATTTGGGGTTTTTGGTTTTTCAAGTTTTCAAGGAAAGTGGTTTTAAAGCTTAGAAACTAGAAACCGAGACGCGGGGTTCTAGGGTTCTGCAGAACACGTGGATCAAGGATCCGTGTTAGTTGTGATCCTGTCGGCTTAGGGACGATCTTTGTGGTCCTGTAAGCTTGAGGATGTTTTTATGATCTTGAATCTGGCGTCCTTGACTGGTGCATCGGTTAGGGATGTTGGGATTTGAGTTGTTTTGGACTAAGTGTCCTCTTTTGAGAAAATGTGTTTTGAGGCTTAAAGAGTCTAAGACATTATGGTGGTTGTTAGCGCTGATGCTACAACAAGGAAATATTGATACGACAAAGATCAATTATCGGAAACTAGATAGGTTTCTCATGCATTAAATGCGGGGCAGACGTGCCGTGATACGGGGGACCTTGATAAGCAAGGAGAACCTGAGATGACTTATTTGTCATGACATTGTGCCTTGATGGACAATGGTGTCATATGTGTTCTGGGAACGTATTGTGCCTTGAGTTGGACAATACAGTATGACCGTATTCTTGTGGAGTACTTCTGATTGCGCCCCCATGTGAGAATCGCGTAGTGTCATGGGATTCAAAGTACTCGTTTTTGGGCCAAATATTGGTGTTAACCTTTAGAGCCTGATCAGCTCATTTCGAATGGTGAAGGGATTTCCGGAAATCTAGTAATCTAGTTTGAATATTAGTTGAGATATATGGAAGTGCCATGCATACGTTTAGGAGATAATGTTGATTGTGGGGTACGAAGCCCTTGTGCATTTACTGCTATTCGTACTTGATGCTATATGACATGTTATATGATGATTTGAGTGAGTTACAGTATATGAGTCTGTTGTGTGGATTGGGCATATAGTTGTTGTTTATGGATTCATATATTGGTTTCTCACCCTTGCATGTTTTTGGACGGGTTGTCCATTGGTATATATATTGTACCGTGTTTACAGATGGAGCCGACGTCAGATCACCTAGCGCACTCCGGGATGCGCGTCCTAGCATTTGATCGGAGGACAGACCCAGCCGCGTGGGTTATCCACCCAGGGGTGGAAAGTGCGGCGTACACCGGACCGGTTTGCATCGTAAGCGGGACGACTGAGACGGGACCGCGGAAGAGTACTAGGACAGTGGAGACCATCCAGGTGCCTCTCCCTCCCATCGAGTTGATGCTGCATGCCCTTGTGGAGCAGGGTGTGATCGAGTCGGTCGCCCCCGCTGCGTAGTCCCCGCAGCAACAGCTACCCCGGACGCCTCCCCCGCCTTTTGTCTTGGTAGCGGGCGAGCACGTCGTGGAGGATGTGGGGGAGGAGGAGGAGGAGGAAGACCCTGAGGAGGATCCTCAGGAGGACCCGGAGGATCATCTTTCGGATGCTTCCGATCCCCATCCACAGGAGAACGGGAACGTAGGTTCCCAGAGTTCTTCCCCTGGTTCCAGCATTGGACCTCCCTCCGGGGGATTGTCCAATGGCTTCCATTAGTCGGACCAGCTTAGGGTGTAGACCTTATTTTTGAGGCAGCGGTTTTTGGGTAGTCTGTTAACGGCTACTGATGGCCATAGGTTTTAGAGATATGGTTCCAGACTGTCGCTGCCTAGTTTATAGCTTTTTAGGAGTTCTTCCTATGATCTTTTGTAAAAGGACATGTTGTCCATAGTTTCAGTTGATATATATATATATATATGAGCTTTTCTATTCTGTCTTGAGTGTTGAGGGGTGGTTCTATAAGCATTAATGAGAAAAATTTTATCACGATTTCCAGAATCTGCTTCTACAAAAGATGTATTTTCCGAAAGTAAAACCAACGAAATTTTATCATTTCTTTGAGTGTGTTGAGTTATGAAAGTGGCACGGGTTTTGAGGGTGCCACAATATGCAGCATGTAGCCTCCGGCAACTAATTGCCCGATTATTTATTTTTTTTCATGTTTTAGACTTTCCGGCAATTAGTTGCCAAAATATAGCTTTTCAAAAAATTTCAACTACCGGCAATTAGTTGTCGGAATAAGAAACAATTAGCTCTCGACAATTAATTGTTGGATTATATTTTTTTCATGTTTTAGTTTTCCGGCATTTAGTTGCCGGAATGTAATTTTTCAAGAAATTTGACCTACCAGCAATTAGTTATCGGAATAAGAAACAATTATCCTCCGGCAACTAATTGTCGGATTATATTGTTTCAAGTTTTTGTGTTTCCGCCAACTAATTGTCGGATTGTTGTTTTCAGATAAAAAAAATTTACCGGCAAGTAAATGTCGGATTCATAATTCCGACAACTAATTGCCAGAAAATGCGAAAAAATGAAGAAAAAAAATGAAACAAAGAGAGTAGAAGAGGGGGGTGGAGGTCGATGAGAGAGGAGGGGGTGGAGAGAGATGAGAGAGAGGAGGGGTGGGTGGTGGAATGCTGGAGAAATGGTAAAAAATTATAGATAGGTTTTTTTTAACTTAAGGCATTTTGGTAATGAAAAAAGTTTTAAAAGATGTGTGGTGGTGGATGGAGCATGTGTGGGGGTGTAGGTAGCAGCAACCAGATAAAATTTATATATCTATGTGTATTTCTGGTACTATGATTCAATAAAAACTGGGAAAAGTGCATAAACCGCATAAGCTTTAGTCCATTTGCAAATAGGCATCTTCAACTATTTTTTTGTTTCAATTAGTCCTTAAACTTCATCAGTAAAATCAATCATGCAACTATTTTTTCATCCCAATTAGTCCTTCAACTCCTACTATCAGTAAAATTAGTTTTTTTTTTGTTAACTCAGTTAAATCACTAACGATAAATAAATTCAACCATTCATTTCGCTTAAATCAAACCGTTGAGACTTTTTTCTTATTTTCTTTTTTACAGAAACTAAAAAGTAAAAAAAAAAATGCAATCAAGGATTTGGATTTAAGCTAAATAAACGGTTGGATTTAATCACTGTTAGTGATCTAACTTGAAGTTAACTGAAGAATTGATTTTACTGATAGTAGGAGTTTAAAGTCTAATTGGGACGAAAAAATAGTTGAAGAATTGACTAATAGTAGGAGTTTAAGAATTACTTGGGACGAAAAAGAATAGTTAAAAGTGCCTACTTATAGATGGGCTAAACTTTAGGGAGGGTGTATGTACTTTTTCCATAAAAATAAAATATGCATATGTAACCAATGTCAAGAACTTCACAATCTATTTGTTCTCTATTAGTTTACCGAGGGAATCCTTCATTTGGGATTTGTGAATTTGGGTTGATGTCATTGACACTCTAAATTATCTCTCCACCTTCTCTACTAACTAATTAGAATTAAAATAAGAGTAAAATATACTTTTTTTTTTTTTTGTCTCTTGAGAGATACACTATGCTTTTACTATTGTGATGATGACAACCAAATTAGTGAGTTGCCTTATTGATGATCTTAAGTTGAATTATTAAGCACAATCGGTGAGACTTTCATAGAAACGTAAGAATACATGTATTGTTCAAATCAAGAAAGTAGAAAAACAGAAAATGGATGAAGATGAGGAAAGGGAGAGGCGCCACAAATCCAAGGGGATTTGATAAACCTAATAAAGATCGCCACAAAAGTCTTGGACTCTTGATAAGATCAAGGGGGTGGCTTAATCAAGAACTTTAGAGAGACAATACCCTCACAATTGGATTCAATCCAAAATCAACTTCTTAGTTACCTTTTACCTATCATAGAATTCGAATACATATAGGGGATGGGGCTGCATAGAATATGCATACAAAGAGTCATCACTAGATGACAAAACCCATTCATGAACATCCCACTATGTGGTGTAATAAAAGCTTTTACTCATCCACTAAGTGGCTAAATAACTATCCTACTTAAGTAAATAATAAAAAAGTGGCTCCACATCTTCTAAAGGAGTTATCTAGGCATGCAAGCCAAAGGTTGCCCTTCTAGAAGCTTCCCATTTTCGTGCAGCCTCATGAAGTGGGCTTAGTCATCATACAAACTTAGTGTAGCCCACACTTCATGGACACCAAAGTGAAGTTTCCCCAAAATTGGATCCACACAAAGTCTTTTACACTTTATTCAACTAGAAATAAAACTAGTAAATGGGCTTTGAAGAAGCTCATGCCCATCAACATCATATGTCTTCAAGATGGATAAGACAAGTAACCAATTTGGGCTCCACTCTATCAAGACTTAAACTTGGGCCACCACTTGGTTTAAGACTTCTTGGGCTTTCTTGATCCTAGCTCTTGTCATGGGTTCACCAAGTCCTTGTAGTGCTCCTTGGTCCAAGCTCTTTAGTGGGCTTACATCATGTGAGAAATTATACTCATCTCCCATAAGAAGAAAATGCGCCTTTAGTCCATTTTTATGTTTTGTGGTAAAAAATCTTGTATGGTCAAAGACTTGAAGTTGCAACCGTCACTAGCTAGTAGGGTCAAGTCACTGGTATCAACTGTTAGACACGACAACTGCATTGTCAATGCAATTTTATGAGTAAATCCTCAATTTGATACCTGAAATTGTAAGGTCGTACTAACTTGGTCACTGACATTTTCGAAATTTCAAAAACATCGTTGAAGATGTCATGATTAGTCCATTAAGTAACTAATGTTGAAACCATGATTAGCTTTACAAGCATGGCCAGTGACGAGAAACTCTTGGACTATATCTAAGCTGAGATCAGCTTGAGCTTGAAAGAAAACTAGTTCAAATGAGACCAGTTAAAGGGATGAGGACAACTGTTCTTATGCTGCATTATGCTGTAAATTATAGTTGCTTTATCTAGGCTGTCTTTACTTTGCTGGGTGGTATTATTATGTTGTACATGCTTCTGGTTTGATATGTTGGCTCTGTTTGATTTTCCTGTACTGAGTTGAATTTCAATTGTACTGACGTACGGGTTAGAGCACCCCTACTCCTCATGTTTTTCAATAAATTTGTTGTTGCTGATAAATAAAACTGTTCTTATTTTTCCAAACCCGTGGGTGGTGGTTTAGGTAGCAGCCATTTAATGGTTTAGTCTAACCAGCTTACAGAAGTCTTTATAAGAACTTATCATAATGATCCATAGAGCTGTGCCCAAGGCAAACTGAGGCCAATTAGTTTGGTCTATATTCCAAATCATCGTATTATTCAACTTCAAATTTAGTGAATATTGCGTGACAGGATGTGAATCAAGAGGACATCAAACTTCAACGAAAATGAAACCAAACCTCATTTCATTTCAATTCATTAACAAGTCAACCACATACACGACAAACAAAAGGAAAAGTCTCCCAACTCTGCCCTAGATATACAATCACCTGAATCACGTATAAGAGTCAGGATCAAATCTAATCACTATAAACTGTTAGTACAGATGGTCTCACTTTAGACTTTTCATTGTCAAGCTGACGGAAGCCACTTGAGGAGGCACTGGCAGTAAATTATAGCTTTAGTACCTAGATTAGAGAGACTCATGTTAGTGTCTTGGTAACACGTTTGAGAATCACATGAAAAACACGGTAAAAATGACAATTTTGTAATTTTTTTTAGCCATAAAAGTGGAAGGTGTTTTGTCTAGCTTCAATGGTCACATCCATCCATACTTTTGAAGTGTCTCGCCCCAGTTTCAAGCACGTACTGTCTAGCAAACAATTTTTCCCTGTGATATTTTACATTGCAAGATAGCAGCTCAGGCAAACTGGGCAATCAGTTGGTCTATATTCCTACCGATTATATTATTTCAAATGCAAACTAAGTCGGTGTTGCATGACAGAACGTCAAACAAGAGGGAGACAAATGAAAATGAAATCAAACATCATGCCCTTAGTTAACTGATGGTCACAACACAAATGACTTAATACTAACCTAGGTTAAACAAATAAAAGCATACCCAACATTTACAACCACATAAGAAATGAGATAAATCTTGTTGGTATAAATAAACTCTTACGGTGACGTTTATTACCCAGGAAAATTACATTCCCGAAAATTTCATTCCCAAAAATTTTTTTTCCCACCTCGACACTTGGGAATAAAGTTTTCCAATTTCATTTATTAATTGTATTCCTGAACATCTTTTCTCCCTGAGGATAGTTTTTTAAATTTATACCAAACATGAGAAACTTTTATTCTCATGCTCACATTCCAGGAAATATTAAAATAAAACTTGTATCAAAAGCTAGTAAGTGTAACTTTATATCTGATTCTCATGAAACAATCTATTCATTATTTCACGAGGGGGAAAAGATTATCCCACTGCAGTATCAAAGCTACAACACGGGTCAAGTAGATGAAAGATTAATAGCCACCATATATTTCAAGACAATTTAATAATCACTTAGATTGCAGAATCTCAACAAAACAATAGAGTCTACGAGACCAGGAAATCTCATCAGTTAAACTATAAGTCCAACTTTATATCTGATTCTCATGATCTGCAATCTGTTCATTATTTCACGGGGGGTAAAAGATTATCCCACTGTAGTATCAAAGCTACAACACGGGTCAAGTAGATGAAAGATTAATCATAACATATACACAAAATTTCCACCCAGCATGTCAGTTTTACAGACATAGACCAGATGCCTCAGCCACTATATATTTCAAGACTATTTATGAGTCACTTAGTACGCAGTCAAGGAGAGCAGGAAATCTCATCTGTATAAAGTGTAAGTCCAACTTTATATCCGACTCTTGTGATTTCATTATTTCAGCTAAAAAGAAAAAAGATTATCCCTATTGCAGTACTAGCATCAAAGTGACAGTACAGATCGAGAAGCTAAAAGACTGATCATAACATAGAACCAATATTCTACCCAGCTAGTCAGTTTTACCCAGGACCAGATGCCCCAGACACAATATACTTCAAGACTATTAATCACTTTGATTGCAGAGTCTCAACATAATCATAGAGTCTACGAGACTAGGAAATCTTATCAGAGTAAACTGCAAGTCCAACTATATATCTGGCTCTCATGATCTGTTCATTATTTTAGAAAAAAGAAAAAGATTATCCATATTGCAGTATCGAAGTTACAATAAAGATCAAGTACTTGAAAGATTAGTCAGAAATCTGAATGCAAAAGCAAAATTCTATCCAGCCAGCCGTATTATGTTTTCACATATAAGAATACAAGAAAGACCAGATGGCTCAGCCACATCATATACTACTAGTCACTTCGATTGCAGTATATCAGATATAGAATTATCGAGTGTACCATACCCGGAAATGGTTGAAATCAGAAATAAGATCTCATTCTAACATGATCCGTGAAACTCAAGTTAGTCAACAAGCACTTCAGAATGTTTGACCTCAATACAGTCAGTCTTCATAGTTAAAAGGCATGCAGAGGAAAGGGAGGTTTTTTTTTTTTAAGAAACAGTCAGCGGAAATTAACAGCCTTTATACTGTCCTTGGGACGTTTTTATGGAAGAATACAGGGGAGGGGTCCTTCTCATCTATATTATAGAACACGTTGATTACACTACATATTTCTCAAATCATCATGATATTCTATAAAAGCTAAAGAATTCTATATTTGAAGCTTAAACTGTACCAAACTTGAAAATGCATGACAGACATGCAGATTTAGAATGAAAGAGCAATAACTTCAAATCTTCAGATTGGGTAAGCAGCTATTTCAATCAGGTGACAGAATCACTGGGAAAACAGGAAAGGAAACATGTCATGAGAAGTTTTTAACTTAAAAGCAAACATACATACAGTCACTAATCCCCTATTGTTCAGTCACAAGAGAAAAACAAAAACTATTATACATGCATATATCTATCCACTATTTCAAGCCAAAACAGAAAAGAAACTCATCAAAATCACACAAACATGTTCATGGAAACCCTTTCTTAAGCTTCTGGATTGCAGTATACATTTTCCTTCTGGAACCAACAGCACTGATCCCCATATCTTTCAGATCCTCCAAAGTCAACATTGGAAGCAATTCATCATCCACTTCATGAATATCAAACATAGGAGCATACCTACTCAGCCCCAACTCCAAAAGCCATGATCTCACTCCTTCACACTTCTTAATCCTCCATTCCCTCGATTCCGATTCGACACCGTCTTCCGAAACCCTAGCGCGATCATCGCGACAATGATCATCGTGCTGGCCTATACGCCAATAATCGAGCCCGTTTTCTTGAACTGAATGAACCGGACTGTGATCGTCGTGATTGAAATCCCTAAATCCTTCGTCTCCGTCATCATCGTCTTTTGTTATCGGAGCATGATTCGATCTCAACCGCTTCGTCGCCGATGAAACTCGCTTCGCTTTCCCTCTCCTGTTCGCGAATTCGGAGATGGAGATTCCGTTACTCTCTTCGCCACCGTTTGCGAGGTTCGTTAAGGATCGAGCCTTGGCGGTTCTAGAAGCTTCTTTCGGCGTCCTCCAGCTCCAAGGCGGAATGTTTGATCGGCGCGTGTGAGAGTTGTGTGAGGTTGCGACAGCGCGTTGGTCGCCGATCTCGCCCAACCGGACGCTAGGGCGGCGCTGCCGTTTCTGAGGAGGGAAAGCGTTCTCGGCGATCGGCTGAGATGTTGTGGTCGGTTCCACCACCGTTTCTGTTGCGGCTTCTGGGGCGGTGGCGATCGGAGGTTCCAGCGGCTGTCGGTGTGTCTCGGGCTCAGCCGCCATTATGGTTACAGTGACAACTGGTAGCGTGCGCAGGATAAGGGAGATGGGGAATTTTCCGGTGCGGTAAGAGTGCAACAGTGCAATGCCACCTCCTGCTGATTTTTCACCGTTGGATGGTTATGATTGTGATTGGGGAGAAGATAGCGGAGCCGCTAGCAGATTCAGGAGAAGTTGCTGAATTGAATATTTGAATGGAGGGGTACGCCACGTGTAACGGACTAATTAAATTAATAATAGATCTTGTGATAATTTAAAGGGTGTTTGGTTTTCTTGTTTTTACCGTCCTTTTTTTGACAACAAAATATGACATATTGCATGGGATATTGCATTTTTATGACATAACAAAAAGTTCAACATGGTTTTTTTGAGTTTAATTGTTATGTAACTTATGTCATCAAGTAATTAGAAATCTTCAAATGAATGATTTTTAATGTAATTGATACATGAGTCAAATATTTTAACTAATATATTAAATTATGATTGATTGATAATATAAAAAAATTTTACACTGTCAAAAGGGACAGAACGAGGCTTGAATGATTGGGAGGGTCAATTACAAAAATTAGAGTGAAGGTCCAAATTGATCCCTGTAAATTTTCAGGGACCCACTTTTAGTCCTTAAAAATATAAACTAATAATTTAGTCCCTCAAATTTACAAACGCGAGACACATTAGTCCCTAGGTTTAGTTTCAACATCCATTTACTTGTCTTTGTGTCATTAACTATCCTACCTGACTCGTTAATGATCCTGTATGGCCTATGACGAATTTTCTCTGAGAAAAACGAATAAAAAGTGAAAAAAAACATACAAAATTTTAAAACCCAAAATACCTGAAAATTATGAACTTTTTTTTACTTTTTATTCATTTTTCACGGTAGAAATTAGTCATAGGCCACACAAGACCACTAACAAACCAAATAGGATAATTAATGGGATACATAGGCAAGTAAATGGATATCAGAACCAAACCTATAGACTCATGTATCCCGCGTTTGTAAATTTGAGGGACTAAATAGTTAATTTTTTTTTTCAGAGACTAAAAGTGGGTCCTTGAAAATTTTCAGGGACCAATTAGGCCTTCAATCTAAAAATTAAAATTCATCCAACAAATGTATATACATAAAATTTCATACAAAATATTCATCTTCATATATTCTAAAATGTTAATTACATTAATAATCTATCTAAACTTGAATCGTCTCTCTTACATGTCATTAAAATCATTGATAATTAAATCTACACTAAACTTTTCAACAATTTTATTTTTAATGTATACTAATAGATAATCAATTAAAAATTGATCATCTTCCATCTTGTTGCAAAATATAGTTTTAATTATATTCGTAACTAAAAAAAGATTGCTCTATAGTCACGAAGTGTGAGAATAAGATTTATCACTCTACGCAAAAAATATGTTTTTGCTTTCGTATATTTTTACCAACCAATGACATAAAATTAATCATTTTATTCTATTAATAATTCCATAAATTTTAATTTAGGGAGGGCCTTGGCCCTCCTAAGAATATGAATAGCTTCGCGCTTGACTGTCCGTGCATATAAATTAAATCATTTTTAAATATTAAACTCTTTCTCAAAATATTATAACAAAAAAAGTATTCAAAGTTTTATAATGAAAATACATTAATTTCAATGATTAAATAAAAATCTACTTCAGTAAAAAAAAAGTGCTCGGAGATCGCGACATAACATTATAACTCGACAAATTATTATCAATTATATTATTAAAGTGAGTTTTGTCTACAAATCAGCTTATTTACCTTTTTTTACACAAGAATATCTCTCAATTGAGAGTTGGTGACTGATCATTTTCGAGATATAAAGATATCTAAAGTGAGTTTATGCATTAAACTATTATTTATATCAAAAGGGCTCTCATCAACCCATCATAGTACACGTTTCAAAAAGTCATGCACATACTTTTCATTTCATAGTGAACATGTTTGCCATCATAATATACCTTAGTCATCCTATCATAAACTTTCTTTATCTTCACTCATAGCATATATATATATATATATATATATATATATATATATATATATATATATATATATATATATATATATATATATATATATATATTACTATGAATCAATTATACTTTTAATGCACATTCACATAATTGCATTCCCATCATACATGTAATATATATATATATATATATATATATATATATATATATATATATATATATATATATACATATATGTACACTTCTCATACAATCTACTCATGACCTAATCATAAACTAACTCGTACATATCTCCTTAACTTTGGCATAATAATCATACCTTGCCACATAAATACATAATAAATGCGTTATATGGCATAAATCCATTCAATAAAAAATAGCTCCTCATATGGCATGCATCAATATACACTCTAAGTACTCAATGTATTAAGCCTGGGAACTGTAGTGTGTACATCGATATACTGAGTTTGATATTCATAATCATCATCATGAACAACCATCATTTTGAAAGATACACAAATAAACACGAGAATTGAGGTTGAATTGTGTTTACCTAATCTTTCCGCAAACAGCTCAAAGAAGGCGTTAACAAAAGATAATCAGACGTATGACTCGTCTAATGGTTTTTACAAATTGTCTAGGACAATTGTTTAAGAAAAAAATACTTAAACAACTTTAATAGAAAAGAGGTTGTTTGGGAAATATAATTAACCCATTATTAGTAACAAGATAAATAAACACACAGTAATTACAAGATAAGGAAAGAGATAATCGCATGAAGGTATTATCCTGGTTCACCCTTAACAACGTGGGTTGCGACCAGGCATTGGCTTCACCAAGTTTTTCACTATAACTGATCAGGTTACATACTCAAGTCTCCTATCCTCTTCAGGCTCAACTTAAACTACAAGTCCAAGGAGTTTGTCTGCCTCAAACTTCTGTCTAATGGCAAAAACTTCATCAGACGCTGAATCAGAAGAAGATGAGGTATATGTTTCTGACTTTCTTCAAGAAGCATGGATCAGGTCTTGCTTCTGAGAAGCTTCAGCACCGCTCACAGAGAAAACTCGCCCCTTTGCCTTGGGCCTTGCTGCTCAAACCAGGTTGACAGCAGGTTTTGCTTGGGTTGTCTGCACTCCTTTCCCATATGACCAGGCTTCCTATAGTTGAAGCAGATGACCCCTATTGTTGAGCACTCCCTGGCATAGTGGTCCCCTCCACACTTGAAGCACTTGACACCAACGGCTCCCGAAACCGGACGGTTTTCGTTGTCCTTCCCTTGGAATCGCTGGTATTGTTGAACCCCAGACGGCTTCGAGTAAGGCTTCTTGATTATGGAAAATAGGATTCACAAGGATCCTCTTCATCATATCTTCTCACTTATCTACCAAAGGAACATTAATTATTCTCTATAAGTAACTCTTAGTAATTAAATGTTATGAATTCCTTAGATGACCTAAATCATCAAAGGTGTGAAACATGATTTATAATGACCACAAAGTATTGGTGCATGTCTTTTACTTAATCTATGTGAGTCCATTGAATATCTCTTAGGAGATAACACGCGTTTATGCTATTATAGTAAAAGCTTCAAAGTACTATCCTTTGTAGTAAAGTAGTTGATGAAATCTCCTTTATTAAATATAGTATGAAAACTCTATACAATTTCCCATAGGGTATTTAATTAGTTTAAAACTCTTTTTTTAAGTGGTTTCCTAGTCCAATTACTTAGTGTAAAAGGAATATACCTCTTAATTGAAAACACCATTTCACTTTCAAATGAAACTATAACTTGTGAAATTTTGTAAAGTTCTAAAAGGTAATAGTAGGGTAAAAACTCGTTGTCTGTAAAGAAAAGTTTGTAAGAATCCTATTATCTCAAAGAAGACTTATTGACCAAAAATCCTTGAAAACCATTTTTTTTACCAACTATGAAATTCTTATTTCTTGGAAACTATTTCCTTAAAATAACTCATTAAAATAAATGGTTTGATTAACATCCAACCATCATCTTCTGAAAATGATTTTCGTATGGAGTTAAAAACACCTATTTCACAATACTTGGTTCTTTGGAACCAAAATTTGATTTCTTTGGAAACCTTTTAATTTATATAATCCTTATACATTAGTTTGAACCCATTAAACTCCTTAAAATCAATATTTTAAGATCCTAACCCTAATTTGCATGACAAGGCCGAATGCCCCTAAGCAACAAGGGTAGGTTTTCTCTTAATTATTTTGTATTCTTGGAACCATTTTAAGTCCATTACACCATCACTTGAATATGGAAGCTTTGGCTTCCCTCCTTAAAAAAAATATGGCCAAACCTTACATGCATCAAATCAACAAGATATATGCCATCCAACATCAATCAAGTGACTAGAAAATCATACCAACACATAAACACATTATCAAGGTCACTTAAAACACAAACTAGTTCTTCATTCCAAAAACCCTACCCTTAGGTATTTGGACCTAAGAATAGTTTTTCACCATGCCAAATTACACATAAAAATACATTCATCATATTAACACAACAACAAAAAATAATATGAGAACAAAGTAATGAACTTTATAAGGAAACCGTAGATCTAGGGTTTTCCTTCAACAAAACTAGGAGGCCTTTATCACCACCATTAAGATGTGATATGGTTTACTCTTCCATTACCTTTGTGAAGCTTCCTTGAAGAGAGTGGAGGAAAGATCTTGGTCACCAACTTCACAACAAAATCGTGGCCTATAGAGAAGAAAACAATACCAAAAACTTTGATTTCTCATCAACATGCTCAAGGTTGAACAAAGCTAGATCAAAGAGTAAGAATGTAGGAGGAACAAGTTCATACACTTACTCTTAAGGAAAGGTATGAGACAACTCCAAGAAGCTTTAAGTGTTCTTGAAGATCCTTGGATAACTTTAAGTAAACAACTTCAAATGAAGAATTTCAAAAGATGAAAGTTGTTTAGATGGATGAGATGAACAAGAATATGAAGTTAAAATGATGAAATAAAATGAGTGTGAGCACTCACCAAGCTCGGCCGAACCTTAGAGAGAAGGGAGAGAAGAGAGAAAACATGCACTTTTGATTTTTTTTTTTTTAGAGTGATAAGTTGGAAATCAATGAAATAGTGTAAATTAGGGTATTTACCTTTAAATGGCCGAACCTTCCCACCTTGTGGACTCCAAAATTCTATTCAAAATTGATCATAGACAATGGAAGGCCAAGATGTAAAGAAGTGGGTGTATTGTTGCTTGTAGAGAGTTCAAGTACAAGATTAACTAAAAATGGCTAAAACATTTTTTCTATTAAGAGTTAGTGTCATAACCTTTTCTTGGGTGATGATAAAGTGAGATTTTGGCTCTTCCCAAGTCAAAATGGTCGAATGGCGTAACTAGAAACTAGGATGGTTACATTTTCCATTTAGTTAGGAATTAGGTGATTAGGGTTTTTACCAAAAATGGATAATCGGTTTTTACTACTTTTGATAAAATTTTGGATTTTATGAAAACTAATTCTCTTCATGAAGAATAATCGACAATGTAACGCCTTTCGTTACATTAGTAACTAAGTTAAAAACCATTTAAATAAAACATAGTGAAATAAAAAAAGTTCATAATATGATATTTAATTTAATAATAATAATTTCAAATTAGTCTTTACATCATAAATTCCTAAAATTTGAAATAACATAAATAATCCAAAAACTTTCAAAACAAGGCGTCAACTAAAATCCAAACGTGTAAAAAGAAATAAACTAAGGTCTTAGCCACAAACGGCTCCAGTACATCGTAATACTGACCAAAACTATTAGAAGACTAATAAGAATCTCTAGCCTTCAAGCCTTCTTGGTTTCAGGAATATCGTTTTCGTGCTCTGAAAATAACACTACTAATGAGATGGGAATCCCAGTGAATAAAAACAGTTATAAAATATTTTCACAAACAGTGTTATTCTCAGCCAGAGCAGTAACCGGAAAAACAACCATGGCACCTGCTACTTTCGAAAATAATATAATTTTCTATATAATCAATAATCAATAATATCAAATATTCAGACCAACGCATCACATAATTCAAATGACATTTAACATTTAGTTCACGTATTTATTCTAACAATCATAAACATACAACAATGGCGTCCCATTGCCCACCCCTACTCATGAGGAGTGTTTCGATCTCACCTGCTGTGGTGAAGTTACCAAATCAATACCCCTACAGTAGTGGTATTTTTCGACATCCCTGCTGTGGTGATGTTTCTCTTTTCGATACACCTACCATGAGATATTTCTCCATCTCAATACCCCTACAATGGTGGTATTGTCAACATCCCTACAATGGTGGTATTTCCTCAATCCCAATACCCCTACAATGGTGGTATTTACAATGGTGGTATTTCCTCAATCCCAATACCCCTACAATGGTGGTATTTACAATGGTGGTATTTCCTCAATCCCAATACCCCTACAATGGTGGTATCGTCAACATCCCTACAAGAGTGACATTTTTCGCAAGGTCAATACCCCTATAATGGTGGTATTTCCTCAACCCTTAATGCTCCTGTTGTGGTAATATTAAGTTCATGTCAAACAAACAATAAATCATTCTTTTCATGGCGAACATACATGGCATATTAATCTCATTTAATAACACATATCATATATCTTATATAGCAACATACCAATTCAATCATCAGCATACCAATTCAATCCTCTGGGAATTTCAAGGTTTACATTCGATAAACAAACAATCATAGCATTCATATCATAAAATTCCCTAATTAAACATTAATTTTGTTTGCTAATGTTAATGCCTATTTATATTTTTATTTATTTCCTGGGATGTTACATTTTCTCCCCTCCTTTAAGAAATTCGACCCCGAAATTAACTACTTACTCAGTACGAAGCAAATAAAGGTAATGTACCTTCAACAACGAGATTTGGGTATTGGCGCACCAAGTCTTCTTTCAGTTCCCTAGTAGCCTCTTCAGGAGTCAATCCTTCCCAAAACATCTTCACCAATGGAATAATCTTATTCCTCCGAGTCTTAGTGCTCTTGTCGATGAGTTGAAAATGCTCGATTCTATAGATCAAGTTATCCTTTAGTCGAATTGACTCGGGAGCTATCACGTGTGAAACATCAGGTATGTACTTTCTGATTTGAGAAACATAGTAGACGTCATGAGGATTTGACAACTGTGGCGGAAGGGCCAATTAGTAAGCAATAGGCCCGACTACACTTTTTAGAAATTGAAAATGACCCATGAAACAAAGAATTAGTTTTCTGACTGACATTGACCTTCTCATCCCAAACGTAGGAGTGACTCTCAAGAATACATGTTACTCTCCCTAAAATTCTAAAGACTTCATTTTCTTAACGGCATAACACCTTTTATCTATTCTGCGCAGTGCACATCTTTCCCTTGATCATTCGAAAACTAATTGTGGTCTCTTGAATTAAATCCAGTCCTAACAAGATCTCCTCACCTACTACATATTAACATAAAGGGGAGCTACATTCCTAATCACTCCTTCAATATACATATAGTCATTAACTATATCACCATATATTAATTGTACAATTCATGACACCTTAACCATAAATATAATTTTAAAGGAAGTTAATGATAACATTTACATAATAAAATTATGCACTTAAAATTTGTTTATGTCCATCCTCCTAAAATCTAAATACTTTCACTTGTATTTCATCATTATAAGCATTCTCAAAAATAGATTTATAACAAAGGGTTCACAAAAGAAGTTAAAGTAAAGTTTTATACCATCCATACGTAAATCTATAGTCCCTTATATATATTCCACACCAAATTTATTATATTATTTACAACGCAGAGATTTTTTTTATAAATAAATAAACAAATAAATAAAACAAAGAAAGAAATGAGAAACAGTAGCGGCATCCACATATTAAGCGTTATTTAGCCCAAGATGATAATTTCACTAGAAAAGAAAAAGTTTCACTTTCTGTTGATAAGATGATCTTACTTAAAGATAATGTCATAAAAAAATGGAGAATAAAGTCTAGTAAACTTGCAGTTAAGCTCTGCATACATTGTGCAGAAACAACTATAAAAAGTCTACTAATGGACACCATAGTAATACTAAGAAATCAATTTCATTTTGATCTTTGAGTAAATACATACAAATAAGAAATACCATTTTCTTTTAGTTTTTGACAAGAAATATATGTTTGTTAAGATTAAACATGTTATTAATCTATATGGATAATAAGTCCAAGGGGTATATTAAACGCAAATAATGTTTTGTCACTTGAGAAACAATCTTAAATATTCAAGCAAGGTGATTTTCTAAAAAAAAAAAAGTTATATAACAAAATTACAACCTAACTTAAAAGTTAAGCATATATATATATATATATATATATATATATATATATATACACATTCTTTAATACAACATCCTTTTTTTTTATTTCCGTCTACTATTACATCTTCTTTAAATCTTCATACATCTTGGTTATTCTTGGATTTATGGTTAACTTTCCTGTGTCTCTTTTAGCATCTTTTTTTTTCTAGGGCTCCCCTCCTTAGGAACAACGATCACATTCTTAAGTAACACTAGACCATTATCCGATAACACATAATTCTAATGATCCAAAAGAGATTGCAATTCATGGTCTAAAAACTACTCTCACTTAATCTCTTTTCTAAGGTCATTAAAAATTTTCAACATATTCAAATTCAACCTTAAAGCTTTAAAAAGGCATCCAAATTCTTGTCTCTAGATTCTTTCTATTAGGTTCATCTCTTGCAGCCTCAAGCTAGACATGTGTAAAGGTTTCCTACTTAGAGCATCGACCACTACGTTGGCTTTCCTCATTTTATCTCTGCATATACTTTACTAGAATTAACCGTCACTCTACTCAACTGATCTAAGGTCATCTATCCTAGGCAAAAGATACATATCCTTAATGGTTACTTTACCCAATTGCTTACTATCCACACATAACCTCCTACTCCCATCATTTTTTTTTTAACTAAAAGCACTCAAAACTTATCACAAGGTCAAACATATTTCTTAACCATAATTAAAGTGGGATTTGGTGTACACTATAATCAAGTAATAATGAATTAGATTCCAAATATTAATAATAAAAAAAACAACAGCAATTCAGAATAGATGGTGAAATGATGCATCAGGTTAAGAAAGTTTTAATTCCAAATCATTATGATTTGACTTCAAAAAAAAACACTGACAAACAAGGATTCTCCATTTATGAATTGAAAACTCATTGAAGCAAAAGGAAGTTAAAAACGTGAATTCAAATCAAGTGAGATTTTCTTTGGGTAATATGCTATCAAGAAAAACATGCACGCAAAATGATAAATAAAAGTAAAATTATTTCTTTATAAATACAAAGAATATACATCTACCAAACCAATTCATCAAACAACATAAAAAAAATTTTTAAGAATCTAATGTTAGTAGTTAACATATGTAAAATCTCAACTTTTCATAATAGACAAATCTACGTGCGAAAATTCATGTCCTAACGACTCCTCTAGTTGTTTCTAAGCTCCCTTAACTCTAAATCATTTGTAATGACCCAGACTGCTTTCAGGATTGTCGACTGTCCCCACAAACCAACACAGGTCTTTTCAGCGTGCTTTGTCCTCACTCACACGCTTTCTGGGATACTTCCCAGAAGGTCACTCATCCCACAAGTGCTTCAAGTCAAGCACGTTTAACTATGAAGTTCTTATGTTCTAGGCTCCCGAAAAGAAGAGGCATCTTGTTGCTATAGGTAGTATCAATCAATTCTTATGAGCATTCCTTCAACTGTAAAGTCCCATATCTGCACAGCCTCAAGATCCCTCTCATTCCGATGTGAATTCGGTTCATTCATGTATCCCTTTGCCTAAAGTGTGCCAAGAGCCGCTCCTTGTCCGTGCCTCTGGCACCGGCGATCACTCCCCGTCCTCGTTAGCCTTAGGCGTTACATGCCCATCAGCTTTCGCCTGGTTCGTCCTGAACCACATCGTACTGGGAGCCCAAAACATAAGAACTCCATAGTTAAACGTGTTTGACTTAGAGCACTTGTGGGATGGGTGACCTTCTGGGAAGTTTCCTAGAAAGCGTGTGAGTGAGGACAATGAACGCTGAAAAGACCCGTGTTGGTTTTTGGGGATAGTCGACAATCCTGAAAAACAGTTTGAGCTGTTACAAATGGTATCAGAGGGAACCTCTCCTAGTATGTTGTGGTTCGGGACGAACCAGGTGGAAGTTGGTGGGCATGTAACGCCTGAGGCTGACGAGGGCGGGAAGTGAGCGCCGGTGCCTGAGGCACGGACAAGGAGCGGCTCTTGGCAGGCTTCTAGGTAAAGGGATACATGAATGAACCGAATTCACATTAGAATGAGAGGGATCTTGAGGCTGTGTAGATATGGGATTGTATAGTTGAAGAAAGGCTTATAAGAATTGATTGATACTACCTATAGCAACAAGATGCATCTTCTTTTCATGAGCCCAGAACATAAGAACTCCATAGTGAAGCGTGCTTGATTTGGAGCACTTGCGGGATGGGTGACCTTCTGGAAAGTTTCTCATTGAGAAGTTTCCCAGAAAGCATGTGAGTGAGGACAAAATACGCTGAAAAGACCTGTGTTGGTTTGTGAGGGCAGTTGGCGATCTTGAATGCAGTCTGAGCCATTACATCATTCCATAAGGCGCTACTGACACTGGTTCACTTTCAGGCGCTAGACTTATGTTACACTCAACTCCCATATTGGATGTAAGGTAGAGACCTCTTTAGGGAACACATCTAGAAACTCACTAACAACGGGTAATGCTGCTCCATCACACTTTCAACCTCTATCTTAGCAGAAAAGAGAAGTATGTATCCCTGAGCACTTATTACGATAGACAATTGACACCAAAAGGTTCAGAAACAGAGAACTCAAATAGACATAGGTTGTGATCTGACAGAAACAGTTTTATCGGAATGACAACATGATTCCAGATAACCAATTCATACCAAGAATGGCATTTATCGCAGACATAGACAACCAAACAAAACTGACATTATAAGACATGTCTTGATGCATCAGGGAACAATTTAAACAAACAATAGAGGTATCAATTCCATCATTCGCAGGAGTAGAAATACGTAATTCAAAAGGCATCTTAGAAAAAGATAGAGACAGATTTTCACACAAGCATGTGGTATGAAGGATTGATTGCCTCTTAATCAACAACATAACTACTTTCTTGCCACAAGCATAATTTCTCTATGGCCACTCCAGCTTGTGCAGGATGTGAACTGTTCTGGAAAGATGGCAGGTCGTCCTTTGAAAAAGCGGAAACCTCACGCACTGAGGTTCTTGGGATGCTACCATCCCATATCCCTCATATGACAGAGAGTCTTTGTCTGCTCTTGCACATCTATGGTCACACAATCTATAGTTGCTACAAGCGCATCATTTGTCCCCCGCCTATTAGTCATTATAAATCTGCTCACTACCAATGAAACATTGAGTTGGCCAGGCTCAATATCCCAAAGCATAGCATGCAGCATTTACAACTAGAAGAAGCATTCTTATGCGCCCAAGTTTTGATTTTTAGAAAAACCCAATAAACACAATCCAATTTAGGATTGAACTGCTCTAATACAAAAAAATGTAACGTCCTTCGTTACATTAGTAACTAAGTTAAAAACCATTTAAATAAAACATAGTGAAATAAAAAAATTCATAATATGGTATTTAATTTAATAATAATAATTTCAAATTAGTCTTTACATCATAAATTCTTCAACTCTGAAATAATATAAATAATCCAAAAACTCTCAAAACAAGGTGCCAACTAAAACACAAACATGTAAAAAGAAATAAACTAAGGTCTCAGCCACAAATGGCTCTAGTACATCGTAATTCTAACCAAAACTATAAGAAGACTAATAAGAATCTCTAGTCTTCAAGCCTTCTTTGTTTCAGAAATATCGTCCTCGTGCTCTGAAAATAACACTACTGATGAGATGAGAATCTCAGTGAATAAAAACAAATATTTTCACAAACAGTGTTGTTCGCAGTCGGCGCAGTAACCGAAAAAACAACCATGACACCTGCTACTTTCGAAAATAATATAATTTTCTATAAAATCAATAATCAATAATATAAAATATTCAGACCAACACATCACATAATTCAAATGACAACATTTAACATTTAATTCACGTACTTAGTCTAACAATCATAAACACACAACAATGACGTCCCGTTGCCCACCCCTACTCATGAGGAGTGTTTCGACCTCACCTGCTACGGTGAAGTTACCAAATCAATACCCCTATAGCGGTGGTATTTTTCGACATCCCTGCTGTGGTGATGTTTTTCATTTCAATACCCTTACTATGGTGGTATTTTTCGACATCCTTGCTGTGGTGATATTACACATTTCAATACCCCTAGTATGGTGGTATTTTTCGACATCCCTGCTGTGGTGATGTTTCTCTTTTCGATACCCCTACCATAGGATATTTCTCCATCTCAATACCCCTACAATGGTGGTATTGTCAACATCCTTACAATGGTGATATTTTACGCAAGGTCAATACCCCTACAATGGTGGTATTGTCAACATCCCTACAAGGGTGATGTTTTTCACAAGGTCAATATCCCTACAATGGTGATATTTCTTCAACCCTTAATACTCCTACCGTGTTAGTATTAAGTTCATGACAAATAAACAATAAATCATTCTTTTCATGGCCAAAATACATGGCATATTAATCTCATTTAATAACACATATTATATATGTCATATAGCAACATACCAATTCAATCATCAGCATACCAATTCAATCCTCAGAGAATTTCAAGGTTTACATTTGATAAACAAACAATCATAGCATGTATATCATAATACTCCCTAATTAAACATTAATTTCGTTTTCTATGAAAACCTTCAAATTTGAAAAATAGGATTTGACCAAAACAAGTATTTTTCCACTGAAATCTCTCTAAAAATCATCATATAATTCAAACCCCTTTCCCCAAATTCTTTTGCACCATGGAAGGGTGAGAAAATGTTAGTTTTACTCACCTCTTGAAGACCTCCAAGAATCTCCAAGCATTTCGTATGGCGAATCCTAGTGTTCGCCAAACGTTCTCTCCTTCTACCTCTTTATCTGCTCCTTCTTCTCCAAAATCCCCTTCCTCAAGCCTTGGATCTCCTAGAGCAGCCACCAGAGTGTTTTAGGAGGTATTAGGGTTCAAAATTTCAGTCTAAGGGTGTTAAAGTTCTATTTACAGAGACCCAAAATCCCAAAATACGTAAAAACGCGTCATGGCCCACTTACCCAGTGTTAAGCTCGGTATTTCGCACATATCTTAAGTTAAAGATATTCATAAATTATTATCTTTATGTCGATGGAAAGATAAAGGAAAGATCTACAACTTTCGTGAAGACTATAAAATCTGAATCAAAATTTTAGAGGGTACAAAATGGGATATAAGTTGGGAAAACGGTGCCAGTGCTGGAACTTAAACAACGCGTACGAATTTGGATATAACTTGAGCTACAAGAATCCAATTTGGACGAATTTGATGTCTATGGAAAGCTAAGAGATAGAGCTACAATTCATATTAATACATCGAGTCCAAACGATAACTTTATGAAAGGGAAAAATATAATTTACGTAGAATTTTGGATAAGAGGAGGTCCAGATTTTGGGATGTTACACTGAGCATACTGCCGTCGCCAGCTCTTTACTTCTTCCTTCGGAATCATCAATTCTAAGCCCCCAAAAATCTATTAATTTCATTTGCTAATGTTAATGCCTATTTATATTTTTATTTATTTCTTGGGATATTACAAACAAGGTAATGGAAAATGTAATTCAACATTACATCTCACTCAATTCCCCGTTTCTCGGCCTTCGACAAGTAAAAAGCGAAATTACCCAATACCGATTAAAACTAAACTTTTACCGGTTTTCGTCACAAAATGACAAGGGAAAACTTTATCACCACAATATCATGGATATATAGCCATCATATAAATCATCCACATATATATAATAAGGTCATGCACATCATAAAGGTAGCAATCACAATATAAAGGTGATTATAACCGATTACAGAAAACGGGGGTGTTACATGTTGGAATTTTTATTCCTATAATTAATATGGGCTAATATCATTAAATAATTATATTAGCTATTTATCATAAAGGAGCAATATTTAAGTGATCAATTGATTGAATATAAAGTATGCTCATTAGACTCCTATGGTTTAATTGATACGGACCTCATATGGGTAGATGTTAGTGTTAGCCTAATAGGGAATAATGGGTACCCTATTAGGTTTAAAAAATAAAAGAAGGTTATGGTCCCCAATATACTGTATCGCATTATTCACTCTCTTCTCCCCATCTGAAGAGGCGGCTAAGGTCTCGTAGTGGAACTCTGGAGATACGGTTGAGGAAGATCCATAAAGCCACCGGTTATCGTTCGTGCTTGATTATCTTCATTTTTCAGACTTCTGCTTTGTGATTGATGGCAATGGATCCAGGTATTTATATGTCCTTGGTAATCCAACATGGCGTAGGTCCTAAGGGAAATCAAGATTATGGTTTTGTTCTTGATGTTGTATGCTTTAATTATGTATGCTTCTGCTAAAGTTTCTAATTACGATTAAAGCATGTCAAAAGGAATTAAGGTATTAATTTCCAACAAGTGGTATCAGAGAATCTTCATTGTTGGCTTATTAGGATTCAGATAACATGTTTATGCCTGAGGTTTTATGAATGAATGGGTTTTTTGGGTTCTTCCCTCTTTTGCGATGAACCCTATTTTTTTTAATTTGGGGGTTATGCATGTTTTGATGTTATAACATGAAATTGATAGATGTTTATGGTTTATAACATGTATATGGCAAATTAAGCATGCGAATCTTTAGTTTTATATAAGGATGGCAAAGTGGGTTGTGACCCGCGAGTCAGCCCGCCAAAATTTGGTGGGATGGGTTGGGGTTCTTAACCCACCAACTCACTTTGACCCGCCCCGCTTAACCCACCCAAAAACGGATCGGTGGCGGGTTGGCTGCCAAACCGCCATATTAAAAACTGAATTTTTTATATTAATTTATTACTTATTTAATATTATTTAATTTAATTGTTACTTGAAATTATTTCATACTAAAAAAATAATATCTTTACTTTTATAACACGAAACATATGCTATAAGATAAGATTATTCCAATTTTTTAATACTAATTTAATAAAGTATATGAAGATTGCCCAAAAAATGAAATATTATATGATTTTTGTTTTTATTTTTTTATTTTTATAGTGGGTCAACCCGCCAAGCCACCATTTGGCGGGGTGGGTTGGGGGTTCAACTCACATGACTAAAATGGGTTGGCCCGCCCCGCCCCATTTAAGGAGGGGTTAATGGCGGGACGGGTTGACCCACTTTGTCATCCCTAGTTTTATAGTGATTAAATCATGTTTTTCGCTATTTTTTCTGGGTTTTATCGCGTTTTCGCGAATCTGGATCTCCCTGTGTAGCCAGGCGGCCACTTTGGCCGCTAAGCGGTGGGGGACCAGCATGGTCTCTATTGCTATACCGCTGGGAGGCCACTTGGCCGCTGGGCGTCGAGAGATCAACATGGTCCTTATTTCTAGGCCGCTGGGCGGCCACATTGACCGCTGGGCGATGAAAAATTCATGGTCACCTCTATTTCCATATCGCTGGGCGGCCACTTTTGCCTCTGGGCGGTGGAGCTTGTTTTTCGATGGCTATTCGGGGGTTTTTTCGGGACTGCTAGCCAGTGTTATGAACATATAGTTAAGGTTGTTCCTACACTTATGTGTGGAACTTATGTAAATTAAGACCTCTTCCCATTTTTTAATTAAATTGTCTAGTAATTTTAGTTGAATTGATTGAAACAACATGTTGCCAAAGTAACCTCTGTTGCGTAGATTAATTTAATTAATTTACTAAGATGTTAGCATGAAATTATTCATGTGAATTGTGCTCGGCCCAAAGGAAGACACAATTTGACCGAATAGTTTTGTGCCTATGATGGTAAATGTGTGGTGATTATAAAGGTTATTATCCATGTGAGCAATTGGGATGCCCAAAGGCAACCATTGTTTGACAGGACTTATCACCAATGTTTGATCATTGCGTTGAGAGTATCGCTTGCAGTTAGTCCTTTCAATCCAAAGATTGGGGGTTAATGATGCGCTTGGTATCTTGTTTGGGTCTTTTAATTTACAATTAAAGTTGTTTGTGCATGTCTTATTGTTATTTAATAATTCGACGTGCACACTGATGAGCTTGTATGTTTATTGTTCTCCAATTCCAGTTGTTGCTGCTGTCGCTCCAAATTTCACCACTCAAATTAACCAAATCCCTATGCTGACTAGGATGAACTTTAAGTCATGGAAGGAATCCATTGAAATCGTTCTCGGATGCATGGACTTGGACCTGGCACTAAGGGAGGAGCGACCCATTCCCACTCTGGAGAACTCTTGTGAGCTCAAAATTGAGAAATGGGATCGGTCCAACTGAATGTGCCTCATGATTATCAAGAGATCCAAACCTAAAGTGTTTAGGGGCTCAATTGCTGAGAACAAGAATGCCAAAAAGTTCCTGGAATCAATAGAGCATTTTTTTGCTAAAGTGATAAGGCTGAGACGAGTAGTCATTTGGCTAAACTCATCTCTATGAAGTATAAAGGTAAAGGGAACATAAGGGAGTACATTATGGGGATGTTCAATCTTGCGTCAAAACTCAAGGTACTTAAAATGCAGATCCCTGAGGATTTGCTCGTGCACTTGGTTTTGATCTCTCTCCCTATACACTTTGGGCAATTCTTGGTGACATATAACACTCAGAGTACAAATGGTCCCTCAATGAGCTTATATCTCACTGTGTGCAAAAAGAAGAGAGGCTGCAGAGGGATAGGACTGAAAGTGCTCATTGGCTTCGACCTCTCAAAATAAGAAGAGGAAGATAAATAATGATATTGCAGAAGGTTCTTCTCAAGGGAAGAAGCAAAAAAAAAGCAGGATAAAGACTCAGCTTGTTTTTTCTGCAAGAAGGCAGGACACATGAAGAAGGATTGTCCTAAGTACGCCGCATGGCGTGCAAAGAAGGGTAAACTTCTCATTTTTGTTTGTTCTGAAGTTAATTTAGTTTCAGTACCTAAGGATACTTGGTGGGTAGATTCTGGTGCTACTACTCACATTAGTATGTCTATGCAGGGTTGCCTGTGGAGCCGACCGCCAATTGATGCTGAAAGATTCATCTATGTGGGCAATGGCACATAAGTTGCAGTAGAGGCTATAGAAACATTTAGATTATTTTTAAAGATTGGTTTTCATTTGGATTTAATTGAGACATATGTTGCTCCGTCTATTAGACGGAATTTGGTTTCTATTTCTACTTTGGACAAATCTGGTTATTCTTGTTCATTTGGAAATAATAAAGTTAGTCTCTCTGATGGTTCAAATGTTGTTGGTTACGGGTTTTTAGTTGATAATCTTTATATGCTTGATATTAAGCATTCCTATAACGAAATATTACAAATACATTCGCACGGTACGAAACATAAATTAAATGAGAATTCCGCCACTTTATGGCATAAGCGCTTAGGCCACATCTCTAAAGAGAATTCAGAGGCTTGTGTCGGAGGACATTCTTAGACCCTTAGATTTGTCAGACTTTCAAGTCTGCATAGAGTGTATTAAGGGTAAACAAACAAACAAAAGGAATTTAGGTGCCGAAAGAGCTAAAGACGTCTTAGAAATAGTACATACAGATATTTGTGGTCCTTTCCCTTCCGAATCATGCAATGGGCAAAGGTACTTTATTACGTTCATAGATGATTACTCAAGATACGGTTACCTTTATTTAATTCATGAGAAGTCTCAATCTCTGGATGTTTTCAAGTTTTTCAAAGATGAAGTTGAACTTCAACTAGGAAAGAAAATTAAAGCTGTCAAATCAGACTGTGGTGGTGAATACTACGGTAGATATGACGGATCAAAAGAGCAACGTCCAGGGCCCTACGCCCTTTTCCTCAATGAGTGTGGAATTGTTCCGCAATATACCATGCCGGGCAAACTCAGCATGAACGGAGTTACAGAGCGACGAAACCGAACTATTAAGGATACGGTAAGGAGTATGATTAGTCATTCTTCATTACCAGAGTCACTTTGGGGAGAGGCTTTAAGGACTGCATTTTATATCCTCAATAGAGTACCTAGTAAAGTAGTAGCCAAAACCCCTTAGGAGCTATGGAATAGGAAAAAGCCCAACATAAGGCACATGCACGTTTGGGGATGTCTTGCTGAAGCGAGACCTTATAGGCCACATGAAGGTAAGCTAGACCCAAAGACAGTAAGTTGATACTTTGTTGGGTACGCTGAACACTCTCGCGGGTATAAGTTTTACAATCCCACAACAAGAACATTTTTTGAGACAGGGAATGCAAGATTCCTTGAGGATATTGAGTTTGGAGGGGAAGGAAACATAAGGAGTGTTGCCTTTAATGAAGAAACTGTTACTGACAATGAGCAAGTCTTTGTACCTATCATTGTTCAAGAAACAGATCCGGTTGATGTCATTCCTGACATCATTCAAGTTCAAGACAACTCTGAAGTTCCTTCTCAGGCACCACCTATAGTGCAAACTCAACAACCTTAAGAAGTGCCATTAAGGAGATCCACTAGAGAGAGAAGAAATGCAATTTCGGATGACTTTGTAGTATTTCTTCAAGGACATGAGGATGGCGTTAGTTTGACTGAGGAAGATCCAATCAACTTTAGTCAAGCTATGCAAAGTTCTAACTCTCAAAAGTGGATTGATGCCATGAATGAAGAGATGAAATCTATAGCTGACAATGACGTTTGGGATCTTGTCAAGTTACCTGAAGGTGTGAGACCCATTGGTTGCAAATGGATATTTAAAACCAAAAGGGACTCAAAGGGCAACATTGAAAGATATAAAGTTCGTCTTGTCGCCAAAGGCTTCACTCAAAAGGAAGGTATTGATTATAAGGAGACTTTTTCTCCAGTTTCTTCGAAAGACTCCCTTAGATTAATTATGGCATTGGTCGCTCATTATGACTTAGAGCTGCATCAGATGGATGTAAAGACTGCATTTCTAAATGGCAACATTGATGAAACGATTTATGTGGTGCAACCGGAAAATTTCGTTTCAGGAGATTCGAAGTCTATGGTATGCAAACTAAAGAAATCCATCTATGGCCTTACACAGGCCTCCTGATGAGGACATGGAGCACCAAGAGGCCATTCAAAGCTTAGGAGGACCAATGACTAGGGCAATGGCAAGGAGGGTCCAAGAAAGCGTAGTCCAATTCATGACTAAGACAATTGTAAACAAGGGCAAAGATGTAATTGCACCAAAAACCATGCTTGTCATACAAGCCATGGAGGAGGCGCAACTTGCATAACAAAGGCAGCCAAGTTATTTTATTTTAATTGAATAAAAGTGCAAGTGACCAATTGATTTATTTGGGACAAAGGCACTAAGTTATTTAATTTCTTTTTGTGTGTTTAATCCACTTCAAGTGGCCGTGTGGCACAAAGAGTAAGGGGTCCCACACCTCTCAACAACTCTTTGTGTAGTTTGAATGAGTCATTAATCTTGCTGCCAAAGAAAAACAAAGATTTCAGCCAAACTTACACTTGTGTAATTGAGTTCATACCCTTTGGTTCTGGATTGGACCAACCTTATTGATCTTATCAAGAAACTCTCTTCTTGTGGTGATCCTCACACTCATAGGCTTATCCTTGTCTTGGATTAGACTAAGGTGGCGCCCCTGCCTCCCATTCATCCATCTTCTTCACTTATTCAAAAACACCAAAAACAGTTCCTTGAAGCCTTGATTGTTTCTTGCATTTTTCTGAGATTTTCTCAATCTGTCCCCCTATTTCACTACCACCAAAACCAAGAAATTCCTATCATCCATTCTCCACATTTCATTCATTTTATATCAAAAATACAAAAACATAAGTTACAACCATATTCTATATTGCAAATCAAGCAAATGGCCAATTTCTACAACAAGGAGGCCATCACCTCCCGTCAATGGTATTACAAATTTCATCAAGTTTTTACCTCCTATGGTTTTGAGGCAAATTTGGTTGATGATTGCATATATAAAAGGATCAGTAGGAGTAAATTCATTTTTCTGGTATTATATGTTGATGATATCCTATTAGCAAGCAACGATATAGACTTATTGCCCGAAACCAAGAAATTTCTCACGAAGAATTTCGAGATGAAAGATCTTGGGGACGCCTCTTTTGTATTAGGAATCCAAATTCTGAGAGATCGTTCTCGAGGATTTCTGGGATTATCACAAAAGAGCTATATCGATACAGTTTTAGATAGATTTGGCATGAAAGATAGTAAACCAGGAGATACACTCGTGGCTTAGGGAGATAAGTTCAGTCTCAAACAGTGCCCCGTTACAAATCTTGAAAAGGTGGAGATGCAAAAGATTCCTTATGCTTCAGCTGTAGGGAGTCTTATGTATGCTCAAGTTTGCACTCGTCCCGACATAACATTTATAGTGGGAGTCCTTGGTAGATATTTGAGTAATCCAGGTATGCAACACTGGAATGCGGTTAAGCACGTGATGCGCTATCTGAATAGAGCAAGAGACTACATGCTTACCTATAAGAAGTCTGACAGCTTAGAGATCGTTGGATACTCTGACTCCGATTTTGCGGGATGCCCGGATAGAAGACGCTCTACATCTGGATATATCTTCTTGTTGGCTGGGGGAGCTATCTCCTGGAAGTCTGCCAAACAGACTCTTGTAGCTTCTTCGACCATGGCAGCGGAGTTTGTAGCTTGCTATGAGGCATCAAATCACAGTTTATGGCTGCAGAATTTTATCACAGGCCTGAAAGTTAGTGACAACATAGAGAGGCCACTAAAGATTTATTGTGACAATAATTTAGCAATGCTCTATTCCAACAACAACAGGAGCTCTATAAAGTCAAAGTTCATCGATATCAAGTATCTTGTAGTTAAGGAAAGAGTTCAGGAAAAACAAATTTCTATAGAGCACATAGGGACAAATTCTATGCTAGCGGATCCACTAACTAAGGGGTTAGCACCTAAGGTTTTTCACGAGCATGTTGCTCATATGGGTGTTATCACTGAGGATGCTTTAGTTTAGTGGGAGTCTCTATATGTGTTTCATGTTTGAGATACAGACCTTATGATATTTCGGATTTTCTGCAGAAATAAAGTTATGTTTATGAGTTCATTATAAACTTGTTTGTATCTTGTTGTGTGTAAAATTTATTTACACATTAAGGACTTTGGTTTGCAAAATTGATCTCACTAAAGTTTTAAGTTGGACTAGTTGGAAATAGGTGTGATTTAGAGATCACATTGCATGAAATTTCCATGCTACTCATCCATATTGATCTATGTCATTGAGTGTGTTGATGTGGTGATTGTCGGGGTTTAGTCACATTATACGGCAGTGACGAAAGCCACGGTAGATCCATTGTTAATGCATGAGATGGACCAGATTATAAGGAGGAAGTCTAAAGATAAATAACATTCGGATGTGTAGACTAAGGTTTTCTGATATAATTATCATGATATGGCCCAAGTGGGAGATTGTTGGAATTTTTATTCCAATAATTAATATGGGCTAATATCATTAAATAATTATATTAGCGATTTATCATAAAGGAGCAATATTTAAGTGATCAATTGATTGAATATAGAGTATGCTCATTTGACTCCTATGGTTTAATTGATATGGGCCTCATATGGGTAGATGTTAGTGTTAGCCTAATAGGGAATAATGGGTACCCTATTAGGTTTAACAAATAAAAGAAGCTTATGGTCCCTAATATACTGTATCACATTATTCACTTTCTTCTCCCCATCTGAAGAGGCGGCTAAGGTCCTGTAGTGGAACTTCGGAAATACGGTTGAGGAAGATCCATAAAGCCACCGGTTATCATTCGTGCTTGATTATCTTCATCCTTCAGACTTCAGCTTTGTGATTGATGGCAATGGATCCAGGTATTTATATGTCCTTGGTATTCCAACATGTCATAGGTCCTAAGCGAAATCAAGATTATGGTTTTGTTCTTGATGTTGTATGCTTTAATTATGTATGCTTCCGCTAAAGTTTCTAATATGATTAAAGCATGTCAAAAGAAATTAAGGTATTAATTTCCAACAATACAATCAATGCTTAAGTCCTTCTTCCAACAACAACCACCTCCTACTCCTCCATCTTCTTAGAAAATTTCTTTTTCTTTTTTTCTTTTGTCTTTAAATATTTTTTTCTAACAATGATGCAAAATCTTCACCTTTTGTCTAATGACAAAAAGGGTGCGAAAATTGGGAATTGTGATTGAAATATATGATTACATATTCTGTTTATCTGCATTTTATATATCATATGCTTTCTTGGACTGACTGTTTACACTTGTTTGCTCTGATATATCTTGTGACATAATGTGTTAAGACTTAGTTCATAACATCGTCCAACTATATGATAATTTGAAGTCTTTGTAAAAATGATCTTTTTCATAGAAGCTTTTTCTTAGGGGGAGCCTTATGGCTCTTTGTAAGGCTTTGTCAATCAAATTTAATAGTTTTTGTTATCATAAAAAGGGAGAGATTGTTGGAACCAAAGTAGTTATGGTTCATGACCCCTAAAATTTTGATATTAACAAAATGATTAAATTAGATGAAAACAAAGATTCATTGTGGACTAATGTTTTTGTTTTAAGTGTGCAGATATATATAAGTCCAAAGACTTAAGATCAAAAGTCTATCATTATATTAAATATACGATTAATGGACTCAATCTATGGACTGTGATCTCATTGGACTCAGTCTATGGACTGTGATCTCATTTTACAAAGAAATCAAGTGTGAGTTCAATGACTCAACCAAAGTCACGCAAAATTCTTTTTGGTTAAACGTCCAATGTCATATAGTCTTTTATTTATTGGACTAACATTTCAAGCGCGTGTTTGCTAAAAGCAATATTCGAAATATATTTTTTATCATAGAAGTACACTATGAAACATAGTACCCTCAAACGAATAAACGCCTATCTGTTCCTAACACAATCTGAATCAACTAAGTTGACTCTTTTGAAGAAGAAAAGACAAAATGCAACTTTTGGGTACAACGCAGAGATGTGAGTTCTACTTTCAGCTCTCTGATAACCTATTATGCTTTTCATAAGACCTTGTACAAGTTATCGATCTTAACGTACCTTTGCATTAAATGCTCATCAGAACGACTCTTTGCCTCTGTTGAAGAAAGAAGAACGTTGACGAGTTGAAACTCTATAAATACCTTAAGCTTCGAAAAAAACAAAGTGACCGAAACTTACAAGCTACAAGTGAATCAAAGCAATCAAAACATTCAAAAGGTTTACGTGTTCTGCGTTCATAGTTCTGTTTTGCGAAAAGGTTTACGAAAAAAATTAAGAAACACAATTTAACCTATCTTCTTGTGTTTCAAATAAGTTCCTTCCGGACGTAGCCCAAAGTTGAGGATAAACCAAGATAAATTTCAGAGTGTTTATCTCTTATCCCTTAATCTTTTAGTCATCGATTCATTATTATTATTTGTAAAACTAACTTGAAGTTAAACTGTAATTCCTAAATAGGCTTATGCTTTGCAAATTGATTTTCTTTGTTTGCGTTTTAAAATACTTGTCTTAGACAAGCTCTGAAAACCTTCGGGCGCATCTAAGTGTCTATTTGTCTTTTAAGCGTCTTCATTTCTTTGTCTTTGAAACAAATTCTGATTTTCGAAAAGATTTAGGTAAACGCAATTGAACACATTCTCGTGTTTACATCTATTTATTTAATGAGTTAATTACAGATGTAAATAATTGAGTTATCAAAGAACCACATTGAACGCAAATTTGTAAGATTTTACAAAAATATAAGATAAAGAACTAAATTGAATAAAATAAAGATAAATAATCAAATTGCCTATTTTTGCTTATTTTTAAAAGGATATTTCATAATATTTAATACCTTATTTAATAACATATTTATTAATAGAGTATCATTAATATTAAGAAAATTTAATTTTTATGTTTAATATTTGGTAATATATATTATTTTCAAAGGTTATTTAATAATAATATTTAATAATATAGTATTATTAGTAGTTGGAATTCTACTAATAACATTCATATATTTATCAATATATTGACTTTAATGCTTTCAATTTCAATGTACAAAATAATTATAATTATTTTATGTCCAGAAAAATGCTTTCAATTTCAAGTCAGTTTTACTTATAGAATAATAATAATAATATTTTATTAGGAGTATTAATTGACTATAAAATCATGAATCTGTTTAGTATCATAAAATAATAATAAAATAATTGTTTTAAATACTGTGATTAGGATATTATTACGAATTAATTAGATATTTATTTATTAAAATTAAATTTAGACATTTATTACAATTAATCATCTTAAAAAGCATTAACCTTCATACTAAATAAAAAGTTTGCATCAATCAAAAATAAATAATAGGCTTAATTACACTTTTGGTCTTCCAGATATTATGATTGTACAATTCTAGTTCCCCAGATTTTAATTGCATTAATTGGGTTCCCTAAGTATCACGATTGTATAATTTTGGTCCTCCGGAGTTTTAATTGCGTCAATTGGGTCCCCCAAGTATCATGATTGTGCAATTTTTATCCCCAAGTATCACGATAGTGCAATTTTTATCCCCAAGTATCACGATAGTGCAATTTTTAACGCCGGTAGCCTACATGGCCCACATAAAACTGATTTGGCACTTAATGCGGTCAACTTGATAACTTACGGGGGATTCTTATTTGGCATCATTGATATCTCACACACTTTAATAATCAAATGCACAACACTAAGTGCCACATAGGAATGATACGTTAGTTACCAAGCTGGTCACACTAAGTGTCAAATCAGTTTCACATGTCTTTCGTAGGTTACTGACATTAAAAATTACACAATCATTATATTTGGGGATCAAAATTGCACAATCATTATATTTGGAGGATTCAATTGGCGCAATTGAAACCTGAGGGACTAAAATTGCACAATCGTGATACTTTGGGGACCCAATTAGCGCAATTAGAACCCGAGGGACTAAAATTGCACAAACGTGGTATCCGGAGGACCAAAAGTATAATTAAGCCTAAATAATACACTTATTTTACCATTAATTAGGGATGGTAATGGGTGGTATGGATAGGCTATTATAGTATTCGTCCCTATACCCATGTTTAAAAAAATACCCGTACCCGAATCCATACCTGCGTGGATAGTAATTGAAGTACTCGTACCCTTACCCTTACCCACTGGGTATCTAAGTACCTATATCCGCACTCATTATCCGCACTTAATTTAATTTAAAACTCAATAATAAATAAAAACATTATTAAAGTCTAAAATCATGATAGTATATAATAAAAAAAAACATTATTAAAGTCATACGCTATGAACTATAAAACTAGGAAGAATAGGAACTCAAGTGATGCACAACTGAACGACGCTAGGAACTCAGGAATAATAAAAAAGAATAAGCTAACTTCCATTTCAATTCAATCAATTGTTTTAATTTTTTATATATATAGATCCATTGGATTATAATAAATAGATGGATAAGATTGAGAAAAACTTTCTTAAAGTTACTCTTGGAGTAACTTAATCCCTATATATATATATATTCATCCGTGCAGTAAATTTCAGTAATTGAAACCCACATAATTTCACAGCACAACAGACCTATGAATTATCATAGTTTTCGACCATCAGCCACTCCAACATTGTCTAGGCAATTGGTTCAATTACACAAGAAACAACTTCACTAGTCTAATAACAAGACAATAGTATTTATTTTACATATGTTAGGTTCGAATGAAAAACATCTTCACACTGAGAAATTAGTTACAGGATCACGAAAGAGGTAACCCAAGTTTATATATATATATATATATATATATAATTAAAAAATATTATAGATATGCAGGTACAGGACGGGTACTAAGGTAGCTATATCCGCACCCATCCCATTAAATCTTGCGGGTAATTACCCGTCCCCATACTCATTATGCGAATAATTATTCTATCCATCATGAATAATTTTTATGGGTATCCGTCGGTTAAGATATCCATTGTATCCCTACCATTGATTAGTGATTCCAGATAAAAACATTAATTAATAATTACTTTTATATCATAAAAAAATGATATGATTGGTTATAAAAAAAAATGATATGTTAATTTAAAAAAAGCAAAAATAAAATGATTTTATCCCCTTATGTGGAGACACATGAATGATACAATCCTACTACTACGTCTACCACTGTCATTCTCGTTCCTAGTTGCACGTTGCCTCTTTGGGGATCACTGACGTGTACGGTCAAGATTCAAAATCCACTCACACTTTAGGTTCTCCTTCGTCACTCTCTACATATAAAAACCGTCTCTCCTATTCTTCTTCCCTTTCATTCGCCACTTTCACATATTATTGTTATTATAAAAGAAGACTTCTATTTTTTTTTTTATATTATCGCTACTTTTCTCTGTTCCCTAGAGGGAGAACTTGATCGCTTCACGATTCATCTCTTCGGATCTGACGAAAACCACTTCCGATTCTCGATCTTGCGATCACAGATCTCCAATTCGAGTTAAACACCGTCGTTTCGTTCCATAAATTTTACGAGAGATCTTGAAGAATCAAAACTGAAACCCTAATTTTAATCTCATCGCGATTTGATTTTTTTCGGTCTTTTCTTAAAGAGCGTGTTTGTTTTGATTCATATATGGTATTTGGATCGTTCATAGATTGTTCAAGAAAGTTGAAATTTTTGGGAAAAGAGATTGAAGGTATGCGGAAGGAGGAGGTGGAGGATGTAGAAGAGGGTGAGATTTCTGACACTGCTTCGGTTGAAGAGATTACCGAAGCGGATTTCAAAAAGGAACAAGATGTGGTTAAGGTGATGAATAATAATAAGCCTAAAGGTGATTCAACTAGGGTTTGGTCTGTTCAAGATCTTTACTCTAAGTATCCAACTATATGTCGTGGTTATGCTTCGGGTTTGTATAATCTTGCTTGGGCACAAGCTGTTCAGAATAAGCCTCTGAATGATATCTTTGTAATGGACGTAGATTCTGATGCCAATGTTAATGATAATAATTCGAATCGATTGGCTTCTGGTTCTGTTAGTGTTAAGGAGGATTTGGGTGTTAACGATCATGTGGTGATTGTTGATGTTGATAAAGAGGAAGGTGAGTTGGAAGAGGGTGAGATTGATGCTGATGCTGATGTTGTTGACACAGAAGGAGGGAGTGTTCAGAATATGGAACTGGGTGTTTCTCAGAGTGTTTCAAATTCTGAGGATCAAAGTGTTAGGGAAGTTATGGAGGGTTTTACAATTGCTAATGTGGAGGAGTAAGTGAAACTTTTGATGGGTTTTTTTTTTTTTTTTTGGGTGAATTGCTGACATTGGAGTTTACCACACTGAATTGTGTGTTTTTTGTTATTCTAGATCGTTTGCTGAGACTTGTTGTAAGCTGCACAATGCCTTGAAGAGTTTGCCTGAAGTGCTCTCAGTACCTGCTGTTTCTGAAAAGGATGATCATCTTGTTCGCTTGTCATTCAATGCAATTGAAGTAGTCTATTCTGTAAGACCTTCAGAATCCTTGCTTGTTGCAGCTTCACTTGATATGGTTTTGGTTTCTGCTGGGAATTGTGTTACAATTGTTGTTTGTTTATTTGTTGTAGGTGTTCTGCTCCATGGACAATTCCCAGAGAGAACAGAACAAGGATAACATAAAAAGGTTTTCATAACATGTTTTTTTTTATAATGTGGTTGTGAATTCTTTGAAGTTGCAATACCATCTATCTCTAACTTTTGTTTTCTTGGTTGCAATTTTTGTGTCAGATTACTTTCTTTTGTGAAGGATCAGCATGCTCATTTATTTACTCCGGAGCATATGAAAGAGGTGATTGCTTCATGTAACTCAATTTAGGAAGTCATTTCCCTTCCCTTCTTACATTCCTCAATTTATAAAATTAAAGATGGGATAGAATCTCAAACATGGTTCGTTATTCACACAGATTCAGGTCATGATTACCGCTATAACTTCTGTTGGCGCTTTAGGCAATAATGAGGCTATTGGCAAGGAGAAAGAATCACAGACCGATGAGATAGAAACTCTGGAAATTCAAGATGGAAGAGCTGGTGAATTGATTTCTTCTAGTAAGCCTTTGGATGGTATATCAATTGGGGCATCAGAAGCTTTGAAATTTGGACAAAGTAATATTAAAGGTAGAGGGATTCTGATCCCTCTGCTAGACCTTCATAAGGATCATGATGCAGACAGTTTACCATCACCCACAAGAGAAGCACCATCTTCTTTCCCTGTGAATAAATCATTTTCTGTTGTAGAGGGAATGGTTGGATCTGGTTTGCCTGCTACTAGGAAGATGGAGGCTGGGAAGATAGAACCGGATAGTGAAGATTCCAGGCTTCATCTCTATGAAACTGATGCTTTGAAAGCTGTTTCCACATATCAGCAGAAGTTTGGTCGAAGTTCCTTTTTCACGAATGAAAAACTTCCAAGTCCAACCCCTTCAGGTGACTGTGAGGATGGGGTTGTTGATACAAATGAGGAGGTTTCTAGTGCTTCTGCTGCTGGTTCTGTAATGAGCACTAAGCCAGTCCTTTTGGATCAACTGCCTGTGTCTTCTACTTCCATGGATAGGTCCAGCATGCTTGGATTGATTAGTTCAAGAATTGATGCACCAGGTTCTGGGTCTTACCCTAGGAAAACGTCAGTAAAGAGTAGAGATCCTAGGCGTCATTTCATTAATTCTGATGCAAATGCTTTGGATCTTAACCAACCATCACTGATGCATAATATGCCTAAAGTGGAATATGCTGGAACAGTAATCTCAAGAAAGCAAAAGGCTGTTGAAGAGCCTTCTTTGGATGTTGTTTTATCAAAAAGACTGAGGAGTTCATTGGAAAATCCTGAGCATAATACAAGAGATGTAAGAACTGCAGCTGGAAATGGTGGTTGGTTGGAAGAGGCTACCATGGTTGGATCTCAGTTGATAGAAAGGAATCATTTAATGGAGAACGTGGAAGCTGAACCCAAAATGATTATGAGTTCAGTAGGTAGTTCCTGTACTGGTTCTGCTAATTTCAGTGTGACAAGTAATGGAAATGAGCAGGCACCAGTTACAACTAGTAATGCTACAGCTCCCCTACCTACCTTGTTGAAAGATATAGCTGTAAATCCAACCATGTTGCTAAACATACTTATAGAACAGCAGCAGAGGTTAGCAGCAGAAGCCAAAAAGAAATATGCTGATTCTGCTTCGAGTACACAGCATCTAGCAAGTGCAACTTCAGCAGTGGGAACAGCTCCAACTATGAGTATGGGTATGTCAATGACCACCGGGCATCTACGTAATTCTGTTGGAATGCTTCCAGTTTCCTCACAAGCAACTTCCACGGTAAATTACATTGATGAGATTATTTTTCTCAAGTATACATCACTGAACTCAAATTTTGATATCTTCCAGTGGCTGTGGTATTATCTTCCAATTATCTACTTCTTTCTTCCTCTTAATTCTCAGCATTAACTTGAGATTTTTTGAGTAAATATGAATGATTTAGACTAAAAAAATGGTTGCAAAATTTGAATGTCTGATAATTGAGTGTTATGGAAATCCCTTCAATCTTACTTTTAACATGTGGTTGACACTCAGGCACAAAGCCCACAAGATGATTCCGGAAAGATTCGCATGAAACCCCGTGATCCACGACGCATTCTCCATGGAAGTACTCTCCCGAAGAGTGGGAGCTTGGCGAGTGAGCAATTCAAATCAATTATTCCCCCTACATCAAACAACCAGGGTACTGGGGACAATGTCAGTACCCCTAAGCTTGAGGTTAGGGCTGACACAAAATTGGCACCTTCTCAATCGATTGCACCACCTGATATTGCTCGACAGTTCACCAGGAATCTGAAAAATATTGCTGATATTATATCTGTTTCCCAAGAATCATCAATCTGCTCTCCTGCTACTCAAACTTCTTCTGCATCTGCACTTACATCAGATGGAGTGGAACAGAAATCTGTAGTATCTAGCTCTCAGAACCTGCAGGCTGGTGTAGGATCAGCTCCTGAAACATGTGCATCAGTTTCCTCTAGACCCCAGAGTGCTTGGGCAGATGTTGAGCATCTTTTTGAAGGTTACGATGAGCAGCAGAAGGCTGCTATACAGAGAGAGAGGGCTAGGAGGATAGAAGAACAGAATAAAATGTTTGCTGCTAGAAAGCTTTGCCTTGTATTGGACCTAGATCACACACTTCTAAATTCTGCCAAGGTAATTTGCATGGAATGAGTTCTCCTATGGATGAGAGTTTCTATAATTGCATATTAACCTTTTCTCTTTCAGTTTGTGGAAGTAGATCCTGTACATGATGAGATATTGAGAAAGAAAGAAGAACAGGATCGTGAGAAGCCTCAGAGACATCTTTTTCGCTTAACTCACATGGGAATGTGGACTAAACTAAGACCAGGAATCTGGAATTTCTTGGAGAAGGTAATATCAATTCTACCACATGTGTTAAGCATTACATTGTACTGGGTTTTGAATTAAAGAATTTTCATCTTTCCCAAATGCTTTGTAGGCTAGTAAGCTCTATGAGCTGCATCTTTACACTATGGGAAACAAGCTGTATGCGACAGAAATGGCAAAGTTGCTTGATCCAAAGGGAGTTTTGTTTGCTGGTAGGGTTATTTCTAGAGGTGATGATACTGATTCATTAGATGGTGAGGAGAGAGTTCCCAAAAGCAAGGATTTGGAAGGCGTTTTGGGTATGGAATCCGCTGTTGTAATTATAGATGATTCCGTGAGAGTCTGGCCTCATAACAAACTGAACCTGATAGTGGTGGAAAGGTCAGTGTAACATGGGTTTCAAACTTAGATGCAATTCTTTACTGCTTTTATATATTGAGTGGATACTTCATCGCTGTATTAAGTTTTAAGATATTGCAGGTATACATACTTCCCCTGTAGTAGACGTCAATTTGGACTGCCTGGTCCTTCTCTTCTTGAGATTGATCACGATGAGAGACCTGAAGCTGGAACTCTGGCATCCTCTTTGGCGGTGAGAGTATAGTTAATTTTTTCTTTTATTTGGAATGTTTTTTTATTTTACAGTTTGTAATTCCTTCTCTTCCTCTAGCAGGTGATTGAGAGGTTACACCAAAACTTTTTTGCTTCTCAATCCTTGGAAGAAGTGGATGTCAGAAACATCCTAGCATCGGAGCAGAAAAAAATATTGGCTGGTTGTTGTATAGTATTCAGTAGAGTGTTTCCTGTTGCCGGAACCAAACCGCACCTACACCCATTGTGGCAGACAGCTGAACAATTTGGTGCTGTTTGCCTAAGTAATATTAATGATCAGGTTACCCATGTAGTTGCAAATTCCCCTGGGACTGATAAGGTATATTTTGATTTCTAAACTCTCAGTAGAGCATTTCGGTAGTGTGTGTGATGATTAGTCGTTCTATCAAGCATTTAAAAAATTAGAACGCCTGCAATGCTGCAATAAGTCCCAGATAGTCAAACATTAGCAGTTGATGGGATTGGGATGAAGAGGGTGACTCGGTGCTTGAATTGAAGCAATTGAGTGCAAATAAAATTATAAAAATGCACATTGAGGGTGAACCTTGGCCCAACAATAAGGTTGCTGCTTTGTGATTTGAGGTCACGGGTTCAAATCTTGAAAAGCCTCTCCGCTTGTGGAGGTAAGGCTGTGTATATCTACCCTCCCCTGATCCCACTAGGTGGGAGCCTTGTGTAGTGGGCCGCCTACAGATGTGTTTTTATCCCTGGTTTAATTTGAATTTATTTTGGTGTACTGTTTAAATTGATTTAAGTCTACAGAAACGTGGATACTAGGGTGGTCCATCCATTTGTGCTCCCCACCCTTTCTATAATACTTTTAGTGTGGTAACTCTTGCTCTTTGTAGTCCACTGACATATATTTGCTGAAATCAACTAATACAAAATCATTTTACTTCTTTCAATTAGAGGGATTAATGTCAGATAACCTTTAGCAATTGCTAATCTTTTGGCCATATTATTAAAGACATTAACTTTCTTGTCTTCTAAGACGTTCAAGAACATCAGCCTCCTTTCCTTGTCTATATACTTTTTCCTCAACTGCCCTTATTTTTACACTTGCTTGCACCGGGATCAAACGTGGTGTAAAGTATCCATTACTATGGTACTTTCCGCAGTCTATTGTGTATTAAATCTGAAGTCTGAAAAGTGCCACTTTCTTTTTGTTTCCCTCGTCTTTAGCAGGTGAATTGGGCTCTTTCCACGGGAAGATTTGTTGTCCATCCTGGCTGGTGAGTATCTCTGCATATATATTTATGCTTATCTCTCTCCATTCTCTTTTATCTGATTTTGACTTATGCTGGATGTTTCCCCCTCCCCTTCTTATAAAATACAGGGTGGAAGCATCAACGTTGCTTTATAGGAGGGCGAATGAGCAAGATTTTGCCATTAAACCATAAAAATAACCTACCTAATTCTCTCGGGTAAACTAAAATATGTGAAACCTAAATCAAGAATCACATTGATTTTAGGGTGTGAACTCATTAGGTAAGAATTGGTCAGGGGAGGCAGGTTTAATTCATGATGCCTGCCCTCAGGAGATGGCGTTCGGTGAGTGTGCTAAATTTTACTAAGATGACTGGCCAGTTGCGGAGGAGTTAATGGAGCACTCTATGATTGCCCTTGTTATTCTTGGGGGTTTTTGCTTCTGGGGTCGGTGCTGCAGGGCCTGAAAGCATGAGTTGACTGCTTGCTGGACTAGGTGAGTGGGATTTTGTGGTGGTGGCTTTTGAGAATAGCTCCCAGTAAAATTTGCCTGAGATGGTGTTGAGTGAAAATATGGGTCCAGAATTTATAAGGGAAATATTTACTGTTGCTGACAAACCAAAGTTAAAAGGCCTCGACATTTGGGAGGTAAAATGTGAAGGAATTCCGACTGAGGAGGTATTGACTGAACCTAATTGGGGGCGGGGGGAATAAGGATTTCGTTTATTAGAACTGGAATCCAAGGAGATGAGGGCGCTAGAATACCGGCGTCAGGATTTTTTGGTAGTGGATTAATGGCTAGGGAAAATGAATTTCTGATAATTGAATTTGTATATCAACGTGTCCCTATAAAGCATTTGAGGGGCGTAAATCAATCACCATTCACCATCCCCTCTCCCCAACAACAAATGAAGTTTGGCTGCGAGGGAGAAAATAGAAAATCATTAGGAAGCGTGTCAAAACTATGCTTGATAGTCATGATAAAAAAAAAAAAACTATGCTTGATAGTCATGATAAAAAAAAAAAAAAAAACTATGCTTGATAGTCAGGTCCTTTATTTTTCTGGTTGGTTCCGCCTTAAATTTATGCTGATTGCGTGGCCTTAAAACAACCTAATTTGAAAATCATGAGAATTTCTAAAATCAGCAATCTCATTCATGATGTCATTTTTGCAGAGAATGCCATTGTGGCGAAGATAGTAAAAAAGGAAAAAAGATAAATAAAAAAGATAAAACCCAGATATAGTCTATTGTATAACTGACGATAAGAATAATTAGATTCCGGTGCAGTACTCGCAAGAGGACCACACATATTATAGCCTCACGTAGTCATGTTCTCGTGCCTGTCAAATATTGGCAATATTAATGATCCTTGTTTTCTGTCTGGTTTTTTTAGCTGGCATCTGAGTGCCACGCTGTTACAATGGCTTAAGTGTCCTATATAAGGCTGGCATTTTTTGAGAAAAACTTTCTTTCATTTGTTGCAATGAAGTCCTATAAAAGTATGAACCTCACTCATTTCAATGGTTAAAATGAGTGGTTGATCTTGAACCAAAAATTTGAGGGAGTTAGAATAAGTATATTTGTTATTCTAGATTTTTTTAGGGGGTTATAAGGTTGGTTTGGTGGTTTGGGTGGGGGAGTTAAGGAGTGGAGTGATAAGGAGGTTGATGGTTTAAATCTCATTCACTAATAATTATTAATCTTAACACTAACATTTGTGATTTGCCTATAAAAAAGATTCTAGATTCTAGATTTTTCTAACCTGATTTTAGATACATTAAAGTCTATTTATGTGAATGTGCTTCATTTAGTTGTTGTGATGATTATATGAATAAGTTGATCTTTAGTGGTTGATATGTCGTTGTTGTGTACTTATGGAGCATGGATTGAAGGGAGTTTTAAAAAGTTATACATATGTTTTATGATTTTTTTTATTTTCAGAACAATATTTAGTTTTTTATATGTAGGTAAAAGTATTTTTTAACATTTTTTATTTGAAAGTGGCGTAAAAAAATTTAATCATAGTGCAGGTGTTCATCGCTTGATCACGATGTGCTAAATTAATATATTATTGGCAAAATCTTCTTTAAAAACGAATGATTGAATTAAACTAGAGGTTCCTTAAAGATACACAAATTCCCATTTAAACAATTGAGGTTGGGGATAGGGTTGTTTTATGTGCAATGGATCATATCGACTGGGCTCTTCTCATCTCCTCGACCATAAAGTGATATATTCATCCACGAAAAAGTGATGAAAACGCTTTAGTCATAAGATGAAATTTTGATATGCACATATGGTGCGGTGCATGATACATTATGGTGCACGTATGGAGTTTTCTCTCTGTTTATGAGAGTTTTGCTTGAGGATTTGTGTGACTAATGTAAACTGAACTAAACATCCTTTCGTTGATTGAAGAGGAGGGTGATGGCCTTGTTTTTCACGTAGAAGAAGATCGTAGCCAGAATGTGGATGTTGAGTTGTGTCTGGTTGGGTGTTTTTGTACAGAAAAACCTATACACTGTCACATCATGAATGAGAGAATGGTGGAGATTTGGAGGTCAGGGAAGGGTGTTACTATCACTGAGGTCACTCAAGGAATCTATGTGTTCCAATTCTATTACAAGTTGCAAATGCTTAGTCCGTGGTCGTTTGACAATCATCTTCTTATCCTACGAAAGATGCTACTAGGGGATTTACCCAGCCAGATACCTCTTTTCACGTGATGTTCTGGGTACAAGTCCATGACCTCCTTGTTGGGTTCATGACACTTGTTGTAGGTCAACATCTTGAAAACTTTATTGGTGAATTTGTGGAGTACAACCCAAAACATAGTACTGGTGTTTGGCGAAATTATATGTGGATTAAAGTTCGTATTGATGTCCGACAACCTTTGAAGAAGGTCAAAAGGCAGGAGGTGATTGGCATGTTGTCAAGTTCAAGTATGAGTGATTAGCAGTCTTTTGTTTCCTTTATGGCCTATTGGGGCATTCCGAGAATTTCTGTGCAAAACTTTTCGAGATGGAGGATGATGATGGAAGGAGAGACTGGGGGTGGAGTTAAGGGTGGATAATCAGAGAATATAAGGGGCAGGTGGTAGTAGGTGGCTGAGGGGGGAGAGGCTATCAGGCCCGAAAATGAATCAAATCCATCGTGGGAATCAAGGAAGTAATGTGCCCGAGGATCAAGGAAATTTTGAAATAGACAACCAAGCCAATCTGAGTCATCAATGCATGCAAATAAGGAAGGAGTGAGATAAGGGTTACTAATACTATAATCCCAAATGATCAGTTAATAGTGGTTAATGCAGCAAGTAATATTTTTAATTCAAAAGTTGTTGGTTATCGGAATCCTCTCTTTATTGATGACACTGAACAAAATGATGACAATCAAGGAGAATGAAAGTGACGTAGGGACAATATGATGGAAGGTAGCCATGCAAACCCTAGTGTCATCTCGCAAGATGATCAAACAAAACTCCTTCATTCTTTAACGGTAGGTCTTGGCTCCTAGGCCTGCCGGGAGCCATGATTGTCCTCATCTGGAACTGTCGAGGTTTAGGTAACCTATTTGTAGTTCCAACCTTAAGGGACCTAACCTATCCTCACCATTCGGATGTGATTTTTTTTGAGTGAATCTCTAGCTCATGCCAGGAAGGTAGAGGAGTTAAAGGTTCGTCTTGGTTTTAATTGTTTGTTTGTTGTGGATAGAGAAGGTAGAGGTGGTGGCCTTTCCTTGATGTGGAAGAATCATCTTAAGCTTAGTATCACAAGTTTCTCTCAAAACTTCATTAATGCTAAGATTGATAAGGGGGGAAAGGGACGTGGCGTCTCACGGGGTTCTATGGATACCCGAAAAGAAGCCGCAAGCGTGACTTGTGGAATCTATTCAGGGTTCTAGCAGGCATGTTTAACCTGACTTGGTGCATCATTGGAGATTTTAATGACCTCCTTACCTCCGATGATAAGAAAGTTTGAGTAGTCCACCCTTTTTGGCTTATCTGAGGTTTTAAGGATGTGGTTATGGAGTGTAATCTTGTGGATGTTCCCTTGGAAGGTTATCAGTATACGCGGAGGAATAATCGTAGCTCTGATCATGTAGTGAAGGAGCGCTTTGACCGAGCCCTTGTTACCCCAGGTTGGTGGAATTTATTCCCTCAATGCTGCTTTCTACCATCAATTATGGGATACTTGTAGCCATGATCTTTTTCAAGCTTGCATGCGTTGGCTTGAGGATGGCGTCATCCCCATGGTTATAAACAACACAAACATAGCTTTGATTCCAAAGTGCAATGTTCCTGAATGTATGCGGGACCCGAGGCCAATATCCTTGTGCAATGTAGCATATAAAAATCTGTCAAAAACTCTAGCTCACAGACTTGCGAAGGTGATTGCACATTGTGTTTCTGAGGAGCAATCACCCTTTGTAGGTGGGAGGTCAATTATTGACAATTCGCTATTGCAAACGATGAAGTGTCAGTGGAAGGGTTTAAAAGGTGAGATTGCTCTTAAGTTAGACATTAGCAAGGTGTAACATCCCAAAAATCCTATGTTTGTCTTTTAACTGTTTGTGTGAATAACTTGATTGAGAACACAATTTAATTAATCATAATCATAATGATAGTTAATAATTGGAAATTCACATTTGAATTTCAATCATGAGCTTAATAATCATAAGATTTTGAACCCGGTGTACTATTTTGAGTTGGAAACGGTAAAAATATTATTATTTTAATCGAGACTGCTTTACATTGGGATGCGTGGCAGGACGAGGAAAGTAATTCTGGCCCGGAGCCGAGAGTAGTTCATGATTGCTTTTCATGCTTCACGAGACGTTATCACTTTTATGTCAATCATCCATCACCTTTTCATTCCTTTAACCAATGGATTAAACTCCTATGATTTTTGGTTAATAACCCATCGACTTTACCTTTTATGGAGAAAGCTAATTAACCTATTTATGGTTAATCTCTACACTTTACATGAGAACTCAACACCTAGTGTACTCTTTAAATCCTAGCCATCCAAATTACTTACACATGATCACATCCATGTCATAAACATTTGAATTAATCTTTGGATTCCATGGTGATAAGGCCATTCGGCCAACACCTCTTCTTCAACACCAAACCACTTTTCATTCTTCACTTACCAAGATCAAAAGCTCTATTTTCTTAAGTTCTTCAAAAACTCTCTCTTGTCTCTCTAACCCTTCTCCATTCGGTTCTCTCTAGAACCCTATCAACCAAACTTCATCTTTTAATTCTAAGACCATAGCTTTGTTTGTCTTGGTCCCTAGAACTACTTTGGTGAAGAAAGTTTCTTGATTGGAGGAAGTTAGTTCTTGAACCTCAAGAACACCAACATTGATCTTCAAAGTGTTCTTCATTAAGTAAGTTTATAGACTCAACTTCTGTTCATTTCCTTTCTTAGAATCATGAAACAACTTCTTTAGTTCATGATTCTTAAAAAAAAAGTTTCAAACCTTGTTGTTTTTGAACAATGTTGGTTCGGCCATCACCTCTTTCTTGGTGCTTAAAGTTTTGCTTTTTTGCTCATCCTAAAGATCTTCATTAAGGTAATGGGGAGTGAACCACATCACAGCACATTGGTGGTGGAAATGGTTTATGGGTTTGGTTTGGGGAATACCCTAAACCAAGGGTTTTGCCACTTTGTCTATTTGGTTCTCTATGAGAACAATGTTGTAATAATTAGTTATTGTCTGATTTGTGTTCATTGATGTGTTTGAATGGTTGGAAAACGCTAACCTAGGGTTCCTCCATCTTTTTTGTTGAAAAGAGTTTGTGAAAATGTGATTTTCGGATTTGACCTTGTGTGATTCATTTTGGTTTTCCTCTCAACCTAGACCTTTGATTTCAAAACTTGTTTTTGATCCTGAAACTAGATATCTTGAGCTTCATTTTGATAACAAATTTAGTATCATGGAGATTTGACCCTTGAAAATCTGTCCCAATCTAAGCATAAATTTATGTCTTGGATTCTGACTACAGTGGCCTATTTCGTGGAACTGTACTAACTCGGTTACTTTTTGTGAAAATAAATTTTATAGTACTTTTTGTGAAAATAAATTTTATAGTAAAAAAGTAGACATCCTAAGCTTTCATATGAGTTCTCATTTGCTCAAATCTGAGTTCGTTTGGTCTATCAAATGTTTGTCATAAGTTGATACTTGAAATGTTGAAAATTCTATATACGAGTTTTGTGTTGATTTTTAGAATTGAATATTATGTGGTTATTCATTTTGATGTATTGATAATTATACTTGCTCACGGTGGATGTTGGTGAAGCAAAATCTTCACATTAAACCTAGTATAGGATTCGACCAAAGCATAAACAACAAAGATTTTCAACTTCAACCTTTGAAACTTAAGTGTTTTTACAACTCTAAAATTGAATTAATGAATGATGAATCAAAGCAACCGAAAGAAATATTACTTGAATAAATCACAACCTTAGATTCATTCAAGAGATTCTTAAAGCAATGGAAAAGTATTTTTGATCTTAAGTTATAGCTTAAGTAAATCAAAATGACGTTTCGTAAACTAATGAATAAAATATTCTCAATAACAAACAACTTGGGAAATCTTACGTAACATTCGATTACTATGTAGATTTTTAACGTAAAACCAATCTTTGATTTCAATACAATACTTAGTTTCAAGTTAGTACAAATGATTTCAAGATTGAAAAGGGTTTGGACTTATGAAGATTTCTCTTCTTTAGTCTATCCAAAAGAGTTTTAAATTCCAACTTCCAACTTTAAGTTTGAAACTACAAAGATTTTTGAAATAATGTTTTCAAAGTGAGACTTGAATCAAATTTACTAAGGCACTTTGCCAAGGTATAAAACAAATACGTGTTACGAACTCACCATTTTACAAAATTGTTTTGAACTCAAAGCTAAGGATTTTCCCAAGTGTAAAACCCTAAGTTGAATAATTAACTTAGAGTGAAAGAAAGAGATAAGAAAGTATAAGACATGGTGAAACAAGACCATGTGCTATACCATTGATGATTCATTCATCAATCGATTCATAATACTTAAGTGAATCAAGATGCATTTCATTACTTGAAAGACAAGTACCCTCTAACTTAGAAAGGATCTATGACTTAACTAGAGGATTCTCAATCCTTCTTCATAAGACATTTAGGACTTAAGAAATATATCATAAGACACAAACACAAACGTGAAACGTTTCGGTTTGGAACAATAGTTCGATGACGGGACAGTGAGTCGGACCCGAGAACATCGTCTACCTGTATAGTATTATGATGACTCGATCCCGGAGGGATCACGAGATAATATATGGATAAGAGTTTAAAATACTTTAATAGTGAAAGATCTATATGAGAAGATTCCTATGGAATTATGAGTTTTATTCTGTGAATAAATATTAACACATGATATCTGTGTAAGCCTTATAATGGCAAGCTTCTTGTGGAATCATGAGGTTTATCCGGCGGATAGAAATTTTATCGCATCTGCTTTTGTGTAAGCATTGTCATTGTTATGCATGAGTCAGTAAGGCCTTAAGCCTAGGAGTTGAGCTTAAACCTTGATCCTGGTGCGAATCTTACGGTGACGATTTTAAATGGTCTTGAGGATGTCGGAGTTGGAGATTCCATAAGTGACCAGTTGGTGATTCTTTTGTGTCATGGTATTCCGTGTACTGCTGTGACATCTTTGACTAGATGTCGTACTTTTCATGATTGGTGTAGAGTGTTTCCGTAAAAGTAAGATACGCGCACGTTACGAATGTTGTAGCATTAGCCACGACTGGCGTACACGGAACATATACTCCCAATCACTCTCTCTGACGATCATATTAGCTCCATGGAGTAGGGGTCTGAGTCATACCCATATGCATATTGAATGCATCATGTTCATCATATTAAATGACTTGAATCTGTGATATTGTTATCTTGGTTAAATGTAATATTATTTATATGGTGATTTCTAACGGCATGACTATTAATGTGATATATATTGTATATGTGTGTCGTACCATGTTTAATTCTGTCATATGTTGTGTTGATGAATGGGATTCTCACCTCATTAGTTTGTATTGCATCGTTGTGTGCTTCTCTGGTGGTCTCCTGAGAAGGTCATGATACTGAGACTTCACCGGACGCTTCAGATGCATCTCTCTGCTGAGTTTCCCAGTGGTTATGGCGTTTGGACATCTAGCCATAATGGGCTTCTTGTAGCATCCTAAAACAAAAAAAATAAAATAAAAAGGGATACATCGATGTACTGTAAGTGTACCTCGATGTACAAAAATAAGAAAAGAGCTTGAGAGAGCTGAAGAACGTATTTTGAGGTTGTACATCGATGTACTATAAGTATACATCGATGAACATAAATAAAAATGTCAAATCTGTTGATTTTGGAAGCTACATCGATGTATATATGTCGATGTACATACATATATACATCGATGTACATTAATAAAATGGAGGTACACCGATGTATAACATATATACATCGATGTACACGGGTCAGAACGTGAAAGATGATTTAAGTACATCGATGTACTGCTGTAATACATCGATGTACATAGGGGAAATTCGTAAAACACTGTAAACCAGCGTTTCTAACCTTTGGGAACCTTATAAATAGAAACTAAGGACCCACAGGTGCGATTTTAAGAACCCTAATACGTTTAAAAACACTCTGGTGGCTACCATAGGAGATTCAAGGCTCAGAGAGTAGGATTGTGAGGAAGAAGGAGGAGATTCTTGAGGAGCTTTCTTGGCGTGATCGTGACAAATGCTTGGAGTTTCTTGGAGGTCTTCGAGAGGTGAGTAGAAATACTTTTTCTCACCTTTTCCATGGTGAGAATTTTTTTGGGGTTTGGATTATACTTTAAAAAATATGATTTTTGGAAAATAATCCTTTGTTTGGTCGAATCCTGATTTTCTAAATTTGGGGGTTTTCCTTCTAAGGTGTTTATGCTCTGAATCATGTGTTTATTATTGAGATTGATGCTATGATATGTATGATGTATGCATGATTTGGTTGTTTGACATGCTATATTTGATTATATGAGGATAATGGTGACTTTGGCATGATTCAATAACTGTTAAATGTGATGAATGCTGTTTGTTGCAATACCGCCTATGATAGAGGTATCAAAAGTAACACTGCTAGTGAATTGAGGTGTCGAAATATGAAATACCGCCATAATGGGGTATCGAAAGCAACATCGCCACATGTTGGGATGTCGAAATGAGTAATACCACAAGTGTACAATGGTTGGTATCGAAATGAGTAATGTCACTGAAGAGAATGTGACATCGAAATACCTTCATTAGTAAGGTAGGCAATGAGACGTCATTGTCATGTGTAGCTTGAAAGTCATATGACATAGGAGGATGTTGAGATTATTTGATATATATGAGATTGTGATATACTTGATTATGATGTGTTGATGAATGTTTATTGTTAATATTAGTGTATATAATTATTATCTATTATTTTAGAAATAGTGGGTACCATGGTTAGTTTTTTCGATTACCGCGCTGGCTGAGAACAACGCTTTTGTGAAAACATTTTATAACTATATTTCTATTCACTAGGATTATAAATGTCATTAGTAGTGTTGTTTTCAAAAACCGGGGACGACCTTGTTGAGCAGCCAGACGCTTGAAGATTATATTCTACTAGTAGCTTGGGTTAGATTGCATGGCATATGGCAGGAGGATTCTTATTATTGTTTAGTTATTTATTTATGCGAGTTGTAATAGATGCCCGGTTTTGAGATTTAAGGCTTAGTATGTATTTCATTTATTTGGATTGGTATAAACATTTATTTTGAATTATTATTATATTATGTACTTATTCAATATTTTTAAGAAAAATTTTATTTACCTAGTTTTATTTAAATTATTATCTTGGGTTACTAATGTAACGAGGGGCGTTACACTTCTAGTAATGTACATGTGAAAAGCCACACTCACCATTCGCAAGGGTCGCAGAGGAAGGGTTCTTAACCGCTTCACCGCTTGTCTTCATGTTGTCTGATGTCAAGGTTGTAGTCGTAAGTGGAATGCTAGATGGACTTTTCCATCGATGCGTCCAGTGCCTCCTCCATCTCTTGGGGACAGGCTGCCTGTTGGCAGAGTTACGTCTGAGGCAACTCCTGCTATGTCTTCCATAGGAATGTCAATAGTAGTCCCTGCTAAGGTTCCTGTTAGGTCTCGTTTGGTGGGTTCTGGTTGGAAGGCGATGAGTGAAGAGATTAGGAGTGAGGTGATCTATCTACACCTTCCTATTTCTTTCGCTTGTCTCTCTGTAAAGGAGAAGTCAGAGGAAGTCTTTAGCAGTTGATCCGAGGGATGTCTTCCCATGTAGTCTGTCGTTGGCCAGTGTAGGGTGTCAGAGTGTCTGTACCTTTCTTTTATCTTCATGGAGCTGCATCTCCAAATATCTTATGTTTAGGAGCTACGTCTCCAATACTTTATGTTGAGTCTGTATCTTTCTTTTTTCTTTCTGTAGTCGGGTTGGGTTTTATGTAAAACCTTTATGAACTTATGAACTTATATTATGAAATGTTTCTATTTATCTTACACGCATAAACGGTTACAAGTTTTTACAGTTATGTCTTGTGAAAAGGAAAAATTTACCCCATCTTTCTTAAATGTTTTTAATTAACCCGTTTTCGGTCTTATAGTTTTATAAAATGTTCGTTATGTGATGCCCCCGGAAAGGGTGTTACACAAGGCTTATGACAGAGTTAACCGGTCCTTTCTTAGAGCTATCATGATCAAGATGGGCTTGGATATTAAATGGGTGAATTGGATGATGATGTGCGTGAGCTCGGTTGAATATTCTGTTCTTATGAATCATGAAGATGTTGGTCCGATTAAGCCTAGTAAAGGTCTCCTCCAAGGGGATCCTTTGTCTCCTTACCTATATATCCTTTGTGAGGAGGGCCTTTCTTCTTTGATTAACGGTGCTGTAAGGAGAGGTTCTTTCCATGGAATCAGAATTTGTAGAGGAGCTCCGGTGGTCTCTCATCTGCTGTTCGCAGATGACAGCTTCTTGTTTTTCCAAGCAAATGACCAGGAAGTTGGTACTATAAAAAAGTTTTTATCCTTGTATGAAAGTGCTTTGGGTCAGTCAATTAACTTCTAGAAATCAGAGATCTTTAACAATAAGAATGTGAGTCATCTAGCCCGTGCTTCTTTGGCTGCAATTTTGGGAGTTCAGAAGTCTCTAAGCTCAGGTCTCTATCTTGGTCTGCCTTCCCTAATTGTGAGGAATAAGAAGGCTACTTTCAACTAGATTAAAGATAGAATTTGGAGGAGAATTAACTCTAGGCGAGGAAAAACATTATCAATGGTTGGGAGAGAAATTTTGGTCAAATCAGTGGCTCAACCAATTCTATATTATTGCATGAGCATGTAACTTATCCCTCCTTCTCTTAGTGATGATATTCAGAAAATGTTTAACTCCTTTTGGTGGGGTGGAAGCTCAAGAGGAAGTCGAGATATCAATTGGCTCTCATGGGACAAGTTGATTATGCCTCGAAGGTTTGGTGGTCTGGCTTTCAAAGACCTTTATGCCTTCAATCTCGCAATGCTTGGTAAATAGGGTTGGAACTTCATTGCAAAACATGACGCTCTTGCTACTCGGTTATTCAGAGCAAGATACTTTCGTAGTGGTAACTTCCTTAATGCAAATCTTGGTCATAATCCCTCTTATTCATGGAGGAGCATTTGGTCCTCCATTCCTCTGCTCAAGGAAGGAACTCGCTGAAGAATAGGCTTAGGGGAACAGATTCTTGCGTGGGGTAAGGTTTGGACTAGTGATGGAAGCCCTCTAAATTGCCCGGATCAGTCGACAACTAACTTGGAAAATCTGTGAGTCAGTGACCTTTGGCTTCCCCATCAGAAACTTTGGAATGCAAACCTTATGAATTTGATTTTCCCCCCCTAATGAAGCGCACATCATCCTTGAGACTCCTCTTCTTGCCTCGGTGGTATCAGATGGAAGAGTATGGGCTCATTCTAAGACAGACATATATACTGTTAAATCAGCCTACCATCTTGCTATGAATAGAATGGTTGATAGGGATCATTTAAAGGTGGTTGGGGATTGGTCTATAATATGGCAACTTGATATTCCTCCAAGGGTTAAAATCTTCATGTCGAGGGCCTGTAGAGACTGCCTCCCTACACGATGTCAGCTCTAAAACAAAGATACTCATTGTTCAAGCACCTGTGTTATGTGTGACAATAATTTATAGAAGTTGTGGCACTTGCTTATCTCTTGTCCTTGAGTGTTGAATGATGGGAAGACCAACATATGTGGCCTATGATAGCTAATCAACTGCAGTTATATGATAATTTTAAGGATCTGTGTTTTTCAATTCTGCATCAATGTGATGCAGTAAAGAAAGCAAGTTTGCTATGATACTCTGGAGCATATGGCGTACAAGGAATGAAAAGCCGTGGGAGGGTAAGGCTATATCTTCGAATCAAGTCACTAGGAGAGCAATGATCTTCCTAAATGATCGGGACTGAGCAAGACAAATTTGTGGCAAGGTTCCTGACTCACACTAGCAGTAGCAGGAAGGTCCCTGGATTCCCCCTTCCCTTGGAACCTTTAAATGTAATCTAGATGCTGGTATTTTTAAGGAATATGGCTACACATCCTTTAGCATGTGTATTGGTGATTCTCAAGGCTCTTTCATTGCGGCCAGGGCCCCCTTTTCCCCTCAATGCCTTCCTGTTGCAGAAGGAGAAGACTTAGGGCTTTTGCATGCTCTTTAGTGGATTGATAGCCTTGGTTTGGATAATGTCGTGCTTGAAATGGATTGTAAAGTAGTAGTAGACCTAGTGAATTTTCCAGAGAATGACTTATCTTAGCTAAGTGACATTATTAAAGATTGTCATACTTATATTTCTGCTTCTCCAAACCTTAATGTGAGGTTTATTAGGCGACAAGCAAATCGGGTAGCCCATAGTTTAGCTCGAGCGACCCCGTTCTTAGTTGGTCCCTGTGATTTTTATGAATTACCACATTGTATTGCTTCTTTGGTTTTGAATGAAATGCAGTGATTTTTTCTTGTAAAAAAAAAAAAAAAAACAATTGAGGTTGGGTTGATAATTCTTTAGAAATTTTAACTTCATTTCATCAAGTAAAAATTCTACTTTAAGATAAGCATCAAAATGGCATCAAATTAATTTATCGTAAGTTAATTGCCATTTTGACAAACTTCGTGATAGCAAACTATTAGGCCATATTTGTTGTAGATACTGATTAGGATCGAAAACTTGATTCTTAACTTTGAATTTGAACTGAACTGAAAATAAAATAAGGTTATCAAATGAAATTTTGATTGTAATATTTTTTTTTTCGAGTGAATTATATTCCACTACCTTATCAATGTGTGTTGGTCCGAGTGAATCATTTAAGGATGTGATCCTGAATTTGATCTATGAATTCATACTAATGAAAAAATACTATTAGGAGCGGTTCCGTTTAGGCGTCTGACAATACTCTGGATAGATTAGTTTCTTACCTATCGGGTGAGAGGATACTGAGAAATCAAAAAAATGCTCCACTACAATGAAGTTTATCAAAATAACACTAAACCTCAAACTTGATAAAAAGCCACATTCCATCCCATTTTTAAATGTTGATTAACCTTTGACTTAACATCGTTAAGTTAATAAAAAATGAAAAAAATCATTTATAATTAGTTATTTGATATTTCTATATTTTTTTTACAAACGAAAGTTGGATTTTTAATATGAAAATAACATATATAATTTAAAAATCTTATAAAAAGGAATATGATTTATATACCTATTTATTGTTTAGTCTACTATTTATTTTACTATAACAAATGATTGTTTTTGGTCATCAAATGATTTTTGGAAAATAAAAAGAAAGAGAAATGGAAAGGGTTTAGATAATTTAACAAGGATACAACATGATGCATGCAAGAGCAAATCTCTATTTGGTCCCTGAATTTGTAAAGTCGTATCAGTTTGATTCCCGATATTTTTGAAATTTCAAAAATTTTCATGAAGTTATCAAAAGTTAATCAATTCAGTCCTTCTGGCAGGGATCAAGTTGATAGGAATCTTATAATTTCATAGATCAAATTAACATAATAATCAAATTTATACGACTTTATAATTTTAGGGACCAAATTGACGATTTAGTACGGGAGAAAAATATCTAAGTTAATTGGGGGCCTTCACTTGTTTATAAGCGGTGTCACTTGGAGTCCAAATGCTATCCCTTACATGCTGCAACGTTAAGAAAGGTAAAAGTGCTGACCTATGCATGTTAATCTCTATCTGCAATAGTGATTCATTCATTTGCAAATTTATTCCTCATTATCATCTTGCACATACACATCACGTGGGTACACAGTGATATATATATCCATCACAATAGAAAAAATATGATTAAAAAAAAAGTAACTATATACTATACGCCAATCAAAATCCACCCACATCATAATTAGGCATGATATATTAAATTCCTAGTATATATATAGACGCACAAACTTGATCAAGATAGTGTAACCTGATTTCCGGAGCATTAATTATCTATGTTAAATCCTAAGAAGTGTAAATACAATGAATACATATGATAGAACATCACTGCACATATCGTCCACTTATTATTACAATTAACAGTCTCTCTCAAGCTGGACCATATATGTCAGATGCAATCAACTTGTCGCATATGTATGCTATCATAGGATACCGTAAGGACTTAGTCAACATATCTGCTAATTGATCCTTAGAATCACGAAAGAAGTCTTAATGGTGCTTGCAAGGATCTTTTCTTTGATGAAGAGAAAACCAACTTTTATATGTTTAGTCCTTTTATGAAAGATTGGATTCGAAGAGAGTTACAAGGCTGATTGGTTATCACAAGCAACTTCCATAAGACCTATCTCACAAAACTTCAACTCTTGGAGTAAATACTTTAGCCACAAGAGTTTGCAAGTAGTATTAGCCATAGCACGATACTATGCTCCTGTGTTCGATATTGCGACAACAAACTGCTTCTTGCTTTTCCATGAAATCAAGTTTCCTCCAATAAGCACACAGTAGCCTGAAATGGGTCTCCTATAACTAGCATCACTTGCTCAATCGCATCTGTATATCCAATGATATTAGTATGACTCCTGTCCATATAAATAATCCCTTTACCAGGTGATCCTTTTATGTATCTTAGGATCCGAACAACTGCATCCCAATGACTATCACACGGTGAGTTGAGAAACTGACTCACAACATTGACAGGAAAGCCAAGGTCTGGTGGAGTCACAGTTTAACTTCCTAACTAATATTCTATATCTGTCTGGGTTAGGATAGGGCTCCCCTTGATTCGGTAGAAGCTTCACATTTGGGTCCATAGGAGTATCAACATGTTTATAATCAAGCATCCCAGTCTCTTCCAGAATATCAAGGGCATATTTCATTTGAGAAATAGCAATATCCATCCTTGATTGAGCTACTTCAATCCCAAGAAAGTATCGCAATCGTCCAAGATCTTTAGTTTGAAAATATTTAAACAAGTGTTGCTCAATTTATTAATGCCTTCTTAACCCGACTACTTTCCGAATTAATGACTGTCCTCACAAACCAACACAAGTCTCTTCAGTGTGCTTTGTCCTCACTCACACGCTTCCCAGGAAAACTTCCTAGAAGGTTACCCATCCCAGAATTGCTCCAAGTCAAGCACACTTAACATTGGATTTCTTAAGTGATGGGCTCCCGAAAAGAAGATGTATCTTGTTTGTATAGGTAGTACTAATCAATTCCTTTAAGTTTTCCTCAACTGTACAGTCTCGGACTCTCTCAACAATGCAGTCTCATACCTGCACAGTCTCAGGATCCCTCTCGTTCTAGTGTGAAATTGGTTCGTTCATGTGTCCCTCCGCCTAGAAGCCTTCCAGCAGCTGCTCCCTATTTGTGTTTCATCTTTTGCACCGACGATTGCTCTCTTCCCTCGTCAGCCCTGGGTGTCACAAACCCACCAGCTTCCTCTTGGTTCGTCCCCGAACCACACTGTACTGGGAGATGCGCTCCTCTGATACCATTTGGAGCGTCCTGACTATTTTCCAAATTGATGACTATCCCCACAAACCAACATGAGCCTCTTCAGCTTGTTTTGTCCTTACTCACACGCTTACTAGGAAAACTTCTTAGAAGGTCACCCATACTAGAATTGCTCCAAGTCAAACACACTTAACTTTGAAGTTATTAAGTGATGGGCTCCCGAAAAGAAGATGCATCTTGCTTGTATGGGTAGTGTACAGTCCCATACCTATACTATCTTGGAATCCCTCATCAATGCAGTCCCATACCTGCATAGTCTCAGGATCCCTCTCGTTCTAGTGTGAAATTGGTTTGCTCATGTGTCCCTCTGCCTAGAAACCTTCCATGAGCCACTCCTTATTCGTGCTTTATCTTTTGCATCGATGATCAATCCCCGTCCTCGTCAGCCCTGGGTCTCACAGTGAAGCCTCTGCCAAGTAGACCTTCCAACATGTTGGAAGATCTCGAACTGTGTTAGTGTTTGACTTGGTGGTTTGACTCGGGAGCTCAAAATACGAGATTCACCATTGAGAAGAACACAACCTCAAGATAGAGCAAGCACCAAACCATATCTTGGAAGAAGAGAAAACAAAGGAAAAAAAAAATCAAGAAAACATGTGGGAAACAAAGATCTGAGAACAAATCTTTACAAATCGAAAGAACATTCAATCCCTAAAAATCCATGAAAATCATCTCCAACCTATAAATCGAGTTTCAAAGTAACATATTTGAGATTCGTAAAGAGTAGTGAGGGCTGCAATGGATGAGATTCAAGGCAAAGAAAGTGGATTTGCGAGGAGGAAACGGAGATGCAAGAAACACAAAGAAAAAACTAAGCAAGAAATGGTAGAAGGAAAAAAAAGCAGAGAGAAAAGTTTTAGACTGGATTTCCTCGGAAAAATTAAAAAGGAAAAGAAAATAAACTAAGCAAAGGAAAAGAAAAGAGAATGCAGTGGAAAGAAATGTTTAAGGTAAATGATATCGCTCTGATACCATGCTAGAAAACATGACATTTATGAAAGAAGTTGAGAGAAAATGTAAAGAGTGTATTGATTGAATTGAGTAAAATGAAACAAATAAGTAGGAGTAAAAAAATACAATGCAATATAGACTTATATAGTCAAGTAAAGCAACTAACAAATGTAATTAATTCTAACTTTTTTTATATGCAAATGTTAATTTATACTATTTGTTATGTTAGTCAGAGGAATTGAATCCATGACCTTCTTATCACTCCAAACCCTAGCTATGTCCTTCCCTCTAACAAATTCGGATATCTTCAATAGGATGAGGCCATCTTCTAAAGGGATTCGAAATATATTCAGTGTGTGTTTGGATGAGCGTTTGACAAACGTGATTTTGGATAGAATTGATTATGCAGAATTGATTTCAATATAATTGAGTTTGAAGTGAAGTGATTTATGTTTGGATGCTTTTATTTTGAAAGCAAGTTTGACATAAAACTTAGTGTAAATTTTTCAATTCAACGCAGAAGCTACAAATTATAGCTTCTACTAGAATTACGTTCGAAGGCAAAATCAATTTTATAAGACAGTAAACAAACACCTCTGTTTTTACCAAAATCACGTTTGACAGGGACAGAAACACTTCTGATACCTCCAAAAGTGAAACTAAACACACACTCAATAGGCTCTGCAACATGGTTAGGGTCACACTTAAACAATAACCAAGGTCTCACACTATTTTTCGCTTAATTCATTCTTTACAAACGTGGGGCTTCAACACTCATACTCGAATTTCCAACCTTTACAAACCCGAATTTCCAGCCTTTACAAACCCAGGACCAAGGATACACTCTGACTTCCATCTATTAGCATCTGCCCCACCTCTGTTTCTATTTTCTAAAGTAGTTATATATTATCCCTTTCTTGGAAATGATAAGTTAAAACTAAGCTAAATATCATTCTTTTTGTGTAGAATTGAGTCCAGAGGAGTATGAGGATGTTCTATTCAAGGATTTATAGTCCATCATCTAATTAATGAGCTATTCCTGCCTTTTATTCTTGATGCCTCCTTGAAATGTCGTTATGTACTCTATTGCTATATATTTCCGTTGTTCTCTGTAGGCAGGTATCAATTTTTGAATTACATGGTTCTTTGAATTTGATTTTTGTAAATTAGAGTTTTAAAAGGTTTATTGGTTTCTGTAGTTTTACTTTTACCCAATTTTAAAATTAGTCCTAATTTTAGTCATAATTGGATCTTTATCTTAACCGGCTATTAAGTATCTACTTAGCTGAATTTTTTGATACTCCAGGATAACTTTTACTCTGTCTAGATAGTCCAATAAGATGGTGAGAGCTATTTGACATGACCTACTAATATAATTCATTTAATTGCGGTAGTATATTCTGATTGGATAAAATAACTTTTATCCTTTTATTTATTGGGTACTAGATAAGTCACCATTTATTTATCGTTGACACACAAACAGCAAGCTGATATGTCATACCATTTTGCTCTCATGCCCATTCCTCCCCAAATTAAACACTATCAGGACAAAATTCTAAGTGTTTCTGGAGTAAAAAAAAAAAAGTACTTACCCTATACTATTTAATGTGTATTACTTCAATTATAATATTAAAATGAGATATAGTGATGATACAGTAGCTGAAATAATACACATTAAATGTTACGTAGCAAAGAATTTTTTCTTTCTTTTGAACAATTAAAAGTCCTTATCAGTTATTTGTTGGTGTTATATAGCATATACCTGCTCAATGGGCACGAATCACAGGTTTTGTGCTAATATCTATGGCATTCAAGAGCAAAAGGATGATAGAAACGATGTAGGATGGTGTGCATGAGGTGCATGTGGCATTTGAATGAATGAATAATAATACATAGTGGCTACTGACCATGCCCTTCTTGGTGTGACAACAGAAAAGCCTTCGTTTTGTTTGGTAGAAAGGTGCGCATGGGAAACAAGAGAAAGAGAAACACACCATACCCCATTCTAAAGGTGATTTTGACCTCATTCTCTTCCTGCCTTATCCAATGCAATTATTATTTTTTATTATAACATGGCCCTATACAGCCTGTGCTGTAATAATGTTATTGCAACAATAATGAAATATAAAAAGATATTAAATTGTATATGAATTTATGTTAAGTGTAGTCATTTGATTAATATTCCTTCTGAAGACGTGATTATTAACGTAGTACATAATCATAATCATATCAGAAGCAAGGATCATGGAAGGTCAAGAGGAATTCCCAGTGTGGATGCATATATATGGTTCACCGTCGTGCCCCATCATAATTATTGCACCGAAATGATGATAATGGATAATTATGATTCAAATATTCGACTCTTGTTTCCTCCAATGTGCTCTAAAATCTAGGTCCTGTTTTGAAAAAGTTTTTCTAGAACTTAGTTTAAATGGGCCATGAGGCAACAACAGAAAGGTAAAAAGACCAGCCAGGCATTGAGGTTGAAGAACTTTCCGGAGGGAAATAAATGGGTAAAAATGCAAGAAGTAGCTTTACATGTTCACCGCAGATTTTTTTTTAATCCATCCTAATTAAGATCTTTGACTCTTTCGTGAATCTATGAAATATCCCACAAACTTATATCCTTTAGATCCGTTATGAAACTAATTTCCATTCGAATGCTTAATCACAGTTAAGGTTCTTCGTCCTTCCCCAAAGATGTGTTCTGTGATATTCGAACTCAGGTACTCTCAAACAAGCTCAACATGTGCATCCAACTAAGTCATACTCATTGGGTTGTACACTCACTTTATTTTCTTAGCAATGCTACTAATATATTCTAAACCACACTTTCTTCAATACATTCTTTATTGTTGAATGAATTTCATGTTAAATCCACTTAATAAAGAGTGAGTCCATATAATTTTTTTTTTACCCCACCTAAAATCCATCAAATAATATAGAGTATAATGGAAATAATGTGTTAAATTACTATCGTTTGTTTATTTTTTTTATAAATGGTAAATCTAGCTCCCGTATGTGGTTGGTTAAAAAGAGAGATACTCACGCAAAGACAAGCTTGTCTTGGCAAGCAAGTAGGAAGAAGCTTTTACCAACATGGTCCAGTGGTAATCATAACCACTGTGACCTCCATATTATACTACATCATCACCTGCCTAAGAGAAAGAAAGAAAGAAGGTGCAATTTCCAATCTCCCCTTCTTTCTCCTTTTTCTTTCTTTTTAAGTTTTTCGAGTATCATGTTTGTAAATTTTACTTTTCATTGGTCCTGCGTTAAATTTTCAAAACCTCTGTTTTTACACCCCGTGCGTGTGCTGCGGAGTTTTACTATCTGTTTTAAAAATTGTTTTTTATTTACAGTAGAGAAAGAATGGAAGAACAAGTTGAATTAATTGGAAAGTTAACTTTTTCTTTACTATAGTACATGGCAAATGTGTTTTTAATTTGGCCAACTTCTCATCACACCTAATAGTTTATGATCATCAAAATCAACAAACATTCGAGTAAGAATCCTATCCGGTACCTAAAATTATAGGATCGTATCAACTTAGTCCCCACATTATCAATATTTCTAAATAATCCCTGAAATTATAGAAAATTAATTAGATTCGTCTATCCGTTAGTATTTATATGAACTATAATGACATTAAGTTAGTAATGTCAGGATGCATTTGAAACTAAAAGAATAATGTGAGGGATGTATTTGTTAACGGATCCAAATGGAGGGACAAACTTGATTAACATTTTACAATTCCAAAAATCATTTTGAAATATTGATAATGTGGGGCTATGTTGTTACGACCCTACTATTTTAAGGATCAGATTTGATATTTCCTCAAACATATTTAGTATATAAAACTATCAAATGTTGTAAAAATTGTCTAATTCAATGATTCAAAAAAAAATACTACTCTATATATATATATATATATATATATATATATATATATATATATACACCTGAAAGTAAAATCTTCATACTGGGTTGTGAAGGTGAAACGAACGAGACTCAGAGAAATAAAAAGCACTGTTGTAACGGCAAGTTGGCAACATGAGTATCAGAAAGTAAATTAAATAAATCAATATACAGAAGGCAGGTGAAAACATCCAAGATTCGAAGTTGTGATTTGTTGCCCCTTCAATACTAAAGGAGCTTTATTATTTCTCAGGTCTCATCCTGTCAAATTTTCCGATTACGACCCACCTCTCTGTTGTATTTATCTCTGTTTTGTATTTTCTAATTTGTTCTTATTGCTTCCTCCTAAAAGTTTGTACATAGAAAAATAGTTGGAAGGGAGATATTCTTGCCATTATTCAATTACTATATACAATGATTTGGTGACTTTCATTGTACACCCATTCAGGTGCTTTTTGTATTTGTAGTTATGTATTAAAATTAGATTAATGGTAAGAAAAGTATTATAGAAAAACCTAGTTAACATATAATGGCCGAAATTATTATTTAAAAATTAGAACTGCTCGGGATAAATCCAAAACACAATCTTCTAGATGATTTTGACTCTGACTCCGCCTAATCCTTCTGGCTCCTGATTGGGCTGCACCTTTTCTTGGACCGAATGGTGGGGGGGAGTACCTGCGAAGACACTCTGATTCTTAAATCAGTATTGGTATACTCTGTGTATATTTTTTAGTTAAAGATGTAACTTACCTCTTTGTTTGGGCTGTTTCCCCTTTATATAGATGTGTCTGAGGATCCCCTGTATCCAGAGGGTGGTTCCCCATGTTCCCGTTTATGGGCTGGATATGCGAGTCAACGCGTTTCCGGGGGACGGGTTCAATCTATGACGTACTTTCGAGGCGGCTTTTGTCAGAAGGCGGAGCCGAAGCACCCTGACCTCTATGGCGGAAGCCTTTTCATAGTCCTCGTAGTCTGCTTCTCTGTTTGGAGTTTTTGGATGGCGGTTGTTCGTCCTGGATCAAAGTCTGGGTTAGTTGGTTGGATCCTTATTGGACTTCTCTTGTTGGGTTGGACTAGGAATGAGCCAGAACAAGAACCTTCACTTGTGAATGTAAGGTTGTGTACATCTATCATCTCTAGACTCCACCAAATGAAAATCTAGAAACCTTAATCAAAACAAAATATTATAAAGAAATTCCTTAATTTATTTTCTTTTATAAGATTAAAAACTCAAGTTATATTTTCATGATCGAACAAGGACCATAGTGTCATCAGAACTTCTTTGAGGTCGACAGTGGTGGTTTAATATATAAAGAATACTTTTCCAGTAAGAAAAATATTTATCTCACTGCTTTTTTATATATAAATCTTAACCATATATCATATGCACATCGTTGTTTCTGAGGCAAGAGAGAATATCATTGTTGTTCCAGTAATATTGGTGACTAGTAATGAAGTTGTTCATTGGTTGAAGGTTGAGACTGGTAGGGCCTTACCGTACGAGCGTGGAACCAAAGTGGTTATGATCCATAACTCCTTAAGATTTCGATGTTAACAAAAGACTAAATTAGATGAATAAAGATCTGTTATGGTCTAACATGTTTACTTTAAGTGTGCAGGTATACAAAGTCCAAAGACTTATCAGACTTTGATTCTAATCGCACAGTCCATCGTTTTACTGTAAACGTTAAATGAACGAAGTCCTCCTTTGTTATGATCCAAGATGGATCTATTGAATGTAGGATCGTTCTCGGAGAATTGATCCGAAATTGAAATGAAAAATTCAAACTAAAAATTGGAGAGAAATCCAAACTTGTTCATTTTTGATGCTCTTGAGGAAAATTGAGAGAACTAGCTCCACCTCTAGCCAAAGCTTGATCATCAAATCACAAGAATCATGGATCCACAATTCCTAAGCAACATAAAGCTAAAATGCGTAAATCCTAAGATAAGCCTAAGGCTTTAGGCGTGAGGCAACATGAATTCAAAAAGAAAGGGAAAAGATGAAGGGGAAGGGAAATGGAAGAAAGCGCCACAACTCCATGGATTAGATAGAGTGATAAGCTCAAGGAAGATCCGCCACAAGAGTAAGGAGCTCTTGATGAGAATCACAAAGTTCTACTCTAGAACCTTCAAGAGGAGACTCTCTCTCTCAACTCTCTCTAAATTATCAATGTGAGAAAAATTCTAAACTTTCAATTATGATTCAAAATGAGTACAAAGAGGTATTTATATGACCTCCCTTTCACTCCCTCACATGCGCGCCTAAAGCTCCTAGCTAAGGCTTATGCGCGCGCCTCTCCTTACTTGGATGGGCCTTGATGACTACATCTTGGCCCATTTACAAATCCATGACCAAAAAGTCAAACTACAAAAAGTCAAAGTACAAAAAAAATCCTACTTTTATTACATATTTTCCTATTTCCTATGCTTTTACAAAGTCCTAAAACTAGTGGAGAAATCCTCTTGATAGCTTTCCAGGATCATATCATCCCCTCCTTCTTAAAGGAATTTGTCCACGAATTTGAAGACTTTGAGTCCTACATCACAATACACATAATGAGATTTATTTTAATGGGAGTTAAAAACAAACAATTATTATTGGAATTTGATACTCCCTTTATCTCAACTTATCCACCGGGGTCAAAGATCACTTGTAAGAAAATGGCCCAAGTTGCCCAAGCAAAATGGGTTATGACCTCTTCAAAAGCCTCGTGAATGTTTTGCAATAAAACCTTCAAATGATTTTGAAAGCCATTGAAGCTTTTGGGTTTTCCTTTCGGTTTCATGTCATGAGACTTGGGAACCTTTGGAATGATACTTAAGATGAGTTTTAATTTTTCCCTTTGGATGAGACCTTGAGGCTGTGGCCTTGGTTCCACATTCTTAATGTGCACAAGAGGGTCTACACAAATATGCAAGGGAGAAGTATTAGTAGACAAACAATTATTTGTAAGTTTTTGGGTTTGGTCGACTAATAACTCTTCCTCAACCTTTTCTTTCACTATGAGTAAACTCTCTTTCTTTCTCTCTTCTTTTACCTCAACCTCATTCTTTATTTCTTTTTCCTTGGAGGCTTTTCTCTCTTGCTCTCTTTTGATTTTCATTTTCTTTCTATCCTCACACACTTCTTTTGTAGAAAGTGGCACAAGTTTAATGGTGTGGTTTTTATGTACAAAAGAGAACGTGTTAGTTTGGCCTTCATGAATTACTTTACGATCAAATTGCCATGGCCTTCCAAGTATAACATGACTCACCTCCATAGGAGCCACATCACAAAGAACCTCTTCATTGTAATGACCAATGGAAAAATTTAACAAGACTTGTTGATCAACTACTAATTCACCATCATTATTTAGCCATTGTAGTTTATGTGGTTGCGGATGAGGAATTGTTTTAAGACCAAGTTTGGTCACCAAGATGGTGCTAGCTACATTGGTGCAACTACCACCATCAATGATCAATGCACAAATTTTACCTTCTATCATACATCTTGTTTGGAAAATGCTCTCCCTTTGGCTATCATCATTTTCATTAATATGCATTCCTAGTAATCTTCTTACCATGAGTAAATTGCCCTCAATAGGTTTTATCTCACAATCTTTTTCACTCTCACTTGTAGAAGATGCACTGGTGTAAGATGATGATGATGCACTATTTTCAAGTTCTTTACCCCTAGAGATCATGGTTCTCTTGTTGGGGCATTGGGATGCAATGTGTCCTCTTCCAAGGCACTTAAAGCACTTTATATCCCTAGATCTAGGTGCATTAGAATGAGTAGGAGATGAAGGAGATTTAGAGTTAGAAGAATTGGGCCTTGTCCCATTTTTACCCATGTTGGTCGCGGCTCCAATTGCATTGGATGAGTCTCCCTCCTTCTTAGAATCTTTCCAACTTGTTGAGGAATAGTTAGAAAATGGCTTCTTGTAGGATCTCCTTCTCTTCAATTGTTGCTCAACTTTGATTGCTTGATGCACCAAATCTTCCAATTCAACATAATGATGCAATTCAACTATGTCCAAGATCTCTTGATTCAAACCATTTAGGAACCTTGCCATAGTTGCTTCTCTTTCTTCATTAATGTTTGCCCTAATCAATGCAACCTCCATTTTCTTAAAATATTCATCCACGCTTTTGTTGCCTTGATTAAGCCTTTGAAGGTTGTTATGGAGCTCCCTATGATAGTGTGAAGAATCAAATCTCTTCCTCATAATGGCCTTCATTTCTCTCCAAGTAGAAATTGGATCATCTCCATTCCTCCTTTTCTCCTTGATTAGTTGATCCCACCATATTAATGCATAGTCTACAAATTCTATGGATGCCACCTTAACCTTCTTCTCTTCACTATAATGTTGGCATGCAAAAATTTGCTCTATTTTGGTTTCCCACTCTAAGTACAATTCGGGGTCATTTTTACCTTGAAATGTTGGCACTTTTATTTTTACACCTTCAAGCCTATCATTTTGTCTCCTCACTCTATCCTCCCCATACTCTCCATGTCTCCTTCTATGCCTCCTTCTTCTTTCGGTCATCCTCTTCATATTCATTGTCTTCATGTGATGAATTTGCATGAGAAGAACTTTCTTGCCTTGGACTTCTAGTTCTTGTGCCTCTTGAAGTTCTTTCAATGTCTTCAAGTCTTTCATTAAGTTCATCACTTTGCCTTTGAAGAAGCCTCTCCAAATGTCTTGTCATCCTTTGAAGTTTCATATCATAGGTCACGGTTCTAGGGGAAGGTGGTGTACTACCCTCACCATCACCTCTAGTTTGTGACATGTTTACAATTTTTTTTCAACAATAAAACAAAGAAATAAAATTGGACCTCACCACTCAACTAAGTGTTTCACTCTTAGAATGTTCACTCGTGTATCACACAAATAGGCTTTTTAGCAAATGTACACTCTTGCCTTTTTCCACTCTAAAGTCTCAATTAAAGGCTCTTGAAGTAGAAACAAGCAATTCCAAGATATAAAGCCAAATACACTTGTAAACAAATCAAACCAAGAGTAATCACTCACAAGAATTTCAAAGAAAGAAAACTACAAGACAAAACTAAGAAGTTTAAAAGACAAACTAAAAATGCTCAACAAGAATTAGCACACTCAAATAGAAATGCAAGAAGACAAGTAGAACAAGAAAGAATTAAGAAGAAAGAAGAAGTTGAAAATGAACTTTTCTTAAGGTGTTCTTGATTTTCGAAATTTTCTTGCTCAAGTAGGCTTATACACAAAGTTTCAAGGCTGAATAGTGGCAAGTCTTTTTCTGCAAATAATTTTTTTTTTGAACTTTGGATATTTGCACTTTTGCCCCAATTTTTTTTAAAATTGCGTTGTGGTCCTTTGGATTTTTCAGATTTGGACTCTTTTTCCTTTTCTATAATTTCTGAACTATTTTTTTTTTATAACAGCCACTGACTTTTCGAAATTACACAAACAGCCCAAACTAAACAATTAATACAAATGTAAGATCAAAGAGCCTTTCAAAAGTGATTTTGCAAGAAGCAAGTTGAATCATAGTAATTCAAGCTTAGATTTCACAATTTGATGCTTAGATCTTTCATTCAAGTGGTTGATCAACAAGTTAACCAACACTTTTGAAATTTATCAAGATCTATGAAGCTATTATCCCAAGGATCTCAAGAAATATGAAGAACACTTATGAACATTAAGAAAATTCAAATTCAAGAGAATTAACAAAACTAACACAAATCTATGTAGATCTCGAAAATTCCAACACAAATAACAACAAACTACACAAGTAGAACACAAAATCAAGATCAAAAGGATCTAGATCTAGATTTTCAAATTTTTGAAAATTGGCGCCAAGAACAAATTTCAAATTTGAAATTTGCGCCAAATTTTTTTTTGAATTTTTTTTTTCAAGCTTCTAACTCTCCTAGAGGCTAGCTTTGATACCAAATGTTATGATCCAAGATGGATCTATTGAATGTAGGATCGTTCTAGGAGAATTGATCCGAAATTGAAATGAAAAATTCAAACTAAAAATTGGAGGGAAATCCAAACTTGTTCATTTTTTATGATCTTGAGGAAAATTGAGAGAACTAGCTCCACCTCTAGCCAAAGCTTGATCATCAAATCACAAGAATCATGGATCCACAATTCCTAAGCAACATAAAGCTAAAATGCGTAAATCCTAAGATAAGCCTAAGGCTTTAGGCGTGAGGCAACATGAATTCAAAAAGAAAGGGAAAAGATGAAGGGGAAGGGAAATGGAAGAGAGCGCCACAACTCCATGGATTAGATGGAGTGATAAGCTCAAGGAAGATCCGCCACACGAGTAAGGAGCTCTTGATGAGAATCACAAGGTTCTACTCTAGAACCTTCAAGAGGAGACTCTCTCTCTCAACTCTCTCTAAATTCTCAATGTGAGAAAAATTCTAAACTTTCAATTATGATTCAAAATGAGTACAAAGAGGTATTTATATGACCTCCCTTTCACTCCCTCACATGCGCGCCTAAAGCTCCTAGCTAAGGCTTATGCGCGCACCTCTCCTTACTTGGATGGGCCTTGATGACTACATCTTGGCCCATTTACAAGTTCATGACCAAAAAGTCAAACTACAAAAAGTCAAAGTACAAAAAAAATCCTACTTTTATTAAATATTTTCTTATGCTTTTACAAAGTCCTAAAACTAGTGGAGAAATCCTCTTGATAGCTTTCCAGGATCATATCATCCTTGGACTATGATCCTTTTTCAGAAACATAAGTGAGTCCAAAGACTCATTAGAGCAAAGTATATGTGTTTTAATTAAAAGTCCAATGTATTTAAGTAGTTTTACTTTACTAGACCATGTTCAAAACGCGCCAATGTAAATCTTAAATTGTTTCAAATTTATTGTCCTTCATGTAAAAGGGTATTATCCCTTAGACAAATATTTTCTGTAACTTAGTACTCTCGAACGCATAAAGTCAGTCTGTTCCTGACACATTGAAGTTGACTAACTCTTTCTAGTACAAGGAAAAGTTGTTAGTGCTATTTCAGATATCTCTCTCTAATAGCTTACCTTGCTTTTCAGAAGCCCTTCACAAGCTATCAGAGTCAAAAGATTATACATTTATTACTCATCGGAACGACTCTCTTGCCTACAGTTGAAGAAATAAGTTTGCTCAAGACTGAACGCTATAAATACCCCCACTCTTGAAGAAGCAAAGTTATGAACATCGAACTTGAATCAGCCACTTGAACTGAAATCATACAAGCTTACAAACGATCAAGAAATCAAAGCAAAAACAAAAGCTCTTAAGCTTTCTCTGTGTTTAATTTTTATACTACTCTCTGCGAAGAGTTGTCATTTAGAGTTCTAGATCTTAAGTGTCATACTCTCACACATAGTGAGTTAGCCTTAGTCTAAGAATCTTTTTCAAAACCATATTGGTTGTGCCTGGATAAGCTTGTCTGTAATACTTGTTATTGCTTGAAGAGATATAAAATACTTGCTGTAACAAAGGTTTTTGTTATAGCTCTCACATAGAGGGGACTGAACGTAGCTCTTGGGTTAAGAGTGAACCGGGATAATTTCCTTGTGTTTCCGTCTCAACCTTTTCCCTGTCTTTATTTTATTTAATGGGATTGAATTTGTTTTCTTAACAATCGTTTTTCAAAAAAAAATCATTTTTAGCGTGCGTCCAAAGTTTAGTACATACGCTTTCAATGTCCGTTTAACATCTTTGCGTCCAAATGCTTATGAAAAGATATCTGCTTGTGAAAAAGTTATTAAAATCTTAAGAAACACAATTCAACCCCCCTTCTTATGTTTTCAATAGGTTCCTTCACCTCGATGCACACAAGCACAAATAGGGTTTTTGACCACGTGTGGTGTCGCTATGTTTTACTGGGTAAATGGTGTTCCCTAAAAGTTGTCGTTTTATAGAGAGTGGAGCCAATGCAAACAATGGGATTCTCCATAAAGACCTCATTTTTAATGAGTGGTATAACGGGTGGAATAGTTTAGGATCAAGGATGGAAGCACAAATGAAAAAGCAACGGCAAGTGAGTTCGGAGGGGGCTAACGCATGGAATGAGAAGTCGCCAAAGTACCACATAAGTTGAAAGGTTTCAATCATTTTGGGCTCGTTTGCTTTTTTTTTTCTTCTCTAGCTTTCTATTTTTATTTCTTGTTTTCATTAATAATTGCAAAAATGTCAAATTGTTTTCACTATTTTCTGTACAATTCTTTGAAAACAGGAAACAAAATGAAAATAAGGAGACATTTTTGCAATTATTAATGAAAACAAGAAACTAAAAATAAAGCAAAACCCTTACTATCTCCTCCTTTTATAGTGTTCAATCTATATGCTAATTATTCTCCCACTATCTCCGTTAGAGGTGCATAAGACAATCGGGGTTGTCAGAGAGCTTCTTGGGTAGGTTGCTCGTGCCAGCGAGAGAGGTTGCTAATTATTCTCCTACTATCTCTGTTAGAGGTGCATAAGACATTCGGGGTTGTCAGAGAGCTTCTTGGGTAGGTTGCTCGTGCTTGCGAGAGAGGTGGATGACTATTCTAGTGAAGAATATTTGAAGGACTTTTTTTGTAAATTCAAAATTTTAGAGTGTTAATTTATAATAAAAATTCGAAAAAATTAACAGTAATATCTTATTTATCCACTGTAAACAATTGGTGTACCCTTAAACCAAAAGCGTGTAAAGTAAAAACAACTTAATGATTTAGCGTGTACAGTAAAAGCGTGTACCCTTAAGTCTTAATAATTTAGACTTTAACTTGAAGGATAGATACCAGTCTTCCTTCATGTCTATTTTCAAAGTAGAGTAACCTAATTAGAAAATGTTTTTAGAGTCTATCTTCATTCTACTTTGCCAGTACAATACAATTCTCATCTTTCTTTCAAATTTGTTCTTATTAGTGAGCAATAACACACAATGAACTCAAAAAGGTGTTTCCTCCATTTTAAGCTCAAAATATGATAAATAAGAAGATGCGTAGAATCGAAAACTGTTGAGTCTCCAAATGTCTGATGTGCATTTACCTTAGTTTTGATGAGATTAAAACAGTTATTCAATGATTTAATTGAACCCGTCTGTGGTATTTAACTCGTCTACTTAGTGTGCAGATTAAAACATTAAGCGTCTATATAAATTGTTCACTCGTCTGAACTTAGATAAGTTCACCCGTCTGAACTAACTTAAGTTCACATGTCTGAACTAACTAAAGTTCACTCGTCTGAACTAGCTAAGGTTCACTTGTCTGAATTAAGAGAAGTTCACTCGTCTAATGAAGTCTTCAACCGTCTGATCAAAGGAAGACTCACCCGTCTAAAAGACTTTGCAACTGACGTCATCTCTTTGTTAAAGAGGCAACCCGTCTAATGAAGCTACTCATCCGTCTAGTGATTAATGTTAAAGAATACATTAGATGAAAGCTGTCTCGACTCTGATAAGGAACTTCAACAAAGTGCTTTGCCTGAACACAACTGCATCTTACACCAAAAGGGAAAGTCTTCCCTCTGCAAACAAAAAGCATGTATACAGATCTGCTGAGACCAAAGGTATAGCAGAAGTCTGTATCACTCTGATGAAAGAGAACAAGCGAAGTTCCCTATGCTTTAATGGCTGATCAGAACGACTCTATTGCATTTATTGAAGATCTGCAAGAAGCCAAGCCTTCAGACTTTGTGTCTAACGACTTTAAAATTTTGAAGCCTATTTAATGAAGAAGACTTTGAAGATTCCAGTAGACAAGAGAACGATCAAAGCAATCAAGAGCAATTACTTTGTGCATTTATATCTTCATTGTTTCATTATTTATTCTTCAATCATTTGAAGTTATTGCGCAGTCTTTTAGAACTTCACATTTAATACACTCGTCTGAGTGCTTGTGAAAGACTTGCAAAGTGTAATCTTTTTACAACTTCTCTCAAACAAACCCGTCTGAGCCTGAAGAGGCTAAGTGTGCAAACGATACTTGTCTGGAGCCTGGAGAGGCTGGGTGTGAAAACAATACTCGTCTGGAGCCTGGAGAGGATAGGTGTGAAAACAATACTCGTCTAGAGGCTGAAGAGGCTAGGTGTGAAAATAATACTTGTCTGTCTTGTAACCTAAATCAGTTATAGTGAGAAAACTTGGTGCTGCCAAGGACTGGACGTAGCCTCATTGTTAAGGGGTGCACCAGGATAAACCTGCTGAGTGATCTCTCTTTCCCTTAACTCTTTAGTTTGATTATTTGTCTTAACTATCATCTAACTAAAGGGGTTTATAATTGTGTTTATCAAAAATTTTCTTATCTTGATGATTGTGTGTTTTCTGTGAAAACCTTCAGACGAGTTATCAGTCTGATTGACCTGTCTGTGTTTACTCGTCTATTATAACTCGTCTGTGCTTGCGAAAAAGTTTCTAAATTCCGCATAAATTTGTCAAACACCATTCAACCCCCTTCTAGTATTTGCATCTCTCTATTTCAGTTGGTATCAGAGCCCAACCTCTGGGTTGGGCACCTAACAGTGTCAAGAAAAGATCCTGAAGAATAGACAATGTATTCTGGAGCAAGCTCAAGTGGGAACCCCCAACCTAAAGGAGGCTCTATAACCAGACCCCATTTCTTCGATGGTGTAAACTACAACTACTGGGAAGAAATGTTTCACTGGTTCATCTTGTCAACAAATTCTGATGTATGGGATGTCATTACTGATGGTCCTTACACTCCTCAAAATAATGATGGCTCAGACAAGCCTAAGGCTCAGTGGACACCTGCAGAAAAGACTTGATCGGATCTAAACCATAAAGCCAGATATGCTATAATCTGTGCTCTCAGTCTAGAAGAGTTTGAAAAGATACGTGCTTGTGATTCTGCTAAAGAAATGTGGGACTCCTTATCTATCACACATGAAGGAGAAGAGACAGAAGAGGAAGCCAATCTCTGTCTGATGGCCAATATAGATTCAGAACCTGAAACTAAGGTACATTCTGAACTTGAAGAATTGCATGATGCTTATGATGAGCTGGTAGAGGAATCCAAAGGCTTATCTAAGGCCTTCAAATCCCTCAAGACAGATTATGTTAAACTCCACAGTCAACATAAACAAAAATCTCAAGAGTGTGAGATGCTGGCCAAAGAGAATAGCCAGCTGGGGACTGAAAAGTCTGATGAAGCTTCGATCTCAAGTGAAACATCACATTCTGAAGAAGTGGTCACATTTCAACAGAAAGTGAAGGAGCTCACTTCTGATCTTGCTAGATTTGTTAATGGCAGAGATAATCTGACAAAACTGCTAGGATGTCAGAGACACTCTCTTAACAAAGAAGGCATTGGATATGATCATCAAGATGATCATAAAGTATCAACAAAATATTCAACTGTCTATGTTAAACCCATTCCAGTTAGACTTAGACCCGTCTGTAACTTTTGTGGAAAAGCTGGAGATGTTATGTCTAAGTGTTTTCACAAGAAGATGAGGAAGTCTTCACAGACTCCTAGAACTAACAGAAAAGGACCCATAAAAATATGGGTACCTAAAGATAAAATAATTTCTGTTGCAGACATCCTTAATAGGACAAAGCAGACGCCTCTGCTGGTACCTGGACAATGGCTGCTCGCGACATATGACAAGAGAAAGGTCTATGTTCCAAGACCCCCAGTCTAAGAATGGTGGATTTGTTGCCTTTGGAGGCAATCAAAAAGGAAGAGTAATTGGTGTTGGTACAATTGGTGGTAAACCCCCTCTTCCCTCTATCTCAAATGTACTTATGGTTGAAGGACTAAGACATAATTTACTTAGCATAAGTCAATTATGTGATAGCGGATTTGATGTCTCCTTCACTAAGAATGAATGCATAGTCAAAGACAAGAGTGGCAAGACCCTCTTTTCAGCTAATAGACAGCAAAATCTTTATAAGATTGAGCTAACTGAACTCTCAGATCAAAGTGTAACCTGTCTGATGTCTACAGAGGATGAAAGATGGTTATGGCATAAGAAACTAGGATATGCTAATATGAAACTTATTTCGAAATTGAAAAAGGATAACCTTGTGAGAGGATTGCCTGATATTAGTTTCAAGAAAGATGTTTTATGTGATGCATGTCAGAGAGGTAAATAAGTAAAATCAGGTTTCAAATCAAAAAACCTTGTATAAACCTCTAGACCTCTTCAGTTGTTACACATGGATCTGTTTGGACCAGTTCGTGTAGCCAGTTTAGCTGGAAGGAAATATGGATTTGTCATTGTTGATGACTATTCTAGATTTACTTGGGTACTTTTCTTAACCCACAAGGATGAGTCTTTTAAGGCCTTCTCTATATTCGGTAAGAAAGTACAAAATGAGCAAGGTTTCTGTATTTCTACCCTTAGAAGTGATCATGTGGGAGAATTTGAAAATGAGCAATTCAAACTGTTTTGTGAAGAGAATGGAATCTCTCACAACTTCTCTGCACCAAGAACTCCACAGCAAAAGGGAGTGGTTCAGAGAAAGAACAGATCTCTGCAAGAGATGGCTAGATCAATGCTCAATGAAAATAATCTCCCTAAGTACTTCTGGGCTGAAGCAGTAAACACTGCATGTTATGTGCAAAATAGAATACTTATAAGGTCTATCCTAAAGAAGACTCCTTATGAATTGTGGAAAGGTAGAAAACCCAACATATCTTATTTCCATGCATTTGGATGTGAATGCTTCATCTTAAATACCAAGGATCAAATTGGAAAGTTTGATTCCAAGGTCGACAAAGGTATCTTCATTGGATATTCTGAAGTGTCTAAAGCATATAGAGTTTTTAATTCTAGAACCTCTGTTGTTGAGGAATCCATTCATGTAAAATTCAATGATAATCTAAAGACTGATAGGGAACTATCAGATCTAGGAGATGATCTTGCAGGACTTGATCTTACCCAGCAGACGAGTCAACCGCCAGACGTATCAAAGACTGAGTCTGCCGAGGAATCTGTCAGACAAGTGGAGCAGACGAGTCATCAGTCAGATCAACATCAAAATGATGATCTCAGAAGAGACTGAAAATTCAAAGCTCATCATCCTGAAGATCTTATCATAGGAAGTCCTTCTGAAGGTGTTAGAACCAGATCTGTCTTAAGAGAGTCAAGCAATATGGCTTTTTTATCTGAAATTGAACCAAAGCATATTGAGGAAGCTCTTGAAGATGAAAGCTGGATTCTTGCTATGCAAGAGGAACTTAATCAGTTCAAAAGGAATGATGTCTGGAAACTTGTCTCCAAACCAACAGACAAGTCTGTTATTGGAACAAGATGGGTTTTCAGAAACAAGCTAGATGAAGATGACAAAGTTGTCAGAAACAAAGCAAGGTTAGTAGCTCAAGGCTACAACCAACAAGAAGGTATTGACTATACTGAGACTTTTGCACCTGTAGCTAGAATAGAAGCTATTCACATACTCATGTCATATGCTGCACAACATCAAATTACTCTATTTCAAATTACTCTATTTCAAATGGAATAATTGAAGAAGTTTATGTTAAACAACCTCCTGGTTTTGAAGATAATGAAAAATCAGATTATGTTTTCAAACTTAAAAATGCTTTATATGGTTTAAAACAAGCGCCTAGAGCATGATATGATAGACTTAGTTCTTTTCTTATGACTAATGGTTTTATAAGAGGAAAAGTTGATACAACTTTGTTTAAGAAATGCTCAAAAGATAACTTCATAGTAGTTCAAATATATGTTGATGATATTATTTTTGGAGCTACTAGTGAAAAATTGTTCAAAGAATTCTCTAAGTTGATGCAAGCAGAATTTGAAATGAGCATGATGGGAGAATTGAAGTTCTTCCTTGGATTGCACATCAAGCAGACGTGTGATGGAATCTACATCCATCAACAAAAGTACATCAAGGAGATTCTAAAGAAGTACAAAATGGATAGCTCAAAGATTATGAAAACTCCAATGCAAACTAATGCTAATATAAGCAAAGATGATGAAGGTAAAAAGGTAGACCAAACTGTCTACAGAGGTATGATTGGATCTCTTCTTTACTTAACATTTAGCAGACCTGATATTCAATTTAGTGTCTGTATGTGTGCTAGATTCCAATCTGATATCAAAGAATCTCATCTTAAGGCTGTCAAAAGAATCTTTAGATATTTGCTTGGAACCACTAATCTTGGTTTAATGTATTTCAGAACACAAGATTACAGATTAGTTGGTTTTTGTGATGCTGACTTTGCTGGAGATAGAATTGAAAGGAAAAGCACCAGTGGAGGATGTCACTTCATTGGAGCAAACTTAGTCTCCTGGTCAAGCAAAAGACAGACGACTATTGCACTCTCAACTGCAGAAGCAGAATATGTCTCTGCTGCAAGTTGCTGCTCACAGCTATTATGGGTAAAACTTCAACTAGAAGATTACTCTATATTTGAGCATAATATACCTGTCTGGTGTGATAATTCTAGTGCTATTTGCTTAATCAAGAATCCCATACAACATTCTAAGGCTAAGCACATAGAAATCAAACATCACTTCATAAGAGATTATGTTCAAAAAGGTGTATTTGATGTTAAGTTTGTTAAAACTGAAAATCAATGGGCTGATATCTTTACAAAACCTTTAGCTGAGGATAGGTTTAAGTTTATAAGAGACAACTTAAATATTCATTGCTTTGCTGAATAACCTGTCTGATGAGTGTTTATGATACTCGTCTATGTTTAACCGTCTGACTCTTTGAATCATACTCTTTATTTGAAATTTTTTCTTTTAAATGGTTATTATCTTTAATGCCATTTCTTTCTCTGAGGCAAAATGTGTACATGGCTGTTTTTATTTTAAATCAATTTTTTTTTAAAAAAAAACCTCCATCTTTCTGTTGTTTTCATTTAAAATTACAACTGTCTTTGGTTTTTAAAAGGGAAAACTTTCTTTTATTTTAAAAGGTATTTCGTTCTTACGTTTTCAAATCTTTTTCTATTCGTTTTTAACCCATCAAAGAGGATGCATCTGCTCAGGGGGAGCAGTTGAAGAAGCCTTTAGGCAAAACCAAAGGACAAACTTGCTTTTAACACTTATTTGTAATTTTTTTCTTTTTAAAGTACCTTGTAAACAGCCAATGATGGTCAATTACCTCATTTGTTTCTCTTTTTTGATTATGACAAAAGGGGGAGAAAGTTAAATGAAAAATGTCTTAATATTACAATTGTCTGATATGAACAAATGTTTATCTTTAAATATGATGTATCTTTTCTTTTCTCTCTGTCTATATTCTATTGCTTTTGATAATGTCAAAAGGGGGAGAAAATACTAAGATAAGACTAAAATAAAAAGTTAAATGCTTATCTGTCTGAGTATGTTATAATTATGGAACAATGTTATAATCTGACTAATCATATACATGACTGATTTATGTGAATTTTCTTAAGTTCATTAAATCATTTAACATGTTTTGTCATCATCAAAAAGGGGGAGATTGTTGAGTCTCCAAATGTCTGATGTGCATTTACCTTAGTTTTGATGAGATTAAAACAGTTATTCAATGATTTAATTGAACCCGTCTGTGGTATTTAACTCGTCTACTTAGTGTGCAGATTAAAACATTAAGCGTCTATATGAACTGTTCACTCGTCTGAACTTAGATAAGTTCACCCGTCTAAACTAACTTAAGTTCACACGTCTGAACTAACTAAGGTTCACTCGTCTGAACTAGCTAAGGTTCACTCGTCTGAACTAAGAGAAGTTTACTCGTCTAATGAAGTCTTCAACCGTCTGATCAAAGGAAGACTCACCCGTCTAAATGACTTTGCAACTGACGTCATCTCTTTGTTAAAGAGGCAACCCGTCTAATGAAGCTACTCATCCGTCTAGTGACTAACGTTAAAGAATACATTGGATGAAAGCTGTCTCGACTCTGATAAGGAACTTCAACAAAGTGTTTTGCCTGAACACAACTGCATCTTACACCAAAAGGGAAAGTCTTCCTTCTGCAAACAAAAAGCACGTATACAGATCTGTTGAGACCAAAGGTATAGCAGAAGTCTGTATCACTCTGATGAAAGAGAATAAGCGAAGTTCCCTATGCTTTAATGGCTGATCAGAACAACTCTATTGCATTTATTGAAGATTTGCAAGAAGCCAAGCCTTCAGACTTTGTGTCTAACGGCTTTAAAATTTTGAAGCCTATTTAATGAAGAAGACTTTGAAGTTTCCAGTAGACAAGAGAACGATCAAAGCAATCAAGAGCAATTACTCTGTGCATTTATATCTTCATTCTTTCATTATTTATTCTTCAATCATTTGAAGTTATTACGCAGTCTTTTAGAACTTCACATTTAATACACTCGTCTGAGTGCTTGTGAAAGACTTGCAAAGTGTAATCTTTTTACAACTTCTCTCAAACAAACCCGTCTGAGCCTGAAGAGGCTAAGTGTGCAAATAATACTTGTCTGGAGCCTGGAGAGGCTAGGTTTGAAAACAATACTCGTCTGGAGCCTGAAGAGTCTAGGTGTGAAAAAAATACTTATCTGTCCTATAACCTAAATCAGTTATAGTGAGAAAACTTGGTGTTGCCAAGGACTGGACGTAGCCTCATTGTTAAGGGGTGAACCAGGATAAACCTGCTGAGTGATCTCTTTTTCCCTTCACTCTTTAATTTGATTATTTGTCTTAACTATCATCTAACTAAAGGGGTTTATAATTGTGTTTATCAAAACTTTTCTTATCTTGCATGATTGTATATTTTTTGTGAAAACCTTCAGACGAGTTATCAGTCTGATTGACCTGTCTGTGTTTACTCGTCTATTATAACCCGTCTGTGCTTGCGAAAAAATTTCTAGATTCCGCATAAATTTGTCAAACACCATCCAACCCCCATTCTAGTGTTTGCATATGTCTATTAAGCATGCTTTTGAATTGTGTTAAATGTGATTTAATTATTTTTATTTGGACCTGTGAGATTAAATGTACTAAATTTAGCTTCTAAGTTTAACTATTTTGATTAATGTGTTGATTATATCATTAATTTTCAATTTAAGTATTTTTGATAATATTCATGGGTATCTCTACAGATATTCGTAAGGTACGTTGAAAACCCAACTAAGGAGTACATACAAAGAGAATTCTCATTTGGCAGAGCCGATAACGGAGAATTAGTACCAGTGCCGCCCTGCATCATTATGATCCCTAATTGTAACCGGTAAAATTTGTAGAGGATTAGTCCTCAAATGTGGCACAGGTTAGCTTGCGTCTATCAAACCTCAAAAGTCTTTCTTCTATAGTCTTTCACCCTTTCGTCGCCATTCTTGATCGACACTCATTGCAATAATTGTTGCCCCTTAATCCTTGCATTCCGTGACTTTAGGCAAAACTTCTGCTCCTTTGAAATATTGTGCTCCTAAACTTCAATAGATACTACTTTGCTTTCTTGTTTGACAGTTCCAGCTTGGGAAATTCAAATTTTTGGCATACACAACTTCATCAAATTATCCCAGTGAGCTTCAACGGTTAGCAACTTCTTAGAACACAAGAACGAGTTTATAACCCAAGAAAATAAAAAAAGTTATTTATAAGTCTATCCAATAGCTGTAACTTAAGTGGGATCAAATATATGTAAGAATTTGATTACAAGATTGAATATTAATTACTTTGCTCGCACCTTAATTCATAATCACTCTTTGCACCGATTGATAGTTAAAAATAATTTAAAGTACTACTATAGGGGCTAGAAGTGAAATATTTCATTCATATTTTTTTTTAAAAGAAACTAAACTATGTTAATATTTTTGAGGTTTCTGTACCCAAGCCTAGTATCTTAGCCCAGAAAGACCTCACTTTTTATGTAAAAGAACCTTAAGAATTTTTATGCTATTATATGTTCATTTCTTTGCTTACGTACACTCAATCTCTTATTTTATTGACTTGAGTATTAGAGTACTTTTACTTCAGGAACATGCAAAAATAATATTATTTTTATTGTATATGTATATAGTGTATACATATTTTCACTGTCTCCTTTTTTGGTTGCACTGTATACAATATTTTTAAATTCAAGTAATGTCACTTCGAAACATTATTTTAACACAAATCTAAATTTAATTTAATAATTTTAAATAACTATGATATCTTTTTATCTTATAAATATCTGAATGAGAAGGGACCCAAAGCAAAGATTGGCTTTACCTTTTAATGGTGGGGAGGTCCCATGCATGAAAGCACAATTCAATTCCAAAGCATGAAACAGGACTCACTCTTCACTTTTGCGAGTTCTGTTAATTTGTTGTTTGATAGACAGGTCAAACAAAACAAACCTCACGCAAGCTACTGCAGCACACAGCAGATGCTATCCCAATCGAAAATGAATTAAGTGACTTTAAGATTTGATATTTTTGATATTTTTAATTATTTTTTTTTTTTATCTTATCTCATTTTTTTCTTTTTTATCTTTCCCTCTCTAAAAAATACTTAAAGACAGCAGAGATACAAAATTTCGAAATTACTCAATCCAAATCCCACGCATCACCTTCCTTCTCATTTTCAGACACTGCACTCTGAACACATTCATTATGGCATCTTTCATCATCCTTACCCTCATTGCGTCCTCATTTCATTTCAATCTGACTCTGCTTAAATAACTTGTCCTGCTTCTTTTCTCCCCAAATCGGAGAAGCCTACAACTACATAAATACTGATTCTTTTTCGTTTGATTTTGACACACAACTTGCTAATTACTTTCCCACAAAATTAGAGAGTTGCATTTGGATGTATGTAAGATATTTTGTTGATTTATTTCTTTTCTTTTCTTCCTTTTCTTTCCCCAGTTATACGGTAAAGGTTCGGTAAAGACTTTAGGGTACCTTCCAAAGCTTCGGGGACTGTCTCCAAATTTTGAACATATTTTAGTCACAAAGAAAACCAAAAAGATCTGGTCTCGCTCATTCTATTTTGTTAAGAACATAGATGCATATAACTTTTTTCAGTAGAGATGACAATTTGTATTCGTGTGTGAAGATTTCTACGGAGACCGCACCAAATGGGATTCCGTAGGTGGGGATTGAAAAAAAATCCCCTGGTAGGTACTTTGGAAACAAAGATAAGGAACATGCTTTTCGTCCCGTGAGATCTCCAATTCCGAAAATATTATTAAAATATTCTTAAAAATATGTGTATATATATTATAGATATATTTTATTGATTTTAAATATATATTAAATAAATAAAATATTAAACATATATGTTTATTATTTAAGGTTGAACTTGTTACAATGTTTTGTAGATTGCTTTAACTTTAAATATTTAAGATTTTTAGTGTTTTTATATTTTATTGGATTTTAGTTAATTATCTACTATTATTTTTTTTTATGAATTTTCAGGGTCCCCAAACTCCCTGCGGGGATCCGTGGGCAATGGGGACGGAGGAGAAAAACTCCCTATGACGGGGAACGGGGACGAGGAATGGAAAAATTTGGGGACGGGTCCCGCCCCCGCCCAGCCCCATTGCTAGAGCTGGGTATATGGACCTGGACCCGCGGACAGTCCGTTTAACTCGCAGTTCGTACGGGCTTGAATTAGGTAAATCATAGGACCATTTAAACGCGAGTTTTTTCAGTCCGGTCCGTTTAACCCATAGGTTATACGGTTAGTCCGCAGATTCGCGGACTAATTCATGGATCACTACAAATTTTTTTAAACAGAAAATAGCCATCTTGGGCCATATTTTCGTAGGCGGAAAAGAGGCCGCACATTCTTCAAAAATGCAATACCGTTGTTTGTGGTTCTTATTTTGCATTTCAATTTTGGTATTTTGCATCAATCTTGTGATGTTTGTTGGTATTGTTTCTGTAATACTGAATTTGCAAAATTTTACATCAATCTTGTGGTGTTTGATATCTGTTATTGATCTTTGTAGGTAATTTGAAATTTAAATTCAAATTTGCGATATTGTTAGTGTAAAGACAAAAAAAAATAAATGTATTTATTAATGAGTCCATGTACCAGCCCGTTTAGCCTGCAGACTTTGCGGGCTGGACGCAAACTAGATAATTACAGTTTCATTTTTTTCGTGGACTAATCCGATCTAGTCCGTTTAAGTGCGGATTAATGCGGGCTGGACTTAAAAGGACTGGACTAGTCCGTATACCCATCTCTACCTATTGTCATCCCTATTTTTAAGTGATCATGTGATTATTAAGTAATTTTTAATCTTGATCATCAGTAAATATTTGCATGGTCAATATTCATTATTCTCACAAATGCAAACTGTTCTAAATTAAGCAAATAAAAAATATTTGTCCTTAAATCATTTAGTGAGTCAGAGATTTTTATATATTTTATCAAAAATTATACTTTTCAAAAATTAGTTTTCAATAGAATCACCTTTAAAAATAGTTTAAAATCGTTTTTTTAAGGTTAATGTTAATCAATGTTTAAAGACACTTGTTAAAAAAAAAAATCTAAAAAAGTAAATTTCTTGAAAAGTGTTTGATTGAATGTATTGAAAAATAATATATTTAATTTTTTAATAAATAATTATCTTTTTTTTTTTGAATTCCTTAACAAATGAGATAAAAGTTCTATCAAATAATTATAAACACTAGCTATGAAGATTTTGATACGCATTTAATTTAATGGTGAATTTTTAGGTACCTATAAAAAGAAAAGATAAAAATTTATTCTGATTCAATAATCTAATCAAATAGTAAAAATTATTTGATATGATTTACTAAATTAATTTATTTGAGGTGATAGATTCTAATTAAATAACGTAGCTTTTACCTTTCTCCAAGAAGACGTGCATTTACACAGACGTCACAGACATCACAGACGATCTCAATCACCATCTTCGCTCTTCAATTCAGAGTTCACTATCCTTCACACTCTCTTGGCTCTTCCAACTCCACCTTTCGAAAGAGACAAAAGTCCAAATAATAATATTTACAAAAAGCAAAAACCTTCTTACTTTATATACAATATAAGAGGCACCATTCACACTCACTCCCTCACACGCTCTCATTGAACTGAACAAGAAGTAGCTGCCAAGCTTTTTGGGTTCTGCAACTGAAACTGAAAGGAACCAAAGCCAAGTCATGTCCTCTCTACTTTGGAGTTCCATTGCAATGTGTGTAGCAGTTCTACTACTCCTTCAGTTATGTCACCTTGCAGTTTCACACCCTTCACACTCCCACCACCCAGATAGGATTACCTGCTTACCAGGTCAACCCCATGTTGAGTTTCATCAATTTTCAGGTTATGTAACCGTTGATGAGAAAAACCAGCAGAGAGCACTGTTTTTCTACTTTGTTGAAGCTGAGAAGGATGCAGTTTCTAAGCACCTTGTTCTTTGGCTCAATGGAGGTGGTCCTCAGTTTTTGTTTCTTTTCACACATTCACACTCAAATAAAAGCATTCAAATTTGTTATTGAAGGATATATAATAATTATGAAAAGTTTGGAAACTTAACTTAAGCTTTGTGTCATTTTGTTTTGAAGGGCCTGGTTGTTCTTCTCTAGGAGTTGGTGCATTTTCAGAGAATGGACCATTTAGGCCCAAAGGAGAGGACTTGGTTAGGAACCAATTCAGCTGGAATAGAGGTACCTTCCTTAACCAACACTTGTTTGTCTATTTTGTTAATCACGTTTGCAAATCATGTTGGGAGAAAGTTTTATATACATAGCTTCGAAAATAATTACCTCCACAAAATGTTATTTTACCTTGACAATAATTTCAGCCAGGCAGTTTATTGTTTTCCATTAATGGGGTAGTTTCACTTTTAGCATAACTATGGCATGCTCATTAGCATTGTGCTTATTTGAGTTGCAGAGGCGAATATGTTGTACTTGGAAACGCCAATTGGAGTTGGATTCTCTTACTCAACTGATACTTCCTCTTATGAGGGTGTTAATGACAAGATTACAGGCAAGTTTTTTTAACTTTCATATCCTTCCATTTGATTTTAATAACTGGCATTTTTATTTTACCCTTAAGATAATTCTCACTGTTATTCCTTAGAATATCAAAGCACCATTAGATGCAAGCATTTTGAAATCTTTGAAGAAGGAGAATTTACACAAGGAAGATCCTAGTCAACTTTCTTTCTTTCTTTCCTTTTCATTTTTCTCTTGTCAGTTGTCACTATATTTCCCTTTTGCTTTTTTCTTGTTATCTTTACCTTTTACAAAATTCTGTACTGTCCCTATTGCCCGAAGTTTTCTCTGACATAATGGTATTGCACTATCTGCATTTTTTACTTTACAGTTATGCCATGTCCTCTTCTGCTTATTAGTATTGTTTTTCTTTAAAAAATTGGAAGAAATGCACCCTTTAAACATTGCCTTGGTTTTCTGAAACTATTTGTCTTTCTCTTTATAGCCAGGGATAATCTAGTGTTCTTGCAAAACTGGTTTGTGAAATTCCCAGAATACAGAAACAGAAGTTTGTTCATTGTAGGAGAAAGCTATGCTGGTAATTCTTACATTTATTACCTGTATAGGTCTTCATGGAATTTTAAGGCAAAAACAGAAAATATGCAGCCATTGATGTATTTTTGTAATTTATCATTAGGTCATTATGTTCCTCAACTGGCTGAGCTTATGCTCCAATTCAACAAAAAGGAGAAGTTGTTCAATTTAAAAGGCATTGCTGTGAGTTAAAGCATAAACTTCTAATTATTCTTCTTTCCTTATTCCTTTCTCTTTATCTTGATACCAGCTTTTTGCTTTTGCTGTCTACAAAGATTTTGGTGAAAACTAGAAAAAAATTTCAGCTAAAAATTCCTCAAATTACATTTTGACTAATGAATTTAGGGGTCTGAATTCTGATACTAGTTTCCTTTTTTGCAGCTTGGTAACCCAGTTCTAGAATTTGCAACAGATTTCAATTCGAGAGCCGAGTTCTTCTGGTCTCATGGATTAATTTCAGATGTGACGTACAAAATGTTCACTTCTGTTTGTAACTATTCAAGATATGTGAGGGAATATTATAATGGTGCTGTTTCTCCTATCTGTTCAAGGGTAATGAGCCAAGTTAGTACAGAAACTAGTAGATTTGTTGACAAGTATGATGTGACCCTTGATGTGTGTATATCTTCGGTGTTTTCCCAAACTAAAGTCCTCAATCCCCAAGTGAGTTCATCCTATAGCCTGTCTTTGATTCCATCAAACAACTTACCTTGGTGGCTTGATTTCTATATAACTCGAATCAATGCTTGTCTTGTTTTTGTTGTTGTCAAACAGCAAGTCACTGAAACGATAGATGTATGTGTGGAAGATGAAACGGCCAATTATCTGAACAGGAAAGATGTGCAGTCAGCTTTACATTCACGTCTGGTTGGAGTGCAAAGATGGTCTGCTTGCAGCAAGTAATTCTCTTCTCTAGACTTCATTTATATGCTTGTCGATTTTATGTGAAAACTATGGAATCCTTTTTAGAAATCTAGTCAAGATAAATCTTATTAGGGTTTTTCTAACCTGTGCAAGGTTACACAACTTAAGATTAATTATTACCCACTTTACATAATAACTCATCTCTCCTAATAATTGTGATTTGTTGAAAAACTAAAAAAGTCTCTCTCCTATTTATTTCTTCTGAAGTCTTTCTCTCTTCCCATCAACAAGTATTAATAATAAAAACAATATTAATTTGCTAACCATCACGTGAATTTATCTCATTTTATTATGTCAAACTAATTCAGAGTGTGAAATAAAAGGTCAGGTGAGTTCCATGATTTTTTTTTCACATATTCCTATTTTTTATTTTTCCTATTTTTCTAGCGTGCAACATTAGTGTCAAAAGCATGTAAATGATATTTGAAGTTTAATGTCAACAGGATGCAAACGAGAATTTTGTGCAAAAAGTGTTCAATATAACATGAATTTCATAGTTAGACAAACAATTTAGTTTCCAAACTATAATAACTCCAAAATTTTAATCTAAAACTTTAGATAAAAAACAGGAGAGAGATTCACGTGATTTGCTAGCAAATTATAATTGTTTTTGTTTTTTTTATTGATTAAAGGAAGAGAGAAACTTATTAATGCTTGTTAGTGGAAAGAGAGAAAGACTTCAGAATAAGTAAATAGGAGAAAGACTTTTTATTTTTTCAACAAATCACAATTATTAGGAGAGAGGAATTATTAAGTAGAGTGGGTAATAATTAATCTTAAGCTGTGCAATTTTGCACAGGTTAGAAAAACCCATCTTATTATTGTTCCTCCACCCTCTTCACATGAACATGTTTTTTAGTGTTGCTATTTAGGATGTGTTTGGAGTTACGTTTGAAAGAACATTTAACGTGAAAACACATTTTTCGAGACACAAAATGGGAAAGTTGCTTTCACTTAAACGGACGATTGAATCCATTTTAACGTAAATCCAAACATGCACTTAGGACGCGTTTGGATAAACAACTTAATTAAACATTTATTCAATACGTTTTTTTTCTTCAAAGAAGCTAAAAACTATTATCATAAGTTTCTCTGACAAGTTTATTGAAATAAATTAAAAAAAGCTTATAAAAATATCATAAACTATTTTCATAAGTTATTTGTATAAGTTTATTTTCATAAGTTCAAATAAGTTCTTTATAAGTTCTTTTAAGATAAAAACATCTGCAACTACTTATGCTTTGTTGTCATCTCATACCGTGCTTCCCCCAACAGCTTTATCTTCTTTGTTAATATAATCTAATGCGTCATGTCCTTTAGTATCCTGGATTATGAGTTGCGTGACCTGGAGATACCAACAATCACAGTTGTGGGCAAACTAGTCAAGGCGGGAATACCAGTATTAGTTTACAGGTCAATGCTTGCATCTTTCTAATGTCATCATCCAAGTTTATCACATGGGTGAAGTGAAAAATCTACTCTAGAGCAAATGGAAATTTGGCTTGGTGGCCTTCAGCATATAGTAGATTATGGAATGAAGATTGCGGTTTCACTTTGGTGTCACACACCTTATCCTCCCAATACTATCTTGTCATATTAGTTAAAATTTTTTATGTAATGTTAGAAGACAAACTGATGTGGAAAGATAGTATTGGAAGGACAGGGTGTGTGATACCAAAGTAAGACAACCGATTTTCATTTTAGATTATGTCTAGGTTGGTCTACAAAATAAATTGAAAAATCTTGTTTTACAGTGGTGATCAGGATTCAGTTATTCCATTGACCGGAAGTCGAACATTAGTACATCAATTGGCACAAGAACTAAAATTGAAGACCACTGTGCCATATAGGGTGTGGTTTGAGGGGCAGCAGGTGAACCTTGTTGAATTTTGCTGAATTTAGTCATTGTCACATACTCTTTTGTTTTGAATTTTTATGTTGTGCCTAAGAAATGTACCCAACCTATTTCAGGTGGGTGGCTGGACTCAAGTATATGGTAACATTCTTTCATTTGCCACCATCAGGGGAGCATCACATGAAGCTCCATTTTCGCAGCCTGAGAGATCACTTGTGCTGTTCAAGTCCTTCTTAGAAGGCCGGCCTCTACCAGAAGAGTTTTGATATACGAAGTCTCTGAAATGTGATTGTTTGTATTGCAGTTAATCCTTCAGAGACTGAATTGAATTTGTTTGATGGTTAATCAAATCTGCTCATTTTTGAGGGTAAATTTTTTTTTTTGTAAGGTGCTCATGCAAGGGAGGGAAAAATGTTTTTTATTTTTTTTATTTTCGTTTTCCTTGTCATAGTAGTACATTTATATTAAAAGGAATTATTATTTTATGGCCACATTATGCAACTGTGCAGTAACTGCCTGCTCTTAATTATGCTAAAATAAACTTCTATTCTGTTTTTAATTAGGAATTAGTTATTAGAATTTCAGGTTTGGGTCTAATTTAATATCAAAAGTTAGCTTATAGAGTGAGGGTTATCCTCGACTTATGAACACTATTCGGATCATATTATTATTTAATGTGGGACTCCAACATCCTCCTGACCTCTCATGCTCAGAACTGGATATTTGGAGCATGAAATTTATAGGACTGGACATTTACGGATGGGTCAACAGATCTCAGATATGCTTTAATATCATATTAGAATTTTAGATTTGGATCTAACTAAATCCTAAAAATTAGTTTATGAAATGAAGGTTGTTTCTAACTTAAAAACACTATTAGAATCATATTATTATCCAATGGGACTCGGATAACATTTATTTTTCAAGTTAAAATATTGGAAAGTGGCAGCTACAGTCCAGCTAGAGAAAGGGGGGAAAGAAGTATAGAGGGGAATCAAATTCATCAGCAGGTGTTAACATGTCAACTCAAAACATAATGCATTTCAGTATTTGCAAAACTTCACTGTTTAAGGATGTGACTGAGTACCAACAGGATATTATGAAGAATTTAGAATAATTGATAAAACTCATTCATTTTTAGAAATTATTTATTAATATAATTTTATTTTAAAATTATTTATCAAATTAATTCATTTTTAATCACGTGATATTTTTTATTATTTTTTTATGACATTGAAAAATACTATTTTAACTAAGGTTTCTTAAATAGTAACGTTTTTATCAGATTATGCTGTCTTGCTGTAAAAAAATTTAAAAATTTTATATTTAACGTTGGCCTAGAGGTATCACCCATCATAAGCTGAACATATTCACCAGTCTGATGAATCTGATATCATCAGACTGGTGAAAATTTTTTTACTCGTCTGATACATTTCTTCACCCGTCTGAGAGTGAAAATCTTCAGCATTAGACTTGTGAAGAAATATATCAGACGGGTGAATATTTCTTCACCCGTCTGATGTCTAGATCTTCAGTTTCAGATGGGTGACACCTCTAGCGTCGGCAAGGCGACGCTAAACGTAAAATTTTTAATTTTTTTTACAGCGAATCAGATTGTGCCACGTGGTAAAAACGCTACTATTTTTCAAAAATGTTAGTCAAAGTAATGTCTTTGGTGTAAGAAAAAAATAATAAAAAATATCAGGTTGGTAAAAAGTGGATTAGTTTGATAAATAGTTTCAAAATAAGATTATATTAATAAATAATTTCTAAAAATAGATCAGTTTGATCAATTACGCAAAAAATTTAAGCATTGGAAAGTACAAAGGGAGCTTCAACCTACATCTTATATTGGCCAAGCTTCAATACGGGTACAGCTACTGCAATTTTAGAAGAAAAATTGATCGTTGTCATAGGTGGTGGGAAACTGAAAACGAGTAAATACTCAATTTGGTCCTTAAAATTATAAGGTCGTATCAATTTAGTTCCTCACATTATCAATATTCTAAAATGATCCCTGGAATTACAGAAAATTAATTAGATTCGTCCCTCTGTTGATATTTGCATGGACTATAATGACATTAAGTTGGTAATGTCAGGGATGCATTTGAAATTAAGTGAATAATGTCAGGGATGCATTTGCTACATTTTGTAATTTCAAGGATTATTTTAAAACATTGATAATATGAAAACTAAGTTGATACAACCCTATAATTTCAGATACTAAATTAAGTATTTATTCAACTGAAAACTGTGGGTGCAAAATGTGGACATTACTGACACGCTGGAATTGACACAACGCTGGCCCATCCAGTTCTTAAAATCCAAAGCAGGCATTGCTATTTAACATGCTTGCAATCAATCAGTGTTTGTTTATTTAAGATTTTTAGCCATCCAAATTTGGGTGTTTTTTTTTTTACAGAGTTCCGTTGAAAAAAATTTATTCTAAATTAGGTAGAATTGATTTTAAGAGAAAGAAAAATTTCTAACTTTTCCGTTGAATATAATTAATTCTAAGTGTGAGATCTATAAAACTCTTTATATTTACATCTCAAAAGTGATTTTATTTTATCATCTAAATAAAATTAATTCTTATAAACTCACTTTTAAAATAATATTACCAAACACAAATCAATTTTGTAGAATTAATTCTTTCAAATTAATCTATCAAAATCTAAAACAAACGGATCCTTAATTAGGTTACTTAGAGGGAAAACAAAAATAAACACAAGGACATAAGATAATGGAGCATGGAAATTCCTTCAACCACAAATTTCAAGGACTTATGTAGAAACTAAAACTATGAGAAGCATCTTGATTCTATAAGTTGTATTAGTGACATGGAAATATTAATGAGCTACCCAAAGTGTAATCCAATTATTTCTAGTTGGATATCTGAAAGAATTATCCATTTGAAACCAACTGGTTAGATATCCAAACATAGGGATTAGGATCTAATTCTGTTATTAATATCTATCTAACGAGTACTCCACATAGGGATTAGGACCTCATTCTGTTTAAGAAAATGTTTGGTTTATTGTTGCAAACGTATGTTTGGGTCCAAAAGCATGTTTGTCCCAAATGAACTCCATAGATACTTTGCCTCAAACGTACGTTTGGAATTTTCCAACGGCAAACCAAACATGCACTAAGTAGTTGATTATAAACTAGGTACTCCACATAATTTCTTGAGAATTTTTGTTTTCATTTCTAGTAATTTTGTTCAACAATCATAATTGTTATGTAAGTTGATAAAATACACATCTTATCCAAAATATTTGATTTAATTCTTTCCATTATGACTTCTCTAGTTAGCCCTGATTACATAGTAATAAATGAAACATCCACCTGACAAAATAATGGTGTTTTTTTTTTACAATATACCAATTGCTAACTAGTAATAGGATGCATCAAGGTTGTATGGGATGAGGACATTTTGCTTCTTTATCGGTTTTCGGTAAATTTCCCATGGTTAATATATAAGCTGCTCAACCAAGTCTAAGCTCCATTCCAAAATACTAGGCCTGCAAAAATTGGCTGCTAAAAGGTGCAGATGTTGTGGGCTATTAACTTGGGGAAACAAAAACTTGTTATTAAATATAACTTCTGAGGTGCGAGCTAACATACACCTAGATTAACTTTGGTGCAGGCTGCACCATCCAAATTAATCGATAATTATGGTTTTTCTCATTTTTTTTTATTAAAAAGGGTTCATAAATTAACAACGATTATACCCTTTATCCATTCCCACCCATTCTTCCACTCCACCCATCCCATCCCTCCGGCATTCACCTCTACCATGCCTCTGCAATACCAAACTCAACAACCATGAAATGAACAAGACATGACCAATTACACATACGAGTGAGAAAATCACAAAATTGATTCATAATACTATACGATACTCTAATCTCTACATGCTCACACGGATCAAACATAATAACAATAACAAATTTTTTTTTAAAAAAAGAACCCTAGCAGTGGGTTCCCGATGCACTTTAGCCACCACGCACCGCCACCACAAACCAACCGTCATCTTCCACAGTCAGCGATGTCCCCATCACAAAATCAAGAAGCTACTTCTTCAACAACAAAGAGTGGTTCAAATCCTCTTCCATCTCAAGCCGCGCATCTCTCTCCTCGCTCAAAGATTCTCCCCCTGGAAACCCTCACATGTACCACTTCTCCAAGATCTCCGCCGCCCTCGAAAATTTCTTTGGCCACCAACTCTCCTCCTCTTCCTAGCGCTGATCCGTTCGCGATAGAGATGTCGTTGTTTTCGAACGAAGATTCCACCACCATATGGACCTCCCTGAGCTCTGTCACCGCCTCGTTGTCATTTGTCGGGCCACCGCAGCAACCTCATGAAACTCCTAGGAACTTCAATTTCCGACACCTACACTTACATGGCAGTGGTGGGAGTGGGGGAGTGGTGGGGCTGGTCCAGTGGTGCCATGGTGGCAGTGGGGGGAGGGGTTGGTAGGAATTAATGTGGATAGGGGGGAAATTGGAATTTACACTCCAGGCCTTTATCAACTTAGCAGGTAACAAGTAAATATACTTAATCTATCTGGATAGATCAACGGACTTGATTGAATGAGCATGCATGCACTTTTCCTTAGATGTGTATGTTAGACGGCACCTAACTTCTGATACTAGTTTTACTCGGCCGTGGTTTTCTTGTCCTTGATTAATTTGGAATAGCTTTTCCCAAAACTTCTCCAACTATGGTCAAGTGGTTTTCTGGAATGATAGAAAGCAGTAATAATTAAGGCTATGATCCCTTAGGCCCCATTCAATAAATAGTTTATTTAAACACTTATATTAAAAGAATTATGTAAAAAACTTTTATGTATAAACTTCTTTTAAATAAAGTTATTTAGCATTTAGATACATATTCGAAGAAGCGCTTTTAAAATCTATAATATTGAGAGAGGAAGATGGAAGAGTTGGTTTTGATGTAATTTCAAAGTATTATGGGGATATAATTGTTCTAAAAAATATGAAAACAGTTTCTCATATAAGCTTCACACAGGTTTTTCAATAAGTTAAAAATATTGACTTTTCAAAATAAGCTAAAAACAGCTTTTAGGGGTTAATAAGTTACTTATTTAAGCTTGCCCAAATACTATTTTTTTTTTTTACATAAAAGCATTTATATCAGTAGATAAGCTTTAATAAACTGTAAGTTGTGCTATCCAAACGAGACCTTATGATGAAAAAAATGCAACCGTTATCAAACATTAGAATGTGCAAAATTTGAACTCACTTTACTTGCAAATTGGTTTAAAATAAAGAAAGAAATAAAATCTAAAATTTATAAGATTAAAATCCCCATGTATTAGATTCACTACACCAAAATAGGGAAAAATTGACGCAACATTCACCAGCGTTTTCCCGTAAAACGCTAGAAAATATGAGGCGGAGAAGTATTACTAGCGCTTTCTTTGGTAAGTGCTAGCAAATTATTGGGATTTACCAGCGCTTTCTTTGGTAATACTATTACCAGCGCTTTCCTAAGGAAGCGCTGGCAAATGTGTTGTCCTTTACCAGCGTTTATTTGGAAAAGCGCTGGCAATACTCAATTTCTATATAAGTATAATTTTTTGATTTATATTACTGATCAGTGTGCTATCTTCACTTCGCGCGCGCGCTTTCAGTAATAGTAATCTTCACATGCACAGTACTCTCACCGAGAACTCAAACCTCCTCATCTTCTTCACATTCGCGAACTGAACCCTCTCATCTCCTCCACAACCGCGAACTCAACCCCTCTCCTCCACCACAGCGACCCTCAATCCGCTCCCCACAACCGCGCGTCCACAACCCTCTCCTCCACGGTGAGAACGAAGGTTGCCACGTGAGCTGAACTACACCTCGTGCTTTCCCCACAAATTATCCAAGCTTTTCAGATTTTTTATTTATTTTGTTTTTTAATTTTCAGTCTTCCAGCTAGCGTGGTTTACAGAGAACAACAAAGTAACAAAACAACCACAAAATTGATGCAGCTTTAGATCAATCTCTCTCTTCGCTCAGCACTCACGACCTAAGCACTCACGCTCAGCACCTCCGCGAAACCTCACGGTTCTCTCCTCAAACCCTCTTCTCAACAGATGTATTCCCATCATTGAAGCATACATTTTGGGTGCATATTCATTATTATTCTGTGGGGTCAGTCATGCATTTTGGAACATATCCATCTCTTCAATATTAATGTGATGTTTGTTTTTGTCTGACTGTATTTTTTTCTGAAATATAAGTTGGCTCTCTTATATTCAATTTTGCACCATTATGGTCATTATCTTGAGTAATTAATATTAATTATTAAAGTAACATGTCAAGGGGACATTCAAAAACTATTAACTTGATGATCTAACCAAAATGGCTAATTATACATTAAAGTGCATATTAGATAATGTTGATCTTACAATTTTCAATAAATTAACTTGTATGACAAAGTAGTAGATGAAAAGTTTGGTGCTCAATTTGGAATATTACTGTGCTCTTTTGGTATAGATCAGCTGCTTGATTTTTGAGATTTAGACTCCACACGATAAGATTGCATCACTTGTACCAAGGCTATCTAGTCAAGGGTAAGGTTGTTACCAAGTTAATAGTTTGGGACAAAATTGCAACTAATGTTTCCATTTATTATCTGGTCAAGGACAAGATTAGTAATAACTCCTAAGCATTTGAAAAATGGTTCATTTATCATATGATATATACCATAAGGGTACAGCTGGATTCTGTTTATAAGCTATCTCCTTTAGTCTCATTCGATCTTTATGCAAGATGCATATCACATATGAACTTAACGAGTGTAAGGCCCAACCATGGTTCTTTTTTGGATTGAGCATCTCGATATATGGCCATTTTTATTTGCCAGAATTTTTTGATTGTCTATTTGTGTTAGGTTATGAGCTACTTGTTGAAGCTATTCATACTTGTATAAGTTTCAAGCTTGTCGTCTCTTCTTCCCATATTCAAGGTGATGCAAGATTTGAAGTTGGCATAGAGCAGTTTAGCTACTATTAATGCATAGAGTCAAGGTCTTACACTTCAGAAACTTTGGCTGTGTACCAGTGTTTGGGCCCAGCCCAATTAGGAATTCTTGTAAAAGTTAGTTAGTTAGTAGTTGAAGGGGTGAGTAGTTAGCTGTATAAATAAGAAGACAATGGCAGAGGGGAGGAGTTAGTGAATTTGTATTGAGTGACCCTAAGCTTATATGTTCATTTTTATCCAACTTGTGTTTACTCTACATGTTGCACTGCATCTTCTACTACTCTTTTAATTTGCCAAAAGATGGAGTAGGTCCCTTTGGATTTTGCTACTGACCAAAAGGGTTTTACATAAACTTTAGAGTCTAAGTTAGATTAGTTCCCTAATCAAGGTAGAATTTTAGGTTAATTAGAACTTAGTTTTTGAATTCTACTTACTTGGACTTTCCAAATTAATATGTTTTCCCCAAATCTCTAATTGGGATGGAATGTTGTATATGAGTTAGGTCTCTGTTTGAATCCTTAATGAAACTTGACTTCTCATTGTCTTAGCCTTGTAGGCAGGTTAGGCTACTAATTAACTACGGCTCTAAGAGCACAAGAATTCTAAATGGATTTTAACTTTCACTCAAGAGTTTTCAAGCAAATTCTAAATCTTTTTCTAAGCTTGGAACCTAGGTGGACTTATAAGTGGATCAACTTCTCATCAAAGAAAAAAATGTGTCACAATTGTGTAGATAAGCTCTGTTGCATATGTATTGTACATTTGTGGTTCTGCTTTACTGAGAAAATGTCTGTGTGATGATAAGATAGAAAATTTATAGTTATCTTCAATTTTATTGCAACAAGTGGCCTTCTACTTAATTCGGCAAGTAATCCACAAGTGTAAGGACTTGTTTATGTACATTAAGTAGCTCTTAGTATTCCAGATTAAAGCCCTTCAGATTTGGCAATGGAACCTCTATCATTGTTTATAGACTAGCTCCATCAAGATTAGCATGTGGTTTTGACCTTAGCAACTAATAAAATGCATATAACCCAGGAGAATTCCATTTCTATAATGATTAAATGAATATCTAAATTGACATTAGCTACTTGTGGCTACTCTTTTAGGATCTTTTTATTTGTTAAAATGTTCACCACTCACCAGAAATTATTACATGAACATGAACCATGCCTGAAATGATGGAATCTGGTTTTATCCCTAACTATTAGTTCCCTACTGTAAGCCTCTAAAACCAGCTTTGCTATATGGTGACAATCCACACACATTCTAAGGTTCTTCACTATTGCTATGCTACATATTTAGTAATCAGGTGGAATGTTAGAATTTCATAGAAGAATAATGAATTTTTGTATCTTACTTGCTCCAGCTCCATGTTGCTAAATTAATTTTATCTTAGTTGCTGCATGGAATTCGTACACTGCATAACCATTTAGAGAGCATACTAAATTAATTTTTTTGGTTTGGCTTGATGATGTTATAGCATAACGCGTTGGATTTAGTGAATTGGTAATTGATGATGAATGATTGCATTTTGATGACACTTTTTGATATGCTGGATCATACTTTCTTCATTTGGAACTTCGAATTTTTTGTTAGGCTTGATGATTCACAAACCATTATTTTTTTTTAATTTTCATTTTCTTTACTGTTTTTCAGGGTTTTGGAATGGCTTCTTGTTAGTCCTTTATATACATTGTTCGATTAAATTGCATTAGTAGAAGTTGAAGAATGACAGACTTAAAATTTAATTGCCATTTTGTTGATTGAAATGGCAATCCTATCATACATTCTAGTCATGGAATTGATTAATTGTTCTTCATACCTCATTTTCATGTTTTACTTTTAGGCTTGAGAGTAGATTGTATACTTATTCTTTGTGCTCTAATAAATGAAATATACATTCTAGTCTAGGAATTGATTAATTGTTTGGGGCCTTGACCCTGTGAGTATCCTAAGACCTGGTAGTCATGAACTTACTGAAAGTAGGATACTTTTTCATTGTAATGGCGGAGCTGCTGCTAGCCTTTTGATTGTAATGGCAGAGCTGCTGCTATTGCCATGCTAATTGGTCATGATACTCCCATTATAAATGAAATATACATTTTAGTCTAGGAATTGAGTAGGTGTTTGAATTGGAGAGTTAGTTTCGGTAAAACTCTTAATTGTTGCATTTTTTTGTCAATTGTTTTTAAAAAAACTTTCATGATCTAATTTTTTGGTTTACTGTGATTTATTTGATTTGGATGAATTTTAACTGTGAAAAAGTTTCTGTTTGGTTGCAGAGAAAATTTAATGGAAACCCAAATATTCTTGAGTTTAATGATTATTATTATAGTCAAACTGATTTAATAATAATGTGACATGTGATATAATGAAAATTAAACTCATTTATTTTCTGTTTCTCATTTATATATTCTAACATGTGATAATTGAAGCAGCACATTACCAAGCGGGAATCACTTAGAAGAAATTCGTTCATGGAGTGATAGGGACATCCCATTTCTCACATATCGAAATAGGTTAGTTTTCTTCTCTTTCATGCTGTCCGTGGTTCTGCTTTTGGTCTCACCTTCTTTGTCTAATTTTACCTTTACTTTATCTTTGTCACTTGATAATCTGCAGTTTTGGTCATGTCTTGATTTTCTTATTGTCTACCACAGATTTCTTACTCCTACCAAGTATTTATCTTTTTTTAATCTCTTATAAGCAGTATAATCATTAGACATATTTATTTTTATCGGTGTACACATGCATTAACCTTAGTTTCCTGTTCAATAATGATTTGTATATTGTTTTTGACACAATATACAAGTTGTTCTTGAATTGTCCAAAGTGGACAGTCTAAGAATGTAAAATCGCATTCAATCCATATTATTGTATGTCTTAATCATTAGCTTCTTGATCTAAGAATGTCATTGGTTTGTATTTTCTCATTGTTCTCTGTGTACATACCTAATTTGGGTCGTAATACCACCTGAATTAAGTTGTGTGCTTGGAGAACTAAGGGGAAATGCTGCCGAAATTTTCTTAGAACAAGAAGTAATTAAGACATATATACAATAATATAATGCGAAGTTTACAATCTTGGATAGGATAGGACCCCACCCTTTAGTATGAAGTAGACATGCATCATGCATGCATGTAGTACTATTGAATGTAGATGTCAACCTCTTTAAACTCAAAATAATTGCTGTAGATCGGGAAAATATGGATCGAAAGTGGATGTCTGCCAATCGTTTGTCGAAGGAATATAAGGACGGAGTGCAAGATTTTATTAGGTTTGCAGTTGGACACGCAGAAAACCCTAGTAGAATCATATGTCCATGTTTAGGTTGTTGTTATACAAGACGAGTTAGTGTACCTGACTTGGAAGGACATTTAATATGCAATGGAATTGATCAAAGTTATACTTGTTGGACAAAGCATGGTGAGACCAGAGGTGAATCTAGTGATATGGGGAATAGTGGGAAATATGCGTCAAATGATGCCAATACAAATACATATGAGGGCGATCGTTTTGAAGAGATGGCAAACGTGGTTGAAGAAGATCTTCGTGATTGTCCTCAAATGTTTGAGAAGTTGATAAGTGATGCAGAGAAACCGTTGTATGAGGGTTGTACTAAATTCACAAGATTGTCGGCAATGTTAAAGTTGTTTAACTTGAAATCGGGCAATGGATGGACTGATAAGAGCTTTAATGACTTACTCACACTATTGAAATCTATGTTGCCGGAGGATAATGTGCTTCCTAGTCGGACATATGAGGCTAAACAAATGTTGCGCTCTATTGGCATGAGCTATGAGAGGATACATGCTTGTCCTAACGATTGCATTTTATTTCGGAATGAACATGCATCGTTAAATACATGTCCTAAATGTAATGCCTCACGATATAAGAAGAAAGAATCAGCTCCAGAGAAGGTTTTGTGGTATTTCCCAATAATACCTAGATTTAGGCGCATGTACAGTAGTTCAGAAGATTCAAAGCACTTTACATGGCATGAGGATGAAAGGATTAAAGATGGCAAGCTACGGCACCCGGCAGATTCTCCTCAATGGAAAAGAATTGACCATGATTATCCCGATTTCGGGCAAGATCCAAGAAACCTCCGACTTGCATTGTCTACTGATGGATTTAACCCGCATGGTATTCAGAGTAGCTCTCACAGTACATGGCCTGTGATTTTGGTGATTTATAACCTACCTCCATGGCTATGCATGAAGCGCAAATATATGATGCTGTCTCTGTTAATTTCTGGGCCCAAACAACCAGGAAATGATATCGACATATACTTGGCTCCTTTAATTGAAGACTTGAAGCAAATGTGGGAGACAGGTGTAGAGGTGTACGATGGGTATAAAGAAGAAAGTTTCACCTTGAGGTCTATGATCTTCGGCACAATTAATGATTTTCCAGCATACGGTAATCTGTCAGGATACAGTACCAAAGGTCAATGTGCATGCCCTATATGTGAAGATAATACAGATTGGATGCGGTTGGAACATGGTAAGAAGAATGCCTTCCTTGGACATCGTAGATTTTTGCATTCAAGTCATCATTATCGGTTATGGAGAAAGGCATTCAATGGGAATATAGAAGAACGTAGAGCTCCTTTGCCGTTGACGGGTGTGCAACTGTTTGAAAAGGTAAAAAATTTGAGTATCGAATTTGGGAAGCCTTTTGCCGGAGAGCTTGTGACACGAGGGTGGAAGAAAAAGTCGATTTTCTTTGAGCTGCCGTATTGGAAGTCATTATATGTAAGACATTTCATTGATGTGATGCATGTTGAAAAAAATATCTTTGATAGTGTCATTGGTACCTTACTCAATGTGCCAGGGAAGACTAAAGATGGCATCAATGCAAGGTTGGACTTGGTTAGTATGGGATTGAGACGAGAATTGGGACCGGTGAAGAAAGGGAAACGTACATATCTACCACCAGCAGCTCATACTCTATCTAGAAAAGAGAAAATTTCTTTTTGTAAGTTTCTTCATGGAGTGAAGGTTCCAGAAGGGTACTCTTCAAACATTGCTAGCCTCGTGTCGATGAAAGATCTCAAGTTGAAGGGTCTAAAGTCCCACGATTGCCATGTTCTTATGGAGAGTTTGCTACCCATCGGTATACGGTCCATTTTGCCCAACAAAGTGCGGGAGACCTTAACTAAACTTTGCTTCTTCTTCAAGGCAATTTACAGCAGAGTGATTGACCCTGAAAAGTTGCCAGCATTGCAAAGAGAAATAGTTGTGACTTTGTGTGAGCTTGAGATGTATTTCCCACCTTCATTCTTTGACATAATGGTTCATCTAACCGTTCATCTGGTTAGAGAGACACAATTGTGTGGGCCAGCTTATATGAGATGGATGTACCCGTTTGAGCGTTACATGAAAATATTAAAAGGGTATGTGAAAAACCGATCACGACCAGAGGGTTGTATTGTTGAACGGTATATAGTTGAAGAAGCTGTTGAATTCTGTACCGAATACTTATCCAATGTCAAACATTTCACAGGGATGCCAAAGTCTCATCACACAGGAAGAACCATAGGGCAAGGGATTTCTGGAATTGAAATATTGACTATACCAAGAACAGAATGGGAGCAAGCACACTTGTATGTTCTACACAACCCCGATGAAGTTGAGTCATATGTTGTAAAACACAAGGACATACTTAAGAATTTGTACCCAAATAAGAATCAAAATTGGTTACAAAGAGAACATATTCGGTGTTTTATAACGTGGCTAAAAGATCACATTTCTGTTGAGTATGCTCTAAATCCTACCTCAGTTTCAGAAAGATTGAGATGGTTAGCGAAAGGTCCAAGTCTACATGTTTTATCTTACACCAGTTATTTGATGAACGGGTACACATTCTATACAAAAGAACAAGATGATCGAAGTACAGTGCAAAATAGTGGGGTGACTCTTATAGCTCAATCTATGCATATCTCAAGTGCCAAAGACAGAAACCCCATATATGCGAATATGTCATACTTCGGGGTCATCGAAGGTATATGGGAGTTGGATTACACAATGTTTTGGGTGCCTGTGTTCCGGTGTAAGTGGGTTGACAATAATAACGGTGTACAGATGGATGAGTTGGGGTTCATGCGCGTTGATTTCAATAAGGTGAAGTATAAAGATGAGCCTTTTATTTTAGCATCACAAGCTCAACAAGTGTTCTATGTCACCGATCCAGCTGATACAAATTGGTCCATTGTTCTATTGTCTAACAAAATGGTTGTTAATGATATTGATGATCATCAAACACATGAAGATGCCAATATGGAGGACGATCCTTTCTTTGGGACATCACATTCACTTGAGGGTAATCCAACTAGAGAGGAAGATATGTATATTAGAAATGATCATGATGAGGGAATTTGGGTCAATCCATTATTTCGTACCAATAAGGGACACACAAGTCTCAATCCAACGAGAAAAAGGAAAAGATTGTCTTAAATATGTAAGTATAGCTAGTGATTGTGTTTTTTTAAGTTCCAGGCTAATTAAATTTATATTCATCGATTTTTGCATATATGATTATGAAATAATGTTTTTACTTGTGTCTAATTTTTTTTTTGCAGGTAAATGGCATCTCCATCTCATGATAGTCCTGCGGAGGCGAAGAAAAATGTGAGGCGTCGCGGACCGACAGTTAAGAAAAATGTCATTCGACAAAGGAGTAAAGGAGTGAGACTTTTGGTAAGATATATATATATATATATATATATAAAATATATAAAATGTAATTAACTCTTTCATTTTATTGTTTGTTATATAAATTTATACACTTACTCAATTTTTTCAGGTTCAATGGAATGTTAAAGGCCAGCCCGTTGGTAAAGTCAGCAGAGACATGAAGAGTTACATTGGGACCTTAGTGCGGCAGTCGGTCCCAATTACCTGCAATGATTGGAGGGATTCTTCTTTGCACCGTGTCAAAGAAGACATCTGGCATAATATAGAGGTAAATTAATTAACATTGATTAGTTATAGTGTTTCTTAATTATGTAAACATACTTATACTATGACATTAATTTTGCAGACGACCTTTGATGTTGATAAATGTCGGCAAAAAACGATAATTCAGATGGCCGGATATATGCACCGATCATTCCGGTCTGAATTGACGACGAAGTACCTGAGAGATGAGAAAGGGAATGTCAGACCTGAGCCTCCAGCTCAATATGCAGAGTACATTTCACTGGATGCTTGGAGAGCTTTTGTAGCAAGACGCACAACAGATGAAGAATTTTTGGTATGTACAATAAATATCCTTATGACTTGTATATATGACATTAATTAACCATGCAAGCATTGATATATATATATATATATATATATATATATATATATATATATATATATATATATATATATATATATTTCTGTGTCTATGTAGAGGCTTAGCAATGAAAATCGGCAGAGAGCGTCAAATCCTGAATACCCTTATAGAGGTGGAAGTCAGGGGTATTCCGGCATTGAGGAAAAGTTGGTATGTACAATATCCTTATAATTGGGTTATAATTTGCTAATGTTTACTAATATTTGATTGTTCAAATGTATAGTTGTTGGCGGCAGGGGACGATGTTACAAACAAAATGGTTCAACGCCATATTTTGTGGATGGAAAGTCGTCGAGATGAGAACGGAGAAATTGTTGATCCCACACTAGGCAAGTGGTTGAACAAATTGTAAGTATGAAAGCATTAGTTAACAAGCGTTTTCATTTTTAACTTTCTTATGATAATATTTAACATTTTCATTTGTGTCTCAGGATAGCATATCACAGTCTGTATCATAAGGGGATATAACAGATTGTGATGGTCGTCAAGACATCCTTGCCCGAGCCTTATCAAGGAAAGAGTACCCTGGTCGCCTAAGGGGTACGGGATTTGGTGTCACTTCGAGCCTTCTTTTCGGACCACAAACGCGTGCTACTAATGATAGAATGGAAGAGATGATGCGTGAGATACGCTGTCTACGGAAAGAAGTAGATGAATTGAGAAGCACCATGCAAGACAGGCATCCAGTGGAGGCGCATGAGCCTGATTTCCCTACCCCTACCCCATATAGCGCCAGAGATGGTTGCACTATGCTGTCACCCGAGGTAATTAATAATTCATACGTTGTTTTTACTTAAACGTATTTAATCCATTTACAATTTAAATATTAATATTTTGTTTATCATTTATTCAGGACACCTCTGCATGCAACCTATATGTGTCAAGCCTAACTCGTCGAATGGTTGGTAAGGGGATAATGTTTAACGAAACAGTTCAAACACTATTGCACAACCGACCATTACCTCCCGGTCATGTGAAAGTTAGAGTTGACCATGCGGTTGAAGGGAATGCATCATTGCCTGTACCACTTGAGGAGGCAGATGTGTTGACTGTGGAAGATGCAATAGGCACCTATGTGGCATGGCCAATCAGCCTCGTAGTTGTAAGTAACATGATATAAGTTAATAAACATGCATGATTTATTATCATAAAATCATTCACTAACTAATTAATGTATTTGCAATGCAAAATATCCAGGTACCCTCAAAATCCAAAGCCAAGGACAATGGTAAGGGCAAAGTGTCGGAGCACACAACTGACAAATCCCGACCTTCCCTTCCTATAGTTAGCAAGGGGCAAACAAAAGGGTCAACAACATCCCTAGTGAAGAACGGGAGCAAATCTCAGCCCCAGAGCAATTCTCAGGTCTCCCGTTCTCCTACGGCTCATGGTGCAGATTATATGGCTTATCTTGAAGCCTATATGTTAGGGAATATGAATGCACCAGATGTTACAGTGCCATTGGAGCCAGAACTGCTGGGTTATGAGACCACTTTGTTTCTCGGCCTTCATTTCGAAATCAAGGAAGTTCTTCGTCATGAGATACTATCTCAGACTGTTATTACAGTATATCTCAGGTATTACATCAAACTTATATTTTCTATCTCAAGTACGGTTATAGTTTATCCATTAATTTGTTTACATGTTTTAATTTAAGGTACTTGTATCATGAGATATTGATCCCAGAAGAACGGACTCGGAGGTTCGTGTTTTTGTGCCCACATAAAACAGCTTTGCACAAGTCAATAACTGGGCAAAAACAATATATAGCCGATCGCTTAGCATTAGCTGAACCTGGTATTGAGTCATTGTTTTTGTCACCTTGCAACGTAGGGTGAGTCATTTTAATTAACTTCTATAAATTTTGTGAAATGTGATTATCTAGGCTTAGGATTTGCCAACTCTGTTCATTTTTGTAGGGGACATTGGGTATTATTAGCAATCAATCCCCATGAAGACATTGTGTACTATTTTGACCCGTTGCATGTCCCTTATACCTATCGCAAACCAATGATGGATCAATACAATAAGTAAGTATACATATTTATTTTTTTCTTAATATATATGATGATTCAAATTATATACTTTGATGAATTGTTTGATTTTGCACTTAGGGGTTTGCAAATTCATCATGCCCAGAGCAGAGGAGGCAAGTCCCGATTTTCTTCATCATCCAAGACTAACTGGATATTTATGGATGTACGTATTTACAAATTAAAAGTTCTATCTTATATATGCAGTTATTTAAATTAAAAACTGAAAACAATTAATTTATTATTTGAGCTTTTATAGTGCCCCCGTCAACCCAACGACATCGACTGTGGCTACTATGTAATGAAGTTTTTGAAGGATATCGTCGTTGAGAACCAAACTCAAATCCCATCATTGGTATGTACTTTTCGTTCTAGTTTATCTTGAAAGAGTATTTCAAAGTCAGTTAGTGGTTAGTAGTTATGAACTGTTGATGACAGTTATAATAGTAAATATTAGCTCTTTGAGCTAGTTAGATGATTTATTTAGACCTTTTGTTAAAGGTCTGGCTACATCTATAAATCTGTGAAGTGTAAGTGCTCAGTAATGGCTAGTTGCTTGAAAAGGGATTCACGATGCACATGCAGCATGAACACATGGAGATTCTTGATGCTCACAATAGAAGAATTCTGAAGCCTCCTCTTGCTCAGAACAGAACCTTTCAAGTTCAAATCCATGCTGCTGATGCTACAATGGTACAATTCTAAAATACAATTTTGCAACTGAACTTAATTCATAATGCATAAAAGGATGACAAGGAGTTTGAACACCCTAGTCCTTCGTATATCATTCTTCTACATGCATTTGAATACCAACACAACTAAGAATGTATTCACTAGCCCTAACATGATGAATTTCATCAACTCATCTGCTTTTGAAGAAAAAAAAAACACAAATATCAACTCTATGAACTCCCTACTGTCCTAGCAGAACAGCAGGCGAAGATTTGTGCATATCTCGGGGTAGGGACCTCCTGTAGGTATAAGGTCAGTGTCATTTGAAAGATAAGATCTAAGGCCACATTTGGTGAAAATTTCAAGAATTATGGATCATTGTATGATTCTCAATAGTTCTTTGAAAACGGTTCTATTTCTGCAGAATCTTGCAGAAATAAGATTCTGAACAGTGTACAGTTATAAATGCATAACTCTATGTATAATAATTGAAATTGCATGCCGTCAGAGAAATTAGAAACCTAAGACAAATACCTTCACTCCATGGAAATTTTTGAATTTTTAGTCTTATGGATAGATACAGTTTAAACTTCAAAGTTGACTCATGTGCTGCAGAATCCATTCCCGACAGCCTGAATTTCAAGATGCATATCTCGGGCTACCGAAATCCTTTTAATCTAATTCCGGTGGCTATTTAAAGCTAAGACGCAAACATTAATGATGGAGAAAATTCATATTTTTTGGTCAACAAATGAATTCCCAGTAGGCCATTATGCAGAAAAGTTTTTTCTGCTGTGCTAGTTCTGGACAGCCTAGGTTGCAATGCGCATAACTCGGGTTGTAGGAACCCAAATGGCGTGATTCCGGTGACATTCAAAATCTAACAAGCAATAATATTTATATCTAAAATTTTATAATTTTATAGCATATATATTGGTACCGTTGTTTAGCCAAAGTTTCACTACGGTTTAAGAAAAAAATCAAGTTTCTTTGCTCAACAAAGTAAATCTCAGATTTTGAAGTGTGCCCTTGGATGTGCTTTTCTTGACTAAAGAGTATAGACCAGTGGCCATCGCAAAGATTCATATATAAAATAACCCTACAAAACCAAACAAAAGCTGCTCAACACAAATGTGCTAAAGTGTACATATTGTTGTCAATGTAAAATGATTTGTGTTCTGCAAACAAATTGCTCATGATCTTTCTTTCCTTGTGACCTAGTAACAAATCTGCAGGAAATCCAGTGATAACAAATCTGCAATCAGTTTGGCAAGAAATCCAATGGCTCATTGGAGGAGTAAACATATTGAGACCAAATTTCACTTCTTGCGTGAGTGAATAAAGGGAAACTGCAATTGTGCTTTTGCAGGTGATTTGAATTTCATAAAGTAGATATCATGACCAAGCCTATGAAAATTGAGAGATTCAAAGAGCTAAGGAGTTTTTTGAAAGTTGTATCAATAAGAGAATTGATTCAAACTTGATGTGCAGCAAATGATAGATGCATGGAGTCTAGGTGCCAACCTAGTTGGAATGTTAGACTCCATAGTGATGCTAAATTAGCATATCTTGTGTGTTGAGTGAACTTCGAATTAGGTGGTTGTGTTGACAGAGTATTTCAAAGTCAGTTAGTGGTTAGTAGTTATGAACTGTTGATGATTATAACAGTAAAAGTGGTTAGCTCTGAGTTAGATGAGTTAGTTAGACTTATTAGTTAGAGGTCTAGCAGATCTATAAATGTGTGCATGAAAGTACTGTAAGTGCAGTGTGTGTGTGGCTTCTTCCCTTTTCCCCACAGTTTATATATTTAATTACTCTCACATTTGACCATATTGAAAATGTACAAACTTGATTTAATTTTCGTTTCGCAGTACTATCCAGAACGTAAATGTCCGGTATACTCTGATGATCAACTTACCGCACTCAAGCAAGAGTGGTGTCGTTATATTGTTGATTTTATCGAATGAAGGTATATGTAAGTGTGATCTATTGTAGTCATTTCGAGTACTTTATATACCATTTTGAACTTAACAATGTTTATTTGGATATTATTGAAGGGGAGCAAGGATTTTGTTGAAGGGAAAGCAAAGGATTCATTGATCAAGGGCTTCTTCAATCAAGCTAGTACTAGCTAGGATTATTTTTTGGTTTTTGCTCTTGTATATATAACATATTGTTGGTTTTCCTAACTGTATGAATATGTACATGAATATACTATGCTAAGATTGATCGAGGGCTTCTTCTTTCTTCAATCAATTAAGCTACTGTGATAGTACAAGATTTTTTTGCTCTTGTTATATATATATATATATATATATATATATAAACATATTAATTGTTGAGGTTTTGCTATTATATATATATATATATATATATAAACATATTAATTGTTGAGGTTTTGCTATTATATATATATATATATATATATATATATATATATGTATATATATATATAACCTGTTTGGTTTTGAATATTGCTGGTTTTGCTTGTGTTGAGCAAATTGTAATGGAAAACAGGGGGAATAGTTAGTAATTATATATATATATATAAAAAAAAAAAAGGTATTGCCAGCGCTTCCTTGAAGGAGCGCTGGTAAAGGTTAACCTTTACCAGCGCTTCTTAAAGGAAGCGCTGGCAATTGTTTAACCTTTACCAGCGCTCCTTCAAGGAAGCGCTGGCAATTGTTTAACCTTTACCAGCGCTTCGATAAGCGCTGGCGAAATGTTTCCCCTTTCGCTAGCGGATAAATAGTCAGCGCCCGGAAGCGCTGCTGAAGGCCTAAAATAAACGCTGGTAAATCCCTTTTCTATAGTAGTGATTTCCAACTAGTTAGATAGTGCAAACCTTCAAGGTCCCTAGCCCAAGATATGCATTAAACATCATATTCTGTTAAAGAGTAACACCATGCAGATGGGACACTACTTTAACAAACAGAATAGTAATGATCGGAAAAGACAAATTCAATAAATTTTATGAGTGAAATCCCTTCACAAAAGCTTTTCAATGCAATTAGCAGTAAGTGATTCCGACTTTTGCGGCTTAGCTAACGAGTAAAATACAGATGTTTCTAGAAATTGAAATTTTGCAGAAACAACATTGATCTTCACAAAATCTTGTATCAATTGGCTAAGGGCTAAAACATGAAATTAATTTAATTGAAAGCCTAATGTCTTGTTTGGATCAGGGGAGCCCAAAGCACCGGGAAATTTCCTCTCCTTTCATGGAGAGTGATATTTTTTCACGTACTAAGTGAATAATCACATAAGTGGGTTTAACACCACATCTTGACCCAAAAGCTTAAGACAATGAGTCTATAAGTCTATTCCACTTGTATAGCCTTCAACTTGTAAAGTTCTTTGCAAGGGGGGACTTCACAATCTCCCCCAAAAGTATAAGTCTTTCACATAGGGCCACTCCTCCTTGAGTAGAAACCTCTCCAAATCAGGTCGCACAACTTCCACATCCCTAGGAAGACTATTGACATCAGTGATCCCGCACATGAATCCACCAACAACCACCTTTTCTCCAATACTTGAAGTAGTCAAACTGGACTGTGCTAAGTGAAGAATCACATAATTGGGATTGACACCACATCTTACCACAAAATATTAAGGTAATGAGTCTATGGATCTACTCCACTTATGTGCCTTCAACTTGTCAAGTTCTTTTCAATAGGAGACTTCTTCATCCATTCTTACATTTGGAATTCCCAACATTTCTTAGATTTCAAAGCAAAAAACAGCTTTGGAATCTGACATGTAGAACCCAAATAATGAAATAAAGTCATTATGTGTGACAAGATAGTCTGTGCGCAAAGATGAAGTCCGTTCCATGTAGTTTGATACATAGAGCCTAGTCAAATAGCACAATGACCTTAACTAAAGAGATTAAACTTTAAGGAGCTAAGTTAACTAGGTTTTGTCTAGGGTGAGTTATCTAATATGTCTCTCACGGTGAGAGACTATAGATAACCATAGATTACGTAGTTCCACACGATATTACGATACACCTGTCCACACAATATCATTTTTCATTTCATTCTCTCCCCTCTCTCTCACTCTCGATCCTTCCGTCTACTGGTCCTCCCCCGTCCATCTCTATCACGACGACGTCAGAGGGGAGAGATGGTGGCCTCTTGGCCACCAGCGGCTAGGCATCGCGGAGGAAAGGGCTGTGTGACACATAGCGAACTTGGATCCGCGATGAAGGAGACCTCGCGTCTGACGGCAGAGAGGATGGAAAAAGAATGGAGATGCCGAGCATGGCGACGTCGATGAGGAGGAAGAGACCCGAGGCCGCTGCAGTGGCGGACGGCCACGCGAAGCACGGTGGGTGGCAGATCTGCGAGTCTCATGGTAGGGGGAATAAGGGAGACCACGCGACTAATATCGGCGTTGAGTGTAACACCCCAGTTTTCGCTTGCTTGTTATAAAGTATTGTTATAAATGTTGCCCTTGTTTATTTTATATATATATATATATATATATATATAATGTGTTGTATGCTTGCGTTAGATGTTTAGAGACATGTTTTATGGTGGTTAACCTTAGAACAAGTGAAATAAATGATCCTGATAGGACAACACACCCGTGCTCATGGTCAGCACGCCCGTGCTCTACGTGCGCACCAGAAACACGTTTTGGGCTCTTTTGGTCAGCCTGTTTCTCCCTAACCCTTTTTATACCTCTTTTGCTCAACCTAAAACTTATAGCTGTCATTCCTAGAGTTAGAAACAGCCGTCATCAACCTTTCTCTTGGGTTCCCATTGAATCCTTGAGCGTTCCCCAATCCTTGTTTGGGTTTTCTTCGTCAAGAACACATCGCTATGGTGTTTTTCGTTGCATTTAGGGATAAGCTGCTAGCTTAGTGTTATTCTGAGGTAAGGTAACTAACCATGTTCATCCTTTCCTTTGAATCCTTTGAGTTAGTGTTGAAAAGTTTTCTCATTGTCAAACCAGACTTCGTTGTTCGTGTGCCAATGCTGTGAACGGCAATTAGCAGATTAGTTCCCCAGGAATTTAATCGAGGTATGTGCATAACCCTTGTGTTAATTCCCTTCCTTTTTCTTGTTTGGGGATTAACTTATCCTTTTTGCCTTGGCGTTCTTGGTCAAAGCTCGCTGAACCTGTTGAACCTGTTTCGAGGAGTCAAGCGTGGACTTCGTTTTTGTTGGCTCGTGGGCTGGAATCATCATGCCAGGTATGGGGAGAAGAGATTACTATATCATATAGGTTCTAGGGTAGCATAAGATGAGGGTTAACCCATGACCCTATTTGTGTGCTATATGCCTTAATTGCTGTATGAAGTTGTTATGGTTGTTTATATATGTTGTTAATTGTTTAAATGGTTCGTACGATCTTGACATGATGTTTATGATATTGTTTATGATAATGGTGATATGCCATGATTGTATGAGTTGATATGTTGGAACTGTTGTTGAATCCATGTTAATAAAAGACATAGGGATGTTAGCGCTAAACATAAAACTAGGATTAGTCTAATCGATGTGCATAGAACATAAAGATATTGATGAGGGGTGAGATTATTGCCAATGGATTATTCAAGAACATTTGGATTTATTGGAGTGTTAAAAATCTAGAAAAGTTGCTAAGTTTCCAGAACTGAGACGCTGTAACAGCGTTGAGCACGCCCGTGCTCTTTGCCCAATAAAACCAGCATGACCGTGCTCTCAGTAGCACGCCCATGTCAGAAAAAACGAGTAAAGTGACGTTGTTTAGCACGCCCCGTGCTCTCGTGTAGCACGCCCGTGCCATATGGCCAGCATGCCCGTGCTCATGCCGTGCCACTGTCAGAATTAAGAAAATTTCACTGTTTTAAATAGCAAAAGATTTAATACCCTTTTTAGAGTAAATATATGACATAAGAGATTATAAAATACGACTTTGAGGATAGTTAATGAACTAGGACAATGATATGACAAAATGTAATATGGAGACTTATTAAAGAGATTAATTAATGAGAAGATGATGTTATTGGTAATGACGTACTGTTATCGATGTTGTTGGTTAAACCATTCTTGATGCTTAGTGGTCAAGATTGATGTTGATGAATCACCTTTGATGCTATTTGGTCAAAGTTGATAGTCTGTGTTAAATGGTGTTGATGGAGGTGGTTGTCATGTTGTTTGTGTGTTAGCATTGCATGCATCATGACATGGTGTTGTTAATTTGGGGGAAGTTATGATGACTGGGGAGTTCGTCCGAGAGTATGGCGAACTGGCGGTCCGCAGGGATTCATCCGAGAGTTAGGTGAATCAAGCGCATCCATGGTGGTACATCCGAGAGTATGGTGGATCGGCTATCCAAGGGGTTCACCCGTGAGTTTGGTGAACTGCCGGCATTGGTGCCTATTGGCCAATGTGGATATGTACTCCTAAATCGTCTTCCTAAGTTAGTTATTGGATCCATATTGCATATGAAGTAGTGGAGTAGTTATGCATTGCATAACATGCTTATATTGTGATATGATGGTATGTGTTATAATATGTATGTTATATATGCTGCATGATCATTTTGCTAACTACTCTATTACCGCTTATGTTTATACATACAGTTCCTTACTCCCTATCCGTTGTTGTTTTGCATGTACCTTTGCATAAGACCCGAGGAGATCGCTTGTTCATAGTATTAGTTTAGTTTATGTTAATTGTTTTTTCGATGTATTATCGATAGTGGTTACCAGCTCTGATATGTGACATCTGAATTTGGGTTTTATTTTATGCTTATGTTTTCCGCAGTTGCTTTTTATGCTTAAACGTTTTGAATCATGTGGTACCTGTAACCCTTTTGGTTTTAATTTATAACTTCTTTTTTTTTATATGATATATTTTTAATATTATCGTATACGGGATAGCGGGTGTCACATTTAGGCCGCGTGAGACAACCCCACTTACGTAGAATAATCCCATTAGTCCCAAGCTTATATTACTAACTATACCTTAACTGTATTATAACGTTAGCGCGTTATACAAGAAGCATAGCGACGAATAACGATAAACATACAAAACGCATATGGAAAGGTAAAACACACTCAGAGTAAAACACAGGTATAAGTAACTATGTACACAAAACAGGCATAACATTGGCCCCATCAGTAGGGCACTAATACTGTATATAAACATACCGACTGCACGTCAAAAGAAAAGATGAAAACATATACATCCAAAAGAAAAAGATCTCTCACAGCTCACCAACTCTACCGCCCACCCATATCTCCAAAAGTACATCAAAAACACTCATCTCACACCCTAGACGCACTGGCAGTATCCCACCATCAGCAGTGTGGATACCCGGAACTACCCTGACCCTCTCCATGAGTACGCTGATAAACTTGCAACGACTCCTCTAAAGACGAGCTGGACACCACAACCCGACGTTGCCTGTAGGTCCTCAGATACTGCTCGGTCCTCCTCTGTTGGCCTCAGAACGCGAACCCTCTCCGGCTGGATACATGCGATGTCGCTGATGCCGCCCACATGTAGTCCTTCTCATGGCGTCTCGACGGATGCCACATCTGGGTGAACGGTAGAAATTGGACGACTCTATAAGGCCCTATGATGTCCTCGCGGCGTGGAGCCCCACCTCTGAACAACAGATCGATCGACCCAGTATAGACTGTCAAAAACGTAGATGGATCTACCCACCAACCCCGATCATCGTGATAGATGATCTCCAACTCCCCCAACAACGACATCCTCGGTGCCGCTGCGATGAAGGGGTGCATCCTCGAGTCCATCGTCGATGTCGGCAAGCTCATCGTCTTCACATGAATGAAGAATAGAAACAACAACATACACAGAAATAATAGGGAGATAAGAATATGATGCCAAAAAATTGGTACGACAATAGTAACATAGTAAACATGTAACAGATAGCACGTATAAAGGTATGGCAGGTACAACAGATAGTGCACAGAGAAAAACATCTCTCGAATCAACACATGCAACAAACATCCATCTCCATAGACCTTTCACTTAGATCAAACCTCTAGACCGGGATACTAATCTCATGCAGCATGTCAGTCGAATCTCACAACACAAAGTTCCACACTGAAACAGGAGTTAGTTTGTCCAAGAAATCGAACCGCTCTCTGTGACCAATAAGAGTGCATCCCCCTTCTGAACCAGGAATCGGGGTGTCTTGGTCGCCTCGAAACGTTAGCCTAGAACGTGGAAAGCTTAGGGATTAGTCAGGCAAACCGGACTGGATTGGGTATCACGACACGAAAGGAGCAACCCCATCCGTCATTGTAGATTATTCCTGAGACTGGCAACATCCCCAAGGTCACACACTGACCGCCCCTTCCGCTCTTCGTACCCGCAGTCTGGTATAACTAACCTCGCCTTACATTGGCAACCCATACTACCATCATACGGCCCCGCCACTTGGCCTCTATGATATGCATCAGACAACCTCAACGATACCGGATCCTCACACCTAAACGCTTAACAACATAACCAACACACGATACCACGCATCAACACAGCCACTGCCACGACGTCACGTGTTCGAGAGCCAAAGCTCTAACTCAATCCAGCACAACACAACTTAACAACGGAACCATCCACAGTATCAACTCGATCACACACAAGACTCACAGCTACTCAACAGCTCAACATAGGCATACAACCATAGCATCACAATGTATGCAATAACAGCAATAACAACAACATAGCAAGCATAGCATATCAACAAGCCAAGTAAGCATGTAGGAACGTAGACGGGTAGCAATTATCACAATTATCAGCATAGCAGTCATACAACACATTTAATCCTCGATCAATAGTTATCTAACCTAAGGTTCAAACTTAGCGGTGATAGCCCAAAGTAAGCTAAACCTAGGGTATAGGTACTTTATCGGAGCTCAACCTCTAGTAGGGTTTAAGGTTCCCCTACACACAACAATATCAACAACTACGCTACTCTTGCATTCCCGACGACAGCAGTACTCTCTCTCCCCGCCTGAATCGTTGGCACGTACTTTGATACGATCACCGACTCACCACCACCACTTGCAGCTCACAGCCCTCCTCCAAGAACAGCCACAAGTACACCTCCAAACCTTGCACGATTAGGAGTATGAACTTTGCCCTAATCACGAGGACAACACATGCAATAGTGTTAGCCATAGGGCAACTTCAAAGCTCAAGACAAAAGGTAGAAACTTGAAGAAACACGAAGAACACGAAGAATGCATGTTAGGGATTCGAGTTTACCTTAGGCGAATCTAGAAATGGTTCGGTCGAAGTTGTGGATTTTGACGTTATAATCACAACGATTTCATCAAAATCGCATTCTAACACCTCGATCACCTCCAACCTCAAACTTTATCTCTCAAACCTTCAAACTCTCTCTCTCTAGCTTGGTAAGTTTCAAGCAAGAAATTAGGAAGAAGGAAAAACTCACCAAACTTGACCCACTGTGAACGTTTAAACATGGGGAATATGCACGCTTGAGCGTGGGGTTCTTCCACGCTTGAGCGTGGAGCCTCGTCCACTTCGCCTTCTCCCAGGCCTGACACGTGTCCCACACGCGACAAAACTCATACTAGCTGACAAACGTACTCAGCACGCTTGAGCGTGCAACATGCCAACGTCCAAACATTGGCACACTTGCGCGTGCACTCTTCCACACTTGAGCGTGCTGCTCAGCTGGGAAGAGTCTTCAAAACTCCCGACTTCTGCAGTTTCTCGTGTTAAACCTTTGGCACTTCCAACAATATTCAAGCTTATTCCTAAGCTTCCAATTAAGCCTTAAACTAACACACGATCAATCATACAATCAAGCAAAGCCCTAATCGAGTTTAACCAACTCGATTAGAGTTATATAAATTTGGGATGTTACATCGCGCGGCCACTCGGTGGACAGAAAAAAAGGAGGACCGTGTTATGTGACTGACGACAGCCTCCCCTCCACCTTCTCGCCCTCTGCCTTTCCCACCACTGCCACCTTCACGTGGCCCTCACCTTTCCATCCTCAACCTCTTCGACCCAAAAATCACTTATTGCCAGCAACCCTTAAACCCGACAATTTTGTCTCCTCCCCAACCTCGGGTCAGCAGGATCTCGCCATGGTTCGATCTTGGTCGACTCGGTTAACTTTTCGAACCGGGTCATCATACTCACCGAACTAACCGTGCTCTATTTCTCTAGTGCTATCAACAACCGTGAACTGAAATTGTCCTCAAATCTCTCCTCAAAGCCACGAAGCTGAATATGAGGTTGTAGATGCCAGATCTAAACATTTTCACTGTAGATCTGGCACCGCGATAGATAGATGTGGCGGCGGTGCGACGGCGCTTCAAGCAGGGGTGGTTGCAGTATATCGACGCGCGACCGTGACAGAGATAGAGAAGAGGGAAGTGTGAGACAGGGCATAGGACTGAGGCAGGAAGAGGGGGAGAGATCAGGCGTTGACAGTGTATCATAAGATCTGTGGAACTACACTTAATCAACAGTCTTCCGTAGTCATTCACGGTGAGCAACATGAAAAGGTTGCTCACTGTAGAATCTGCCAGTTAACTATATCTTATGTTTCCATTTATGAAATTAACAAGGTGGGTCCAAATGATATATGCTCACCTACTTAAATATGTAAACAAAAGCACTGCATAGCATTAAAATGAAATTGCAAATCAATCCCAAATCAAAGTCATCGCTGTGTTCAATCATTTTACTTAAAGTAACATCTACCCTACCAAAAGTGTATCCTCCTTATGTTGCATGTTGACTAATTTGGCAAGTGTAACGTGGTGGCCGAGATCGTGGTGGGACGGCGAAAAAGAAAAAGAGTCGCCACCAATTTTATGTAAATAGGAAAATCGGAAAAACTTTTAAAATAGAAAAAATGGTCTTCGGAACCAAATTTTTGGATTCATGTGTAGATTGTACACGGGGAAGGATGGAGACTATGTTAGAATAATTATTTCAATTAATCAAAATTATGGATTAGCATTAATTAATTATCTGGAATTATAATTAATATGTTGATTATTGTTAATAGCATTTATCAATATAATGAATAGTATTGGGTTTATGTTCTGAATAGCCTGTGATGGGTTGGGCTATTCAATTGATGACCAGTGTAATATCCTCGCCTCAAATTAGAATTTTCGATTAATTGACTGTTTACTACTATCATTGTTAACTAATTGTTGATGCGTTGTAAATTTTATTTGCATATTACCTTTGGGTAGTGCAGGAAGAGGGTGTGAGTAGAAATTTATTTAAGTTTAAGTGATAACTCTTTTAGGAGATAACACCTTTTATTTCATCACACATTCCCTTACAATTAAACAAATAAATCACACTCGTATACATCACTATGATACAACACCCACACTTGCATCCTCACCATACTCCCCTTTTTATCACCCAATTGAAATACATGCAAAAAACTGAATTGGACCCACCACCAGGCCTTCCCACCATCGACTAGCAGAAACAAAGGGAGGAGAAAAGAAAATTCTCACACTCCCCTCTTCATCTCTTTAGAACCATGAGAAGAACCTCCACCAACCTTTCAATCTACCACACTAGCACTTGATAACCTCAAATATCCCTACCATAAATCCTAACTACAGCACCTTAGAAGGTAGAAGAAAAGGGGAAAATCGAATTTTAGGGGAGAAGAAAGGGGCTGGACAGATTTGGTGTTCTGGGTCCTTGAAAGCAATTGAATCAAGCAAAGAGTTGAAGATGAAACCTTAGAAAAAAAAGGAAGAAAAGGGGCTTTAGCATTTTATCCCTATTGTCTTGGAAGGTGAGTTTCCTTAGTCTTAGAGTTTGGTAACCATAAACCCAAGCATAGGTTTAACCCTTTAAAGATGTTGTGATGTTCTTTGTGTTGCATGCATATTGTTATGATATGGTCTTTAGTTGGTATATTGGAGTTAATTTCTGAAAATGCATGTGTAATTGTAAATTGGTTTTGATATTTGGGTGGTTTTTATATGCTAACATGTGAGAATAGACATGTTAAAAATCTTGCTTGATAGGTGTTTGTTATATTGCTTATTAGAGAATGCTATGGTTGTTGTCTTCAAACCCGTATTGACATAGGTTTAGTGTTTTGTTTATAACTGTTTCGGTAGGATTTATTTTTAAATGATTCTTGTTTTGTTGGAAACTAGACTCAATTTTCTACAGTTTAGGCACTTATTTTTCTGTTTTCCATTAAGTATTGATAAATAAAAACCTATTACAAGTTAGAGTACAGTTGCTGTTCTATTTTATTCGAATGCAGTAGCTTTTTGGTTAAAACTGTACTTTTTAGATAGCTTTTTATCGAAAGTAAAATTTTATTTATAAACTAGACTTGTTTATCTTTTAATAGAGGAGTCGTTTTCCTAAATCCGACCTCGTTTGGTATTTTAATAACTCATAGAAGTTGGCTAAAAATTGCAGGAATTCTGCATATGTTGCTGATGCAATTGCTTATTAATTACTTGATTGAGGCCTGCTTTGGGCTGAGTTAATGCAATTATGTTGTACAATGATAGATAGATGTCAATCACTAGGGATGGACAAATAGTCGAGGCCCGGCCCGAACCCTAACAAATCGATCAAAAAAATAAATGGATGGTTGGATTGGGTCGGTCCAACGGGTAAGAAACTCGGTTTGGTGTGGCTCCGGGCGGGCGGGTTCTGATTGCTTTAAAAAATTTCGTTTTCGACCGAACCTGACCAGCCCATTTCATATACCCAATTCATATTCATATCCCTAACCCATTTCATATACCCATTTACCTAACCCTGTTTTGTCACTAGCTCTCCCAGTCTTCCTCCCTCCCATAGCCGCCGTCTCTCCCTCTCCCTCCTCTAGCTGCCGGCATCTCTCCCTCTCCTTCCCCTAGCCTTGCGCCTCCTTCTCCTCGCCGTTGGATGGCCTCGCGTCTCCTTCTCCTCTTTGCCTTCGCATTATCTTTGAGATCGTCTCACGTTCCTCTTTCTTCTCCGGCGTGGCAGAGACTTGCGACAGAGGCTTTCCACGGCGTGAAGCCATCGCACCACCGTTCCATCGCCATCAACCACGGCTCCTCTCTTCTGTACACCACCACTAGAATTGCCGCACATAGATCTACGAAGAAGACAAACGAAGATCAGTGAAGAAGAAGTACAAACGAAGATCTGTGAAGAAACCATCTGGACTTGATGTTTTTTGATGAAAGTTCAAAGCTTTTATGCTTTTTACTTATGGTTTGAAACTGATGTTTTCTGTCTTCCTCTGAAAGTTTCAAACTTTCTTTGTTTTATGTTTCTTCCTCTGTTCTTTTTTGGTATTTCCTCAGTTTTTTTTTTTTGGTTTTTTCTTCTCAGTTTTGAATTTTTTTCTCTGTTCTTGATCTCTTTTTTCTTGAATCGCCACCCGCCCAACCCGCCTGCACCTGTTACCCGCCCGAACCGTCGCCTAAACGGACGACAGCGGGTTCAATATTATGCTCTTCGGTTTTGGTCGGATTGGGATTTTTCGGCCCGACTCCGACCGAAACTGACCGTTGTCCAGCCCTAAAAATCACCACTTGACATGCAACAGCGGTAACCATCTTTTGCTCGACATGATTTGAATTAAAATTGTTATCAAGGACACTTCAGATGTCAATCATAGAGTCCTTCCCATTTGGAAAGCAATCACAGAGTCCTTCCCGTTAGGAAGGCAAGAAGGTAAGTGCAAAGCAAGTGGGATGCCGCTTGTGGTCATAGACGTATGATCTGCCTTACATCATAAAGCTAGTCCCTCTTAAGTATCTTGGTACGTGGGGGATAGCGATGTTTTTCATTGATAAAATTAAAGGGATGTCCAAGTGTGTGAAGTTTACTTTCATTGATTATGTACAGATGTTTATTATACTTATATATATGAAATTGAGTTTATTGAAGGAAATTCACTGAGATTAGTTGTCTCACCACTCATATTTGTTTGTTTCAGATAAGAAGGAGTAGTGCACCGCTATGGTCCAAGGACTTTTGGCATTTGATGATTTTGTTAGATTCCTTGTATAAACCAGATTTAGTATGTAATGTTAATTGGTTAATGCCTTGGTTTGAAACTCAGTTTCTTTCTTAGTATTGTGGACATAAGTTGTACTAATTAGAGATTGTATGGCTTCCGCCACTCTGTTATTATTTAATTATGTCTAACTTACTTGTGATACTTCATGTTATATATGCTAATGTAACATAGGGTATTACATTTATGGTATCAGAGCAGTTCAATCCAATTGGACTATGAATAGTTAGTTTAGTTTCCTTCTCACTTTTGGTTTCATTTTCCACAATCTTATTACCTTGTTGTAAAGCATAAAGCCTGGTCAACTTAATGTTTTGTACGATGTTTGCAGAAAATGAAACGTGGAGCTGGAAGAAGAGGTCGGGGTAGGCCACCTATGAATCAGCACCATGAATATCATCCCGAACCTGGTAACGCTCAATGGATGGCTAATGCCACCATTCATCTTATTAATCAGCTGGCCCGGGGAGGACTTGGAAATTCGGGGGGAGGTCAAGCACATCCTCATGAAGACCCAAACCACAGCTAGAATGAGTTTAGAAAGAATCAAAGGCCACCTTTTGCGGGAGGACAATATCCCGCAGAGCACAATATTTGTTAAGAGAAGTGGAAAAGATTTTTAGTGTGGTGGTATGCACGGGAGAACAAAAGACTGCCTTTGCCTCTCATTACTTGAAGGAAGAAGCAGAGAATTGGTGAGAGGTGCCAGGGAGCGAATGATATCTACTGAAACACCTCTGACGTGGGAAAACCTCCAAACTGCTTTTCTTGGGAAGTATTTTCCTAGAAGTGTGAGGAAGTAGAACGCGTTAGAGTTCACCCGCCTTGTGCAAGGTGACATGTCCATTGCCAAATACGCATCTAAGTTTGAAGAATTAGCTAAGTACTCCCCGCAACTTGAGATATGCCCCGGATGACGAGCCGAAGGTAACCCAGTATGAATTGGAGTTATGGCCTGAGATCATATGCTATGTGGGACAACTAGGAGTAACTGAGTATGCTACATTGGTGGAAATATGTCAAATCGCAGAAGCCAACCTTGCGATTATGCAAGAGGACCGCCAACTGAAGTGGCAAAGTGTAACACCCCGATTTTTCATGCTTTCTAAGGATGATAAACTCAATTAATGAGTTTATATTTTTATTTATGCTTTAGAAAATGATTTTGGGAAAACTAAAATCACATTCATGTTTCATATAATCGTAGGAGCCTACGGTTAAGTTTTGGGCCGAAAACTCAAACGAAACCTGATCTATGTTTTTTGGATGATAGTGTTTTTCTACTATCAAGACCTCTTTTTGACTAACGGATGTGTCCTGATGTCCAAAAATATAAATAATATATTATATTCGGGCCGATAATCGATCGGGGAGACGATTCGAGCTGTCTTAGGATTTTTCGAGACCCACGATCGAATGTTTTTCATGCCAGAACACTATCAAGTTATTTGAGGACTCAAACCAGTGTCGTGATGATTTCAAATATCGGGACGTGAATTAACCAAATTGCCCTTGGTTGGTTAGTTTTTACTAATTACCATTCTACCTTTCTTATTCACTAAGTTTACTTAAAATGAAAATATCTCTCATTCACTCTTATTTTCTTCTCACTTTCTCGGCAGCTCTCTTTCTCCCCCACATCCCATCTTCTCTTCTTTCTCTTTTCCTTTCATCAAAAACTCCATTGTTGGAGACTTTGAGCTTGGATTTCTTGAAGCAATCTTCATCAAACTTGGAGTAGATCATCATAGGAGGTAGCATCTCATCTCTATCTCTCCCAATCTCTCCTTTCTCTCCTCAATTTTTCATGATCAAAGGTGTTAGGGTTTTGTCCCTAAAAATCTTCAAAAATCCATGAAAAATTGTAGGAAAATCGTTTCTGTACCAAACCAATTTCTATGGCCTAGGTTCATGACATACTTGTATGGTCCAAGAGCTTAGAGCCAAGAAATCTCCCTAGCTATATTTTCCAAGCTGAGGCCGAACCCCCTCTGTGTGTAGGGTAGGGTTTTTGGTTGGTTTTTGATGTTTTGAACTGATATCTAGGGTTATTGAGACGACCCGCCGTCCCATCAGTGAACCTAAGATATTAATTAATCTTAATCGCATAATAAACGTTAGCGCGCCTTATTAAAACGAAGCGAAGCGGAAAATTTAGCGCGGAAGCAAACAAATACACGGCATGCAACGCTTCAGAGTACACAGCTTAAAATATAAAGAAATATATCACATACAGTATTGCCCCATCAGTAGGGCTACAGTAATACAGTAATACATACGAGTATACTCTTACAAACCAAAATAAAAGCATGAAAGGTAGGCCGAGAGATAGCACTCCGACTAATCACGATCATTGCCCAACCTCTCGAGGCTAGGGTCCGCGACACGTCCTCCAGCGTCAGGCTCGTAAGGAATGCCGTCCAGCTCTTCAGCAACTGGTTCCTCCTCGGGGTCTTCCCATAAAATAAGAGCAACACATACAGAAAAATAGCGGGAGATAAGAAACATATATCATCAATATGGGAGAGGGGCATCAGTATAGCATATATATATACATCACACAACACAGATAACATATATAACACAACCTCATCCATCTCTTAAGTCACCAATCACAATCATCTCAAACATCGTTCTCTCGAATAAGCCTATGGGAGGGATACTAATCCCTATGTATATGCTGTCTTCCCTATATGCATGTCGGCCGATACATCACATCCCCAATTGGACATCCCCGTCGGGATCACATCACATCACATCATATCCCGCCTCGGGATTTTACGTAACGTCCCCAATTGGACACCCCCCTTTGGGACCAAATGCTGTGGTATGAAATGTTATGAAAACGCAACAAACATCCATCGCAGGTTGATATCGGAACCTCACGCCTAAACACTCGTCCACGACCACGACACATCGCATCACATCAACATCAACATCAATCATCACATCAACATCACATCATCATCAACATCACATCAGCGTCAACATCACGACGCCTTGCGTCTACGAGCCACAGCTCCACGGTCGGGACCACAACGATAACAACCCGAACAACATCAACTCTCACCATACTCTCATCAACACTCAATCAATCAAATCACATTATCATCACAACAGTAATTCTACCAGTACAGCTATCATCATAAAGTCAAACAATAATTCATCATGTAGGCAGTTCAACAAATAAAACCAGCAAATAATCAAATAACCAATTCAACACATCAACCTCAATAAACTACAATAGTCATATCATCAACTTAGTGGTGATAGCCCAAAAGTACCTACACCCAGGGTCCAGGCACTTTTCCAGGGCTCAACCTCTAGTAGGGTTTTAGGGTTTCTCTACACAGATATATATATTCTATACTAGCTTGCCTTCCCGACGATATGAGTTCTTTCTCCCCACCTTAGTAAAGCTTTCGAGAGATTCCGAACGCGGCTCCGCAACAATCAATCGGGTGCGCGGTTGGAAGTTCGAGTCCTGTCCGATTCTATATCACAAAATACAACCACAAATTCATATAATTAAATCATAAGCTCCCTGTATTTTTTGTATAGGTTGAAATGAAGATGATTTAAGAAAGAAAGTAAAACTGGTAGAAATCCGCTAAGCGATTTGATTTTGCTAAGCGAAATTTGAAAGGAAGTAAAGCTGTCAGAATTCCGCTAAGCGATTTGATTTCGCTAAGCTAAATTTGGAAGGAAGTAAAGCTGTCAGAATTCCGCTAAGCGATTTTATTTCGCTAAGCGAAATTTCTCCAGAATGTAAAAACCCATTTTCTCCAAAATATACATCCATTCGGCCTCTTTAAGAAAAATAGGCTAGAAAGCTTATTTGATTTCAATCTCTTGGATTATGATAGTAGGGGATGATACTAGCTCATAGGAATTGGTTTGGTCTCAAAATGATTTTTCTACAATTTTCTAGAGATTTTTGAAGTTTAGATCTAGAAATTGCAATTCATGAAAATAAAAGGAGAAAATAAATATTGAGAGCTCAAGGATGAAATCTATACCTTCTAGGTTGTAGAGGAGGATGAGAGAAGCAACTTTGTTTCACAAACTTGCTTGAAAAAGCTTGAGGAAGCTTGAGGAAAAAGAGGTTGAAAATGGAGGAAGAAGAAGGAAGAAGGAAGAAGAAGAAGAAGGAAAAAGAAGGAGAAAGAAGAAGAGAGAAGCAGGAGAACAGCAGCTGCCCACGTGAAATGAGGGGGAGAAAAAGGTGAAATGGGGTATTAAAATAGGTGATTTAAGGTTTAAGAAAGGTAAATGTAATAGTGGGTAATTAGTAAAAATTAACCAAGGGCAATTTGGTCAATTCACATCCCGATAAATTTGAAAATCCTCACCACATTTGTAGGAGTCCCCAAATGATTTAACATAGCCCTGGTATGAAAATCATTGGCTCAAGGTTCTCGAAAAACCCTAAGACAACTCGAATCGTCTCCCCGATCGATTTTTGGTCCGAATATAAAATATTATTTATATTTTTGGACGTCAGGACACATTTTAGCAAAAAGGTAGAGGATTGAATTTTAAGACTAATGGTTCTGACTGTTAGTCAAAATGAGGCCATGATAGTAGAAAAACACTATCATCCGAAAAAACATAGATCGGGCTCAGTTTGAGTTTTCGGCCCAAAACTTAACCATAGCCTCCTACGATAGCGTAGATCGTGACTATGGCATCGGAATAATTTATTTAATTTTCTAGACCCTCTAATAAAATACAATTACTTAAATACTAGTTAAATAAAAAGATTCAGAAAATCGGGGTGTTACAGTTATCACACTTCGTTAGGATGGTATCCAAGAAATGAGAAATTTTGGAGCTCCCTAGCTATTTTTAATGTCATAGGGCCGAAACCTGGGGGTGATGCAGTAGGAGAAATCTTTGTTTTTTTTTGAGTTATTGCCTTTATGGATTGTGTGTATGTAGTGATCGGCAGCTAGCTGGGCCAGTTGTCAAGTTGATCGGGTGTTCGCAACTTACCCTAAGACTACAAGAGGTAAGGGGATAAACCTGAGGAACTCCATTTCCAACAGCTATGTGCTGCATCGGTGTTTGTATTGTAATTAAATATTCTGTATCTGATTGTTGGTTGATTGTTTGGTTTACTGTTGTTGATTTGAGTATGCATGATATAACTGCTGACATATTTTAATACATGCTATAATTAATAATTATATGGATGTATCATGTGCCCTGCTATGGGATTTAAGGCGTTAGAGGACTTAATTTTGATTAGGATCCGACATCGTGTAACTTAAAAGCTTTAAAAGTCTGAAATGCTAAATTGAAGAAATAAATATGTTTTATTGTTTCTCAGTTTAATTTAAGAGAAAATAAATGAATTATCTCTTTTGAAATAAAATATAATGAACAACTGCTTTTAAGGAAAATCAACTTAAAAGAGCAAAGTTGTGAAAATGTGGTTTTTAATAACGAAAAACGATGTTTTTAAATTAAATAGGACGTTAGAAACCATTATTAGTTTTTAAATTAATAAAGTTAACTGTTTAAACAAAAGAGTGTTAATAAACGTGATTTACAAAATTTATTGGTTTTATCCAAGAAAAAGGATTTTACAAGCTTTGTTTTAAGGTTTGTGTTTTACCGAAAAACAGTGAAAGAAAAAGAAAATAGTCTTTAGACTGCGTTTTATTTTATGGAAAACCGATCCCGAGGACTTTACGTAACTTTACGTAAGTGTCGGAGATTTGGGTTTTTGGTTTTTGAGTTTTCAAGAAAAGTGGTTTTAAAGCTTAGAAACTAGAAACCGAGACGTCGGGGTTCTAGGGTTCTGCAGCAACACGTGGATCAAGGATCTGTGTTAGTTATAATCCTGTCGGCTTAGGGACGATCTTTGTGGTCCTGTAGGCTTGAGGATGTTTTTATGATCTTGAATCCAAAATTCTAGACTGGTGCATCGGTTAGGGATGTTTGGATTTGAGTTGCTTTTGGACTAAATGTCAAGTTTTGAGAAAATGTTTTTGAGGCTTAAAGAGTCTAAGACATTATGGTGGTTGCTAGCGTTGATGCTACAAAGGGGAAATATTGATACGACAAAGAACAATTATCGGGAACTCAATAGTTTCTCAAGCATTTGTGTGTTGGGCAGATGTGCCGTGAAACGGGGGACCTTGATAAGTAAGGGGAACATGAGATGACTTAATGTCATTATGTAACATTGTGCTTTGATAGACAATGATGTCATACGTGCCAGGGAGAGCATATTGTGCCCAGTGAAGAGGACAATATAGTATGACTTATACATCGTGAGTGCCACTGACATGCGCGTCCATGTATTATTTCCTGGAAGGTTATGTGCTCACGTTTTGCCGAATTTTAATTTTGGCGTTTGTCATTATTGCCTGCAGGGCAATGAAGTTGAGTCTGATCAACTCGTGTTTATGGTGATAGGGTTTTCGGAAATCTAGATTGAATATTAGTTGAGATATATGGAAGTGTCATGCATACGTTTAGGGAATAACGTTGATTGGGGGTACGAAGCCCTTGTGCCTTTACTGCTGTTAGTACATAATTATATATGCTGTACTATGTGATGCATGATGATATTAGTGAGTTACATTATATGAATCTGCTGTTTGGATTGGGCATATAGTTGTCGTTTTTGGATTCATATATTGGTTTCTCACCTTTGCATATTTCTTTGTCTGGTTTGTCCTTTTTGGCATATATTATATCCTGTTTATAGATGGAGCCGATGCCCGATCAGCTCGCGCACTCAGGGATAAGCGCCCTAGTTTTTGATCGGAGGATAGACCTAGCTGCGTGGGTGATTCACCCTGGGGTGGAGAGCGCAGCATACACCGGACCAGTTTGCACCGTGAGTGGGACGACAGAGACGGTTCCTCGCAAGAGTACCTACACTGTGGAGACCGTTCAGGTACCTCTACCTCCCATTGGGACAATGCTGCGGGCTCTTATGTTGCAGGGACTGATCGAGCATCACGCCCCCGCTGCACAGCCCCCGCAGCAACAGCCACCACAGACACCTCCCCCACCTTTTGTTTTGATAGCGGGCGATCATGTAGTGGAGGATGTGGAGGAAGAGGAGGAGGAGGAGGAAGACCTTGAGGAGGATCCTCAGGAGGACCCGGAGTATCATCCCTTGAATGCTCTCGAGCCTCATCCACAGGAGAATGGGAACGTAGGTTCCCAGGGTTCTTCTCCTGGTTCTAGCATTGGACCTTCCTCTAGAGGATTGTCCAATGGCTTCCTTTAGTCTGACCAGCTTAGGGTGTAGACTTTTCTTTTGAGGCAGCGGTTTTTGGGTAGTCTGTTAATGGCTGCTGATGGCCATGAGTTTTAGAGATATGGTTCCAGACTGTCGCTGCCTAGTTTCTAGCTTTCAGAAGTTTATCTTTTGTAGTTTCTTTTGTAAAGGGACATGTTGTCCATATATATATATATATATATATATATATATATATATATATATATATATAAGAAAAAAATTTTATCACGATTTTCAGGACTTAATAAGATATATTAAATGAGCCATTTTCCGAAAGTAAAACCAACAAGTTTTATTTATCGCTAAATTGGTGTTTTGGGTTACAAAAAGTTGCACCGGTTTTGAGGGTGTCACACAAAGAAAAAGGGAGGAAGGCAAACATTCTCAAGAGTTGCGAGTGAAAAGAAGTCTTAGAAAAGGAAAACAAGTGCAAGCACTGGAGTCACCCAAGGGAATCGGATGTTCAAAGTGTGGCAAGAATCATAGAGAGGAATGCCGAATGGGCCAAAATGTATGTTATCACTGTGGACAAGCTGGACACATGTCTCCAAACTGCCTGGCTCGGAAACAAAAAGGAGTGGTCATTCAGGGTAACCCGACCACAGGGAGAGTCTTCACCCTCAGTGGTAAAAAGGCTAAAGGTACAGACAACTTGATTAGCGGTACGTGTTTTCTACATCAGGAAACTTTAGTAGTACTTTTTGATTTTGGGGCTACCCACTCCTTTTTTTCTTGTGAGTGTGCTCTCCGTCTGAAATTGTACTTATCTTCCTTACCGTGTCCTTTGGTAGTGTCTACCCCAGCGGAAGGTAATATAGAAACTTCCTTAATTTGTGAGAAATGTCCCCTTGTGGTTTTAAACAAAATGTTTCTGGTTGACTTAATTTGTTTACCTTTAAGTGGTTTAGACGTCACCCTTGGAATGGATTAGCTTTCTACTAACTAGGCCATACTAAACTACCAAGACAAAACCATCACCTTTCCTTCCACCACCATGGACTATAACGAATCAACTTCTTTTTTAGTTGTTAGTGAGTCACAGCCAACTTGATGCTTAGAAAGTGGGGATCCAAGTTCTATCAGTTTAATCTCTTCAAGTTCTAAGGCAAAGAACAAAGTAATATCCATCGTAGTGGTAATGGAATTCGAGGATGTCTTTCCGGAAGATATGGTTTCCTTACCTCCAAAGAGGGAGATTGAGTTTTCCATAGATTTGGTTCCTGGCACGGGACCAATATCCATAGCACCTTATATGATGTCGCCCTTAGAATTAAAGAAACTCAAATCTCAAAAAGAAGACTTGTTAGCCAAGCAGTTTACCAGACCGAGTGCATCCCTGTGGGGCGCACCAATACTGTTGGTTAAGAAAAAGGATGGGAGCATGAGACTCTGTGTAGATTACATACAACTCAACAAGGTGACTATCAAGAATATGTACCCACTCCCTAGAATAGATGATTTGTTGGATCAACTTAGAGGAGCAGCAGTCTTCTCTAAAATTAATCTAAGGTTGGGATACCATCAAATAAGAATAAAGCCAGAAGATATCCCAAAGACTGCGTTCCGGACGTGTTATGGGCATTATGAGTATTTGGTTATGCCGTTTGGTTTGACTAATGCTCCAGCAGTATTCATGGAATATATAAACGGGATCTTCAGGCCTTTCTTGGATAAGTTTGTAGTGGTTTTCATTGATGATATCCTGATCTATTCTAATAGTTCTGAAGAGCATGAGAGTTATCTTAGGATCGTGTTACAGATTTTGAGGGAGAAGAGGTTGTTTGCTAAACCGGAAATGTGTGAATTCTGGATGACGGAGGTAAATTTCTTAGGTCATGTGATTTCATAAGGAGTAGCGGTGGATCCTAGTAAGGTAGATGTTGTTCTGAAGTGGGAAAGACCTAATACCATTAAGTTAAGAGTTTCCTAGGACTAGCAGGTTACTACAGGAGTTTTATTAGGGGTTTCTCTCAATTAGCTTTGCCTCTAACCCGTTTAACTCGTAAGGATCACCTTTTTGTGTGGAATACAGAGTGTGAACAGAGTTTCCTGGAATTGAAGATCCGTTTAACTACTGCACCAGTACTAACCATACCAGACCTAGCCTTAGGATTTGAAGTTTACTGTGATGCATCTTTTAGAGGTCAGGGATGTGTACTAATGCAAAATGGACAAGTGGTAGCCTACGCATCTTGTCAACTAAGACCCCATGAAGAAAATTATCCTACTCATGACCTTGAACTAGCTGCAATAGTATTCTCTTTAAAGATATGGAGACATTATCTTTATGGAGTTCGATTTGAAGTGCTTAGTTATCATAAGAGCTTGAAATATCTCTTTGATCAAAGGGAGCTCAACATGAAACAAAGAAGATGGATGGAGTTCCTTAAGGACTATGACTTCGAGCTAAAGTACCACTCAGGTAAGACAAATGTGGTAGCGGATGCTTTGAGCTGGAAATCTCTTCGCGTTTCCTCCATGATGGTTCATGAGATGGAATTGTTGTAAGATATTCGTAACTTAAATTTAAATGTTACTCTGGGACGAAATAGCATCTTTTTGAGCCGTATTGAAATCTCTTGCGATTTCAGAATTCAAATTAAGTAGGCCCAACTTGTTGATGAAGAATTGCAAGCCAAGAGATACCATCCTGGTTTCTCGGAAGCCAGAGATGGAGTCATTCTCTTTCAAGAGCGAGTGTTCATTCCATGTGATGAGCGAATTAAGAGGCAGGTCTAGGAGGAAGCCCATAAAAGCGATTTCTCGGTACACCCCCGTTCTACCAAGATGTACCAAGATCTCAAAAGAATGTACTGGTGATCGAGTATGAAAAAGGACATAGCGGAATTTGCTTCCCAATGCTTAGTATGTCAAAAGATCAAGGTGGAACATCAAAGACCTGCCGGCATGCTCCAACCCTTCGAATTACCTAGCTGGAAATGGGAAAGTATATCCATGGACTTTGTTGTGGGATTACCCCACACTCAATCTGGCTATGACTCTATATGGGTAGTTGTGGATCGGTTGACGAAGTCAGCCCATTTCCTACCCATTAAGGCCTCTTACAACACTGCTAAGCTGACCAAGTTGTTCATAAGGGAGATAGTTAGACTTCATGGTGTACCAGTGAGAATTGTGTCTAATAGGGATCCTAAGTTTACTTCTAGGTTCTGGAAAGCTTTTCACCAAGCCTTAGGAACTCGGTTGAACCTTAGCACTGCCTACCACCCTCAAACAGATGGTCAGACAGAGAGAACCATACAAACTTTAGAAGATATGCTTAGGGCATGTATCTTGGAAGATGGTGGGAGTTAAGATAACTATCTACCTTTGATAGAGTTTGCCTATAATAATAGTCACCACTCCAGCATAGGCATGGCACCATACGAGGCACTCTATCGTCGCAAATGTAGAACCCCCTTATGCTGAACAGAAGTAGGAGACAAGGGAATCCTTGGACCAGAAATAATCCAAGAAACTACGGAGAAAATCCGAATGATAAGGGATAAGCTAAAAGTTGCTCAAAGTCGTCAAAAGAGTTATGTCGATCATAGAAGAAAACCTTTAGAATTTGAAGAGGGTGACCATGTGTTCCTACGTGTAACCCCCACAATAGGCATTGGGAGGGTTGTGAAGGCTAAGAAACTAAGTCCTCGCTATATGGGACCTTTTCAGATCATTCACCGAGTCGATCTCGTAGCATATCAGTTAGCTTTACCTCCTTCTCTGACTGGTTTACACGATGTCTTCCACGTGTTACAACTCAAAAAGTACATTCCTAATCCGTCCCAACCTTTGAGTCATGACACAATTCCTTTAAGACCCAATTTAACCTTCCAATCTATGCCGGTTCAAGTTGTTAACCAAAACTTGAAAACACTAAGGAATAAGACGATTCCAATGGTGAAGGTTATTTGGGAAGGATCAAATCCTGAAGAGGCAACTTGGGAGCTTGAGGAGGACATGTGGAAAGAATACCCTTACTCGTTTGATAGGTATGTTGTAGCCTAAATTTTGAGGGCAAAATTTCTTGTAGGAGGGAGAGTGTAATATCCCCACCTTAAATTAGTATTTTTGAATAATTAACTGTTCATTACTACTGTCAATGTTAACTAATTGTAGATGCATTGTAAATTTTATTTCCATATTATCTTTGGGTAGTGCAGGAAGTGGGTGTGAGTAGAAATTTTATTTAAGTTTAAGTGATAACTCTTTTAGGAGATAACACTTTTTATTTCATCACACACATGTCCTTACAATTAAACAAATAAAACACACTCATATACATCATTATGATACACCACCCACACTTGCATCCTCACCATACTCCCCTTTTTATCACCCAACTGAAATACATGCAAAAAAATGAATTGGACCCACCACAAGACCTTCCCACCATAGACTAGTAGAAGCAAAGGGAGGAGAAAAGAAAATTCTCACACTCACCCTCTTTACTCTTTAGAACCATGAGAAGAAACTCCACCAATCTTTCACTCCACCACACTAGCACTTGATAACCTCAAATTTCCCTACCATAAATCCTAACTACAGTACCTAAGAGGGTAGAAGGAAAAGGGAAAATCGAATTTTAGGGGAAAAGAAAGGGACTGGACAGATATGGTGTTTTGGGTCCTTGAAAGCAAGTAAGTCAAGAAAAGAGTTGAAGATGAAACCTTGGAAAAAAAAGGAAGAAAAGGGGCTTTAGCATTTTATCCCTATTGTCTAGGAAGGTGAGTTTCCTTAGTCTTAGAGCTTGGTAACCATAAACCCAAGCATAGGTTTTACCCTTTAAAGACGTTGTGATGTTCTTTGTGTTGCATACATATTGTTATGATATGGTCTTTAGTTGGTATATTGGAGTTAATTTCTGGAAATGCATGTGTAGTTGTAAATTGGTTTTGATATTTGGATGGTTTTTATATGCTAACATGTGAGAATAGACATGTTAAAAATATTGCTTAATAGGTGTTTGTTATATTGCTTATTAGAGAATGCTATGGTTGATGTCTTCAAACCCGTATTGGCATAGGTTCAGTGCTTTGTTTATAACTGTTTTGGTAGGACTCCTTTTTAAATAATTCTTATATTTTTGGAAACTAGACTCGATTTGATACAGGCATTAATTTTTCTGTTTTTCATTGAGTATTGATAAAGAAAAACCTGTTACATTTTAGAGTATAGTTGCTGTCCTATTTTTTTCGAATGCATTAGCTTGTTGGTTAAAAATGTACTTTTTGGACAGCTTTTTATCAAAAGTAAATTTATTTATAAACTAAACTTGTTTAGCTTTCCATAGAAAGGTCGTTTGCCTAAATCCAAATTCATTTGGTATTTTAATAAAATCATAGAAGTTGGCTAAAAATTGCAGGAATTTGCATATGTTGCTGATGCAATTGCTTGTTAATTACTTGATTGAGGGCTACTTTGGACTGAGTTAATACAATTATTGTTGGTGTAAGCCCTAGTGGTTAATATATATATTGGATTTATATATATATTGTATCATGACTTTATTCTATATTTTACATATGAGGCATTTATAGCATATTAAAGTCCTTAGAATAGGTAGTTCATTTAACGGATCGTCAAGTATGACTTGACCGTGAAATGCCATTGAATTATAGAACATTATTCTTAAATATTCATAGTCAAGTATTATTATTAATAAGGACAATAATAATACATTGAGACTATTATGTGAGTGTACTGATGACCACATTTCACGGGTCATAGATATAAGATATCAAGTCTTCACATAGGTATAAATATAAGTGGAATATTTATACTGGAGTGACCCGCTATAAGAACACTGCATAATAGTTATGTAAGTGTCATAAGTGATTCTTATGGTGACCATAGTGAAGTAATCTTTCGACTTGAAGTCACTACGATTCCTAACATATGTGGTTGTAGGCTTTAATACTATTAAACGTTGTATGTAATAGGACAACTATAAAGATAGTTTTTGGCCTACAATGAAACATGTTGAGGAATGTGAGTGATGTAGATAGGATTCGTCCCTCCTACATAACAGGGGTAATATCTATAGGCTTCTTGATGGTATGCGATGTAGAAATGCATGGCCATGCTAAGGTGGACAATATGAGATATTGGGCCCACATGATCGTACGTCAATTACTAGATCAAGAAATAAATAATTGACCTTAACAAGGATGACACATTTATGCCTTGTGTTCAATCAAGACATTGAGACGAAAGGACATTGACTTCATATTATATATGGTTGCAATATGGTTTTATTGTATCACCAATATTCTAATTAATTGGGTAGCAATGTGTATTGCTAGATGCCGTTCATTGTTTATAATATTAATTGATTATTACTATGATTAATAATAATTAATATTCTTGCCAATTAATTGAGAACCTATACGATCACACGCATAGAGCAAATGTTCAAAGAATTAATTTAATTGGTTAATTAAATATGATTTAATTAAATAATTAAAATGAGATCATTTTAATTGATTAATTAAATATAATTTAATTAATAATTTAACATTGGGCCTGTAGCGTACAGTAGCCCAACTGGGTTAAGTTAAGTGAGTGATAACTATAAGTAAGCTGTGCACGTCACATAAGGTACACACAATATAGAGCACTCATAACAGCCGTTGTACACCCTTGACAGGCGTGGCCTCTTTTCTCTCTCTATGTGTCGTGCCTCCCCCAATCCTGATAGCTAGCTCTATACTATCTCTGACGTTGGTTTGCTCGCGTGGACTGAGTAGAGTGTTGAGTCTCCAAAATGTCTGATATGCATTTATCGTAGTTTTGATGAGAGTTAAACATTTATTCAATGATTTAATTGAACCCGTCTGTGGTGGTTAACTCGTCTACTCAGTGTGCAGTTTATAATAATAAGCATTAAGTGTTTTATAGCACAAGTTTGTTATCACCCGTTTGATCAAAGAAAGATTCACCTATCTGAAGTACTATCAAAAGTCAACTCGACTACTGAAGTCTTCACCAATCTATTGATCAACGTTGAAGAAATCCTTTCAACTCGTCTAATGAAGTCTTCACTCGTCTGATCAAAGAATGAAGCACTTGTCTGAAATACTATCAAAAGTCAACTCATCTAATAAAGTCTTCACCAATCTGTTGACCATCGTTGAAGAAATCCCTTCAAGACCATAGAACTCTTTTCGACTCCATCAAGTCTAAGTTGCGTAAAGCTGTCCCGTCTCTTGAAAAGGAATTTCAACAAAGTACTTTACCTGAGTACAACTGCAAGTTACACAAAAAAGGAAAGACTTCCCTCTGAGGACAAAAAGCATGTATAAAGACCTGCTAATACCAAAGGTGTATCAGAAGACTCTGTCATTCTGATGATAGAGAACAAACAAAGTCCATCAAGGTTTAATGGCCGACCAGAACGACTTTATTTGAATTTAATGAAGATCTGCAAAAAGCCAAGCTTTCAAAATTGTCTTTAAGGGCTTTAATGCCTTGAAGACTATTTAATGAAGAAGACTTTGAAGATCCAAGTAGAGAACGAACGTAGCATTCAAAGAGCATTTACTCTGCACGTTTATATCTTCATTCTTTCATTGTATATTCTTCAATTATTTGAAGTTATTACTCAGTCTTTAGAACTTCACATTTAATACACTCGTCTGAGTGCTTGTGAAAGACTTGCAAAGTGTAATTTATTTACAAACTTCTCTCAAACAATACTCGTTTGAGCCTGGAGAGGCTAGGTGTGCAAACAATACTCGTCTGAGCCTGTAGAGGCTAGGTGTACGAACAATACTTGTTTGTCCTATAACTTGTTCAGTTATAGTGAGAAAACTTGGTGCTGCCAAGGACTGGACGTAGCCTCATTTGTTAAGGGGTGAACCTGGATAAAATCTGATGTGTTATTTCTCTCTACCTTAAATTTTTAGTTTGATTATTTAACTTGTTTATTTTCTAACTAAGGAGAGTATAATCGTTTTACAAAACCTTTTCTTCGTGCATGCTTGTGTGGCTTTTTGTGAAAACATTCAGACAAGTTACCTGTCTGATTGACCTGTGTTAACTTACTTGTCTGTCTTCTTTTGTGCTTGCAAAATAGTTTATATTTCTGCTTAAATTTGTCAAACACCATTCAACCCCCCTTCTAGTATTTGCATCTGTCTATTTCAGTTGGTATCAGAGCTCAAACTCTGGGTTGAGCACCTAACAATGTAGAGAAAAGATACTGTTATATAGACAATGACTTCTGGAGCAAGCTCAAGTGGAAACCCCCAACCTGAAGGAGGCTCCCTGACTAGACCCCCTTCTTCAATGGTGTAAATTACAACTACCGGAAAGAAAGATTTCACTGGTTCATTTTGTCAACAAACTCTGATGTATGGGATACCATCACAGATGGTCCTTACACTCCTCTAAATGATTATGGCTCAGACAAGCCAAAGGCTCGGTGGACACTTGCAGAAAAGACAAGATGGGATCTAAACCATAAAGCCAGATATGCTATAATTTGTGCTCTCAGTCCAGAAGAATTTGAAAAGGTATGTGCTTGTGATTCTGTTAAAGAAATGTGGGACTCCTTATCTGTCACACATGAAGGTACTGCTAAGGTAAAAGAATCTAAAATTTCTATGCTTGTTAGAAAAGATGAATTATTCACCATGGATGAAGGTGAATCTGTTGCTCAAATGATTGAAAGATTCCAAACTATTACAAATGGTTTGAAATCTCTTGGTAAACTATATACAAATGCTGAGAAAGTTGCTAAAATTCTTTGAAGTCTACCAAGGCAGTGGAGACCTCTTGTCACTGCCATATCTCAAGCCAAGGATCTCACTGACAACTCTAAGAAATAAGAGTTGTTACTATCTTTTTAGCTTAATCATTGTTCTTGTTTTGATTAATTTTGGAAAAGAAATTCAAGATTTGTTTGATTTATTAAATATCTGGTCGAATGTGTTTAAAGGCGAAAAAGATGTAAAGTCTGATCTATTTTTGCTAAAGAACTAATTTAGTTTTGAGCAGTTTTTTAAAGATGCAAATTGCTGAAGGAGTGCTCTGGGATGTTTTAGAATGTTGCAGCTTCTGGGGAACAAAGCAATACAAGATAAAATCATACCCAGCTCAGCTAATGCCCACTAGGAGACAAAACACCTGCTGCATTGTGCAAAAAGGAAGAGAGAGAAGATGCGATGCAGCAGCTGTGTGTACTTGGGAATTGGGTCAAGGAATATTTTAGTATTTTGACTTTTGTAAAAAGCCCAAAAAGAGAGTGAGGCATGAGAGAGAGAATGTAACCCTATCTTTTAGGAGCTAGTACAAATAGTGAATGTGACTTTGCTTATAGGGTCAGCCCTGTACTATTGTAGCAGCCGTCAGCTCCCTTGTCTCCTCTGTAATTTCATTTTACACTTTATGCCTTTCTTTTCCCATTCTTTAGCTTGTTTTGTCTTTAAGCTCATTATGAGCTAATTTCCTTTAGTTAGGATTCTATGAATTTGTAATTATACTGAAGGGTGATTCAATGTTATGGATGTTATTCATTTTCTTCTTTTCTGATTTAATGTTTAATCTCAGGTTAGCTTGATCAACTGATCTGATTTACTAGCTAACTAAGTTTGGAAAAACCAAGTTAGTGGACTTGATTAGAAGAAAAAGATAGAGCAATTAATTGGAAAATTAATTGTGTTGAATGAGCTAGGAATAGCCTTCATGTCTTTAAGTAGCTGGACGTACTTAATTGATAGCTGAGGGAAATTAATTTGAACTTAGGAATAAGAAGCTTTTAATGAACTCAGTTCTACTGCTGGAAAGCAAACCATAACTCCTGGATTAAATGTTGTAGCATCCTGAAGCATAAATTACCCTGAAGTTAAGATTACAAAGGATTAGAATCCTAGTTGTTTTTATCTCTGTTTTAAAACACCCATCTGTTGCTTTTATTACTTCCTTGCATTTATTCCTTATTGTTCTAATACCCAATTACTCCATTTACTTTACATGCGTAAAATTATCCTTTATTTTATTAAGCTAAAGAGAAAAGTTTAAGCTAGAATTAGTATTCTAATCATTTTAATCCTCATGGGAACGATCTTTACTCACTCTTTATTACCTGTTACGATTGTGTACACTTGGACGTATCACTTTTACGGACAACACTCACCACCTTGACTATGGATGAACTTCTTGGCACACTCACTGTTCATGAGCAAGAGCTCAATGAAGATGTGTCAATGAAAAAGAGCAAAGTCATTGCTCTAAAGGTTGATCTAAAGGCATCTAAAGCCTTAAAAGCTTCAAGGGTAGACAAGTCTGACTGTGACACAGACGAGTCTTAAAATGAGGATTCTGACAGTGATGAAGAGACTTCTCTTATGACCAGAAAGATGAGAAATCTCTGGAAAAAGAAGAAGTTCAGAAAGGAGAAGCCTTTCAGAAAATTCAACAAGGAATCCACATCAACAGACAAGAGTCCTATTGTCTGCTATGAGTGCAATAGCCTGGTCACATCAAACCCGAATGCCCTCTTTTGAAGAAAGCTTGCCAAAAGAAATTCTTCAGAAAGAAGAAGAAAGGAATGATGCCCACGTGGAAAGATCTTGAATGTTCAGCTTCTGAAGGAGAAGAGACAAAGGAGGAAGCTAATCTCTGTCTGATGGCCAACACAGATTTAGAACCTGAAACTAAGGTACATTCTGAACTTGAGGAATTGCATGATGCTTATGAAGAGCTGATAAAGGAATCCAAAGGCTTATCTAAGGCCTTCAAATCCCTCAAGAGAGAATATTTTACACTCCTCAGTGAGCATAAACAAAAATCTCAAGAGTGTGAGATGCTGGCCAAAGAGAACAACCAGCTGAAGACTGAAAAGTCTAATGAAGCATTGATCTCCAGTGAAACATCACATTCTGAAGAAGTTGTCAAACTTCAACAGAAAGTGAAGGAGCTCACTTCTGATCTTGCTAGATTTGTTAATGGCAGAGACAATCTGACAAAACTGCTTGGATGTCAGAGACACTCGCCACACATGACAGGAGAAAGGTCTATGTTCCAAGACCTCCAACCTAAGAATAATGGATATGTTGCCTTTGGAGGCAACCAAAAAGGAAAAGTAATTGGTGTTGGTACAATTGGTGGTAAACCTCCTTTTTCCTTAATCTCTAATATGCTTATGGTTGAAGCATTACGATACAATTTACTTAGCATAAGTCAATTATGTGGTAGTGGATTTGATGTCTCCTTCACTAAAGATGAATGCATAGTCAAAGACAAGAGTGGCAAGACCCTCTTTTCAACTAATAGACCGCAAAATCTTTATAAGATCAAAGTATAACCTGTCTGATGTCTAAAGAGGATGAAAGATGGTTATGGCATAAGAAACTAGGACATGCTAGTATGAAACTTATTTCGAAATTAAAAAGGGATAACTTAGTGAGAGGATTGCCTGATATTAGTTTTAAGAAAGATGTTTTATGTGATGCATGTCAGAGAGGTAAACAAGTAAAATCAAGTGTCAAATCTAAAAACCTTATATCAACCTCTAGACCTCTTCAGTTGTTACACATGGATCTGTTTGGACCCGTTAGTGTTGCCAGTTTAGCTGAAAGAAAATATGGATTTGTCATTGTTGATGACTATTCTAGATTTACATGGGTACTTTTCTTAACCCACAAGGATGAGTCTTTTAATGCTCTCTCTGTATTTTGTAAGAAAGTACAAAATGAGCAAGGTTTCTGTATTTCTACCCTTAGAACTGATCATGGGGGAGAATTTAAAAATAAGCAATTCAGACTGTTCCGTGAAGAGAACGGAATCTCTCACAACTTCTTTGCACCAAGAACTCCACAGTAAAATGGAGTGGTTGAGAGAAAGAACAGATCTTTGCAAGAGATGGCTAGGTCAATGCTCAATAAAAATAATCTCCCTAAGTACTTCTGGGCTGAAGCAGTAAACATTGCATGTTATGTTCAAAACAGAATACTTATAAGGTCTATCTCAAAGGTAAAAAACCCAACATATCTTACTTCCATGCCTTTGGATCTGAATGCTTCATCTTAAATACTAAGGATCAACTTGGAAAATTTGACTCCAAGGTAGACGAAGGTATCTTCATCGGATATTCTGAAATGTCTAAGTTGTATAGAGTTTTTAACTCTAGAACCTTTGTTGTTCAGGAATCCATTCATTTAAAGTTCAATGATAATTTAAGGACTGATAAGGAACTATCAGATCTAGAAGATGATCTTTCAGGACTTGACCTTACCCAGCATGACAGTCAACAACCAAACTTATCTAAAGTTGAGTCTGTTGAGTAATCTATTAGACAAGTGGAGCAGACGAGTCAACAGTCAAGTCAACATTAGCGTGATGACTCAAATCTTAGAAGAGACTGGAAATCCAAAGTTCATCATCCTGAAGATCTTATCATTGGAAGTCCTTCTGAAGGTGTTAGAACCATATCTGTCTTAAGAGAGTCAAGCAATATGGCTTTTTTATCTGAAATTGAACCAAAGCATATTGAAGAAGCTCTTGAAGATGAAAGCTGGATTCTTGCCATGCAAGAGGAACTTAGTCTGTTTAAGAGGAATGATGTCTGGAAACTTGTCTCCAAACCAACAGACAAGTCTGTTATAGGAACAAGATGAGTTTTCAGAAATAAGCTAGATGAAGATGGCAAGGTTGTCAGAAACAAATCAAGGTTAATAGCTAAGGGCTACAACCAACAAGAAGGTATTGACTATACTGAGACTTTTGCACCTCTAGCTAAAATAGAAGCTATTCGCATAATCATGTCATATGTTACACAACATCTAATCACTTTATTTCAAATGGATGTAAAAAGTGCTTTTTTAAATGGAATAATTGAAGAAGAACTTTATGTCAAACAACCTCATGATTTTGAAGATAATGAAAAACCAGATCATGTTTTCAAACTTAAACGAGCTTTATATGGATTGAAACAAGCGCCTAGAGCATGGTATGATAGACTTAGTTCTTTTCTTATGAATAATGACTTTATAAGAGGAAAGGTTGCTACAACCCTGTTTAAAAAATGCTCAAAAAATAATTTCATAATAATTCAAATATATGTTGTTGATATCATTTTTGGAGCTACTAATGAAAAGCTGTGCAAAGAATTCTCGAAGCTGATGCAAGCAGAATTTGAAATGAGCATGTGGGAGAATTGAAGTTCTTCCTTGGGCTGCAAATCAAGCAGACGAATGATGGTATCTACATCCATCAACAAAAGTACATCGAGGAAATTCTAAAGAAGTACAAAATGGATAGCTCAAGGATCATGAAAACTCCCATGCAACCTAATGCTAATCTAAGCAAAGATGAGGAAGGTAAAAAGGTAGACCAAACTGTCTATAGAGGTATGATTGGATCTCTTCTTTATTTAACATCTAGCAGACCTGATATTCAATTTAGTGTCTATATGTGTGCTAGATTTCAATCTGATTCTAAAGAATCTCATTTTAAGGCTGTTAAAAATATATTCAGATATTTGCTTGGAACCACTAATCTTGGTTTGATGTACTTAAGAACACAAGAATACAGGCTAGTTGGGTTTTGTGATGCTGACTTCGCTAGAGATAGAAATGAAAGGAAAAGCACCAGTGGAGGATGTCACTTCATTGGAGCAAACTTAGTCTCTTGGTCAAGCAAAAAGCAAACAACTATTGCACTTTCAACCCCGAAGCAGAATATGTCTCAGCTGCAAGTTGCTGCTCACAGCTCTTATGGGTAAAACATCAACTCGAAGATTACTCTATATTTGAGCATAATATATCTGTCTGATGTGATAATTCAAGTGCTATTTGCTTAACTAAGAATCCCATACAACATTCTAAGGCTAAGCACATAGAAATCAAACATCACTTCATAAGAGATTATGTTCAAAAAGGTGTATTTGATGTTAAGTTTGTTAAAACTGAAGATCAATGGACTGATATCTTCACAAAACCATTAGCTAAGGATAGATTTAAGTATATAAGAGTTAACTTGAACATACATCGCATTATTGAATAACCTTTCTAATGAGTTTTGCATTACCCGTCTGTGATTAATCGTCTGACCCTATGAGTCATACTCATATTTGAAATAATCTTTTCAAATGGTTATTATCCTTTAATACCACTTTATTATCTGAGGTAAAAAGTGTACATGGCAGTTTTTTTTTTTTTTTTTTTAGAAAACTAAACCGTTTCTGTTAAATCATTCACCTTTAAAGTTTTCAAACACCCTCTCTCTTTTTATTCTCGTTTCATCTTCCTCTCACTCTCTTTGTCTCTAGTCAAGAGGATGCCTCTGCTCAGGGGGAGCAGCTGAAGAAGACTTTGGGAAAAACCAAGGACAAACCAGCTTTCTGTCTCGGAGTTGTTCCTAAAAGGAAGAGATTTGGTAAAATAGTTGTAGCTACTGCTATAGAAGCTCATCCTGTTGAACCAGCTGTTTTTCCTGAGGCTCCTAGACGAGTCAAGAAGCTTAGGATGTCAGAGAACTCCACCCTTGGAGAGTATTCATTTTCAACCTCATCCTCTTCATCTCATGAAGAACAACCCTCTTCACCTATGCAGGAAATTTCTTATCCCTCCTCTCATACTTCATCCTTCTTAGTCATGTCTTATGTATGTCATGTTCCTATTTCAAGGGATTCAACTCCCCACAAAACAGTTGGCATTTCATCCTTCCTGAGAAAAGCTAGAGCTGTTTTAGAAGCTAGAGTAGATGCCTTTTTTATTCTTTTTAGTACTTATTTGTAAATGCTTTTACATTACCTTGTACACAGCCAATGATGACTAAGTAACAATATCTTTTTTCTCTCTCCTCTGTCTCCTTTTTTATTATTTTTGCTGATGTCAAAAAAGGGGGAGAAGATAGTAGTAAGATTAGTAAGACAATGATCGTTTATTGATATTGTTAACTGATTATTTGTCTGATATTAACAAAGTTTATCTGTCTAATAATGTTAAATATTGGAACAATGTTAAACTTGTCTGATCATAAACGTTAAACCTGTCTGATCATGTTATTGATATATATACCTATCTGCTTCTAAATATTGGAACAATATTAAACTTGTCTGATCACAAATGTTAAACCTGTCAGATCATGTTATTGATACATATACATATCTGCTTCTCATGAAATTTCTTAAAGTTCATTAAATCATTAAAAATGTTTGGTCATCATCGAAAAGGGAGAGATTGTTGAGTCTCCAAAATGTTTGATATGCATTTATCATAGTTTTGATGAGTTAAACATTTATTCAATGATTTAATTGAACCCGTCTGTGGTGTTAACTCGTCTACTCAATGTGCAGTTTATAATAATGAGCATTAAGTGTTTTATTGCACAAGTGTTTTATCACCCGTCTAATCAAAGAAAGATTCACCTATCTGAAGTACTATCAAAAGTCAACTCGTCTAATGAAGTCTTCACCAGTCTATTGACCAACGTTGAAGAAATCCCTTCAACTCGTCTAATGAAGTCTTCACCCCTCTGATCAAAGAATGAAGCACCTGCCTGAAGTACTACCAAAAGTCAACTCATTTAATGAAGTCTTCACCAGTCTATTGACCAACGTTGAAGAAACCCCTTCAAGACCGTAGAACTCTTTTCGACTCCATCAAGTCTAAGTTGCTTAAAGTTGTCTCGTCTCTTGAAAAATTTCACAAAGTACTTTACCTGAGTACAACTGCAAGTTACACAAAAAGGGAAATACTTCCCTCTGAGGACAAAAAGCATGTATAAAGACCTGCTAAGACCAAAGGTGTATCAGAAGACTCTGTCATTCTGATGATAGAGAACAAACGAAGTCCCTCAAGCTTTAATGGCTGACCATAACGACTCTATTTGCATTTAATGAAGATTTGCAAAAAGCCAAGCTTTCAAAATTGTCTCTAACGACTTTAATGCTTTGAAGAATATTTAATGAAGAAGACTTTGAAGATCCAAGTAAAGAACGATCATAGCATTCAAAGAGCATTTACTTTGCACATTTATATCTTCATTCTTTCATTGTATATTCTTCAACCATTTGAAGTTATTACGCAGTTTTTTAGAACTTCACATTTAATACACTCGTCTGAGTGCTTGTGAAAGACTTGCAAAGTGTAATTTATTTACAAACTTCTCTCAAACAATACTCGTCTGAGCCTGGAGAGGCTAGGTGTGCAAACAATACTTGTCTTAGAGCCTGAAGAGGCTAGGTGTGAAAACAACACTTGTCTGTCCTATAACTTGTTCAGTTGTAGTGAGAAAACTTGGTGCTGCTAAGGACTGGACGTAGCCTCATTTGTTAAGGGGTGAACCAGGATAAAATCTATTGTGTTATTTCTTTCTACCTTAACTCTTTAGTTTGATTATTTAACTTGTTCATTTTCTAACTAAGGAGGGTATAATCGTTTTACAAAACCTTTTCTTCATGCATGCTTGTGTGGCTTTCTGTGAAAACCTTCAGACAAGTTACCCGTCTGATTGACCTGTCTTAACTTACTTGTCTATCTTCTTTTGTGCTTGCAAAAAAGTTTATATTTCCGCTTAAATTTGTCAAACACCATTCAACCCCCTTCTAGTGTTTGCATCTGTCTATTTCATAGAGGTATTGCTATTTTCCAATACCGGTGATAGAGAAAAACCTCTCCCTTTGTGGTGATAGCAATAGTGTTCCTTGGATCTGCTGCTCTGTAGCTGTGTAGATCAAGTTTCCTTTCACACCGTAGCAGTGTTAGTGATTTACTTGTGCTGCTGACGTGCTCACAGTGTTCGTGGTGAAGCTACGCATCAAGAGACAAACATAATATTCTTGAAATTCATGTGCAATACGTGGTCTTTTAGTAAAGGGGTTTTTCCGATCAAGAGGTTTTTATAAATTGTTTTTAAAAATTATCCCTCTTGAAACCCCAACAGTGGTATCAGAGCGTCTGGTCGTAGTTTGCTATATATCCTAGGATTGTTTGCCATTGTATGATAACATGTTTATTGCTTTTAAATATGATTTGTATATTTAAAAGCATGTTTGTATGATTTGTATGTGATATAAATCTCTTTGAACATGTTTTGTGTGCTTGGTTGTGCTCCTGACATAAACAAGGATTCGCTTCTGGAATCCGGGTGCGCTGTTTGGCACGGCCGTGCTCCCTGTAGCACAGTCGTGCACGTTTGAGTTAGCGTTAGTGAACGTAGAGCACGGTCGTGCACCGTTTGGCACGACCATGCTACTTTTGAACAGCGTTAGCGAGTTTTCAGCACGGTCGTACACATGTTGAACAACGTCAGCAATTTTTTAGCACCGCCGTGCGCCGTTTGGCACGACCGTGCCGATGGACAGAATGTGATTTTTTCCTCTTTTGCATATTTATAAATTGTTTATTAAATGTACGGTATATGGTTATGGCCCTAATTTTGATGTTTAATTTTATTTGGTTAATACGGCCTGCGTGTCATGATTTATTGTATTTATTTTATAAATACGACCTGCGTGTCGTGGCGTTTACTTTATTTATTTTATTTTAAATTTTGTAAATTGTTTGGCTTGACATGGAGGCAACACCAGATCATGACAGCAGTGGGAGGAACTTTGGAAGTTTGCTTGAGGGTCAAAGATTGTAATAATTTGTTTTAATTATTGCACATTAGGAGGCCATAATCATAATACCTTTTGTATGTCTTGTATGTTTATGTATGTGATGCATGAAATGTATGAGATGTATGATTTAAATTTGGAATTTAAATTGTATGATAGCATGTATGTCATTGTATGCATAATATGTTTTGAATGTATGTAAGCTAGTATATCATGTGTGTTATTTGAGACGTTTATATGATAAACAAGTCGGTGAGATCACTTAATTATTAAATTCCCTCAATAAATTAAGTTATTAAATGCCTCCTGATGCGTGGCACTCGTCAAGGCCAGAATCGTTTAAGTGTGGGTCATGCTGCAGCTGAGCACCTTAATATAGTCCGGTGAGACGCGAAAGGTGAAATATACTACTGCCAACCATTAGGTTGAAATTAACTAAGTGTATTCAATAGGATTGAAATGGCTTAGAGGCATGGGGTTTGGCATTAATCCATATGATGGATTAGAATAAGAAGTTATTCCTCTAATTGGTCCACGAATTACATTGGATGTAATTGGAAAGGAGTTTCCTATCTAAATAGCTGAGTTTTGGACGATCAACCACCGCTGACTCAGAGCGAGGTGAAATATGGATCTTGGTCCCACTAGAAAATCTTTCAACGGGATTTTCCGAGTCAATGATGAGGGTCATTGATTTGAGTAAAATAGTAGGAGCAAATTTAATGAAGACCTATTAAATATGTTTTAAAATCATGATACTTATACTTTCCATATTTATTTTATGTAGATATCCATGACACCAAACACAACGAATAATATGTCACTGCGATCTGTCCTTGAGAAGGACCAGTTATCTAGAAGTAATTTTCTAGATTGGTACCGAAACCTGAGGATTGTCCTTAGGCAAGAGAAAAAGCTGTATGTTCTTGAGGAGACTGCTCCTGAACTACCCGAGGATGCTTCTAGGGCTGACGGAGATACTGACAAGAAGTATCAGGATGATGCCCTGGATGTTAGTTGCCTCATGCTTGCCACCATGAGCTATGAGCTTCAGAAGCAACATGAGAACATGGAGGCATTCGATATGATCGAACGTCTCAAAATGCTCTATCAAGAGCAAGCGAGGCATGAGCGCTTTGAAGTTTCCAGAGCCCTGTTTAATTGTAAGCTGGCAGAAGGAAGCCCAATTGGACCTCAGGTACTCCTTTTGATTTGGTACATTGAAAGCCTTGAAAGGTTGGGTTTTCTACTGAGCCATGAGTTGGCTACAAATGTAGTTCTACAATCGTTGCCAGAAAGCTACAGTCAATTTATCATGAATTACAACATGAATGACATTGTCAAAACTCTACCAAAATTGCTAGGCATGTTGAGAACTGCTGAGCAAAACATTAATAAGGGAAAGTTAAAGCCATAATGATGGTTGATTCTGGAAAACAGGCTAAAAGGAAGCCCTGGAGCAAGAAGAAGGGCAAAGGCAAGAAAAAGTTTAAGCCTAGCACTTCTAGCTTGAAGCCCGTGGGCGGGGTAACTAAGGAAGGCAATTGCCACTACTGTGGCCAACCTGGTTACTGAAAGAGGAACTGCAAGAAATACCTGGAAGAGCAAAATAAGGGAAGTGAGACTTCCGCTTCAGGTATTTATGTTATTGATGTTAATTTATCTACTTTAGCATCTTGGGTATTTGATATTGGATGTGATGCTCAAATTTGTAATAATGTGCAGGGACTAAGAAGTAGGAGGAAATTGACTAAAGGTGAAGTGGACTTATGCGTTGGAAATGGAGCAAAAGTTGCTGCATTAGATGTAGGGACTTACGTTTTAACTTTACCTAGTGGGCTTGTTTTGAAACTTGATAATTTTTATTTTGTTCCCGTTATTAGCAAAAACATTATTTCTGTTTCTTGTTTGGACAAAAAGGGTTTTCATTTAAATGTTAAGGTCAAATGTTGTTCTCTTTATTTGGATAATGTTTTGATTGCTAATGCAACATTGAGTAATGGACTTTATATTCTTGATCTCGATATGCCCATATATAATATAAATGCGAAAAGGATCGAACCCAATGGTTTGAATCCTTCATATCTTTGACATTGTCGTTTAGGCCACATTGATGAGAAACGCATCTCCAAACTCCATAAAGATGGATTATTGGATTCTTTTGATTATAAATCATTTGATACGTGTGAATCTTGTTTATTGGGAAAGATGACTAAGACCCCATTTATTGGTAATAGTGAAAGGGTCGGTGATCTTTTGGGCTTGATACATAATGATGTATTTAGGCCACTGAACAAACCTGCTAGGGGTGGTTTTTCCTACTTTGTCACATTTACTTGTGACTTCAGTAAATATGGATATGTGTATCTAATGAAACACAAATCTGAAACCTTTGAAAAGTTCAGAGAGATCAAGAATGAAGTAGATAACCAACTGGGCAAGAGTATTAAAGCCATATGATCAGATCTTGGTGGTGAATACCTTAGCCAGGAATTTGATGACTATCTGAAAGAGTGTGGGATAGTATCCCAATTCACTCTTCCCGGAACACCATAATGGAATGGCGTGTCCGAAAGGAGGAATCGCACCTTGTTGGACATGGTACGATCGATGATGAGTCACTCAGATCTTTCAGACTATTTCTGGGGTTACACATTGCTTGCAGCAGCTTTCACAATTAACCATGTTCCAACAAAGGCGGTAGAACAAACACCACATGAGATGTGGAAGAGGCAAAAGCCTAGTTTGTCTTTAAAGGAGATTTGGGGTTGTCATGTCTATGTCAAACGTTTAATCATAAATAAACTGGAACCCAAGTCAGATAAAGGTACTTTTGTGGGGTATCCCAAAGAAACGAAAGGATATTATTTCTATAACCCCTCTGACGACAAAGTGTTTGTCACCAGGACTGGAGTGTTCCTTGAAAAGGAATACATCTCTAAAGTAGACAGTGGGAGAACAGTATAATTTGGAGAAATCCAAGCACCACAAAGTACTAACTCGTCTGCAACGGAACAAGAACCGAATCCACAAGATGTTGTGGTTCAAGAACCGGTTCAAGTAACACAAGAACCGTGTAGGTCAAACAGATCACGTACACAGCTTGAGAGATTTGGACTTCTCCTAACTCAAGAAGGTGATGTTCTGCTCATGGATCAAGATGAGCCTGTTACCTACCAAGAGGCCATAGTTGGCCCTGAATCTGAGAAGTGGCTAGAAGCCATGGGATCCGAAATGGAATCCATGTACACTAACCAAGTTTGGACCTTGGTGAAGCCACTCGAAGGGGTAAAACCCATAGGGTGCAAGTGGGTCTTTAAAAAGAAGATTGACATGGATGGAAAGGTTAATACCATCAAAGCGCGACTGGTTGCGAAAGGTTTCAAGCAAATTCATGGTATAGACTATGATGAAACTTTCTCTCCAGTTGCAATGATTAAATTTGTTCGGATCCTACTTGCTATTGCCGCATACAATGATTACGAAATTTTGCAGATGGACGTCAAAACTGCATTCCTTAACGGGAATCTCCTCGACGATAGGTACATGAGACAGCCTGAGGGTTTTGTCAATTCAAAGAATGCTAGAAAGGTGTGCAAATTGCATAGGTCCATTTATGGACTCAAGCAAGCTTCCAAAAGTTGGAATCTTCGTTCAGATGAAGCTGTGAGACAGTTCAGATTCATCAAGAATGAGGATGAACCTTGTGTGTACAAGAAGGATAGTGGGAGCATGATTGCTTTTCTCATATTGTAAGTGGATGACATACTGCTCATCGGAAATGATATTCCTACACTGCAAAATGTAAAGACATGGTTGGGGAATTATTTCTCGATGAAAGACTTAGGAGAAGCTTCCTATGCATTGGGAATCATGATCTATAGGGATAGATCACTGAAATTGTTAGGCCTTAGTATATATATATATATATATATATTAACAAAGTGATTAGGCGCTTCAATATGCATGATTCCAAGAAGGGTCTCTTGCCTATGTCACATGGCATACACTTGTCTAAGGGACAGTGCCCTACTACATCTGATGAGAGGGATCGCATGAATAAGGTTCCATATGCTTCGGCAATTGGATCTATCATGTATACTATGATATGTACTAGACCAGATGTCTCGTATGCCTTGAGCATGATGAGCAGGTACCAATCTGATCCCGGTGAGAGTCACTGGAAAGCAGTCAAGAATATCCTCAAGTACTTGAGAAGAACTAAGGACACATTCTTGGTCTATGGAGTGTGAGGAAGAGCTCATTGTAAAAGGTTACACTGATGCTAGCTTCCAAACTGATAAGGATGATTCCAGATTGCAGTCAAGATTCGTGTTTTGCCTTAATGGAGGCGTTGTGAGCTGGAAGAGCTCAAAGCAGGAGACAATTGCCAATTCTACAATAGAGGTCGAGCATATTGTTGTAGCCAATGCAGAAAAGGAGGCTGTTTGGATCAAGAAGTTCATTTCTGAACTTGGTACGGTTCCTAGCATTGCGGATCCAATTGACCTCTATTGCGATAACAATGGAGCAATCGCGCAAGCCAAGGAACCCAGATCTCACTAGAGATCCAAACACATACTCAGGCGTTTCCATCTCATTCGAGAGATTATCGATAGAGGAGATGTGAAGATATGCAGAGTTGATATATTAGACAATGTTGCTGACCTGCTTACCAAGCCTCTTGCTCAGCAGAAGCACGACGCTCATACTAGGTCGATGGGTATTAGATTTATGCCTAATTGGCACTAGTGCTAGTGGGAGATTGTTGGTGTAATAACATAATAAAGTCCTTAGAATAGGTAGTTCATTTAATGGAACGTCAAGTAAGACTTGACCGTGAGATGCCATTGAATTATAGAACATTATTCTTAAATATCCATAGTCAAGTATTATTATTAATAAGGACAATAATAATACATTGAGACTATTATGTGAGTGTACTGATGACCACATTTCACGGATCATAGATATAAGATATCAAGTCTTCACATAGGTATAAATATTAGTGGAATATTTATACTGAAGTGACCTGCTATGAGAACATTGCATAATAGTTATGTAAGTGTCATACGCGATTCTAATGGTGACCATAGTGAAGTAGTCTTTCGACTTGAAATGACTACGATTCCTAACATATGGAGTTGTAGGCTTTAATACTATTAAACGATGTCTGTAACATGACAGCGATAAAGATAGTTATTGGGCCTGCAATGAAACATGTTGAAGAATATGAGTGATGTAGATAGGATTCGTCCCTCCTACATAACAGGGGTAATGTCTATAGGCCTCTTGATAGTATGTGACGTAGAAATGCATGGCCATGCTAAGGTGGACAGTATGAGATATTGGACCTACATGATCGTACGTCAATTACTAGATCAATAAATAAATAATTGAACTTAACAAGGATGACACATTTATGTCTTGTGTTCAATTAAGACATTGAGACTAAAGGACATTGACTGCATATTATATATGATTGCAATATGGTTTTATTGTATCACCAATATTCTAATTAATTGGGTAGCAATATGTATTCCTAGATGCCGCTCATTGTTTATAATATTAATTGATTATTACTATGATTAATAATAATTAATATTATTGCTAATTAATTGAGAACCTATAGGGTCACACGCATAGAGCAAATGTTCAGGGAATTAATTTAATTGGTTAATTAAATATGATTTAATTAAATATGATTGAATTAAATAATTAAAATGGGATCAGTTTAATTGATTAATTCAATATGATTTAATTAATAATTTAACATTGGCCCTGTAGCGTACAGTAGCCCAACTGGGTTAGGTTAAGTGAGTGACAGTTATTAGTAAGTTGTGCACGTCACATAAGGTACACACAATATAGAGCACTCATAACGGCTGCTATACACCCTTGACAGGTGCGGCCTCTTTTCTCTCTCTGTGTGCCGTACCACTGTCAATCCTGATAGCTAGCACTACGCTATCTCTGATGTTGGTTTGCTCGCGTGGAATGAGTAGATGTATTGCTACTTTGCAATACTGGTGATAGAGAAGAACATCTCCCTTTGTGGTGATAGCAGCAGTGTTCCTCGGATCTGCTGCTCAGTAGCTATGTAGATCAAGTTGTCATTCACACCATAGCAATGTTCGTGATTTACCAGTGCTGCTGACGTGCTCACAGTGTTCATGGTAAAGCTACGCTTCAAGATGTAAACACAATATCCTTGTGATTCATGTGCAATACGTGGTCTTTTAGTAAAAGGGTTTTTCCGCTCAAGAGATTTTTATAAATTGTTTTTAAAATTATCCCTCTTAAAACCTCAACAATTATGAAATAGAATGATAGATAGATGTAAATCACCACTTGACATCCAACAGCGGCAAACATCTTATGCCCAACATGATTCGAATTAAAATGGTTATCAAGGACATTTTAGATGTCAATCATAGAGTATTTCCCGTTTGGAAGGCAATCACAGAGTCCTTCTCGTTTGGAAGGCAAGAAGGTAAGTGCAAAGGAAGTGGGATGCCACTTGTGGTGATACACGTATGATCTGTCTTACATCATAGAACTAGTCCCTCTTAAGCACCTTCATGCACGGGGGACAGCGATATTTTTCACTGATAAAACTAAAAGGATGTCCAAGTGTATGAAGTTTACTTTCATTGATTATGTATAGATGTTTATTATACTTATATATATGAAACTGGGTTTATTACAGGAAATTCACTAAGATTAGTATCTCATCACTCATATTTGTTGTTTCAAATAAGAAGGAGTAGTGCACCGCTGTGCTCCAAGGACTTTTGGCATTTGAGAATTTTGTTAGATTCCTTGTATAAACCAAATTTAGAATGTAATGTTAACTGGTTAATGCTTTGGTTTGAAATTCACATTCTTTCTTAGTATTGTGGACATAATTTGTATTAACTACAGATTGTATGGCTTTCGCCACTCTGTTATTATTTAATTATGTCTAACCTACTTGTGATACTTCATGTTATATATGCTAATGTAACATAGGGTATTGTTGAGTCTCCAAATGTCTGATGTGCATTTATCTTAGTCTTGATGAGATTAAAACAGTTATTCAATGATTTAATTGAACCCGTCTGTGGTATTTAACTCGTTTACTTAGTGTGCAGATTAAAACATTAAGTGTCTATATGAACTGTTCACTCGTCTGAACTTAGATAAGTTCACCCGTCTGAACTAACTTAAGTTCACACGTCTGAACAAACTAAAAGTTCACTCGTCTGAACTGAGATAAGTTCACTCGTCTGAACCAGCTAAGGTTCACTCGTCTGAACTAAGAGAATTTCACCCGTCTAATGAAGTCTTCAACTGTCTAATCAAAGGAAGACTCACCCTTCTAAAAGACTTTGCAACTGACGTCATCTCTTTGTTAAAGAGTCAACCAATCTAATGAAGCTACTCATCCGTCTAGTGACTAACGTTAAAGAATACATTGGATGAAAGCTGTCTCGACTCTGATAAGGAACTTCAACAAAGTGCTTTGCCTGAACACAACTGCATCTTACACCAAAAGGGAAAGTCTTCCCTCTGCAAACAAAAAGCACGTATACAGACCTGCTGAGACCAAAGGTATATCAGAAGTCTGCATCACTCTGATGAAAGAGAACATGCAAAGTTCCCTATGCTTTAATGGCTGATCAAAACGACTTTGTTGCATTTATTGAAGATCTGCAAGAAGCCAAGCCTTCAGACTTTGTGTCTAACGGCTTTAAAATCTTGAAGCCTATTTAATGAAGAAGACTTCGAAGATTCAAGCAGAGAAAAGAACGATAAAAGCAATCAAGAGCAATTACTCTGTACATTTATATCTTCATTCTTTCATTATTTATTCTTCAATCATTTGAAGTTATTACGCAATCTTTTAGATCTTCACATTTTATACAATCGTCTGAGTGCTTGTGAAAGACTTGCAAAGTGTAATCTTTTTACAATTTCTCTCAAACAAACCCGTCTGAGCCTGAAAAGGCTAAGTGTGCAAACAATACTTGTCTGGAGCCTGGAGAGGCTAGGTGTGAAAACAATACTCGTCTAGAGCCTGGAGAGGCTAGGTGTGAAAACAATACTCGTCTGGAGGCTGAAGAGGCTAGGTGTGAAAATAATACTTGTCTGTCATGTAACCTAAATCAGTTATAGTGAGAAAACTTGGTGCTGCCAAGGACTGGACGTAACCTCATTGTGAAGGGGTGAACCAGGATAAAACCTGCTGAGTGATCTCTCTTTCCCTTAACTCTTTAGTTTGATTATTTGTCTTAACTATCATCTAACTAAAGGGGTTTATAATTGTGTTTATCAAACCTTTTTTTATCTTGCATGATTGTGTGTTTTCTGTGAAAACCTTTAGACTAGTTATCGGTCTGATTGACCTGTCTGTGTTTACTCGTCTATCATAACCCATCTGTGCTTGCGAAAAAGTTTCTAAATTCCACATAAATTTGTCAAACACCATTCAACCCCCCTTTTAGTGTTTGCATTTGTCTATTTCAGTTGGTATCAGCGCTCAGCCTCTGGGTTGAGCACCTAACAGTGTAGAGAAAAGATCCTGAAGAATAGATAATGTATTCTAGAGCAAGCTCAAGTGGGAACCCCCAACCTGAAGGAGGCTCTATGACCAGACCTCCCTTTTTCAATGGTTCAAATTATAACTACTGGAAAGAAAGGTTTCACTGGTTCATCTTGTCAACAAATTCTGATGTGTGGGATGTCATTACTGATGGTCCTTACACTACTCAAAATAATAATGGCTCAGACAAGCCTAAGGCTCAGTGGACACCTACAGAAAAGACAAGATGGGATCTAAACCATAAAGCCAGATATGCTATAATCTGTGCTCTCAGTCCAGAAGAGTTTGAAAAGGTATGTGCTTGTGATTCTGCTAAAGAAATGTGGGACTCCTTATCTGTTACACATGAAGGAGAAGAGACAGAAGAGGAAGCCAATCTCTGTCTGATGGCCGATATAGATTCAGAACCTGAAACTGAGGTACATTCTGAACTTGAGGAATTGCATGATGCTTACGATGAGCTAGTAGAGGAATCCAAAGGCTTATCTAAGGCCTTCAAATCCCTCAAGAGAGATTATGTTAAACTCCTCAGTGAGCATAAACAAAAATCTCAAGAGTGTGAGATGCTGGCCAAAGAGAATAGCCAGCTGAGGACTGAAAAGTCTGATGAAGCTTCGATCTCAATTGAAACATCACATTCTGAAGAAGTGGTCACACTTCTACAGAAAGTGAAGGAGCTCACTTCTGATCTTGCTAGATTTGTTAATGGCAGAGATAATCTGACAAAACTGCTAGGATGTCAGAGACACTCTCTTAACAAAGAAGGCATTGGATATGATCATCAAGCTGATCATAAAGTATCAACAAAATCTTCAACTGTCTATGTTAAACCCATTCCAGTTAGAATTAGACCCGTCTGTAACTTCTGTGGAAAAGCTGGACATGTTATGTCTAAGTGTTTTCACAAGAAGAAGAGGAAGTCTTCACAGACTCCTAGAACTAACAGAAAAGGACCCAGAAAAATATGGGTACCTAAAGATAAAATAATTTCTGTTGCAGACATATTTAATAGGACAAAGCAGACGCCTCTACTGGTATCTGGACAGTGGCTGCTCGCGACATATGACAGGAGAAAGGTCTATGTTCCAAGACCTCCAGTCTAAGAATGGTGGATTTGTTGCCTTTGGAGGCAATCAAAAAGGAAGAGTAATTGGTGTTGGTACAATTGGTGGTAAATCCCCTCTTCCCTCTATCTCAAATTTACTTATGGTTGAAGGACTAAGACACAATTTACTTAGCATAAGTCAATTATGTGATAGTGGATCTGATGTCTCCCTCACTAAGAATGAATGCATAGTCAAAGACAAGAGTGGCAAGACCCTCTTTTCAGCTAATAGACAGCAAAATCTTTACAAGATTGAACTAACTGAACTCTCAGATCAAAGTGTAACCTGTCTGATGTCTAAAGAGGATGAAAGACGGTTATGGCATAAGAAACTAGGACATGCTAGTATGAAACTTATTTCGAAATTGAAAAAGGATAACCTTGTGAGAGGATTGCCTGACATTAATTTTAAGAAACATGTTTTATGTGATGCATGTCAGAGAGGTAAACAAGTAAAATCAAGTTTCAAATCAAAAAACCTTGTATCAACCTCTAGACCTCTTCAAATGTTACACATGGATCTGTTTGGACCAGTTAGTGTTGCCAGTTTAGCTGGAAGGAAATATGGATTTGTCTTTGTTGATGACTATTCTAGATTTACTTGGGTACTTTTCTTAACCCACAAAGATGAGTCTTTTAAGGCCTTCTCTGTATTCTGTAAGAAAGTACAAAATGAGCAAGGTTTCTGTATTTCTTCCCTTAGAAGTGATCATGGGGGAGAATTTGAAAATGAGCAATTCAAACTGTTCTGTGAAGAGAATGGAATCTCTCACAACTTCTCTGCACCTAGAACTCCACAGCAAAATGGAGTGGTTGAGAGAAAGAACAGATCTCTGCAAGAGATGGCTAGATCAATGCTCAATGAAAATAATCTCCCTAAGTACTTCTGGGCTGAAGCAGTAAACACTGCATGTTATTTGCAAAGTAGAATACTTATAAGGTCTATCCTAAAGAAGACTCCTTATGAATTGTGGAAAGGTAGAAAACCCAACATATCTTATTTCCATGCATTTGGATGTGAATGCTTCATCTTAAATACCAAGGATCAACTTGGAAAGTTTGATTCCAAGGTAGACAAAGGTATCTTCATTGGATATTCTGAAGTGTCTAAAGCATATAGAGTTTTTAACTCTAGAACCTCTGTTGTTGAGGAATCCATTCATGTAAAATTCAATGATATTCTAAAGACCGATAGGGAACTATCAGATCTAGAAGATGATCTTGGAGGACTTGTTCTTACTCAGCAGACGAGTCAACAGCCAGATGTATCAAAAATTGAGTCTGCTGAGGAATCTGTCAGACAAGTGGAGCAGACGAGTTATCAGTCAATTCAACATCAGAATGATGATCTCAGAAGATACTAGAAATTCAAAGCTCATCATCCTGAAGATCTTATCATTGGAAGTCCCTCTGAAGGTGTTAGAACCAGATCTGTCTTAAGAGAGTCAAGCAATATGGCTTTTTTATTTAAAATTGAACCAAAGCATATTGAGGAAGCTCTTGAAGATGAAAGCTGGATTCTTGCTATGCAAGACGAACTTAATCAGTTCAAAAGGAATGATGTCTGGAAACTTGTCTCCAAACCAACAGACAAGTCTGTTATTGGAACAAGATGGGTTTTTAGAAACAAGCTAGATGAAGATGGCAAAGTTGTTAGAAATAAAGCAAGGTTAGTAGCTCAAGGCTACAACCAACAAGAAGGTATTGACTATACTGAGACTTTTGCACCTGTAGCTAGAATAGAAGTTATTCGCATACTCATGTCATATGCTGCACAACATCAAATTACTTTATTTCAAATGGATCTAAAAAATGCTTTTTTAAATGGAATAATTGAAGAAGAAGTGTATGTTAAACAACCTCCTGGTTTTGAAGATAATGAAAAACCAGATTATGTTTTCAAACTTAAAAAGGCTTTATATGGAACAAGCGCCTAGAGCATGGTATGATAGACTTAGTTCTTTTCTTATGAATAATGGTTTTATAAGAGGAAAAGTTGATACAACTTTGTTTAAGAAATGCTCAAAAGATAACTTCATAGTAGTTCAAATATATGTTGATGATATTATTTTTGGAGCTACTAATGAAAAATTGTGCAAAGAATTCTCTAAGTTGATGCAAGCAGAACTTGAAATGAGCATGCTGGGAGAATGGAAGTTCTTCCTTGGACTGCAAATCAAGCAGACGTGTGATGGAATCTACATCCATCAACAAAAGTACATCAAGGAGATTCTAAAGAAGTACATAATGGATAGCTCAAAGATCATGAAAACTCCAATGCAAACTAATGTTAATCTAAGCAAAGATGATGAAGGTAAAAAGGTAGACCAAACTGTCTACAGAGGTATGATTGGATCTCTTCTTTACTTAACATCTAGCAGACCTGATATTCAATTTAGTGTCTTTATTTGTGCTAGATTCCAATCTGATCCCAAAGAATCTCATCTTAAGGCTGTTAAAAGAATCTTTAGATATTTGCTTGGAACCACTAATCTTGGTTTAATGTATTTGAGAATACAAGATTACAGATTAGTTGGTTTTTGTGATGCTGACTTTGCTGGAGATAGACTGGAAAGGAAAAGCACTAGTGGAGGATGTCACTTCATTGGAACAAACTTAGTCTCTTGGTCAAGCAAAAGACAGACGACTATCGCACTCTCAACTGCAGAAGCAGAATATGTCTCTGCTGCAAGTTGCTGCTTACAACTATTATGGGTAAAACATCAACTAGAAGATTACTCTATATTTGAGCATAATATACCTGTTTGGTGTGATAATTCTAGTGCTATTTGCTTAACCAAGAATCCCATACAACATTCTAAGGCTAAGCACATAGAAATCAAACATCACTTCATAAGAGATTATGTTCAAAAAGGTGTATTTGATGCTAAGTTTGTTAAAACTGAAAATCAATGAGATGATATCTTTACAAAACCTTTAGCTGAGGATAGGTTTAAGTTTATAAGAGACAACTTGAATATACATTGCTTTGCTGAATAACCTGTCTGATGAGTGTTTACGTTACCTGTATGTGTTTAACCGTCTGACTCTTTGAATCATACTCTGTATTTGAAATATTTTTCTTTTAAATGGTTATTATCTTTAATGCCATTTCTTTCTTTGAGGCCAAATGTGTACATGGCTGTTTTTATTTTAAATCAATTTTTTTTAAACCTCCATCTTTTTGTTGCTTTCATTTAAAATTACAACTGTCTTTGGTGTTTAAAAGGGAAAATTTCTTTTCTTTTAAAAGGTATTTCGTTCTTACGTTTTTAAATCTTTTTCTCTTCATTTTTAAAACCATCAAAGAGGATGCATCTGCTCAGGGGGAGCAGTTGAAGAAGCCTTTAGGCAAAACCAAAGGACAAACTTGCCTTTAACTCTTTTTTTGTTCTCTTAGTACCTTATTTGTAATTTTCTTTTTAAAATTACCTTGTACACAACCAATAATGGTTAAATACAATTACCTCCTCTGTTTCTCTTTTTTGATTATGACAAAAGGGGGAGAAAGTTAAATGAAAAATGTTTTAATGTTACAACTGTCTAATATGAACAATTGTTTATCCGTCTGATATGGAAATAATATGTATCTTTTCTTTTCTCTCTGTCTATGTTTTATTGCTTTTGATAATGTCAAAAGGGGAAGAAAATACTAAGATAAGACTAAGATAAAAAGATAAATACATCTGATGCTTATCTGTCTGAGTATGTTGTAATTAAGGAACAATGTTTAAATCTGTCTGATCCTGTTACAAATTGTCTGATACATATACATGACTACTTTATGTGAATTTTCTTAAGTTCATTAAATCATTTAACATGTTTTGTCATCATCAAAAAGGGGGATATTGTTGAGTCTCCAAATGTCTGATGTGCATTTACCTTAGTTTTGATGAGATTAAAACAGTTATTCAATGATTTAATTGAACCCGTCTATGATATTTAACTCGTCTACTTAGTGTGCAGATTAAAACATTAAGTGTCTATATGAATTGTTCACTCGTCTGAACTTAGATAAGTTCACCCGTCTGAACTAACTTAAGTTCACACATCTGAACTAACTAAAAGTTCACTCGTCTGAACTGAGATAAGTTCACTCGTCTGAACCAACTAAGGTTCACTCGTTTGAACTAAGAGAAGTTCACCCGTCTAATGAAGTCTTCAACCGTCTGATCAAAGGAAGACTCACCCGTCTAAAAGACTTTGCAACTGACGTCATCTCTTTGTTAAAGAGTCAACCCGTCTAATGAAGCTACTCATCCGTCTAGTGACTAACGTTAAAGAATACATTGGATGAAAGCTGTCTCGACTCTGATAAGGAACTTCAACAAAGTGCTTTGCCTGAACACAACTGCATCTTACACCAAAAGGGAAAGTCTCCCCTCTGCAAACAAAAAGCACGTATACAGACCTGCTGAGATCAAAGGTATATCAGAAGTCTGCATCACTCTGATGAAAAAGAACAAGCGAAGTTCCCTATGCTTTAATGGCTGATCAGAACAAATCTATTGCATTTATTGAAGATCTGCAAGAAGCCAAGCCTTCAGACTTTGTGTCTAACGGCTTTAAAATCTTGAAGCCTATTTAATGAAGAAGACTTCGAAGATTCAAGTAGAGAAGAGAACGATAAAAGCAATCAAGAGCAATTACTTTGTACATTTATATCTTCATTCTTTCATTATTTATTCTTCAATCATTTGAAGTTATTACGCAGTCTTTTAGATCTTCACATTTAATACACTCGTCTGAGTGTTTGTGAAAGACTTGAAAAGTGTAATCTTTTTACAACTTCTCTCAAACAAACCCGTCTGAGCCTGAAGAGGCTAAGTGTGCAAACGATACTTGTCTGGAGCCTGGAGAGGCTGGGTGTGAAAACAATACTCCTCTGGAGCCTGGAGAGGATAGGTGTGAAAACAATACTCGTCTGGAGGCTGAAGAGGCTAGGTGTGAAAATAATACTTGTCTGTCCTGTAACCTAAATCAGTTATAGTGAGAAAACTTGGTGCTGCCAAGGACTGGACGTAGCCTCATTGTTAAGGGGTGAACCAGGATAAAACCTGTTGAGTGGTCTCTCTTTCCCTTAACTCTTTAGTTTGATTATTTGTCTTAACTATCATCGAACTAAAGGGGTTTATAATTGTATTTATCAAACCTTTTTTTATCTTGCATGATTGTGTGTTTTCTGTGAAAACCTTCAGACTAGTTATCAGTCTGATTGACCTGTCTGTGTTTACTCGTCTATCATAACCCATCTATGCTTGCGAAAAAGTTTCTAAATTCCGCATAAATTTGTCAAACACCATTCAACCCTCCTTCTAGTGTTTGCATCTGTCTATTTCAGGTATCACACGCAATGAGAGGTCTCTACCCTCATCCGATAGGTTACTTAATCGTTATCCCTTTAGACAGTTAATACACAGCCAGATGAACCAAATCGTGATTGAGGGGAGTCCACTCTCATTCCACTGTTCAACCAAGTGATTCACATGCGAGGGTTCAATCCTTAATCAGGTACACAAATTCTATCATCTAATTCTCTTTATATACCTGATGTTAACATGCTATAATCTTGTATTTACTTGATAATTTTGTTATTGGGATTTATAAAATCCTTCAATTGGTATCGGAGCCTAATAGATACATGTTATGGCTGTTTATCATTTATTTTCATATGAAACCTAATTTTCAATCGGATTTGTTTTTGCGATTAATGTTGAAATTGTTTTGGGGTTTCTCTTAAACATCATCATACGACCACATATCAAAATTTCATGTTTTTTCGTCAACTGGACTGAGAGTATTTCATGGTTGTTTTTCGCGGGTGTTGAACCAAAACTTCCTGTTTTTCGATCCGAAATATGCCTATATTCTTTGCACGAAATCGAAAATTGGTTGAGCGGTTTTCTTCCCCTACATATTGCGACCAACATACTAAAAGTTCAAGAGATTTGATTGATTGAAATGCAAGAAGGCATCGCTTCTTTCCGTCCAGTTTTGGGCGAAAAAAACCTAACTTCTTCGAGCTCGATTTCTCAATGATGGAGCAATGTTTTATGAAATTGGTAAATGGCTTCTCTTAGTCACATATCAACGACCCATATGCCAGAAAATAGCTTCAAAATGAGGTCTATACAGCGAGATCGATCCAGGTCAAAATCGCGGGTCATTGCGACCTGTTTCTGCTTGACAGGCGAAGGCGTGAAACTCTCCAGGACGCCCACTCTCGGGCCCAGCAAGTGAGGGCGCGTGGGCCTAGTTCCAAGGCCCAAAAAATTTTGTTTTTTCTGCCAAAAAATATTTATGTAATATTATGTAAATGTTGGTATTTTTTGGGTATTTTTGGATACCCCTATATATTTAATATATTATTAAATCCGAGAATAATCTGTAATTAAAAATATTGTGCTCTCGGAATTTGGGCCTGAATTTTTTTGTGGTGGTGATTCCTTATTTTGCTAGTGACATTTTGATATATTATACTCTCCCTATTAATGTGTCATCATACTACGAAATTAATTTTAGGCCTTATATAAGTTGTTTATTTTATGTTTATGCATAATATGAAATTATCATATTCTTTGAAGCATAATTATTCTTAATTTGTATAACTGTATTCTCACCTATCATGGGTACTTTTATGCAAATTTTATGTAAGTTAAATAATTAAGATTTCTCTTAATTATATTTTGTACTATATTAATAATATTTATACCCTATCGATGCGTTGTTATTAATTTAATTTGTTATTATACAATGTACTATTTGTTTTATACTTATATCAATAACTTTTCGAGTTCCTTATCGGTATTAGAATTTTTTGGTGATATAAGGTTCTTGCATTGTATATTTTGTGAAAATTCCTTCTATGTCAATAACACTTTTGTGTTATGCACTTTCTCATTTAAAGTGTTATGATTATGCAATTAATCTTAAAGTGTCAAATATAAATATTAAGTGTCAAATATGATTATTCTTTTGGCATAATTTAATATTATATATATATTTATATTGCATTTTCACTACTTTGCTTTCACTATTTGAATCCAAAATTTTCTATGTCACTATTTTTTGTGACAAATAAATACCTTAGACACTCTAATGATTAGTTTTAGTCGCAAAATTAAATTTTGGGTTATTATGGGTTAAGCCCATTCTTTTGTTATTAAATAAATTTGTGCAGTGAATTATTAAACTGTATATTATTTTATGTCATTTATGTATATTAAATTGATTCAAATTGGCAAAACTAAATATTTTAATTATTCTAATATACATTAGGTTTTCACTACTAACTCTTTGATTCTAGACCTTTTTTTAAAAATAATAAAAATAAATTTACTATTCTTAATTATGTGACAGATATGTACTAAGTATTTTATCTAATCTTATGACTTGGTCACAAAATAAGTTTTGAATCATAATAAAATTAATTTCTTTTTGTGGACAATACAATTGTGTATTATTTTATGTCAAATCTTATAATAATGTTGCCTCATTGTTGTTAATATGCTCACTTATAAAATATCATCAAGACAATGTTGTTGAGCAATTCTTGAGGTAATTGAAAATTATGTCACCCTTGTAATCGATATGAATCGTATTGATTTATAATTAGAGTTTTTTATTTTGAGCTAACAATCTGGAAGGTTTTATAATACTGTCATTATATAAGCCATCAAGGCTCATAAGCTCTACACACAAGGATGAATGACACTCTCTGAGGTTAGTTGTAAAATCTTTATTTTTGACTTATTATATAGTTGCATATAAGGAGAAATTTGTTTATAACATATTATTCTCCTTTTGTGGTTATTCTCATTCTGAAACTATGCAATTGTATATGCATGTGTCTGTTTCCCAGAATATTATGAAATTAAAGAATTCTACAATCAATTTATTGATTGCTCATTATTATACTTTTTTTCGATTTTTTTATTTATAGTGGGAGTATAATGTAAAGGTGAGATAACACATCTTTTTATTTTGAGAGTTCTATTCTGGGATATATAAAATTGCTTTATGCATTTTTATATACTTCACTTAGTCAAAGAATAAATAATAACTTTTGTTATTGCTCTATTTTCTATTAAAGTGTTGAGATCATGAAATTAATGTCATGATCCTCATGTAGATAAAGTCATGTTAATTTAATGCTTATATTAATGTACATGTCTTGAATTTATTTGAACATGACTGCTTGTTGAATATCATTTTAAATGAGAATTTTGGTTAATACAATATAAAACATTTCTTACTTATTATATTTCGGGACCCTTAGACGGGATCATAATAAGTAAGGAATTTTTGTGAAGGGCGTGTTTGACTTTATACATATATGGAATTATTTAATCATCTACTTATACGATAAATGTTTCCTTGTTATTAACTCATTATTTAAATTGTATTATTACAATTCTTATTTATTGTAATTCGGGACTCTTAGGCGAGATTGCAGTAGATAAGAAATTCTCTTTAAATGACATAGTTGGATGTAAATGGGGTTAATTTAATTCTCTATTTTGTGCATATTAAATGTTTCCCTTATTGTCTTTGATATCAGCCGCTTGCCTAACTTTGTCAAAACTATAAATGCAACCTGTATATTATTGTGTGAAACTTAACATGTGAGTTAATTGGGCATAATTCTTTTGTAATCAAATATCGTTAAATTTTTTTTATCTATTTCAATGCAAATTTGTGTTAAATGAAACATTTTTTTACTCGAATGCATTGCAATTATTATTCGATTAAATTTCTCATTATGTGATAGAGAAAAATAGTTGATTATTCTCTTAAACCATTTTTGAATATTCTTTTATTATTAGTTCAACTATTTTCTCTATCAAGTGGAAGAGTTTTCGATATTGTAATTAAAATCCCATAAGTGGGATTGTAGTCATCCAGTAACTTTGCCTTAATTTATTGTCCAATTATCTAGTATGATTTCCTCTTCACATATTGTTTGTCATTGCTTTGTTGTATGGACCTATATATTAAGGATATTATAGTCTTTTCGAGAATATCACAATACATTGAACTCCCTATCCTTCTTAAGAAAATATAATAAAATCCTAAATTAATCTACAATGTTTGTTGAGAATAATTTCTCTATTCTATACCATATTTCTATACCATTATAAATGCTATATTTGGGATATATACTGAGCAATATTTTATTATTATTATTATTATACTTTGAGATACAATATTATATTACCTAATATATTAATACTTGTGGGAGTTACAGACTATTTGTTGTTATATCCTCAATTATAGTAAAATATAGGTCTCATGTACTTCCGCTGCGTGTAACCTAATCTTGCGCTCAAGTGCATATGATTATTAATTAACACTTGAGTTTTGAGTGAGTTGTTGAAAACTTGAAGAGTTGTTAACACAGATATATAAGTACTTTGCAGGTATAATGTTAGTACTCTTATCGAGTATGATGTTCTACATTGTTGGAGTACTTGTAAATCTTATGTTTGGACCGATAGTCTTAAGTTCTTGCTCATTGACATTCTTGTGGCCACATTAATCTATAGTATCATTCTATTTGAAGTAGGTGCTTATGCCTTCCATGTAGGAGATTCTTGAATTTTCTAACTATTTCAGGATTCACATAGTCACTTATTTAATAGAATTTAGATTAATTGAATGTCAAATATTATAGAACATTTGTTGTTTTATCCCATATGTAAATACTCTTATTACTGGGCTATTATGAATACTTAGACACATGTGGATTATGTTTCTGGCATTTACAAATTTCAGACTTGAATTGAGCATATTGTTGGAGAAAACATGCTTGGATAACCGTTAACCAAAGGCTTAACTATTGGGTTTTGGTTAAAGTCTTACGGTGTTTCGGGTTAGTGGGAGTCTGAAATTATTTTATATGAGATATGATGAGATGACATCTCTTTGATATATCATATCTCTTATAGCATTTTCAAATGTTTGGACCATACTTGGATTGCATATTACTCTTAACTTGATTATGTCTTTCCAAATACATCATTCTTTATATGGAATGTAAGTCTTTAATATGTATGATTTGTCTCCCTATCGGATACCATTTCTGCAGCATTGAAGCTTATGTTTCTTCGACTATTGATTGATATGTGCTTTAACCAAAATTAATATTCTAGTCATAAAATTCTTGTTCTTCTGATAATTGACTAATGCTATCCAAGTGGGAGAATGTTACATTAATTATTTCAATTAATCAAAATTATGGATTAGCATTAATTAATTATCTGGAATTATAATTAATATGTTGATTATGGTTAATAGCATTTTATCAATATAATGAATAGTATTGGGCTTATGTTCTGATTAGCCCGTGATGGGTTGGGCTATTCAATTGATGCCCAATGAGAGGTCCCTGCCCTCATACTATAGGTTACTTAATCGTTATCCCATTAGACTATTAGGGCTCGTTTGGTGGTCAGGATAGGATAAGGATGGATAGGATATGAGAGCTGGATAAGGATAGGATAGGATATGAGCATGATAAGCTCTTATCCTATCCAATGTTTGATGTGCATCAGATAATGACAGGATATGATATAAAATATCCACAAATGATAAAATTATCCTTATATCAAAATTACATTTTTTTTCAAAAATAAATTTTAATATTACGTGGTTGTTTTATACATTTAAATTAAAAAATATTTAATAATATATATTTTTGGCTTTTTAATTATAAATTAGTCCATTTTTTAAAATTATAAAAAATTAGCTTTTTTTTTCACTTTTTATAAAAATTGTTAATTAAACCACATATTTTAATTAGTATTAAGGTTGACTAATTAGGTTTGAAACCGTAATTAAATAATAACAATATTAAAGGTAAGAGATAAAAGAAAGCATTTTCTTATCCTATCCTGTTGGTTCTAACCCAGCTCCACCCTCAGGATAGAATTATAACTAAGTAACAGGATAGGATAAGCTAACAGGATAAGCTTATCCTATCCTGCTGGTTCACCAAACTACAGATTAAAACAGGATAGGATAGCTTATCCTATCCTGCCTCCCTTATCCTGACCACCAAACGGGCCCTTAATAGACAGCCAGATGAGCCAAATCGTGATTGAGGGGAGTCCACTCTCATTCCACTGTTAAACCAAGCGATTCATTCGTGAGGGTTCAATCCTTGATCAGGTACATAAATTCTATTATCTAATTCTCTTTATATACCCGATGTTAACATGTTATAATCTTGTATCTACTTGATAATTTTGTTATTGGGATTCATAAAATCCTTCAAACTAAACCCCACAGCACCTGTGATAAACCCGTCCTAAAACGTTCAAATTTTTTGTAACCTTAGAAATATTTATTTCACACATTTTATTTTACAACACGAAAAATAAATAAATAAACACATTATGAAAATTTATTTTTGGGTCTTGATAGAAAATTGCTCCTGCTCCACCGTATCCTCTAGTGCTATAAGGAACTCAAAGTCATGTAGTTCTCTAAAAAATAATTGTGGGTTGGTTGATTTTAATAATTTAATACACGAAAAAAAATATTGAAAACAAATCTACTCTTGCACGAGATTCAAGATAAGATTGAGTTATAGGACGAAAGAAAACATAGTGTTATATAATTAGTATTGATAGTCATTGCATGGAAATAAAGAGCATTTTTTTTTTTGAAAAGAGAAACTTAACACATTTCATTAATAATCAAGTCAACAATACAAGGTGGAACATGATAAAAGATTTGGTGGCCAGCTAAGAAAGACGTCGCCTTTGCTAAGGTATGGGCTACGCCATTCGCTTGCCTCCTGATGAAACTTACACCAAAGTTTGAAAATAACATAAGGATGTCCTGACAGGCTCTAATAATTACTCCAAACTCTGATAAATCATCCTTTGGAGTAGAAATACTATTAACCACCGCCTGACAATCAAGTTCAAAAACAACTTGTTGAGAACTAAGATCCAAGGTTTGAACCCATTGAAGAGCTTTAAAAAGGCCCAATGCTTCTCCTTCACGAACAGGGAAACAGAAAGGGAGAAATTCAGATTTAGCAATAACAAAAGCTCCATTATCATCCCTAATACACATACCAATATTTGTTGTACCATTTTGGATAGAAAAACTTGCATTCACATTGCATTTAAAAGAGCCCAATGCAGGTGCAGACCAAATTATAGGACCAGCCGCTACAATATGATTGGTTGGTGATTTGCCAAATTCCTTTGCCAACTTCCAATCTGACAGAAAAGACACAGCACGATGCATAATAGTGGGCACATCAGGAACTTTATTCTCCCACAGAAATAGAGAGCATTTTGAAAATTTGTTTGGTCAAAACAAAATTAACATATTGATTTTCTTTATTTAAAAAAACATTAAAAATATTTTAGGCTAAATTACTCTTTTGGTCCCGCATTTGTTTTAATTTATTCAACTTAGTCCCTCATTTATTTTAATTTATTCAACTTAACGGAGAAACTTAATGAAAATGACCAAATTGCTTAACGTTTGGCACATAAGGGACCAACTTAAACATTTTTAAAATAGATGGACCGAACTGAATAAATTAAAACAAATAAAAGATCAATAACCATAATTATCCAGGATTTTAGGATTCCAGATAACATCAAGTTATATGATGAATCGATGTGGCAATAATCAATTCATCACCACTGAAGAACGTAATAATGTTATACAATTAGTATTGATAGTCATAGCGCGATTAAAATTATTTCATTTTTTTAACAAAAATTTTGTTTAATCAAAACTAAATTAACGTTTTTATTGTAAAGCACATTAAAATGATGAGTAAATTATACTCCACCTGAAAATCCCAAACTTGACCAAAAATTACACTTCATCCCATTTGTTAGTGTTGACTAACTATTGACTTAACACCGTTAAGTAGGGGTGAGCGTGAGCCGGATTGGGACGGGTTGAGACTGTCCCTCATCCGGCCCTAAACGTTGATCGAGCCAATTCTTTGAAACCGAACCCATCTCCAAGCCCGAGGGAACCCGACCATACGCGGGTTGATATAAGACCGAGTCTAGATGGGACGAGACCGGCTTGACCCGAAGTTGAATAGATCCTTTGTGAACCGATAACACAATTACCCGAACTATAATTAAAAATAAAAACAATAATCAGTACAATGAGTAAGAAACTCCAAGGCCAAATCAAATTTAAATTTACATTGAATAGTTGATATATCATTATATTAATCTGAGGTTCTGAATCCATATAAACAGGTCTAGCATTAACATAACAATACTTAACAACAACTAGTCAAATTGACACAAGTTGGCAAGAAATAAAGTGAGCGTCCTCGGGTCTCCTCCTTTATCTGGATGCAGTAGGTAACATGATCCTGAAAGCATATTCATGGTCTTGCCACCAACAATAGTCCTGAAAATAACAATACTCAATACTCAGTAACTCATATAAGTAAGTTATGGCAGTGAAAAAGACAAAATAACATAAGCATATTCTTCCAATACCAAGTTGTTGAATTAATCGGTGACAAAGCAAAATTGGACTCTCACAAGAAATCGTTCACAATGTGGAAAACGGAAATAGAAAAACTCACTTTTTGGATCTTATTGCAGCATCATAAACAGCTTCAAACACAGTAAGTATGAAATGAGTTCAAATCATAAAGGTGAATTTTATGGTACCCCAAGGGTAACTTTATCCCGTCTAGGTAGTCCAATCAGATGGTGAGAATCATTTGACCTGACCCACTAATATGACTCATTAATTGAGGTAGCGCATTCTAGTTGGGCAATGTAACTTTTTCCCCAAAATTATTGGGGGTACCGGAGAAGACACCTATCATAAAACTACAGAATCAAGTAACTGAAACAATTCCAAATTTCCAATAACTTACACAATGCAAAATCAATTCCAAAGTTCCAATAATGTCTTACATAAACTGACACAATTAGCTAACAAAATGTTCCCAAGTTAACAAGCATAACCAGTAACTAAAACACAAAATAAAGATTACATAAACTGAAACAGAATTGCTAACAAAGTTCTAAATGGTCTAATGTCTATCAGTCAATATTCATGTGCACTTGCTGCTAGTCAGAACATAAACATGAATGTATAAACATGAAAAATAAATATGAACAAAAACAACTGAACCCTAGTCGCATTTAAAAAGATTTATTGTACCCTAATCGTGTTTAAAAAGAAGAAAATTTTCAGAGTTGATGTACAATCAAAGAAGAACTGAACCCTAAACGCGTTTAAAAACAGAGGAAGTGAGATTTCAGAATCGATTTCATGTTTACAAAAACAGAGAAGAAGAAGCTCTAATCGCTAAAACATGAACCCTAATCGCTAAATAAAGAAGAAGCTCTCCAATTTCTAAGCATGAATGAAACGTAATCGCTAAACCAGAGGAAGTGCGAAGAAGAAAGAAGAAGAAGAAGACGAAGGAGGAGGAGGAGGAGGAGGAGGAGGAAGAAGGTGGAAGAAGAAGAAGGTATACCTGGCGGCTGGTGGCGAGAGAGACGACGGAACCAAGTGAAAGACGGTGGTCAGTCGCGTCAGCGGTGACGGTGAGGAGCGGCCACTGAAGATGAACCCTAAATGGTGAGTTGTGGTGGGGGACTTGGGGAATACGAATTGGGAATGTGGACCATAATGAGGGTGAGTGATCAGTGAGGTATAAAATTTAAAAATAAATAAATAAAAAAAATAAGTAATAGTCGTTGGGACGGGTTGGGTGACCCTAGGGTCAACCCTAACCCGTCCCTTACCCGACCTAGAGTTGTTTAAGTGGACGCGGGTTCATCCCATCATCACCATGGGTTCGGGTCTGACCTGGCCCGATGCCTTCGGATTGGGACGGGTTGGTGGGCCGGGTCGGGTTATGCTCATTGTAACACCCCGATTTTCTTAATCTTTTTTATTTAACTAGTATTTAAGTAATTATATTTTATTTGAGAGTCTAGAAAATTAAATAAATTATTCCGAGGCTATAGTCACGCTCTACGCTATCGTAGGAAGCTATGGTTAAGTTTTGGGTCGAAAACTCAGACGGAGCTCGGTCTGCGTTTTTCCTTGACAGTAGTGCTTTACTACTATCGAGACCTAATTTGGACCCGTGAACGAGACAGTTAGTCTTAGAATCACGTTTCCTATATTTTCGACAAAGTTCATCTTGACGTTCGAAAATGAAAATAATATATTATGTTCGGGCCGATAATCGTTCTAGTAGACGATTCGAGCTGTCTTAGGGTTTTTCGAGAACCTTGAGCCAATGATTTTCATACCAGGGCTATGATAAACCATTGGGGGACTCCTACAAATGTCATGAGAATTTTCAAATTATAGAGACGTGAATTGACCAAATTGCCCTTGATTAGTTTTTACTAATTACCCTTTTTACCTTTCTAAACCTTTAAGTCTTCCTAAATATCTAATTCTCTCACCCACTCACCTTTTTCTTTCCCCCCTCACCCGTTGGCTGCTGGCTGCTGCTTTTCTTTCTTCTTCTTCCTTCTTCTTCTTTCTTCTTCCTTCTTCCTCCATTTTCAACTACAATTTTCTCAAGCTTCCTCAAGCTTTTTCAAGAAAGTTTGTGAAGCAAAGTTGCTCCTCTCATCCTCCTCTACCACCTAGAAGGTATAGATTTCATCCTTGAACTCTCAATCTTTATTTTCTCCATTTATTTTCATGAATTGCAATTTCTAGATCTAAACTTCAAAAAACTCTAGAAAATTGTAGAAAAATCATTTTGAGACCAAACCAATTCCTATGAGCTAGTATCATCCCCTATTATCATAATCCAAGAGCTTGTAATGAAATAAAATCTCTAGCCCATTTATCAAAAAAGGTCCGAATAGTGCTTAAGGGGGTTTAGGTTCAAATCTTTGATAATTGATCATTGATTATGCATTAGGTATGCTTAAGGGTCATTGATCCAAAAGTTGGTAGAATTTCAATATCCCTAGCCTATTTATTTAATTAAGGGCAGTAGCTACTCCTAGAGATTAGGTAGTTTATGGTTTCATTATTTTGATTTCTGGTTGTGTTTTACTGTATAGAATCCGACAGGACTCGAACGCTCGATCACGCGATCACGCACTCGATTGACTGCTGCGGAGCCGCATTCGGAATCTCTCGGGAAAATCACCAAGGTGGGGGAAAGAGCCACAATATCGTCGAGATCGCAAGCTTTAAATAATATATATTGATATGCGTAGGGCGACCCAAACCCTACTAGAGGTCGTTTGACCGTTAGTTTGATTTTACTGCATATTGAGGTTATATGTGCTGTGATTGGATATTTGGTATATTATATGTGATATGTGTATGGTGTCTATTATATGCTATAGTTGATTAAATGTTATTTATTTGTAAGTTGAGTTTACTTTTGAATATATATTCTGGCTGTTGTTGATGTGTAGTGTGACTGCTGATGTCTTAGTAAACCTAGACAGTGATTTCTGATAAATCGGTTGATGAATGTGTGGTGAGAAAGGCGAGGTTTTATATATATATATATATATATATATATATATATATATATATATATATATATATATATATATATATATATATATATATATATATATATAGTGCTCAACCTAGTGATATAATTGATCTGTTGTTATTGTGATGTGAGTTGATATCCGGTTGAACCGGATGAAAGTTGGTCGTGGTTGTTTATAAGTCGTGGTTGAGGCACTAAGTGTTAATCCTGAGATGAGTCAGTGAGATTCATGTTGCATAGTTGTTATTCATCACTGTGTTGGCATACGAGCGATTTCGATTTTACCTGCAGGAAGATGGTCGTACCGATTAGTTTAGCGTAGGGGCGATTCCGATCTTACCTGCGGGGAGGTGGTCGTACCCGTTAGTCGAATTGTAGATGGACAGGCGAATATCTCGACCTAGCCTGCGGGAGGGGGGATATATCGTTATCGAAAGTTGAGTTGTTAACGGATGGGCAAATGCTAAGACCTAGCCTGCGGGCGGGGGAACATATCGTTACTGTAAGTTGCGTTGTTGACGGGCAAATATTCCGACCTGGCCTGCGGGGGGGATATGTCGTATCCATGAGACGATTTGGGCCTGCGGGCTTTAGACCAAACCCTACCTTTATGGGGGTGGCATAGTGATGATTGGGACACCCTAATCCGTTGGGGATGTCGCGTCGTGATCGCGTCCATATAGTCGTTAGTTGCATGAGTGTGAGAGACAGTAGTTAAGGGAAAAACTATCCGGAAGTTGTTTGGTTGTCACTGTTCTGATTTGGTGTGTAGCTATCTATATACATTATTTATATCGCTGTTTTTCCCATGTATGGCATATTACTGTTTCTTATCCCCTGAACTTTTCTATGTTGTATTTCTTTGTTCTCGACTGTACGAGAAGACCCTGATGAGGAGTTTCCAGAGGAGATTGACGGAATACCTGTTGAGCCTGATGCCGGCGGGAGAGCCTCGCATCCCAATGCTGGGGGACCTTGAGCGCCAAGAGATGAAGTTGGAGTGCATTTTGTTCTGATATTATGTTTTTAGTTTTTATTTATTTCATACTCTGAAGTATTTTATATTTGGTATCAGTGTTGTAGGCTCTACTGATGGAGCCAATACTATTATGTATATATACTTTTATTATGGTATCAGTATGTATTGTATATTTTAATATTTCCGCAAATTTTATACTACTACGCTACGCTATAACTCTAATAATTATAAGTGGGGTCACCAATGGGACCTCCTAGGAAGGGGTTGTCTCATTTTATGGTATCAGAGCAGTTCGATTCTAATATCGGACTGTGTGGTTTAGAAAGCATATTAACATTGACAATTATGTCCACAATGGGTACTAACTATGTTAGGGAAAGGGTAGTGTGTCCGATGCGTATGTTATCGAGAGTGATAAGTATTTTGCTCGTAGGGCACATGATATATATATCGGTTGATTTATATTGAATGTTGCTTTATTCTTGTTGGGAATAGCTATGGATCTGGGGAATTTCGCTAAGCGAAATTTATCTTGCTAAGCGAAATGGTTTTCGCTAAGCGAAATTGATCTCGCCGAGCGATCCAAAGAAGTTCCAATCCCTGTCTCAATTTCGCTAGGCGAAATTGATCTCGCCGAGCTATCCAGAGAAGTTCCAATCCCTGTCTCAATTTCGCTAAGCGAAATTGATCTCGCTAAGTGATCTAGAGAGGTTTCAAGTGGTGCATCACTGTTTCAATTATGCCAAGCGAATGGATCCTCGCTAGGCGAAATGAACTCAGTTTCGCTAAGCGAATTGAGTCTCGCTGAGCGAAACTCATTTTATTTCGCTAAGCGAATGGAGTCTCGCTAAGCGAAACCTTGTTTTTGCCTTTTTCCTTGTTTTCTTGTTTTTCTGAAAAGCTGAATAAGCCGCAAGCTTATCATATGTCTTATGAATCGAAGCCAATATTTTTCCTTGCCAGGAAGAAATGGTTCGCGGACGACCTAGAGGACGTGGCGGAAGGGCCACAGCGAGTGCCGCTGAACTCGGAATTGGTTATAAAGCAAGTTCCCACGCTGTTGATGGGATAGAATCAACTGAAACCCTAAGGACAGTTAGGGAACTGGCAACGGCAATGCTGCACCAAACGCAGCAGAACGCTCAACTACTACAAGTGACCATGCAACAACACAGCAGAGACAAAATCAGCAAGGTGAAGTTGTGAGGGAAGACACCGGGCTGAATACTTTTCTGAAGGGGAAGCCGCTGCAGTTCAATGGCGACTTCAACCCAGAGGGAGCTGAACTCTGGATACAAAAACTGGAGAAAATCTTTGCGGCGATTCACTACCGTGAGGACAGAAAGGTAACATATGCATCCTTCATACTGATAGGAGGTGCAGATCTATGGTGGAAGGGCAAGCATAGGATGCTTGAAGCTGAAGACAGACTCATCAACTGGGGACTATTTCGGGAATGCTTTCTGGAGAAGTATTTCCCCAGGATGACGAGAAGAGAAAAAGAAAAAGAATTTATGGGTCTGAAGCAAGGGGCCATGTCTGTTGGGGAGTACTCTGCAAGATTTGAAGCGCTGCTCAAATTTTATAAATTTTACCAGAGGTTCCCTGACAAAGAATGGGTTTGCCGTCGTTTTGAGGATGGTCTGAAATATGAAATGCAAAGGGTGATTGCACCACTAAACATCACCCGACTGCCTGAGATGCTGGTGAGATGTTCTGTCATTGAGAACATAGACAAAAAGCGAGAGTTGCAGCAAGGCAGAACTGGAGGGCCTACTCGGAGGTTTGACCAGAGAGGTCGAGGCGGAAAGGGAAGATTCCAGGTGGGAAGAAGATCTTATGATCGTCAGACCGCAAGACATACTGAAGGACAACTCCAACCCAACGGCTGCTTCAGGTGTGGGGGAGCACATACAATTCGGGATTGTCCGATAAAGGAAACTCGCCAGTGTTTCCGATGTGGCCAAGTGGGTCACATAGCGTCAGAATGTACACAAGGGGCGAGATACAACACGGGCGGGCAAGGCCCAGTGACCAGAACCCAAGGAACCGGACAGCAAGCAGTGAAACCACAAGCCACCGGAAGGGTGTTTACCATACGAGGAGCTGAATCCTCTCAATCCCTTGATCTGATACACGGTATGTGCCTAATGTCAGGTAAACTCTTATCTGTATTGTTTGACTCGATAGCTACTCATTCTTTCATATCCCAAGAGTGCGTGGATCATTTGAAGTTGCCTGTCTCTTTACTCCCCCCATGACTTAACTGTTTCTACTCCTACCAGTAATTCCTTGACAACCATAACTGTCTGCTTAAATTGTCTTATTGTCATTGAGAATCAAACTTTTTCTGTTGATCTCATTTGCTTACCTATGCATCAACTCGATATAATTTTAGGCATGGATTAGCTTTCGGCTAACCATGTAGTGTTAGACTGTTCTAAAAAGACCTTATCTTTTCCTGAGCAATCTAAATTAATGCCTGCCAAGGATAGTAAGCTAGGTAGTAAATCTTAGAAACACATGTTGCTACTCTCTGTGGAGGCTAAGGAATCTCCTACGTTGGATTCGTTGCCTATAGTGCGGGAGTTTCCGGAAATTTTCCCTGATGACGTTCCAGGTTTACCACCAGAGAGAGAAATAGAGTTCGCTGTAGATCTGGTACCAAGAACTGGACCGATTTCGATAGCACCTTATTGAATGGCTCCAGCGGAGTTAGTGGAGCTGAAAAAGCAATTGGACTACATGTTGGATAAGGAGTTTATAAGGCCGAGTGCTTCACCATAGGGAGCGTCGGTGTTGTTCGTCAAAAAGAAGGATGGAAGTTCGAGGCTGTGCGTGGATTATCGACTGCTGAACAAGGCGACAGTTAAGAATAAGTATCCGTTGCCTAGGATTGACGATTCGATGGACCAGTTGAAAGGAGCTGTAATATTTTCGAAGATTGACTTAAGATCTGGTTATCACCAAATTCAAGTCAAGAGAGAGGATATACCGAAGACGGCGTTTAGGAGCCGGTATGGGCACTACGAGTACCTAATTATGCCTTTTGGCGTAACTAGTGCTCTAGCAGTGTTCGTGGATTACATGAACCGGATTTTCCGACCCTTCTTAGATAAGTTTGTTGTTGTGTTTATCGACGACATTCTTATTTATTCCTTTGATCGGGAAGAACATCGGGAACATCTTAGGATTGTGCTTCAAGTGTTAAAGGACTGACAACTTTATGCAAAGTTGTCCAAGTGTGAATTCTGGTTAGACGAAGTTCAATTCTTAGGTCATGTGATTAATCGTGATGGGATAGCTATAGACCCAGCAAAGATTGAAGCTGTAGTGCAGTGGGAAAGCCCTAAGTCGGTGAGTGAAATACGGAGTTTTCTAGGGTTAGCTGGCTATTACCGAAGGTTGATCGAAGGATTCTCGAAAATCGCGTTGCCAATGATGCAGTTAACAAGGAAGGGAATATCCTTTGATTGGACGGATGAATGTGAGAAGAGTTTTCAGGATCTGAAAAAGAGGCTGGCTACGTCATCAATATTGACGTTACCGGATTCTTCGGGACAGTTTGACGTGTACTGTGACACGTCATACCAAGGATTGGGTTGTGTCTTAATGAAGACCGCAGAGTGGTAGCATATGGTTCGCGACAGCTAAGAATTCATGAGAGAAATTATCCTACTCATGATTTGGAGCTAGCAGCTATAGTGGTTGCTTTAAATATATGGCGACACTATTTATATGGAGCTAAGTTTATAGTGTACAGTGACCATAAGAGCTTGAGGTATCTATTTGATCAGAAAGAGTTAAATATGAGGCAACGGAGATGGATGGAATTCATAAAGGATTATGAATTCGATCTACATTACCATCCAGGAAAAGCGAATGTAGTAGCGGATGCGTTAAGTAGGAAATCCTTGCACGTATCTGCTATGATGGTGAAAGAGCTGGAACTGGTTGAACAGTTTAGAGATTTGAATCTAGGCATGGAAATATCTAGGGATAAGATACACCTAGGAATGGTCACAGTAACGAGCGACTTTTTGAAGACAATTAAGGAGAAGCAGGAGGTTGATCAGTATCTTCAGAAAGTAAAGGAACAAGTGACGGAAGGCAGAATTTCTGAGTTTAGGATGAATCAAGATGGAATCTTGAGGTATGGTGATAGGATTTGTGTGCCAATGGATATAGAACTAAGAAGAATGATTTTAGAGGAAGGACACAAGAGTAGGTTGAGTTTTCATCCAGGAGCTACCAAGATGTATCAAGACTTAAAGAAAATGTTTTGGTGGCCCGGAATGAAGAAGGAGATAGCGGAGTATGTGTTGTCTTGCTTGGTGTGTCAGAAGGCGAAGATAGAACACCAAAAGCCAACAGGACTGCTACAATCTTTAGATATCCCAGAATGGAAATGGGATGGAATATCTATGGATTTCGTGGTTGGTTTGCCGAGGACTAACAAGAGGCATGATGCAATTTGGGTAATCGTTGATAGGTTAACAAAGTGTGCTCACTTCCTACCTATTGGCCAAAGTTATATGTTGGAGAGGTTAACCCAAATCTACATCAAGGAAGTAGTAAGGTTGCACGGAGTGCCTTCTAGTATTGTTTCCGACAGGGACCCTAGATTTACATCTAGATTCTAGAGGCAGTTACATGAGGCTTTAGGAACGAAGTTAAGGTTGAGTTCTGCTTATCATCCTTAGATGGATGGTTAGTCGGAACGAACGATTCAATCGCTGGAAGATCTCTTAAAAGCTTGTGTTTTGGAACACACGGGAAGTTGGGAAGAGTTCTTACCATTGATTGAGTTCACCTATAACAACAGTTTTCATTCAAGTATAGGTATGGCACCTTACGAAGCACTGTACGGCAGGAAGTGTAGAACACCTTTATGTTGGTATGAGAATGGAGAAAGTCAAGTGCTAGGACCGGAGGTACTGCAGCAAATCACAGAACAAATCAAGAGGATACGGGAAAAGATGAAAATCGCACAGGACAGGCAGAAGAGTTACAGCGATAAGAGAAGATGACCGTTAGAATTCTAGGAAGGAGACCATGTTTTTCTGAGAGTGACTCCGAGAACTGGAATCGGCAGGGCAATAAAATCTAGAAAGCTTACTCCTAGTTTCATAGGACCATTTCAAATTCTTCGCCGAATTGGTCCTGTAGCCTATCATATCGCTTTACCACCAAACTTATCCAACCTTCGTGACGTCTTTCATGTCTCTCAGTTGAGAAAGTACTACCCTGATCCATCACACATTTTAGAACCAGAGTCAATACAATTAAGAGATAACCTTGAGTATGAAGCTCTACCTATAAGGATCGCTGATAGAAGGATAAAGGAACTCCAAGGTAAAAACATTTCGTTGGTCAAGATCATATGGAATAAAGCTACCGGAGATGCTACTTGGGAACGCGAAGAGGACATGCAACGGCAATATCCAAGCCTATTTTAAAAAGGTACGTCGAAGTTCGGGACGAAATTCTTTTTAAGGGGATAGTAATGTAACACCCCGATTTTATTAATCTTTTTTTATTTAACTAGTATTTAAGTAATTGTATTTTATTTGAGAGTCTAGAAAATTAAATAAATTATTCCGAGACCATAGTCACGCTCTACACTATCGTAGGAAGCTATGGTTAAGTTTTGGGTCGAAAACTCAGACGGAGCCCGATCTGCGTTTTTCCTTGATAGTAGTGCTTTACTACTATCGAGACCTAATTTGGACCCGTGAATGAGACAGTTAGTCTTAGAATCACGTTTCCTATATTTTCGAAAAAGTTCGTCCTGACGTTCGAAAATGAAAATAATATATTATATTCGGGTCGATAATCGTTCTAGTAGACGATTCGAGCTGTCTTAGGGTTTTTCGAAAACCTTGAGCCAATGATTTTCATACCAGGGCTATGATAAACCATTTGGGGACTCCTACAAATGTCGTGAGAATTTTCAAATTATCGAGACGTAAATTGACCAAATTGCCCTTGGTTAGTTTTTATTAATTACCCTTTTTACCTTTCTTAACCTTTAAGTCTTCCTAAATATCTAATTCTCTCACCCACTCACCTTTTTCTTTCCCCCCTCACCCGCTGACTACTGGTTGCTGGCTGCTGCTTTTCTTTCTTCTTCTTCTTCCTTCTTCTTCTTTCTTCTTCCTTCTTCTTACTCCATTTTCAACTTCAATTTTCAACTTCAATTTTCTCAAGCTTCCTCAAGCTTTTTCAAGAAAGTTTGTGAAGCAAAGTTGCTCCTCTCATCCTCCTCTACCACCTAGAAGGTATAGATTGCATCCTTGAGCTCTCAATCTTTATTTTCTCCATTTATTTTCATGAATTACAATTTCTAGATCTAAATTTCAAAAATCTCTAGAAAATTGTAGAAAAATCATTTTGAGACCAAACCAATTCATATGAGCTAGTATCATCCCCTATTATCATAATCCAAGAGCTTGTAATGAAATAAAATCTCTAGCCTATTTATCAAAAAGGGGCCGAATAGTGCTTAAGGGGGTTTAAGGGATTTTGGTTCAAATCTTTGATAATTGATCATTGATTATGCATTAGGTATGCTTAAGGGTCATTGACCCAAGAGTTGGTAGAATTTCAATATCCTTAGCCTATTTAATTAATTAAGGGCCGTAGCTACTCCTAGAGATTAAGTAGTTTATGGTTTCATTATTTTAATTTCTGGTTGTGTTTTACTGTATAGAATCCGACAGGACTCGAACGCTCGATCACGCACTCGATTGACTGTTGTGGAGCCGCATTCGGAATCTCTCGAGAAAATCACCAAGGTGGGGGAAAGAACCACAATATCGTCGGGGAGGCAAGCTTTAAATAATATATATTGATATGAGTAGGGCGACCCAAACCCTACTAGAGGTCATTTGACCGTTAGATTGATTTTACTGCATATTGAGGTTATTTGTGCTGTGATTGGATATTTGGTATATTATATGTGATATGTGTATGGTGTCTATTATATGCTATAGTTAATTAAATGTTATTTATTTGTAAGTTGATTTTACTGTGGAATATATATTCTGGCTGTTGTTGATGTCTATTGTGACTGCTGATGTCTGAGTAGAACTAGGCAGTGATTTCTGATAAATCGGTTTATGAATGTGTGTTGAGAAAGTCGAGGTATATATATATATATATATGTCGTAGTGCTCAAGCTAGTGATATAGTTGATCTGTTGTTGTTGTGATGTGAGTTGATACCCGGTTGAACCGGATGAAAGTTGGTCGTGGTTGAGGCACTAAGTGTTAATCCTGAGATGAGTCAGTGAGATTCATGTTGCATAGTTGTTATTCATCACTGTGTTGGCATACGGGCGATTTCGATCTTACCTGCGGGGAGATGGTCGTACCGATTAGTTTGGCATAGGGGCGATTCCGATCTTACCTACGGGGAGGTGGTCGTACCCGTTAGTCGAATTGTAAACGGACGGGCGAATATCTCAACCTAGCCTACGGGCAGGGGGATATGTCGTTACCGAAAGTTGAGTTGTTAACGGACGGACAAATGCTCCGACCTAGCCTGCAGGCGGGGGAACATATCGTTACCGTAAGTTGCGTTGTTGACGGGTGAATATTCCGACCTGGCCTGCGGGCGGGGAAATATGTCGTATCCATGAGACGATTTGGGCCTACGGGCTTTAGACCGAACCCTACCTTTATGGGGGTGGCATAGTGATGATTGAGACACCCTAATCCGTTGGGGATGTCGCGTCGTGATCGCGTCCATATAGTCGTTAGTTGCATGAGTGTGAGAGACAGTAGTTAAGGGAAAAACTATCCGGAAGTTGTTTGGTTGTCACTGTTGTGATTTGGTGTGTTGCTATCTATATACATTATTTATATCGCTGTTTTTCCCATGTATGACATATTACTGTTTCTTATCCCCTGTACTTTTCTATGTTGTATTTCTTTGTTCTCGACTATACGAGAAGACCCTGATGAGGAGTTTCCAGAGGAGATTGACGGAATACCTGTTGAGCCTGATGCCGGCGGGAGAGCCTCGCATCCCAATGCTGGGGGACCTTGAGCGCCAAGAGATGAAGTCGGAGTGCATTTTGTTCTGATATTATGTTTTTAGTTTTGATTTATTTCGTACTCTGAAGTATTTTATATTTGGTATCAGTGTTGTAGGCTCTACTGATGGAGCCAATACTATTATTATGGTATCAGTATGTATCGTATATTTTAATATTTTCGCAAATTTTATACTACTATGCTACGCTATAACTCTAATAATTATAAGTGGGGTCACCAATGAGACCTCCTAGGAAGGGGTTATCTCACTCATCCCTACTTAAAAGTCATATATATCATGATCAGTGATTGGTTGACAGTGTAGTGCATAGCAATTAAAGTAAAAAAAAAAAAAAACAGTCCAAAATAAGAAATTAAAAGACAAACATTCCAAGCATGTCAAACGAAAGGAAGTTGTCCTTTGGGCCTATGATGCACAGAGACGGTCAACAGAGAAAGGATGTCGCAGTGGTAACGGGCGAAACTTGGCTTGGTAGCTCCCGGATGGCGTGCGGAGGTTCAAGAGGTTGGACGATGGTGTGCGCGTGGGATAGCTCACGATGACCAAACGGAGACCAGTTCGCATTGGTGAAAGATGCAGAGAAAGGAAAAAAATTGAAGAAAGAGAGAGTAGGTGGTGAGGAGGAATGAAGAAGTGGGATTGAAAGTTTCTGGTTGTGGGTTTTGTATGAAGTGGTTATGGGGTTTGTGGAAAGAAAGACATTTTGTTGATTGGATGAAGTGGATATGGGGTTTGTGGGAAGAAAGACATTTTGATGATTGGTACAAGTGAGGTTTGAGTATTGATCGATTGATATTTCTTGGTTATGGGTAGGGCTGTAAAAGGATGGATTTTGATTTCATATATTATGGATAAGTCAAAAAATCAATTCACTTATGATCCATTAAAAAATGTATTAAAAAATCTAATGCATCCATAACTCATTTAATAAAAATAATTCAATTCATCCATTAATCATTTTTATATAGATGGATATCCGATCCATCCACTTAAAAATATAAAAACATATTATACATTGAAACTTTCACATTGTCACATACCAAATAAAAATTCTCTCAATAATTTTTCTCTTTACAAATTTTTCTCTCTAATTTCTCACTCAAAATCAACCACCCTCCTCAACCTATATATATATATATATATATAGAACAGTGCAAAGAGAAAACAGCTCACGGGCACAACGGTCAAACAAGATCAAGCCACATTTGCTGATTTAACCCCCAATTCTCCAACAACAAGGATCACATATAAATTCAGATTGTTACATATGAATCATTTAGGTGGGAAAAATGCATGTATTATGGCATGAGGAACAAATGAAATTCATTATCTAAAAGTAAAATGTTGTGATACAAGCCTTTTATATTGAGGTAGGATACAACCCAACTAACTAAAAGTACTAACTAATTACAGTTGGTTACCCATACAATTGTAACTAATAAAACTATCATTTTATTCCTTTGGTGTCAATGCCCCCCCTCCGCAAGTTGGAGAGTGGATATTGATCACCCCCAGCCTTTGTTAGTATGTCTGCTAAGTAGTCCAAGGTAGATATAGGCAGCAAGTAAAGCTTAGCTTGATGCTTTTCACAAACTATATGGTTGTCGATCTCAATATGCTTGGTGCGCTCGTGGAAGCTAGGATTGGAAGCAATATGCCTAGCAGATTGGCTGTCACAGTAGAGCAAGGAAGGGGAAATATATAGAAGTACAAGTCCTTGAGCAAGAAAAGCAGCCATTGAAGCTCACAAACTGTAGATGCCAATGCCCGATATTCAGCCTTTGTGGAAGATCTAGAAACAGTTGATTGTTTCTTAGATTTCCAAGATATGATAGATTCACCAAGGAATATGCAAAACTCAGTAACCGACTTTCGAGTTTCAAAACAACTAGCCCAATCTGCATCTGAAAAGGTTTTAACTTGTATAGATGATGCTGCAGAGAAAAACAAGCTTATTCTTTTTCAAAACGATTACCTAAGTTTTGGTTCACAGACTGAGTCATATTCTTAGTAGTTTTATAGGACCTCTTCAAAGTAGTTTTTACCAAGAAGGGGGACCCAAGACATTGCTATAATATAATCTTGCAGGAGATTCTTTTTCATATGCATAAGACTAAGAAGAAGACAGGTGATCTGGTTTTTAAGGTTGATTTACAAAAAAGCTTATGATAATGTGGATTGAGGTTTTCTTAAAAGGTGTTTGCATGATTTTGGATTCCCTCCTCCTACCGTGGACCTTCTTATGTTATGTGTAACTTCTCCTTCTATGACCCTTCTTTGGAATGGGAAGAAGCTTCAGCATTTTAGACCCACCAGAGGATTGAGACAAAGGGACCCCCTCTCCCCTTATCTCTTTTTGTTCTGTATGGAGAAATTAGCTTTAGCTATTTCTGAGGAAGTGCAGAAAAATAACTGGCAGTCTTTGCTGGTCTCTAGAAATGGGCCAAAAATATTACATTTGTTTTTTGCAGATGATGTTCTACTTTTTATGAAGGCTAAGAGCTCCCAGTTCAGACTAGTTAATGATTTGTTCCAAATATCTAGCCTCTCTGCAGAGTTAAAGGTGAACATTGCAAAGTCTAAGTTGTTTGCTTTGGCGGGGGTTTCTATTGCTAAAAAACAGAAGTTTACGGGGATTTCTGGTATCCCTTTCACTTCAAACTTGGGAAGATACCTTGGTTTCCCAATGTTGCATGGTAGAGTTAGCAAACAATACTTTAATTTTATTCTAAACAAACTTCATTCTAGATTGGTTGGATGGAAAAACGGGCTCCTCAACCAGGCAGGAAGGTTAACTCTTGCTAATTCAGTTCTTGCTTCTATTCCAAATTACTGCATGCAGATAAATTGGCCGCCTCAAGGGATATGTAATGAGATTGATAGGAATGTTAGAAATTTCATTTGGAAAGGGAATTCTGATAAAGGGCTTAATTTGGTGAGTTGGAACAAGATGGCTTGGGCCAAAAAGATGGGTGGTCTGGGAGTTAGGGAGCCTAGAAAGTGCAATGTGACTTTACTTGGGAAGTTGGTGTGTGGGATCTAATGCATAACCCTCGAAAGCTTAGGGTGCAGCTTGTATCCCCGAAGTATATGGGCAAAATTAATGTTTTGGACTATAACTTTACAAGGTCAGCTATTTGAAAGGCTTTATGAAAGCTAAGGACTTGCTCAAAGAAGGTTTTATTTTGAGAATTAGTTAGGGGAATATCTCTTTCTGGTTTGACAACTGGCTGGGTGGTGGAGTTTTGGCAGATTCAGTCCCTTATGTTGACGTACAGGATTCTCAACTTTTTGTGATGAATGTTCGGGTTGAAGAGGGTTGGAATTTAGCAGTCATCATAACTCCTTTATATGAGACTATGCAACAAGTTATTCTTGCTAAAAGGCTTAGGATTAATTCCAATGTGAAGAACTCCTACATTTGGTCCTCTAATTTGATGGGTTCCTACACAACCAAGGCCGATTATCATAAGCTGATTTTTCCAACTGGTTTTAGTCTCAATCAGAATAGTTGGAGCTGGATTTGGAAGTTGCCAGCTCCTGAGAAAAATATATTTCTAGTCTGGCTCATTGCTCATCCGAGTATTCCTACCAATGTGTTAAGAGCTTCTAGGGGTTTGATTCACTCAGGGGCATGACTGAGATGCAACCAAACAAATGAAAACATTCTTCATTGTTTAAGAGAATGCCTGCGGGCTAAGAGAGTGTGGGTACATATAGGTTGTAGAAATCCTAATTGCTATTAGACAGTGAACACATTTACATGGATCAAAGAGCAAACTGAGGAGGCAGATGCATTTTTCCTTGCTTCCCTCAGGTGGATCTGGCTAGACAAAAATTCACATTCTATAGATCATGTTAAGGAGCACCCTTGGAAGTTGGCCTTGCGTGCCACCTCCTTAGCTTCCATTGTTAACTTGCAAATCACAAACAAAAGCAATAATAGGGTTTCGGGAAGAGAAGTTAAATGGAACCCACCTGAGGGTCTCCAATTTGTGGTTAATGTTGACGGTAGTTGTTTTCGCAATCCAGGAAGGGCAGGCTATGGGGCTATTTTAAGAGAGAAAGAGGGTACCTAGTTGAGGGGGGGTGACAGGCTCGATTGGAGTCTCCGACAATCTTCACGTAGAGCTCAGGGAAATACTCCATGGGCTGCAACTAGCATGGGATTTTGGGGTGCGCACCGTCTTTTGCATCGTTGATTCCATGGATGCACTTCGTTTGTTGGATGGCACTCCTCCATTCCATAGGTACGCGTCTCTTCTCTAGGAGATCAAGTCATGGCTACCGAGGGATTGGAGAGTTACTCTCAGGCATACTTTGCGGGAGGGGAATCATTGCACAGATTATTTGGTGAAGCTTGGTGCTAGCGACAACACAATGGAGGTTCTGATGTCGCCACCGACAGGTTTGGAATTGCTATTGAGGGCTGATTGTGCAGGGGTTGCTTTTATGCGAACCAAGCTTTTGGTGGATTCTTTGGTCCTATTTTGAGCTTCTTTCGTTGTGTTTTTGTTTTCTCTTTTATCCTTTATACCCAAAAAAATAAATTTAGAAATGATATATAAATTCTTCAATCAAAATTTTTTTATTTTAATTAGTTGACCATAATCATTCCCCCATCGCCCTAAGGGCATTGAATAGCAAAACGGTTATAAGAATACTGCATTGTTATCACTTCGTTTCTTGATTTTAGATTTTGTAAAGGAAGTGGTAAAAACAAAATTTTGTTTTCATTTTAGTTTGCAATGAAACGCCTTCCAGTTTAGGCATGCAAATCTAAAATATCAACCATTTCCCTGCATGGTCTCATCTTGGATACAGCATAGTACTGGGTAAGAAAATATTTCCTTGGTAACTTGCACCACTAGTCATTTACAAACATAATATATATACTAGTATGACCTAAAAAACAACCACAGGAAATCTGCTAAATCAGCCAAAAGAAAAAGAAAGAGGGTAAAAGAAAATAGCAACCACACCATCAAAACCAAGATCATGCAAAAACAATCAATTACATTGGAATCATGGCCAACCAAAAAATCCCTATCATCTTATCATAGAAGAAAAAATCTTTAGAAACCGAAGAATCAAGGTTGCTTCAAAAACTGTGCAGTTGTGTGAGCATGTGAACAAGTTCATCACTGGAAGGCCTGTCTGCAGGCATATCAGATAGGCATGCAGCAGCAATCCTAACAGCCATTAGCATCTCATCTTCTTCCCCTTCTTCCCCAAGAATACTCTTATCTAGAGCTTCGCGTGCCTCGCCTGCTTGCTGCAAGTGTTGCAGCCAACTTCCCAAACTTCCCCCACTGGCTGCTTCTCCAAAGAATGGATCTGTAGGGTCCTTACCCGTTAACAAAACACCAAGTATCATTCCAAAACTGAAAATGTCACATTTGTCAGTGTACCTGCTGAAATTGCAAAACACACCACTCAATCTGAATACCTTGGAAGTTTACATAGAAGTTTAGAATGAACACAAACACCTTGTTGGCAATACTATACCCATATGCAATGCATCCAGCAACATATTTATTGTTATTGCTATTGATGCATCCGGAGACATACTCCAATGAAACAACCTGAGATATAACAAGTTAAATTTGGAACCAACATTAAACCTTTGTTAATTTATTTTTATTATTATTATCTTGGTTGGGTTCCCACTCACCAATCTGAGTCTCATCAATCTAAGTTTAATAGTTTGTAGCATTGTGAACTATATTCTTTTGGACCACACCTAGTGCCTAAAGTCGAAAACTTGACAATAGGAAGCAATGCGTGCCAATCAAAAAATGTTGATTGTGCAAAGCTTTCATTAAATAATAGCCATTGCAAAATGGCACCATGAAAATCCAGAATACTGATTAAGTTTTACAACAAAGAATCTTTGTTTAGGTACTCCAAAGGAAAAATAAAAATAAAAATAAAAACACCCCAATGAGGTGTGGAGCTTTTAAACAAGGTAACAAATCAAACAAATGCCCAACATCAACCACATGTTTACCCTTTTGGTGTAATAAAGAAAAAACCAAATTCAAAACACCAATAAATGACCTTGACTCAAATCCATTGATCTGTCTTACCTGCAATTATGGAAACATTCAGGAGGGCTGCTCCCAGGTGTCCCTCTATCCATCCTACGTAGAAGTTTAGCCAATCCATAATCTGCCAATCTAGGTTCAAACTCTGCATCCAACATAACATTTGTGGGCTTCAAGTTACAGTGCAGAATCTGAGGCACACAAGTGAAATGAAGATACTGAAGACCCTTAACCACACCAACAGCAATCCTTAGCCTAACTTCCCAACCAAGCTGCAACTCATTTTCCCTCACTCTATTCATTACATCTGCAAGACTCCCAGTGGATACATAATCATAAACCAATGAGAACCTATCAGGTTCACGAATATAGGCCCTCAAGCTCATCAGGTTCCTATGTCTTAGGCTAGCAAGAAGCTCTAGCTCCTTCTGTATTTGCCTCTTTACTGATTTTCTCCTTGTCTCTGGTGAATTGTTGTCAAAGGGTGTTAGCCTTTTGACTGCAATAGTTAGACCATTGTCAAGCACTGTTTTGTAGTATTTCCCATTTGGACTTGAACCAAGCAAATGGTTTTCTTTTGTCAAAGCTGTTTGGAGTGTCTTGGGGGCAATTTTTGGGGAGAATATGACAGGACCCTTGAGGATTGGTGTACGGTTCAGATACTGAACAACACAACGAACTAAAAATGCAAAGAGAACAGAACCAACTAGTCCAGTTACTCCTCCTAAAACTATGCTGATAATGATTTTCCTAGAGTCATCCTTGTATTCTGATGGTGATGGTGATGGCCTAGAAGGTGTAGAAGGCTCTGAAGAGACATGCTTACTCAACCTTCCTTGGCATTGCACTGTGTTATGGTGCAAGCTGAACAAGAACAGAAGAAGGAATGCAAACAATTCCCTTAAAAGGGAAGAAGGGGTGCATCTTTTCTTAAACATTGAAGCACAACAAACAAAGCCAAAACCACAAATCAATATCAGAAGCTCCAGAATGAGCATGAATTTATCAGATGCTCAAAACCCCATTTGCAAATTGCATCACCATAACAGCACAGCACTTGGAAACAAACACATAGAAGTCCCCAAGTTAGAATTTTTATGCTTGATGCTAATATGGGTTAAAGAGCACAAACATAAGCATAAGCATAAGCATCTTCTCAACCTTTTCAACTTAAAACCTTCACAAGAAAGCCTCCATAAAAAGCAAGCCTATGTGTTATAATCGAATCTTTATCATTTATACCGAATCCCATTTTTTTTTTCCATCTCTCGCAACATAAATTTTCCACCTTTACACGAATCAGAACAAAATTTTGAACCTGCAAAACAAAACAAACAAAGACCCCCTATTCCCTGGTACACTTATAAGGGACTAACAAAATGAACCAAAAGCAACAAGACCCAGAAACAAGTTCCCTTTTTTTTCCTCCTTGGAAGCTGAACAGAAAGTAAAAAAGTTGAAAATAAATTGAAGGGAGAATGAGCATGAGTATTGTGAAGTAACAAGAATCAAGTTGAACAACAACAATAAGAAACACAAGCAGTCCTTAAAAACTGCAATGTCATTGGATTTGGGTGCTTATAGAAACTGATAATTATGGAAACTGATAATATACATTGACACTATGACACAACAGACATACACGGCATGTATTTTGTTGTCTTTTGTTTCTCTCTCTAGAAATGAGTAAATCCCTACTTTAATTCTAAAATTTTAAAAATATTTCAAAATTATTAAAATTTAAACAATTTAGTCATTCTATCAATAATATTGGATACTAGATTAATTGGAGTTAAGATTATATTAATTAACGTTTGACGGTTAAATATATTTTTAATCCCTAAAAAATTTGTAGATTTTGATTTTGATTTTTATAAAAAAAAATTTTTGATTTTCATTCCTCTAAATTATGAAATTATTAATTTTGATTCTTATAAAATGAGTAAATTTTGGTTTTGATTCCAGTAAATTATTTTTCTTTGATTTTCATCCTCTAAAATTTAATATCACCGTTTTTAGTCTCTAATATTTATTTTAGGATAGATAAATATAATTCATTTTAGGGTTCAAAACAAATTTTAGGAGAATTATATGCTACCATGACATCATAGAGACCATTGAATGTCACTTGGGATGATCATATGACATTCTCTTCGATACATAAATAATTAATAGATATCACATGATAGTAAGAACCAAAAATAATAATTTTAGATTTTAAAAAAATCAATATTAAATCAAAATTTTTATCATGATCAAAATTAAAATTTACTTATTTTAAGGTGATCAAAAATATATTTAACCTAACTTTTAATAACTTTAAAATCATTTTTAAAATTTGGTTAATAATTGGGACGCGATTGATATAGTGTTGTAATTTGAGATACAAAAGATTAGGGATTTACTTCTCTAGAAAGTATTGTTTGTTTCTCTCTCATGACAATAAGGGGCCATACCTCTGCGACAAAACTGGGTTCCCGCCTTTGAGAGTAACCAGTCTACTACTGAGTACACATTTCCATGTGGGGTCCACGTTTGGACAGAAAGCGAAACATTGAAATCCGTGAGAGGAGGAATGTACAATGAATATCAACTGTTTGATCTCGTGGAAATATATCTCAGCCGTTGAATCAAGATGCATGGGAATTTGTGCTGCACAATAGTGAGTGGTTAACAACACGCTAGCAGTGTGTTAGTGTGTGTTATTGGTGTGTGATTAGTAAAGTTTTCTCTTTTTTCGATCGAATAATTGCTTTTACTATTACATTAGTATATTTCATGCTTTTCCTTTTCTCTTTCTCTATCTTTTTTTTTTTTATTTTATTTTTATAAGTCGCAGGTGGCAGCTGGTAGGATTAGGAATTACTTGATTATGAGTAATTAATTTTAAAAAAATTGATTTTAAAAAAATTAAGTTTAAAATAATTAATTTATATTTGATAATGATATTTTAAAAGTGGATTAATAAAAATTGATTTCGTTTGAATGATAAAAATAAAATCATTTTTTATGTGCAAATATAAAGAATTTTATCGGTCCCACATCCAGAATTGATTTTATTCAAAGCAAACACAAGAAAAATAACTTTCACTTTTAGTAACCTTGTTTTTGCTCTTAGAATTGATTCTGACCTCTTCAGAATCTAAACCAAACGGACACTAAAATTTCAAGTCTATGATGGAACATGAATAATTCTTTTTTTTATAATAGAATAATTCTTTTATATATATAAATTTGATAACACGTCTGTCACCTCCTGGCCGTTTAACCTTCTTCTGCTTCCTCAAAGGTTGTCGAACATCAACACGAACTTTAATTCGCATATAATTTCGCCATACACCAATACTATTGTTATATGGGTCATATTCCACAAACTCACCACTATAGTTTCCCAACATGGATGTCATGGACTTGCACCAAACATCACGTGAAAAAGAGTTATCTAACTAGGTAAATCCCTTGGTAAAATCTTCCCTAGGATGAGAAGATGATTGTCAAACGACCATGGGCCTCCCCTAAAGATTCTAAGCAGATCCAACTTATGATAGAATGAGAACACGTGAATGCCTTGAGTTGCCTCTGTAATAGTAACACCCTTCCCCAGCCTCCAAATCTCCGCCATCCTCTCTTTCATAATGTGAAATATGTATAGGTTTTTCTGTAACAAAACGTCCCACCAAGCACAACTCAACATCCACATTCTGACTACGATCTTCTCCTACATAAAAACAAGGCCATCATCCCCTTTCGATCAACGAAAGGTTGTTTAGCTCAGTTTCCATTATTCTCAAACCCTAAAGTAAAGCTCTCATAAACAGAGAGAAAACGGGGCTCTAATAAACAGCGAGAATTGGTTGTGTTTTATCATTAAAATGTCCCATGTGGAAGAGTGAAATTTCCCATATAGTTGACTAAATAATTGACTTTGTTTTTCTTTATATAGGTTGCTAAATTGTTGCATAAGAAAAATTCAATGGGACACTCCTAGCCAATACTCTGATTACCATTGCAATCTGCCTGTAAAATGGGCTACACTTTTTGATTCAATTGACCATAAAATCTTGATACCCTCACCTTGGTGTCCCACTCTGTCTTTACAATATGACAACTTTGTCAGATTACAGATAATATGTTTCACAATTTCTTTTTTTGGTTAAAAATAACATGTATCTTTATCCTTTTGTTTATATATATTCTTTATCAATCTAAAAATATCAGAAAATTGGAGATCATCCAGGGGCATAAAATATCCTCATTTCCTCAGGGCATGTCCATCCCAGTGACCAAAAATACGAAAGCGAATTACAGCCACAACACCTTCACCAAAATAAACCAATGTACACGACATACACAAATCCCTAGCCTAATGCATCGCATGCTTCACCACAAAAGGATGCAAATGAAAATACACAAACAACATATTACAGAATGCTCTTGGATGCTACCAGTGCAGCACTGCTCGACCCGGACCAATGTGGCCATTTTACATTACAAATCTTAGCACCATTTTGCACAAGATGATCAAGGGGCAGGCATTTCAACCTACCACTCTCCCTTAAAGTTTGAAGTCCAGTGACATTTCCTTAAAGGAAAAAAAAAACAAAGCTTTTCAATTTATGAAATACAAATTTACATAATCCAATCTTCCAAATCTTATATATGTAATATACTCAGAGCTCCAGAGAATCTTCGCTATCAATGTCATCCATTAGAATCAGTCAATGGAGCAAGGACTTCTCTGTCATCAGCATTTGATTCTGCAGCAAGCTCAATAGGGGTTCTTCCCTCCTCATCCACAGCTCGAGGATCAGCTCCCCTGGATTATTAAAGACTTCAGTAGGATTCAATTAACAATAGCTTAAAAAAGTAAATAAAACAAAAAGAATAAGTGAATCAGCAAACAGACCATTAGTACCTTGAAAGATCACTTAAATGACTATATCGCAGAAATAGTTGAAGCTGACTCAGATAAATTGTTGAAAAAACCAGATAAACCATTATATAAAGTATATTAGACTCACCTAGAAAGCAGTAATCTCGCAAATGTAGTTCTTCCTTTGAGAATACTGCGATGAAGTGGCGTTTGACCTCTCAAATCAGTTGCATTAACATTTGCACCATACTGTAGGAGGAGCTCAAGCATACCGATATCTGCAGTTTCACAAGCAAGGTGAAGTAGGGTGCACCCATCTGGATTGTCCATGGCCTGGCCTTCTTTAGTACCCACCAAGTTCAAAGAGCTAGCAGAGGACCAGTCCAATGTGTTCCCTGCTAAAGTAGAGCTGTGATCATGGTTTGTCTGCTCTTGTAATAGCATTACTTTGGCAAGGGTCAAAGAGCTGCTGCACATTTGATCATAAACAGCATTGATGTCAACATCAGAATTAACAATGTATCGGTATACAGCTTTTTTGTCATTAGCACGAACAGCCTCCCAGATCTGTTGCGCCACCAAGAAACGGTATTGGTTGTCCTTCGGCTTGCGAATAAAAAGCTTCTCTGCATACTGCCATGAAAAAACAAATGGTTGAGGTTGCATGAGTTAAAGCAATTAGAAGGTAGCACAAAGAAATCAATAGTAGAAAAAAGTAAATACCTAAGTACAGTTAACAATTAACACAGTAAATGCATCTCCAGGCGTGCTTAAAGTCCAAAATGCAAACAAACAAGCTATGCTGTACACAAACAAATCATTTACCAACAACTCAAGTCAGAGAGGGCATCATCCCACTCTAGGGATGGTAAAAATCCCTCTGCATCTGTGGGGATATGCAAGGATTACCCACAACATGGCCGGGATGGGTACTCGTTTAATAAATAGGGGCGGGAGTGGGCATCATTGTACACGAGAAATATATTTTCTCATTCAATTTTCTACACATATTCTGATTTTTTTTTCTTTAATGAAGATTCGATGAATTTTTGTATTTTTGTATTATTTTACAAAAATCATTTACCAACAACTCAAGTCAGAGAGGGCATCATCCCACTCTAGGGATGGCAAAAATCCCTCTGCATCTGTGGGAATATGCAAGGATTACCCACAACAAAGTCGGGATGGGTACTCGTTTAATAAATAGGGGCGGGAGTGGGCATCATTGTACCCGAGAAATATATTTTCTCATTCAATTTTCTACACATATTCTGATTTTTTTTTCTTTAATGAAGATTCGATGAATTTTTGTATTTTTGTATTATTTTACAATGAAACTTCTTAGTGAATGAGCCCATAATGATAAAAAAAAAATTGTTGGAAAAATGTATATCATTCATACAATAATTATTTATTACAAAATATAATTGACCTTGGTGTGCTATATGCCATGTTCTTTTAAATTTGGAAGTATTTAAATAGTACAAAATTGTAATATGTGATGTTACAGTTTATTCATTTATGTTTTCTTTTTATGATTTTTAAAATTTTATTGTTGCATTATTAGATATCCGTGAGTACCCATGGGTACTCCTCCCCATGGGATCATGAATGGGTTCCCACGTGGACAGAGGGACGAAAACAAGGGGAAGCACTACCCACCCCCGCTCTGCCCCACTGACATTCCTACCCCACTCATACCTCTTCTGGATATCTCAAGCTAATTAAAATCGTGTTAATAAACACTAATATTGTTTAATACATTTTTAAGAAAAATGAAAGAGTATTCAATCAAACAAGAAACATAAATAGTCAGTTATATATTTTGTTCAAAATGCCAACTCAACTTACGAATAGAGCAATCCATATGTTAGCATAAAATGCAATCACTCTGGTAACTAAACCAACAAAACTCATGTTTAATGATGATATCTATTTTGGAGGTCATATATTCTCTAATAAACTCCCATATAAAACATGAATGACAACACGAGAAAAAGATCACATGAAGCAACTATAAGTCATGGAGATTCGGAAAAAGACTATGGCAGAGGGAAGCAACATATTGATTCAATTGCAAATATGTTTTTTTGACAAAAATTGCAAATATCATAACCTCGCTTTGAGACAGTTGAAAAAAGAGAGGGGAAGGAATAGAAAAAATGGAAGTAATAAGTTTCGAATTATTGTTCCTATTACCTTTACTCATGTTTGTACTAATTTTTAAGGCATGTATAAGAGTGAGTTTTCCCAAATGATTCAATATTATAAGCTATCAGCTCTGTGACAACTTGTCTCCAAGTTTTTACACACAAGTTTTGTCTCGGTGATGTTAATCATCAAGAGAACAAAAGAGGTATCAGAGAAACACAAACCATCCGAATCATCAGATACCCTATGCATCTCCTTTGTGTGACTGAATCCTACGTTCTGGTTTACTTCTTCAGTTTCCTCAGTCTAAACTCGTACAGATCAGTTCGTTAAAACAGCACTTTAAATTAGTCCAAAATCAGAATCTTCATCCACCCTTCTTCCTCATTTTCCCGAAAACTTATCAAACCCCTAAAGGAATATGTTACAGGCTTTATTTTCAATACGTAAAGAACATCATCGGAGCTGAAAGTATAGGGATCCTACATACCAGCCGGATTATAATCATACCTTTGCGTGGATGAACTTTTCCTTCACAGGTAGAGAATCAGATTGACAAGGTTTGCTGATGAAAAGCATCAGCGGTTTATCAGACTTGTTTAAGCTTCATGAGAAGTAGAAGTGAATATCAGCAATACTCAGTCAAAAAGAAATAATAATAATTGGTCTAGCGCAAAGAAAAAATAATGGAGATTCTTTACCCTGTGGGGACAAGATCAACCTGAAAGGCACTTCTCGAATGCAATAGTTCCTCCCAGACTGAGTTGGCAAAAGTATTCCCAAGAGACTGAAACAAACTTATCACCGAAGGTTCCCACACTTTAAAATCCAATGTAAGAGACCTGACCTGCAACAAAAGTGAAAAAAAGGACCTAGATTATCAATCTATTGAAGCCTCATCATCAAATAGAAGTGACAATTAAAATATAAATATTAAAGCGAGGAAAGTAATTGAACCAGGAACAAATATAGATTTAACACAGCATCAAACAAAATATCTTGGTTCTAAAATTACAAATCTACAAGAAAACATGTGATCAAGTTACAAAAAGCCAGTATTCCTACATTTTCAATCAGGATAGTTCCTACAGCTACCCAATTTGAATGCGCAACTTTTCAACACAGTTGAAGAATATCTTCTCCAACAAATACAAAACCACCAACATTATGTCAAACACTAAGAATCAATTGTTTGATATTACAAGTAGTATTCAAACTTCTAAAATTAGCTTCAATTGTAATCTTCATCACAATCTATCAACATATATTGCGTAGTTTATAAGTTTAATCATTCTGCTGGTCACTGAACTTTTTGGAAATTCAAATAAGTCTTTGAACTTTAAAAGTTTGTAATTAGATCTCTAAACTTAAAAACATTTGTAATTGAGTCCCTCATACACATATATGTTAGGGTTCCCAAAAAGTATAGGGACTTATTTAAATTTTTCCAAAAAGTATAGAGACCTATTTGAATTTTCAAGCACCCACAAATGCACTAGTGGATGGATCACTTTTGTTACAATATGCTCATTGTCAAGCATCCTTACAAATGATATTCAAAAGCAAACAAATAATTCACAGATATAATATAAACAAGGATCAAGGGAGTGCACTTTTATGGACTACCTTTGATATGTGTACGCCAAGATTTCGATGAACACCAGAACACTCGATGCAAACAAGGACACCAAGATTTAGTGATGCCCAATCAGGTTCAGGGGCACCACAATCAGCACATTTATCATTTCCACAAACTCTTCGCAACACATCTATTGGCTTCTCACTTTTAATACAGGATCGCTGCTGCTGCTGCAAACTTCTTGAGGGGCGTTCCAGACATGCAGAAGCAAGACTTCTCTCTGCTGCACATTCTTCAACAGCAGCGTGATCGAAATCTGAACTTTCGAAAGAACTACTCTCACTGGTAGACCTATGATGACCACTTCCCCTTGGACTTGCAGGCAACAACTGATAAAATTGGGTAACATTAATCAAAATTGACTGAAATTCCTTCGCTATGTCATAAGCAAAAGTTTTTGGCAGTTACCCTTTCAGGAATCTGAGAACTCAGCAACGAGGCAATAACACCTGTGATCTTTTCAATCCAATCCATTTGGTCCAATGCACTCTCCGCCTGCACTGACAAGCATAATTAAGCAGAATTGAGGAATTAAACTATAAACCCTTAATCACCATCCTTGTGGTATTATCATGAATAGGAAGAAGGAAAAACAGTATGCAGACACTCTAAACTTTGATCCTTCTGAAAATCACCACCACAAACTTTAAAACCTTCCAATTAGTCCCTAAACTTTAACTAATATACCAACAGATCCTTCCTTTATGATTCGTTAACTCACTAATGGTGATAACAATTAGTAACATCTTATTTGTCCATTTACTTTAAATCTGGACTACTTATTAATTTATTTATTAAAATCAGACTTTAAATATATTTTATTTCTTGAAAAATAAATAAAAAACAATTATTCTAAATCAAAATTAGCCTTTTATTTATTTTATGAGTAAAATATATGATTTTTTTTAATAAAACAAATTAATAACCAACCCAGAATTTATGTTAATGAATGAATAAGATGTTGCTATGTGGTATCACTGTTAGTTAGTTAGTTAGTTAGTTAGTTAGTTAACAAATCCTAATCATAAGGATCTATATTGTGACATTATTTAAAGTTTAAGGACTAATTAGGAAGGTTTTAAAGTTCGTGATGGTAATTTACAAGAGGGTCAAAGTTGAATGGGGCTGCATACTCTTTCCCCCAAAAAAAAGTTTAAAAAATCATATCAAATAACCTGCAAAGTGTAGTTCTTTGTTGGTGAAATGATCCGGAAGCAAAATCTCAAATCTGATTGGTCAGCATCAACTTTGATTGTTGATGTAAGCAGGTTTACAGTGTGATGAGCAACAGATTTCTCATCATGTACTCCACCATGATGATGATGATGATGAGAAGACAGCCATCGACTTAAAAGTCCAGAACCAAGCTCAGAACTATTCCTTTGACCAGAATGTTGACTGCTAGACCCCTACACATGATAAATAGCCACAATAATATAGGTTGAAATTTGTTATGAAGAAGCATATTAGCTTAAGTCTGATGCGAACCCAAGGCCCATTAATTTCCCTATTATGTATGTGAGGAAACGTATAAGGTGCAAGGCACCTAATCAGAGCAAATAGGAGGGAATTGTAACCAATTCTGCCTAGCAGGCAGAGAGAGAAAGAGTGAGAGAATGTGCATGTGCTGATGTATTTTGAGTGAGGTATAAGTGGAGAGGGGGGGGGGATAGAAACATTTAGGCTGGAATTGGACTCTTGGGACCCTTGGGAGAGAATAGGCCTCTCGAACTGCCTATACTATCTTGTATTTCCATTTTCTTCTTCCTCAAGCTCTGTATTACACTGATACAAGCTTGATTCCATCAATAATACTATACAGATTTCCTATATTCTCTTTATTAATTCTTAGTTCCTATCAATGGTATCAAAGCTCTCGATCTCGGGAGCCGGAACGATGAATACCAGAGCTTCGCGGGACACCAGATATCGATCTCGACGTGACCATGCTCCCAGTCGCCCCAGAAGAAGTAGAGGGAGAGAGGATCCTACTGCACTGAAGAGAAATTCGGAGATGGAGATCCCATTGTTTGACGGAGAAAAGGATGCATATGGATGGTTTATTTGCATTCAGCAGCACTTTGAGGCGAAGGGGACACCGGAGGCGAAGAAGTTGTCGGAGACTGTGAAGGCACTCAAAAGTAATGCTCTCAAATGGTGGCACTGGTGGGGTCCACGCCACCCACGGGCAAGCTGGCTAACATTTCCGGTTGCACTACTCTAGCATTTTAAGCCGGAGTACAGGAACGTTCTGCCGATAGCGGATGGGGACGAAGAAGAGCAGGAATCGGTGGAATTTGAGTTAGAGAACCCAAAGTTGCTTTTCATCCCGGTTGAAGAGCCAGAACCAGAATCGTCAAGGCCCGGCACATACATGCAGAGAAATCATATGAGGGGGAAGCTGGAGTTTGCAGAAGAGAAGGAGGAAGATGAAGGTAAAGGAAGAGAAGTTCTGATTGATGCGGATCAACCCACTCAACCAACAAAGTGTGAACCAAGGAAGGAGATGATCCTTGAATCGCGTCCCAAATGTGAATGGAAGGAGAAGAAACGTGAGAGGGCTGAGACATCACAGAGGCCAACGAACGTGACAGAAAAGAGGGTCGGTGAGGATTGGGTCCAAGGAATAGGTGGTGGCTGGAGCAGAAGCGACGACGGCTGCTGTGTGGGTGGCAGAAGCCGAGGTCGTGAGAAGATGACGATGGGCGACAGTGAGCGTACACCACCGCCGGAGCCACCGGATCCGAACACGACCATGGCGAAAGTTTGGTCGTCACAAGACATGGTCAAGCGTCCATTTCAAGTGGTTGAGGACAAAGAGAAGGTTGTTGTACAACAAACCCACGTAAGAGGCGCAACTCATGAGAAGAAGGGAACGAGGATAGGATTGGAATTACAAGAAATGGGTCAGTTTTATGTGGGCCACGCCCAAATAGTTGAAATTAAGATGGCAAATGAGAAACAGATGAGAGAGTAGGTGAAATTACATAAGATAGGGAAGGTTTACCGTGACATGGTGGGCAATGATTACTATGTTGCTCCTGAGGTTTTGCATCGTAGTTATGGGAAGGAAATAGATATTTGGAGTGCAGGCATCATATTGTATATTCTCCTGAATGGTGTACCTTCTTTTTGGGCCGAAACTGAAAAGGGAATATTTGATGCCCTATTGGAAGGAGAAATTGACTTTGAAAGTCAACCATGGCCATCAATATCAAATAGTGTTAAAGATCTAGTCACGAAGAGGTTGACAAGGGACCCAAAGAAGTGGATTAGTTTTGCTCAAGTCCTTGCTCAGGCCCAAAGTTGTGTTTCTAATTTGGTGGAGCAGCGTCAACCATACAAGCAGAGAGTGCGTGTACTGGCCAAGCAGGAATCCATTGCTTTAGGAAAATTTGCTCAAAATCACACTGAGAATGGAAGTCTGAACCTGCTGGAGAACTTGTAGATGTTGATGACCCTATGTTTGATACTGGAAATACTAGTAAACAGGGATCCTATTCTATTGCTGAAGCAGGGCCCCAAACATTGAATCACTTATTGCTGCCTGAACCCCCCACATCAAACGGTTCAGCTCTCCCTGCAAAGATTGATCCCACATTAGACCTATTCAGTGGTGACGGCTATAACTCACCAAAAACAGAGACTTCACTTGCTCTCGTTCCTCTCGGAGAACAACAGCCACCTTCATCAGTTTATGGTACACCAAATGTTGGTCAGGTATGGATTGTGATACTTGTTCTAAATGGCAGCTTGGTAAAGGCTTTAGTACAGCATAATTTTTTAATTTCTCTGGACAAGTTAGCTTCAAAAATTGGGAAGGCTATGTTTATTGCGGGGATGGACACACATTCTGGTTGTCTAGTTTCCTCAAGAGGAGAAATTGTATGATTTACCAACTTGCTGCAAGTGGAAAGTTGAAGACTTCTATTGGGGCCTTAGGAGATGCTATGATTACTAGTGTTCTTGAAGCTTCTGCTAAGGTTCTGGTTGCTGTTTTATTAGTGGATTTGTTGGTTCATGATTGCTCTAGCCAAGTGGAACATGCTGCCACTGTCCTTGTGCAAGACCAAGTGTGTTGCCCAGTTGATGTGAATATTGCAAAATTTGCAAGAGATGGAGTGAAGAAAGGAACAAATGCTTTGGCAATCAAGGAATGGAGTCTCAAGCCAACACACTCCGAGCAATGGGATCCTAGTGGGAATTACTACGCTACCTGCATAAGTTGGTCATTGTGCTTCCAGCTGTGGGATCCTGGAGGAAGACTTTTTGATAGCTTCATCTTGTACCTTCACCTTGAGGACAAGGTGAATTTTGAAGGAGGGAGATTTGATGCGAACCCAAGGCCCATTAATTTCCCTATTATGTATGTGAGGAAACGTATAAGGTGCAAGGCACCTGATCAGAGCAAATGGGAGGGAATTGTAACTAATTCTGCCTAGCTGGTAGAGAGAGAAAGAGTGAGAGAATGTGCATGTGCTGATGTATTATGAGTGAGGTATAAGTGGAGAGGGGGGGGGGATAGAAACATTTAGGCTGGAATTGGACTCTTGGGACCCTTGGGAGAGAATAGGCCTCTCAAACTGCCTATACTATCTTGTATTTCTATTTTCTTCTTCCTCAAGCTCTGTATTACACTGATACAAGCTTGATTCCATCAATAATACTATACAGATTTCCTATATTCTCTTTATTAATTCTTAGTTCCTATCAAAGTCCTTCATAAACCAACTTATTTTCACATTAGACTTCTTACTGATGATTTGCTGCACTGTTTACGGTAGTAATACAGCATTCCCCGACTATCAAGAACGAAAAACCTCCTTTTCCAGTCCCCCCTTAAGTTTGAAGAACGCTTTGAGAGATAACCTTGTCGAATAGTTTGAACCTGAAGTGATGAAAAGACAAGAAGAAAATTATAAAAGAAAACCATTGGGAGAAAGTAACAAATAATAAGTTCAATCAACAATTTCCAGGCCTCTTTTCAACCTTTCCCTTTGCAGCAGATTGCATAACTGCCTCTATCATCTTATGTGAACTTCTACCAATCGCTTGTATACCATCTCCATTAGGAGACCCGTTAGAACCATTTGAAGCCCACCTACTCTCTCGGTCAATCTGCCGTTTGTACTCTTGCATTCTTTCATTGAGAGCTGCTTGCTCATAATTGGACCTTTCTCTCGATTGCTGAGCATAAGTCAAGACCTGCAAAAGAATTAGCTTGGTGCGAATCACTTTCATTTTCATTCTGGCTCAACTGTTTGCCAATTAACCACCCTCGATGTACAACATGAATCCATGATTAAAATTTTGCCAATTAAACTTCCATATACAAAAAAAAAATTGGTGTTTAAAGACAGCTGATTCCAAACCTGGTTAATATATGGCTCCATTTGGTGCAACAATTCATACCCCTGCAAGTGAAATTAATTGAAGATAAGCATGTTGTGACAAAGAATGTGGAAAATAATAATTTAAACCATGGTTGTCAAACTCGCGAGTCAACTCGTTGACTCATACGAGTTGGCGATTCCAGGTAGGCCAAACGAGTAGACTCAGTTGTAGAATCGGAAGAGGGGTAGACTCAGTTGACTCGCGAGTCTAGGTAGCGAGTTTGCGAGTCTGGTGGGTTTTTAAAAATGGCTCAGAAACGCCCAAAACGGCGTCGTTTTGGTTAAAAAATTTGAGACCCTACCTTCCCCCTTTAGTATCGCGCGACTTCCCCCTCCCCCTTCACTTTTCAGTTCTGAAAATTGAAAGGAATCCCAAAACCTAACCTGAAAACACAGCCTCCTCCCTGCGCCACCTCCATCCCAGCCGCGCCTACTTCCCTGCACCACGCCTCCTTCCCTGCCGCGCGCAAGTTGTCCCTCCCTTCTGGCCTTCCCTGCTGGAAATTTCTTCCCTTCCGTTCCCTGTTCGCAAGCTCTCTATTTTCCCTCCCTTCATGTTATTGTTATATATTTGGATTATGAGTTTATGACTATATGATGTTAATTTTTAATGATTATGAATTTATGATCTTAGTTGGCTTTGTTACTGTTTTGTTACTTTTGCGTCATGTATACATGTCATTTATAGGGTTTTTTTTATATTAGGTAGACTCTTACGAGTCTACGTGTCGAGTCTACCCCCTTTCACGAGTCAACCTAGACTCACGAGTCTGACAACCATGATTTAAACAATATGTCTACCTGTTTGAAGTAACGAAGATGTGCATCCATGGTCCCACTTACTGCTTCCAAAAATTCAAATCTCTTCTTTGCTTCAACAGTTGACAAGGCAGTAACCTGGACAGACTCTTTTAAGTTTATTTATGAAAACAAATGTCATGGTAACAGAATTTATGAAGAGATTAAATGAATTTACTAACCAGATTAAACCGAGCTTGCTCAAATGTAGACCTTGCATTATGAAGCTCCTGAAACATCTCCCAAACATTGAAAGGTTTAAAGAATGGCATATATAAGTATGAATCTAGGCTGAACCAACACATCAGAAATACAAAAGCTTACCTCTTCTAGAGCAGTAGCTACATCACTTTTTGTGCCTTTCCGAAGTGACAGAAACCTTTCACGAGTCTGCAAGAATAGCAAATTTGGCAATCAATAGATGGCAACTTGATTTTGAAGCTTATAATACTGTTGGCTCCAAACAAGGTTACCGCAGGCATATTTTAATATTCAAGAGGCAAAGCAGCAATAGAAAATCCAATACAAGCAGTAAGCTGTGAATAATATGTTGCCAAGGCATTTTTTTTAACTTCTGCTTTGATCACAGACATGGGCTTTGGTTCATCTTAGTAGTCAATCCAAATTACTGAATCCTAGACTTCATATTCCAATTTTCAAATCAGCGAAATATGCCACTACACGGGAAATTAGAAAGGTTCTGTGATCAGGAATGCACCTGGTCATAAATAAGGCTAGCCTTATCAAAGCGTTTCCGTGCTTCCTGCACTAAGAGTGGATCCCTTAGAAAAGAAACTAAGTGCATAATTCACCCACATAAATGTAAACGTTCAAAAGTAAAAATTAACTATCCTCATTATTCGGTGATCTTTGAAGTCTACATTAGCAGAATAAAAAATTATACTTAGCATAGTAAATTTAAATGTTTCCAATAATCACACAAATCATAACATGGAAAATGCAACCTAATTTTGAGAGTTGAGAGAAATTTAGTTCATATATAGGATCCTGTATGGCAATGTTAGACACTTTTATGGAAAAATGAAAACAAAATTGGGAAAATAAAATTTTGAAACTTCAAATGAAGATATAGAAATGTGCAGTTGCCTTTCCTTTCACTCTCCACAGGCCTTTCAACAACATGCAGATAATTAAGAACCAAAAATTTGACAGGCTTCTACAGTTAATGATATTTTTTCGAGAATCTAATAAAAATGGAAATACTATAGTACATTACTACCCTTTTCACAAGGGCACTATATGCTTAAGATAATTCCTGCTCTGACCCAACCCGTCCCCCTATAAACAATGACGTAAAAAGTCCATCAAGAGCAAAGTAGAATTTAAATAGAGCAAAGTAGCTCAAAAGAGCCTACCACTTTAGAAATATACACACTCGAACATAAAAAAGTTCTATCATGAGAAAATAAAATAAAAATAAAAATTACCTTGACCTCTTGCAAATCAATATTGACAAACTGAAGCAATCTGTCATTTAACATATGCTCAACCTGAAAGGAAGAAAGCAATATATGTTAACAGTATATCAGATATCAAGAACTGATGGGCAAAGGCTAAAACAGAAAAACCAGGATGATTTTCCAAATAGATAACTACTAAAGTTAATGGTGGGAGTCAGCTTCCAAGTTATATGCTTTGACCTATGGTATTGACACTAGATCTTAATTGTTGATGACTACACTTTTTCCTTTTTCTCTCTTTTAACCAATTTTTTTATAAAAAAAAAAATGTATGTTAAGGAGTTAGTAGCAACTACGAAAAGATTAAAAAGCATTTACAACACAATATTTTACCTGTGATCGAAGGACTTCCTTGTATGTCCCAATTTCTCTTAAGGCTATAGTGAATTTGGTCATAACAGGGCCTAAAGTGCAAGCAGAAACTCAATCAGAAATTATCTCACTATTGTGTAGACTTCAGAGTCATAGATAACACGCAGGATTAAAATCAAATTAGGAAGCTAAAGAGTCCCATGTACAGTAGTAACCTTAAACTACAGAAAAAAAGTAGCAAGCAAAATTATCTCATGGAGAATTCAAATTGTTACAATGAAAGGGTAACGTGGTCAAGTATAGAAGTCATAATTTTTTTATGATCGACAGTTTATACTTATATGGGGCAATAAAAAATGGGAATGATGAGAAAGACATTAAGGACACAATAATATCAACTAGCAGGAGGAACAAAGAACCTTTCATCAACCATCATAAGAATGATTTCAACAAAAAATATGGCATACCTCCAAAAGCGACACTGATGGGGTCATTATGCCCTCTACCAAAAGTTTCTAGGGCACTTGCAAATGCAATGTCTCCATCATATGCTTCCCCAAGTCCTTCACTGGACAGTACAAAAGTTAAATCAATTAGAGTCTGTCAAAACAACAATATATTGTATCTAACATCTTTAAAATCAATATTCAACATGTTATGATAGGCTGTTCTAACAATGAAACTATAAGGACAGAAAATGAACCCACTGAAATTTTTCCTCTGGATTATGGACAATGGTTGTTGTTGTATCATAATAATCGCCCAACAAAATAATTAAAATAGAAACATTAAGAGACACCCTCCGTGGAGGATATAGTAATGTAACAATAAAACTATTAAAGCTTTCTTCTTCTCTTTTTCTTCTCATAGAAGACCTATTAATTTTTTTATTAAAACTTTGTATTACAGTTTCTTTCTATTGTTGAAAATAAATGTTCTGAAAGATAGAAAATAGAGGATAATTTTGAAATGATATGCTTGAAACATATTAACAAAAATAATACTAATGATCTGTTGGGATATGATTGCGGAATGTGTGGCTCTAATTTGGGACAGAAACTCATTTATTCTTACAATGCCAGTAGCCACTTCCATGTAGCAATTCTTGTGATAAAATTTCAGACAGTTTGGCACAAATAAGATAGCCTAAAACATTATGGTGCTGTACTGTTTATTCTGTTTTGTGGTTGAAAAGGAATCCTCATACATACAAAAAAAAGTTCGCTGTCCTTAAGTATTTTGTCCGTGCTACTCTTTGATGCTCTGCATATGATGTTTTTTAATGAAGTCCCACCTAGAGTGGTTAATTAGACAAATTATCTGGATTGCTTTTGCTGTAATTTATTTTGTGCCTTTGTCAAGAAGGATATCTTAGCCTCTTCTTTAATCTCTTGTGCTTTCTCATTATCAAAACTTATTTTTATATACAAAAGACAATATACTAGAAGCTGATTTTATTTTTCTGATAGAAACTAGAAGCTGATTTTATGTAGCTTATAGAATAAGTTCATCAAGAAAACAAACCTTAAAAGCTGGTCTATACAACAACTTACTACAGAGTTAAGCTAATATAGAATTAATAAACTGACATTTAAAAAGAAAAAGACATACAACTTAACAAATAAAGCCATTAAAAAAATAAACTACAATTTGCAGAGCAAAGATGCTTCCACAAAAACAAGCATAAGAGGTATAATGTGAACAGTTGAGCATGTTCTCAAAGGTTCATGGTTATTAATCAACAAGCGTAGATAATGAACGATGCAAATAACTACATACGTGTATTTTCTACACCCTTTGTAAAATTTTAAACTTCTCTCTCTCAAAGATTCCGCACTTTCCTCCATGCATTGTATCTGTTGCACCAAAGAAATCAATGACAAACAATCTTAGCAAACATCAAGTCAATGAAGAAAGCACATATCAATTTGTCAAAAAAAAAAAAAAAAAAAAAAAAAAAAAGAAGAAAGAAAGAACATATCAATATTATAAAATTGCATTGTATAAAATTTCTGAAAGGGGGAAAGAAGGGAAAAGACCATCTTTATTGATTGTGGTACAGCACAATGACAAATTATCACACATACTATGTAAAGTTGTCATTTGTCAATAAATAGCTCCAACCACCATTAACAAACAATCTCAGATAGAAGAACCACTAAACTTCTAAATTTACAGGGTATTCCAGTTGATCATCCGACCAACAAGCAAAGCAGTATATTTTCAGAATCTTCAAAAGATACTTGAATGGTTCACGGGACTAGAAAATGGTACATCAAAGTCCAATAAGATATCTATCGGAGAAGAATGGATTGTTTAATATCAGAATACCTACATGATTTATCGGAGCAATAGGGATAGATTGTTAAGTACTGAAGCAACCGAGCAAACAATGCAATATCGATTCAAACAATAAAGAAAAGTTTAACATAAGAATAAGTTGGGTTTGCAGGTAGCAACGAGGTGAATTTTTAGGGAGTGAGATTTTACAAATTTATATATGTTTGGTATATGAGGGTGAGCCTTGGCGCAACGGTAATGTTGTTGCCTTATGACCTGAAGGTTACAGGTTCAAATCCTGGAAACAACCTCTTCGCTTGCGAGGTTAAAGCTACATAGATCTACCCTCCCGAGAGCCCACTAGATGGGAGCCTCGTGCACTGGGTCACCCATTTATATATATGTTTGGCATATCAATCAAAGAGGGGTGGAAATTGTCTAGAAGTAATATCCCCCTCATAGGGTGAGCCTTGGCGCAACGGTAAGGTATTGCCTTGTTACCTAGAGACCACGGGTTCAAATCCTGGAAATAGCCTCTCCACCTGAGGGGTAAGGCTGCGTACATCTACCCTCCCTAGATCCCACCAGATAGGAGCCACGTGCACTGGGCCGCCCTAATATTCTCCCTCATCTAGGGGTTAAATCTTCTTACCCCAGCTAGTGGGGGGTAACAATGGGGGGAAAACCATATGGACTCTCTCAATAGTGCTCTTGCTTGACCCTTCATGTCTGGGCCGCCCTAATATTCTCCCTCATCTAGGGGTTAAATCTTCTTACCCCAGCTAGTGGGGGGTAACAATGGGGGGAAAACCATATGGACTCTCTCGATAGTGCTCTTGCTTGACCCTTCATGTCCTCTCTCACACTCACTGCTCACCAAATCCCTACCTCAATCTCAGCCACCTATTGCTCTCTTCAACCAAAAGACCCTCCCGCAGTGACACCAGACGCCACTGCTCAAGTGTGCCAAGCATGGTTTTAAATAAATTGCGGACCGCAACCGCAATTGCAACCGCAAAATTGTGGTTTTAGCAGTCTCAGCTACTATATCGCAACTACAATTGTAGCCAATTCAACTGCACTTTTCTGCAATTTAACATAATTGCAACTGCCAATGCCAACCATCCCTTCCATCTCCAATGTGAAATCTGTGAGTACCTCGGAGACCAACAAACTGTAGACACCTCGCTGGGTTTCACTTCCAGATTCCGGCAATTTTCGTCTCTAGGTTTACCAGTACAGACTACATAAAAGTCATTCATGAAATGCTATGAAATGATTCTGTATTGGTTCAAAGGAACAGAGAAGCCTATGAAAGGGAAGCAAGGAACCCTTGTTTTGTGATTTTTAAGAAGAAACAAAGCTTGAGTAGCGTCTAAACCATTTGATAAGATTGTTTGTCATGTACAACATGCATGAAATTGAAATGAAATCACTGAAATTGACTATGCATACATTACACAAAACATCAAAATTAAATTGTGAGAAGGAGAAAAGAAAAGAGAAAAAAAAAAAAAAGTTCTGATTTTGGAGTTTGGAAAAAAAGAAGATCAAAGAAGGAGGGAAGGAGAAGAGTGAGTGAGTAAGTGACCTGCTTGCGGAACATAGGAGAGTCATCGAGCTTTGCGAATTGCATTTTTAATTCCAACAAACGATTCTTTTGCTGTGTTTGTGTTGTCTAAGAATAGTTATGACTTAGCATATCATTATCAATGCTCGATCTTGGAATCCAACTCTCTAAGACTAACACGACCATTTGCATGCTTCAACTTCACTTCACTTCACTAACTTCGATTTGGTCTCAAACTAAAGCCCTAAAATGGAAAGCACTGCACAGAAAACATGAGACAACCTTGGATTTGGAGTTGGAGTTGGAGTTGGAGGAGATTGAATTAGATTTGATTTGATGTGTGTTTTTGTGTTGGATGTTGTGTTGTGTGCGTGTGTTACTGCTTCTCAAGTGAAGAAGGGAAAGTGAAAGCCTATTGGGAATTGTTTAAGCAAAAACACCAAAATTTCACTAATCCAACCAAAATTTTCTCGAATCCCATGTGTGTAACAGAGACACACTTAGATTAAAGTCACAACACTGAGTTCCTTTTTATGCACCTTTCCCTTTCTTGCTCCCCTCTTTTTCTTCTTTTTCTTTCTCTTTTTATTATTTATGTTAAAGTTACATGTATATTTGAATAATTCTATTTTGATATTTATGCTTTTATTTAATAACTAAAAAAGATACCTAATAATAAACACTAATTTATGAAAATATTATTAGATATCATTATAAAAAAAATTATACTAAATTTAATTTTAATATATTATCAGTGTAAAAATTTTTTAAGAGAATATTATGAGTGTAAAGTAATTTACACTATTAATTAATCACAAATTATTTTAGGGTTTAGGATTTAGGTAATAATAATATGGATAAGAAATCATATTAAAGTCACAACACTGACCTCCTATTTCACTCGTAATAAATATTATTAAAAGAATGAATATTAATCACAAAAGTGTAAAAGTGATAATATTATTTCACAAGTGATAATATTATACTTCATCCGTAATAAAATATAAAAAAAATTAGTCTATCTAAATTATAATAAAATATAAATAAAAAATGATTTTTTATATTCTATTTAATGATAATATATCAAAAATATCCTTTATTTTATTTCATTTAATTGAAACAAGTTTTCATATATTATAATTAATGTGAATAAAAAAATAGAAATAATTTAGGCAATCAAGTTGAGCTTTTAAATGAAAAATTAATAATATTAAATATAAATAATTAATTAAGGTGTTTAAATTTGTTTATATTTTATTAGTAAATATTAATCATAAGAATATGGAAAATAAAATAAAAAAGTCAGTGAACTAGACAAAACAACGTTGAATGTTATTTGTCCGAGAAGAAAACGGCACGGCGTTATTCCACCAACACGAAGACCTTGTTTGATGGTTTGTGTTTCATCACGCGTTACAACGGAGCGTGTGGTGTATGATTCTTCTGTGAGGAAGAGATGGTTGTGTTGTGATGTGTTGTTGTGCTGTGTTGTGGGCCAAAATGGAGTTTCCCTCCATTTCCTCGACCGTGATTGGGTCCCACTCCCTCTCCCCGATACATGCTCGCTCGCATGCTCATCAACAATAATCTCTCCTTTTTTATTTTTATTTTTTAGTGTTTGGTCGGAGATAAATAAAAGGAAGCTAAATGGACGGAAGGGAAAGAATTTTTTTAAATATTTGTTATTTGGTTCATTTTTTAGGAGGGGAAGGGAGGGGAGCAAAATCCCTTCTCACCCAATTTTGGCTCCCATCCAAAAGTAGGAGAAGAGGAGGGAAGAGGAGGGATTTTAAAACATTTTAAATAGAATAATTAAAATAATCCTACTTATGTATTTTAAAATTTAAAAGTATAAGGATATAAAAGTAAGTTAGTTTTAAAATCTTTTATCTACCCTTGTGAACCAAATACAAATAATGTTATTTTCTCTCACCTCCACTAAAATCTCTCCCCTCCTTTTCTCGCAACCAAACACAATAGCTAATTAAAATCCCTCATCTCGTTTCCCCTCCCCTCATTTGAACCAAACACACCTACGAGAATCCTAATTAAAGAAGCAAAAAAAGAAATTTTTTATTAAAAATTGATGTATTTAATATTTAAAAAGATGATATATTTAATTTTTTAATACAATTTTATATTTTTTGATTTTATTAAAAAATGTTTTTAGGATACGTATTAGTCCGATCTTTTTTTAATTACTCGTTTTGGTGAGGAAGGGCGTGAATGTAAGATATGCTATGTAATATTAATATCCGGAAATCTTGGTATATTTTCATTTGTGCTTTAGATATTATTTTTATTTTTTAATAAAAATATCACATATATATCAGAATTCTGATTCACTCTATTTGAATTTTCTTCCATCCTATCCAGTGAAATATTAAATATTGGATTAATTTAATCGCTGACATTAAAGATTTTTTAGTCTTTAGATTAATTTAATGACTAACATTTGATAAAAGAGATAATGAAGAGAACATCCGGATGGAGATAATCATTCATGGACCAATTATTATACATGTTATATTTTTATTGATGAATTGTTTGATATGTGATATTTTTATTGAAAAATAACATCTAAGGGCCTGTTTGATAAAATTAGCTGTTAGCGGATAAGTTAGCTGATAGCGGATAGCTTATAGCGGATAGCGGATGAGGTAGCTGATAGCGGATAGCGGATAAGCTAGCTTATTTTTTGTGAAAATGTTTGGTAAAACTAGTGGTTGAACTAGCTGAAAAATATAAAAAAACATAAAAAGACATCTTCATTAATGATTTTATATAAAAGAGATAGAAGTGAATAAAAGTATAATTAAATGTAGATAATAGGGATAAAAGTGAAGAAAAAAACATAAAACGCTATAAGCTATAAGCTCAAACGCTACTTGAAGTAGCGTTTGGAAAAAACGCTATAAGCTCGTGAAAAAAATGTTATAAGCTCGTGACAGAAGCGCTTACCAAACGGGACTACTTTCTCATCCGCTGTAAGCTATCCGCTATAAGCTCATAAAATTGCCTTACCAGACAGGCTCTAAAACACCTAAAAAATTAGAGCTAAGTTTTCTTTTATTAATATTACTTTAAGTTTTATTTTTTATCTATTTTTTAATGTTATTGCATAATAATAATTAATAAATAGTTTTCATAATAAATAAAAATTATTATATTTGACTAAATATAATAATTATTCTCATTCTATTAATTTTGCTCTCATTTATTAATTCTATGGATAATTTAATAACAATTAATTACAATTTCGTTATTTTTCAAAATAATAAAAAAACGAATAAAAGTAAAACAATTTTTAAAAATTAAAAATAACGGAAAATATTAAACAAAATATTGCTTCTACAGAGCGTCAAAGTTTCCCTTGTGTTTATGGTTTATCAAATTGGACGTTTTAATGCATCAAATTAATCATTGCATGAAGATCTTCCAATCCAATATTAAATTAGGAATGAATTTTATAAAATTAAATATAATATTAATCATTACTTATCACAAATTTTACATTTTATGTTACAGGTGCGGAATATCCACCACTGTTATCACTAGGAAGTGACTAATCTCCGTCGGGGAACCTGTTGGACACATAAGGTGGGTTCTTCCCTTCCAACCTGGTAGTCTAGGATTGCTCTAGGGTTAATTTGATATCTTTATCGCTATCGTTTGGAAACAATATCGTTTATATATATATATATATATATATATATATATATATATATATATATATGATCAAATGACATCATATGTCAAACTTAACTTCGACATCAAAATCCTTTTCCTTAGTTATGGTTTAATCTAATGACTTAAGATTATGACTTTTATTGAAGAGAGAAAATAATTAAAAATAACTCTGATAAGGAGAGAAAAATAGGATTTATTTAATAAAAACAGATACTAAATATCTTGATTTTTCATTAAACTTATAATATTTGTTAAATAAATATTTTATATTTTTAACTCAAGAATACTTATTATGCGATAATTTTTTATAAGATACATTAACATTATAATAAAATAATATAATATCCAATAAAACTTATTAGATACTATATAATTTTATATTTAAATAAAATTATATAATGTAATATAAAATATCATACATATATTCTTAATCCACATTTTATATTTTAATTATGAACATACTTTAAAATCAAAGACATTGTACTTTTAATAACTTTCATTCTACGTTATATTCTTTTATTAAATTATATGGACATTATAATAAATTAACACTATAATAAAGGAATCTAATGTATGATAAACATTATATGGTATAGTATAATTTTATATTTTTTTTAATATATAATAATAAAATATATATTATAAATATTGACTTACAACATTTTAGGTAAAAACTTAATTCTGAAAAATACTAACTTTTTGATCAATAATTTTATTTGGTAAAATACTTATTTTTCTAATACCTATCATTCATTAATAGATAAATAAATAATTTAATATAAATATTTTATTGTTTATTTATTTCAATAAAAAGTTAAAATATATTACAAAGATAACTAAAAAATAATTAATATCGATAAATTAAAATATAAATGTTTATTTGATAAATACTTTATATTTTTCATTCATCGATATATTATTGTTTATTTAATAAATTTTGCAGTTTTTTTTATCTCTTTATTTTTTATACATTTTTTATCTCTTTATTGAAATAATTATATGATGAAATAAGTGATAAACTAATGTTTTAAGGTAAAATTACATGTCCTTCAAAAAAAAGGGTAAAATTATATGATATTTTACAATAAAATTATAATTTTTAATATAATATATTGTAAAATTAATGCTTTGGTTGATTGTAATGTATGTTCATAATTAAAATATAAAATGTGGATTCATAATATATGTATGATATTTTACATTATATTATAAAATTTTATTTAAATATAAAATTATACAGTACCTAATATGTTTTAGAGTTTAATTGTTATACACTGTCAACCAATCAGAAATCAAGGTATATTTGACTTTTAATGTAGTTAGGATAAGTGTCAAACATTTTAGCTAATGTGGCAATTTATGATTATAGTGTATGCGTAAAGAATTTTTACACTGACAATGCATATCAATTAAATCCTAAGTTTTATCGTACATTATATTATTTTATTATAGCGTTAATGTATCTTATAAGAAATTGTCGCATAATAAGTATTCTTCAATTAAAAATACAAAATATTTATTTAATGAATATTATAAGTTTAATGAAAAATCAAGATATTTAGTATCTGTTTTTATTATATCTTATTTTTTCTCTCCTTATTAGAGTTATTTTTAATTATTCTCTCTCTTCAATAAAAGCGATAAGCTTAAGCCATTAGATTAAACTATAATTAAGGGACATGATTTGGTGTAAAAGTTAAATTTGACATCTAATGTCATTTGATCCTATCCCATATAGTAATGTAAGGTACTCTAGAGTTTACTTAGGGTTAATTTGGTAAATTACTTTAGGGACAATTTGACAATTTGAATAATGTTGTAAGGGTAATTTAATAAATTGATCTAGGAGTAATAATTTAGTAAATTGATTAACAATTATTATTAGTAACTTATTCTTTTTTAATTTTTTATTCAATTTTCGTCTTTCGAAACTAATGCTACATTTGGTAAAATTAAAAAATATTGCTTTTTTCAAGCATATATTAAATACTACATATTATATAGCCAAAACTATTTTATTGATCCATTAAGTTTATTTCGTGTCAAATATGCTCCTTAAGTTAGGTTCGAGTGACAAACTTTTGCCAAATCTCTCATATCCTCTCCTATGTGACGCTCCCGAACCTAACTAGCTAGCTAATGTGGCAATTAATATAATGAAACTATAATTTTAAAAATAAATAAATAAACAAATAAATAACTTATTTCAACTTTTTTTTTTATTCTCTTCATCTTCCCCAACTGAACCCCACCATACACTAACAAAATAATGGCAAGGGACAAGGAATAAAATGAAGAACTCTAAATGATTGAAAGCAAAGCAGCTTGTAATGATACAATAGAACTCAATCTCTTGACAAATGTAAAGAAACAGTCACCATACAGCCTACTTACAAGTTCTTCTTCTTTCTGACACGCTTTCCTAAAATTTCCTGCAATCTATTAAGATCATTCCCTAAAATAGCTTGTGCCAACCCCAACTGAACCCCACCATTATTTTCTTGAGAATTCCCTCACTTTCTCGGTCAAGCTGCGTAAGAAAAAAATCTACTTAAAATGTTTCTGACTTTTTGCCCAACTGAAATTGCAACCCTTGACAAACAAACTTCATTTTCTGCTTGATACACTTGGTGGGTTTGAGTGAGTTAAGGTTAGGTTTAATAAAATTTGAATTAGGGATTCTGTTTTTTGGTAAACGAATTAAGGAGCCACCTCCATCGGCGGCCTTGGCTGAAGTTGCCACAAGTGGAGGCTGCCTTGGCTGAAGCTGCCGCAAAGGGAGGCTGATGGCTGATGGTGATCTCATGGTGGGGTTCAGTTGGGGAAGACGAAGAAAATAAAAACATATTTGAAATAAGTTATTTATTTATTTATTAATTTATTTATTTTTAAAATTACTATTTTATTATATTATTTGTCACGTTAGCTAGCCAGCTTGGTTCAAGAAAGCTACATAGGAGAGGATGTGACAGATTTGGAAGGAATAGTAAAAAGAGCCTAAGTTTGTTATTCAAACCTAACTTAAGGGACCTATTTGACACGAAATAAATTTAGAGGACCAGATCGAAAAAAGGAGTAATTAACTTCAGGGACCAATCAAATAGTTTTGCTGCTTATTATATACTATGAAATGTTATAATTAAATTTGATCTTTACATATATAAAAGTAAGGTATTCTAGAGTTGTCGTAGGGTTGATTTGGTAAATAGCTCTAGCGACAATTTGGTAATTAGAATAATGTTGTTGGGGTAATTTAGTAAATTGGTTCAGGGGTAGTAATTTGGTAAATTGATTTTTTTTTTTTTAAATTTCGCCTTTGGAAACAAATGCTACATTTTCATTGAATTAGAATTCTATTAAATACTATATTGCAATGTTATAATTAAATTACTATGAAATGTTATAATTCAATTTGATCTTTACATATATAAAAGTAAGGTAATCTAGGGTTGTCGTAGGGTTAATTTGGTAAATAGCTAATTAGAATAATGTTGTTGCCGTAATTTAGTAAATTGGTCTAGGGATAGTAATTTGGTAAATTGATTTTTTTTTTTTAAATTTCGCCTTTGGAAACTAATGCTAAATTTTCATTGAATTAGAATTCTATTAAATACTATATTGCAATGTTAGTTTTCCTATATTATTAAATTTCCTTTGATAAACACTAATTTTGTTAGATATTAACAAATGACAATAAAAGATCATTGGCGTACATTATTTTAGTTAACCATCAAAGTTTTAACATATTAATTTAAATTTTGGTATTAATTTAATTGACTTCGTTTTATTTAAAATTTAAGAACAATATTGATTTTTGCAAGCATGTATTAAATACTATATATTATATACCATGAAATGTTAATATAAAATTTGAATATAATTAAAATGCATAAAATTGATCGTGGACGTATATTATTTTAGCGACTTCTCCATATCCTCTATATATTTATAATTTTATGAGAGTTTTATTTAAAATTTAGGAAAAATAATCGAATTTTGCAAGCATGTATTGAATCTCATAATTTTGCAAGCGTGTACTAAGTAGTATATATTATATTTTTTTGATCAAATAGTATATATTATATATTATGAAATGTCATATTTCTCTTGAATAGAATTCTTTTAAATGCTATGTTCCAACGCTACATTCAACATTATTAGAGCCCGTTGGGATGGGTCTTTTTTGAGAAAAAGCCCTTACGGTTAAAATAAAAGTGCTTTTAAAAAATATGAGTGTTTGGATGTGTTTTTTATAAAAAAAAAAAAAACAAAACAAAAGCAGTGAAAAAAATCACATTTTAGTGTTTTTTTAAGACGTTACAATTTCTAGCTTCTACCCATCATATTTTATCGGACAATAATGTCCTTGCAATAAATCTCATAAAAGCCCTTTTTTAAAAACTCATGTGGATGCAAAATAGTTTCTGCTTATAATAATAGTTGTTGCTTCTACATCATAGAAGCGTTTTTTTTTTAAAGCCCATCCAAATGGACCCTTATTGCCTCTGAGAAGCAGTAACATTATTAAATATTAGCAATGGGTCCGGATCCTCTCCAGCGGTGCAACAGTTGATTTTACACATGCTACCGTATATAGTATCATTGATGTGTTTTTTTCATTTTAATCTGATGGCAGTGCAACTCTCTCCAACAAATATCAGCCAAGAAATTTGCTGGAGAGAAGATGAAGAGGTTGTAGTTGGAGAGGATCTAAATTTTACTAGCAATAAGTTTAATATGTTTGCATCAAATCTAATTGGTTGAAATGTGGACAATTGTTTCAATTGATATTTTAATATGGTTTTTTTGAAGCAATATTTTAATATGCTAATTGATTGAAATGAGGACAATTGTGTGCGGCTATAAAATGTATCCTTTGTCCATTACCTAAGTTCTTGTTGGCCTTTTTTATTGTCTTAATTGACATTTAATTCCAAATGGTTAGCCTCAAATAAATACACTAACGTAAATTTTGTATAAGCATACTCGAAGAAGTTCAAATTGATGATCAAGTTCCAAACGGTCACTCATATATTCAAAGTACATTATATATATATCCACGTGGTGTTGCATATAGTGAAGTAAAATAAAAATTAAATATTGGTCGATTAACTTCATGTTGCATGGAGAAAAAAAGAACGTATATGTAATGAGCTATACTAAAACTGTCTTTGTTTATTCTATTTTTTAAAATGTTCTCGTTGTTTTATTTATTCTATTATCATTCTGTGACTTCAAAAATGAATGATGAATTTTGAATCCATAGCAGTATTTTTAATTTTATACAGTTTTATTACCTTATCTAATATGATATGTTTGTTTTTAAGCCAAATGAAGAATGACTCCAAGGATTACATTGGTTAATGACATTGTCCCTAGAAGAATTGATTGGAAAAAAGGAGATACAATCCGAATTATAGCTTTACATATATTTTTTTCCGTAGGTATAAGCTACAGATAAAAGATAGTGATGACATTGATCAACTATTTTTATACTGTTCAATCAAGTTCTATCCCAATACTTAGGAAAGTTTGCATCAGACCTAATGGACTCAACTGATCAAGTCATAATTAAAAATTTTTGCATCGACTTTATAATCTTAAAGTACTAGGTTTTGTCGTTTTACATCATTAGTGGTGTGATATTTTTTTGTAGGACAATGTTTTCACTAATTCTCCTTCTGAATTTAACTCATTGTTGGATAAAGTTATCTCATTCAAAGTTAAATTTAGTCAAGCAAACATTGACCAAAATTGTCAAACTTATACAGTAAAAAAGATGTCTGATGAATAGTACTTGGTTGAATAGTTCAAGAGACAACATTCTATTAAGGTTATTCAGTGAATTAATTGTTTCATTATATATTTTATAATTATTTCTTGGTCTTCATATGATTATCATTATAAATTTGGTAGGGTTATGAGGAAGATGATGAAGCAGACTTCAAAATTACTCTTTATCCTTAGGTAGATGACAATATGAATGTAATGATTTTCCTTAGGGTGGCGTTTGGTTCATGGAATGTTTTATTACCAAGAAAATTACATTCACAGGAATGAGATTCCCAGAAATGTTTTTTTTCCCACTTCCATACTTGGGAATAGATTTTTCCACTTTCATTCATTAATTGTATTCCTGGGAATGGTTTTTTAAAACTTGTATCAAATATGAGAAACTTTTATTCCCATGCTCACATTTCCGAGAATATTAAAATAAAACTTGTACCAAACTCTATCTAGATGTATACTCCAATATCTATTTGAAGTAAGCAATATCACTATCAAGGATGTATATTTCAATTTTTCAGTGTTATTATTGGCAATTGATATGATATTGTGTGTAGGCTTGTCCTGAAGATGGTGATTCCATTGTTAAAGATGATCTCTAGCAAGAAGAACATAATTATGCGGTAAATGTTTTACAAATCTCAATAACATATTGGTGAAATTTTAACTTAGTAATCTCATTTTAATATATTTTAAAAAATAAATTTGTAAGAGCATGATATGGAACGCACTCCATCGAGTAAGTCACATCTAAAGAGAATAGCTCACAACATTGATATATATTCTCTGTATAACGAATTTGGAACTCAGACATCCGGCACCAAGATGCCAAACGTTGTGGAAGTTAAAAAAACAAGTGATTGATTATCTCAGTTGTACTTTACAATTAGGACGCAATTTATGTTGGTGTGACTTTGTGTATGTCTCAGGTTTTTAATTTTAAGTTTAGTCGTTTTATTTATATTTTCATATTTGAATTGTGTTGATGACGATTATGTTTTATGTATATATGCTGAATGTTTTTTATGGATATATAGAAGTAATCCACATATGTTTACTCTATCCATATTTATTTATATATTTTTTATTTCAATCGAGTTATGAAAGTAAAAGAACGTGTGATAAGGGTTACTTCAATTTTGTTACAAATATTTTAAACCACATTAATATCTGCCGAATGCGTAAATATAATTTATTTTCTCTCTTTATGACAACTTTTTTAAAAACCAAAAATTCGGAATTTAATTATTTTAATAATTTTAACTGTTATTACAATTTCCAAAGGTTTCCCACACAAACAATCTTCATTTCAAAAGAATCCAGTTTAAAATTTGAATTTAATTACACCTCTAATATTTTTTTAATGTTTTGATTGTATTCACAACTTTCCAATATGTATTGATTGTACAACTTCCCTCTCAAACATATCGTTCAATACTATTGGAAACAAGTAAATCTGATGTTACATTTTTTCCTAAATGTGTTTGACTATATAGTTGTGTTTAGATGTTACGATACTTTTTAGTAATTTGCTAAATCTTAAAAATTATGCGAAGTAAACCGATACATACCTATATAATATGAATTTATTTTCAAATAAATCATTTTAGTTATTAGTTGCTTTGACCATTGTTTTAAACTTTCAACGAGATTTTTCACATTTTAATTTATTAAAATGATAATTCAACATCTTGGCTGTTATATATATGTGCCAAATGTTGTCCCTTTTAGTCAAAACAATTAATTTAATACAAGTAACTCGATTTTTTTCTATAACTCATACATAAAGTCCTGACTCGTTTATTATACATATATTTCGAATTTAAAAATATAAATTACAAATAATTTTATCCATATCTCATCAATACTGGGTGCATCGCACATGTACCTATACTAGTAAGATAATATATAAAATAAAGATACACGAGTTAAAATTCCAACATGTGCCATCCCAATAAAAAAGAAAATAGTGTCCTCGCTAATTTTTTTTGGGGTACAATAAAGTTAAAATTAAGGGAAGACACGCCTCTTGCAACGTTAAGAAATACCACGAACCTCAGCAAGAATTTAAAGTGAAATTTATATATCGTCTACTAACAAGAAAAATCTAAGAATCGAACCCACGTCACAACGAATGTGAGCGGAAAGCTTAATCAGATGTGTCAACTCCTGTTATCATAGCTGGCTAATTTAATTTCCTATGTTATTTGATATAACAACTTGAGATAAGTTAAAAAAAAGATTGTAATAAATACAAAATCTATACAATGAATTAAAAAAAAAAGCTATATAAACTGAAAATAAAAAATAAATAAAAGGCAATAGAATGGCATGCTGAACTTTAAAAGACTAACAAAATAGAAAGTCATATTAAAATCTAATTAGATTGCGATTGATTTCATGGATCGCAAATTTGCAGCTGATTATGAAATTCAGTCGCAAATCAATTTGCGGCTAGGCTTTTATCAACTGAAATGAATTAGTGGTAAAAACGTTTTGCCACCGATTTTTCCAGTTTTGCCAGCGATTTTGAAGGTGGCAAATTCTCTCTTTTTTTGTAGTATAAAAAAAAAAAATACTAGATTTGTTTTCTTATTTTGTCTAGTTGCTTGGTTTTCTTCTTACGAATAGCAAATAAGTCAAGTCAAGTTGAGCACTTGATCATGGAATCGATTGTGACCGATTGAACTTGATCCGAACTCGATTCAATATTTTGATAGGATCATTTATTTGGATACGAACTCGACAAAAAGGACTAACAAAGTTGATAGAAAGAGTAACTTTGGCTAACATTTCATAGTTAAAGGACAAAAATGTATCTTTTTAATGATAGAGGACTAAAATGAATCTAAAAATATAAGATAAAGGACCAAAAGTCTAATTTAGCCTTATTTAAAGGAGTCAAATTTAAAGCTTGATTTTGATTTGCTTAAAAATTTGAAGCTTAAGTTTGACTCATTTAACTCATTTTGTTATGATATTATAAATTGGAAAAGTGAAGAATACATTGATAATTGAGGTATTTATATAGCTAGCTTGAAGGCTTCAATCAATAACAAAAGCAACAACCTATCTTTGATATCATAACTAGCATAACTAACTCATAATCCTAACTAATATAATAGAAATATTAGAAAGATTTATTCATGATATTTTGTATCTAAGACCCCCCACCCCCACCCCGCACGCAAGTTGTGCGATGTATATCATGCATGTTCAGCTTGGAAACAATGGAGTGGAAAGATGTAGGATGAAGAGTTTTAGTGTAAATATCATCTAACTGTGTAGCAAAAGGAATTGGTAGTTAATGTATAATCCCAGCTTGCAACTTTTTGCGAAGAAAATGGCAATCCACCAGTTAGTTGCTTTTCTTGTTGACCCAAATTAATCCCCAAAAAAAAAAAAAAACGCGAGAACACATTCAGTCCTTGACAAAAATAAATTAATCAATTAGTCCCTCAAAATGAAAAAATAGGGACTCATTAGTCCCTCTGTTACTTTTCGTCCAACACCCTCCGTTAACTGCTGATGTGTACCGTTAGCTTTTTCCACTGTAGAAAATAGATTTTTAATTTCGAATTGTGACACGAAACATTGCGGTTTTGGAACGTTGCAAAAACATCAACGTTTATGTAATAAGCTACCACTTTGAACCATTTCCCAAATTAGAAACATAAAAGCCCTAGCCATACCCTAATCCGACACAATCTTAATCCCTCTCCAGGACCCTTTGAATCTCGAAATTCTAGCTATTTTGTGCGGTTGATTTAGTGCAGCAAAGGTGAGTTTTGTTTGTTTCTAGTTTGTTTTGCCCATTTCCATTTGTCCATTTGCATCTTGTTTTTTGTGAAAATACGGTGGTGGGAATGTTGTGGGGTGAATTTTGTCTTATTGCTTGTTCATTTGTCTTATGCCTTTTGACTCAGTTGGTGGTTAATGATTTTTTAGGGTTTCACTTTCGGTTTTCCATGTAGTCCCGCACGAAACTTGTGTGATTGTGGTATGGTTTTGCCTTTTTAGGTTTTGCATGTGGCCATTGCACGAAATTTGTGGTTTGTGTTGTGTGGGTGAGTTGCACATAAGGACATTTTTTGGGGTCATGGTTGCATATTAAAATGTTGAAAATTTTTGTGTGAGGTGCATTGGTGGTGCATTTCTCATCCCTGTTAAAGTGTCATCGGAGTCAAATTTGTTCTTGTGCATATGAAATCAGACATGTTTAGTCCCATTTTAAAATATGCTTTCTTTTTCGTTTTTTGCATATGTCTATTTATAATACCTTGTTCTTTCACACCGGAGGAAAGTTCGTAAAAGAAAAAGACGGGGTCTTGAACTATATGGACGGTAATCTAGACAGCGTGCCTCCAATGGACATTGATCTAGTCAATTACTTTGACTTAGTGGTGTTTGTGAAAAAGAAGAAAAAGAAGGAAGGTAATGGGACTCCATATTTTTGAACGTTCTTCATTCATTTTACACTTAGCTGAGTGATAGAATTTATACACAAGAGGATTACAAAGATAATAAATACAACTACAATTTACAAGAGAGTAATTAAGTATTCACTATTTTCTAATATGCATTGAACCTATTCTACTTGTCATACAAACAATCTGGCCAACTTGGAAAGTGAAATATTAATATACTACTATTTCCAACACTTCCCCTCAAGCTAGAGAATAGGTTGTTAAGTCTCTAAACTTCTGTAATGGATATGTGCATAAGCGTCTGTTTCCTGTGTTTTGATGTATCCAAACATTTCGATTAAATGATTTTAATGAACTGTGTGAGTATTGTTGATGATCTACATGAGTATGCAGATTATAAGCGTCTTATCCAATCTGTCTCAAGAATCCATCTAGTCATATGATAAAGCATAAGAAATACAAGCTCAAGCGTCTATACGACGAAGATAAAGACTAAACTAGACACTTCTTCTAAGTGTCTGAAGGCTGTTCATATCAAAGAATACAGTTCTTATTTAAAGATCAAAGAATCGCCTGAAGAAACTCGAAAGAATATTGCTTGGAACAATAACAATAAAGCGTCTGATATCTCTCTTGAAGCAAAGAAGTCTTGACAAGACATCAGTTGTAAATCTTTAGAAGAATCAAATTAAGAGCTCAAGCGTCTCATATCTTCTACGAAGGAATCACTTAAAGAAGCGTCTTGACAAGAAACTATGTTGATCAGAAGAAATATTAAATATGTTCTCTGCATATTTAATAATACTATTTGATGAATAGTGCTACCTATTACACACAATAACAGTCTAAAAAAGAACTGTTGTTCTGACTTGTTACGAGAAAGAAGAAATCCGCACTGCAAAACCTGAAGCTGGTTTGAATAGTTTTGCTGCTCTGAAAAGAAGTGTACGATTACACCAAGCTTGTCTTCAATGTTCCAATATCTTATAGAACGATTACTTCGCATTGAAAACTGTAACAACTTCAAAAGAAGTCTCGGAAGAAGACTCGTCGCACAATGGATCTTTACATCGTTCAAGAGAAATGAGGACAAGATTCAAGAATTATCTCTCAACAGATCTATTGTTGTGAGAAACCTATATAAAGGAAACTCTGGTAAAGATTAAACAGAGAGAGAGACACACGATCAAAAGGAATATACAAGGCAGAAAAGCTCACCTCAATCTACGAGAAAACAACAAGAAAAACACAAGAGATCATCTCAAAAGCTGCTAGCTACAAATCTCTCTTTTCTTATACACTCTCTACAATATTCATAGAAGAAGTTTTTCTTAGTGTTGTCATACCGGCAAAATATCATATTCACTCATTGAGTGTTATTCGGTTGACTAGCATATTATAATATGATGCTATTGCTTCAAATTAACTCTTTAATCTGAGAAAGTCCTGGAGAGGCTAGCTGAAGAATACTTGTTGAGCATGAAGAGGCTAGGTGTGCAAAGAATACTCGTCTGTATTTGATCGGTTATAGTGAAAATCTTGGTTAAGCCAAAAACTGGATTTAATCCAAGTTTGGGGTAAACCAAGATAAATCTTGTCTCTATCGATCTCTCTATCTTTCTTTCTCTGTTAGTTACAATATCTATCTGCAATATATTTTCCTGTTTATCTTTCTTTAACTAACAGTGGGGATTAAAAGTGTGCATATCTAAATATTGTCTTTTGAGAAAAAAAAAATTTCTATCAAACAACCTTCCTAGTTTCAGTTAAAATCAGATGACTCATATCAGTTGTTTCTATGTTGTGTTTTAAAATCTATTAAGTTATTTCTTAATACTGAAACTTTGTTTTATAACTTGCGTTTTTCACTTGAGTTTAGATAAATACAATTCAACCCTCCTTCTTAGTGTTTATTTGTGGTACCTTTAGTTGGTATCAGAGCTCAGCCTCTGGGTTGAGTACCTTACAATGCAAAGGAAAAGATTCTGGTGACCACAATGGCAAGTGAAGTAAGCTCAAGCAAAAGTGTTTACAACCAAGGAACCCTTTTCAGCCATCCTTCTATGTTCAAAAGGAAAGATTACAAATATTGGAAAAACAAAATGATATTGTTTATTTAATCTACTGAGATCTATGGGAATTGATGTCTCATGAATCTGATGTTCCCCCAAATGAATGTGGAACTTCAACATCCTCTATCAAGCAATCAGCTGAACGAAGGAATTTGTTTTAGTCTAAAGCAAAAGCAAAATATCTTCTGATCTGTTCTCTTAACAGAAATATATATGATCAAGTCTATAGCTTTGAGACAGCTAAAGACATATGGGAAAAACATGAGGAGTTATATGATGAAGAAACCAAGGCAAAGGAATCCTCTGTTGAAAAATTAAAAAATATACCTGATCACCCTGCTACTCATGAAATAAAATCCTTACTGATTCCTAAGGAATCTGATGAGAAAATTCTTGAAGCCACTCAGATGATGGAAAGATTTCAAAGGAAAATCAATATTAGAAGGACTATCACGAAAACCACTCTTCTTGACTCAAGAAGATCACCTCTCAAAAAGAGAATGATTACCTGGGAAGACCTTGATATATCTGAGGAAGGAATAGAAACGAAAGAAGATAAAAATCTCTGTCTCTGCTCTATAGAACAACTTGACGATTCCGCTGCAGAAGAAGAAGAAACAGCTTATAGAACGATGCTTGGAACTTCTATGAACAGACCATCTATCTTCAGTGTAGAAAACTACTCTAATTGGAGAAACTTGTTTGAACTATATGTAAGAGCTCAAGAGAAATTTGATCTCTAGGATGTGTTCATCGATGGACCATACAATCCAACTATTCTTTCTGATGATGGGGTTACTACACTAAAACCAAGAGCAGATTGGACCCAAGAAGATAGAAGAAGAGTTCAACAAAATAGTAGAGTCAGATGGTGTCTTATCTGTGCTCTGGAAAAAGAAGGCAAGATAAAATGGTAATCCAATTTGAATCCACAAAAGAAATGCTGGATATGTTGGATGTTTTCTACAGAGAAAGAATTCACACTGCATCCAATACATGTCTTTCGGGAGATATGTCCCCCGACGACGAACTTGAAGAAAACGAGGTAAATTATGAACTTGAGGATCTACATGATGCCTATGATGAACTACTTAAGGAATCTACTTACATTGTCAACAAGTTAATAAGTCTTCAGAAAAAGTATGTGAAACTCTCAAAAGAGTATGAATAGAAAAATCTTAAGTCGGATAAACTAGTTGAAGAAAACAATAAGCTTAAGGCTGATAAGATAAAAGCTGAGACCACTAATGAAACTCTACTTTCTGAAGAAGCGGTCAAACTTAAATAGAAAGTAGAAGAGCTCAATTGTAACAGCCCCACAAACTAACACGGGTCTTTTCAGTGTGATTTGTCCTCACTCACACGCTTTCGGGGAAACTTCCCAGAAGGTCACTCATCCCACAAGTGCTCCAAGTCAAGCACGCTTAACTATGGAGTTCTTATGTTTTGGGCTCCCGAAAAGAAGATGCATCTTGTTGGTATAGGTAGTACCAATAATTTCCTTTAAACCTTTCTTACCTATGCAGTCGCATACCTGCACAGTCTCAGGATCTCACTCATTCCAATGTGAATTCAGTTCATTCATGTGTCCTTTTGCCTAGAAGCCTACCACGAACCGCTCATTGTCCGTGCCTCATGCACCGATGATCACTCCCCACCTGTTAGAACCAAAACAGTAATGACTAATGATCCCTAAAAGTTTTAATGATCAACAAAGTTATTATATGCTTATTGAAAATACTCGAAGTCAAGTTTATGCTAATCCATAAGGTCAAAAGACCTTTGTGTGTTTTTGACTTTAGATAGTTCTCCAAAAACCAAAGTTTCACCTAGCTCTTAAAGGATAACTCACTGCAATATCTTCGTCCAAAGAAACTAAGTGGTAAAGGTTTATGTCCAAATGTTTACACTGCTTTATCGTCCAATTGTTTATAATTATTGTGTGTCCAATTGTCTTTAATGCGTATGCGTCCAATTGTCTTCAATGCTTATGCGTCCAATTGTTTTTAACTATTATGCGTCCAACTGTCTTCAAATGCGTATGCGTCCAATTGTCTACAACACTTGTGCGTCCAATTATATATTTGCCTGTGCGTGCACTAACTTCTTTTTGTAGATGACGTGGCACTCTCTTATTCAAAAGTTTTAAATGGTTTTAAGGAAATATCTTTTTCACATAAAGACAAAAGAAGTACAAACGTCGTACAAAGAAAATCACGTAGAGCAAACGCTTGTCGGCCATCAAAGCAAAATCAGTCTGCTATCATTCAAGCTGCTACTACCTCCTCATTCTGAAAGGACAATTACACAACGGAAAACAACTGGCAAATGATCCGTACCTAATGGATATTTGATTGAGTCTAAACGAAAAAGTTCTCCCTATATTTTGAAATCAGAAGGTCAAGACAAAAGATATAAGAAGACCACCCTCTGAAGAACAAAACATAGACAACACACGAGTAAGAAAATATTCAAGAGATTTCATTGTGCAAACAAAAAGCCAAAAAGTTTTCAATCTCAGTTTTTGATCTGTAAACCTTCTCATTCTTTCATTATAAAGTTGTAAACAGATTGTCAAGAGCTATATCGTGTAATACTCTCACTGTTGTGAGTTTGTAAAAAGCTCAGAAAAACCCCTCTCAAATCTTAGGATTTGTTGAGCCTGAAGAGGCTTGTCTGTAAAAGAATACTTATTGCCTGGAGAGGTGCAGAATACTTGGAGTTGTAGTCTTGGAGAGACTTGGAAACAGCTTGTATTAAGTGCTAAGAGTTTTAGTGGAAAAACCTTCTGGAGGAAAGGACTGGACGTAGCTCTTTGTTTTGAAAGAGTGAACCAGGATATATCTTTGTGTGAATCTCTCTTTCTCTATCTCGTTAAGTTTTTTATTTATTACTAACTTGGGGATTGAAAACAAAGTATCTTAATCACCTATAATCATTTTAGTGTGTTCTTTCATCTCCTTCTTTAAACGTTTGTTTTAAAAAAAAAGGTTTTCGAAAATCAGTTAAGAAACACAATTCAACCCCCTTCTTGTGTTTCCATGTTTCACTTTTAGTTGGTATCAGAGCTCCGCCTCTGGGTTGATCATTTAGCCGTGCTTAAGGAAAAGATCCAAAGCTCGATGGCAGGACAAGGGATGCCCAGTGGGAATCAACCTGTTCTTGAGGGTACCTCCTTGACCAGACCACCTTTTTTCAATGGCACTCACTACCTCTACTGGAAGGAAAGATTCAAAGGATTCATCTTGAGTACCAGCTATGCACTCTGGCCTTTGATCATGAACGGTCCTAACATCGTCAACAATCCTGATGGCACTGAGAAAGATGAGTTTCAGTGGACTGATGATGAGAGAAGAAGGATGGAGCAGAACTGCAAAGCTAGATACACACTAATGTGTGCTCTTAGTCCAAACGAGTTCCAAAAAATTCATGCATGTGAATCAGCAAAAAAAATCTGGGATACTCTATCCAATGTTCATGAAGGAACATATAATGTAAAGGACTCAAAGATCATTATTCTTATGAGTCAATATAAAATGTTCACTATGAAAAATGGAGAAACCATCGTTGATATGATTGGTCGTTTCCAAACTATTATCAATAATCTCAAGTCTCTTGGAAAGGTCTACACTAAAAAAGAGAATGTTACGAAGATCCTCAGGAGTTTACATAAGGAATGGAGACCACTCATCACTGCAATAACGCAAGCTAAGGATTTGTCAACCTTGACCTTAGATGATCTTGTGGGAACCCTTCAAGTTCATGAGCAGGAGCCCAACCAGGACAATATTACAAAGAAAGGCAAGACTATTGCCTTGAAAAGTCAAAAATCTAGCAAAGTTGATGATTCCAGCGATGACAATGATCAAAATGAAGAAGAAGAATCCGATGATGAACTGTCTCTCATATCAAAGAAACTTGAACGTATTCTGAAAAAGAAAAATATGAGAAGAAGACCATTTACAAAGAAAATTGTCAAAGACCATGGTGAAACCAAGGATAAAAATCCAATGGTTTGCTATGAGTGCAAGAAACCAGGCCACTTCAAAGCTGAGTGCCCTCAGCTGAAAGATAAGAAAAGGTTTTTCAAAAAGAAAAGTAAGAATCTCATGGCAACATGGGAAGATCTTGACTCCTCTGAAGAAGAGGAAAACGAAGAAGAAGCCAACCTATGTCTTTGGCCTGAAAATCATCTCCCTGAAGATTCTTTAGAAGAAGAGGAACAATCTACCTTTTCAAATCCTGAGTCATTGAGAGAATTCAGTAACCTCTCTATAAATGGACCACCTATGTTCCATATAACTGGTGACTATGCCATGTGGAGAGAACTATTCATGAGATTTAGCTTGGAACAAAATGTTGATGACCTATGGAGAGCTTACACCGATGATAACTTTTGTCCTACCACTGTTATCAATGGGGAACGCATAGTCAAACCAAGAGTTGAATGTTCTGAAGAAGAACAAAGAAGAGTTAGAATCAATGCTAGAGCTGTCTACATTCTTACATGTGCCTTGGACGCAAGAACTGTTAACATGGCGATGTATTGTGATATCGCTAAAAGAGTGCCTGACATGCTAGATGCCCTTTTTATGAGAAGGAGACCTGCTCATTCTGAAGGACCACCTATTTATCAATCTTCAGAATCAGAATATGAAGCTTCGAAAGAGAACTTCAGATCCTTTGTTGTAACCCAAGGATCAGAAGAACACTGAAAAACTCTCACTGACGAAACCTTCTGTCCCATCATCATCATCAATGGAGAATACATGATGAAAACTCTAGATCGCTGCACCTTTGAGGAAAGAAGAAGAGTTGATCTTGACTGTGAGGCAAGGGCCTTTCTGTTTCGGAGTATACATGGAGCAAGGAGAGATGTCCTGGCTGAAGAGACAACTGCTTGGGGAATGATGAATCTAATGGATATTCTTGAAAGATCTCCACCCACATCCCCAACAACAGATATGTGTCTCATGACAAGTATTTCCTCTGAGACAGAAATAGAAGAAGATGAGATAAATATATCTGACTACTCAAAAGATGCATATGAAGAGCTATTAAATGAATCATGCACTATTTATTCTGAATATAAAGCCCTTAAAAGAAAATTTGCCAAACTCAATAAAGACTTTAACAAAGTCAAAGTTGAGAACGGAGAACTAAGAGATGAGATAATTAGCCTAACTGAAATCTCAAGCTCTAAGTCCAGTACATCCTGTGAAGTTGAGAAACTTGAGCATCAAATTACTTACTTAACTGATAGCCTGTCAAAATTCACATATGGATCTAAAAATCTTAATTTAATTCTTAGATATAGATCTCCTTATTATAAATTTGGCATTGGGTATGAAAAAGAAAACCCAAAAATTTTTGAGACAAAAAAAGTAATGTATTACTCTATCTGTGGTAAAAATGGACACTCTGCGTCCAGATGCTTACACAAAAGAAAAACTGATAAGTTACCTGCAACTAACCAAAAAGGACCCAAGTCTATCTGGGTACCTAAAAGTAAAATAATCTCCGTTGCAGACTTGCTTGACAACAGAAAGAAAACACCAATCTTGGTACCTAGACAGTGGATGCTCACGACACATGATGGGAGAAAAGTCTATGTTCCTAGACATAAAGCCAAAGTCTGAAGGATCAGTTGTTTTCGGTGGCAATCAAAAGGGAAAGATTGTAGGTATTGGTAAGATTGGTAAGAATAATTCTCCCTCTATAAATAATGTGTTGCTAGTTGAAGGGCTAAAACACAATCTACTTAGCATAAGCCAATTATGTGACAGTGGGTTTGTAGTGTCTTTCAACAAAGATAAGTGTATAGTCAAATATGCTGATGAGTCCACTCGATTTACTGGTAAGAGGCAAAACAATGTTTATAAAATTGACTTGGAGGACCTCTCTAATCAAAATGTATCATGCCTAATGTCTGTGAATGATGAGCAATGGATTTGGCACAAGAAACTTGGTCATGCAAGCCTGAGATTAATCTCAAAGCTGCAAAAGCATAACCTCGTAAGAGGATTACCAAAGCTGGCCTATAAATCGGATGCTCTCTGTGATGCCTGTCAAAAGGGGAAACAAGTCAAAAATTCTTTTAATTCAAAGAATTTTATTTCAACATCCAGACCTTTAGAATTGCTACATTTAGATTTGTTTAGTCCAACAAGGACTGCCTCCCTAAGTGGAAAGAAATATGGACTTGTCATTATTGATGATTACTCTAGATGGACACGGGTAATGTTCCTAGCTCACAAAGACGAGTCTTTTAAGGTATTCTCAATATTCTGTAAAAGGATTCAAAATGAGAAAGGTATATGTATCAATTCAATCCGAAGTGATCACGGAGGAGAGTTTGAGAATGTAAACTTCCAACTATTTTGTGAAGAAAATGGCATTCTTCATAATTTCTCTGCCCCTAGAACACCTCAACAAAATGGGGTTGTTGAGAAAAAGAATAGGTCTCTTCAAGAGATGGCAAGAACATTACTCAATAATAACTCTGTCTCTAAGAACTTTTGGGTTGAGGCTGTTAATACAGCATGCTATATTCAAAATAGAGTATACATAAGACCAATACTGAAAAAGACTCCATATGAATTGTGGAAAGGACGAAAACCCAACATATCATATTTTCATACTTTTGGATGTGCCTGTTTTATATAAAACACTAAAGACAATCTAGGAAAATTTGATGCCAAAGTTGATAATGATATTTTCTTAGGATATTCTGAAACATCTAAAGCCTTTAGAATTTATAATTGTAGATCATTAATTGTCGAAGAATCCATTCATATTAAATTTGATGACAAGAAGCCTGATAAAACACTATCAGAGCTGGACGAATCTCTTGCAGATCTGGATCTGAATGATTATTGTCCAACCGACAATGAAAAGGAAATCTTCCATGATGTCAAAACTGATGATCCACGCTTGTCTAGTGATATCCAGAAATCTTGGCAATTTAAAGTTTACCATCCAGAAGATCAGATCCTTGGTCAACCTAGTGACAAAGTAAGAACAAAGTCAACCTTCAGAAATCAAGCTGATTCAGCTTTCATCTCTGAGTTAGAACCAAAAAATGTGGGTGAAGCTCTCTCGGACGATGGATGGATCTTGGCCATGCAAGAAGAACTCAATCAGTTCGAGAGAAACAAAGTTTGGACCTTAGTTCAAGAACCCAAAGATAAATCCATTATTGGAACTAAGTGGGTATTTAGAAACAAGATGGATGAAAATGGAAAGGTTGTGAGAAACAAAGCAAGGTTAGTAGCACAAGGTTATTCTCAAGAAGAAGGTATTGATTACACTGAAACCTTCGCTCCTGTTGCTAGAATAGAAGCTACACGTATCTTACTATCCTTTGCTGCTCATCATAACATAACCTTATATCAAATGAATGTTAAAAGTGCTTTTCTGAATGGACTAATTAACGAAGAAGTCTATGTAATGCAACCCCCTGGGTTTGAGGATCATTCCCATCCTGAGTATGTATACAAGCTTCAGAAAGCTTTATATGGACTCAAACAAGCTCCTAGAGCTTGGTATGAGAAACTCCGCTCCTTCCTCATGGAAAATGGTTTTTGTATGGGAAAGGTAGATACGACTTTGTTTAAGAAAACTAATAAAGATTATTTTATAATAATTCAAATCTATGTCGATGACATTATTTTTGGATCTACTAATGATTCTCTTTGTAAGGAATTTTCTGATCTTATGGCAAAAGAATTCGAAATGAGCATGATGGGAGAGCTCAAATTCTTTATGGGTCTGCAAGTAAGACAAACCTCAAAGGGTGTGTACATTCACCAGACCAAGTACACTAAAGATATCTTGAAGAAATTTCAAATGGACTATAGCAAGCCAATGAGTACATCTATGCATCCAACGTCCATTCTGACCAAAGACAACAAAGATAAAAAGGTAGATCAAAAGGTTTACAGAGGTATGATCGGATCCCTTTTATATCTCACCGCGTCCAGACCAGATATTATGTTTAGTTTATGTCTTTGTGCACGTTTTCAAGCTAATCCATGTGAAAATCATTTAACTGTTGTCAAGAGAATTTTTAGATATCTAAAAGGTAATTCTAATCTGGGTTTATTTTATGAGAAAACCATTGAGTATAGATTAATGGGATATTGTCATGCTAATTATGCTGGAGATAGAATTGAACGAAAAAGTATAAGTGGTGGCTGTCATTATCTTGGAACAAATCTTATCTCATGGTTCAGTAAAAGACAAAGCACCATAGCCTTATCAACTGCTGAAGCTGAATATATCTCTGCGGCTAGTTGTTGCTCACAACTTTTATGGATTAAACATCAACTGGAAGATTACAATATTCATGAAATTAAGATTCCAATTTATTGTGATAATATTGCTGCAATTAATTTATCGAAAAATCCTATATTGCACTCAAGGGCTAAGCATATAAAAATCAAACATCATTTTATGAGAGATTACATTCAAAAAGGTGTGTTTGATGTAAAATTTGTGGATACTGACCACCAGTGGGCAAATATCTTCACAAAACCTCTTGCAGAGGATAGATTTTCTTTAATAAGAAAACAGCTCAAAATGCTTTGTGTTGAATGACCTTGCGTCCAATAAACGCTTGTGTCAGAAAAGCATGTGCATAAAATGGTTGCGTCCATTTACTGCTAACGTCGTTATTCCTTGATATTTATTATTTGTCATTTTTTTTATTAAAATCTCTGCATCTGTCCTCCACATAAATACTATGCTGAGTCACCACTCTCGAGTCACATCAAGCGACGTGCGTCTGCTACTTCACTCTTAAGTAGCCTCCCTCGGTAACCGCTAGTCATCATTTTTTTTAACCACGGTTACTTTCTCTGACGCTTCAGTTACTTTTTGCTTCTCTATAGAAAATCTCAACCCGTGAGCTCAAACCTCACCAAACGTCCTCTCTTTGAAATCTTCTCTCTCTCTCTCAACTGTTCATCTTCTCTATCTACTCTCTCTTCACTCTTCTAAAAAATGGGAAGAAATCTGCGATCAACTGGAGAAGGAAGCAGCATTCCACAGGAGACCACTTCACCGCTCGGTTATCCCACTCGTGAGATTCCTGATAACTGTCAGATCAATACTGAGCACCAGATTGACTTGAATATGCTAGCGAGATTGGGAGCAGACGTCAGGGTCTACATCATCGGTGCTGGATGGGATCATTTCTTTATCAACTATCCAGAAGTCTATCCAAGACTTCTCACTGAGTTTTGGAAGACAACTCACCTTGAAAAAGAAGGTCTTATTTCTGGGTTTGTTCTGGGGACACACAAAGTTGAAGTCTCCAAAGTCTCTATAGCTTCTGCTATTGGGTGTCTATCTCTCGGTGCCACCTATTTCAAACCTTGGCACAACAAGTTTGGAGGAAAAGACAATGTCTTTCACTTCCTCAAAAATCCCGATGCTCAGCCAAATGCACTGTTCCGTGCTGCTATCATGAAGGATGAAGCTAGAGTTCTTAATCAAATCTTGAACAAAGCCGTTTTGCACAAAGCTGGATCGAAAGACTCCATCTCTGAGGTGCATTTCTTCCTGCTCACCCATCTGCTGTATGGTATAAAGGTCAATCTTCCCTCTCTTCTATTTGACCATTTCAAAAAAAACTGCATTGATGTCGTCTATGTGAAGACCATTACATATGCAATCCTTCTCTCCTGCATCTTTGAAAATCAAGGGGTTTATCGGATGCTACAAAAAGTTCATCCTAGCATCAAAACCTCCTATCAAACAGTGAGCTGCCCTGTGTTTGGAAAGGCAAACCTCTCCAAAATGCAACTCAAAACTGTGCTAGATTTTGATCAAGCTCAGACCTCTTCTGCTCAAGCTCCACGCATGGACGATCTTCAAAGTCTTAAGAGAAGGAAGCATCAAGCTCAAAACGTTGCAAACCCTCCTCTTTTCTCCTCTGATCCATCCACTCAGGCTTCGTCTCAAAATGTGTTCAAAGAATTTGAGGAAAAGCCGAGCCTAGAGTTCGCCTCAATGAAGGAAGGAATTGCTTACACCATCTATGGAGAAAAGTTCATCAAGCTCAATGGTGTGGTACTTCCATTTGTTGAAGAGATTCATGGACCTTTGCTTCAGGCTAATTTAGGCTCAAAGCAGCAGGCTCATGTTTCCTCTCAAGCGGATCTAGAAGCTGGTTCCTCTAAACCTCGATACAGAAAGAGAAAACTTCTGGTGGATGAAGACGACGAAGAAGATGATGAGGACAATGTTCCTATTGCTCTTCTTCTTACAAAGAAAAGTAAGGTCTCTCCTTCACCCTCACCCTTACCCAACCCTTCTGTACAATCCACTCCTTCTGAAGAACCATCTTCCATCCCTCACCCCAATCCTAAACTCTCTGCGTCCATCCCTCTTTCACCAAAACCAATGCGCATCAAAACCGTAGCCCAACGGCCACCTCGACCTAAAATCCTCATATCAGACTCCTCAACATTTACTCCCTCCCCACAAAAATCCATTTCCCCATCCCCATCTCCACCTCTCTCACCTCAAGATGCCCCACCCTCCGTACCTCCATCACAGGTCCCGGAATCATTTTCTCCTCCTCCTATTCTTCTGCTTCCATGATACTCTCAGGAAGAAGCCACATCTTCAGAGGTTCCAGTGGATAATTCTCCTGCTTCAGTTGCTGTTCCTTTTTCCCAAACGGAAGCCAGCTCGGTGCAGCACACTGAACATCTTGATGCTACTTCCACCTTGTCTGGAAACACGGTGGAACTACATCTTGATGAGGAAGATGTCAACTCTTCTACAGTTGAAGAAGCTCTTCTGCTCCAACTTCAGCTCCTTCTCTACCTCCTGGTCTGACTCCTGAAGTTGCTGACTACTTAGTAGATCGAATCTCAGCTTGTGTCACTGAAGAGTTGGATCGAAAGATGGCTCAGTTGTTCTCTTATCTTCATCGCGTCTTCCCTGACTTTCCGCCTCCATCTCCTTAGAATCTTTTCATTTCTTTTTGATGACAATGATGTTGTATCCTCCCTTTATTCCTTTTGTCTGATGACAAACAGGGGGAGAAAATATATGAAATGAAATGTGTAAAGTTGTTACATGTATGAAATGAATAGAACGTTTGGTTATATATCCTGTCTTTATACTTTCATAATCTGAGTTATGTATTCAATATGTAAATGCAAAATCTCAAGGGGAGCTTTTATTTTTACGATACACTGTCTATATTGTTTCAAAAACATGCTTCATAACAATGTTTGTCATCATAAAAAACGGGGAGATTGTTAGAACCAAAACAGTAATGACTAATGAACCCTAAAAGTTTTAATGATTAACAAAGTTATTATATATGTATTGAAAATACTCGAAGTCAAGTTTATGCTAATCCATAAGGTCAAATGACCTTTGTATGTTTCTGACTTCAGATAGTTCTCCAAAAACCAAAGTTTCACCTAGCTCTTAAAGGACAACTCACTGCAATATCTTCGTCCAAAGAAACTAAGTGATAAAGGTTTACGTCCAAATGTTTACATTGCTTTATCGTCCAATTGTTTATAATTATTGTGCGTCCAATTGTCTTCAATGCGTATGCGTCCAATTGTTTTTAACTATTGTGCGTCCAATTGTCTTCAAATGCGTATGCGTCCAATTGTCTACAACACTTGTGCGTCCAATTATATATTTGTCTATGCATCCACTAACTTCTTTTTGTAGATGATGTGGCACTCTCTTATTCAAAAGTCTTAAATGGTTTTAAGGAAATATCTTTTTCACATAAAGACAAAAGAATGTACGAACGTCGTACAAAGAAAATCACATAGAGCAAAGAATCACGTAGAGAAAAACGCTTGTCGGCCATCAAAGCAAAATCAGTCTGCTACCATTTAAGCTGCTACTACCTCCTCATTCTGAAAGGACAATTACACAACGGAAAACAACTGGCAAATGATCTGTGCTTAATGATAACCCACTGGATTATCTAGTTTTAACTATGATTTATCCGTGGAATTGATAATAAACGTTGAGTAAACTCTCAAGTGTGCCCATATTTGTCTTTGATTGTTCTTAAGTAGTGTCTTGAGTCTTATTTAGTTGTTTTAGTATTTTTTTCCATTATTTTGAGTCAGTTAGTCGTAATTGGGTGTTTATGCTTTCATATGCTCAATTATAGTCCAAGAAGTGGAGCTTTGGAAGCAAGGAAGAAGAGAAGGAAGAGGAGCTGGAGTTGCTGGAAAAAGCCCATCCGCTTAGCGAATGTAATCCGCTTAGCGAATTATGAACTTTTGGGCTGGGCCTATTTTGTAAGATTCGCTTAGCGAATGTAATCCGCTTAGCGAATCAATGCGTCCAGAATTGTATTTAGCTTAACTTCTAATCCGAATTGGGGGATCTTCCTTTTTCTTAAGCTGCGATTAGCGCCATTAATACATTGTTTTTGCTACTTTGGATTGAGGATGGTGATGGATTATGGATTCCTTTCAATTCAATTGATGTTTTCTTCTACCATCATGAACTAAACTCCCTATTCTAGGGTGAAGATGTAACCACTTATGAAGGTTTGGTGATTTTATGGCATAATACTAGTTTCTCTTCTTATCTTTTATGTTTATCTTCTTAATTTCATGCTTTCGATTATAGTTGCAAATATAATTGAATGAGCTGCTTATCATATTGAGACCGGAAGGAGATTTATGTGTTAAGAGCATTGAGGATAAGCCATAGGATAAATTGAGACCGGAAGGAGATAGGGTTCTATGCAATTTTATAGAGATTCATAAATCTTAATGAGCTTCTTGATAAATGATCATCATAGGAATATAGTTGATTAGAGATTAAGGGGTGTGCTTTAGTGTTCTTGGAAAAGACATTAGAGTAAATTAGGAATCTTGTTTGATAATTGATTTTGATAAGAAATTAGAATGTTATGCCGTAATTGATCCAAACTGGAATTCGTATATGAAGAGGGATTCTTGTCTATGAGAATCCGGATTCATAGGTTGGTGAAGTCGGAGCCCTAGAGCTTTCTCCATCTGAAGTAAACACTATCTTTCATTCTTGCTATTTTAATCTTGATTTTCTTTAATTCTAGAAAAATTAGTCTTTTAGCTTATAATTCTGAAGACTCAATTTGGGCGTTCAAATAGTTATTGATAGTGAGAAGTGGTACTTGGCTACTCCAATCCCTGTGTTCGATACTCGGAACTCTTCAGTTCCTATTACTTGCAACAAATTAGTACACTTGCTAATTTTGTCAATCAAGTTTTTGGCGCCGTTGCCGGGGATTGGCATCAACCAATATCATTAGTATCAAAGGATATAACTACTTTGAACTTTGTTTTTAATTTCATTTTTATATTTTTCTTGAACTTCTAACCTTGGTTGGAGTTTCTTTGTGGTTGTTTGTTCATTGTATGCGAGGTACAGTTGACCCTGAAGACTTACTCTATATTCCTGAAGTTGAAAGGACTTGCAGAGCTTTGAGGAAGCAAACAAGAGAAAGAAAGAGGAGTGTGATAACTGAACCTAGTGTAACTGAAGAAATGGCTGACCCACCACCACCACAGTACAAGCCACTTGAGGACTATTCTCTTCCTAGATTGGAAGATTGTAGTTCCACTATTGTGAGGCCGCCTATTCAAGCAAACACCTTTGAGATCAAGCCTATTGTCATAAATTTGATTATGCAAAATCAGTTTAATGGGCTTGACAATGAGGACCCTCACAGACATATCACAAGGTTCTTGGAGATTTTGGATATCTCTAAGCAACAAGGCGTTACTGATGACGCCTATCGGTTGAGAGTCTTTCCGTTCTCACTTACGGATAAGGCTCGAGATTGGTATGATTATCTGAATCCAGGAAGCATCACCACCTGGGATGAGATGGCACAAAAATTTCTGACACGGTTTTTCTCTCCTCAAAAGGCTGCTACTTTACAGAATGCTATTCATGGTTTTCGACAAATGGAAGGAGAGTCATTGAATGAAGCTTGGGAGCGTTACAATATACTCATGCGAAGGTGCCCAAGTTCATTCTTTGATTTATGGAGGAAGACCAATATTTTCTATAATGGGCTTCTCCCAAATGTTAAACAGCATTGTGATGCAGCAGCAGGAGGATCAGTTAATTCTAAATCAGCTGAGGATGCATGGGAACTACTAGAGAGATTGGCTCATAATGATTATCAGAACAGGGGTAGTGATCGTATTGTTCATCCAAAGAAAGGAGGTTTGCATGAAGTAGATTCAAAGACTTATGAAGCACTGTTGGCTCAAAACAAACTTCTTCTTCAGAATCTTACCTTGTCTAAGCAACCAGTGCAAGCGGTTAATGAATATCAGGTGAGTTGTGCCTTTTGTAATGGAGGACATGATAGTTCAGTGTGTCAGAGTGGCCAGTTTTCTGAGGAGCATGTTGACTCTTGCCATAACTTCTATGATGCAAAGCCTAGGAATGACTATCCAAGGCAGCAGAGTAACCCTTACTCAAACACTTACAATCCGGGGTGGAGGAATCATCCTAATTTCAAGTGGAGTAACAGCGGTAATATGGGACAGCAGTCACAAGGGAATCAACCTCAGAGATTTCAGTCTCAACAAGGACAGGATAAGGTAGAAAAGCCAGCTTGGGAGTTAGCCTTTGAGAAAACAAATGCTTCTATTGCTAACACTAATGCAGCAATTGCAAGTACTAATGCAAATCTTGATAAGTTGGCAACTCATACTCAGGCATCAATTCAGGGGCTAGAATTTCAAATCTCTCAATTGTCCAAGAAGTTTGATGAGCGGATGCCAGGCACTTTCCCAGGTAACACTGAAAATAACCCGAAGGGTCAATGCAATGCTATTACAACTCGTAGTGGCAAAGTGCTGGAACCTAAAGAGGGTACTTTAGTGGTAGATGAGAACCAGATTGAGGAACCTTGTGTTGAAGTGCCTAGAGAAGAGAACAGAGTGGCTACAGAAAAGTTTGAAGAATCAGACAAGGCACAGGGGAAGAAGGAAAACTTCAAGTTAGTGGATCCAGAGTATGTGAAAAAGAAATTTGTTGAAGCTAAGGATCTACCCTCTTTCATCAAGGTTCCCTATCCCCAGAGACTCAAGAAGCCGATGCAAGACAAGCAATTTTCAAAGTTTCTGGATGTTTTTCGCAAGCTGCAAATTAACATTCCTTTTGCGGAGGCATTGGAGCAAATGCCATCTTATGCAAAGTTCATGAAAGAGCTGCTTTCCAAGAAAAGAAGGTTTAATGATGTAGAAACAGTTGCCTTGACTGAAGAGTGTAGTGCCATCTTGCAAAGGAAACTGCCTCCTAAGTTGAAGGATCCTGGATCTTTTAGCATACCTTGTACTATTGGGGATCTCACTTTTGGGAAGGCCTTGTGTGATTTGGGAGCTAGCATTAATCTGATGCCACTATCCATGATGAGAAGGCTTGGTATTAGAGAGGTGAAGAACACTATGATGTCTCTACAACTTGCAGACTGTTCCATCAAATACCCCTACGGGGTTGTTGAAGACTTACTTGTTAAGGTGGATAAATTTATCTTCCCCGCAGACTTTGTAGTTCTTGACATGGATGAGGATGCCCAAATTCCTCTTATTTTGGGCAGACCATTCTTAGCCACCGGTAGGGCATTGATAGATGTGCAGCAAGGTAAACTAACATTGAGGGTGCAAGATGAGATTGTTGTTTTCAATGTATTTGAGGCGATGAAGCATCCAGAGGAGAAGGCCAGCTGTTACAGTGTTGATGTGGTTGAACCTCTAATTCAATCACTTGTGACTTTTGGAAACCATGGTTCATCACTTGAGAAAGTGATGGTGAAATCCCAGGGTACTGAAGAATTGGTGGGGTTGGGAAATGCAGAAATCTTACAACTTGAACAATTAATGGATGCATTACCAATTCTACCAAAGGAAGAATCTCAAGTTGAAGAGCTTCCCCAGAATGAGAAGGTTGAAGAGGTGCAAAAGCCGGAACTCAAGCAGCTCCCAACTCACCTAAGGTATGCATTTTTGGGTGAGGAGGGACGTTATCCGGTGATTATCAATAATACCTTAAGAAATGATGAAGAGGAGAAGCTTTTGAGGGTACTTAGAGACCACCAATCTGCTATTGGGTGGAAAATTTCAGATTTGAAGGGCATTAGTCCCTCCTTTTGCACACACAAGATACTTATGGAAGAAAACTTCAAGCCGGTCGTACAACCTCAGAGAAGACTAAATCCAGTCATGAAGGAAGCTGTGAAAAAGGAGGTGATGAAGCTTCTAGATGCAGGGATCATTTACCCAATCTCAGGCAGTGCATGGGTAAGTCCGGTGCATGTTGTACCCAAAAAGGGGGGCACTACTGTGGTGGTGAATGAGAAAAATGAGATGATACCTACTAGAACCATCACGGGGTGGCGAGTATGCATTGACTATCGAAAACTTAATGATGCAACTCGCAAGGATCACTTTCCCCTCCCCTTCATTGATCAGATGTTGGAAAGGTTAGCTGGTCATGAGTACTATTGTTTCTTGGATGGGTACTCTGGTTATAACCAGATTGTGGTGGACCCAGAGGATCAGGAGAAAACTGCTTTTACTTGCCCATTTGGGGTATTTGCTTATAGAAGGATGCCCTTTGGTTTGTGTAATGCTCCAGCAACATTCCAAAGGTGCATGCTTGCTATCTTTTCTGATATGGTGGAGAAGTTCATTGAGATCTTTATGGATGACTTCTCGGTCTTTGGGTCTTCATTTGATAATTGCTTGGAGAATTTGGCATGTGTGCTTCAAAGATGCCAAGATACCAACCTTGTCCTTAATTGGGAAAAATGTCATTTCATGGTAAGGGAAGGTGTGGTGTTGGGACACAAGATTTCCTCCAAGGGGATTGAAGTTGATAGAGCAAAAGTGGAGGTGATTGAAAAGCTGCCACCTCCAAAAGATGTGAAGGGGATCCGGAGTTTCCTTGGGCATGCTGGATTCTATAGGAGATTCATTCGTGATTTCTCCAAAATTGCTAAGCCCTTGTGTGACCTCTTGGTCAAGGATGTATCCTTTGAGTTTACTGCTTTATGTTTAAATGCATTTAATACTTTGAAGCGTAAACTAGTTACAGCCCCTATCATAACTGCTCCCAATTGGGAACATCTTTTTGAAATTATGTGTGATGCAAGTGATTTTGCAATAGGGGCTGTCTTAGGGCAAAGAATAGATAAATTGGTCCATGTGATATATTATGCTAGCAAAGTCCTTAATGATGCACAACTCAATTATTCAACTACTGAAAAGGAGCTTTTAGCAGTTGTGTATGCATTGGACAAGTTTAGACAATATATCATAAGGTCCAAGGTTATTATTTTTACTGATCATGCTGCAATAAGGCACCTGATGACAAAACAGGATGCTAAGCCTAGACTAATCCGTTGGATTTTGTTGCTTTAGGAATTTGATGTTGAGATTAAGGACAAGAAAGGAGCAGAAAATGGAGTGGCGGACCATCTATCTAGGTTGCTTAACTTGGATGAGGAGGAGAGACAATTGAGTATTCGGGAAGAATTTCCAGATGAAAGGTTGTATGCATTGGCAGAAGTTTCTCCTCCATGGTTCGCCGACATGGCAAACTATAAGGCTAGCAAGATTGTTCCATCCGGCCTTACCTGGCAGCAGAGAAAGAAGTTCTTCAGTGATGCCAAGCATTATGTGTGGGAGGACCCGTATTTGTTTAAGCATTGTGCAGATGGTCTCCTGAGAAGATGTGTCCCACAATTCCAGGTGGAGGACATCTTATGGCATTGTCATGGTTCTGACTATGGGGGTCACTTTGGAGGAACAAGAACAGCTGAAAAAGTCCTCCAAAGTGGATTCTATTGGCCTACAATTTTCAAGGACGCTAGAAGCTATGTGGAGAGGTGTGACAGGTGCCAAAGAGTTGGAAACATCTCTAGAAGGCACGAATTACCCCTAAATAGCATCTTGGAAATAGAGATTTTTGATGTGTGGGGCATAGACTTTATGGGACCATTCCCACCCTCATTTTCATACAGATATATCTTAGTTGGGGTGGACTATGTGTCTAAGTGGGTGGAAGCAGTGGCAACGATAACAGATGACTCAAGGGTTGTCACTGATTTTGTGCGGAAGAATATTTTTGCACGTTTCGGTGTCCCGAGGGTTGTAATCAGTGATGGTGGTTCTCACTTTTGCAACAAGAAGCTGGACACTATCTTAGCAAAGTATGGGGTGACCCACAAAGTTGCTACCCCTTACCATCCGCAAACCAGCGGTCAGGTAGAAGTGTCCAACCGTGAGTTGAAGAGAATACTGGAAAAAACTGTCAATTCCTCACGGAAGGACTGGTCCAAGAAATTGGATGATGCCCTTTGGGCATATAGAACAGCTTTCAAGAGTCCAATAGGTCGTTCTCCGTATCAATTGGTGTATGGTAAGGCCTGTCATTTGCCTGTGGAATTAGAGCACCGATCATTTTGGGCTATCAAGGCCCTCAATTTTGATTACAAAGAAGCTGGTGAAAAGAGGCTGCTTGATTTGAATGACCTCGACGAGATCAGGATGCAAGCATATGAAAATGCAAGGATCTACAAGGAAAAGACCAAAGCTTGGCATGATAAGCATATTGTGTCTCGTGTGTTTGAACCTGGCCAGAGTGTTCTTTTGTACAACTCTCGGTTAAAGTTATTTCCGGGTAAGCTGAAATCTCGGTGGTCTGGACCTTTCAAGGTCAAAACTGTTTCTCCTCATGGAGCGGTAGAGTTGGAAGGCGATAACCCTAAAAGGATTTTCAAGGTGAATGGCCAAAGACTTAAACATTACATGGGAGGAGAGTTTGACAACAACAGAGTGGCCTTGCAGCTGAATTAGCCCATTCGGGGGCATTGGGTCAGGCTCGGGACGTTAAACAAGCGCTTATTGGGAGGCAACCCAATTCTATATCCTTTTATGCATACCATGTAGTTCGTTGCATCTAGAGTAGGAATTATGTTTTAAGTTTGTACTGTGTCATGCATTTCATGTTTTCTCTTCTTAAAAAAAAAAAAAAAAAAGACCCATTCTGCTAAGCGAATGAGTTTCGCTAAGCGAATGTAGCAGCTCCAAAAATACGCCTCTGTCTGGTTCGCGAGGCGAACCAGGTTCGCCCAGCGACTCTGGGGCACCCAAAATGCCACCTCTCTGGTTCGCGAGGCGAAACAGGTTCGCGCAGCGAATCTGGGGCACCCAAAATGCCACCTCTCTGGTTCGCGAGGCGAAACATGTTCGCCCAGCGAATATGGGGCACCCAAAATGCCTCCTCTCTGGTTCGCGAGGCGATGAAATCTCGCGTAGCGAAGCTGCTGATACCAAAATAAAGCGTCTGTGTGTTTCGCTAAGCTAAAACTATTCGCGTAGCGAACTTAGGGTTCCCGAAAGTGGAATTTTGGACGATTCGCGTAGCGAAGATTTATTCGCGTAGCGAATAATGCCTGCTATTAAAGGTTGCGAGGGAGTGAAGAGTCTTCACACTCAATATCTCTGCTCTCTCGCACGACCCAGCAACCCCACGCGTTCCTTGGTGCTTTGTTGGTCACAACTTCAAGTTCTTCGTGCTCTCCCTCTTCTAAGCATCTCCGGTAATCCTCCTACCCGCTCTTACATGTTGCAACTGTTCTCTGTGGGAAAATGCTTCTCAACATCTCAAGTTCTTCGTGCTCTCCCTCTCCCTCTTACATGTTGCAACTGTTCTCTGTGGGAAAATGCTGTGTTTTTGGAGGATCCCCGTTTTTCAATGTCCTATAATGTGCATATGTATAGAGAATCACGAGGGGATTACCGCTGGGGTTTTGGGTTCAATTATGCATTGGGTATTAGGATTTTCAATGTTGGATTTTTGAACTGGGGTGTACCATAATGCTGTCTATTTTTGAACTGGATTTTTTCAATGTCCTATAATGTGCATATGTTTCGTGTTAGTTCTGAAAACATAATGTTGTCTATTGTTTGCTTTGGGACTTTTCTGCGTTTCAGGTATGGCTCCTCCTAGGGTTGAAAAACAGGCCATTCGTCCTAAGAAGAGGCGTGTTGACAACGCCTCGACCTCTCAGGCCGCTGATGATGATTCTCTTTCTTATCGATCTCCGGAGCACCAGCACCATTATGCCTTAATTGCTAGGAAGCAATTTATACCGGAGAGACGAGTACAGCTGTTACCGCACCAGTTTCCGGATATACAAAGGGTGATTGCTGATAGGGGTTGGAAGAAGTTTACTGAATTTCCGGAGCGAGTCCACATAAAACTCGTGAAGGAATTTTATGCTAATGCTTACAATCCCAAACCTGAAGACAGAAAGTTTGTTTTTGCGGTCCGCGGACGAGAAATTGTCTTTGATGGTAATACTATTAATGCCTTCTTTGGCATTGTGAAGAATTGGCGAGGAAAATGCCAGTACAAGCGCCTTCCGGCGATCGAAGAGATAGCTGAGGATGTGCTTGCTGTTTGTTGTAAACCAGGTGCACAATGGGAGACAGGACCCTATGGAAACCTGTTGAGGATAAAGCGGAAGGATTTGACGCCTCTCAGAAAAATGTGGAATACCTTCATGCACGCTAATATCCAGCCTTGCTCACATGATTCCACCGTCCCTGTACCTAGGGTGAAGCTGCTCTATGCCATAATGAAGGGTCTAACTATTGATATTGGCGGAATCATCGCCTTGGATATCCAAACTAGTGCGAATTCCTTGACTATGAATGCTCTGGGCCATCCATTTTTGATTACGGAGTTGTGTGCTCAGGCTGGTTTTGAGGTGCCTAAGGAGGTGGATGTCAAATATAAGCAGCCCATGGATGCTGATAATATCAATCGCTACTGTTTTCAGGAGAGGAAAACAAGGAAGCCGGTTGAGCAGCAACAAGAGACCAGTGAACGGCCACAGAGTTCTAGGCCACGTCAGCATCGGACGTTGGATGACTATATGCAGATGCTGACCCTGCAGCATGAGGAGCAAAAACAGATGCACAAGGAAGTGATGAGCTCTCTTGTTGCATCGCGAGACTTGAGTCGGGCACAATCTAGTGCCCAGATGGAGGGCAGGGCTTTTGAGTTCCATTCTGAGGTTGAGCTGAGTGCCCTGTATGGCTGGCGTGACTGGTCTCGAGACGAGACACATGCCCCAGCAGGAGGAGGGCCGGCCACTCAGCGTGCACAGAGGGCAGCTCAGTCTGCAGAGCTTCAGAGAGAGTTTGATGGTGATGGTCCGGACAGTGACGTGGACCCAGATATACTGGCAGAGGAGAATCTTGCTGATGTGCTGTAGTCTTGCAGCATTATTTTACCGTCTATTTTGTCGTGTTCTTTGATAAACTCTAGTCTTCATTGATGTAAATCATGAGTTGTCATAGAAACACTTTTATTTTATGAATTGGAGACCCATTTTGGTTTTGATTTTATATTGTCATGCATTTCTTTTCTATTGAGTTGAACAGGTGCCATGAGCATATTTGCCTCCGGTTGAGCTAAATCGGAGAGGATAGATGAGGAGAAATTGGTGAGAAATGTGAAAGCACGCAAAGGGTTCTGCATTGAACCTTTAAGATTTGTTTTCTTAACCTCTCTCTTCTATTTTCGAATTGCGATTACAATAGCCTTATGCGCTTGTGTCTTGAGTCATTTTTTTTTCTTTCTGCTGTTTAACGATCGAGTCTTTGAGTCGTTTTGTTAGAGTCGTAGCAAGTTTGATTTGATCTGATTGTATATGACCTATGAATTTTGATTTGGAATTGATAAATATGCACTCCCCCTTAAGTGACTAGAAAAGACTTGCGTGGTACCTTGAGAGATATGCCAAAAAAAAAAAAAAAAAAATTTGCAACACTGGAATCTTGATAAGTTTAGGGTTGGGATACTTAGCATGACTATCTTAGAGAAGGGTCTTTAGTGTGTCCTGGTGAGGAAAAATTTGGGCCTTAAATTTCAAATCGTTATGAGAGAGTAGCTTTTAAGTTATATTCTCTTAGGTTTGCCTGATTCTTAATCTGATCGAATGAATATGTATTGCATAATATGATTGAGGCCTTTTGTTCTATAGAAGCTAGTGGCCATATAAGCATACCTGAATTGCTTGAATATCTTTTGTTAGCCCATTTGAGCCTTAGCCTGTTCTTGATAACCTCATCTATGAGCTACAAATCTGAAAAACCATGTTACCCAACCTTCATGGATTAGAGGAGCATTAGTATACGTTAGGAAGGGAATCAAGTACTAAGTTTGGGGTGGCAAGAAAAAAAAAATATAGAGAAATTACGAAGTGTGACCGTTCAAGTATTGTAAAATAAAAAAAAAAAAAAAACAGTGCAACAAAGTTGCATGAAAAGTTAAATATATACTTGAATGGTGAAAAAAAAAAAAAAAAAGGGAAATGCCCATGCTCCTTTGATCTGTAAGGTTAAGCTAGTTATCCTTTCCTAACCCTACCTCTTACCTTGACCTCATTACAACCATGCAAAGCCCTCTTGATTATGCAGTCATATATTGTGTGGGATCTATGTTGAGATGATAGGCAAACCCATGGAGTTATGTGCTTAAATTGTGAAAAATATTTTGCAAACACAAACCTAGATACTTGAGAGTTTGAGAGAAATAAATCAACCTTGTGAGGATGAGACCCTGATTCTTGATATTTTTTATGCTAGGTGTTTTCAAACCTTTACTTGATGGATGATGGTGTTTGTGAAAAATGAAACTTAGGGCTATTTCTTGAGTGATTTAACATGTCAAAATTTTGATCTTAAGGGGATTTTGTATTTTTGAAAGAAAAGAAATCGTGAAGAATGCATGATGATTAGGTCCATTGAACTTGCTATGGTTAAGTCTTTGTTTGAGTCTTTATGCTGTATTAGTTTGCTTGAGGACAAGCAAAGTTCAAGTTTGGGGTATTTTGATAACCCACTGGATTATCTAGTTTTAACTATGATTTATCCGTGGAATTGATAATAAACGTTGAGTAAACTCTCAAGTGTGCCCATATTTGTCTTTGATTGTTCTTAAGTAGTGTCTTGAGTCTTATTTAGTTGTTTTAGTATTTTTTTCCATTATTTTGAGTCAGTTAGTCGTAATTGGGTGTTTATGCTTTCAGATGCTCAATTATAGTCCAAGAAGTGGAGCTTTGGAAGCAAGGAAGAAGAGAAGGAAGAGGAGCTGGAGTTGCTGGAAAAAGCCCATCCGCTTAGCGAATGTAATCCGCTTAGCGAATTATGAACTTTTGGGCTGGGCCTATTTTGTAAGATTCGCTTAGCGAATGTAATCCGCTTAGCGAATCGATGCGTCCAGAATTGTATTTAGCTTAACTTCTAATCCGAATTGGGGGATCTTCCTTTTTCTTAAGCTGCGATTAGCGCCGTTAATACATTGTTTTTGCTACTTTGGATTGAGGATGGTGATGGATTATGGATTCCTTTCAATTCAATTGATGTTTTCTTCTACCATCATGAACTAAACTCCCTATTCTAGGGTGAAGATGTAACCACTTATGAAGGTTTGGTGATTTTATGGCATAATACTAGTTTCTCTTCTTATCTTTTATGTTTATCTTCTTAATTTCATGCTTTCGATTATAGTTGCAAATATAATTGAATGAGCTGCTTATCATATTGAGACCGGAAGGAGATTTATGTGTTAAGAGCATTGAGGATAAGCCATAGGATAAATTGAGACCGGAAGGAGATAGGGTTCTATGCAATTTTATAGAGATTCATAAATCTTAATGAGCTTCTTGATAAATGATCATCATAGGAATATAGTTGATTAGAGATTAAGGGGTGTGCTTTAGTGTTCTTGGAAAAGACATTAGAGTAAATTAGGAATCTTGTTTGATAATTGATTTTGATAAGAAATTAGAATGTTATGCCGTAATTGATCCAAACTGGAATTCGTATATGAAGAGGGATTCTTGTCTATGAGAATCCGGATTCATAGGTTGGTGAAGTCGGAGCCCTAGAGCTTTCTCCATCTGAAGTAAACACTATCTTTCATTCTTGCTATTTTAATCTTGATTTTCTTTAATTCTAGAAAAATTAGTCTTTTAGCTTATAATTCTGAAGACTCAATTTGGGCGTTCAAATAGTTATTGATAGTGAGAAGTGGTACTTGGCTACTCCAATCCCTGTGTTCGATACTCGGAACTCTTCAGTTCCTATTACTTGCAACAAATTAGTACACTTGCTAATTTTGTCCATCACTTAACGGATATTTGATTGAGTCTAAGCGGAAATGTTCTCCCTATATTTTGAAATCAGAAGGTCAAGACAAAAGATATAAGAAGACCACCCTCTGAAGAACAAAACACAGACAACACACGAGCAAGAAAATATTCAAGAGATTTTATTGTGCAAGCTTTCACTCTCAGTTTTTGATCTGTAAACCTTCTCATTCTTTCATTGTAAAGTTGTAAACAGATTGTCAAGAGCTATATCGTGTAATACTCTCACTGTTGTGAGTTTGTAAAAAGCTCAGAAAAACCCCTCTCAAATCTTAGGATTTGTTGAGCCTGAAGAGGCTTGTCTGTAAAAGAATACTTGTTGCCTGGAGAGGTGCAGAATACTTGGAGTTGTAGTCTTGGAGAGACTTGGAAACAGCTTGTATTAAGTGCTAAGAGTTTTAGTGGAAAAACCTTCTGGAGGAAGGGACTGGACGTAGCTCTTTGTTTTGAAAGAGTGAACCAGGATATATCTTTGTGTGAATCTCTCTTTCTCTATCTCGTTAAGTTTTTTATTTATTACTAACTTGGGGATTGAAGACAAAGTATCTTAATCACCTATAATCGTTTTAGTGTGTTTTTTTATCTTCCTGCTTTAAACGTTTGTTTTAAAAAAAAGGGTTTTCGAAAATCGGTTAAGAAACACAATTCAACCCCCCTTCTTGTGCTTCCCTGTTTCACTTTCACCACCCTCGTCAGCCTCAGGCGTCACATGCCCACCAACTTCCACCTGGTTCGTCCTCGAACCACATCGTCGTGGGAGATGTCCGCTCTGATACCATTTGTAACGGCCCGGACTGCTTTCAGGATAGCCGATTGTCCCCATAAACCAACACGGGTCTTTTCAGTGTGCTTTGTCCTCACTCATACGCTTTATGGGAAACTTCCTAGAAGGTCACCCATCCCACAAGTACTCAGTTGAGGGACAAGATGTCCACATATAACATGTTTTGTTATATAAATATATTTGTGTATTGATGGTTGTAATAATAGCTCGGAAAGTGTTTGTCCGTGAAATTATAAATTGCTTGCATCACTGTGTGTTATATTGTCATACTTATTTTTGCGTGACTGCATGTGTTTGGGGGGAAACTCCCTCATTGAGTCGGTGGACTCACCCCATGCTTAACATTTTAGTTGTAGGAATCTGCAGGACCATCTCACATACTTTGAGTGTTTATGTCGCTTGAAGGTCTTCGATGTCATGTGGAGGATGCTAGTTTTGTCTTTGGTTTTGCCCTGTTTTGGGTTTGTGATGTAAACCTTTAGTCTGCATTCAGGACTATGTAATCCTTAGTGTTGTTTAACGCTAATGGATTTTATTTATTAATATGATGTATTAATGATTATTATATTTATACTTTGAATGAGACAAATTTAGTATGCTTGAGAGGTTGCGAAAGGGAAAGGAAATTCTTTCTTTTTCGACCGGTCATGACTACAAGACTCGGGTCATGACATCAATATTGATCTTGCTAGGTTTTTCAATGGCAGAGGCAATCTGATTAAACTCTTAGGAAGTCAAAAAATCAGTCTTGATAAAACTGGAATAGGATTCTCTGAGGAAATACATCATAATGCATCCCATAAATCCTTAAACAGAGAAGTCTGTCCCATACAAAATTCTTTTAAGTCTGAATGCCTTTACTATGGCAAGAATGGACATCTCGTGTCCAAATGCTTCCATAAAAGGAAAGCAAAGTCTTCACAAACTCATATAACTAACCATAAAGGACCCAAAAAGATATCGGTACCAAAGACTCTAATTATTAATGTTGCAGACGTTCTCAACAAAGCCAAGGAGACACCAACAACAACAACTGGAAAATGGATGCTTACTATACACAATAATAAAAAAGTATACATACCCAGACCAACGTCTAAAGAAGCGTCTACAAGGGATCCAAAAAGGGCTGATCAAAAGGAGACTCAGAAGGTAAGTACCTTTATACTCATATTTAAAGTTTTTATTCATTTGATAGAAAAGCGTCTAAATGACATAAGCTTAATACATAATTGCGAAGGTTAAAGCATGTTACTTCTAGATCTTTTTAACTTCCTTAGGAAAGCCGGTATTTCTTGTACTCTCCATCTCTCCCACACTCACTCAAAGCTTTTCAAAAAAAAAAAATCTTCCTTTCTGAAACTATATCATTCCTAACCTTTCAATCCTCTCTGACAACAATGGCACCAAAGAAAACAACTAGCAACGTCACATCTTTCGAAGAAATGAATGATTCTAAAGTAAAACGACTTGCTTTGGAACATCATGTTGAGTTAGAAAGCATCAAGAACGCTGGTCTTGACATCACCGAAGAACTCGAAGCTGCTGGCTGTTCTGAGTTCTTCTCTCTAAAAGAAAATATCTATCCTTGTCATTTCAGATAATTTTGGAAGTAAACGTATGCTGTTGAGAGAAAATTTGTTACTAAGATTGATGGTCTTGTCGATTTTGCAAAAATTGAACTCGACCTAGGGATATGAAAACCCTCAGCGATGGTAAAAGAGAAGGAGCCAAATTTTACGAAGAATGGGAAGAAAGTATCCACACAACAACACTATATATTACTCTTTTCAGGACTGGTAAGCCAAATATAACTTCAGCCGAAAACCTAGCTCCCAAAGGAAGACTGCTGCATCTGATTCTCACAAGCAGTATTACTCCAAGGAGGTCAGGAAAGAACATAGCCACAAGCTTAGATAAGTTCAATTTATATCATCTTCTTCATCATATTAAACTTGATATAAATGATCTTATTTTCAAGCACATGGTGAAAATTTCTAATCAGAAAATCAAAACATATGGAATGATCTTTACTAGATTGCTGAAATTGAGAGCAATTGTTTGCACTGAAACTAGTCTGGATATTATGTCTACTATCTGCTTAAAGACTCTCTATCAGATGAAATTGAAAAATGAAAATGGTGATCCTCTAATTGAAGGTCAAGCAGAGGAAGCGAATGTATTTGTAGAAGATTCCGACAGTGATCTCATGCCTCTCATCTTTAAGAAAAAATGGCTAAAAGAGAGATGAAAGAGGAGCCTTTGACTAAAAAGGCAAGACAAACAGTAGGAACTTCTCTAGATGGTGCGTATGAAGCAACAGTTATTCAACGGGAAGCAATATCTAGTTAGACAAAGATCATATCTGAAGATTCTGAAAAAAGAAATGCACCTTTGGTCTATAAGAAAAGAAAAGTATGCGAAGGAACTGAGAAAAGTCAGTCAAATGAGGAGAACCAGTAAAGAGAAGAACAAGAAAACCAAACCCCTGAAATGCTATTTGAGTTGGTTGCATCTATCGTTCAAGGAATGAATAAATTTCTATATTATCATCCTAAGAAGAAAAGATCAACCTCCTCAAGAAAAAGGAAGACCTTTGAAGAATCTGGAAGCAAGAAAAAGTTCTTATATATTGTTTGGCTTCAAGAACACAAGATTAATTGGTTTAAGCCGAAGCCAAAGCAAGTAGAAGCAAAAGCAAAAGCACACAAAAGGTCAGTTTGATGCTCAAGCTTCAAGCTCTGGCTTAAATAATTATATGAAGTGGAAAACTGAGGTAATAGGCAATAGAGTCAGGTTCTACACAGTACATCATTTTGGATATGAATGACCCAGAGTACCTATGTCTTTGTTTGTTTTCAAATGCCATTTCCACCTTCTTAGAAAAAGAAAATTCATATCAAGATTTGATACACCTTTCTCGACTTTCATAACTGGTCCTATGTGTCTGTTAAAGTTTGTATTCATGTTTCTTAAATATGAATGTTTTTCTTTTATTCCTAAACCTCGTCCTATATCTAGTTTGTTCTATTCTGTTTAAACCCTCTCTCCTCTTACTCGTGTTCATAAAATCTTTGTGTCTAAGTCATCCCCACCAACTATTCTCACAAAAGTTGGTGTTTCTCTCTTTTTACACCTTCTAGATATTATGTCTCTCTACATAATTTCTTCAACTTAGATATAGATTCCTTGATCTTTTTAGAGTCTGATCTATATCCAAATACAGATCTTTTCTGTCCACCCTCTGCTCCATCCTCTGTCCGTCCCTCTTTACCTCTTGAAAAAGGGATTGTTTGTATTCCTCCTTCAATCTTTCAAACTTTTTCCTCTTTACCTTTACCACTCTGTAATTCTCATGTTCTTTCTGAACAACCTTCTACATCGTCCACACTTGAACATACAACGTTTGTGTCTCTTTCTGAACCGTTTTCAATCTCTTCTCAAGTACACCAAGTCTCCATCTCTGATCCAGTTATTGCAGCTCAACTTCAAGACTTTGGATCGAGTTTAAACAAGCTTAAAATTTTGTTTCTAGACTTTCTTGAGAAAAGTACTAAACATTAGTTTTCTTATGATTATGTACTTTGTAAACACAAATACATTTCGAAGATGTTAAATCTTTTATCATGTGTTCACTTCACTATCTTGATATTTTGGTATCATTAGCTCTGTTTCTAATTTGAAGAAAACTGTTTTGTTACATCAAACAGGGGGAGCATCTTTTATAATTATACATCCCTCTTTTAATAACAAAAGTTAATGCGACAAGTGAATCACATACATATAGATCATGAAGGGCAAGAAAGAACCACTCCTTTTTTATGATATCAGAAAGGGGAAGAAAGGAAATAAAACTAAGTGACTAAGGGAGAAAGGAAATAAAACTAAGTGACTAAGTGTTACTTAAAGTTTTATATGATAGACTTAGTTGAAAGAAAACATGATGATAAGTCTTTACATGTCTTACAGTATATATGTGCTTATACATTCTTTTTTGTTCACTTAAAATCAAATAAAAAATGTTTTGACAATATAAAAAAGAGGGAGAATGTTAAGTCTCCAAACACCTATAATGACTATGTGCATAAGCGTCTGTTCCCTGTGTTTTGATGTATCCAAACATTTCGATTAAATGATTTTAAAGAACACAGTTCATATTTAAAGATCAAAGAAGAGCCTGGAGAAACTCAAAAGAATATTGCTTGGAATAATATCAATAAAGCGTCTGATATCTCTCTTGAAGCAAAGAAGTCTTGACAAGATATCAATTCTAAATCTTCAGAAGAATCAAGTTAAAATCTCATGCGTCTCATATCTTTTACGAAGGAATAACTTAAAGAAGTGTCTTGACAAGAAACTAAGCTGATCAAAAGAAATATTAAATATGTTCTCTGCCTATTTAATAATACTATTTGATGGATAGTACTACCTATTACACGCAATAACAGTCTAAAAATGAACTATTGTTCTGACTTGTTACGAGAAAGAAGAAATCCGCACTGCAAAACCTAAAGCTGCTCTAAATAGTTTTGTTGCTCTGAAAAGAAGTGTATGATTACACCAAGCTTGTCTCCAATGGTCCAATATCTTATAGAACGATTGCTTCGCATTGAATACTGTGACAACTTCCAAAGAAGTCTCAGAAGAAGACTCGTCTCACAATGGATCTTTACATCGTTCAAGAAAAATGAAGACAAGATTCAAGAATTATCTCTCAACGGATCTGTTGTCGTGAGAAGCCTATATAAAGGAAACTATGCTAAAGATTAAGCAGAGAGAGAGACACAATCAAAAGGAATATACAGGGCAGAAAAGCTCACATCATTCTGAGAGAAAACAATAAGAAAAACACAAGAGATCATCTCAAAAGCTGCTAGTTACAAATCTTTCTTTTCTTCTACACTCTCTGTAATATGCATAGAAAAAGTTTTTCTTAGTGCTGTCATACCATCAAAATAATATCATATTCACTCCTTGAGTATTATTCGGTTGACTAGCATATTGTAATCTGAAGCTGTTGCTTCAAATCAACTCTTTAATAAGAGAAAGGCCTGGAGAGGCTAGCTGAAGAATACTTGTTGAGACTGGAGAGGCTAGATGTGCAAACAATACTCGTTAATCAAGCCCTAAGAAGCTAGGTGTGCAAACAATACTTGATCCTGGAAAGACTAGGTGTGCAAAGAATACTCGTCTGTAATCTGATCAGTTATAGTGAAAATCTTGGTTAAGCCAAGGACTGGATGCAACTCAAGTTTGAGGTGAACCAGGATAAATCTTGTCTCTATCTCATAGGATAAATCTTGGAGTTCATAGGTGTTTTCTATTCCCAACTTGCATACAATTCTTTCAAAATCTGCACTGTACAACCCTTTGATAATAATGTCTGTAAGTTGACCTTGAGAAGGTACGAATGGGGTACAAATCAGACCACAATCAAGCTTCTCCTTGATGAAATGCCTATCCACTTCAATGTGTTTTGTTCGATCATGTTGAATAGGATTATGAGCGATGTTGATTGTCGACTTATTATCACGGTGGAGTTTCATAGTGCCATCCCATTTCATATTCAAGTCTTCTAAAATTATTTTGAGCCAAAGTAGCTCACAAATACCTTGTGCCATAGCTCGGAGCTCAACTTCAGCACTAGAACGAGCCACAACAATCTTTGTTTTTTTTACTCCTTCAAGTCACTAAATTTCGTCCAAGATAAGTTCAATATCCAGTAATGGACCTCCTGTCAGACACTGATCCTGCATAGTCGGCATCAGTGTCGGCCTTAAGAATTGCATTCCCATTCCTTCTATATGAAATTCCTCTTCCTGGAGTTCCTTTAAGGTGCTGCAGAATTCTATGAGCTGCCTGCAAATGAACTTCTCTTGTGCAATGCATAAATTGACTAATCAAACTTATAGTGAATGCAATAACTGGCCTTGTGTGAGACAAATAAATTAATTTACCAACCAAAAGTTGGAACATCTCTTTATCCACCACTGCACTCTCCTCTTCATTACCCAATTTAAGGTTTGATTCTATTAGGGTGCTTACAGGTTTAAAAGCCGCCTTTCCTGTCTCTTTGATCAAATATGTGATATATTTTTGTTGAGATATAAAAATACCTTTTTTTTGGAGTGAGTCACCTCATTTCCCAGAAAGTAATTTAGTCTCCCAAGAGTTTTTTCTTAAACTCCTTTGCTAGATATTGACTCAAGACTTGTTGTTCTTTCTAGTCATCTCCAGTGACAATGATATCATCCACATATACCAACAACACAGTTACTCCCCCTGAAGTCAAGTGTTTGATGAACAATGTGTGATCTCCTTGTCATTTATTGTATCCCAAGGCTGTCATAACCTTAGTGAATCTACCAAACCATGCTTGAGGTGATTGTTTCAACCCATATAATGCATTTTTCAGCCTGCAAACAGTATTTTCTCTAATAATTTTTCCATATCCAAGTGGTACCTCCATATAAATCTCCTCCTCAAGCTCCCCCATGTAAAAAAGCATTTTTCACATCAAATTGCTGCAATTCCCAGCCATAATTGGCAGCAAGAGATAATGTTACTTGAACTGTATTCATCTTTGGAATGGGAGCAAATGTCTCTAAATAATCAATTCCATAGGTTTGTGTAAAATCTTTGGCTACCAACCTTGCTTTGTACCTCTCAATTGAACCATCAGCCTTATATTTCACAGTATACACCCACTTGCAATCAATGATTTCTTTCTTATCAGGCCACCTGTGGGAACCCAAACAAATTGATCGACCACCATGACCACCACCAGTTAGGCCCTACAAGCCTCCAAGATATCTTGGGACAGAAACTGAGACAGCCACACCTGGAACAACACCTAGGATTTTTCTGTTCATCCCCACGCCTGGATTGAGGCCAGCACCTTCTTCAAACAATAACTCAAACAAGAAGTGAATGGATACACTGGATTGGATTATATGTATTTAAAATTGGTATAGTGATGGATTTAATATTGTACAATGTATTTTGGTACAATGATGAATTTAATTTTGGTATAATGTATTTTGGTTCAATGATGGATTAAACTCTTTATTGATGTATTTGATGAACTTATAAAGGGTTTTAATCAAATGAATTATACAATGGATGAATGAACAAAACATCAATGTGAAAAAACCCTGAAGTTTGTCGTATATTCCAATACATTTCATTACAATTATTAAAAAGCTGAGCAACACATTTCACTAATGCAGTAATGCTTTTAAAAAACAGAACCACCCAAGTCAAATACATTAGTACATCAACCTTTGACTACTTCCAAATACAAAGTCCTATGACCACAATAATCATAACAACCCCTATCACCCCAACATATCTTTTCCAATGCATAACTTATTTGATCTTCATTTGCATTTCATTCATCTTTATTTTGATATCATTGATATCTCTCTCCAGTTGATTAGTTCTGCCTTCTTCCAACTCTACCATTATGATTGGGTTTTCAGTGAATTCATCCAACCGCAAGAAACAGGCATAATAGGGCTTCTCCTACAACCACATCACTAGGGATGGCAAAATTATCCGCATGGATTATTCGCAGTGGATAGTAAATGGATATCTATTAAATGGGGATAGGGATCATAGTATCCGCCTCACGGATACCCGCATATTTATAATAAATATTTTTTATTAAATATATATTATATCTTATGACAATATCTATCATTTTGAGATGAAATAAACTTTATTTTCTTTATTATTTCATACCTTTTAGTGGTTAAACCCATAGTAATAATTTTTTTAAAATACATATAGTATATTATATAATGTTAGTATAATATATTGTTATCTTATGTTGGATAATTTTATTTTCTTTCCTTTTTATTTTAGACTCTTAAATACTCACGGATATCCATGGATACCCTCTACCCGCATAAATATCCATGTATATTGACGGATATGGATGTGGGGGAAGCACTATCTGCACCCGTCCCGTCCCATTGCCATCCTTACACATCACTATAAAACAATCAACATCTAAAGAAGGGAAACTTCAACCATATTCTTAAAATTGGTTGTTTAATTACCTTATAATAGGGGAACCCATAGAATGCTCTGTTTGGGTTCTTGGATGTTTTCGAGCTGTAAACTGTAGCGTTTCCTTACATTTTGGAGTTGCACCTATGGTATGAGCTATGGCGCTAGAAGCACTCCCACTCCAACTCAGCTCACGCTGGAGAGAAGATTCGAACTCCCGGAGCCACCATAGGTTTTCATCTCGTGCAATGGGATGCAACAAAGGAGGTGAAATTAGAACTCCGAGGTGCAAATCACAAGCGTCAAAATGGTCCCTTCAATTGAGTTAGGGTTCTTGATTTCATAGGAACGAAGAAGACTTTGGTGCCTGAGTTTAATGCAACAACGTCATTTATTTTAAATCCATTTTCACAGTGGAAATGGAGCACTTGCCACCTAGGACATTAACGGTACACAAACATTTTAACAATACAAACCAGCAAGTTATCAGAGGGTGTTGGATGTAGGGGTGGGCATGGGTACGGGTCAACCCGCGAACCCGGTGTACCCAATCCAACCCAACCCACAAATACTGGGTTGGTTCGGGTCATTGGATTGGGTTGGTTTCTAAATAAGTAGACCCATAGCTTATGGGTTGGGTGCTGGGTCCAAAGATTGTAAACCCACTCAACCCAATCCAACCCACATATTGAGAGGAATATTATAAGTCCAGTTGCTGGAGCGTGGAAGGACTCTTCTATCTTGAATTTGATGACTATTCTTTAATACTTAGCCGCCTAAATTGGAGTGACCATTTTTTGGTTACATGAGCACAAATAATTTGAAGACACGCCGAAATAGCTTGAAGACATAGTCAGTGAAATTGTTTAGGAATTTTTTGAAGACATTATTATTATTTTTTATTTCATTTGTTTGTTTAATTTTGATGGATATTGTGCTCCAAATTGAAGTTGTATGCTTCATTTTGTATTTGGAAGTTCAAATTAATGCATTGATAGTATTTTTCTTCTCTATTTTCCCCCCATTATTTGCTTTTGATAAAAACAAAATAATTTACTATCAAACCCGGTTACCCGACTCAAACCAACCCATATGAGGTTGGATTGGGTTGGTTTGGGTTACATGAAAATTTTCGAAGAACCGATCCGATCCAACCCAACCCATATTTATTTGATTGGGTTGGGTCTTTAAATGCACCAAAACCCACCCAACCCGACCCATGCCCACCCCTAGCTGGATGCGAAGTAATAGAGGGAATAACTTGTCCTGAGTTTGTCATTTTAAGGGACTAAATGATTAATTTAAAGCAGGACTAAATGTGTCATGACGTTTTTCTAGGGACCAATTTGGGCCTTTAGTCTTATTTTTAAAGCCCTTAAGACACTTATTACCAAAACCCTTCATAATTTACAAAATGAAATAATCATAGAAGTAGGCGATGCTTTTCTGAATGCACAATGGAATAATCATACAAGTAGGCTTGACCATACTTTTAGCATTTAAGAACTTATTATTGTATAAGCAAAAGAAGCATATAACCCAACTCAACTCATGTAAAGCAATGGATCAAAAGTCAAAATAGACCAAAAAAATTTAACCTAAGGTTATATACTACTATAATACCAGGTATAGTAAAACAGGCCAATCCAATGATCCAGCTTCCTTTTCACAATATTATTGCTAATTGAAATAAAAATTCCATAAATTTGTAGAAAAAAGACTGTGTGCAAGAGAATCAAAATCAAAATATAACAAAGATCATGACTAATAAAAATGCACCTTAATTAGTAATACCATCTGTACAACCGCAATTATTGACCGGGAAAGATTCATATAACATCAATGTAGATGGGAGAAAAAGAAAGAAGAGAATAAATGCAGTAACTTTTAAATGTGTGTATAAAATCCTGTAATGGCTGTAATAAACCACGAAAAGGTGGCATATGCAGGAAGGAAAAAAAATGGGGAATAGGTGTAACAATCATCTTCTAAAAGCCAACCTGAGATAAATGAAGGGAACCACTATTATCTAAAGGACTCCAACTGTTATGTACACTGTATTCTGATCCTTCTTGCTCTACAATTTGTCAGCAATTCTCCCTAGAGCATCTGCAAGCTTATCAAGTACAGCAACTATGTTACTTGCAGTGTCTTTCTGCTGCTGGCGATCCAACTGAAAATTGATGTTCTGAGCTTCAAGTTGATCGCGTAGCATCTTGCCATTTCTTTCTAAGACATCAATCAATTGACTTTGCAAAGTTTCCTCTTCTCCATCAGTTGCAAAACACTTCCTCTTCCGTCCCCCTTGAGATGTAGAACCCATTTCTGGATTTGGGGCTGGCTGTTTGTCATTGGTAGCACCTACACAGTAAAAGGAATGTCTAAAATTAAATTTACACTAATGTCATCAGTTAACTCTTAACACTGTAATTGTCAAAGCAGAACCTTCCGTCCTATTCCTATGCCTATTATATGAAGCTATAGCATAGCTTAAGCGCAAAAGTTTAAGTAATGGCATAACCAAAGTTTGTGCATAAGAAACAGTTTGCCATTTATGATGCGTGAATTAACATTCTTTTGAAACACAAACTGTGGAAGATACTGTTTGGGTATGTGTAAGATGCAAACAGTTAAAAAAAGTTACTGAGGTCTGAGGCACTATTCGATAACTGGCCCAGAAATGTGCAAATATAAGTATGAAAAGCAGCATTGCTCATGTGAATATACCAGTCAATATCGTTCTCTCACATGTAAGGAATTTCAATCAATCAAATTCATTTTCTAGATATGCATGATTTATACCTGGACATCCAAGATAACTTTAAGTGAACAATCGTACAATTTGTTAAAAAGGTGATTTATAGCAAGCCTATTACTATTTTGGTCTTCATTTTGTTTGTGCTAGAGTTCACAAATTCGATACCCAACAATGAGATTCAGAAGCCAGCAAAAGAAACTAGGTACAAGCATGGATAATATAGGAATGAGAGAAAAAATGATGTCTTGGCATTAGGAAATTTCAAATGTAATAGCAGAAAAATAACATACAAAACTAGAAATGAGCAAGCAATTGACTTTACTCTTAAGACTTAATTATAATGAAGCTGCAGCAGGAGGAATCAATAGCAGCAATAGAAATAAAGGGAAACAAACATATAATACAATAAACAAGGTAGCTAACTGTCACAAATGGCTTTTAGCTTATTTAAGAGATCTGTAAGATCCAAATTCACCTTATTTTGATGAGTAAATGACATTTAAGAAGCTTCGCTTTTTTGTGTTACCCACCGTGTCACTGAACGCAGTATAGCTAAATAGCACTAGGTTTAGGGCCTAATACATCAATTTGGTCAGATGAGCCTAAAGTTTTTACACCAAAATACCAAAGCTGTCTCCAGAGCAGAACACAGAAGATTCCAGTGCTAAATGATATAGCTAACCATATCAATCCAGTCCTAAAACAATATATGAGATTTTCAATCTATCATCATCACATCCTTCATGAACTCAACATTACCTTGACCATTGCCTTCCCCTTGGCAGCCTTGGAGGAATGGTTGATATTGCTTCTCTGTAAATCAGAAGAAAAAAAAAACATCAAGGAACACCAAATAATTTAAGAATGCATCATAGTAATCCCAGTACTCTTACCTCCAAAATTCCCAACTTTATAACAAACAACATTGCTAGAAACACAATATTGAAGAAGAAAAATTTCACGATAGTAGTAGTTCATAAAGTCACACAAAAAGGTGCCCAAATCCCATGAATGGCATCATAATGTGCATAGAAATTGAGAGGTTCTTATGTACTCTGTGTATCAATTACATCACTCTGCAAGATGTTACACAGCATATATGCATTAAATTATATAAAAATAGGCAAAATTAATCTTTTGGTCTCTCATCTTAATTGTTTTGTTCAAATTAGATCCTTAACATTTTTTATGACAAATAAGTCCCCTATGTGGTGTACAAATGTTAAAAACATTGGCCTAGTCGTTAGTCTCTATCCAACACATTACAAAACGATCCTACGTGTCCGTTAAGCGTCCAACCTGGCCCTGACGTGGTGATGACCTGGAACCCACCTTCTAGCAAGCCGAAACGACATCACTTTGGTGGTTCTATATAGCTTTGTGATTTTCTGCTCTGTTTCCCGCTTTGTTATTTAGGTGGTATTGCTGCAAGATTCCGAAAATGGAGCAAAACTCCATTAACTGATCAAAGATCACTCACAGCTATCAACATTCCTTCTTTTCCATAAAATGGAGCAAAAATCAACTAAAACTCATCGAAAATATTCATCTGGAATATGAAAACGCTCAAAGACATATCACCAAAAAGACTGGAAGTAAATTTTGACATCACCATCTTCTGCCCTTTTGCTTGAAGTTTGAAAAGACCGTAAGACAGAAATCTCGGTTCAAATGTGCAGCTCAAAACATTGGCTGTGCAACACGAAAAGAGCAAAAGACAAAAAGTAAACAAAGAATAATTAATAATAAAAATGTGATTAGACATATGGGAAAACCCAGAAAATGGAGATATCCAGAAGACAACCAGTTCCTTAGGCTTGTGAAGATGAACAAGGGGATTTTGATCAGAGAAATAAACATCAAGCTCACAAACTGATTGGACTCATTTGCAGCTATGGATCCGCGAATGGTCAAGACCCTTGGAACCTCTCTCATGGTGCCTTCTGTCCACCTTCTAGCAAAGCAACCATTCACCAAAGTCCCAGAACGATTCGTCCAAATCTAGACCCTCCTGTTGTATCCAACAAAACCACTTCACCAAAAGTCCCAGTCATCGACCTGAATAATTTTTCTGTGAAGATTCAACTGAGCTGGAGAAGATAGACCACGCTTCAAAGAATGGGGTTTCTACCAGGTTTGGGCTATCTCCTCCCTTATTATATTTTTCACTATTGAAAAAAGAACTTCCCAGTTCATGGTCATGGTCAATAGGGTGGTCGAGGTGGAGGTGGCCAAAGGAGGGTTTGGGTTGGGACTCATGGTAACCTAAGGCACCGGAAGGAACCCACCAAAACAACGTCGCTTAGGCTTGCTAGAAGGTAGGTTCCAGGTCATCACCACATCAGATCCAGATTGGACACTTAGACCGTTGGTACGGTGTTAGATGGAGACTAACACGATTAGGCCAATGTTATTAATGTTTGTAAACACAAGGGACTTATTTATCACAAAAAAATTAAGGGATCAAGTTGAACAAAATTAAAGTAAGAGACCAACACACAAATTTTGCCTATACAAATACAAATATTATGAAGTTCGATCTAAAGGGTTACTGTATTAATCAGGTACATGGTTTAAAACTGTGATTCGCAACCGCAATTGCAGCCATATTACGGTTTTATTAGTCTTTGCAGCTGCATTGCTGCATTGGCTACATTATCCCGTAATTACAATTGCGATAAACTCAACATAAGCGCGATTGCAGCAGGATTTTAGAATTCTCTTAGAAAATTTTCCAACTTCATAAAAAAACAGGAAAGAAAAACTGCAACATGGTAGCAGTTCATAAAAGCAGTAAGGGTGAACCATGAATGGCAATATGCCATTCTAATGCCCCTGGAAATTTTCCAACTTCATAAAAAAAAACAGAAAGAAAAGGAAATAGAAAAAAGAAGAAAGAAAACAATCATGGTTGCAGTTCATAAAATCAAAACAGTTGTGTTAGTTGATCATCAAATTTGGACACCTATATATTTATTTCTATCTCCATCTTTGCATATATGCATTTCAAAAATACATTAAAAAAAAAAAAAACAAAGTCCCTATGTTGATGGTCAAAGAATCATTTCAGAATCAAAGAGTGTCCCAAAATCCATGAAAGCCTGAACATCAAATATTATATGAACATGAAAATACCAACCTGAGATAGGAACAGGTGCAGGTACATCCTTGACATGAACCAAAACCTCGTCCTTCTCACAATCCGAGAACAACCCATCCTCACCACCCACCCTCCGGTTACTATCATAAAGGTGCACCTCCGCATCACCCATCTGCTCCGTCAAAATCACCGCCGCAGTGGCTGCCGCCGCAGCCGCCGCCGGAGAAGCCGCATCAAGAATATCATACACCTCCCTATCAAAATACCCCGGCAACTTCCTCTCCCTCCTTAAATCGTTTCTCATAACCCAAAACGACTCCGTTTCGTCCCTTATCTGAGATTCCCACTCCTTAATCTTCTTATAATCTCCGGCCAGGTTGCTCCACCTCTTCCTGCACTGAACCGGTCCCCGGTTCACCCCGTGCTTCTTGCAGTAAGAAGACACAGATGCCCATTTCGGCTCGGCAGAACCGAAAGCCGGACCGGAACCCCGACCCGGCCTGAACCGGCTCTCCGCGTCCGTCTTTCCCTGTATAAGGACAAGGATTTCCTGCCTCGTCCACCTCGGCAGCCGCGCCGCCGGTCTCCCGTCATCGCCGCCGTCCACGGCGGATGACGGCGGCGCACCGTTAACAGCTCCGTCTGGTTCGCCGTCAACGGGGCTGGGGTTAGGAACAAGTGATAGTTTCTGTTCCAGAACCATGACTGATGAATTAGAGGGTTTTTTTAAAGGCACGTGACTCGCACGGGGTTGTTTGTGACTGTGCCTTCGGGAATGTCCGTTACGGCGTTTAGAAGAAGAGGTTAGCTCATAATTTTTCCCGTAAGAATGAAGAGATTAGAGGGAAAAAAAAAATGGAGTAGAGAAGGAGAGAAAGAGAGGGGAAAGAGAGGATTTTGTGACTTTTGTGAGTGTAGATGAGGTTTTGGTTTTTAATTTTTTTATGTTTTTTTTACTGGCTGTAGTATACACTAAACAGGCTCTTGACCCTTAACCCCTTAATAAGGTTTTTTTAATTTATTTTAATTAATAATTATTAATTACTATTTATTGGGGTCATATCCTATCTTTAATTGTGAATTAACGGGATTTTCTTTCTTTGCAGAGGTTACTTACTGGATTGGTTTGACATCATATTCCTCAAAACAGCACTTTCATTTCATTGTCTATCCTATGTACTTTTCTAACTCCTGTTTTAGGTCATTTTCTGAGCGTACGAAACACCAATGGTAGCTTTCCCCTTCCTGTTTGGGGGTTCAATGTAACGTATAAAATACCTTCAGAAGTTATTTTAATTTTTTTAGCGGTTTTTGCTAATCGGATAGTGATTAACGAATCAAGAAATAATAAATTTTTATTTGATAAAATTAAATAATCACTTTTAAGGTATTGAATATGTTATTTTTTAATAAAAATTTACATTCTTTGATTTCTTAAAAAAACATCCTAAACATTGATTAACATTTGTTTTTTTTTTTTATAGTCATATTCTGACTAATCTTCATCAGGGATCCTATTGAACATATAATGTAAATTTTTTCCATCCAATCAGATTTTCTTTATACGTAATAGTGAGAATTCAAACTCTGATCACTTGTTTCAGATGCTCGAATCTCTTATCATTCAAAGGATATATATATATATATATATATATATATATATATAGAGAGAGAGAGAGAGAGAGAGAGAGAGAGAGATTTTACTGATTCAAAATCTGCTATCAATCGAGGTGAATAATACCAAATCTCCTTTTAAATAGTTATTTTTCATATTTACAGAAAAGTATTACTCTTAGCCCATATATGGGTGTGTGGACCATGAGTTGATAAGGGCCAGCTACCCTACCACTCAGTAAAGTTTTCTTTCCTTTCTCAACCTCTCTTATCTCATCGAATAATTTCCCTCTAATCTTTGCTTAATGGCTAATATTTGTGCTTAGGGATGGCCCCCTCCATTAAAGCCACTTTCTTTTGTTTGTTTCTATTTTTTTCTTTAATTTTTTTCTTTGTATTTGCTCCTTTGACAAAACCTTGATTAAGATAACAGTACTACTAGGCACTAGCATCACACTTTGAGTAAATGCATGATAATTTAGTCACACTCTAAATATGTGAGGTATGACCCATATGTATTTATTTTTTAAAAGAAATTGAATACTTTAATTATCATTTATTGGCTAGCACAAAAACTAACATGAAAAAATGTTTCATTATCACCTTTTTAGGCATACTAACTCAAAATTATGTCAAAAAATTGATTAAAATTAATTCAATAATACAAATTGAAAAACTTCACTTGCAACCAATGTGTCATGGTCTAAGTGGAAGGAACTTGAGTCCCTTAATCATGTGATCGTAGGTTCGATCCTTGGATTCATATGTATGGAAAAACACTATTAGGAGGGATCCTCGCTTAGGTGTCTAATAGTACCTCGAGAGATTAGTCTCTTACCTATCAAGTGGGAGGATACTCTGGAAAAAAACACACTTCACTTGCAAAGTTCAGATTCAATTTTTGTTCTAAAAATATTTATGGATAATATAAGATTTAGTACTTGTAAATATGAGCTCTTTTGGAACTAGTCTGCTAAATTTTTTGATGGGTTTTGGTCCTTCACGTTTCAAAACTTTTATTTGTAGTACCCATCGTTAGTTGGGCTCTGTTAATTGATGATGGCAAACAGATTACCACATCATTAATGTCATATGTAATCTAATAGCTGACATTGTAATTATGTGGGCTTTTGTGGTTTCACATGTAAAGCACATGACCCGTCACTTTTATGAAAATCGCCAAATGTTAGGCTTTTTGGGCTTGTGTTCCTTCTTGAACATAGGAATCACTATTGTTGATTCCCTCTTAATCACTCTTACTTCCTTGTGTACACATGAGTGAACCTTCTCCCGAAACACTCTCCCATCTCAACAAAGATGCTAGTGGTGAAGGGTGTGAAGTTTAGGCACTCGGGGTGGGTCTTGAGCATGGAGTGAAGTCATTTCATCATGGATGTGAGCGTGTGAACCGTCTTTTCTCCATCACATGTATGTGTACTCCATCCATGTCTCCGTTTTTCTTTTGTTTATTGAGAGTAGCATATTCCCCTCAACTTTATGGACCAATTTTGGACACCAACTGTGGCTAGATTTGACTTGATTGCAATTTTATAAAGTTACGTTTTTTCATTATTTTATTTAACTTTTCTTCCTTTTTGCAATGGATACCAACTTTGTATTATATATTTATACTTGATCTATTATATATTTCATTTTTAATTTGTTCTAATTTATTGTTTTTTGTCCCCATCAGTCAAATAAAACATATCATTTCTATAAGATCAACCAATCAAGAATTTCATTATATACCTTCTAAAATTGTTCTATTTCATCTGGTATTTTGTATAGATAAATGATACGTGGATGCAATGGAAAGTTCTCTCCATTTTGCTATTCAAACTAATAAAAGAGGTATAATGTATTTCTATTTTTGTTGTAGAGGACCAAGTTTGTATGTTTGCCCATTATTAATTGTACTGAAATTTTGTATTTGTAGATATAGGATTTGGTTTTACGGTTATAGTACACCATAGGGGAGTATTTGTTAAAGGACTTATGCTTAAGTATCAAGGAGATGGTATTCATGCAGTTCACAATCTGGATATTGACATCTCACCCTATTTTGAAGCATTCGAACATGTAAGAAACGTGGGGATGCATCACAGTCTACTGTTGCAGAAAGTATTGAAAAATCTACCGGTAAAAGGAAGGTATGTGTAATAAATTTTTCTCTCCGCTAGGGTTTCTAGTTTGTGAGAGTCTGTTTTTTCTCTTTCTTTGTGAAGAGCTTGGTTTTTTCAAAATTTTTGCTCTATAGCTCTTGTGCCTTGCTGTGTTTTGGTCTAGTCATGGAGAAGGAGATGAAGGATATTTCGTTGCTCGATGAAAAGGAAGAGGGGTTGGTCTATCATGTGGAAAATGCCCAGGAAAATAGCATTGTGATGGAACTTTGTCTTATTGGTCGTTTTCTCTCATAGCGACCAATAAGAGTCCAAATTATGAAAGAAAGAATGGCTGCAATTTGGAGACCAGTGAAGGGAGTGGCCATTACTGAAGCATCCCATAAATTTATCTGTTCCAATTCTATCACCAAATAGATATGCTTCGTGTTCTCCAAGGTGGGTCGTGGTCGTTTGATAATCATTCTCTTGTTTTAGCTACTCTTGCTGCAGGAGACACGCCGATTCAGGTTCCTCTATTCCATATTGTGTTCTGGGTGCAAGTCCATGAGTTACCAGTGGGGTTTATGTCACCAGTTATAGGGAAGGCGCTTGGTAATTACACTGGAGAATTTTTGGAGTATAATCCAAAAATTAACGAAGGTTTCTGGAGAACGTTCATAAAGATTAGAGTCAGGGTGGATGTGAGGGAACCTTTAAAAACTTTTAAGAAAGTGAAAAAGCCTGGAGGTGATTGGCGAAAAGTTTCTTTTAAGTATGAGAGGTTGAGTATTTTGTGTTTCTATTGTGGTCACCTGGGTCATACTAAGAAGTTTTGTGAAGCTCTTTTCCACTCTGAGCATGATGATGGAGTGAGACATTTGGGGCCTGACCTAAGAGTGGACCTTCGTAGAGGTGGTGGCACTGTAGGGAACAGATGGTTGAGGTCAGGAGAAGAGGCTAGTCGAACGACAGACCATTCTGCAGAGGTGAAAGGTAACGGTGGGAATAATGATTGCCTAATTAAATCCGAAGATATGGTTACAAAAATGCACGTTATAGTTCAAGAAGGTAACGTAAATAGCGAACCAAATCATGCAGATAGTGGAAAGGTTATTATTTTGAGATCAGTTATTGTCAATAATGAGCAAAAATCAACCAATTCTATTAGTGGGGTTCCTTCTTTGGTGTTCCAGCAAACTGTGGCCTACTATAATGCTATTTCGCAGGTGAACACTAGGCAAGGTCACATGGTGCCTAATGTGGAGCATAATAAAAAAAGACGTATGTCAAGTCCCATGCAAGTTTTGTCTCCTACTACTGGAACAACTTCAAACAATGAAGAACATGGCAGTATTCTCTATCAAAATATTCCCTCTGAGCATTTTTTATTGGCAGGCTCTGGTTCCTAAGCCTGCCAGGAACCATGAATATCTTGATTTGGAATTGTCGTGGCATGGGTAACCTGCGTGTAGTTTTTACTCTAAAGGACCTCATTTAGTCTCACAAACCGGATGTTATTGCGCTTTTTGAAACTTTAGTTCATGAAAAAAAAAATTGAGGAGATTCATGTCAAGTTGGGTTTTGATTTTTCTTTTATTGTTGATAGGGAAGGTTGGAGTGGTGGGATTGCGATTTTGTGGAAGCAGACCGTGAAGTGTCAGATTCTTAATTTTTCAAAAAAAATTATTAATATGGAGGTCATGGATGATTACAAGGGCTCATGGCGGCTCACTGGTTTTTATGGTTTTCCAGAGACTACTAGAAGATGTGCTTCATGGCAAATGCTCATAAATTTAGCATCTTTATCTTCTTTGATGTGGTGCATTATCGGAGATTTTAATGATTTGCTTATGACTGAGGACAAGAAGGGTGGAGTGGATCATCCTACTTGGATTATGAATGGTTTTCGGAACTTGGTTATGGATTGTAATCTTATTGATCTTCCTCTCAGGGGTACCCTTTTACTTGGGCTAGATGCCATGGGACTGATCGTGTGATTGAAGAACGTTTGGGTAGAGCTATGGTTAATGATTCTTGGCTCCAGTTGTTTCCAAATGTTACTCTCACAAATTTGTTAGCTCCGATTTCAGATCATTGACCAATTTTGTTAGCTACTGAGGAGAGGAATGAATCTAGGGTGAAGCAAAATTTTAATTTTGAAAATAGGTGGTTGGAGGAGTGATTTGGTTGGAGGAAATTTTTAGCATACTTTGGGCTATCGCCATTAAGTTTGGAAACCCTAGGTTAGAGAACTGTTGATTGAGGATGATGTGCTTCGTATGACTGTTATGATGATGACTGTTGTTGCAATCTATCAACGTGCCTATATGCTAGTTGGTATATGATATGCTTGTTGCTTTGTTGATGTTGTTATTATTGCTATTGATGTCATGCTGGTTGTGTTGTACCGTTGTGTTGTGGCGGAATGCCGAGTAGTATTAAGTTTGGTTGTGTGCCATGTTGTTATCGGGTCGATACCGTGGATGGTGTCTTTGCTATTATACTGACTGTTTGAGGCTGTAGCCGTGTGGTTTGGGTTGTGGCTCGTGGACGCGTGGCGTTGAGATTGTGGACGTGTGGATGCGGTGGCATCGTGCTATTCCTGGTTGAGTGTTTAGGCGTGAGATCCGGTATCAAACCCGTTGAGGATGTTTGTTGCATATCATCAGCTGCCAAGTGGCGAGGCCGTAGGACAGGTAATATGGGCTACCAACGTCATACGAGGTTAGTTGTACCTGAGTGCGGGTACGGAAAGTAGAAGGGGCAGTCAAGTGAGTGACCTTAGGGATGTTGCCGGTCTCGGGAATAGTTTATAGTGACAGATGAGGTAGCTCCTATCCTGTCGTGACGCCCGATTCAGTCCGGTTTGCCCGACTAATCCCTAAGCTTTCCACGTTCCAGGCTAATGTTCCGCGGTGACGAAGACACCTCAGTTCCGGTGTGGAATGAAGATGCACTCTTATTGGTCATAGAGAGTTGTTCGGTTTCTTGGACAAACTAACTTCGTTCCAACACAGAACATGTTCCGGTGTGGACTTATTTGGGTGTGGAACCGTTCCGATGAGGGACCAGTTTTTGTGAGCTTTCGGCCGACATGCTGCATGAGATTAGTATCCTGGTCTAGATGATTGATCTCAGAGTGAGACTCATGGAGGTGGGTGCTTGTTGCATGTGTTGTCTTAGGAGACGTTTGGTTGTGTGCAGTAACTGTTATATACGCTATACTGCTATTTGCTACATGTTGTTGTTTACTCCACTGTTATTGTTATTCCGACTTTACGCATACTGTATTTCTTATCTCCCTACTGCTTCTTGTATGTCTGTCTCGTTCTTGGTTCGCGTGAAGGAAGAGCTAGCTGATGGACCCGAGGGTACACCTTTTTATCATGTCAATACCGAGGATACCAGTGCGGGGGCTGATCGAGATCGTCTACCATGATGAGAGAGGGTGGCATGTGGACCCCTCTACCTACATGACGGTCTACACAGGGTCAGTCAGCATACTTTTTAGAGGAGGGGCGTCGCACGTGGAGGATCTCATAGGGCCGTTCAGAGTTGTGCAATTTCTTTCTTTTCCGAGGATCTGGCACCCACCGAGGCAGAAAGAGCAGGATTATCTATGGGTAGCGCCACAAACGTCAGTGGTATCCAGTAAGTGAGATTTCGTCTACAGAGGTCATAGGAGGCATACCAAGCAGTACCTTAGGACGTACAGGAGATGTCGCGTTGTTGTGTCGAGTTCCTTTTCCGAGTACTAGCCTACGCGGGTTTATAGGCATACACACGGAGAGGGCCAGGGTCGCTCAGGGCATCCTCATCACTGATGGTGAGGGCCTGCCAGTGCGTCTCTAGTGCTGAGTGGCGAGGTTTTGATGTACTTTTGAGTATGGGTTGAGGAGTGCTGGCGAGCTCTGAGGGTTCCTTCTTCTTTTGGCACGTTTAATGTATTTTCAGTTTTGTACAGACGGTATGTATATGTATGTACAGTGCCATATTGATGGGCTATGTTGATGCATGGTAGATCTATAGTCACTTTATTGCGTTTTACTCTGATGTTGTCTATGCTTTTCAGTATGCGTTCATGTTTATCGTGTTTTGTTTCCACTATGTTGCTTGAATACCACGCGCTCGCTTTAGGTTAGGCATAGTTAATAATATAAGCTTGGGACTAATGGGATTGTCCTACATAAGTGCGGTCGTCTCATTTTGGTGGTATCAGAGCAGTTTGGTTCTAACAAGGACTATGGAGATCCGGAACCATAAATGCGAGTCTAGCAAGTGTACCGGCTTCAACGGTTGATACCCGTGTTGTATCAATTGTGTCTGGTTTTGGGTAGAGTGTCCAATGCGCTAAGTGTGATAACTGTTTTCATTCATAAGGCATATGATATGTTTAACTATTAAGTGCTGTTATATGTCTTATGGATTGGAACTAATAGCTCCTTTTTATAGGAAGCTAAATGGCTCATGGACGAGGAAGAGGAGGTAGGCCGACTGCAACCGGAGGCAACAATAACAACAACGGCGACCACTATGGTACTGGAAGTGGTGGTGACACTTCTGAGGCAATGAGGGCCATGAGAGACTTGGCTACCGCAATGATGCAGCAAACTCAACAGATTGCACAGTACATGCAAAGGCAAGAAGAGAGAGAAGTTAGGTAGAATCAGTTACATGCTGTAAGAGGAGATGAGGTTGTGGACACCGGTCTCAATGCTTTCATTAAAGGGAATCCTCCTCAGTTCCACGGAGAGTACAACCCTGAAGCTGCAGAGATGTGGTTGTAAGAGATCAAGAAGGTATTCATGGCCATACACTGCAGAGAGGACAGGAAAGTGACGTATGCTACGCTCATGCTATTAGGCCTTGGTGGAGGAATAAGTTCAGACTGCTAGAAACAGAAGGCAAAGTGGTTACTTCGGGATTGTTCAGGGAGTGATTTCTGGAAAGTACTTCCCGAGGAGTGTCAGGCAGAAAAAAGAGAAAGAGTTCCTGAGTTTAAAACAGGAACAGCTGTCAGTTGGTGAGTATGCGATGAGTTTCGAAGCGTTACTCAAGTTCTCTCAGTTCTATCAGGTCCATCGAAACGAGGAGTGGGTCTGCAGAAGTTTCGAAGATGGATTGAGGCCCGAGTTGAAGTGAACAATGCTACCCTTTGACATCAGATCTTTCCCAGAATTGGTTAAGAAATGCAGTGTGCTAGAAGCTCACGACAAGATGGGAATGGTTCAACCACATTCAAGGAGTGGTGGACCGATACGAAGTGGTGGCCAGAGAGGTAGAGGTGGCAGGTTTCAACAAAGGGCGAGGTCGTACGATCGCCCAACTCATAGAGGAAGTAGCTCCAGCCAAGGACAACAAGAGATCAAGACTTGCTTTCGATGCGGGGGGCCGCATCTAGTCAAGAACTACCTAAGGACTCAACACATCAGGTGCTTCAACTCTAACCAGATGGGTCATTATGCCTCAGACTGCAAACTAGGGGTTTGCAGAAGAGCTCAGTTTCAACAGCCGAGCGGGAGAGCTCAGAGTGGTGGAGCAAGATCAGCTGTAGCGAGTTAGCAAAGTAGGCCACAGACGATCGGGAGGGTGTTTGCCTTGAGGGGTTCTGAAGCCTCTAGAAGCCCTGACCTGATACAAGGTAAATGCTTAGTCTCTGGTAAACTTTTATCGGTTTTATTTGATTCGGGGGCTGCTCATTCATTCATATCACTAGAGTACATGGATCATTTAGGGTTGCTTGTTTCATCACTACCCTATGATTTAACCGTTTCAATGCCTATTGGCGAATCTCTGACTACCCTATCTATATGCCTTAAATGTCCTATCGTGATAGAGAACCGTCATTTTCTTGTTGACCTTATCTGTTTGCCTATGCAACAGATATATGTAATCCTAGGCATGGATTGGTTTTCGGCCAACCATGTGATGTTAGACTGTTCTAAAAAAAAGCTCAGTTTTTTCGAGCGATCTGGATTGATGCCTGCCGACGAGAGTGTTCCGATGGGTCGATGATCAGACGGTTGCGTGGTGCTGTTCTCTTTGGAGGCTAAGGAGACTCCTAGTGTCGGAGCTTTACCTATCGTGCCAGAGTTCGTGGAAGTGTTTCCCGATGATGTTCCCGGACTGCCACCAGAGAGAGAGGTGGAGTTTTCTATAGACCTGATTCCGGGGATTGGGCCTATATCGATAACGCCGTATCGGATGTCTCCAATAGAGCTGGCAAAGCTGAAGAAGCAGTTGGACGAGATGCTAGGCATACAGTTCATCGGACCTAGTGCATCTCCGTGGGGAGCGCCAATGCTGTTTGTAAAGAAGAAGGATGGAAGCTCGAGGTTGTGTGTAGATTATCGTCAGCTAAACAAAGTGGCGATAAAGAACAAGTATTCGTTACCACAGATAGATGACTTGATGGATCAGCTGAAGGGAGCAGCTATGTTTTCTAATATCGATCTGTGATCTGGATACCATCAGATCCGGGTTAAGAAGGAGGATGTGCCAAAGATTATTTTTCGGAATCGGTATGGTCACTATGAGTACTTAGTTATGCCCTTCGCTGTGACTAATGCTCCAGCTGTGTTTATGGACTATATGAACAGGATCTTCCGACCGTTCCTCGACAAGTTTGTTGTTGTTTTCTTTGACGACATCCTTGTGTACTCTTCGAGTAGAGAGGAACACCAAGAGCATCTAAGGGCGGTGTTACAAGTGCTAAAGGACTGACAGTTGTATGCTAAACTGTCGAAGTGCGAGTTCTGGTTGGAGGAAGTTCAGTTTCTAGGCCATGTGCTATGTAAGGATGGAATCGCAGTGGATCCTGCGAAGGTTGAGGCTGTAGTGAGTTGGGAAAGCCCTAAGTCTGCAAGCGAGGTGAGAAACTTTCTTGGTTTAGAGGGTTTCTATCGGCGGTTCATAGAAGGGTTCTCTAAGATTGCGTTGCCTATGACGCAGTTGATGAGAAAGGGGAAGGCGTTCGAGTGGTTAGAGGCTTGCGAGCAAAGTTTCCAGGAGCTGAAGAGAAGACCAACCACGTCACCTGTGTTGGTGATACCAGATCCATTTGGACGATTCAATGAATTCCGTGATGCATCTTATCAAGGCTTGGGATGTGTGCTCATGCAAGAAGGAAAAGTGGTGGCGTATGCCTCCAGACAGTTAAGAGTACATGAGCGGAACTACCCCACGTATGATCTGGAATTGACTGCGATAGTGTTTGCATTGAAGATATGGAGACACTATCTGTATGGTGCTAAGTTCAATGTCTTTAGCGACCATAAGAGCTTGAAGTATCTGTTCGACCAAAGAGAGTTGAACATGAGCCAGCGAAGGTGAATGGAATTCATAAAGGACTATGAATCTGACCTACAATACCATCCAGGTAAGGCGAATGTAGTAGCGGATGCACTCAGTAGGAAATCCCTACACGTGTCTGCGATGATAGTAAAAGAGCTAGAACTTCTAGAGGCGTTTAGAGATCTGAATCTGTAAGCGGATATCGTCAAGGATAAGTTGAATCTTGGGATGGTTAGAGTAACTAGTGATTTCCTAAATCTTTTATGGAAGAAGCAAGTTGAGGATAAGTACCTCGAGAGCATGAACCGGTTAATATGAGGAGGTAAGACTTCGGATTTCAAAAGAGGTACTGATGGTCTGTTTAGTTTGGTGATCGGGTTTGTGTGCTAACAGATAGCGAGGTTAAGAATATGATCTTGGAAGAAGCACACAAGAGCAAGATGAGTTTTCATCCCGGGTCTACCAAGATGTATCAGGACCTGAAGAAGCTGTTCTGGTGGCCGGGAATGAAGAAAGATGTGGCGGCGTATGTCCTAACCTGCTTGGTAAGTTAGAAAGTGAAAATCGAACACTAGAAGCCAGCAGGGTTGTTGTAATCGCTGGATGTCCCAAAATGGAAATGGGATAGCATTGCCATAGACTTTGTTTCTAGGTTGCCGAGGACTCAGAAAAGGTGTAATGCAGTCTGGGTGATCATTGACAGGTTTACGAAGGGTGCTCACTTCTTACCTATCAACTTGAGTTACTATCTGGAGCAATTGACTCAGATTTACATCAAGGAGGTTGTGAGGCTGCATGAGGTACCTTCAAGCATCGTTTCGGATCGTGATCTAAGGTTTACCTCAAGGTTTTGGAGAAGCTTACACAGTGCGATGAGAACTAGGCAAAGTATGTGTTCTGCTTATCATCCTCAAACGGATGGTTATTCTGAACGAACAATTCAGCCATTGGGACGAGTTCCTTCCATTGATCGAGTTTACTTATAATAATAGTTTCCATTCAAGTATTGGCATGGCGCCGTACGAGGCACTGTATGGACGAAAGTGTAGAACTCCGTTATGCTGATTTGAGACGGGAGAAAGTCAGTTGTTAGGTCCGTAGCTTGTACAGCAAACAACAAAACAAGTTCGTAAGATACGGGAAAAGATGAAGACTGCAAGGGATAGACAGAAAAGCTATGCCGATAAGATGAGAAGACCCATGGAATTTCAAGAGGGTGATCCTGTCTTCAGGAGAGTTACCCCAAGAGCTGGAGTGGGCAAGGTGATCAAATCCAGAAAGCTAACACCCTAATTCATAGGACCGTTCCAGATTCTTCGACGAATTGGCCCTGTAGCCTATCAGATAGCTTTACCACCAAATCTATCAAATCTCCACGATGTCTTTCACGTCTCTCATCTCCGAAAGTACCACCCTGATCAATCACACGTGCTAGAGCCCGAATCAATCCAACTGAAAGAGAATCTTGAGTACGAGGCTTCACTTGTTCGGATCGTCGATAGAAGGATCAAGGAACTACGCGGCAAGCACATCCCATTGGTCAGAGTGGAGTGGAAACCGATAACTGGTGATTCAACGTGGGAGCGTGAAGCTGAGGTGCGCCAGAGTCATCCTTATCTGTTCTTAGGTATGCGACGGAAATTTCGGGGACGAAATTTTCGATAAGGGGTGGTAATGTAACATCCCGATTTTCTATGACTCTAATCGAGTTGGTGAATCTCAATTAGGACTTTAAATGCTTGTGTAAATTTTTTTGTGTGAGTTTAAGACCTAGTTGGAAGTTTAGGAATAGGCTTGAACAAGGTCGGAAGTGCTTAAGAGGTTAAACGAGAAATTGGGGAAGTCAGAAGTTTGGAAGACTCTTTCCAGCTGAGTAGCACGCTCAAGCGTGGGAAGGGGGCACGCCCTGGCATGCCAACGCTCAAGCGTTGGAATGTTGCACGCTCAAGCATGTTGAGTGCGTTTGCCAGCTGGTGTGCTTTTTGACGCGTGTGCTACACTTGTCAGGCCGGTGTGAAGGCGGAGTGGATGAGGCTCCACGCTCAAGTGTGGAAGAGTCCCACGCTCAAGCGTGGGCACCCTCAAGCATGGAGATGTCCCACGCTTAAGTGTGGACAGCTGAACATGTTGGAGGAGTTTCTTTCTCTTCCTTATTTTGCACGAAAAGCCTAAGTGTCACAACAACCTAGAGAGAGAGAGGCTCTGGGTTTCTAGAGAGAGAAAGCTCAAGTTCGAGGCGATCGAGGTACTAGAACGGGATTCTGACTACACAGTTATGATCGCGACCAAGTTTTCTACAATCTTGACGGATTGGTTTCTCGATTCACCAAAGGTAAACTCGAATCCCTACCACGTGTTCTTTGTGGTGCTTCGAGTCTTTACCTTTCTTCTTCGACCTTTGAGCTTGCCGTAGGGCTAACACTATTGTATACGTGTTATGCTCGAGATTAGGGCAAAGTTCGTGCTCGTGATTGTTTGAGGTTTAGAGCTGGGAACCGCGACGGTTGAGGAGTTTGGGGCTGTTCTTCACCTCCTTGCTACGTGGAGAAACGTGCCAGTGCTCATGTTGATTTTCGCGCCAACTGTTCAGGTGGGGAGAAAGAGTACCGCTGCCGTCTGGAAGGCAAGAGTAGTGTAGTTGTATTTTCTGCTGTGTGTAGGGAAGCCCAAACCCTACTAATGGTTGAGCCCTGATAAAGTACCTAAACCCTAGGTTTAGCATACTTTGGGCTATCACCGTTAAGTTTGGAAACCCTAGGTTGGAGAACTGTTGATTAAGGATGATCTGCTTCGCATTACTGTTATGATGATGATTGTTATTGCTATCCGTCAATGTGCCTATATGCTACTTGGTATATGATATGCTTGCTGCTTTGTTGATGTTATTATTGCTATTGCTGTCATGCTGGTTGTGTTGTACCATTGTATTATGGCGGGATGCTGAGTAGTATTAAGTTTGGTTGTGTGTCGTGTTGTTATCGGGTTGATACCGTGGATGGTGCCGTTGCTGTTATACTGATTGTTTGAGGCCACGACCGTGTGGTTTGAGCTGTGGCTCGTGGACGCGTGGCATCGAGGTTGTGGCCATGTGGATTCGGTGGCATCGTGTTGTTCCTGGCTGAGTTTTTAGGCGTAAGATCCGGTATCAAATCCATTGAGGATATTTGTTGCATATCATCAGTTGCTAAGTGGCGAGGCCGTATGACAGGTAGTATGGGCTGCCAACGTCATACGAGGTTAGTTGTACCTGAGTGCGGGTATGGAAAGTTGAAGGGGCGGTCAAGTGAGTGACCTTGGGAATGTTGTCGGTCTCGGGAATAGTTTACAGTGACGGATGAAGTAGCTCCTATCCTGTTGTGATGTCCGATTCAGTCCAGTTTGCCAGAGTAATCCCTAAGCTTTCCACGTTCCAGGCTAACGTTTCGAGGCGACCCAGACTCCCCGGTCCCGGTGTGCAATGGGGATGCACTCTTATTTGTCATGGAGAGCGTTTCAGTTTCTTGGACAAACTAACTCCGTTCAGACACAGAACCTTTTTGCAGTGTGGACTTGTTCGGGTGTGGAACTAGTTTTTGTGAGCTTTCGGCTGACATGCTGCATGGGATTAGTATCCCGGTCTAGAGGATTGATCTGAGAGTGAGACTCATGGAGATGGGTGCTTGTTGCATGTGTTGTCTTGGGAGACGTTTGGTTGTGTGTAGTAACTGTTATATACGCTATACTGCTATATGCTACATGTTGTTGTTTACCGTAATGTTATTATTATTCCGACTCTGCGTATGCTGTATTTCTTATCTCCCTACTTCTTCTTGTATGTCTATCTCGTTCGGGGTTCGCGGGAAGACGAGGAGCCAGCTGATGGACCCGAGGGTACACCCTTTTATCATGTCCGTACCAAGGATACCGATGCGGGGGCTAATCGAGATCGTCTACCATGACGAGAGAGGGTGGCGTGTGGACCCCTCTAACCACTTGACGGTCTACACAGGGCTGGTCAGCATACTTTTTAGAGGAGGGGCATCGCACGTGGAGGATCTCATAGGGCTGTTCAGAGTTGTGCAGTTTCTTCCTTTTTCGAGGATCTGGCACCCATCGAGGCAGAGAAAGTCGGACTACCTATAGGTAGTGCCACAGACATCAGTGGTATCCAGTAGGCGAGGTTTCGTCTACAGAGGTCAGAGGAGGCGTACCATGCAGTACCTGAGGACGTACAGGAGACGTCGCGTTTTTATGTCGAGTTCCTCTTCCGAGTATGAGCCTACACAGGTTTATAGGCATACACAAGGAGAGGGCCATGGTAGCTCAGGGCATCCTTATCACTGATGGTGAGGGCCTGCCAGTGCGTCTCTAGGGCTGAGTGGCGAGGTTTTGATGTACTTTTGAGTATGGGTTGGGGAGTGCTGGCGAGCTTTGAGGGTTCGTTCTTCTTTTGGCATGTTTGATGTATTTTCAGTTTTGTACAGACGATATGTATATGTATGTACAGTTCCCTACTGATGGAGCTATGTTGATGCATGGTAGATCTATAGTTACTTTATTGCGCTTTGCTCTGATGTTGTCGATGCTTTTCTGTATGAGTTCAATTTTATCATGTTTTGTTTCCGCTACGTTGCTTGAATACCACGCTATTGCTTTAATATGGTTAGGCATAGTTAATAACATAAGCTTAGGACTAATGAGATTATCCTATGTAAGTGGGGTCGTCTTAAAAATTATTGAAAAATTAGTGATGGTGATATAGTGAGCTCCTAGACCGAGTTGTGTGAAGTGGTTGAGGATTATTTCTATGAACTATTTTTTGGAGAAGGAAGGGTTATATTCTCCCATTACTGATCATGTCCAGCGCGCCATTTTTTATGAGGATAACCAGGGTGTTTTTGCACCTTTTACTCAGGAGGAATTTGATAGGGCTATTTTCCAAATGCGTTCGGATAAATCATCGAGTTCAGATAGGCTTAATCCAGCTTTTTATCAGCAGTTTTGGAGTCTTTGTGGAAAAGAAATTTTTAATGCTTGTTGTCACTGGCTTGGGGTTGGTAACTTTCCTATGTCTCTTAATGATACAAATATAGCTTTGATCCCAAAAGTTGACAACCCTATATCTATGAAAGACATGCGCCCTATATCTCTGTGTAATGGTTTGTATAAGATTCTTGCTAAAGTAATTGCTAATAGGTTGAAAAAAGTCTTATCTAAATGTATCTCTAAAGAACAATCAGCTTTTGTGTAAGGTAGATCTATATTATATAATGTCCTGGTTGCTTTTGAAATTCTTCATTACATGAAATGTAAGACAAAAGCTTATGATATAAGGGGGATGTTGCTTTGAAAATTGATATTAGCAAGGCTTATGATAGAGTTGATTGTGGTTTCATTAAAGCTATGATGTTAAAGATGGGTTTTAGTGATTGTTGGGTTAACTGGATTATGTTGTGTTTGTCCTCGGTTAATTATTCAGTTCTAGTTAATAATGATGTGGTGGGTCCCATTGTGCCAGGGAGAGGTCTTAGATAAGGTGACCCTTTATCACCTTATCTTTTTATTATATGTGCCCAGGGTCTCTCTACTTTGATTAAAAGAGCTGAAGCTTGTGGGAATTTGCATGGTACTAAGATTTGCAGATGTGCTCCTATTGTTAGCCATCTATTCTTTGTAGACGATAGATTTTTGTTCTTCATGGAGAATGAGGGAGAGGCCAGCGTGATGAAATCTATTCTAGCCACCTATGAGGTCGTTTCTGGTCAGTGTATTAATTTTAACAAATCTGAAATTTTCTTCAGCAAGAATGTAAGGGAGGATCAGTGCTTATCGCTTTCCAATCTGTTGGAGGTCCAAGTTTGTTTAGGTACAAGAAAGCCCCAAATGCTCCCTTCTATGATTGGGAGGAGTAAGAAGGCAACTTTCAATTATTTAAAAGACTGCATTTGGAAGAAATTGAACTCTTGGAGTGGTAAGGCTCTCTCTAGTGCAGGTCGAGAAGTGCTAGTTAAATCAGTTATCCAGACTATCCCGTCATATTGTATGAGTGTCTTTCTCTCTTGGGGAAGAGATTGAGCGTATGATGAACTCTTTTTGGTGGGGTTCGAGTAGGAGAGGCAATCGTGGTATTAACTGGATGTGTTGGGATAAAATGATTGTTAGGAAGGATTTTGGTGGCCTAGGATTCAGAGACCTGGGGGCTTTTAATTTGGCAATGCTAAGGAAACAAGGTTGGAGAATTATCTCTACCCAGGAAGCTATGATTTCAAGGCACTTCAAAGCTTAATATTTTCCAAGAGGTGAGTTCTTAGATTCAATGCTTGGGCACAACCAAAGCTTCACATGGCGTAGCATATGGAATTCTCGGGTTTTGTTGAGAGAGGGCCTTAGGTGGAGAATTGTTGATGGTCATTAAATTAAAGTGTGCATGGACCCTTAGCTTAAAGGGGGTAATTTTTTAAATCGTCATCCTAATCATTTGGTGCATTAGTTAACTGTCAAGGACTTAATCTCTCCGAGTGTTAAAAAATGGAATACGCAGCTTGTGGAGGATCTTTTTAGTCTGCAGGAAGTGGTGGATATTTTGGCAACCCCTTTGGTTGAAAGTGTTATGGAGGATAACCTTGTTTGGAAGCATAGCAGGGATGGTTTCTATTCGGTTAAGTCTGGGTTCAAAGTGTTCATGGATAATATTTTAAACACAACTCATCTAAAAGTTGAAGGTGCATAGAGCTGGATTTGGAACTTGAGGGTATCCCAAAAGGTGAAGGTCTTTGTTTGGCATGTGTGTAGGGATGTGCTTCCCACTAGGATTAATTTACAGAGTCGTGGTGTTGAGTGTCCTGGTATATGTGTGTTGTACAATAGGGAGCTTGAGAGTTCTTGGCATACTTTTTTCAACTGTTCTCTAAACCATGCCTACTTGACTAAAGCTAAATTGTGGCATATTATTGATCCTTTGATGGACCATGTGGATAGTTTTTCTGATCTATTTTTTACTGTTTTGTGGGCAGCTTGATGCATATTCCAGGAACAATTTTGTGATGATTCTTTGGAGCATTTGGCATAGAAGAATTAGTAAGCTTTGGGAAAATGTTGATGAGGATGCAAATGCTGTCATTTTCTGAGCTAGGGAAGTGCTAGCTAGTTGGGATTGGGCTAAGAATCCAAGAAAAAAATAGCAGACAACAATTGCAAGCTTCATCACATTTTCCATGGGATCCTCCTGAGCATGGGATCATGAAATGAAACGTGGATTCATCTTTCTTCATTAATGAGAATGCTATGGGTTTCAGTATGTGTTTGCGTGATCATAGGGGTTTCTTTATGGATGCAAAGACTATGTGGGTCACCCCAACTTTGGATGTTTGTGTGGGTGAATCTCTTGCTTTGCTTAATGCTATAGGGTGGCTGCGTGAGATGGGAGTTGACAGGGCTGTTATTGAGTCTGACTGTAAGGGTGTGGTGGATGCTCTTGGTAGTGGGAAAGAGCACTTGACAGAATTTGGCTCTATTGTGATTCATTGCAAAAACTTGCTCTCTACTCTGACAAACTTTCATGTTAAGTTCATTAGGCGATAAGCAAACATGGTTGCTCATGTATTAAAAAGGGCGGCTTTATTGTCAACTAGTCTTGTGATTTTTTCAGTGTTCCTACTTGTATTGATTATTATGAATGAAATTCCATAAGTTTGTTTCAAAAAAAAAAAAGGAAGGTATGTGTATAACTTAAACAAATTTATGCATTTGTAAAATGTTAGTTTCAACATACTAATAACTATTTGTGACAGGGCATTAAAAAATCAATAGGGGCAGTCTCTGAAATAGATGTTGTATATGTTGAAGCACCAGAACAAAGAATCATTCGCGCCTCCTCGATTTTCACAAGCAATTGCCTATGAACAAGCAACAAATACCATTGACCCAACTCATTCACCAAAACATGCTATTGCAAAAAAGGTAAGTGAAGCTTCCCCATTTCAAATCCAATTTAATGTATTTAAAACAAAAATGTCATTTTCCTTTTTAATATAGAAGAGGAATTTGGAAAAAGGTGATGCAACAAGATTTTCCACCGCAATAGGACCTTTTACTCAATCTTAACAGGATGCAAAACCTATAATAGTTGCCAACATGGTTCAAAATTGGTTTAATGTTGTCAACTTGGTGGTAAGGTCAATTGCTGACTCTGTGAAAACCCTGCTATATATTACCCTATTTTTGGTCTATTTTATGGCATTAGGGGATTGCAAGACAAGTGTCTGCCCAACATAGTGGTGGTGGTGAAAAAAGTCAAGTTAATGGCCAAGGAGAATACCAACTCAAACAAGTGCGAACGGTGGAAGGGATTGAAGGCAAGGCCCTTTTAGAAGCTCATGGCACTATTAACTGTCTATAAGCTTAGCCTAGGGAAATTTCGAAACTTTGTAATTGGTCTTTAACTTTTTAGGAAAATGTGTTGAATAGTTTTTTGGCTAAATTATACTTTTTGATCCCTTATTTTATTTTTTTGTTTTCACTTTGGTCCTTTATCTTTTTTTTTTGTTTCGAAGTGGTCCCCGATGATGTAAACGTTATACTGTTTTGGTCCTTTCCGTTAGCTTTGCACTATTGGTGTTCACCGGAGACACTCTCTGGTTGCCGAAATTTGAAAAAACATAGCCGGAATTTGGGATCCCCTCTCTCTCTTCCCCACCCTCTCCCTCATGGATCCGGTCCCTTAGAACCTTTTGGATGCTCTTTGTTATTTTTGGTTTCAACACCAACAATAACAGGGTTGTGAATATATGCCTTAACAGGATTTATTTAGTTTTGATGATTGACAAAAGGGTTCCTCAAAGGACATGAATGACAAAAGAAGTCGAGGAGATTATGAACATGATGATAGTCAAAAGGAAATCTTAAAAGGACTAGACTGCAAAAAGCGGAAAAGAATTTGATGAAGATCAAGTCTTTCAAGATGGGGTTAAGGGAATTTTCATTATTTGTATTGTCTGTTTAGATCATGTTGTAAGTGGTAGTAAAGCTCTCAAATCTAAAATCAATCACACACACACACATAATATGAGAAGTAAAAAGAAAACTTAATTGGCCGTGAGCTCTTTAATTAGATAAATCATTAACAGCCGTTAAGTTTAAAATCAGTTGGTTTTTAATGAGAATAATCGATTACATGTTTCTAATAATCGATTATCATATCTGAAAAGCTGGTTTTCAAAACAGAGAAGAAGTATCGATTAGCATAATCGATTATAGACATAATCGATTGAATAATTGATTATGCTCTTATGCATGTGAGTGAGCTTCAAACAGAGAACCCATAATCGATTAGCATCATCGATTATGATGCGATTGCCTCTCCAGCGTGTTTCTAAATAATCAAATAATCGATTATGGCCTTGCAATTATCGATTATGAGGCGATTAGCTTGTTTTCTAAATGGGATTAACCTAATTCCTATTGGCTTAAATGTTTTTCTATAAATAGGAATGTTGAGGCAACCATCCACACAACACTCACTAATCCTATTGCGCTAAAACTCTGTCAAATATTTTTATCACTCCCACTACTACTACACTTTGATTATACTTATATTGAGAGAGAGCTTTATTTGCAAAAGTTTTTCAAATTCAAGATCACACACAATTCACCCCCCTCTTGTGTTTGGAGTCACTTGTTAACAAGTGGCATCAGAGCTTAACTCTTGTCTAAAGGGCTTAATCGCCTCAAGAGGTAACATGATTTCAAACAGTTTTAATTACGAGGGACATTCCATCAGACCCCCACCTTTCAATGGTGAAGGGTATTATTATTGGAAAGAAAGAATGCAAATCTTTCTTGAGGCTGTGGACCTCGAAGTTTGGGACGCTGTGGAAAATGGTCCATTTGTGCCCACTCATTTAGTTAATAATGAGGTGGTGGATATAACGAGAAATCTTTGGACTAACGAGGAAAGGAAAAAGGTCCAATACAATTTGAAAGCTAGGAACATCATCACTTCAGCTTTAAGCTAAGATGAGTTCTATAGGGTCTCAAATTGCAAGACTGCCAAAGAAATGTGGGACACCCTTCAATTGACCCATGAAGGTACTACCGAGGTCAAAAGGGCTCGAATGAACACATTGACCCATGAGTATGAGCTATTTAGGATGATTGAGGGTGAAAGCATACATGATATGCAGAAACGTTTTACCCATATTGTAAATCATCTTAGGGCTCTTGGGAAATCCTTTAGCAATAAGGATTTGATTAATAAAGTTCTTAGATGTTTAAATAGAAGTTGGCAACCTAAAGTTACTGCTATATCAGAATCTAGAGATTTATCTTCTATGTCTTTGATAACTCTATTTGGCAAATTGCAGGAACATGAGCTTGAACTAAATCGACTCATTGAAAGCGAGGAAAGTGATAAGAAAAAGAAAAGTCTTGCTCTCAAAGCAAGTATCAATGAGAGAGAAGAAGAATGTGACTTTGATGATTATGATAGTGTCGATGAAAACGAAGAAAATATGAACTTAATGTTTTGCAGGTTTGAAAGGTTCATGAGGCAAAGAGGCACCCGAAAGTTGCCTTTTGTCTTTCCTTTTTGAGATAGTCAAATCTTTGTGTCAAGAACAGGCTAACTTCTACATGATTGATGGTACAAAGATTACAAAGAATGTTTGCATATGGTAAATTTCCCTTTTACACGTTGAGTAAAAATTTAAACTATTACTTTTACCAGTTTAGGCTAACTTATAGTCCAGTTTATTAAATTTTGATGGACCTTTACAATGGACTAAGAAACAGAGAGCTTTTACAAGTAAGAGTCTCGGACTTAGATAAGAAATGAAAACCAACTTAGTCCAGCAAGAACTTAGCAATCGTAGGGCAGAGGGATTGGACAAACGATAAGTCTTTGGACTTCAAAGATCTGCACACTCAGATAGACACGTTAGTCCAAAACAAATTTTTGTTCATTTAATTTTAGTCTTTTGTTAGCATCAAAACCTTAAGGAATTTATGGACCATAACCACTTTGTTCCAACATAGAACTTTATTCAAAATCAATATTATCACATATTATTGAACGGTCAGGTTTTGGAATAAATTTTGGAGAAAATGCTGTAGGAAAATGAAAGGGGCCATATTTTGTTCTATGAGCTCATCTTTCTACGTGGAAAGCTGCAGAATGTGCCGCTTGGAATGCGCATGTTTATTTCTATGGAGGCTAATGGAGTTAAACCCACTTCTATGCACGCGACTTTGAAGAAATGATTATCTCTGAAATTATATATAGTGTATTCATCCTGAAAAACATGCTTTCAGGGCTTTGCAAGCAAAAGAATTTGGGAGATTCACAAAGAGGAAGAATGATATGCAGAGAGTGATTGTGGATTGGAAGGGAAAACTTTGGAATTGGGAATTAGGAGATAAAAGAAAAAAAGGGAAGACTTGACGGCATCAGGGAGAGAAAAAGGAAGATAAAGGGGAACCCAGATTCTGACGACTAACGGTGAAAATATGACAGAAAGAACCAAAATAGTGTAACGTTGAAAACATCAAGGACCACATCGAAACTAAAAAAAAAAGATAAAGGAGCAAACTAAAAACAAAAATAAAACAAGGGATCAAAAGTATAATTTAGTCTTTTTTTGGGACCACAATGACATTGTCATATGTATTGATGTTACTATAATTGCAGAGTTTGTAAGACATCTTTTATATCAAAGTCCATTATATAATTATAAGGTCATTTTGGGTCCAATCTACTAGGGCCAATTTCCTCTTTTACTGCATTTTTTATATGTGTTTTCAACCACACTTATATAAAACAAGGTCAAATTCAGCAAGTAGTTCAACAAGCGGTAAATATCGATAACAATACAAGTTCACTCATTAACTAATGCAAATTATAATAACCAACAACCTTAGTAATTGGTTAATCAAATGTCCTCTTGCATGACATAAAAAACTCCTACATAACCTAAGTTTGCCAACAGATTTACACTCATTCTAGTCATGGTAATGCCATTTCACAACACAAAACATACAAATCCCAAATGTACCTGCCCATGACATAACAATTACACCCATTAAAATTTGCCCTTTCCTTTTCTCACTAGCTAACTTCATTTGTATCTTGGGATCATAAAGTACCTCTTCACAGCCTTGGCATCCATTCACCTCACCATCATTTTCAATCACCACAGTTTTTGTCCGCTTTAAAAAAATATAGTTTTGCTTCAACAATTCATATTGCCTTTGATATCGAAAGATCTAGTAGTAAAATGTTACATTTCAGTTTGATCATGTCCCATATCATCTTCCAAGGTTTTTATTACTCTTAGATGTCATGACCTTCAATTTATCTCCAGAACCGCAAACCTTATTATGCGTATTGGAGGTTGAGCCAACTGATTTGCAGGTCACACCCATTTTCTCTGTAGATAAAGTCGCTTCCTCACTTCAAATAATGGCCTCTGCGCATGACGGGTTAGGTTATGTTCAACAAAGATTATTGGATTGTATGAAATAAGAAAGGAAAGTAATGGGTCACGTGCTTTGCAGGTACGTGACCCCTAAATCCCACCTCATTTGCACTTGGCAATCATAACATTACCACCTTAGTTATTAGTTTACATATTGTACAAAGACAAAATAATGGCGGGGATTTCAAACAAGGTTTAAGGTTAAAGTATATACATGGTCCTATACATAACACTCGTTTTCAATTTAATCTCTCTATATAAAAAATTTCAATTCAATCCCTATATATACAATTATTTTTAATTTGGTCCTCACCGTTTATTATTGTCATAACACCATTTGTTGAAGTTAAAGTATAGGGGCCAAATTGGAAATGATTGTCACACGTAGGGACCTAATATATTTTTTTTGATCCTTATACGTGATAATCATTTTCACTTTGGTCCTTATATATGAAATCATTACTTTGACTCCAACAAACAGTGTTATAACAACAATAAACGGCAAATACCAAATTGAAAATAATTGTAGGGAATGAATTGAATTTTTTTTATGTATAGGGATCAAGTTAAAAACGAGTGTCACATAAGAACCAAAAGTAGAGTTTAACCAAGTTTTAAAATGTGAAGGACAAAAATCTAACCCAAAATTGACCACATACTAATTTCAAAAAGAGGCCAAGTTTACAGGAACTAAAAACTTATTTAAGTTGTAATTTATTTATGGGCAATATATAAGTAAGACTGTAATTGAATTTTCGATATGTACCATTAGATAATTTTACTTCATGTTATGATTTACATTGAGTAAAATGGAATTTTAATGTCAAGTCACAATATTTTTCTCCCTAATAAGCTAGTTTTCTAGAATTGACTAAACTTATACGGTTAAGTTGTGACACTTCTCCCTAACTTTTATGTATAATAAGAATTTAAAAAGAAAGTATATAACTAGTTCTCTCACTAACATGCAAATACTTTGTCAAGTAATTTGTCCAATGAGTTGTAACCACTAACCATACTATCTTTGGAGATTGTCCAAGGTTATCTCTGGAGGAGGACTTCATGAATCATGAGACTCTACCCGAGATAAAATATCTCATCTACATGGTAAGTTGGTAACAAGGAAGTTGATTTGTTTTTAAAATTCACCCTAGCAATGTAATTGTAAAAGTTATAAAGATATTAAGTTCTTATTATATTGTTTGTTATGAATTGTTTTATTTTACTTTCTAATGTTTATTGAATGATATGTACAGATGTTAAATATTAGTGATCTAATTTCTTTTTAAATGGATAGAAAACGATAGTATTTTATTTTGTTAGCAACAATAAATGGTATAGTCGATGATTGGGAATGCAAATTCCTCTAGGTAGTGTCTCTTGACTCGAGTCCTTACCATTCCAAGACTTACTTTTGCTACATTGTGCGTATTACCACAAGATATATATGTGTTCATATATTGGTTTATCAGAATCAAAAGAGTTTTTAATTGATTATTTTACTATGCATATGCTTATTTTTGATGTGTTATTCCTCCCCGACTTTATGTATATAGATACAAGATCAAGTTTATTATTGAAGATTTTTTTTGCCCTCGTGTTTTTGTCATCTTTAATCATAGTTCAAAGTTTCTGCTAAAGAAGTCTTATGAAGAATGTGACACCCTAAACCCGTCGTCACATTTGTCACCCAAAAACGTAATAAAACACGAAATAAAGATTGTTGGTTACTTTTGGAAAACATAATTTCTTTAGTTATATCTTACTTGCTACAAAAAACGTGATAAAAAAAACTTTCTTTTTTGCAGTAGTAATAAACAACAACTCCAGAGTATATCAATGTAACTCGTATATATATATATATATATATATATATATATATATATATATATATATATATATATATATATATATATATATATATAGATGAATTGTGGACAACATGTCATTTTTCAAAAAAAAAAAAAAAAAACTAATAGAAAGAAAATGCTAGCAACTCTAAAAACTAGGCAGAGGCAATTTGGAAAACCACATCTAAAACTCATGGCCATCAGTAGCCGCTAACAGACTACCCAAAAATCGCTGCCTCAAAACTAGCACCCTAAGCTGGTCAACGCCTAGTGAAACCCGTTGGACAGTCCCCTGAAGGAGGGTCCAATATCTACGTCCGAGGAAGAATCAAGGGAATCTGCATTCCCATTTTCATGAGGCTGAGGCTCAGAGGCCTCCGAAGGATGGTACTCAGGGGTCTCCTAAGGATCCTTCTCCTCCTCCTCAGGGTCCTCCTCTGGATCCTCTCCTTGCCCCTCCGCTACCAAAACGAACGGCGGGGGAGGAGTCGAAGGTGACTGCTGCTGCAGCGGCTATGCAGCGGGGATGTGATGCTGAAGCTGCCCCTGATCCACTAGGTACTGTAGAAGCATCCAAATGGGCGGTAGGGGGATCTGTATGGTCTCCATGGTGTGAGTCCTCTCCTGGGGCCCCACCTCGGTGTTCCCTCTAAGGGTGCAGACTGGTCCTGTGTACGCCGCGCTACTGGCGCCCGGGTGGATGACCCATGCACCCGGTTCCTTTCGATGCTCAAACATTAGGGAGCGGACTCCCGAGTGAGCTAGCCCTTCGCTCCCCGAATCCATCTGTACATAGATAAATATATATCCAATAAGAAAACCGCACAGTCCGGAAAATACAGCAAGGGGTAAGAAACCAATATATGAATCCAAAACGACAACTATATACTCAAAACATAAACAACAGATTCATATAGGCATGTCTCACATAATCATCAACATGATAAACGCATCACAAGATATCACACTTACTAAAGGTAAAACACAAGGGACTCGTGCCCAACAGTCATTGTTATTTTCAAAACGTATGCATGACACTTCCATATATATATCATCTAATGTTCAATTTTTAATTTTCGGAAATCTCATCACCTTTTAACGAGCTGATCAGGCTCAAAATTCATTGGCCCTCAGGCAACAATGACTAGCACCAACTTGCTAAACATAAGTACATGAATCCCATGAGATCTCACATGGGCGCGCAAATCAGAGTTACTTACAATGTAATTAAGTCATACTATATTGTCCAACTCAAGGCACAATACGTTCTCACAATGTGTATGACCCCATTGTCCATCAAGGCACAATGTTACACAATGACATAAGTCATCCCCAGGTTTCCTTGCCATCAAGGTCCCCTCATTTCAATGGCACGTCTGCCAAAAACCCATATGTATGAGAAAACATTTGTTTTCGCTTGTTTATCTTTATCGTATCATTATTTCCTTGTTGAAGCATCAACGTTAGCAACCACCCCAATGTTTTTGACTCTTTTAAGTCTTTACCACATTTTCTCAAAAAAAAAAAAAAAAAAAATAGGACACTCGTTCCAAAATAGCTCGAACCCAAAAATCCCTTAACCGATGCATTAGTCTCGGATTTTGGATTCAAAAGCATATAAAACGTTCACAAGCCTACAGGACCTCAAAGAATGTCCCCAAGCTTATAGGACCAACTCACTAACAGGGATCCTTGATTCACGTGTTCTGAAGAACCCTAGAACCCCGACTTCTCGGTTTCTAGGTTCACCTCAAAAACCACTTTGTCTCTTTTTGAAACCCAAAAACAAAACCCAAATCTCCGAAACTTATACACAAAGCCTTCGGGACCGGTTTTCCATAAAAACGATTCTTGGTCAAAAACCACTTTTTCTCTTTTGCAATATTTCGGTAAGTCACAAAACTTTGAAATACAGATTGTGAAAACCTTTTTCTTGGATAAAACAATTTATTTTTGAAATAACATTTCCAAACGTACTTTTTATTCCCAAGCCTTACTTTTCTCAACTAAAATCATTTTCCTCCCTTTTTCCCTTTATGTCAAAACATTTCCCAATAAAGTCGATTTTATCTCCTTTATTCTCAAGGACATTAATTCATTTTGTTTTCGAAATCTTTTGAAAATTTAATCCTTTTATTTTCATATCTAACGTTCCAGGCTTTTCGAAGCTTTTAATATTTCAGATTTTGGATCCTAACCCATGTTAGGTCCTTTAACACAATAATCATCGCGACAAGCATAATATACATTTATCCGCCATAATTAAGCACCATACAATAAATCAGGCATAATCAGGCATTTCCAAACATAATCAAATATGAGCAAGTAAAATTAAATCACACCACATCAACGAAGTGCATTGCAAACATTACAATCCATATACACAAACATAGCACACAGTTGTCGGAATTGGAATTCCTCAGGTTTGTCCCCTTATCCGTTAAAGTTTTTCATGTAGTGATAAATCGTCCGATCGATCCGAAATTCGCCCGATTTCTCGTCCGATTACCCAACCACAACTACACGCATACAAACAATCAAGATATCAACTTTAACTAACACAAAAATTCCTATTATCCACCATCTAGGGTTCGGCCAACGCTAAAAAAAAAAAAATAGCTAGGGTTACCCAAAAATTCCTATCTCTTGGATTCATTACTCACAAAGTATGATAAGACTAAATCAAAGCTCATTACACTAAAACTTCAACCAAAACCTTACCCACTCAACAATGGAGAGGGTTCGGCCAATGCTAAAAAAAAAAAAATTAGCTAGGGTTACCCAAAAATTCCTATCTCTTGGATTCATTACTCACTAAGTATGATAAGACTAAATCAAAGCTCATTACACTAAAACTTCAACCAAAACCTTACCCACTCAACAATGGAGGATTCAGCAAAAAATACCCATATGGGCTAGAGAGCTCTTTTGGTTTCAATCTCTTGGATTATGAAAGAATAAAATGAATCTAGCTCAAAGAAATTGGTTTGACATTAAAAGGATTTTTCTACAAATTTTCATGGATTTTTGAAGTTCAAATTAAGCTCAAGTTGAGAAAAGCTTGAAAATGCAAGAATCAATGGAGGAAACATGAAGTTTAAGAGCTCAAGGATGAAGTTCATACCTCCTTGATGATGAGGATGAGCAAAGGATCAACTTTGCTTCACAACTTCCTTGAAGAATCTTAAGAGAAATGGAGAGAAAATGGAGGAGAAGGTTGAAGAAGAAAAAAGAACATGAAGAGAGAAAAGATGAAGGGGGGCGTGGGAATGAGAGGAGGAAGAGATAATGATGTGCACATTTTTTCATTAAGGGAAATTTGGACGTTTCACCATAGGTTAAATGGTGATTTCATAGAAGTTCCAGGGTATTTTGGTCATTTCGCGTCCAGATATTTTCTGAAAACCATCATGACACTAAACGCCCTAGGTGACTTGACCTGACGTGACTTCTAGATTATCCGTTAACGGCTCCCGATAAATCCATATCTAGCTCCGTTCGTCTCCCGGTTCGAGTTTTCACCCGAATAGTTTCTTATTATTCCGATTTTTAAGGCGTGAAACCAATTTTAGCAAAAAGGTAGGAAATACGATTTTACGACTAACTGCCTGGTTTAAGAGTCAAAATTACGTCCGTTGACTAGTAAAACACTACTTTCAATGAAAACCGTAGACCGGGCTCTGTCTGAGTTTTCGACCCAAAATTTAACCGTGACTCCCTACGATAGCGTAGAGCGTGACTATGGTCTCAGATTATTTTATTTGACTCTCTAGACCCTCCAATAAAATACAAATGCATAACTATTGTTTATTGATATTAGAAAGCTCGAAAAATCGGGGTGTTACATTACTGCCCCACTAAAAAAAATTTCATCTTTGAAATTGCGTATCTTCAAAAAAATAAGGGTATTGCACTCTCATCTTGTCTTCCGCTTCCCAAGTTGCTTCTCTAGTTGTCTTATCCCAAATAACCTTGACTAAGGAGATTTGTTTTCCTCTAAGCTGTCTGATCATCTTATCCTCGATTCGTACATGTGAAGTCTCATATGACAGGTTCTCTTTCAACGGTACTTGATCAGGTTCGATTGCATGAGATGGATCAGGAATGTATATCCTTAATTGTGAAACGTGAAAGAGATTATGAAGATTTGAAATAAAATGGGGTAAAGCAATTTGATAAGCTACTGGACCAATACGGCGAAGAATTTGGTAAGGTCCAATGAAATTAGGAGTGAGTTTTCTGGAATTGATCACCCTACCTACCCCAGTCGTGGGAGTGACTCTCAGAAACACATGTTCGCCTTCTGGAAATTCGAAAGGTCGTCTCCGTCGATTAGAGTAACCCTTCTGCCTACTTTTGGACGTCTTCATCCTTTCACGAATTTGCCTGACTTTGTCGGTTGTTTGCTATACGATTTCTGGGCTTAGAATTGAACTCTCTCTATCTTGATACCAACAAAGAGGCGTATGACATCTTCTCCCGTATAGTGCCTCATATGTTGCCATCCCTATGCTCGAGTGATAACTGTTGTTGTAGGTGAATTCGATCAACGGTAACAGTTAGTCCTAATTTCCTCGATTGTCCAAGATGCATGCCCTTAGCAAAATCTTCTAACGATTGAATCGTTCTCTCGGTTTGTCCATCTGTTTGAGGATGATATGCCGAACTTAAGCGTAACTTGGTTCCTAGCGCTTGATGTAAGCTTTCCCAAAAACGTGAAGTAAACTTAGGATCTCTATCTGAAAAAAATACTCGAGGGTACTCCGTGGAGTCTAATCAATTCTCGGATATACACCTCAGTTAGTTTCGCTACCGTATAGTTGATCTTGATAGGTAAGAAATTTTACGAATTCGTTAACCTATCCACGATTACCCAAATCGAATCAAAACTCCTTGTAGTTCGCGGTAAACTCACCACGAAGTCCATTGATATGCTTTCCCACTTCCATTTCGGTATGTCCAATGATTGTAGAATTCCTCCAGGTCTCTGATGTTCTAATTTAGCTTTCTGACAAGTCAGACATAATGCACCGTATTCTGCTACTTGCCTCTTCATGCCTGGCCACCAAAATCTTTGTTTCAAATCTTGGTACATCTTGGTTGAATCAGGGTGAATACTTAAATTACTCTTGTGAGATTACTCTAAAATCATCTTTCTCATCTCTGTATTATTGGGTACACAGACCCATCCATTGCACTTCAAAATTCCATCTGATCCTAAGCTAAACTTATTAGCTTTTCCTTGTTCCATCAACTTCCTTTTCTCTTGAAGATGCTCATCTGTAGCTTGTTGTTCTCGTATTTCTTCCATGAATCAATTGGAGATTTTGATGAATCCCAAACTTAGCTTCTTCGGACTTATCTCTATTGCTAAATTAAGATCACGGAATTCTTCAATGAGCTTCAGTTCCTTCACCATCATAGTTGAAATATGAATGGCTTTCCGGCTCAAGGCATCCGCTACTACGTTAGCCTTTCCTGGATGGTATTGTAACGCCAAGTCATAGTCCTTTAAAAATTCCATCTATCGCCTCTGCCTCCTGTTGAGCTCCTTCTGGTCAAACAGGTACTTCAGAATTTTGTGATCACTAAAGACGTCAAACTTAGCACCATATAGATGATGTCTCCATATCTTTAGTTCAAAGACCACCGCAGCTAGCTCCGGATCGTGTGTGGGATAGTTCTTCTCGTGAGTCTTTAATTGCCTCGACTCGTGCACCACCACTTTGCGGTGTTGCATCAACACACAACCTAAACCTTGATGCGAATCATCACAGTACACTTCGTAGGGTTCACTTGGTTCCGGAAGTATCAAAACTGGCGAAGTTGTCAAAAGTTCTTTTATCTTTTGAAAACTTTCTTCGCATTTGTCTGTCCACGTAAAATGTTGGTCTTTCCTCGTGAGTTGAGTTAACGGTCCTACGACTTTGGAAAATCCTTCGATAAACCGTCGATGGTATCCAGCCAATCCAACGAAACTTCTTATTTCTGTTACTGTCTTTGGCCTTTCCCAAGAAAGTACAACAAGGTCAACAACAATCCTTTCTTTCGTTATGACGTGTCCTAGAAATCCAACTTCCTCAAGCCAAAACTCACACTTGGAGAGTTTCGCATACAGTGTCTTTTCGCGTAAAACTTGCAGAACTTGTTGCAAATACTCTTCGTGTTCCTCACGACTCTTAGAGTAAATGAGAATGTCATCAATGAACACCACAATGAACTTATCAAGAAACGGAAGAAAAATCCCATTCATATAGTCCATAAAGATAGCAGGTGCATTCGTTACTCCAAAAGGCATCACGAGATATTCGTAATGTCCGTAACGAGTTCTAAACGCAGTCTTAGGTATATCTTCTGTCTTTACTCTAATCTGATGATATCCTGTCCTCAAATTGATTTTCGAGAAAATAGCAGCTCCTCGCAGTTGATCCATCAGATCATCGATACGCGGTAAAGGATACTTGTTCTTGATCGTTACTTTATTAAGTTATCGAAAATCCACGCAAAGTCTCGAGCCTCCGCTTTTCGTTCTCACTAAGAGAACTGGCGCTCCCTACGGCGAAATGCTTGGCCTGATGAACTGCTTCGACAAAAGGTCTTCTACTTGAGCTTTCAACTCGGTGAGCTCTGTAGGTGACATCCGGTATGGAGCGATTGATATCGACACAGTTCCTGGAATCAAATTGATGGAGAATTCTATGTCCCGTACAAGCGGCAAACCCGGTACATCGTCTAGAAACACTTCAGGAAAGTCCCTCGCAACCGACATCTTACTCAGCTCGATCTTCCCCTCAACTTCTAAGTTAGGCAGAAGCACGTATTCCTGATCTCCTACTTTCGAAGAAGTTCTAATGTGGTTGACAGCTAAAAATCTAGAAATCTCGGTACTAGGAAAAACTAGGGTTTTATGAGCGTAATCTAATAGGATATGGTTGGAAGATAACCAATCCATACCTAAAATTACATCTAACTATATTAAAGGCAAGCATATCAGATTAACAGGAAAATGTCTATCTTGAATAACAATAGGACAGTTCAAACAGATTGAATTTACAGTAACTGGTTCAGCAGTTGGGGTGGAAACAATCAAGTCAAATGATAAGGAAGAAACAGGTAATTTCAAACGCTTCACACAATCCATAGAAATGAATGAATGGGTTGCACCCGAATCAAAAAGTAGGGATAAGAGATTACTGTCTATGTCGCAATCACCCTGTATGAGATCATCGGAGTTTGAAACCTCAGCACCACTCAAGGTGTAAACTCTACCCTTTGCCGTCAACCTTTTGGCTCCACCATTGTTGTTAGCAGTTTGGACTAGTTTTTGTGCTTTGCAGTACTTGGCAATATGCCCTGTTTGTCCACAATGGAAACACCCATCATTCCGCACAGGGCAGATGTTAGCTAGGTGTGACGGATCTCCACACTTGAAACACTTCCTCTCTTGGCCTTGACTTTGATTTCCTTGGCCTCCATTACCTGATGCATGAGCAACAGAATGATATTGTTGTTTTTGATGATTCCCTGGGGGTTGAGAATACGGTTTCTTCTGACTCTGTCTTCCCCACTGATCTTGATATTGGCCGTTGAATTGGGAAGGTCCTCCAACGTTCCCTCTATTGTCCCTTCCACGCTTCATCAGCTCCACTTGCCTGCTTTTCTCCACCAAAGCCTGGAAATTCCGAATTCCCTGTGGCAGTAATGACTCTTTAATCTTGTTCCTCAGTCCTCTCTCGAAAGTTTCACACTTCTAATCTTCATCAGGGTTGTTCTGGAAGAATCAAAAATACTTGGCCAATGATTCAAACTTGGCCGCATATTCCCCGACTGTCATCTCCCTCTGTTGCAGCCGTAAGAACTCTTGCTCTTTCTCCGCTCTCGCACTCTGTGGAAAGTACTTCCCCAAGAATCGGTGTTTGAACAGATCCCAAGTTATTTCTTGGTGATTTGCCTCCAGCAGCTGTCGGGTTCCTCTCCATCAATATTCTACATCTCCTATCAGTAGGAAAGTGGCATAAGGTACTTTCACTACTTCCGGGCTGTGGATCAGCTCGAATATCTTCTCGATCTCTTGGATCCACAAATCAACTTTCTCTAGATCCACGTCGCCATGAAATTGTGGCGGATTCTGATGTCTAAAGGTAGTTAGGCTCCGGCACTCAGCGGCCTGTTCAGCACGAACTTGCTCTTGAGCATTGTGAGCATTCATAGTTTCCGTCTGAACCGCGATTGTCGCTTCCATGTTTTGAAGGAATCTGTTTGAAACACAACAAGGGGGTTAAATTGTGTTTCTTAAGTTTTTAAAACTTTTCGCAAGCATATATATATATATGTTTTCGCAAGGTTGGACGATAAAACGTTTATAGGACGCTGGAAGCGTTTCCAAACACCTGTTGGACGCTCACTTAGTCCGGTTAAGATAAAGAGACAAGCGTAATAAGAAAAAAATTAAATCTCAAGACGTTAGTAAGAAAATAAACTAAAGCGAAGATAAGGAAAGAAAAGAACACAGAGATATTATCCTGGTTCACTCTTCACCAAAGAGCTACGTCCAGTCCCCTCTACTTAAGAGCTTTATCCACTATAACAAAAACCCTTTGTTACAAGTATTCAACTCCTCTTCAGGCAAGTATTCTAAACCTCTTCAGGTAAGTATTCTACACCGCTTCAGGTAAGTATTCTACACCGCTTCAGGTACTCTAAGTATTCTTTCTAACAAGCCCCTTCAGGCTTAACCAACTATGGTTTTGAAAAAGGTTTTGTTCTACTGACTCACTAAGTGTGAGAGTTTGAAACTAAGCTCAGAACTCTAAACAAAGCTCTACGCAGAGAGTGATATGAAAATAAAGATCAGAGTAAGCTTGTAAGCTTTGATTTTTCTCTTGATTACTTGTGTTTTCTTGTATGCTTCTATTTTTCTCAAGATCGGTAACCTTGCATCTTCAGAGGATGGAGGTATTAATAGCCTTTTGGCTTTGAGCAATCTTCAGTTTTCAACAGATGGAAAAGGATCCGTTCTGATTCATCATTAAATGCGTTAGTCCGTTGAGTCTGATAACTTCCTTGAAGCTTCTGATCAGCAAAGTAGACTATCAGGTTTGATAGCTAGAAATGGGACTGACATATCCTCTTTGTACTCGAAAGTTGTCTTTTGTCTTTCTCAAAGGATAAGGTCAACTTCTTTTTGTGTCAGGGACAGTCTTGCTTTTGCTTTTGTTTGAACGAGTGTTACAAGGAATATTTTTCCAAAGGATATAACCTTTTTACAGGGAATAATAAAATTAAAAGCTTTACAAATGAATTCAGCCTAAACAAATAAAGTATCGTTGGACTATAGCGATTACATAATAACCAGAAGAGTCTTTGGACTCAAGACCTTATAGATACATCTTATTATCATCTGGTCTGAGTTTGGACGAGTGAAAGTCTTTGGACTTATATATATTTTATCCTACACACTTAAGATAAAGCGTTAGTCCATAACAAATCTTTGTTCTTCTGAAATTAGTCCTTTGTTAACATCAAAACATAAGGGATTACTGGACCATAACCACTTTGGTTCCAACAATCTCCCCCTTTTTGATAATGACAAAACATACTAATTTGATTTAACAAAGTTTTCTGAAGAGTTGAAAATCCCCCCTAAAACAAATATTCTACACATGTAAAGCATGTATGACAGAGCAGGCAATCAAGCAAGCAATCATATATACCATGATTGAACAAAGTTTTCTAAAGAGCTGAAAAGCTCCCCCTAAGACAAATATTCTAAACATATAAAACATGTAAGACAGAGCAGGTAATCAAGCAAGCAATCATATGTACCAAGACATGTTATTAAACAAAGCATACTATGAATATGAATTTTATATCTATTTCAATCAAACCCTTTTTCTCCCCCTTTTTGTCATCAGACAAAGGAAGGAAAATCACATCACAGTCAGTCTTAAAATAATAAAAAAAGAAGTTTTAAGACGAAGGAGGAGGACGAGGAGGAGGTGGAGGTTTAGGAAGGAAATTTTGAAACATGGCAGCAATTTGTTGAAGCAGCACAGCATTGTTGGCTTCAATGGACCATTGGACGAACTCTTGAAAATACGGAGGAATCGCAGAGACAGAACTTTCAGCTGTGGCCTTAGTTGCATCCACATTTCTTTGATTAAGAATCACATTGAGAGCCTTAGAGGGAGATGGATCAGCAGGATGAACCACTGAAAGAGGGATAGGTTGAAACTTAAAGGGTACTGAGTTTGCAACTTGTTCCATTTCCTCAGCATGAATTTCAGGAGAAGGGTCCTCATAGGCGATCTCGGTGTCCCTAGTTTCTTCAGGAAAAACTGGTGTAGGGGCAGGTGGAGGTGCTTCAGAGTTAGGATCAATGACCGGTTTGTGTGGAGGTGGAAGCACATCAAGGATGATCTCAGCATCATCATATCTATTTTCTCTCCATTTGGGTTTAGGTGCTGGAAGCACGTCTCTTAGATACAGAGGTACACCAAAGATGTCATCAATGACCAGGAAGTCAACATCAGAGATTTGATATTTTCTTGGGAAGACACGAATCTTTTGCTTTTCTTCGATAGAGAGACCAGATGAGGATGTTTCTTGAGAGCATCTCCAAATGAAGTTTTCCCAGTAGATCCGAGCGTCTGGGTCAAACCTTTTGAAAGGATCCTTCTGCCAGATGTGGGCTAGCTCTACTGAATCATCTCTTGGCCTTTTCCAGAAGAGAGGATCAAAGGCATGTTTGTAAGGAAGCGTCCAAGTCTCAAGCCTTTTGCATCCATCCTTATTTTTATTTGGGTCCAAAATAGGTTTTCTTGGACAAGCTCGAGGAGGAACAATGCCTACTCTTCATTCGGAGCTGCTGGACCAAAACTTCATTGGCAAGTTGTGACGGATCTTGGCTTCTTTGGACATGTCACATTCCTTCCTGACAGCGTAGTAGGGAAGAAAGTCGCGAACATCGGAATATTCCATCCAGGCTAAGGGATAGCTTGGAATGAATTTGACGTCTTGATCAGATATTGGTCAGACCATACGTCCTTGATCTTCTCTCGTATGTGGTTTTGCAACCTTTCTTCTCTTCATTCAGAATTACTATGTGCCTTTTGACATTGTAGTGGCACCACTAGAAAGCCTTGTCCTTGATAAGATTTGGGTAAATTTTCTTTGGAGGAAACTTCTTCTTCTTCTCAAGGCAGACAACCAGGGGTCCAAGAGCAGTGTACAGCTGAGTTGCCAGAGGACCAGTGGGAGTATAAGGAATGAGGTAGTAGCCATATTCAGGGGTGGACCAAAGGGGTTTTGAGGTGGAGGAGAGGGTGTTTCGTATTCGTATTTTGGTGGAGGAATAGGGCTTTTGGGATGTTGAGAGGTAGAGGGAGGTAAGTGTTTGAGAAAGAGAGCATGGAACCTTCTTTGAACGTCAGTCTAGTTGGAGCTTTCATTTCTGAAGGTAATTCTGGGAATGCATCTGTATTTTCTTTTTCGGTAAATCATGTTGGGGTACGGTGCACCATAGGGTTGAAAGGGGTGATCTCCCCATGGTGTGAACCAGTCTTGGGGTTCGGATGGTGAGGGAAGGGTTTGCGTGTGAGGTAAGGTGGATGGTGATAGGGATAAGGATGGTTAAGAGTCTAAGGTCAGGTCTTCAACCTCAAAGGGTTGCTCAACAACAGGAGTAGTAACTAAACTAGACTGAGGTTCCTTTGGATTTGGATCTGGTGGTCCTTTCCCTTGTTGCAATAGGCTTAGGTTGAGAAGCTTTAGAAGCATATTCCCTCCTTGGACCTTTGATCACCCTAGAGATAGGTTGATCGTCCTCATCTTCCTCATCAATAGTAGCTAGAACCAGCTTCCTTTTTCTTGAGGGTTGGACGGTAGGCTTTGGACGAGGAGAGGAAGTATTAGCTATTGGACGAGCAGGCTCGGTTGAGCGTCCAGCTGAGACTTGTTGGATAACGCATCGTTAGAACCTTGCGTCTGAGCACCCTTCAGCTTTCTTTCTTGTTTGGGCTTCTTGAAACAGTCCAGTTGCATCATCACCAAGCTTTGTTTTCTGAACTCAATTTGATGCACACGATCTATTCCATGAATACCATAGTATTTGTGCCTTTATTCTGGAGTCAGATGAATCAGATCCTCATAAACCATAAATTTCTCAAAGATTCTTGAGAGAAGATAAACATTGATGATGGAGGTGTGCTTTCCAGAGTCTTCAATGGCATATTTGAAGAAGGCGAACAGAAGGTGTGGAAGATTAATCTGCCTTTCCAGAATCAGATGAACTAGGCAGAACTGACGTGCCTTAGAAACATTATCCTTCGACCCAGCTTTGTGAAGGATAGCCTTGTTCAAAATCTGATGAAGAACCCCAGCCTTATCAGTCATTTTTTAGGCTATTAGCATGTCTGACAAGTTCTTCAAGAGAAATTCTTTAATGGCGTCAGAACCTCCGAGCTCTTCTTCCCATTTGTCCTCACAAGTTATTCCCGATTGAGCACATCCAGTGGCGTTGAAAATAGTTGCTTCAAAAACAATAACCTCATTGTCAATCACCTCATTTCTGATTTCCCTTGTAGAAATGGTAGGGTTTATCCAGAACTCCCTAACCAGAACAAGGTAGATAACTGGGGAACCTTCAAAGAAACTCGACCACCCAGCGGTGTGAATATTTGGGAAGACATCTATCCCATTATCAGCAAGAAATTGAAGGTGGAACTTGAACTCTACCAGAACATCAGCAGTCTGAGCATTAAAGTTCTTTCCTTTACTCTTAGCAGCAACGGTGGAGGAAGAAGTTGCCATTGTTTCAGAGAAGAGAGTTTTGAAAAGAGGGATTTTTTCAAAGAGAGGTTTTTCAGAGAGATAGAGATTGTAAAGATGCAATCTTTAACAAGTTTTGGTTTTTATAAAATAGAAGAGAGAAAACGGTTTGTATTTTCAAAAAGAGAGAGGGTGATGAAACGACGTGCATTGAATAACTGACACACGTTTCAGACCTTGAAACCGTAAAAAGCAGTTTTGAAATTTTTTGAAAACTAAACTGACTCAGTTAAGGGAATGAGAATTAATTTTTCATTCGACAAAGATTTAGTTCAATTAATGCATTGGACAATCAACCGATACATATATTGGACTCACATGTATTGGACTAAGTGTAACACTCCCTTGGGAATTACATGAAGAACACGTGTGGAATTAAATTTTAAAACAGAATTGCTGGTTGCTTTCGAAAAAAGGATAATTTACTTCAAGTTAGAAAACTCGGGTGTAAAAAGTTTTCGGCATAATGCTTCAGAAAGTAATACACACATCACAGTAACGAAATCACATTATACTTAACAACACACATGAACTGGGTTTATTCACAAACCCTAAACCATCAAATATAAGTTTTCCTGAAATTGTCTTTCATACAGAAGTTCCAAACTATACAGAAATTGTACATTAAAATCCTAAGAGCTGGTTTGATAAAAGAACTCTACGAAAAATAGAGCCTACTACCTAGTATACATCGTACCAATGGGGCTGGGTCTCGTCGTCGACAGTCCATACATCTTCATCGTCAGCATCGAGAAACATAAGCTACAGGGTCCTGAAGTGACCCAAATGATCGTTGAAAAGTATCTGTACACGTATCCAAAAACACAACAGGGTGTCCAACCTGTACAGGCAAGAGTGAGTAACCAATATATGGATTTAAACGCGATAACTACATGCACAGCATATGAACATATGTAGTATCTACACAGCACAACAGCAGGTGTAACATAGAACAACACATCAGGTAACAACATGTCTAATATACATGCCATAAATCGCAATATATCATATTAATCAATTAGCAGCATAAGACATCTTTGAAAGCAAAATGGTGATGTACAATAAGCAAATGTAATCATCAACAGCCATACAATGCAATGCGATGTACATGAGTCAATGCCATACGCAACAAGGGTAAAACTATGACCCCTACTCCATGGAGCTGACAAATCGTAGGAGAGAGTGGATGAGAGGACATGTTTCGGTTATTACCAGCCATGGGCAAGATGCTACAACAAATGTAACGTGCACGTATCTGGCTTTACGGAAACACTCTCGACCAAACATGAAAAGTACGGCATCTAGTAGAGGATATTAGTGTATTGCTCGGATTCACCACGACACAGAAGAGCTGCCAACTGGTCACATGTCGGCCCTTCTAACCCTGATACCTCCAAAGACCATTGAAGATCGTCACCGTAAGATTCACACCCGCATCAAGGTGTAAGCTCAACTCCTAGGCTCAAGGCCTTACAACTATACAAATGAAATGCCAGTGCTTGCACAAAGCAGATGCGATAAAGCAATGTCTATCCATTGGATAAACCTCAAGGTTCGCTAAGGTTCTATTCCTTAGGAACTATACGCGTCTTTATATTATAAAGCATTTATCCATCGGATAAATCTCATCATTCCACAGGAATGTTGCCGTTACAAGGCTTTCACAGATATCAAGTGTTTATACTTATTCACTGAATACACCTGATGATTCCTTAGAAATCTTCTAATTAAGAGTTCTTACACGATTTTAAGTGTATTAACATCTTTTATCCATAGGATAAATCTCGTGATTCCTCTGGGATCGGGCTGCTTTTAGAATTATCGACTGTCTCCACAAACCAACATAGGTCTTTTCAACATGTTTTGTCCTCACTCACACATTTTCTAGGAAACTTCCAAGAAGGTCACCCATCCTACAAGCGCTCTAAGTCAAACACGCTTAACTATGAGTTCTTATGTTTTGGACTTCCGAAAAGAAGACGAATCTTGTTGGTATGGGTAGTACCAATCAATTCTTATAAGCCTTCCTTCAACTATACAGTCCCACACCTGCATAGCCTCAGGATTCCTTCAACTATATAGTCCCATACCTGCACAGCCTCAGGGTCCTTCTCATCCCGATTATTACAAGACTAAAACAATCGAACGATCTTTCTTGGATCCGGACTACAGGTCCATTTATCGAACTACTGTTTCAAAACCCAAAACGTTTCATGATTGTGTTTATGTCTTATGAATCACATCTCAAATCCTAAGTATTATGAAGAAGGATTGAGAATCCTCTTAGATAAGCCTTTGAGCCTTTCTAAAATATTACTCCTTGAGTTTCAATTAATGAAATAAGTGTTGATTCACTTAAGTCTTATGAAGTCATTGATGTACTAAGTCATCAATGGTATAGTACATGGTCTTGTTCCACTACATACCATACTTAATTATCCCTGTCTTCAACTCTAAGTTAATTACTTAACTTAGGTTTTCACGCGTAAAACTTTACGATCCAGAGTTGAAGCTCTCTTTGTAAACCAAAACGATTGTTTTCAATTGAAAACTTACTTGATTTGAAATACGTTGCACTTGCTTAAAGCAAAGTACCTTGACTAATTTGAAAAGAGTATTTCCTTACTAACTTAGTGTAAAATCATGTTCTAAGTTAATGGAAAGGAAATGTAATCTCATCTAACTTCCTTAACTATGATTCATTTTAATCAACTTAAGGATAAAAGGTCTCCATTGTTTTTGAAAAAGGAACATTATCTTTGTTCTAAGATAAAGGAATGCCTTATGAAACTATGTTTAACCTTTCATGAAAACACTTCTTTGTTTCACTTTTAAATCACTTGATCACTTACATGAAAACACTTCTTTGTTTCACTTTTAAATCACTTGATCACTTAGATGAACTAAGGTTAGAGTAAAAGATATGTTTCACTTTAGTGAAAACACTTAAAGGTTGAAACTTTACTTGATCTTTGGATCAAAGTCACTTATTGTTTTCTTTTGAAACATAAGTCTCTAAAACACTTTTCTTACTTCAAAACTTTGAATGTTCAAGAACAACACATGTTCTTCCATCTTTTTCTTGCTAAGGCCGCAAGCTTACTCAAAAGAAAAGTGAAGATTTTGCTTTACTAACTTGTCAAGTCATAGCTCAAAATGCTCACAGAATTATGACAAACAATAATCATGCATCATTGTATCATAATCAAGCATAAAAATCCTTACTTGATCTAGAGATCAAAGTATGGTTTTTCAACATACATGAAAACATTTTTCATCCAATCAACATTATCATAAACATATGCTAAAACATACTAAAGCATACTAAAACATACTGAAGCGTACTAAAGCATAAACCATTATTACAATCACAACGAAGCTCAAATAAAGCTACACAAATCAATCACGGATAACATATAGTTATCGAAAAATCCCTCAGGCAAACTCCCCTTACCCGTTGTAGTTATCCTCCAGCTATCCTCCGAGCAAAAGTCGTCTGATCGGCTTGCGAATTCTCCTGATTCCTCGTCCGATTACTCAACCACAACTACATACACATAATCAATCCAAACATCAATATTACACAACACAAGTTCTTCTCATCCTACCTATATAGGATTCGGCCATGGAGCTATAAAAATAGCTAGGGATGTCCAAAAATTCCTATCTCTTGGATTCCATCTTTACTAGGTGTGCTAAGGCTAGATCAAAGCCTATTACACCAAAACTTGAACCAAAATCTCATCCATCAGCACATGGAGGTTTCGGCCAAGAAAACCCATATGAGCTAGGAAGTTCATTTGGTTTCCAACTCTTGGATCAATGATCCTCAAGTATACACAACACTAGATTAAGTCTTATTACTCAAAACTTGAATAAAAAACTCACCCTTTCTTAACATGAAGGTTTCGGCCCCTTTTAAATAAAAAGGCTAGAAAACATATTTGATTTCATGCTCTTGGATAATGAAAGAGAATGATGAAATTAGATCATAGAAATTGATTTCACATTAAAAGGATGTTTCTGCACTTTTCTACGAATTCTCAAAGTTCATGAATCAAAGTTGGATCTTCATGAATCAAGAGATTCAAGAGATGAAATAGAGTGATTAAGAAAGCTAGGATGAAGTCAATACCTCCTAGATGATGAAGCTTAAGAGAAACTAGCTTGAATCACCCAAAAATCACTAAGTTCTCAAGATCAAACTTGAAAAACACTTGAAGAACTCTTGAAGAAATGAAGAACAAGAGAGAGGAGAGAGTGAGAGAAAGGCCGTGTGGCCTAGAGAGAGATAGTGAAGGTGAGATTTTATTTTGTCTCAATGGCAAACTTGTAAATAACCAACAGGGTAATTTGGTAATTTCTTAAAAGATCAGGGGCATAATCGTCATTTCCCCTATAAATATCTAGATATTTCTAGAAAGGTAATAATGACATGGTGAGTCACAGGGTCAAAAGGGTTATTCCATAAATTCTCAGGGGTAAAACGGTCTCTTCATTCTAGGGCAAATGGTAATTATGAAAAAGGTCAAGAGCATTTCGGTCATTTCACGTCCAGATATTTTCTAAACGTAATCATTACACTGATGAGTCATAGCACACCATGTGACTTCAACCTTATCCGTAGCGGGTCACTGAAATCCCGTATTCAGCTCCGTTATTCACCCGATTTAGGTTTTCGCCCAAGAAAGTCATATGACGACTTATTTATTTCGACGACTTATTTATTTTGAATATTTTCAAAATAACCAATATCGTTGGAAATAAAATATAAAACCTAACTGTTTCGTTCACGGGTCCAAATTAGGTCTTGATAGTAGAAAAAGACTACTATCCTTGAAAAACGCAGACCGGGCTCCGTTTGAGCTTTTGCCCGAAACTTAACCATGGCTTTCTATGGTTGTGTAGGGCATGCCTATGTTCTCAGAATATTTTATTTCATTCTTTAAACCCTCCAATAAAATACAAGCGCTTAAATACTGAATAATTATAAAACTTGAAAATCGGGACGTTACACTAAGGCAATTATTGGACACATGCATTGGACTCACAATTAGTCAATAAAGTGCATGTTCAGATATTTTCTTATGAATGTGAACCTATCTTCATCTAGAGGTTTAGTGAAGATATTTGCCCATTGATGGTTAGTATCAACAAATTGAATATCAATAATTCCTTTTTGCACATGGTCTCTAATGAAATGATGTTTGATTTCTATATGCTTTGCTCTAGAATGCAATATGGAATTTTTAGACAAGTTAATTGCAGCGGTGTTATCACACATAATTGGAATGTTATTTACAAACACATTGTGAGCAACAACTTGCAGCAGCAATGTATTCAGCTTCAGTAGTTGATAGAGCAATTGTGCTTTGCCTTTTGATTGACCATGAGACTAGATTAGCTCCAATGAAGTGACAGCCTCCACTGGTACTTTTTCTTTCTATTCTGTCTCCAGCATAGTCAGCATCACAGAATCCAACTAATCTGTATTCATCAAATTTCTTATACTAAAGATCCAGATTAGTAGAACCTTTGAGATATCTAAAGATTCTCTTTACTGCTGAGAGAAGAGACTCTCTTGGATCATACTGAAATCGAGCACATAAGCAGACACTAAACATGATATCTGGTCTGGATGCAGTTAAATATAAGAGAGAGCCAATCATACCTCTATATACCTTTTGATCTACCTTTTTATCATTGTCATCTTTGTTTAGTATGGACGCTGGATGCATTGGGGTATTCATTGGTTTGCAATCGTCCAACTTGACGTATTTCAGAAGCTCCTTTGTGTACTTCGTTTGATGAATGTACCCTCCGTCCGGTGTTTGCTTTACTGGAAGTTCGAGGAAGAATTTCAATTCTCCCATCATACTCATTTCAAATTCTTTCTGCATTAGCTCAGAAAACTCTTGAAAAAGAGATTCATTAGTTGCACTAAATATTATATCATCAACGTAAATTTGTGCAACAATAAAATTGTTTTTGCGTGACTTTCTAAAAAGAGTTGTATTCACTTTTCCTCTTGAGAAACCATTCTCCATTAGGAAATTGCTGAGTCTCTCATACCAAGCTCTAGGAGCTTGTTTGAGTCCATATAAAGTTTTCTTAAGCTTATATACATGCTTAGGATGGTTTTGATCTTCAAAACTAGGTGGTTGAACAACATAAACTTTTTCATTAATAAAACCATTCAGGAAAGCACTTTTTACGTCCATCTGATAAAGCATGATGTTATGATATGCAGCATATGAAAGTAAAATGCGTATGGCTTCTAGTCTAACTACTGGAGCAAAAGTTTCAGTATAGTCAATACCTTGAGGTAGCCTTGAGAAACTAACCTTGCTTTATTTCTTACAACTTTACCATCCTCGTCCAGCTTGTTACGATAGACCCACTTGGTTCCAATGACAGACTTATCCTTTGGCAGAGAAACCATCGTCCAAACGTCACTACGTTGAAACTGGTTGAGCTCTTCTTGCATAGCGAGGATCCAACATTCATCCATTAAGGCTTCGTCCACAGACTTTGGTTCCATTTCAGAGATGAAGGCTGAATCAGCTTGTTCTCTGAAGATTGACCTTGTCCGGACTCTATCATTTGGTTTGCCAATGATTTGATCCTCAGGGTGATAAGTCCTGAATTGCCACGAACGAGGGGTGTTAACCAATTGCTGAGACGATGGTGCGTCCTGAGTTGCGTCTGATACCTCGTCTTTGTTAAGCGTTGGACGATCTTTTGTGTCGTTCAGATTCAGATCTGCAAAAGAATCATCTAGCTCTGATAATCTCTTATCAGGCTATTTGTCATCGAACTTAACATGGATGGATTCTTCAACAACCAATGTTCTAGAATTATAGACTCTAAAAGCTTTGGACGTTTCAGAGTACCCTAACAACATTCCATTATCTACTTTGGCATCAAACTTACCAAGTTTATCCTTAGTATTTAAAATAAAACATTGACATCCGAAGGGGTGGAAATAAGAAATGTTGGGTTTGCGTCCTTTCCACAATTCATAAGGAGTCTTATTCAAGATTGGTCTTATGTATATTCTGTTTTGAATGTAGCAGGCAGTATTTATAGCTTCAGCCCAGAAGTGTTTAGGAACAGAATTATCACTGAGCATTGCCCCGGCCATCTATTGAAGAGATCAGTTCTTTCTCTCAACAACACCATTATGTTGTGGTGTTCTTGGGGCAGATAAATTGTGATGAATACCGCTTTCATCACAGAACCTTTGGAAAAGCTCATTTTCAAATTCACCTCCATGATCACTTCTGATTGAGCTTATAGATATGACTTTTTCATTCTGAACGCGCTTACAGAATATAGTAAAGACCTTAATGGACTCATCCTTGTGAGCAAGGAACTTAACCCATGTCCATCTAGTATAGTCGTCTACTATGACAAGCCCATATTTCTTACCACTGACAAAAGCAGTCCTTGTTGGATCAAACAAATCAAGATGCAACAGCTCTAGTGGTCTTGAAGTACTAACAATGTTCTTGGACTCAAAAGAGTTCTTAACTTGCTTTCCTTTTTGACAAGCGCCACAGAGAGCGTCCGATCTATACACGATCTTTGGGAGACCTTGATAACTCTTGTTATGAAGAGTTATTTATACCTTTTTGGCTTGTGTTTTTGTGGTCTTTGAGTACTTTGGAGTTTATGTTTTTAGTATTTTAGTGTGATTTTGTGTAAAGTGTGTTTTGTAAGAGTCTTTTGTGAGTTTTAATGTTTTGGTGTCGTTTAGAACTGTTTTTGGGTAGTTAATTGAGAGTTTCTGTGCAGGGCAGTTTTTGGAGAATCAGGTGCTGAACTGGAGACGTTGCTCTGGGATTTGCTATAGCAATTGTAGCTAAAGCTGACGGTGCACAGGGACAAAGGCTCAAAACATTCTCTTACACATTGAGTGGTCCTTAACTGATGAGGACAATGTCCTACACGTGGGGCTGGTGTTTGGTGCATTAAAGTCAGGGAACTGGGCCAAGGACACTTGTCCTAATCAGTTTATAGCCCAAAAAGGATGAGAGAGGAAAGGGCCTTGAGACAGGCTGGAAAAAGAACCCTAAAAAGGGGACAAGAGGCGAGAGAAAAGAGGAGGAAAATCTTCCCTACTGGAGCAAGGACAGAGCTGCGCCCCTTTCTCTCTCTCTCCTCTCTTGTAATGGCTTCTTCTTCCATTTCTTATTTATCTCTTTGTTTCTGTAAGCTCAATATGAGCTAAACCTTTTGTAGCTATGGGATGTTGAACTTGTAATGGATTTCTAGGGAATGTTATGTTATGCTTTGCTATTGCATTTTCTATAAATCTGATTTGGTTGTGTTTTAATTGAGCTTGATCACCTTAGTTAAAACTTGAGCTCACGGCTGCTTGGAAAAGCTAAGTGTAGCAGAACTGTTTTATAGATAAGAGTAAAATCATTAATTGGAAAATTATGATGAAGAATGAATTAGGAATGAACATTCTAACTCTTAGGCTAGCTGGAACGAGCTTAAGTGAGGCGTGAATGTAACTAATATGGACCTAGGAATAGAAGACGTTTAGTGAAGTTCATCTCAGACTGTTGGAAAACAAACCTTCATTTCCTGGAGCCAAATTGCCGTAGCATTGCAAACGCATAACTAAACTAGACTGAAGTTGCAAGGGATACTTCCCCGTAGCTGTTTTACCCATTCTGTTATCAAATCCGTTTTTATTGCTCTAGCATTTGTTTTTACCGAAACTGTCCTGGATACACACACACAAATTATCTGTTACTCTTTGTTAATCTTGATTAATAGAACCATTAATACAAAAACTTGTACTTGAATCACCATATAATCCTCGTGGGAACGATCTCTCTTACACTTTATTACTTGTTAAACGATTGTGTATACTTGCACAAGCTCATCAACCATTTTTATAGCAACAAGTTTTTGGCGCCGTTGCCGGGGATTTGTAATGGTGTTTAATTAACAAGTTTTAAATTGATAGTTCTATTAGTTGAGACTACTGATCTGTGGAGTGTTTTGCTATAGCAACAGGTACTTTACTCTGTATGCGTAGGCATAGCGCTCTCGAGTTCCAACTAGACCCAGAAATTGAAAGAACATTCAAAAGGTTGAACAGGCAGAACCAGGGCTTAGTCGAGTTGGGGCGATCGGTTCCTGATACCCCTGACTACTCCTCCGCTGCCACTAGTTCTAACAACTTTGAAATGGGTGATGAACCTAATAGCATGGTGTTAGCCAATGATAGAACCAGTTCTATCAGAGGTTATGCCCTGTTTGATCCGACAACAATGAACATAGGCATAGTGGTGCCCGAAATAACAGCTGGGCATTTTGAGTTCAAGCCGGTTATGTTCCAGATGCTGCAAGCAATTGGGCAGTACAGTGGTGCTGCAACCGAGGACCCTCATTTGCACTTGAAGCAGTTCCTAACCGTGGCTAATAATTTCAGAAATCCAGGAGTCACTGACGATTCCTTCATATTAAGATTGTTCCCATTTTCTTTGGCTGACAAGGCTAAGAATTGGCTAAATTCTATGGAACCCAATTCTGTTAATACATGGAATAGGATGGCTGAGAAGTTTTTGACCAAATTCTTTCCTCCCATGAAGAATGCGAAGCTGAGAAATGATATAACCTCCTTCAAGCAACTTGATGATGAACCTTTATATGAAGCATGGGAGAGATTTAAGGAGCTTTTAAAGAGATGCCCCCATCACAGCATTCCAATATGCATTCAGATGGAGCACTTCTACAATGGAGTGTTGCCATCTGCAAGAATGATGCTTGATGCCTCTACAGGAGGCACTCTTCTTAACAAGTCCTATAATGAAGCATATGAATTGATTGAAAGTATTGCTGCTAACAGTTATCAGTGGCCTACTGCTAGGCTGACCTCTGGAAAAAGCACAACTGCTGCAGGAATGCATGAAGTGAGTGGCGTTATAGCACTTACTGCTCAGTTGGCTTCCTTAACTAACATGGTGAAAAACCTAGCGATTACAAACAAGAATAACCAGACATCTCAAGCAGCTGTAACTGAAGCAGTGGTAAATGAACAACAGGTGCACCAAGCTGAAACTGTTTCTTGTGTGTATTGTGGAGGAGAACATTTGTTTGAAGACTGTTTTAGCAATCCAGCATCTGCTAATTATGTTAGCTACAGGGACAGCAAGGGAGATAAACCCTATTTCAATACCTACAATCCAGGGAACAGGCAACCTCAAAGTTTTTCGTGGAATAACAATGCTAACGCTCCACCATGGAACTCAAACTTTCCTGCCCGGTCTACAACTGCTCCCTCTGGATTCACAAGTCAGCAACCAAGGCCACAACAGCAAGCACAACCGGCAGCTCAAGAAATGTCCCTGGAAGCTGTCTTAAAAGCATTCATGTCAGAAACTAAGGCACAGTTCCAGAATCAAGGAGTATCCATGAGGAACCTTGAGAATCAGATAGGCCAGCTGGCCAATGCACTGAACAGCAGACCCGGTGGATCTCTGCCATCTTCTACTGAAACTCCTTCATCCTCAAGCCCTCTTGGTAAGGAGCACTGCAAGGCAATACAATTGAGAAGTGGAACTGAATTACCAGCCATGGTAGAGAAAAAGAGCAAGGTGCAAATTGGAGACACTGAGACTATTCCAACAACAGGTGAAATTGTTGAGAAAACAACTGAGAGAACTGCTAGGAAGCCTGAGGATGTTCCAGAAGCTGAACCCTTGCCTAAATTTAGTCCAGAAAGACCACCCCCCTTTTCCTCAAAGGTTGAGGAAAGTACAACAAGACAAGCAGTTTAGCAAGTTCATGGAGATTCTAAAGCAGTTGCACATCAATATACCTTTGGTTGAAGCTTTGCAGCAGATGCCTAACTATACCAAGTTCATGAAAGATGTGTTAACAAAGAGGAGAAGGCTGGGGGAGTTTGAAACAGTTGCCATGACAAAGGAATGCAGCCTGATGCTCCAAGCCAAAGTACCTCCCAAGTTGAAAGACCCGGGAAGTTTCACCATTCCCTGTTCTATTGGAGATACCTACTGTGGCAGAGCACTGTGTGATTTAGGTGCTAGCATCAACTTAATGCCTATGTCGATTTTTAAACGATTGGACATCGGGGATGCCAGGCCAACCACTGTGACACTTCAACTAGTAGACAGATCTATTGCATATCCAGAAGGAAAGATCAATGATGTACTGATAAAAGTAGATAAGTTTGTGTTCCCGGTGGACTTTATTATTTTAGACTGTGAAGCAGATAGGGAAGTTCCTATTATTCTGGGTAGGCCCTTCCTTGCTACAGGAAGAACTCTCATTGACGTACAAAAGGGAGAGTTGACCATGAGGGTTAATGATCAACATGTGACTTTCAATGTGTTCAATGCCTTAAGGTATCCTGAAGAAGGAGTAGAAGAATGTTCGTTTGTGCAGTCATTCGATGATTTGTTGCAACGATAGTTCCTGATAGGAAGAACAGAATTGAGTGATGATGAGTATGAATCAGGTACTGATGATCCCTTGTTGGAAGAACTTTCTGAAATAAAGGATTGCACTGCAAGGCAACCTATGTGGGCTAGAAAATTTGAATCATTGGAAGTCACTGATGAGACTTTCAAGGACAACATACCTTCAGTTGTAAAGCCACCTGTTTTGGAGCTGAAACAGCTCCCAGCTCATTTGAAATATGTTTATTTGGGAGCTATGGAAACCTTGCCTGTGATTATTTCCTCCTTCCTAACTACTAATCAAGAGAACAGTTTGATAGAAACCTTGAGACGACACAAGAAAGCAATCGGTTGGCAAATGGCAGATATCAAAGGCATTAGTCCTACTGTGTGTATGCATCGAATATTGCTAGAGTCTGAAGCCAAGAATAGTATAGAAAGCCAGAGGAGACTGAATCCTATAATGAAGGAGGTGGTAAAGAAGGAGATCATCAAATGGCTGGATGCTGGGATTATATATCCCATCTCTGACAGTGTGTGGGTAAGTCCAATCCAGTGTGTACCAAAGAAAGGGGGAATAACAGTTGTGGCTAACAAGAAAAATGAACTAATCCCCACCAGAACAGTCACAGGATGGAGGATTTGCATGGATTATAGAAAATTGAATAAATCCACCAGAAAAGATCACTTCCCCTTGCCTTTTATTGATCAAATGTTGGATAGACTTTCTGGGAAAGAGTTCTACTGCTTTTTGGACGGATACTCGGGTTACAATCAAATTGCTGTAGCACCCGAAGATCAAGAAAAAACTACCTTTACTTGTCCCTATGGCACTTTTGCCTTTCGAAGAATGCCTTTTGGCCTCTGTAATGCCCCAGCAACGTTCCAACGATGCATGATGGCCATTTTCTCGGATGTTATTGAAAAATCTATGGAAATTTGTATGGATGACTTCTCAGTGTTTGGAGAGTCATTCCAGGAATGCCTTGAAAATCTGGAACAGGTCTTGGCTCGTTGTGAGGAAACTAATTTGGTGCTAAACTGGGAAAAATGTCACTTTATGGTTCAGGAAGGAATTGTGTTGGGTCACAAGGTGTCTAAGAAGGGTATGGAGGTAGACAAAGCCAAGATAGAGGTCATTGAAAAGCTGCCACCACCTACCTCAGTTAAAGGAGTGAGAAGTTTCTTAGGACATGCTGGGTTCTATAGAAGATTCATTAAGGATTTCTCCAAAATCTCCAAGCCTCTATGCCAGTTGCTAGAGCATGATAGAATCTTTGATTTTGCTCCAACCTGTTTGGAAGCATTTGAAATCCTGAAGAAGGCCCTCATTATTGCACCGGTCATAACTGCTCCTGATTGGTCTATGCCATTTGAGTTGATGTGTGATGCTAGTGATTTCGCAGTGGGAGCAGTTCTGGGCCAAAGGAAGGATAAGGTGTTTCACTCTATATATTATGCCAGCAAAACATTGGTTGAAGCTCAATTGAACTATACCACTACAGAGAAAGAGTTGTTGGCTGTTGTGTTTGCCTTTGACAAGTTCAGACCTTACCTTGTTGGAATAAAGGTGATTGTCTATACTGATCATGCTGCCATCAAATACTTGATTGCCAAGAAAGATGCAAAGCCAAGACTGATTAGGTGGGTGCTCTTGCTGCAAGAGTTTGACTTGGAAATTAGGGATAAGAAGGGAGTTGAGAATCAGGTGGCCGACCATTTGTCAAGACTGTCAGAGGGGAATGAAGCCACAAAGAATTCTGAGATCAATGAACTGTTCCCTGATGAGCAGTTGCTGTCCATGGAAGATGCTGAAACACCATGGTATGCTGACCTGGTGAACTACCTGGCCAGTGGAATTGTCCCTACAGATTTCAGTCCACAACAAAGAAAACGGTTCTTCCATCAGGCAAAGCAGTTCTGCTGGGACGAGCCATACTTGTATAAGCACTGTGCTAACAATTTGCTTAGAAGGTGTGTAGCAGAGACAGAAGTCCCAGCTATTCTCTTACATTGTCATTCATCCCCATGTGGGGGACATTTTGGAGGAATGAGGACGGCTGCCAAAGTCCTCTAGGCCGGATACTTTTGGCCTACATTATTTAAAGATGCCTACTGCTTTGCCAAGGGCTGCGGCAAATGCCAAAGGGTGGGAAATATTTCAGACAGACGCGAGATGCCCCTCAATTCCATCTTGGAAGTAGAGTTGTTTGATGTGTGGGGCATAGACTTCATGGGTCCCTTTCCCCCTTCCTTTGGAAATTTATATATTCTGGTAGTTGTAGACTACATATCAAAATGGGTGGAAGCTGTAGCTCTCCCTACAAATGATGCTAGATCTGTTGTGAAGTTTGTTCAAAAGCATATTTTTACAAGATTTGGCACACCAAAGGCATTTATCAGTGATGAAGGTACACACTTCTGTAACAAGCTCTTTAATGGAGTCCTCACAAAATATGGGGTGAGACATAAAGTGGCTACAGCATACCATCCGCAGACAAATGGGCAGGCAGAGCTGTCCAATAGGGAAATAAAAAGAATTTTGGAAAAAGTGGTGAATCCAACTAGAAAAGATTGGTCCCTGCACTTGGAAGATGCTCTTTGGGCATATAGGACTGCCTCCAAAACCCCCTTAGGAATGTGACCCTATAGGTTGGTCTATGGAAAGGCATGCCATTTGCCCATTGAGCTGCAGCATAAAGCCTTCTGGGCAGTAAAAATACTAAATCTAGAGCTAGCCCAGGCTGGGGCAGCTCGAATGCTGGAGCTCAATGAGCTTGAAGAACATAGGATGTTTTCGTATGAGGGGGCAGAACTCTACAAAGCTAAGACAAAAGCTTGGCATGATCGAAAGATCTAGAAGAGAGACTTTGCACCAGGAGAGCAAGTATTGCTTTTTAATTCCAGACTGAAGCTGTTTCCAGGAAAACTCAAATCTAGATGGTCTGGACCCTTCACAATAGTTCATGCCCACTCTCATGGGGCTATGGCACTGCTTGACGCAGCCTCTGGTAGGACCTTCAAGGTAAACGGGCAAAGGATCAAACATTACTGGGGTGAGCCATTTGCTAAGGCACTGGCCACCACAGTAATGGCTGATCCTTGAATGTTCAACATGCACTGAGTCAGGCTGAGGACTTATAAACCAAGCGCTACTGGGAGGCAGCCCAGCCAATTTTCATTTTCCTTAATTTTAGATGTTATTTTGTTATTGTTTTGTTTTTTTTTTTTTTCGTTTTCTTTAGCACTAACTATGTTAGCAGAACACAAAGAAATTGGCGATGTGGCTGAAGGTGGTAAAACTGTCTCGGTGGTGCCATGATTGTATATTGGGTTGAAAAAGGTTGGGGGCCCATGTAGCTGATTCGGGATTGTCTTGGGTTTTGGGGGAAGAGGTCATGTCACGCTCAAACCAGGTGCAACACATCCGAAAAGGTTAGAGGGGAACCCTCAGACCACTTATTCTCCCTGGGTATTCGCGCCTCTCCCTAGCCACACACTCCCAACCACCCGCATCAATCACCACACTCTCCCGTCAAATCTTTTCATAAAGCCCCTACCTTCTCCTTCCTTCCCACACGCAACCCACTGCCTTCACCACCCGAACCCTAACGCCTTCAGTCCTCCCCCAAATCTCTTCTGTTGCCCTACCTTCCTCTCTTCCCCTCATCTTCGCCCAACCATGCCTCGCATCAAGCATACCGCTGCGAAGCAGAGCAAACCCACCGCAAGTGATGAGTCTGAGGGGTATGAAGTGTTTGTTGACGCCGAAGCTGCAGCTCGGTACAGTAATGTTACTGCGCTCAGAGAACCTCATGCAGAGAAAGGTTTCGCCATCTCCTCCAAGGCTTCTTATGGCCTCCCTGCCGAAATTGCTGTGGTGATTGACCAGCACAAGTGGAAACGTTTTGCTGGCCACCCAACTGGGTTCTGCACATCTTTTGTTCGCGAGTTCTATGCGAACATTGGAGGTGCCAAACAAACCCACTCCATGGTAAGAGGGTGCAAGGTCAGTTTCTCTGCTAAGACCATCAACTTAAAGCTGAACTTGGCTGAAGAGGGCGATGAGTACCAACCTTTACTGACACAGGCCACTGTAGAGCAACTAACTGCTATGAAGGATGCTGTGACGGTCCCAGGGACGCAATGGCTCCCAACTTCCGGAAACCAGCTGAAAGTAGCAAGGTCTGCGTTGCAGCCCTTTGCCAAGGTTTGGTATCACTTCCTTCGACATAAGCTCTCCCCCACTGCGCACACGGAAACTATTAAGAAGGAACGTTTGGTGCTCCTCTACTGCATAATGGAGGGAAGGAAAATAAATGTGGGGAGGTTGATTCAGCAGGAGATCTCCACTTGTGCCACGAGCACGAAAGGCCAATTGGTTTTCCCCTGCTTTATCACTAACCTATGCAAGCGATGTGGCGTCGAGCTTCGAAAAGGGGAAGTGGAGGAGAGAAACGCAGGAAGCATTGATATTGCCTTAATCAATCGATTCATCTCCAACTCAGCTAAAGCTAGCCAGGCCAAAGACAAAGAGCGGATTATGGAACCAGGGGAGCCCTGAAAGCAGCAGGACCGCTCTGCAGGGCTAGAACAAAAGGTGGAATCACTGACTCAACTGCTGCAGCAACAAATGCTACAGCAGCAGTTATATTGGCAATTTGCTCTGGATCAGTTTAAATGGCAGCAACGGGTGCTGGAGCTTAACCAATGGAAGAAGGTGCACCCCATTCCATAGTTTCCACTAAATATTCTACCTGATCTGCATCACACCTCTGGGCAGCATAATAGTCCCAGTGCCACAGCAGTCCCGGATGACTCGGACTCTTCTGACTGGATGCCACCAGCTCCTTCACAACAGCACAAACCCACCACCACCACTGAAGCAATCAGCCGTAACAAGCGAAAGCGAAGTGCAAGCCCCTTGCCGGACTTGGGGGCTGCGACTGCAGCAGAGCCTGAAGAAACTGAGCCCGACGCCACAACAACAACCCTTACCCCCTCTCGCACTCCTAAGAAGAAAATTCCAGCCACCCTTCTTCGAGATTTGATCACCAAAGTAGCCGCTGATTACCCTGCCTCTGATGAGGATGAGGAGGACAATGTCCCTCTTGCCACAAGACAGCATAGGCTGCCTGAACAACGTGCTGTCAAGGGCAAGGGTCACCAGCCGTCTACGGCAGAGAGTGAGGGGGCAGGGGGAAGTGCAGAGGATACAGTAGCCTCAGCTGCTGATGAAGAGAACCAAGAAGACTTGGTTTTTGTGAAAGAAGTGGGGACTTCATCCCCCGCAAGCAAGAAAACGACCACTGCAACAGGGAGCAGGAAGAGCTCCCACATCAGGAAATTGAACACTTGAGCACATCACAGCCTGTTGCTGCAACCTGTTGCAGCAACCCTATCAGGAGTTTCCTTGTTTCCCTTTTTGGTTATTTTTTTTCTGGTTTGTGGTTTACGTTGTTGCTGCTGTTTTATTTTGTTCCCCTTATAGCATGCAGTTGCCATTTTTATCAGCTTACCATCCTGTCTGTTTTCCTCCACCATGTGCTCCACCATCCCCATCCTAGGGTTTTGCTTAATGCAGCTTTTCTGTTTTAATATTTCACTAGTGCATCTCTATGGCAATTTTGGCTTCATTGTTGTCTTTCTAGCCTGTATGCTTGGATGTAATTGTTTGACACTCGCGGCACATGCTTTAGAATTTCTGATCTACCTTGTAAGCTTTTGGGCCAGAACATCTTTATCCTTCTTTCTCTGTGAATACCATTCTTATGCATCATTCTCTGATTTTGCCTTGCTGCTTTCATACGTGTACACATCTCTGCTGCACACACTTTTGCTAGAGGCACATTTTGTTTTCTTGAGCCTAGTATTGCCTAAATAGCCTACCCTTGGATACTACCTTTGTGTGAACCCCTTTGAGCCTGCAAGCCCTTTGTTTCTACTGAACCCACATTACAAGCCATATCATGAAAAACCACCTCCCTAGTTGGAGTGGCTGGTGTGCTTCCTGCGTTTCCATGCTGTACCATAAGTTTGGGGGTGCTCGCGGGCTAGCACAGTTTTAAGTTTGGGGGTGCCATGCAGTTGTTATGTGCCAGAATATCAGAAATTGAACTGTTGCTGGTAAAAAGCAATGGTTTGTTATTAAAAGAAAAAAAAAAAAAAACAGAGCAGTTGCAAGAAAAAAATGCTAAAATGTTGCAACAACTGCTCTGAGGGTACAAAGGAGGAAACCGAATTCAAAGAGGTAAACAAAATGAAAAAGATCAAAAAGTCCTCCCTGACTTGTGTGAGCTGGGCCATGAAAGAAATAGTTGTGAAGCAAAAAGAGGAAACATACCTAAGCTCCATCTAGTGTAGCCACCTTCCCAGAACTGTTCCTACCTGAACCCAAGCCCCATTGCAACCAAATAAAGTCCTCTAGCAGTGTGCAACTTTGATTGTGAGTGGTGTGTTTAGAAGCTTGTCAAGGTCGTGTTTGAGTATGCATTTGAATGATGATTGAGAGCACCTATCTTAGCTTGAGAAGAGAGGAAGAATACACTGTTATGAGAGTTTAGTGCTGTAGCATGTTGCTGAGAGTGAAAACGAGGACAGCCATGAATGCTTGCTTGATTGAACTTCATGAATGTCGACGCATTGTCATGTATGCCTTATGAAGAAATTCGTTTTCAAAGAAGAAAGTTTTGTGTTTGAGCTAATTTGAGCACATGTGTCGGGGTTTAAAAAAAATAAATAAATAAATAAATAAATAAATAAATAAAATAAATAAATAAAAATATTTTGTGTCTTTTTTTTTAGTTTCTTTTGTTTCCATTACTTGAGGGCAAGCAATGATTCAAGTTTGGGGGTGTGATAACTCTTGTTATGAAGAGTTATTTATACCTTTTTGGCTTGTGTTTTTGTGTTCTTTGAGTACTTTGGAGTTTATGTTTTTAGTATTTTAGTGTGATTTTGTGTAAAGTGTGTTTTGTAAGAGTCTTTTGTGAGTTTTAATGTTTTGGTGTCGTTTAGAACTGTTTTTGGGTAGTTAATTGAGAGTTTCTGTGCAGGATAGTTTTTGGAGAATCAGGTGCTAAACTGGAGACGTTGCTCTGGGATTTGCTATAGCAATTGTAGCTGAAGCTGACGGTGCACAGGGACAAAGGCTCAAAACATTCTCTTACACATTGAGTGGTCCTTAACTGATGAGGACAATGTCCTACACGTGGGGCTGGTGTTTGGTGCATTAAAGTCAGGGAACTGGGCCAAGGACACTTGTCCTAATCAGTTTATAGCCCAAAAAGGATGACAGAGGAAAGGGCCTTGAGACAGGCTGGAAAAAGAACCCTAAAAAGGGGACAAGAGGCGAGAGAAAAGAGGAGGAAAATCTTCCCTACTGGAGCAAGGACAGAGCTGTGCCCCTTTCTCTCTCTCTCCTCTCTTGTAATGGCTTCTTCTTCCATTTCTTATTTATCTCTTTGTTTCTGTAAGCTCAATATGAGCTAAACCTTTTGTAGCTATGGGATGTTGAACTTGTAATGGATTTCTAGGGAATGTTATGTTATGCTTTGCTATTGCATTTTCTATAAATCTGATTTGGTTGTGTTTTAATTGAGCTTGATCACCTTAGTTAAAACTTGAGCTCACGGCTGCTTGGAAAAGCTAAGTGTAGCAGAACTGTTTTATAGATAAGAGTAAAATCATTAATTGGAAAATTATGATGAAGAATGAATTAGGAATGAACATTCTAACTCTTAGGCTAGCTGGAACGAGCTTAAGTGAGGCGTGAATGTAACTAATATGGACCTAGGAATAGAAGACGTTTAGTGAAGTTCATCTCAGACTGTTGGAAAACAAACCTTCATTTCCTGGAGCCAAATTGCCGTAGCATTGCAAACGCATAACTGAACTAGACTGAAGTTGCAAGGGATACTTCCCCGTAGCTGTTTTACCCATTCTGTTATCAAATCCGTTTTTATTGCTCTAGCATTTGTTTTTACCGAAATTGTCCTGGATACACACACACAAATTATCTGTTACTCTTTGTTAATCTTGATTAATAGAACCATTAATACAAAAACTTGTACTTGAATCACCATATAATCCTCGTGGGAACGATCTCTCTTACACTTTATTACTTGTTAAACGATTGTGTATACTTGCACAAGCTCATCAACCATTTTTATAGCAACAGACCTCTTATGAGGTAATGCTTGTTTAGTCTTAAGATTAATCTCAAACTTGCATGACCAAGTCTTTTGTGCTAAATCCATCGCTCATCTTCTACAGACACTAGGCATGATACACTTTGATTTGAGAGTTCCCCCAAGTTAATCTTATAAAGATTATTTTGCCTCTTGGCAGTGAATAAGATGGACTCATTAGGGTTCTTGACCATACATTCACCTTTATTGAAGGAAACATCAGACCCACTGTCACATAATTGACTTATGCTAAGCAAGTTATGTTTTAATCCTTCAACCCGAAGAACATTATCAATAGAGGGAAAATGATGCTTACCAATCTTACCTATTCCAACTATCTTTCCTTTCTGGTTGCCTCCAAAGGTGACCCATCCACCAGTCTTTTCACGTAGTTCTTGAAACATACACCTTTCTCCCGTCATGTGACGTGAGCATCCACTGTCCAAGTACAAGGACTGGGGTTTTCTTTGTGTTGCTAAGCAGATCTGCACAGGTATTATCATGTTCTTAGGTACTCAGATAGACTTGGATCCTTTTTGGTTAGTTTGTGGTCTTCGTCCATGCATTTTTATTTTCTTTTCGTGTATGCATTTTGAAGAGATGTGACCACTCTTTCCACATAAATTACAAAATGTATTGGATGCATGTTGTTTGTTTTCTTTTGCTTTCCATAATTTTGAAAAGTCTTATGATATTTATTGGACCTTGATACTTTCTGAGAAGCTTCTCGTTTCTTAGAGTCTTAGCCTAGGCTAGACTTATCGTGAGGTGATCTTGAATACCTCAATATCAAGTTTAGCTTTTCTGAACCTCCAACAGGCTTTGATACGCTTTTGGTTAGGTCAGATACCTCTTGTTTTAGTCTAGTTACCTCCTGAGGTTCATTGGACCCAGAGGTGAGTCTGTCAGTGAGACTAACATTCTTAGCTTTCAGCTTATTGTTTTCTTCAATGAGATGCTTGTTTTGTTGTTGGAATCTTCCAACTCTTTATTTACTTTAGAAAACTTTCTTTTAAGCATAATATATTGATGATGCAATAAAGAAGAATCATTAAGCAGTTAATCATATGCTTCTTGAAGAGAATCAGAAACAGATACCTCTTCTTCTTCTTCAAATTCAGCGTCTGATGAGATGTTTGCCATTAGACAAAAGTTTGAGGCAGATGGACTCCTTGGACTGAACAGTTGTTCTATTGCGTCTAGCTTTTCCTTAGCAGTTTTGAATTGCAAGACCATCTCCAGTCTTGTCCGATCAAGAGCGTTGATGAGACACCAGTTGGCATTAGTATTCAGCGAATACCGTCTGATTTCCTCATTCGTCCAGTCAGCTTCAGGTTTGGACGTTGTTGAGCCGTCCTCAAGAGTGGTTGTTGGACGATGATCTCCATTGGTAAATATATTCCACAACTCATAATTTTGAGCTTGGACGTATATTTGAAAGACTGATTTCCAATAAGGATAGTCCGTTCCTCTAAAGATGGGTGGAACATTCCATCCTCTTTCAGAGGTAGCCTCCCGAGTTCTTTCTTCGGGAACAACAAGTTGTTCATCATCCGAAGAGTCTTCATTCTGATTGTTGGACCAAAGGCATAAGTTAGCCTATTCATTTGTTTCTTCTTCTTCTTCTTCAGACGAGTTGAGATCCTCCCAAGTTGCCATGAAGTTCTTTTTCTTCTTTTTGAAGAACTTCTCCTTGTTTTTTAACATAGGGCAGTCAGCTTTGAAGTGACCTGGCTTGTTACACTCGAAACAGACCAGCTGACTTTTGTCTTTTGGTTTAGCGTGATCTTTGAAGTTTTTCTTTTGGAATGGCCTTCTTTTCATCCCGTTTTTCTTTACTCCACATGTTTTGAATCTCTCTGGAGATGAAGGATAATTCATCATCGTCTGACACTTCATTGTCAGATTGATCGGCATCATCACTGGACTCATCAGCTTTTAGGGCTTTTGAGTTGTTGGCCTTCTGAGCTTTCAAGGCAATCCCTTTATTTTTCTTTTTAGGATTGTCAAGATCAAGCTCCTGCTCATGAACTTGAAGCGTTCCAACAAGATCATCCAGAGTCAAAGTAGAAAGATCTTTGGCCTGGGTGATTGCAGTAACAAGAGGTCTTCACTTCTTAGGCAAGCTCTTAAGAATTTTGGTGACATTCTCCTTGGTAGTGTAGATTTTCCCAAAGGACTTTAGATTGTTGATGATCGTCTAAAAACGACCCATCATGTCCAAAGTTGACCTTCCTTCGGCCATGGTGAATAGTTCATACTGACCAACCAGCATGATGATTTTTGAATCTTTTACCTTAGTGGTCCCCTCATGGAGATTTGATAAGGTATCCCAGATTTGCTTTGCTAATTCACATGTGTGAATCTTTTGAAATTCATCAGGACTAAGAGCACACATTAAAGCATATCTGGCTTTATGATTTTGTTTCATCCTAGCTCGCTCAACATCAATCCAGTCATCTTCTGCTTTGTCTGTTCCATCAGATTTGAGACACACATTTGGACCATTCATGATTCTGCCCTAGAGAACGGAGTTTGTGCTTAAGATGAAGCCTTTGAATCTCTCCTTCCAGTACAGGTAGTGGGTTCCATTGAAGAACGGAGGTCTCGTCATGGAAGTGCCTTCCATAACAGGTTGACTCCCGCTTGGCATACCTTGTCCTGCCATATCTGCTGTAGGATCTTTTTCCTCTACACAGCTAAGTGCTCAACCCAATGGCTGAGCTCTGATACCAATTGAAGAAACCTGTTTGAAACACAAGAAGGGGGTTGAATTGTGTTTCGTAAGTTTTTAAAACTTTTCGCAAGCAGATATATATGTTTTCGCAAGGTTGGACGATAAAACGTTTAAAGAATGCTGGAAGCGTTTCCAAACACCGGTTGGACGCTCACTTAGTCCGATTAAGATAAAGAGACAAGCGTAATAAGAAAATAATTCAATCCCAAGAAGTTAGTAAGAAAATAAACTAAAGCGAAGATAAGGGAAAGAAAAGAACATAGAGATATTATCCTGGTTCACTCTTCACCAAAGAGCTACGTCCAGTCCCCTCTACTTGAGAGCTTTATCCACTATAACAAAAACCCTTTGTTACAAGTATTCTAAACCTCTTCAGGTAAGTATTCTACACCTCTTCAGGTACTCCAAGTATTCAAGCCTCTTCAGGCTTAACCAACTAAGGTTTTGAAAAAGGTTTTGTTCTACTGACTCACTAAGTGTGAGGGTTTGAAACTAGTCTCAGAACTCTAAACAAAACTCTACACAAAGAGTGATATGAAACTGAAGACCAGAGTAAGCTTGTAAGCTTTGATTTTTCTCTCGATTGCTTGTGTTTTCTCGTATGCTTCTATTTTTCTCAAGATCGGTAACCTTGCATCTTCAAAGGGTGGAGGTATTTATAGCCTTTTGGCTTTGAGCAATCTTCAGTCTACAACGGATGGAAAAGTGTTCGTTCTGATTCATCATTAAATGCGTTAGTCCGTTGAGTCTGATAACTTCCTTGAAGTTTCTAATCAGCAAAGTAGACTATCAGGTTTGATAACTAGAAATGGGACTGACATATCCTCTTTGTACTCTAAAGTTGCCTTTTGTCTTTCTCAAAGGAGAAGGTCAACTTCTTTTTGTGTCAGGGACAGTCTGGCTTTTGCTTTTGTTTGAACGAGTGTTATAAGGAATATTTGTCCAAAGGATATAACCTTTTTACAAGGAATAATAAAATTAAGAGCTTTAAAAATAAATTCAGCCTAAACAAACAAAGCATCGTTGGACTAGAGCGATTACATAATAACCAGAAGAGTCTCTGGACTCAAGATCTTATAGATATATCTTATTATCGTCTGGTCTGAGTTTGGACGAGTGAATGTCTTTGGACTTAGACAGTCTTTGGACTTATATATATTTTATCCTACACACTTAAGATAAAGCGTTAGTCCATAACAAATTTTTGTTATTCTGAAATTAGTCATTAGTTAACATCAAAACATAAGGGATTACTGGACTATAATCACTTTGGTTCCAACATGTTTGCCATAGCTTGTGCAGAAAAATCCATCCTATTTGCACCAGCAGCGTCCTCAGCCTGGATACCAGCTCCTCTCCCGCGACCACATCCACGGCCACGTCCTCGCCCAGCTCTAGTTTCAGTCTCTAGTTCCATGTCTGACCTACAAGATCGAAATCAGTCAAACTATAACTAGAAACCAAAACGCGAATCGCTTATAACACACATTACTTTTAAGAAGTAATCCAATTAATCCTTAATCAGAGATCACACAACATCAACTCGACCAGCTCTGATACCACTATTGTGACACCCTAAACCCGTCGTCACATTTGTCACCCAAAAACGTAATAAAACACAAAATAAAGATTGCTGGTTACTTTTGGAAAACAGAATTTCTTTAGTTATATCTTACTTGCTACGAAAAACGTGATAAAAAAACCTTCTTATTGCAGCAGTAATAAACAACAACTCCAGAGTATATCAGTGTAACTCGTGTATATATATATATATATATATATATAATCATCAAGAAGTTATATACATAGATGAACTGTGGACAACATGTCATTTTCCAAAAAAAAAAAAAAACTAACAGAAAGAAAATGCTATCAACTCTAAAAACTAGGCAGCGGCAGTCTGGAAAACCACATCTAAAACTCACGGCCATCAGTAGCCGCTAACAGATTACCCAAAAACCGCTGCCTCAAAACTAGCACCCTAAGCTGGTCAACGCCTAGTGAAACTAATTGGACAGTCCCCCGAAGGAGGGTCCAACATCTACGTCCGAGGAAGGATCAAGGGAATCTGCATTCCCATTTTCCTAAGGCTAATGCTCAGAGGCCTCCGAAGGATGGTATTCAGGGGTCTACTGAGGATCCTCTTCCTCCTCCTCCTCTGGATCCTCTCCCTGCCCCTCCGCTACCAAAACGAACGGCGGGGGAGGAGTCGAAGGTGACTGCTGCTGCAGGGGCTGTGCAGCGGGGATGTGATGCTGAAGCTGCCCCTGATCCACTAGGTACTGTAGAAGCATCAATATAGGCGATAGGGGGATCTGTATGGTCTCCATGGTGTAAGTCCTCTCATGGGGCCCCACCTCGGTGTTCCCTCGAAAGGTGCAGACTGGTCCTGTGTACGCCGCGCTACTGGCGCCGGGGTGGATGACCCACGCACCCAGTTCCTCTTGATGCTCAAACATTAGGGAGCGGACTCCCGAGTGAGCTAGCCCTTCGCTCCCCGAATCCATCTATACATAGATAAATATATATCCAATAAGAAAACAGCACAGTCCAAAAAATACAGCAAGGGTGAGAAACCAATATATGAATCCAAAAACGACAACTATATACTCAAAACACAAACAACAGATTCATATAGGCATGTCTCACATAATCATCAACATGATAAACGCATCACAGGATATCACGCTTACTAAAGGTAAAACACAAGGGACTTATGCTCAACAATCATCGTTATTTTCAAAACGTATGCATGACACTTCCATATATATATATATATATATATATCATCTAATATTCAATTCTTAATTTCTGAAAATTCCATCACCTTTTAATGAGTTGATCAGGCTCAAAATTCATTGGCCCTCAGGCAACAATGTCTAGCACCAACTTGCTAAACATAAGTACATGAATCCCTTGAGATCTCACATGGGCACGCAAATCAGAGGTACTTAAAATGTAATTATGTCATTCTATATTGTCCAACTCAAGGCAAAATAACCAAAACCCAAATCTCCGAAGCTTATACACAAAGCCTTCGGGACCGGTTTTCCATAAAAATGATTATTGGTCAAAAACCACTTTTTCTCTTTTGAAATATTTCGGTAAGTCACAAAACTTTGAAATACAGTTTGTGAAAACCTTTTTCTTGGATAAAACAATTTATTTTTGAAATAACATTTCCAAACGCACTTTTTATTCCCATTGTCAGTCAAGGCACAATGTTACACAATGACATAAGTCATCCCCAGGTTTCCTTGCATTAAGGTCCCCTCATTTCAGCGGCATGTCTGCCAAAAACACATATGCATGAGAAAACATTTGTTTTCGTCTGTTTATCTTTGTTGTATCATTATTTCCTTGTTGAAGCATCAACGCTATCAACCACCAAATGTTTTTGACTCTTTTAAGTCTATACCACATTTTCTCAAAAAAAAACAGGAAACTCGGTCCAAAACAGCTCGAATCCAAAAATCTCTTAACCAATGCACCAGTCTCGGATTTTGGATTCAAAAGCATATAAAACGTCCATAAGCCAATAGGACCACAAAGAATGTCCACAAGCTTACAGGACTAACTCACTAACAAGGATCCTTGATCCACATGTTCTGTAGAACCCTAGAACCCCGACATCATGGTTTCTAGGTTCACCTCAAAAACCACTTTGTCTTTTTTTGAAACCCAAAACCAAAACCCAAATCTCCGAAGCTAATACACAAAGCCTCCGGGACCGGTTTTCCTTAAAAACGATTCTTGGTCAAAAACCACTTTTTCTCTTTTGAAATATTTCGGTAAGTCACAAAACTTTGAAATACAGTTTGTGAAAACCTTTTTCTTGGATAAAACAATTTATTTTTGAAACAATATTTCCAAATGCACTTTTTATTCCCAAGCCTTACTTTTCTCAACTAAAATCATTTTCCTCCGTTTTTCCCTTTATGTCAAAACATTTCCTAATAAAGTAGATTTTATTTCGTTTATTCTCAAGGACATTAATTCCTTTTGTTTTCGAAATCTTTTGAAACTTTAATACGTTTTTTCCTTATCCAACGTTCCAAGCTTTTTGACGCTTTTGACATTTCACGATTTTGGATCCTAACCGATGTTAGGTCCTTTAACACAATAATCATCGCGACAGACATAATATACATTTATCCGCCATATTTAAGCACCATACATTAAATCAGGCATAATCAGGCATTTTCAAACATAATCAAATATGAGTCACACCACATCAACCAAGCGCATTGCAAACATCACAATCCATATACACAAACACAGCACACAGCTGTCAGAATTGGAATTCCTCAGGTTTGTCCCCTTACCTGTTGAAGTTTTCCATGTAGTGATAAATCATCCGATCGATCTGAAAATCGCCCGATTTCTCGTCTGATTACTCAACGACAACTACACGCATACAAACAATCAAGATATCAACTTTAACTAACACAAAAACTCCTATTATCCACCATCTAGGGTTCGGCCAAGGCTAAAAAAAAAATAGCTAGGGTTACCCAAAAATTCCTATTTCTTGGATTCATTACTCACTAAGTATGATAAGACTAAATCAAAGCTCATTACACTAAAACTTCAACCAAAACCTTACCCACTCAACAATGGAGGATTCAGCCAAAAATACCCATATGGGCTAGAGAGCTCTTTTGGTTTCAATATCTTGGATTATGAAAGAAGACAATGAATCTAGCTCAAAGAAATTGGTTTGACATTAAAAGGATTTTTCTACAAATTTTCATGGATTTTTGAAGTTCAAAGCTCAAGTTGAGAAAAGCTTGAAAATGCAAGAATCAATGGAGGAAACATGAAGTTTAAGAGCTCAAGGATGAAGCTCATACCTCCTTGATGATGAGGATGAGCAAAGGATCAACTTTGCTTCACAACTTCCTTGAAGAATCTTAAGAGAAATGGAGAGAAAATGGAGGAGAAGGTTTAAGAAGAAAAAAGAAAATGAAGAGAGAAAAGATGAAGGGGGCGTGGGAATGAGAGGAGGAAGAGATAAGGAGGTGCACATTAAAGGCAATTTGGACATTTCACCATAGGTTAAATGGTGATTTCATGGAAGTTCAAGGGCATTGTGGTCATTTCGTGTCCAGATATTTTCTAAAAACCATCATGAAACTGGCACTCATTCCTAGGTAACTTGACCTGACGTGACTTCAAGATTATCCATTAACGGGGCCCGATAAATCCATATCTAGCTCCGTTCATCTCCTGGTTCGAGTTTTCGTCCGAATAGTTTATTATTATTGCGATTTTTAAGGCGCGAAACCAATTTTAGCAAAAAGGTAGGAAATACGATTCTACGACTAAATGTCTCGTTCACGAGTCAAAATTACGTCCGTTGAGTAGTAAAACACTACTGTCAGTGAAAACCGTAGACTAGGCTCCGTTTGAGTTTTCGACCCAAAATTTAACTGTGACTCCCTACGATAGCGTAGAGCGTAACCATGGTCTCAGATTATTTTATTTCACTCTCTAGACCCTCCAATAAAATACAAATACATAACTGCTGTTTATTGATATTAGAAAGCTCGAAAAATTGGGGTGTTACAAAGAACTGCTTTTTGAGGTTAAAAGGTGGTTATTTATATTTTATGATTGTTATATGGCATATTGAACTTTGAATTTTATGCAAGTCCCTCAATTGTTTAGTTGATGTAACTGTATTGGCTAACTAATTTTTTAAAATATTATTTGTTTAGCCTATTAGTGATGGGAATTCAGTTATGCTTGGTGGGTTAGTGGGAAGGAAGTTATTGTTCAAAGTTGAACAAGATCTCACCTGATACCGAATTTTGATGGATCCTACCATGTCAGGTGTGAGAGATGTAAAAAATGTAGAAGTCCAAGAACACCTAAGGTGGAAAGTGTCTTAGTACTTAGCGCAGGCAGACCTAAACTCAATGTTGGTCAGCCCGAGAGCAAATTTTTTTAGCATCAACAAGCGCTCAACGATGGGCATAGGGTGCTCAATGCCATACATACAGAGAGCAACACTTATGGGCATGAGCTTGCGCTCAGCGCAAGGTAGTCCATGCCCGGTGCGGGTTACACAAAATTCTGCAGAACACAGTTTTGACTTGTTCTAGTGGGTGTGTCTCTTTGTGGCTTTCAAATCTTTCCTAATAGGTTTGTTCTTTCATGAATATATATATCTATTCATCAAATGATGCATGCATGAAAGGTTACATACCTTATTTGAATTATTTGAAGGGTTGTTTCTCCTCAGTAAAAGGCATGAGTTGGCCTATAAATAGAACCACTTTGCATGCATATTTTCATCCAAAATTTGGCTAAGTTTCTGTATTCCAAATCACTTCCTTTCTTCTTTTGTGCTCAGAAAGACAAACAATTATTCTGAAATACCATTGGTGTTACCCTTGATTGTGGGTGTCCGAACCAAGTCAATGGATCTCCATTGTATCTTGCAGGGAATTTGCCGTTACACCTCTTGCATCAATTGAGACCAAAACTGGCAGAGGCGAATTGAACCTAAAGCTTAGTGTACTCATACATGTTTTGGAGACTTGCGCATAGCCGACTAACTTATTTTGTTGTAGAACCATTTCTTCTAACAATATTTAAGTTCAATTATTCATCCTACAATAATGGCTGCAACATGGAAGAGAGATTACTTATGACATTGTCAAACTTGAAAGGTTCAAGGGGAATTTTGTGCGTTGGAAGAAGAAGAAGCACTTCTTCCTTACAACATTGAAGGTGGTGTATGCTCTATCACAACAAGGCCAATAGATAGAGAAGACAAAACGAAACTATTGCTGAAACTGGTGAAAAACACAAGTGGGACAATGATAACTATATCTACATAGGAGACATTCTAAATGGCATGTCCGATACACTGTTTGGTGTATACCAAAACGCGGGATCTGCTAAGGAACTATAGGAGAAACTTGAGCCAAGATACATGATGGAGGACACAACAATTAAGAAATTTCTTGTTAGTTGTTTTAATAATTATAAGATGACTGATAGTAGACCTATCATGGAACAAATGCATGAAATTGTGCGTATTATCAATAACTACAAACAACACAACATACATATGGATGAAACCATTATTGTCTCCTCAATCATTGACAAACTTCCTCCTTTATGGAAAGATTTTAAAAGGAATCTAAAACATCGAAAGGAAGACATTTCTCTTGAACAGTTGGGTAATCACCTTCGCCTAGAAAAATATTATCGTAAACAAGACAATACTAAAGAACAATCTGTTCATGAGAATGTTCACATAATGGAGGAATGTAAGTCTGGTAAGTCCTCCAAGAAGACGAATCTAGATTTTGGAAAATCTCATGACAACAACAATGGGAAAGATTACAAAATGAAGAAAAAGAAAGGTAGTTGTTTCCGTTGTGGCAAACCTGGACAATTCAAGAATGAGTGTACTTTCTTGAAAATGAAAAACAAAGAGAATGACTCTAGTGCAACAAAAAACAACTTTGTTGTGGTCATTTCTGAAATCAATATGATTGAAGATGTTGGAACATGGTGAATAGACTCCGGTGCAACCCGCCATATGTGTAAGAACAAGGATCTCTTCAAAACAATAATCGAAGAAGATGGCGTTGTTTTGTATATGGGAAATGGTTCAACTATCCAAGTCAAAGGTAGAGGGATGGTGGAGCTAGAATTCATTTCTGGAAAAGTGCTCACTCTTACTGATGTATATTATGTACTAGGGTTAGGAAGAATTTAGTGTATGTACCATTACTTAATAAGTATGGGTTCAAATCTATATTTGAGGGAGATAAGTTTATTCTCTCTAAGGGGGGATGTTTGTAGGGAAGGGATACCTTTATGAGAATATGTTCAAACTAAATGTAATTGATAATATCACTATTACTTCTGCTTATACTGTTGAGTCTTATGATTTATGGCATCTTCGTTTCAGATATATTAATTTTAGAAAAACATATGAAATGATGAACTCAAGTTTGAGTCTTAAAACAAATAGAAACTCATATGCATGTACAACTTGTATGCTAACTAAGATAACTAGGCTTCCTTTTATAAGAGTTGAAAGAAGTTCTTAAGTAGTATATTTCATTCATTATGATGTATGTGATTTACATGATTGGCCCACGATAGGTGGCAAACGATATTTTTTGACATTCATATATGATTACACTAGGTATTGTTATATGTATTTAATGCATTCAAAGGATGATGTCTTAGACAAATTTAAGATCTTTAAAACAAAAGTAGAACTTCAAGAAGAAACATTTATTAAATGCTTTAGGAGTGATGGAGGAGGAGAATTCTATAACCCTAGTTATTACTTTGAGTATACTAGAATAGTTCATAAAATAATCGCACCTTATTCCCCACAACAAAATGGTATAGCTGAAAGGAAAAATATGATATTAGAAGAAATGGTAAATGTCATGTCCTATTCTGGTATGACAAAATGTTATTGGGGAGAAGTCATGTTAACAGATTGCTATTGAATAGACTTCCAAACAATAGGAACAAAATAACCCTCTATGAATTCTAGAAGAAAAGAAATCTCAACCTCAATTATATCAAAGTTTCGGGCTGTAGGACAATAGTAAAGGTTCTTGAACCAAAAGGAAAGAAATTAGGAGAAAATGGATTTGAATGCGTATTGGGTTATGCTTGAATTAGTTAAAATTTGCTTATATTTTAGTCTTTCAAACTTGGACTTTTTTTTTTGTTTTTGTTTTTTTTTTTTTTCTTATATTTGCTTAGTAAGGCCTACATTTATTGCTACACGATAAACACGTTATCATTTATCCACCTAAAAAGCAGCAAACTAATAATGACACAATCATTGAGAAGGGCAAGAAAGTCATTTCAAGATGTAAAAAATGGATTAACTGGAACTCCTACTTGGGGGTGCGTGAGACCGAAACAGAGAAAGAGATCCGATACAGCATTGACGCCGTTAAACAACAAACGGAAAAACCTCTCTCGCCGGAAAACTCAGAGTTCCGGCACCGGCTCCGGCGAGACCTCACAAACCCAGTTGAAGTTCATGGAATAGCTAAGGAGAAGAAGAAAAAGAAGTTGAAGGGGGTTAGCGTGCAATGCAGGGCAATGTTAAAAGGGGTATCAGAAGCTTTGGATGGAGGATCTTGCACGCCACACTTAACCCCTTTTTGCAAATTCCCACCTTGCCTTATGCCTTAATTTATTCGTTTTTTCTCTCTCACTTCTTCTTCTTCTTCTTCTTCTTCTTCCTGTTTCTTATATTTATGTAAACTCTTAGCCATCTCCCACTTATGTGTTGTGCTCTATTTTCCCATTTCCAAAAAGGTAAGTGTTTCTATTTTTAAGCTTCCCATTCATCCTTCCAACATGGGTTTTTTTGGGTTTGTTGGATTTTGTGTTTTGTACTACAAGTACAAACTATTAAATGTATATTATGGTTTTAATATGTTCAAGTTAATTTTTTTACTTTTTTGGTTGGAGTGAAATTTATTATGTTGAAGTTCATTGTGATCCTCATTATCTCATGATTATTCTATGTGTCGATGTGTGAAATTCATGTGCACAAATGTTTAGTGAGTATTTATTTAATGGGTGTATGATATCTAAATTTTTCCTGTATCTCTCATAATTAAGTTTTTTCTTTAAGCCCTTTTTTAAATTTTATTATATTTTTATGATGTCCTGAAATTGGAAGCGATTTGTAAGTTGTTTTGTTCCTGCAGTTTTCATGCTTGGAGGCAAAATATTGACTTGACTACCCTGTTATCCTGTGCTCAACGGATATAATAAGTTACTGGATTTTTTTTTGTTATATATATCTTCTCATTCCGGGATTCATCATGCCTTCTGAAATAATGGACTTCAAAAGTTTATCTTCTTTGCCATATTCCTCTGAAGATACTTGTTCTTCTACTGAGGTATCTTTTGGTACATTCCATTTTAAACATCATGCTATTTAGGAACTTTTGTAAAATCATAGAAATCTCCCTTTTACTTTGTCTCCGGTTTCTTGTTTCCAGTTCCTATTTTCATTAATAATTGAAAAAATGACACTTTTTTCATACTGTTTCCCATTTTCAAAGATTTGTATAGGAAATTCATTGTTTCCTGTATAAATCTTTGAAATCAGGAAACAAAATTAAAACAATGTGACATTTTTGCAATTATTAATAAAAACAGAAATTGAAAACAAAGCAAACGGCCCCTAACAATGTTGGCATTTCCAGTCCTTATCTATTCCTGTTTTCTCTTTCTGTTCTTGATAGAGGCCTGCTGGACTCTGGAAATCAAATAACCTAGGCAATTGCTATGGTTAGTATTACTTATCTATTTGATTCTCTTTTTTTTCTTTCTTTTTTAATTGTTCTTGTCATGACTACTGGGCTATTGGAGTGGATTATCGGGTGCCAAATGCCTTTTTTCTTAATATGTATTATAAAAATTTGTGTTGTATAAATTGTCAAGTACATGTATCATTTGGAATCCCAGATTGCCTTGGCTGATCAATTTTAACACTTTCATCTAGTTGACACATCACAAAAAGAGCTTAACTTTTCAAGTTTGAGTGAGCCTGTGCTTTGTCCACTTTGACCAGGCTTCTCAAAAATATAAACAATTCTTATGCTTGCATCTAACAACTTAAGCTTTTAGCCTTTTATGTCCTTCATCAAGTAACAACTTACGTCACTAGAACGTCAACCTGCAAAGTCCTTAGAACATTCCAAGTCTTGCTGACTACAAGAACAGAAAGTAACTCAGAGACATGCACTTCATTGTATTTGTAGGTACAGATGGCACATCCAATCATTCTCAGACTTTGTTGTGTCATGTAGATGCTGATCATGGATCAAGACCTAGTTTGAATGTACAACCAGTATCCAAATTTTCAGAAAGCAGAGAAGTTGATATAATTTCCACTCAGGATGAAAGTAGTCTCTTCTCGAGTTCTCTATCAGAGTTGTTTAGCAGGAAATGTAAGTTTTTTCCACTTCTTAACTTCGGGTTTGCCTCATTTTCTTGAATACGGAATGAGGTTTTATTGTACTAAATTGAATTCAAAGATGGTGTTTGGGTTTGGGTTGTAAGCTGAGATTTCAATAAGAAAACTGCTAGCTAATATGCTATGCCTTTGTATGACTTCTATTGGTGCAGTGGGATTATCTGCAAATAATGCTCTATATGGGCATTCAGTTGATACTTTTGCATCTCATTATGAGGAAGAGAGGCTTTTTGACTCTCTTGAAGAACTTGAGGCTCATACTATTGGAAATCTACTCCCTAATGATGATGATTTGCTTTCCGGACTGACTGATGGGCTTGACCACATCATCCAAGACAGCGACGGTGATGACATTGATGAACTAGACTTTTTTAGTAGTGTTGGAGGAATGGATTTGGGAGACTCAAGCCGGCTTGGAGACTCAAAAAGGTGGCATTCTCCAAGTTCAGTTGTGTTTTTCCTCTGTATATGCTTTGTCAATTATATTTTTGCTCCTGTCACATTGCAATAGCAGTCTATTCTTGTCTGGAAACTTGTACTTCTATCACCTTATAGTAAGCATTCATTTCAAGAAATAGGTTACAGTGTTAGTGTCTCATTTCACGTTTGTTATTGCTTCAAGCAGCAAATTACAGGATCAGTACTCAGTAGGCATTTAGTTTGTTAGTTAATTATTTGTTTTCTGTCTATTAATTTTCTTTCCTTTTTTCTGGCTGCAGTATGGTACAACAGATCCATCCAGAATTAGAACAAAAAGAGCGTCACCTTTATCTGCATCAGAACAGAGCTCCTCTTAAGTCGTCTTCTAGCTTCCCAGGTATATAATATGGTCATCAATTATCAATATACCAACAAAAGTATATTTTCCCTCACTGTTATTTGTACATTGGACCAGACTTGCATGGGGTAAGTAAATCTTGCAGTATTGATAGTGGAAGAATTCTGGGTCAACCTGCTATGCATGCACCATGCCTGGAAACTGCTTTTATTCGTGGGGTCTCTTCAAGTGCTCCTAACACCTTACCGTCTATAGTCAGAGTTAAATCAGTGGACAACCAATGTGGAATTCATGAATCTAATTCACCAGGCCAGTTGAATTTTGATATTCAAGCTGTATCAGCTTTTCATCCTCATTCTCTTCCAGAATGTCATGGTAATTTAACTAACGGTGTTCACTATAGTCCTCCTGAGGTGACAGTAAATACCAATCTTAAAACACAGGAAACAGATAACATGCAGTTTTGCCAAGTAAACTCCAATGGACACTCCATGCAATTCAATGAATGTGGTAAGTCAAAAAGTTCAATTGAATAGAAAGTGCAGTGATTACTGTTTCCTGTCTCTTGAGGATTTTGGGTATGGTTGGTGAATCCATAAATCATTAATCAGTTTTTTTTTCTTCAGCTTTTAAATCCTCTTGTAATGGATGCTGCTCTCTTCCTGGCCATCACTGCGAATGGAGCAACTCCTATCAGCCTCCTAGAATGATGTGGCAAAATTCACCACCATATTTTGATGGAATTTGTGCAGCCCCTACCCTGCCAAGATTGCATGGACTTCCTAGGTCACCATCACATATGATGAGCACTGTTTTACCCATAAATAACCAGCATGTGCCATCAGCTCCTGCAATCAACTCTCCTATTTGGGACAGACGACATACCTATGCAGGGGAATCTCCTCCGGAAGCTTATGCCTTCCATCCTGGCTCTCTTGGGAATATGAAATTTTGCAGTAATACACCACATTGTGTGGATTTGGTTTCTCCTAATATCTTTCCTCATTTTGGAGGAAACTGTGTTGACCTTCAAATCCCCACTAGAAATGTTGGATTCCAATTCCATAACCAAAGGGGTCTCATGTTTCCTAGAAGAAACCATATGATTCCTATTATGAATTCATTTAATACTCACAAAGAACGTGCTAGAAGCCATAGAAATGAAGGTGAGCCAAGCCTGGCTGACAAGAAACAATATGAACTTGATATTGACCGCATAAAGTGTGGGGAAGATAACCGAACAACACTTATGATAAAGAACATTCCTAACAAGTAAGTGACATCTCATATATGATGTTGAATAGCTTTTTGTATTTAACTTTTCACATTCTTTGTTTGATGCATAATATTTGTATATTCATTTGGTACATTTTAGGTTGTGCTTGCACTTTACAAGAAATTTAGAAGTTTACAGCCAATCTTAGGATAGATGATTTCTCAATGGAGTCCTTTTCATTAAATTGATGCTGGGGCTTGAAATGCAAATTTAGTTATGCTGAGTCATTGACTCATTGGTGATATCGGTAAAAGGCTCACAAATTATGATATTGTTAAAAGCGAATTAGACTTAGTTTCCATTTGGGCTTGTTCTAAATTGTCTGCTTTTATGAGAATAGTTTGTGAAAATTGCTTTTGAAAGAATCACTTTCAGAAAAATCAATTTCGATGTGTCATCAGGGAACTTCTTTTGGTGTCGCTGTGTATAATTTTGATTGAAGCTGTTTTTGTCGACTTTTTTCCCCTTTCAGATTGGGCAGTAGACACTAGACAAGCTGCTATTTCTTGCTGTTTCTCTACATTAGTAAAATAGTTTCTGATGCCACATGAAAATGACTTCGTTTGTTGAAAAACTTGTCTTTACTTGAAAGTGCTTTTAAGTTATGTGCAGGATCATAGCCAATCAAACATTTGCAGGGGCTTGAGATTTGACAATTTGTTTCCTGGTTTTTTTCTTTCTTTCTAGTAATGGTTACTTATCAGTCTAGCAGTGTACGTGTATTTATAAATAATTTTAGAATGTTATCATTTGTTTGCCCCTTCTTTGCTCATCAGTAGCAGTTGGGGTAGTTGATTGGTGGATTATGATTTGCTAGTATAACCACAAAATTAAGCCTGTGATTCCTTTCATGGGGTTTAAGCCCTTTTCAAATCATCCAGTAAAAATGACGGTATGAGGCCCGTATAAATCATAATGCTAAGCATATAGGAAACCTTGCCAATTGTCTTAATTAGTTTTTTTTTTGCTGAAAATGAGGAACTTTTACACCATTCATTTACATTGATTTTTTTAATTTCTCATTTTTCCTGGATATGACTTGTTCACTTGCAGGTATACTTCTAAGATGCTGCTGGCTGCAATTGATGAACGCCATAAAGGAACTTATGATTTTGTTTATCTGCCGATTGATTTCAAAGCAAGTGGTTTTTCTTTTCAAAACACTGGAGTTTACGGTCCATTTGTTTTAAAGAAAATATTTTTCTGGAAATTATGTGTTGTACTTTCTTTGTTTTGTGTAGTGTTATAGTAGCAGGAAAATACTTTCTTGGTTTATTTTTACAGGCTATTAAAGGAGGGGGAAAATGAATTGCCCTTTCAAGAGGGGAGGGGGAGTCATTTCCTGAACAACAACAAAAAAAAACAATGAGGAAGATTTAGAAAATGCATCATTTTTTTAGTTAAAAATGCTTTAATCTAAAATATTTTTTCATGAAAATGGTTTTCAGGAAGCCTTCTTTTATTGAACACTTCCACTATTAAGTTCTTTTCCATAAAACAAGTGGACCCCTAATGTTCAATTTATTTCAGTATTTCTTTATAATTTGTTAATTATTCACATGTAATTAACATTCATTGCAGAATAAATGCAATGTGGGATATGCATTCATCAACATGATTAATCCTAGCATGATTATACCATTCTATCAGGTTAGCTGCAGAAAATGATAATGATAATAATGACAATGATTGCAGTTAAAATTATTATCACATACATTCACATTCACAGACACACACACACCCTGCACTAATAGACAAAAAGCTTATGATGCAATTCTGGCAGGTGTTCAATGGAAAGAAATGGGAGAAATTCAATAGTGAGAAAGTGGCAACACTAGCATATGCTCGCATACAAGGGAAAGCAGCACTTATTGCTCACTTCCAAAATTCAAGTTTGATGAATGAGGATAAGCGCTGCAGGCCAATTCTCTTCAACACTGAAGGTCCTAATGCTGGTGATCAGGTATAAATATCCCTTAAGATCCATTTACAAGTTAAATTACATGTGTCCTTTAATATAGAATCTAAGCAAGCCATTTAAAATTTGAAGTTATCTTTTACCAAGAGAGGAACCTACATATTCACTACTAACTTTGCTAGTAACACAGGTCCCTTTTCCAATTGGTGTTAATTTTCGCAACAGGCATGGAAGAGTGAGAAACAACACTAAGGACAATAACCTGCAAGGAAGCCTGCCCAATTTCGGGAATGGGGAGCTCTCATCTGGTGAAGACTGTAATTCAAAAGAGTCAGACTAAGGAAGGCACTTTGTTTTCTTTCTGCCATCTCATTAATTTTAGTAGACACTAACCTTATATTGTAAAACCAAGTGATTTAGTCACATTAATAAAGCTGCTCATATTGGAGGTAGTGAAGTGGGGGTAAGCTCTCTCCTTGTGCTATTGATGAGTCTTCTGAAGTACATAGGTACCAGGAGGTAGCAATACTTACCTGAAGCCAAGAAGTTTTCTAGTTCTTTTGGCTGTTGTTATTAAATCCCAAACTTGTTGGAAACATGAGCATCAAGAGGAACTTTTAATGTGCAAGAGTAGTGAATCAAAAGATTAAATGTATAGGGATTTCTGCACATTGAAAAAGACTTGTAATCTTGTATAGTGATTTGAGGGGGTGACTCTGAGTCTGTACCGGTTTTACTATTGTTCCCCCTCCTCCCTCTTCTCTCTTTTCTTCAGCCTTTTTTCTTTTTTCTGTAAATTGTAGATTTTGTTTGGTCAGGTTTGGAGTCCATCTATGTCACCGAGTGAAAATTTTGGTGAACTGGTGATGTACTGTGCCGAGGCTTACTTTCATAGACATTTTTATTGTTCATCATTGTTATTGTTTGGTTTGCCAACTCTTCTAGTCCTCTTCTTCCCCTTAAAATTAGTAAGCTTTCGAATGTATGGGATTTGTTTCAATTGAACACATCTATATTTTTCTTTTAAAAAAGAAGTTATACAATGACAAGAGTAGAGTGTTTTTTTTTCATGCCTTTTTATGTTTTGATGGAAGGTTTTGGAGAGAAAAAAAAAAAAAGCTTATTTTTCATTTCTAAATTAAAAGAACTATAATAAAGGATGATTAAAGGTTATATGGTCATTTTTTATTTTATTACTTCATTCAAAACAATCTCAAATATAGAGTGTTTACTTTAAAAAAAATAAAAAAGAATAAGCACTTTCTTTTCTCTCTTCCAAATTCCCCATAATTTCCCTTACAAGATATTCCTCTCGTCCTGAATATAAGAAACAAAAAGATCTTTTTTTTGGTCCAATATATGAGAAACATTGACCAATTTTTAAGTTAAATTTCATTTCTACCCTTATTTATTGTAAAATTCATATTAAAGAGACTCAACAATTTCTCATGCAAGTGCTTTGGCTTAGCTGACTCATCATTTACTCATTGGTCAGATAGCATGGTGCTTGAATTAAGGAATAAGCGACTGTTTGGTAAAACAAGTGGATAAGCTAGCTGATAACGGATGAACTTATAGTGGATAGCGGATGAGATAGCTGAAAGGGAATAAGCTAGCTCATTGAAGTAAATGTGTTTGGTAAAACTAGCGGTTAAACAAGCTGATAAATCTAAAATGACATAAAAGGACATGTGTCTATACCTTTTTATACTTTTTATATAAATGTTATTTATATATAATTTTTTTTTATATATACGTTAGTATTATAAATGTTAAACGTTACTATTATATAAAAAAATATTGATACATTATTATATACAAAAAAATTATATAAATGGTAATCATATCTATTTATAATATGTTATATTATTATATAATATTTTATTATAAACTGAGGAGGTTAATGTGTAATTAAAATAAAATAATAAGGATAAAAGAAAAAAATCAGACGCTATAAGTTATAAGTTCAAACGTGTCTGGAAAGAACGTTATAAGTTCGTAAAAAAATGTTAATCGCTAATGATTAATGCGCTTACCAAACAGGACTACTATATTTAGTTAAGATTGCTTTTGATGCAAACGCTAAAAATGACTGTCCCGAGATGATTTTTATCAAAGCTGCAAGTTCAAGTTTTTATCCAACGGAGGTTTCAACGCCAGTTTGTGTTGATTTTAATTTTAAACAAATAGGTTATAAGCTATCCGCTGTAACCCATCCATTATAAGTTAGTGGATGAGACTTAACAATATGATATCATTACATTCAATAATAATAAATAATATTAATAATTAATAATAATTAGATATACTATTACTACACTGTTTACATTTTTACTTGAAATCTTTAAATGTGAGACTAGTCAGGAGTCACGGTTGGGGTGTTGAGAGTTGAGGCTGCCCTTCTCTATAAGCATTTTTTTCATGAGTTTAAACTTTGACACTGCATGGATTTCACAATCAGTGAACTTAAGCTTTCTAATTACTCGAGCCCTTGATCCAATGTAAATAAAATTAAAAGGGTCTTCCATTTTACACCACATTTTTTTTTTTAATACATCACAAAATTTTCAATAATATTTTAATATTCCCAAAATATCCCATTTCCTTCCCTCTCCTCCATATTTCTGGAATGCATTTTTAAAAACTTCGATGTTTTGGGAACTTTAATTCCGATACTGTAATTCTTTATTACTGGAAATATAAGTCCGGTAGTGTAACGCCTAAAAAATGATAGTTCATATGCAGATTTGAAAATGATAAAAATGTTTCCAGCCTAGTTGAATAATTATGGGAGTGTTTGACATTGAATGGAAAGTTAAGAGATGAAGGTGTGGCACTCCACCAATGGTGGGGTTAGACACACAAACGGGAACATATCATCATTTGTGTGTGTTTGACAGATAGAGTAATGTAGATAAAGAGAAAAGGTTATGATCAAGTTTCAGGCTTCAGAGAGTTAGAGAGATCAACGTGGCCCTATTGCAAAAATTTGCAGCAAGGAGTTTTCTCGATCTGTTCTCATTTTGTCTTCTTTTCTTTTGTGGTTTGTGTTTTAACAGTTTATTTCTTCTATGTTTATTTTGTGGACGTTCGGAAATTAAAGTTGTTGCTGGGAATTTCGAAGGGGGATTATGAAATTAATGAACATGAGGATGATGCTATATTTTTGGTTCATGTTTAGATATCAAAAGTGAAATTCTGGAATGCATTTCCGGAATGCATTTTTAGGGGCTGGGAGGAGGAGGAGGAGGAGGAAAGAAAGGGAATGAGAAGATGAAATGGTGGAAAGAAAGGGGAACCAGAAATATGGAGGAGGGGGAAGGACATGGGGGTATTTTGAAAATATTAAAATATTTTTTGGTGTATTACGCAAAAATCTGGTGTAAAAAGCAACACCCAAATTAAAAGGGCTTTAATTTTTATATCCCATTTTCCAATTTCATACCCTTTAATCCACCAAAATTACCAATTCATCCTCTATTGCAAGTTTTTCACGTGTAATTTTTTTTGGTTCGCGATTGCTCCCATATAAAATCACACGGGAGTGTAAATGATTACACTCCCGTGTGGTAGCATACGGTTGTATAAAGTTATATAAATAGACAACCGTATGCAATCATACGGTAGTTGATGTTCATAAATATTCCATCGTATACAATTATCGATAGTTTTGTTTAAATAAATAAACTACCGTATCATTTCATACGGTAGTATATTTAATATACTACCGTATGAAATCATACGGTTGTATATCAAATTTATCCACATGTATGACCAAATTTTGATATACTATCATATAATATCATACGATTGGCTAAAACATCAATCTACCATATGATTCCATAGGATGGTAAGAATCAAACAAGAATTTAAAACTAGAAAAACGGATAGGATTCAGCATATAATATTTGAAGAATTATGTGATTTCAAACGGATAAGATTCAACATATAATATTTAAGAAAGTATAAAAAACAAATTTCAACCGAATTCAAAGGAAAAAATTATATTAATAAAATTACAAACCAGTCATTCTTTATGACCCTGGAGCCCATCATGATGTGAAAGAACTCCCAGCCAATCATGCCTTTGGGATGCCTTTGGGATGGGGATGGCACAAGAGAATGGACCATGATTGTCCATTCAAAGTACTCACAAAATCTTAAAAATATCATAATTTGTATTTTAATACCACCTGTGTTTGGAATATGTTTTTTGAATAAGCAGGAACTATGAGAAACTCAAATTTTGTAACCCCACCATATGAAATCATACGGTAGGTTGATGTTTTAGCCAATCGTATAATATCATACTGGCAGTGTACCAAAATTTGTGGTATAGACTTATCGTATGGAATCATATATGTAGATAAATTTGATATACAACCGTATGATTCCATAAGGTAATATATTTTTCTTTCAAAATATACGTACCGTATGGAATCATACCGTAATTTATTTATTTAAACAAAACTACCGTATAGTTGTATACGGTGGGATATTTATAAGCATCAACTACCGTATGATTGCATACGGTTGCCTATTTATATAACTTTACACAACCGTATGGTCATATACGGTCGTTTGTTTACTTAAACTACCGTATGACTATACACTATAGTGTAGTAAACAAGCTCCCGTGTAATTATATATGGTAGTTTAAATTTTTAAACAAACTACCGTATTGGACTATACGGTAGTCTATTTATTTAAAAAAACTACCGTATATAGTCAACGAGAAAGCATGATAGGAGAAGGATAGTTTTGGATTTTTAAAAAATTGAGGATGTGAAAATTAATTTTCTGCATATGAAAATTAAAGCCCAATTAAAAAACTGAACCATGGTTAGCCAGGCCCAGACCAATTCAACCCATTCATGAGAAGAAGCAAAAGATACAGCCCAACTCACCAAACATAATAATAGTCATAGATTATTATTATTATTATTATTATCCCAATACAACAAAACCCTAGTGCTAGTGACCAACTATATATATCAGTCGCCGCCTCCCGTATTCAGGTCTTCTTCCTCTCTGCATCTACTCCTGCACTAGCCACCTCTGTTTCTTCACAAAACGAAGCAACAATGGTTGCCGCCAAGAAAACCGTACTCTCTCTCTCTCTCTCTCTCTCTCTCTGGGGTTCCCCTTTATGATTTTGTTCCTTATTCACTGTTTTTCTGATGTGAGGATTTGGTGTTTTTTTTGTGTTGTGTTTTATACAGAAGAAGACCCATGAGAGCATTAACAACAGGCTTGCTCTTGTGATGAAGAGTGGCAAATATACCCTCGGTTACAAAACCGTCCTCAAATCCCTTAGGAATTCCAAAGGTAATAATTCCAAAGGTTTCCTCTCTTTATATTTTATTTGATTTTATTTTTCTTCACCTACTTTATCACTAATACTAATAAGCCACACGCTTTTTTTGTTTTTTTCTCTTCATTTTGGGTAATGCTGAATAAATTGTTATGTTACAATTTTATAGCATTAGGTGGCTCTTTGTAAAAATTGTAACCTTGTTTTGACGGTGGTTATTTGGGGGTGAGGGGGATCTGGATTACCTTCACATTTCTAAGCTAAGAGTAGGTTTTACAGTCTAATTTCCAATTGTTGAGGTGCTGTTGATGTTGAAATGTTGTTGGGAATTGCCAATTGTATAATGGAGATTGAAACCTAGTAACACTGTTGAGGGTTTTTTATTTTGTCTATGAATTGTATACGATCATGAAAGAGAGTTAATTTATTTACTGTGATTTTAGTAGTCTCTGAATGTTATAACTTGTTTTTAACTGTTGTGGATTTTTTAGTTTGTTTACCGATTTGCTAATGGTATAAAATAATTTTGTGAATATTCTTTGGTTTTTTGTAGGGAAACTGATTATCATTGCCAACAACTGTCCTCCTTTGAGGAAGTCAGAAATTGAATACTATGCCATGTTGGCAAAGGTTGGAGTTCATCATTATAATGGGAGTAAGTTCTTAATCTAATACCTTTCTTCTCTTTTTCATTTTTATGTTCATATGCATTAAATGGTTTGTGGAAAAAATCTTCATTTCTGATTTATTTGATAGTTTAACTTGCTTTGCTGGACTATTCTGATCTTTTGGTGGTGGGATGCATGTTTACAAGCCTCGGATTAAAATATTTATGTTGATGTAATTTTAGCTTAATAATTAACTTCCGATATTCTGGTTGGTAACAAGTGATTATCCTGTGAATGGTTTTTTTCTACTTTCATGTGCATTTGTATCTTACATGACTAAATTGGATCTTTTGCATTAATCATCTTTAATGATTCAGGCCTGTACATGTTTCGACATTGAATTAATTGTACTAAGGTCATGTGAGAAGATTGTCTATTGTTAAAGTTATCGGTCAGGTGGAAATAACGTTATGCTTCAGAAAGTCATGATTGAATGTCATCAGCTATATATATCCTTTGCAATGGTTTTATATGGGACTAATTTCCTGTGTGGATGAATTTATATGATTTGCATTTATAGTAGCTAATGGGAATGTTTAGCTGTAGAAACCTTTGTGATATTGCTTATAACCTTTAAAGTTTCAGCAGTTGCATCTGGAAGTTTAATTGCAGCATGAGTTTTCAAAATATGTTTCTGTTCATCAGTTGATCAAATAGTATTTTGATAATTATGCATGTGAATCGGGTTGCTGTCCCTGATGTGCACGTGCTGCTTTTTTTCTTGTTTAAATTATTTTACAAGCCATTTCGTTGTAATTTCTGTTTGATGTCAAATGCTGTGATTTCTGGTAGAATTTGTTGACTGACATATTTTAGTACCTGTATGTTTCTGATTTATTGAACATCTTTAACAAATTATTTCATATTTATCACAGACAATGTGGATTTGGGCACTGCTTGCGGAAAATATTACAGAGTGTGCTGCCTCAGTATTATTGACCCTGGTATCTGATGTTTTCCAGAACTATTTCTATATTGGAAACTTGTTTTATGTTTTTTTTTTGTCTAATTTCGTTTGTTATGTGTTGTTTTCAGGTGATTCTGATATCATTAAGACACTGCCTGGCGAACAGTAAAATAGTGAAGTCTTTGCTTGATGTTCTGTTTTCAGTTGATTTAGACATTTTTGAAAGAAAGTCTAATGTAGTTTTAAACTATCTGGTTTACGGTGGTGGTGCATGGTTTTTGGCTATTCTATCAGATTGAGCATCGAGTATTTTTATTATTTTTCTATGTGCCGTTTCATTATATTTTATATAGATAATATAATTTTAGCTTGGTCGGACTTGTTAATGCCATCGTGTTGTACACGTTTGCTAGCAAATGATAATTATAAATTTGTTGCCCAAGTGGTAAACCATATTATCTCCAAACAGGAAAACAACGTTGTGACTTTGGCATAAGGAGCGAAAAGCTTTTAAATTTTCTCGTAAATAAGAAACATTGTTCTTCCCGAAGCTAAGTCATTTTTCTGCAAGACTGAAGCAGGTTTGCCATGAAATCGGGCGCATGATGTCCAATTTAATAGATATGAACACCATACCCCAAATTTATGTTTTGTAATTATTTTCTTTTTGTTATTTGGTATTATGGGCCATTTTGTCGGATCTCCTTGATGGTAATGCTTTTTAAAAGCAACACTGAAATGGTCTTGAGCACGTAATTTCATCTAGCTAGCTTCCATGTTTAAAACTTGTACTTATTGGCTGGATAGCATTCCCAATTTCCAAATCATATTGAATTGTGAATGGAGTGCCCAAGATAACTAGGTAACTATCATGATTAAGCATATATTATACTTGCATGCTATTTAAGTAACCATAGCCTATAGTACATAATTAGACAATTTTTTTGCGTCAACTAACAATGATGCCTTCACTTGAGTTGTGCAACGGAGTAGCATTCACTTGAATTGGGACAATGATAATTTTCACTTATAGGTGGCGTTCATGTGCAGCAAAAGTATTTTGGTCAATCGGATAAACACTTCCTGTTCAATAGCTGCATAGAGCAAAAAAAAAAAAAAAAGCTAATCCAAAACAATAGCCATATCAAACCCTCCTTGTGTAAAAACCTGATAACCAAACGATCATGTGCAGCAGCAGTATTGATTGCTGTTTTGAACTACCACACCAGCCTGCTTCCTTCTTGCATGTAATTGTAACAACCACACTTGCAATCAGTGATAAAACAATTTACAGAAAAAACCACTCGGTCTTATACTTTCCATTGTTATTTGAATGAAACTTAGATGTTGTTCTTTAGATGTTTGTGATACTATTTTTCAATGAGATGTGACATGTGTAATGGCTGTTATATTTATATTTTCATTGATAAATTGTTATACATATATTCTTACTGAAAAATAATACCATCAGTACGTATGGAACTTCATCTAAGCTACAGAGGTACCCTCTCCCCTTTTATGAGTAAAATCCACGTTTTTTATTCCAAGTTTTAGGGTCCCATTATTCCACATTTTTTGTCTTTTAGTTTTGCAGTCTCACAATTTTTATTCCAAGTCTCATAGTATCGTGCAATTGTATCTCCATGTAGCATGCGGGGAAGCTGAGAACAACAAAACTTGAAATAAGAATACAAGTATTGAAATAGGAACTTTAATGCTGAAATTTAAGATTAATGGAATAAAAGAGTTACAATATAAAATTTATAATAACAGAATAAGTACAAAATCTCAGCATTTAATATGACTACTGTAAGATCTAATTCAATAATCAACCAGAGATAAATTAGAGCAATACTGAAATGGTCTTAAGCATGTAATTGTAGCTAGGGTGCTTCCATGTGTAAAACTTATACTTTTTGGTTGGATAGCATTTCAATTTTCCAAATTATATTGAATTGTGAATGCGCTATGCCCATGTACTAGTTAACTACCATGATTAAGCATATATTATACTTGCATGCTTTTTAAGTAACCATAGTTTAGTAGTACATAATTTAGACAATTTTTTGCGTCAACTATCAAACAATGATGCATTCACTTGAATTGTGCAGCAGATTTGCGCAACTGAGTAGCATTCACCTGAATTCACTTGAATTGTGCACAATGATAATTTTGCACAACTGGGTGGCGTTCAATTGAATTCACTTGAATTCTGATTTGCACAGAAAAATTGTGCAGCAGGTATTTGAACAACTAAATGAAAAATTTCATCGAAAGAATGCACGGAATGATAAAGAAAATGAAGATTGTCATTTTGAAAATAAGCATAGAAGCATAATTATGAGAAAACAAGTGTCAACTTCAACGGCCAAAATTTCCAAAACCAAACAGTTGTCTTTTGAATTTGGGTAGCACCAATAAGATGAAGCTGCTCTAGTGTATTTTGTAGATCTGAAACCGATTCGCATTCTCTACTTGCCTTTACACTTACAATGGCGTTGGTCCGCCGGACGCACCAAAGTAAGCCGGGGCGCAAGCGTGTCAGGCGCACCCAAATATGCCCGGCAGACCAATGCTATTGTGAGTGGAAAGACATTCCACCTTTCTCGCCCTAAAGGTAGAGAATCCTGATCTATCACATCAGAAACCTATCAACAACATATACAAAATTATTATTTCCAGATATGTTGAAGTGTATGAAGAACAAACTTTATCCTTTGTTTCTGGAAAGAGAAAGAGAGGAAACGAGTGATTAGTACGGGCTGCTACACAGTATATAAACCATATAATAACAATTAACTACTGAGCCTGTTTGTTTCAGATTTTGTAAAAGAAAAATCACATTTGAAAATCACGTTGGAGAAAAGCTCATCTCACATAGCTTTTAAAATAATTTTCTCGGGAAAAGTTTTTTCCCACGATTACGTTGAGAATAATCTCAACCAAACAGGCACAGAATAGGTTTGAGGCATTCTGATAATGAGTTGCCTAGCAGTCTGCTATAGTGAATAACAGTAGGGTCACCCCTTTGCATCAGCTACTGTTCTTTTTTGATAAGCACATCAGCTACTGTTCTTATCAGTTCTCAAACATAGCCCTCCATTTTAAAAAACCAAACAAAAATTAAAAGATCAAAATGAATCCAAAATTGATCAACTCTATATGTTTTTAAACAATCATATAAAAGCTTTTCTATCTGAATTCATTTTCATCATCACAAATCATTGAAGTGCAAAACACAGGGTGCAGAAAAGTGGAGCTCCCATGAGGCAAAACTTATCAGCTTATCCCAATAGGTGGGATTGCCTACATCAAAAAGCTTAACAATCTAAAAATATCTATGGTAGAGAAGAGAACGAAAGAATAAAGAACCCAAAGCTCTCCCATAAAAGTACAAATATTATAGAGCTGGCATTGTATGTAATGTGATATTATTCCGGTAATAAATTACTTACTATAAGATCTGTATTAACTCAGTCTATACCACTGAGCTCACCACCATGCCATCAATTTGGAACCCATATGCATGTTTCCACTACTTACTCTTTAATCATATGTAACTACTCTTCAATTATTGTATGTTGATGTAAAGGCACCATATATTATATAGGGTAGAGCCAAGTTAAAGAATTTATGTTTAAATTTTTTGGAATTGCTGTAGCTACCCATAAATACAAGAGGCACTGCCCTTAACCATATAGAGGAAAGGGACAACTTACAACTACTTAGTTGAAGCAGGCAGCAGCAACACAACATTATATGACTCACTGTCACTGTACATCTATACATTGTTGCCAAAAAATATAGTTAAGCTCAATCAAGCTGCACATATTAAAAGATGTTCACAAAACATGCAAAACTCTAAAATCGATTGATCTTGTGGTTCCTTTTCTTGACAAGCAGGCCTATCTGAAATGCTATACTGTATCCATTATTGCCAACGTATACAAGTATAGTTAAGCTCAATCAAACTACACTTAAAATAGGCGATAATTCAAAAAAATGCAAAAATGCATAAATGCATTGACACTTGAAACAAACCAAAACAATTTCAAAACCAATATTAAAAAATGCTTACAAAACATGCAAAACTTTAACATCAATGTGTTTCAAAATGCGGATCCCACACCACCTGATGTCGCCGCAATATCTTGGTTGCCATAGCCACCGCAATCGTATCAGGCCGTAATTATGAACTGCAATTGATCGTATCAGACCGCAACGATGACAAAGCGATGACAAAGCGATCGCAACCGTAATTTAAAGTGATGTAATCACTTGATCTTGTGGTCCATTTTCTTGACAAGTTGTCCCATCTGAAACCTCCAAAACAAGAAATAAGCGAAGCCCATTCCAACCAAAACAAACATCCAAACATTCTCACCATGTCCCTCCTTCTTAGACCTCACTTCAGCAATCCCAAAACTCTCTCTCTCCGAATCCCCCATTCTCCCTTCATCCAAGTGCCCATAAAGAACATACACCCTGTCCTTTTCACCCACCGTCACCGACGTCGGAAACCGCCGTAGATCAAGTTCCACCCTATCATATACCGCTCCCTCCCCCCAACTATCCTGGCTCTTCAAGAACCAAAGCTTGTTCATCGGCGAAACAACCAAAACGACGCCGTCGTTTCTCACCGCGATGTCGTCTGCACCGACGAGATCCTCGTTAAGAAGCACTGTCCTCGCCGTTCCGTCTCTGTCGTCAACCTTGAACACCTTCCCAGTGCTTGATTGCACCACGAGGAGGTACCCCTTGCTGACGTAAGCGATCCCGTTGAGACCTAGGAGTCCGTAAGGTGCGTTTTGATGATGATTGTTCGGCGTTGTAAACAACGGCGATTCTGAGAAGATCGAGGCGTCGCCGTCGGCGGTTACTTTCCAGATGAAGTTTCCGGCGGAGTTGGTGACGTAGGCGTTGCCGTGGTGGTCGACGGCGACGTCGTTGGCTGCGGCGGGGGAATCGTCGGAGGTAGGGAGGAGGGAGAGGAAGAGTCGGCGGCGGGAGCGGAGGTCGTAGGCGGCGAGGGCGTTGAAGGGAGGGAGATGGCGGTGGATGACGGCGAGGAGGCGGCGGTTGGTTGAGTCGAGGGCGAGACCGAGGAGGGAGACGTCGGAGGGAAGAGTGGGGTCGGAGATGAAGGTTTCGACGACGCCGGCGTCGGATACGGCGGCGATGGTGCGGTGACGGAGGGAGCCGAGGAGGAAGTGCTGAGCGTGTGGGTCCCACGTGAGGGATTCAGGGTAGAGGTTGGGTGATCGAAAATTGATGACGTGAGCATTGCGAGCGAGAATAGGGTCTGTTTGGGCAAAGAAGAAGAAGAGAGCGATGATAAGGAAGGATTGTTTGGGTAATGTGATTGACATGGTGGTTTTGGGAGAGTGCGTGTGAAGGGAAGTGGTGGCTGTGATAGTTAGAAGAAGAAGAAGAAGCTTAGGTAGTGCATGGCTTCATGCTATACGTGGTTGCGGGGCGAAAGGGAAACTTGACATGAAATCTAACAAATATAGCGAATAAGGGGCAGGCTAAGATTCAACCTTTGATAACTAATTCAGGGCTTCACTATGATTTACGTTTGCCTCATTTCCATATTGAGAAAGAGGTGGGATCCAATTACAAAGTCTAAACCCTCCATTCATTCTACTTAAGATTATGGCGACAAGATAGGTGAATGTGTTTTTTTGGTCACTCTCTATACAGACCAATCCGGTTTGTTTTGGTCTGGTCCACATTGGCCTGTACTTAAATGGATCGGCCCAGGTTGATCCGCTAAGATGCCTGTTTTTCACTGGGTTGTTATTATTCTTCTTCATCTTTGTCCTCATACATTTCTTCTTTCAATTAAAAAACATAAGTTGTAAAAGCTGCACACCCTGACACCCATATAATAACCAAACAAAGCAGAAAAAGTTACCAAAATATAAAACAAAAAAGAAATTGAATGGAAAAATATGAAGGCACTATATTCTTTCAAGCTTTCAATCTTCATATCAAGTGCAGCCACTCTTTGGCAGCCACCCGTTATGCAGAAACGGTGTCTCTTCCAGATGCAAATAATTGCCGCAAGCTTAAGTGATAAACCACGTAATCATAATATATCAAACAAGTAAACTATTACACACTAGTGTAGAATATAGATTCTACAACAGGATGAGACCAGGTAATATAAGAATTTTTAACAAGCTAGTTAAATTATATTTAGTTGATGAGCTGATGTTTAGTTTATTTGAACTTGTGCAGACTTTCAACAATCCAGTTCCACCATCTAAAGAGGAAATTCAAGACGTAAGAGAGCGTTGGGCAAAATTCTTTTTGACTATAGTAAAGAACATTCATTAATTAGATTTTAGGGTTTATGATTTATGTTTGTATATGATGAGTTCCTGGGATTTGGATTTATGTTTGTTGAATTCTGGATTTATATATGATATTAGTCATGTTTATATATTGTTTATATATTCTGGATTTATATATGAAATCTGGATCATGTTTATATATTGTTGAATTCTGGACTTTTGGACTTGTGTTGTACTAATTTCTGGACTTCTGGATATATGTATAGTGTGTACTAATGCAGGGAGGAAAGGAATTATAAAATAAAACCATATTTAAACCGATGTCAAAAGTACACTTTTAACATCGATTCTCAACGTAACCGATGTTGAAAGTGAACTTTTAACATCTGTTGAAAGCTACTTTTAAAATCGGTTACATTGGGAACCGATGTTAAAATTTACTTTTGACATCGATTATTAACCGATGTTAAAAGTCGTACTTTTAACGTCACCTGTATTAACATCGCTGGTAAAATTGATGTTAAAGTCATTTTTAACCGATGTTAAAAGTGTTTTCTACATTAGTGACATCAAACATCAAATATCTAGTAAACTACTGACAACATAATTACTAATGGATCAACTAGTAACATCAAGCATCGATTATCATCTTCAATAACAATATTTGACTCTTCCTTTGATGGAGTTGGCTCCTCCTTTGTCTCAATCACCCCATCTTCATCTTCATGTTTTCCTACAACTCACAAATCATAATTCATAACATAATTAAGATTATAGTTAAAAAGCAAAACATACTCCAATGCAAGGCATTCTATACACAAAGGAATGTAATGTTTACCTTCCACATCAAATCCTAGCAACCAATTTCTAGTACATATCAAGTGTTGCACATTTTGGGGAAAGAGAGAATTTAGATATTTATTGAGAATGCGAGAACCAATACTAAATGCCAATTTAGATGCCATACTTGTTATTTGAATGCTTAGGATATCACAAGCCATCAATGCAAGATCCGGAAACCTATGCTCATTCTCCTTCCAATAATGCAAAAGATCAAGATTTGGATGGTATTGTGAAGAAAGCTTTTGCCCTTCTCAATAAGTTTCAAATTGAGACTTACCCACATCCAACATATTTTGATTCTCATATTGGATAAACTCCTACATTATTTCCAAGTTACAACAAAGAAAGAATGAGAAATTAAACAAAAGGAAATAATGAATAAAGAAAAGAAAAAAATAAACTTACATTCACAATAAGCCACTGTGATCGGTCTTCGATAACAAATCCACTACTACTAATTGGAAGACATTCGGAATCTTGTAGTGAACTTTGAGCTAGACCAACAATAGTAGTTGTCTCTTTCGAAGACATTTTGACAAACTCATTAAATAGAGTATATAACTTGTGCTTCACAACTTTCAACTTTGCTTGACAAGATAGTGAATCAAGACCAAACTTTGAATAAAAAAACTCCAAAATGAGAACTTATAGCGAGGATCAAGGATGGTTCCATATGCAAGAACAACACTATAATCACTCCAATATTTGTCAAACTTCGCTTGCATCAAAGTTGTCATATTCCTAATTACTTCATCTTCATTACTCATATTTTTAATCAATAAGCATTCAATCCTCCACACTTCAAATAAATATAAATTAGGATAAGAGGAAACAGACATCAAATTTGTGATCACATAGAATAGAATAGACACAAAAATTTATACATTTTTCTCCTCTTGCCTATTCTTCAATAGTAGGGTAATACTTATAGTTCCTATCTTCAAAAGCACGGTCCCTAAAAGCACGCCAATATGCAAGTGCACTTTCAAGCATCATAAAGGTAGAGTTCCACCTAGTAGTGACATCCAAACGTAGACCCACCTTGGTATCAATGTTACCAACTTTTTAACAGAAACTTTAAAAGCAATCATTCTTCCCTCCGACCCCTTAACATACTTGAAGCTTTCTCTAATCTTATGTAAAACACCACTAGCAACTTTCAAGCCCTCTTGAACTATAATATTTAGTATATGAGCACAACATCGGACATGAAAAAATCGCCACCATATAACAAACCTTACTTTGCAAAAGAAGTCTCTCTTTCAACAAGTCTTGCTGCCATTACAAGATGCATTATCCACCGACATGTAGCTGGATTAATCCAATGTAGGTGCATCAAATGGCAATTCTATGTGTATAAATTAATTCAACTCAAGTTGAAACTGAAAGCTCAATTCCTAGTGAAATTGACATTTTTCAAAGAAAGCAAAATTTCGTTGTTTGGAATCATCTCAAAACGAAAAAAAAAAAAAAGATGGAAAGTGGAAATCCCTTTGCAATTATTGTGGGTCAAAACCTTTGGGTGAATCAAAGAAAGGAACATCACACTTGCTTCACCACTTCAAGGCTTGCAAACTTCGAAAAACTCAATATTTAAGGCAAGCATTTCTCAAAACTGAGAAAATAGGGAGTGAAATGGTAATTGTTGGTTCTTATGCATTTTAATTAAGACCCGTGGATATTGATAAAATCCACTAAAATCCTGACTATCGGATACCCATGCGGGTAGAGGGCATATTTTCATCCGGCGGGGCGGGTGGTGGGGGACTACTACCTGTACACACACCACACTACTGTCATCCCTAGACACACCTTCTAGATTTCACACCTTGTAGAGAAGGCGAGAGGGAAAGACGACGGCGGGGCTGAAACTAGAAGATAGACATTGGAGAGTGAGATCAGGGGAGTGGAAGATTGGATTGGAAATTTAGGGTTCACGAGTGAGATACTGAGAACAGTGGAGAAAGCATTTAGTTAGATAAATTAAGGGATATTTAAGTAATTCTACTATCTGGTACAAGTACCTCAATACCCGCCTCTTGCCCCATTAGTAAGCAGATAGAGAAAATACTCATTTATTTTACCCGTGGGTACTTGCTAAGCTACGCGTCCTGTGTCCATTGTGGGTTTTATCCACGGATATCTGCAAGTCCGGGTAAAATTGTCATCCCTAACCATAGAATTGGCCTTAATAAAATATAAAGCATGCAAACTCTTTATTATCACTTACCAGGTTGAAAATTACGAGAACAATCCACTTTAACTTAATAAAAGTTCTCACCTTGAGGCAATGTACTTCTTCAAACTTCGAACAACTCGAGATATAAGGCAATCAATTCTCAATACTAAGAAAATAGGGACTGAAACGATAGTTGTTGATTCTTATTAATATCTTATGTTGATGGTTGATCACATAGGTTTTAGAGAGTTTGTGTTGCTTTGCAGCCTTTATTTAAGGGGATTTCTCATAACATTCTCAAATGTGACATCATAAAAATTTATAAGGATGAGAAAGAGAGTACGATGAACTTGTTATCAAAGAATCAAAGTCGTGTTGCAATTACCACTGATATGTGAATTGCTAGTCACCAAAATAGAGACTATATAAAATTCACAGCTCACTTTATTGATGATTCATTGACCCTACAAAGTCGACTTGTAAGGTAATAACGTTAAACTATGTTGACATTGTAACAATTTTTATTATTTTTGTTATATTATTGGTGATATTATTTAAATTTTGTTAAATTTTGTATTTTAAACTTTTTTTTGTAGTTTATGAATATCCAATGATATCTAAGGATAATCGCAAATATTCATAAAATCCGTTAAAAACCCAACAAACGGATACCCGTGTCGGTATGAGACAAATTTTCATCCGGCGAGACGGGTGGCGAGGGACTACTACCCGTACACGCCCGCCTCATTGCCATCTCTATCTACGATACATCCCATGATCCTTTAATCTTGGCCATTGGTGAGTAATAAAAATTGATCAGTGTGTCCGAGGTTGATGACACACGTATGTGTGTGTGTGTCTATATATATATATATATATATATATATATATATATATATATATATATATATATATATATAACATGTCAAACAAATCTTACTATATTTTGTTTCCACCCCCACCTCATTCGCATTATTCCCATCTAACTACCACCCCGCCACAAATATAACCAGTCCACCCATCGTCGCTCCACCTTTTTGACACCAGGGCCAAATGCTCAAAACCGTTGGCTAGTCCATGGTGCACCGTGCACTATCTAAGCCACCTCCACCCCACCAATGGTTTGCATCTTCCCCTAATTTAATGATTCATTATCTCGCTTCCTCATCCTCAGGTCATCATAAACTTTGCCATCCTCTCTGCACCAATCTCCAACCTAACAAATATGCTGCAAAGTTTTGTTACTAGCAGTACATTTATGATTCATCTATTCTAAAACTTGATGGTCAACATGAGTAATAAATTAAGTTTTTGTTTCTCTACTTTTGTTGTAGGTCCAAAATACCTAAAATTCAGAATGATTCTATCAAATTCAACACCGATAGCTGTTAAGAAAATATGTAGGTTGTATCTTTAATCGTGTAGGTATTGACATCTTTGATATGGAATTTAATACAATAATTGGCAAACTAAATAATTGTTTCAAGTTCAAAGTATCTAGCTGGTGCAAGAGCTTTGAGTTGCATTGTTAATGTTTGACTCATTATGCCAGAGGAGTACCATCGCCTCCGAGATGAGGCCAATAGTCAAGGGCAGAAGCAAAATGCTACCTTTGACAATGTCCTCTTCTTGGAAATGGTTGGAGGAAAGAACAAGAAGTGTTAGGTCTATGGATTGGGGCATATGGGGGATGAGTTCGTGGCCTCATCATTGCCACGTACTCAGTCCGAACCCTGCCCTACCGTGGACTGCCAAGAGGTCATCCAGTACCTGAATAAGGAGCTGGCAAGAAGGACAACGTCATCCAGGCGATGAGGACTCGAATGGACGCATAGGATGCTCGGATCGAGCAGCTTTTCCGAATGTATAAAGCTAGTGGTTTGGGTTCCGACCGCCACAACGATGCCAGATGACATCATCTAGCCTAGCCAAGATCGCGCTGATTGATGATGAGGATGAGGATCTTAGTCCGCTCCCCTCACCCCCTAGTGCAGATGATTAGGAGATACATTTCAATGTATATACATGTTTTTATATTTTATGGATTGAATGATGTACTAAAATTTTGGATTATATATATAACTTATTTAGTTTTATATTTTATTATTTGTCTTTGTGATATTTCTATTTCTTCGTTTTATATTAATTTTATTTTTATTTTTTTATAAAAGGAAAACAAATACAGATAAAAAATTAATTAATTAATAGTCACTAATTCGGTCGTTAAATAGTATACATTGTAGCTAGCAACCGAATCTATTCGATCTCAAAATTTGAAAATTTATGTCTGAGACGTCCTCTCGAACATCCCATTAAAGAACCTAGTTAACTAACCCTAATTACGTTATTATCGATAGCGCGCTTATTAAACATGCGAAAATATTTAAAACTTCAACACATCAACGCTGATACCAAAGCACACGCATATACATATACAAAACAACATAAAGTACTGACTCCGTCAGTAGAGCATACAACATCCACGACTGTCATCAGAGTACTCGACTAACGCAAAATAGAAGCATAGAAAACAAATGATACATATGACTTCCTCTCTTCACTCCCAAAATACATTTTCGCTCAGAGACTCGCTGGCCTTCCTATAACTACCCTAACAACCCAGACTCTAGTATGGATAGCGAGAACTCCCCACTGATGCTCGCTACCTCCTCCGATACACCTAGAGTGCCTTGTACTAAGTAGAGCTGTCAGACATCACAATCCTTTGACGTTTGTATTCTCACATCCTCCTTTGTGCTCGGGCACGTTTGCCTCTAGCCACAAAGCCTCTCCGAGATGTAGCATGAGAACGCCAGGTAGTATTCGAGTCGTGGTGATACTCCCAAGGCATGCTCCATATCCTCTCAAAAGGAAGTCTCTGTGTGATCTGGAAGTCTCCAATCAAACAGCTCCTCGATGATCCCCACACACGAAAATAGATGGTAGTCGGTCCCGTATATACAACTCGATATCGAAAGTAGTCAAACTCCCAATACCGCTCGTCCTCCTGGTAGAGTAGCTCAAAGTCTCCTAAGACTGGGATCCGTGGCTCATCCACCAGCATCAGGTTCAAAAGGTGTGCCATTAATCTCCTCAGGGGTCTTCTTAAAAGGATCTTCTCACGCAATCATAATAAACATAACATAACATAGAGAAGTAGGAGATAAGAAACAACAACACATCATAGTATGAGAAAGAAGCAATAAAACAATACACACAGATAGCATATACACACTCACACAATAGCATGACAACCATCCTTAAGGCTAATCTTTCCTAACTAATATCTCACCTACTCATGCATCTAACTCTTATATGAACGCAACCACGACGCACATACCCAGCAGATTAAGATGTCCCGTTCATCTTCATGCCATCCCCACAGATCCGGATGTTTATCAACTCTATGGCTCCACATCACGACATATCCTCCAACAGATCAGGATATTTGCCCGTCATCGACTAATCATAGTCAAATACACCCACCACAAGGTCAAGATGTTCCCCATCATCGACTATCGCGGTCACGACATTCCCATTAAATTAGGATGATCGTTCGTCAGCTAAACAAAATGATGAATACAACAAGTCAACAACAATGTGGTATGAATTTCACTGACTCATCTCGAGATCAACTGCTTAGTAACTCAACCCACAACCTGTGCACAACTACTAACCAACACCCCCAACAGATCAGGGTGCTCCTTTCCCATCACATCACAGCCATATCAACAAGATCACTAGGTTGAGTACTACAACACACATATTCTCGACTTATCACACAACACACACATCGCCCGATCCACAATGGTCATTACTTATGTCTAATCAAGCACATAACATCATTGAGCATACTTATCCATTTTCAGGCATAGCATATACGTTCATGCATTTCAAGGCATAAAATAACAAATAAGCATATTATCTCATATAACCCTAAAGCATGTATTGCTAGCGTCAGTCAACACATACTTCATCAAATATTTTTATGATCATCAAACATATCATAGTAAATAAATATGGCATATTAAGCATGCAACCTCAATTCATCAAAGATCAACCTATTGACAATAAACCTACAATGCCAAACCCTAAATTGGTACCAATCCATAGTAGTCACCAATGCACGTTAGGTGTTGTCGGTTATTCGACCACTAGTAGGGTTTAGGTCACCCTACGTATATCAATGTATACTATTTTATTTTTTCCTCCCCGACGAGTTGTGGTTCTTTCTCCCACCTGATAACGAGCTTAATAACGATCACGAACGTCACCAACGCTCCAAGTCCTCCCTTCACAGTCGCGTCCTCAACGCTATATATGTACGGCTCCGATCACAACTCTGAACTTTGTGCTAATCACGAAAACAACACATAGGCTACAGCATTAATCCTAGAACGAATCGAAAACGAAGATAGAAGCTAAGAACGACGAAGAACAAGCTAAGCACGTCGATGTCTACAACGTCGGTATATACGTAACTGCGACATACCTTCGACGTAATACGTTTGGGTATAAACGAAGTAGATGAAGATACGATCACAACGGCACGATCAGTATAGGATTTCACTAACCGGATATCGCAAACCAAGGCTTCAAAGTGCTCTAATGGCTGCCTCACAACCTCTCTGCTTCTCTCTGTAGGCGGTAAGTGAAGAAATTGGAAAAACTTCTCCCGCTTGAGCATGGGCATGCTTGACCGTGGTCCCTCTCCACACTTGAGCGTGGGCCTTTCCTCACCGCGAAGGCACCGCCATCATGTGCCACCAGTAACGTGCAACCGCCATGTGTCCTTCACGTCCCATCCTGTCAGGTCGACCACGCAACGTCTAAGCATTAGCTTCTTCCACGTCCCAAACTGTTCCAATGCTTGAGCGTGCAACAGGCCAACGCTTGAGCATTCTGTCCAGTTCCTCACACACTTCTTCTCTTATTTTCCCCAAATCAACCCTAACTCTTAATTAACACATCTTCTAAGCACATTTTTTCAAGTATAAAAACACACACTAACCATTACACATGCACATCAATTCATCAATAAGGATTATGAAATTAGGGATGTTACAATGTCACTGAGGTGGACACCTAAACTTGTGATGGAGACTCCTTTAGCGACTGAACTTTTGACATATAGCGACCATCGATCGTTAAATAGCGACCATATAACAAATCAGTCGCTAAATAAATTTTCGACCATAGGTTGAGTGATATCCACATGTCGAACACTAATTTGGTTGCTAGATTATTTAACGACTCATTTCCCTCATTTAGCGACCGAATCCATTGTTTTTTGTAGTGACACGTCTTAGGCTATAAAAAATTATGTGTGTTGTTTATTTCTTCTCTATTTGATTATCTATTTTATATTATATATATATATATAAATGAAATTATTTTTCTGTATAATTTATTATATTGCAATGATAATTTTATGATATATCATCCGGTAAAAGTTCTCAAATATAGATAAATAGCATGTTAAAAATTAATTTTATTTTTTTCTATGCAATTTCTGCTTGGGTATCCTCATCAATATATACACGAACACATTTAATAATATGATTAGGTCTTTCCTAAGACAATTTTTTTTTTTTGACTAAAAGACTTTTATAAAATTGACATTAATAATAATTATATATTAATAGTAATAATATAGTGAACTACATAACCTGCATTTAATGGTATTATTAATTATTTAACCATTTTACCTTTTTTGGTTCATTAGATTAAAGATATATAGTAATAATTTCAGCCGCAAAGTAAGTTTTATAATAAGGTCTAAGAAAATAGCTTGGTCAAAATTATACATGAAAAGCAATTATTGATTAGACATTACCAACCGTAAATACACCATTCAGTACTAGATATGTATAATGTGTTAAGCCACGTTTAAAAAAAAAATTTAATTAGTATAAATTGTTAACATAAGTATTTTTTAAACTGTCAATCAATCATAAATTATTACATCTTCAAAAATATTTAAATTTTATCAAAAAAATATTCAAAGTCACATATTGAATGATTTATGATTAATTTGATAGTGCAAAAAAAATTATACTGACAATATATTAAAATTAAACCCTTTAAAAATATACCAAAAGCTAAGGAGTAGTTTTTTACATGCTAATAGTTAAATGGAGTTCATAAGAGATGTGATCAGGGTCGGTCCTGAGATTTTGGGTGCCCTGTGTGAATTGAGAAAATGGTGCTGTCATAATCATTTGAAGATTGTTCTTGCATTTTTGCCGCAAAATCATTGATAATCAGTTCATAATCAAGGTTCTTTAAAAAATCATTCTTGATAAAAATGAAAACAAGACTATTTAATCTACTCTGTGACATAGTAGATCGCAAATAAGATTTTAACAATTTCAAGTTAGAAAAACTTTTCTCAGCTGATGCAGATAGTTAATATTATTTTATAAGTTGTGCATGCATTAAGAAAACAATGTTTATGCAATTGCAAATTTGGAACGTAATGCAATGTTCATTCTCTTTCATAGAGAATAACGAAGTCCAACTGTCCACTACGGTATTGTATAACCAAGTACCAAGTCGTCCAAGCAATAACCAATAATAATTAAAAGAGATAGAAAGCGCACGAAGTTCTAAAGAAGAATGAAAATCTTCTTTCACAGTTTCACTTAAACAAAAGAAGAATAAACTAAATAATAATTAAAAGGGTAAACTTTTCTTCCACAAGCAAATAATTCGTTTCCTGATTCCAAAAGATTGAGAAAGACAGAAAGTTAGAGACTCTGGGATAGAGAGAAAAGGAGAAGGAGAGAATTAGGGAAAAAGAAAAGTTTAAATAGTAAATAAATTAGGAATTGAACAAATTTTAAAATATATTAAATTTCAAAGATATTCTAATATACACAAATACACTTGTCATATTATTTTCTATTACTCTATTATTATTATTTTGGAATAATTATTTTTTATTGGTAAAAAATAATTATATAAACTTTTATTTAATATTTATATATATTAAGTAAAATTTTACCTACTATCTGATGCCCCCAAAAAATGGAGCCCTGGCGCGGTCGTCCACGTCAATCATGCTCAGGGCCACCACTGGATGTGATTAGAGCTGTTAAAGTGAATCAACCCAATGCGTCTCATTTTTTGGTGAGTCAAAAGATAACTAACTTGACTCGTTCTACTACAGATTGGTGGGTTAAACAGGTTGGATCGCTTAAAATTAGGAAATAAAAAAATCGGTGTCAAATAAATAATTAAATAATAACAAAAATAATATATTCTTTTTTTTTAGGTGATGACAATAATATATTCTTTCGCAATACTAAATGAATTTAATGACATACTTGTAAGAGTAAAGTTATTTTCAATTTTATTGTATTCCTGTCATATTAATGATATCTGTTTTGATCTAATTTTCGAAAATAAATTTTGGCCTAATATGAGCAATATCCATTACTGAATGGTGATGTGCGTAATTTATTTATATTTTATCCCTTTAAATTTTATAGTTTTATTAAATTTTTTTTTCTGAATTGTTAATATGAGTTAATATTTCTTATACTTTAATTAATATATTGTTTTGTTTATCAAAAAAAATAAAAATTGATGTAAAAGAGTACAAAAATAGTGAAGCGCATGTTTCAAACAAGCGAAGAGTGAAAGTGTGAAACAGTTTTATTTGTGCCGTTGCAAGGATGAGAAGCGCGTGAATTGGATTCCAATTGATTTTGCTTTCGGAAACGTGAAACTGGATTGCTTGGGGCCCACATCCAAACGAAACATAGGAAAGACATTTGATTTGAAATCTCACTTATTATAATTTTTATCACTCCTTTTTTATTTTTTTCAAATAAATTCATAAAATAACTTTTTATCCAATTATCTTATACTAATCCATTTTTTCATAATTAATTTTCGATATTTATTTTTTATACTCCATTATTTACTATTCTTATCGTTTGCTATTTTAAAAGTAAATGTCTTAGCTTTTCTACTTATGATCAAACTTCTTCCACCCCTCTATTTCTTCTTTTTCTTCTCTCTCCTCATATTTTATTTTTTTTACTCCCAGCCCAATCCCACCTAATCCCATTGTCACATCGGAAAAGCTGAAGAAGGGAGCACAACCAATAAGAAAATGAGCATAACAGTGATATTTTTTTCGCGAGAGAACGCGTGTAAGGATTCATTTTTTTCATACATGTTGCGCAAGGATTCAGAGGTTTTTCCAAATTACACTATCATTTATAGTTTCCGTAATGTAAGAAAATTGAATACATTATGTAAAAGAATCGAATATATTACAAAAATTATAGTTTCCGTAATCTAAAAAATTTAAATACATTAATGAATTCAATTTTTTACCTTTTTTTACATTAATGTTAATGTAAAAAATTGGATACATTAGTTTCTGTAACGTTATGGTAAAAAAATTGAACACGTTACTAAAAATTGTATATATTACGGAAACTAATATAAAAAAAATACATTACGAAAACTATAAGTAAAAAAAACTTGAATACATTATGGAAACTATAAAATATATTATAGAAACTATAGTTTTGGTAATGTATTAAAAAAATTGAATACACTACGGAAACTATAGTTTCTGTAATGTAACTATAGTTTCCGTAGTGTATTCAATTTTTTTAATACATTACGGAATGTAAAAAAACTTGAATACATTACGGAATGTAAAAAAATGAATATATTACAGAAACTTACGGAAACTATAATTGAATATATTACTGAAATTATAGTTTTTATAATACAAAAAATTGAATACATTAGTTTTCGTAATGTAAAAAAATTTAAATACATTAAAAAATTAATTATAAAAAAAGAGATAAAAAGATCTGAAAAGTGTTTATGAGATTTAATTAGAAAAAAATAAAATAAAAAAAATAAAAATGATAAATAATAAGGTATAAAAGGTAAATGCCCATAGGAAATAGGGAGAGAAGCCAGGAGGCCCACGTGAAGCTCGAGGAGGATAAAACCTGAAATGATAAAATGTTGCGTGGGACCCATGACAAGTTGGAATTGGCACGAATTATTGACATTATTATTCATCAAATGTTGCCACATTGTTAAAGAGAAAATAAAATTCTAAGTAACATAGAAATATTTTTTGAACAAGCGTGGAATGAAACATAGAAACTAATACCAATTCTTTATTTCTTATTTTAGTGTCGCGACAAGTTAAGAAGAGAATCCATGGGTAAGACTTCTACCATTACTATAGCTAAATTTAATGTTTGGCTTCTAAATGGTAGTCTTCATGAAAATTTGGTTTCTGACCTAGGGCAATAACATCAATTGATAGCTAAGGCCCTTCTTTGGTGATGAAGTTATTTGTTATTTGCACTTTGTTTTTAAACTTTTCTATAGTTCCTATTTATTGCATTTTTTAATTTCCTTTTTTTTGAACTTTTTTGATATTTTTTTAAAATATTATATTAACTGAATACTTTTAATCCACTAATCTATCACGTGTTAAACCACACGGTTGAAATATGATTCACCATTAAAGTTAGCCAACTTGACTAGTTTCACTTTTGACATATATAATATGATATAAAGATATAAAAATGTTGAGCCTTTTTATTTTTGAGATATTATTTTTGAATATGTTCGAGTTCCTGCCGACTGTTGCTAAAAAACGTAGTTCTATTATAAGAAATTATTTTTTTAATACTTTAATATTTGAAAGGTTTTAAATTCATCATTTATTATAATTTATCACTACAAGAAAAAAAAAACATATTACCGATGGTCAAAAGCCGTCGGTAATGACAAAAAATCGTTGGTAATGACACTTTTCTGATGGACGGTTGACGATCATAAATCCGTTGAAAATAAGCTCATCTATAACGCATACCGATGGTCACGCGAAAAACACCGTCAGAACGTTTCTAACGGACAAAGTCGTCAGTAACTACCTACCCCCTATTATCAGCGGTCAGGTCATCGTTAATTACCTACACATAGTTTACCAAGGATCTTAGTCGTCAAAAATTACCTGCAACCTAATATCGGGCCTGACGGTCGGTAGGTTCAACCTCTTTTTTGAATAGGTTAATAAGAAATTGTGTTTTTTTAATAATTTAATATTTAAAAGGTTTTAAATTCATCATTTATTACAATTTATTTTTCTCCAATATTTTTCTTTATTGCTTTTTATTTCATTGTTTGTTGATCAATCTTTTCTCATGGTGCTACCAATATTGTATGAATACAACCTACATTTAATGATATTATTAATTATTTAACCATTTAATCTTTTTTTTCATTAAATTAGATTAGAGATAATAATAATAATAATAATGCATTTAATGATATCTATAAATACTTGTGAATGTAATGTTAATTTGAATTCTAATGTATTGATGTCATATTAATGAATTTCGTTATATTTTAATGTAACAAAATTAAAAACAATTTCTTTATATTTTCACAAAAAAAGAGAAATATCACAAAATATTCATCTCCATATTTTTATTACTTTCTTTTCAAATTTATTCTTGAGACATCCTGTGAATCCATGAGTATTTTCTTGTAATTATAAATATTCATAATCAATACCAACCAAATTAAACAAAAAATAATGCAAAAAACATTAGTATATTCTGAATTCATTTGATTTTAATTTTTTTTAAAATATATTTGTTATCTATTTTTGTTTAAAAGACTACCAAATATTAAACTAAACTGTTATAATTGCAAATATTTTTAATAATTTATGTACTTATGAATGATTATATTTTAAATTGTTTATATAGAAAATTTCGGTCAAGTTATTCTTCATACTTCTTTAATGATGTTCCATTTTAATATTTTGTACAATTTATTATAAACTAAAACATAAAAAAGAAAGAAATTAGGTCGTCACTTGACACCTATTTGGCTCGATTGCTTTGCAATCTAAACCAAACCTACCAAAACTTTTCTTTATCAAAACCGATCGATTCTAAACTACAATCATCTTTATATCACAAGGTCAAGTGAGCAGTGAAAGATTCAAAAGATCTGAAAGATCGAGTAAGCAAAGGAAAATCTTAAAGATCGAGTGAGCATTGAAAGATCTGGAAAGATCGAGTGAGCAGTGAGGGAAAAAACTCGTTCAAGCTCGACAAACCGTTGAATTTTCTCCAACTTCTCGTGTTTTAGGTTCAAATTCAACCTTATTGCAATTTGTATTCTTGCTCCAAACAATCAGAGTTTTCACTTGCAACCTATGCTAGTACCATGGAAGATCTGCAAACTTGCCACCAGGTACTTGGTTGAGGTTTTATCCAATATGAATGTCACTTTATTCGATGCTTTACCTTCCAGTGTTGAGAATTTGATGAAAGTGCAAAATTTAAATATGGTTGTATAAGGAAATATAGAAATGGTAATAAAAATGAAAACTTTAACCGATGAGGACATAGATTTATGCAATTTGTTCATTTGTGTTTTTGTTTCAAAACCATTTTGATGATATACCACCTTTGTTTGCTTATTTTCATGTTAAAGTGTCGTCGAAGAACCAAAAATTTTATTGCTTCGTGCAAGAATTTGAAGAAGGGCAAGCTTTGTTCACTTAAGTTTTGCTTCAGGTGCCTCTGGAACAGGTTAGATTCAGTGTGTTAAATCATATTCTTAAAATTTTATTTATATTTCTTCAAAATTATATTCTATTTTGTTAAAATACTTAGGTAGGCTATTGTTTGTCTGCAATTTCATGTGCTAAGCAATTAGTTGTGTGGAATTAGGTATAAAATGAAAGCAGAAGAGGTGGAACGACCCATGATTGGACTTGTCCCAAATGCAGAGACATTTGCAATTGCAGTTGTTGTAGGTAATATGTTTGTGTTTGAATTGTGCATGCGGTGGCTTTCATATGCACCATTTATGTGTTGGTGATTTTGAAAGATAAATGATATTTTAGGAAAAGAAAAGGTCTGAAACCTACTGGTAAAGGTTTTTCATCCATGTCAGAAATACCTAAAGTAAGGGGTCTTGAAATACCCGATGCGAAGGGTGCTGAAATTTTAGACATGGAAATGGAAGCTGTTGTTGTAAAGGTATGCTAACTTTTTCCTAGAGATTACTTAAACATGCTGGTTAATGGAACTCCTCTTCGTGTATCTAATTCATAATCATGCAAGGAGCAAATGATTGCTTTTGATAATTCAAGTTCTGAGAAAGGCATTGTGAGCAATGTCACTTCACCTGAGAAGCCAATTGCTTGAAAGGTCTTACAATTACTTATTTATCTACTTTATTACAAGTTAAATCTTATCCTTAGCATAGGTCTTTGAGATTTTGCATGAAGTTCATAGTTGTTAGTTCTTGCAGGACCTTGAAGTTATTCCACCAGAAAATGTTTTAGCTGAAAAAGGTGATTCAGATTTTGCCTCGGGAGAAGTTAAAAAAAAAATCATCAAATTCTAAGGAAAATAGAATAAATCAGAACGATGATAGCAGTAATGGAGAGGAAATGGCTACTGAAAACATTCATTTGCCTGATGGCATTACTATGACAAATATATTGAACATCGACCTTGCACCCAAGGATGTTGGCAATGCACTACAGTTCCTCGAGTTTTGCAAAATGTTTGGAACAATTTGCATATATGGCGGTATCCGTTTCAACTTTAATTTTCTCAAACATATTCGATTAATTACTTGTTATTTATTGTTGCTTCTAGTAGTTGACCAATTGAATATAGAATATAAAAAAATTCTTTTAATGCTTCGGTCATTGTACTAGTCTTGACTACTTATTACTACTAATATCATGCAATTTATCTTTCAAATGGTAGATTTATTTTCCTTTTTGATCAACTTCATCAAACCAGAAATTAAAGTATGTAACCTTTAATGGGCAAGTGAATGCAATTCCCTTTGATTACATACATTTTCAATATAATGATGTTACCGTTTGAGAAATAATTCTTGATGTGCACGTCTTCCCTTTTTTATCATCAGGTTCTTGATCTAAAGGATGGTGTAGGCCTCCATCTTTGAGTATCACCGACGGAAAGAATTCATGGTTTAAAGCTATGATGAATTTAATTGATGGATCTGATCTTGTAGTAAAAGAATTGCAGTTGGGTTGTCTTAAAGAAGGCATTGACAAATATTATGATTTGGGTTTATCTAAAAAGCTTAGCCTATTGAATTTTCTTTGTGATGAAGTTTGGGCACAAAGTAAGTAATGAACTTTCAATTAGGAAATAATATATCTTGTAAAATATTTTGATATTTCTCTCTCTCGATCTCTCTAAAGTTGCCTTCATTTTCTTTAACCTTAAAGTAATTTGAAAGATGATCATTCTGTCCAGGAAACTGAGAAGTTTTATTGATGATCAAACTTTAAAATTTGTTGAAAAAGGAAAACAAGCTAAAGCAAAGGTTGCTGAAGCTACTGAAAAGGTAACATGAAAACAAGTGGTGCGTGCTTCCAATGTATCTGGATTAGTGCTTCTATAATGACCTTCATAATATGGCTTGCATCTTATTAACAGAACAAAAACTTAAGCAAAAGTTGCAAGATGAGATGGCTAAAGCTATTACATCAGAAAATGGGGATAAATTGTCAACTTCAGAGCATGATGCCCTTCTTTCAGAGATAAGAAGTGAAGTAGCTAAAGCACATGCTGAGATGCTTGAGGCAATGAACATGGTTCCTAAAAGTATGCTACGATATTTAAGAGATGTTGTTCAATTCATTGATTTCTATACCAAGTTCAATCCCAAAGATCTATTAGTGAATAAGTATACGTGGGCCTGTAGGTTGTGCAATTTAAAAGACCATCTAATTAATTAGAATAAATTTATCATTAGCACTACACAATATAGGCTTGAGTGATTAAACTTTAATTAATGTTTATTTTCTCACATACGGTCTGTCAATACATCATCCTATACTCTCAGAGTTTATAAGAGTAATATTTGTAATGTATATAAAAAAACAATAGAAGTAGCATTCTCATTATAGGGCTTATTGGCATATTATTATGTGTGAATACATGTTTTTCAATTTATTATATTTGTTAAAAACATGTTGTAAAACATTTTAAGGTAAATTATTTTAAATTTGTCAAATTCTTATAAGAAAGAGTTTAATTGTTATATACTGACAGTGTAAAACAGTTTTACACAGACATTCAATCATAAGTTGCCACATCAGTAAAAAAAAAAAATTGACTCTCATTCTAACTACCTTAAAAGTCATCCATACAATGATTGGTGATTGGTTGTCTGTGTAAAAATATTTTACATTGTCAGTGTATAGCAATTAAACTCTATAAGAAATGAAATGTGCTTATCATAACTCACAAGCCCTAATCTATCTTAACTCGTTCTTGGCCTTAATTTGGTAAATAAAGAAATGCATTATATGAGGTCAAAAAAGAAATATCTATGTAAATAAGGTTTGTGTCATACAGAGATGATACTTAGTTGAGGAGTATATGATTTTTTACTATATTGATTGACAATTTAATTTTAATTTTATAGGGAACCAAAGATCTGATGCTCTAAGAGCTGAGCCTGTATTTTCAGATGGTAGTGGTCAGAAACTTTGGAGATTAAAATGCTATACTACTGAATATGCTTTTTTGCTGCAAGGTAATTATCAAAATTCATTCGTATATTTTTTGTGAAATGACAACTATTATCATTTTGATTCTAGAAGATTTTCTAAAGTAAAGCAATGTGCAGATATTAAAATAGACGATGCAGTTGATGAAAGATGGTTTGTTTATGGTGCTGAGAAAAAGGAAGAGATGGAGAAGTACATTGCCTCAAGCTGAGATCTTTTATTAAAGTTGAAACTGATCGTTCTCGTAATCTTCAACCCGGTACTTGATAATAGAGAGTTTGCATTTTACATTTTGTCAAGGGCCCGAGATTGATGACATGTATATAACATGTGAAACAAATCTTAGAATTTGGGTGCTGCTATGTACGGAAAGGCTCCATTTGTTCCTTGCTGGGATATTGTTTCTGGCCGGCTCGGCTGAAGGTCAAAGCATGTGAGATCCTTGCTTTAGACCTCTCAAAAAAAATAATTTTTTATTTAAAAAAAAACTCATTTTGTATCCTTTTATATTATTAGCTTTTTTATATGTTTAATATATTAACAAATATAAGCTAGTTCATTTGGTATGAAAACTTATCATTAGTTGTAATGTCTAGGGATCAACTCCTCATTGTGTACAAAATAATTATTTTTGTTTGAGAAAATTGTCGGGTTAATTCATTATTAGTTTTAAAAAGGTCTCGCCACAGAGTTTGCTTTAAGTCTCAATAAGTGTCGGGTCGGTCCTGGTTTCTGGTTTCCTTTTCTGATAGGTTCTTGTAAATAGGTTTTTGGGCACCCCTTATGCTCTAACCTATACAAATTTTGGTTTATCAAAAGAAGAAAAACAAATCTTATTATATTTCGTTTCGACCTTCCTCATTCCCATTATTTCCCACCTGACTACCACCCCATCACGGTCACTACCCTTCCTCCCTCCACCTCTTTGACACTAGGGCCAAATGATCATAACTCCTGGTTGATCCATGATGCACTACCTAAGCTACCCCCACCCCACCAATGTGGTTTGCATCTTCCCCTGGTTTAATGACTCAGTGTCTCGCTTCCTCACCCTCAAGTCGCGTCATAAACTTTCCCATATATCCTCCCTGCCACCAATCTCCAACCTAACAAATCCGCTACAAAATTTTCTTAGTAGCAATACATTTATGATTCATCTATTCTAAAACATGATGGTCAACATGAGTAATAAACGAAGTTATTGTTTTTTTACTTTGGTTGTAGGTCTAAAAGGCCTAAGTTTCAGCATGATTCTCGCACATTCAACACCGATAGTTGTGAAGCAAATATGTAGATTACATCTTGAATCAGGTGGACGTTCCAAGGCGATCAAGGCAACCCTATCTGTCTGGGATAGAGGACTGGTGATGCACTCTTATTGGTCATAGCGAATGGAAAGGTTACCTGGACAAACTAACTCACATTCTCTGAGATCGAGGTGGAGAGAATCAGCCAACATGCATAAGGAGTTAGTACTCCTGGTAGAGGTTTTGATCTTGAGAGAGAGGCATTCTGGAGATGATTAACCAAGTGTGACTTGAGAGATGATTGACTATATGCTCTGTATATGTGTTGTGCGTTCACCTGTTGATATTTTATGCTATTACGTCTTTCCTTATATGATGTATTGTTGTGTTCTTATCTCCCTTTCTTCTTTATGTGTGTCTCTTTTTGGGACCGTCAAGAAGACCCAACAACAGAAGTCGACGAGGATGGACCCGAGGCACTGTTTACTAGCTTTGGCACGACAAATCCCAGGCTCGAGGGATTTGGAGTTTATCTATCATGATCTAGATGGTGGCAGATGGACCCTACCATGTTTTTTACCGTGTACACTGGAACTATGAGTATACAATTTTGTTTTGGGGCAGCACCGATGGCGGATCTCATCGGACCCTTCAGAGTCGTTCAACATCTCCCTATATCGCAAATGTGGTACCCTCCATGACGTAGCACTCATGCTAGTATGTGGGACTCTCCCAAGGCGTCTTACACGACCAGTCGACGTGGGTTCATGTATCGAGGACGTCGTCATCACACTGAACTGTACATGCAAATGTGTATGAGGAGGAGGATAATCATGTCCACGAGTTTATCATCAGAGTTGGGACCTAGAGTGTACAGGCATAGGTTTGGTGAGGGAGAGGGTAGTTCTAGACCTCCGTACCACTGAGGGTACGAGGTTGGCCAGAGCGTCTAACCTAGGTCTATGTGTTGGTGAGTTTTGTTTGGATGTATTTTTTTAGCAAGGGGTGGGATGCAAGCTGAGTGACTTTGGGAGTGTGCACTAGGACGTTTGATGTACCTTTTGATGTATCTTTCTTTTGTGCTTCCGGTGTATGTACCGGTATAGTTGTTGTAGTTATTGTAGTCCTACTGATGGGGTTTGATGTTGTCATGACCCGAATTTCGTAGCCATGACCGGCCGAAAGGGAAAGACTCCCTTTTCTCATTCACAATCTCATAAGCAAACAAAATCCGTTTCATCCAAAGTAAAGGATTATATTCATTAATTAACTCAACATAATGAATATAATATGCCAGAGTACAAAAGAAATTGAACTACAAAGTCTTGAATACAGCAAACTGGCGACAACACACCCAGAGGGCTTCAACCCAACCTAACTCTCCACATGACATCCAAGGCGTCCAACGGCTACCACAACGAGAGGCAAGAGAAGGCACTGAATGATTATCTATCTGAACCTACAACATAATTAAGGTGGGATAAGTATAAAACTTAGTGAGGGTCCCCCACACACACCAACAAACATCCAAATATAAATCAACATATATATCATAAGCAATGACATAAACAAATATACAATCTTATCATCACATCAATCATCCAAGGGATGCATTGTTCGGTAAGATATTACTTGTGGAATGGCTTGCATTATCTTTCTTTTTCTCATGGTCCATATTCCACTCATATAGGGAAACATATCATATTGTATAAAACGAGTCTTTAGGTCCCGTTTGGGGTTGCTCACTAAAGTCCCCCGCCTCGACAGTTTTAATTTCCTATCCCGGAGATATTGCCCCCTTCGGCCATCAACATCCCTCCTCAACTCCGAAGTTGTTCTGTAGGGTCCCCAACCCCGACGGTGCTCATTTATATCCTAGAGTTACCACCTCCTCCGGTCGAATTCCCAAAGATTCACATCATTATTGTATCAATCCATTCCACTAAGTACCCTTTTCAATATTTAGTTACAATCAAACATAAACAAAAGATAATCATTGTTGCTTCCAAAACACACTTAAGGGTAAGTGTATCCTGTCACATAAGTAATATAGGACGGAAGTCCAGATATCGTACCCAAGAGATTAATTGTGATATGCAACTGATTAAGTAAGTACTGGAATGGAAAAATCTTTGTGCTATTTAGACTAATGGAATACCAATAATAATAAGATAATGATGTAGCAGTAGAGTAAAAGATGGCAAAAGAGAAATAAAAAAAGTTCAGAAATCAAGAATAAAAGGGCCTAGAGTTGTGGTTTCACTTGTACTTTCGATACCTTTCAAATCCTAGTTCTATTCAATTTCGCAGTTGCTTTTCGAATATCAATCTCTCTACGAAAACTATTAATTTTTTGTCAGGCAATCAATATTCTTTTTCCCAGATGAACCCAATGGTTGTCAGGCAAAGAGTTTAAATGATTAGAAAGCATAAAGAGCAAATAAGTTGAATGACTGAAAGGAGTAAATCACGTTTGGTCATGCTATATTTTAAACCTTGGTTATCCTATAGATCTACCAATATAATTGAGCTTGATAGTCAAAATATTAATCAATTGATTATGAGCATACAAAGGGTGCGCAATCCTAGTATGGGATGAAGAACAATAGAATAACACTATTCAAATCGCACATTTGAAACCAAATAGAATTCGAATCAAAGCTAAGACATAGCAAAAAGGGTTTCTACTAATACAAGATCCACCACAATTCTAGTGGTGAATTTTGAGACAACCCCACATACATGAAGCCGCCCCATTAGCCTCAGAACCCACTTACAACATTATTAATTGTGACCCAACGATATTATTACGCGTTTACTTAAAACAGCCCAAACATACGATATCACATACAACGTAAACACTTATATAAAGCAGTTATCAGAGTAACGCAACAGGTAAAGTAAAACATATGTACATGCAGTACTGTAACATACGTGGTTGTCCCATCAGTAGGGCTAGGTACATATACAGACAGGAATACAACTGAAACTGAAAATAAAAATAGATACATCCGTAGGGACTCCAGCGCTCATACTCGCCTGCTCTCCCCACCCTCGCTCAAAATACATCAAAATAGTCTCACCTCACGCCCTATAACAGACGCACTGGCGACGTCACGTCCTTTATGACGTGAGAGTCAAGAGCTAACTTGTCCCTCTCCGTGGGTACACCTATAAACCCACATAGGCTCCTACTCGGAAGAGGAACTCGACACGACAATCCTATGCCTATGAGCTGTCCTCAGATACCGATCTGTACACCTACGCTGACCTCTGTAGACAAAACCTCTCCTACTAGATACTGCTAAGGACTGGGGTGCCACCCACAAATAGTCTCGCTCTCTCTGCCTCGGAGGATGCCACATCCGAGGGTAGGAAAGAAACTGATACATGCGGTAGGGTCCGATGATGTCCACGTACGGTGGTGTACCGCTCCGGAAGATCAAGCTGACGGTTCCTGTATATGCTGCCAAAAAGGTCGAGGGGTCCACCCGCTATCCCCTCTTGTCGTGATAAACGATCTCAATGTCCCCTAGCACCGGCATCCGCGGTGCCCCCGTGATAAACGGGTGAAGTCTCGAGTCCATGCTGCGGCTCTACTGGCTCATCCTCTGTTCGCGAATCGAAAATACATATACAAGGAAAAGACAGGGAGATAAGATATACAACACAACAAATATAGGGATGATGCAATGCAGAGTATATAGCAAACTCAACCATCTCTCAATGCCTTGACACCGTGGTCGTTCCCTAACTAGATGTAACACCTGCTCTTTCTATGCATGTCGGCCGGTACTAAACACCTTACTAAGGGCAACATCACGTCTGCTCAACGGACAACAAGTTGGTTTGTTCCGGTAATCCGTTCCGCTCGCCGTGACCCATAAGAGTGCATCGCCGCTCAAATGTCCTCGACAGAGAGGGTTATCTGGGTCTCCTCGGAAGATCCACTGGCAACTGGAAAGACTAAGGGTCCAATCGGGATAGTAGGACGTGCCCAGGACCGCCACGACACAATAGGAGCTACCATACCGGTCTCATGTGGGTACACCTGTGTCCAGTATATCCTCAATATCACGCAGACCTACCCTTTCGTTTTCCGTACCCGCACTCGGTGCACCAACCTCTTATGCCTCACGGCACACGGCTCGCCACTTGGCATCATATGCATATACTATGCATGTCATCCATCTCTCTTGAGCTGATATAGTAACACATGCAACTTGCTCTTAGTAACACGAGCTCCAAGCTCAAACTGTAACCGTATGAGCTCCAAGCTCCACTGTAACCATACAAGCTCTAAGCTCCACTTGTAACCATATAAGCTTCAAGCTCCCATCATAAACTTACGAGCTCCAAGTTCCAACTATAACCTCGAATCTCAATTATCAGCTCAAACGTCCACCATGGGGTCAAAGCCCTAATCATACTAAATCTCCAAGTCTCATGCATACACGCATTTCAAGATACATACAACAGTTCATTATCAACATGCTAAGTAAAGCAGTAGGCATAACGGTCAGTACACATGCCATATAGCCATCATGCTCCACATATATTAGTTAGCAAATATGCATATAGCAGCATACAAAACATATAATCAAGCATCACGAATCTGTTAACCTAGGGTATTAATCATAGCGGTGATGGCCCAAAGTAAACTAAACCTAGGGTTTAGGTACTTTGTCAGGTCTCAACCTCACGTAGGGTTTAAGGTTCCCCTACACAACATAAAACATACAACAGAGCTATATAAACTACCGTTGCCACCCCGACATGTGTAACTCTTTCTCCCCACCTGAACAGTCGTCGCGCGAACACCAACACGATCACGTTTCCCCAACCTTAAGCTCGTAGCTTCTCTCCAATGGCAGCTCCAAGACAGCCGCGGCCTCAACTTTGCCAATGCGCGAAATCGCGAGCATGAACTTTGCTCTAATCACGAGCACAACACGTAGACAAAAGTGTTAGCCCTAGGGCAAGCTCAAAGATCAAAGAAGAAGGTAAAGACTCGAAGAACACCAAGAACACGAAGAACGCTTGTTAGGGATTCCAGTTTACCTTGGGTGAATCGAGAAACCAATCGGTCAGAATCGAAGATAACTAAGTCACGATCACCACGATGTAGTCGAAAATTCGATCCGATGCTCCGAAGTCTCTCAAACTCAAGCTTTCTCTCTCTAGCCTCTGAGTTCTCTCTCTCAGCTCTGAAGCTCCTAGTTTTTCACCCAAAATTCGTGCAAGTGTGGAAATGAAAGTGGAAACCCCACTTATGGTTCCTACTGTGCACGCTTAAGCGTGCAACTTTTAGCATGTCCAAGCGTTCCCACGCTTATGCGTGGGCTCCTTCCACGCTTGAGCGTGGAGCCTCGTCCACTCCGCCTTCTTCCGAGCCTGACACGTGTCTCACACGCGTCCAAACTCAGAACAGCTGGCACAACGCACTCAGCATGCTAAAGCGTGCAAGCTGTCCCACGCCTAAGAGTTGCAATGCTTGAGCATGGAGTCTTCCCACGCTTGAGCGTCCAACTCAGCTGGGAAAGGACTTTCGGCCTTCTGACTTCCTCAGTTTCTCGTGTTACACCTTAAGCACTTCTAGCCTGGTTCAAACCTATTCCTAAACTTCCAACTAGGTGTCAAACTAGCACATAAACATTCACATAACCATACAAACACTCGATCAAGGTTTTCCACCTTAATTTGGGTTTCAAAAAACAGGGATGTTACATTACCACCCCCTAAAAGAGAATTTCGTTCCCAAAATTTCCCATCCATACCTACAAACAATGACGGATATTGTTGGCGCATCTGTGCTTCTCGTTCCCATGTTGAATCTCCGATTGCTAGGTCCCACTCGACTTTCACAAGGGGAATCTGCTTGCCGCGAAGCTCCTTGATCCTTCTATCCATTATCCGAACCGGTAAAGCCTCGTATTCAAGGTTCTCTCTTAGCTGGATTGATTCGGGCTCTAACACATGCGATGGATCAGGGTAGTACTTTCTAAGTTGAGAGACGTGAAAGACGTCGTGAAGATTTGACAAATTAAGCGGTAAGTCTATTTGGTAAGCTACTGGACCAATTCGGCGAAGAATCTAAAATGGTACTATGAATCTGGGTGTAAGCTTTCTATATTGAATTGCCCTACCAATGCTCGTCCTTGGAGTAAATCTCAGAAACACATGAACTCCCTCCTAGAATTCTAAAGGTCTCCTTCGTTTGTCAACATAGCTCTTCTGCCTATCCCTTGTGACTTTCATCTTTTCCCGGATCAACTTAACCTATTTTTTTGTCTGTTGCACCAACTCAAGACCTAACAACTGATTCTCTCCAGTCTCAAACCAGCATAATGGAGTTCTGCACTTTCTCCCATATAAAGCTTTATAGGGCGCCATCCCGATACTTGAGTGGTAACTGTTGTTATAGGTAAACTCAATCAAAGGAAGAAACTCGTCCCAACTTCCTGTGTGTTCCAACACACAGGTCTTCCAACGATTGAATTGTCCGTTCTGACTGGCCATTCTTTTGTGGATGATAAGCAGAACTCAACCTTAACTTAGTTCCCAACGCTCCGTTTAGACTTCTCCAGAACCTCGAAGTAAACCTCGGGTCTCGGTCCAAGATAATACTCGAAGGCACACCATGTAGCTTCACCACCTCCCTGATGTAAATCTGAGTCACCCTTTCCAGAGAATAGTTTTGGCTGATAGGTAAGAAATGAGCACATTTCGTCAAACTATCTATGATGACCCAAATTGCATCATACCTCTTCAGGGTCCTTGGTAACCCAGAGACAAAGTCCATTGTAATGTTGTCCAACTTCCACTCCGTTGCTGGTGGATCTTCCGAGGAGGCCCAGTTAACCCTCTTTATCTGGGACAGTTGAGTGGTAATGCACTCTGATGGGTCACGACGAGCGGAATGGATTACCGGGACGAACCAACTTGTTGTTTGATGTGCGGATGTGATGTTGCCCTTAGAAGGGTTTTTAGTACCGGCTGGCATGCATAGAAAGAGTATGTGTATATATAGTCTGGGAACGACCAAGGTGTCAAGACATTGAGAAATGGTTGTGGTTACTATATATTCTACATTGCATCATCCCAATCATAGAAGTGTTGTATATCTTATCTCCCTGTATTTCCTTGTATGTTATGCTTTTGATCTGCGAGCAGACGACGAGTTAGCAGAAGGCGACTATGGACCCGAGGATGCATCCCTTCCTCTAGATAGCACCAAGGATCCCGACGCTGGGCGAGCTTAAGATCGTCTATCATGACGAGCAGGGGTGGCAGGTGGACCCTGTTGGAACCAAAGTGGTTATGGTCCAAGTAATCCCTTACTTTTGATGTTAACAAAGGACTAATTTAAGAAGAACAAAAATTTCTTATGGACTAACATTTTATATTAAGTGTGCAGGATAAAACTTAATTGAGTCCAAAGACTATCTAAAGTCCAAAGACTTTATCTCGTCCAACCTCTTCAGGTGGTTTACGTCTTACTCAGACTGGACGGTAATAAGTAGAACCATGAGTCCAAAGACTCTTCCGATATTCATGTAATAGCTATAGTCCAATATTGCTTTATATGTTTAAGCGCGAATACCTTGTAAAGCATTTGAATTTTGTAAAAGGCTTATATCCTTGGGACAAACATTCTTTGTAGTAGTCGTTAAAGGATAAAAGCAAAAGCCAGACTGTCCCTGACACATAAAGAAGTTGACCTTCTTTGAGAAAGATAAAAGCAACTTTCGTTTGCAAAGAGAATATGTCAGTTCCATTTCTAGTTATCATCCTGATAGTCTACTTTGATGATCAGAAGCTTCAAAGAGGATATCAGACTCAACGGACCAAAGCATTTAATGCATGATCAGAACAGATCTTTTTCCATCTGTTGAGGACTGAAGCTTGTTCAAAGACAAAAGGCTATATATATCTCCACCCCTTGAAGATGCAAGGTTACCGAACTTGAGCAAAAATACAAGTGTAGCAATACTCAGCGATCAAAAATCTCTCAAGAGAAAACAAGCTAACAAAAAGCAAAGTGTTGCAACTGAATATCTACTCAAGCAACCAAGAGAAAATCTCAAAGCTTGCAAAGCTACTCTGATATTCATTTTCATATTACTCTCTGTGTAGAGTCTTTTTCAAGAGTCTAAGATTTAGTTTCGAATTCTCACATTTAGTGAGTTTGTAGAACAAACTCTTTTCATAACCTTGTTGGTTGAGCCTGAAGAGGCTTGTATAGAAAGAATACTTAGAGAACCTGAAGAGGTTGAGAATACTACCTGAAGAGGTGTTGAATACTTTGTAACGAAGGTTTTTTTGTTATAGTGGATAAAGCTCTCAAGTAGAGAGGACTGGACGTAGCTCTTTGGTGAAGAGTGAAATAGGATAATATCTTTATGTTCCTTTCTCTCCCTTATCTCTGCTTTAGTTTATTATCTAACTAACTTTCGGGGATTGAATTGCTTTTTACTGCGCTCTTTGTTTATCTTAATCAAACTAAGTTAGCGTCCAACTCGGTGTTTGGAAAAGCTCTCTTTGCTTTTAATCGTTTGAGCATCCAACCTTGAAAAAACTATTATATGCTTACGAAAAGATTTTAAAATCTTAAGAAACACAATTCAACCCCCCTTCTTGTGTTTCAAACAGGTTCCTTCAATTGGTATCAGAGCCAGGTTTTGGGTTGAGCACTTTGCCGTGTAGAGGAAAAGATCCTACAGCAGATATGACAAGACAAGGCTTGCCAAGCGGGAGTCAACCAGTTATGGAAGGCACTTTCATGACCAGACCGCCATTCTTCAACGGGACTCACTACCTGTACTGGAGGAGAGATTCAAGGGTTTCATTCTCAGTACAAACTCAACTCTATGGGCCAAAAGCATAAACGGTCCTAATGTTTGTCTCAACTTTGATGGGACAGACAAAGCAGAGGACGATTGGACGGATGCTGAACTAGCTAGAATGGCACAGAATCATAAAGCAAGATATGCTTTAATGTGTGCTCTCTGCCCTGTCGAATTGCAGAAGATTCACTCATGTGAATCAAACAAACAAATATGGGATGCCTTGTCTAATCTCCATGAAGGGACAACCAAGGTGATGGACTCTAAGATCATCATGCTGGTTGGCCAGTATGAATTATTCACTATGGCTGAAGGAGAGTCCATCCTGGACATGATGGGTCGTTTTCAGACAATCATCAACAATCTGAAGTCTCTTGGTAAAGTCTACACTACCAAGGAGAATGTCACCAAGATTCTTAGCAGCCTGCCTAAGAAGTGGAGACCTCTTGTCACTGCAATTATCCAGGCCAAAGATCTTTCTACTTTGACTCTAGATGATCTCGTTGGGACGCTCCAAGTCCATGAGCAGGAGCTTGATCTTGACAATCCTGTCAAGAAAAAACAAAGGGATTGCCTTGAAAGCTCATAAGTCCAACAACTCAAAAGCTCTAAAGGCTGATGAGTCCAATGACGAAGCTGATCAGTCTGACAATGATGTATCAGACGATGACGAGTTATCTTTTATCTCCAGAAAGATTCAGAATATGTGGAGAAAGAAAAATGGAATGAAAAGGAGGCCATTCCAAAAGAAAAGCTTCAAAGATCATGCTGAACCCAAAGATAAAAATCAGCTGGTCTGTTTTGAGTGTAACAAACCAGGTCATTTCAAAGCTAATTGGCCTACGCTAAAGGACAAGAAGAAGTTCTTCAAGAAGAAGAAAAAGAACTTCATGGCGACTTGGGAGGACTTCAACTCTTCTGAAGAAGAAGAAGACGAAGAAACAAATGAAGAGGCTAACTTATGCCTTTGGTCCAATAAACAAGATGAAGACTCTTCGAACGATGAACAACTTGTTGTTCCCGGAGAAAGAAGTCACGAGTCTACCTCTGAAAGAGGATGGATTGTTCCACCCATCTTCAAGGGAACAGACTATCCTCATTGGAAATCAATTTTTCAAATATACGTTCAAACTCAAAACTATGAGTTGTGGAATGTATTCACTAACGGAGATTATCGTCCAACAATTACCTTTGAGGACGAATCAACATCGTCCAAGTCCGAAGCAGAATGGACGAGTGAGGATATCAGACGGTGTTCGCTAAATGCTCATGCAAACTAGTGTCTTGTCAACGCCCTTGATCGTCCAAGACTGGACATGGTCTCGCTGTTTCAAACAGCCAAGGAGAAGCTGGACGCTTTGGAACATCGTTTCAGACCGAGGAGTCCATCTACCTCAAATCTCTGTCTGATGGCCAAAAGTTCTTCGAACGCTGAATCAGAAGATGATGAGGTATCTGTTTCTGACTCTCTTCAAGAAGCAGATGATGAACTGCTAAACGATTCCTCTCTATTGCATCATCAATACATCATGCTTAAAAGAAAATTGTCAAAAGTAAATAAAGAGCTGGAAGAGTCCAACAAATAAAAAGAGCTGCTTGTTGAAGAGAACAATAAGCTAAAAGCTGAGAATGTCAGTCTAACTGACAAACTCACCTCTGGGTCCAGTGAATCTCATGAGGTAACTAGACTGAAGCAAGAGGTATCTGATCTCCCCAAAAGCGTATCTAAGCTTGTTGGAGGAACAGAGAAGCTAGAACTGATACTGAGGTATTCTAGATCACCTCATGATAAGTCTGGCCTAGGCTATGACTCTGAGAAACAAAGTACGTCTCAGAAAATATCAGGGTCCAACAAACATCACAAGGCTTTTCAATCCTATGGAAAGCAAAAAGAAAATAAATTGCATGCAATCAGAACTTACTGTAAGATTTGTGGAAAGAGTGGTCACAACTTTTCAAAATGCATTACAAAAAGAAAAACAAAATGCATGGACGAAGACCACCAACTAACCCAAAAGGACCCAAGTCTATCTGGGTACCTAAGAATATGATAATACCTGTTGCAGATCTGCTTAGCAACACAAAAAAGACCCCAGTTCTGGTACTTGGACAGTGGTTGCTCATGTCACATGACGGGAGAAAGGTGTATGTTCCAAGAAATCCGTGAGAAGACTGGTGGATGGGTCACCTTTGGAGGCAACTAGAAGGGAAAGATAGTAGGAATAGGCAAGATTGGTAAGCATCCTCTTCCCTCTATTGATAATGTACTTTTGGTTGAAGGATTAAAACACAACTTGCTTAGCATAAGTCAATTATGTGATAGTGGGTCTGATGTTTCCTTCAATAAAGGTGAATATATAGTCAAGAACCCTGATGGGTCCATCTTATTCACTGCCAAGAGGCAAAATAATCTGTATAATATTAACTTGGGGGAACTCTAAAATCAGAGTGTATCACGCCTAGTGTCTGTTGAAGATGAGCGATGGATCTGGCACAAAAGACTTGGTCATGCAAGTCTGAGATTAATCTCAAGGCTGAACAAGCATAACTTCGTAAGAGGCTTACCAAAAATCGTGTATAGATCGGACGCTCTCTGTGACGCATATCAAAAAGGAAAACAAGTTAAGAACTCTTTTGAGTCCAAGAACATTGTGAGTACTTCAAGACCACTAGAATTGTTGCATCTTGATTTGTTTGGTCCAACAAGGACTGCTTCTGTCAGTGGTAAGAAATATGGGTAGATGACTATAGTAGATGGACATGGGTTAAGTTCCTTGCTCACAAGGATGAGTTTATCAAGGTCTTTACTATATTCCGTAAGTGCGTCCAGAATGAAAAAAGGCATATCTATAAGCTCAATCAGAAGTGATCATGAAGGCGAATTTGAAAATGAGCTTTTCCAAAGGTTCTGTGATGAAAGTGGTATTCATCACAATTTCTCTTCCCCTAGAACGCCATAACAGAATGGTGTTGTTGAGAGAAAGAACCGATCTCTGCAAGAGATGGCTAGGGCGATGCTCAGTGATAATTCTGTCCCTAAGCACTTCTGGTCTGAAGCTGTAAATACTGCCTGCTACATTCAAAACAGAATATACATAAGACTAATCTTGAATAAGACTCCCTATGAATTGTGGAAAGGATGCAAACCCAACATTTCTTATTTTCGCCCTTTCGGATGTCAATGTTTTATTTTAAATACTAAGGATCAACTTGGTAAGTTTGATGCCAAAGTAGATAATGGAATGTTGTTCGGATACTCTGAAACGTCCAAAGCTTTTAGAGTCTATAACTCTAGAACATTGATTGTTGAAGAATCCATCCATGTTAAGTTTGATGACAAACAACCTAATAAGAGATTATCAGAGCTAGATGATTCTTTTGCAGATCTAAATCTGGACGATACAGAAGATCGTCCAATAACTAAAAAAGACAAAGCATCAGACGCAATACAGGACGCTTCATCGTCTCAGCAAGTAGCTAACACCCCTCGTTCGTGGCCATTCAGGACTTATCACCCTGAGGATCAAATCATTGGCAAACCAAATGATAGAGTTCGGACTAGGTCAACCTTCAGAGAGCAAGCTGACTCAGCATTCATCTCTAAATTAGAACCAAAGTTTGTGGACGAGGCCCTAATGGATGAGTGTTGGATCCTCGCTATGCAAGAGGAGCTCAACCAGTTCCACCGTAGTGACGTTTGGACGCTGGTCTCCTTACCTAAAGATAAGTCTGTCATTGGAACCAAGTGGGTCTATCACAACAAGCTGGACGAGGATGGCAAGGTTGTAAGGAATAAAGCAAGGTTAGTTGCTCAAGGATACTCTCAAGAGGAAGGTATTGACTACACTAAAACCTTTGCTCCAGTAGCTAGATTTGAAGCCATACGCATTTTACTTTCATATGCTGCACATCATAATATTATGCTTTATCAAATGGATGTAAAAAGTGTTTTATTAAATGGTTTCATTAATGAAGAAGTATATGTTGTTCAACCACTTGGTTTTGAAGATCAAAACCATCCTGAGCATGTATATAAGCTTAAAAAAGCTTTATATGGATTCAAACAAGCTCCTCGAGCTTGGTATGAGAGACTCAGCACTTTCCTAATGGAGAATGGTTTCTCAAGAGGAAAAGTGGACACAACTCTGTTTAGAAAATAAATAAAAAGAATTTTATTGTTGCTCAATTTACGTTGATGATATAATATTTGGTGCAACTGATGAATCTCTTTGTCAAGAGTTTTCTGACTTAATGCAAAGGGAATTTGAAATGAGCATGATGGGAGAACTAAAATTCTTCCTCGGACTTCAAGTAAAACAAACAACAGACGAAGTGTACATTCATCTGGCGAAGTACACAAAGGAGCTTCTGAAACGCTTCAAGTTGGACGATTGTAAACCTATGAATACACCAATGCATCCAACGTCCGTGCTAAACAAAGATGATAAAGATAAAAAGGTAGACGATTGTAAACCTATGAATACACCAATGCATCCAACCATTTCAAATGCGATTGGGTGCGCACAATCTGGAATCACTGTTGAAGATAAATGGGAGAAAGAAATTGGTGATGCGAACACCATCAGAGACTGTCTTTTGAAGAACTTGGATGACAAACTCATAGCCTCAAAGATGACTGACAAGGCTAGGGTTCTTCATCAGATTCTGAACAAGTCAATCCTTCACAAGGCTGGGTCGAAGGATAATGTTTCGAAGGCTCATCAATTCTGCTTGGTTCATCTGATTCTGGAAAGGCAAATAAATATTCCCCACCTTCTCTTTTCATTCTTCAAATATGCCATTGAAGGTTCTGGGAAGAACACATCAATTATCTATGCTGCCCTTCTCTCAAGGATCTTTGAGAAACATATGGTCTATGATGATCTCAAGAATCTAGCTCCAGAAAGAAAGGTCAAATACTATGGTGTTCATGATATTGAACGCTTGCATCAACCTGAGTTCAGTAGGCAAAGCTTGGTGATTATGCAATTGGACTGTCTCAAGAAGTCCAAGCCAGAAAGTAAACAGAAAGGCGCTCAAACGCAAGGTTCATTGGAAGCGTCTGAACAACAAGTCTCCGCTGGACGCTCAACAAAGCCTGCTCGTCTAATAGCTAGGACTCCTCCTGCTCGTCCAAATCTCACCGTCCAACCCTCTAGAAAGAGGAAGCTGATTCTTGGTCCTATTGATGAGGACGAAGAGGACGATTTGCCCATCTCCAGGGTAGTCAAAGGTCCAAGTTTGGAAACCTCTTCTGTTGCACCCCTGCCTAAACCTGTGTCAACAAGGGCACGGACCGCAAGGGCCAAGGCAAAAGGTAACACTGAACCCATCTCTAGTTCAGTTGCTACTTCAGTTTTTGAACGATCTTTTGAGATTAAGGACTTGACCATAGACTCTCAACCCTTCTCACCTTCTTCACCCCTCACCTTACCTCAAACATAAACCCTTACCTCACCAAACGAACCTGAACACTGGTTCACACCATGAGGAGATCACCCCTTCCAACCTTATGGTGCTCCCTACCCCAATGATCTATCGAAAAAGAAAATATAGACGCATTCCCCGTTTAACCTTCAGAAACGAAAGCTCCAACTGGGTTGACGTTAAAAGAAGGTTCCCTGTCCTTTTCCTTAGACACCCACCCCCTTCTTCTACATCTCAACATCCTAAAAGCCCCATACCACCACCGGAATATCAATATGAACAACCTTCCACTCCACCTCCAAACCCCTCTGGACCACCCCCTGAACATGGCTACTACCCCATCCCTCACACTTCCACTGAACCTTTGGCAACTCATCTTTACACTGCTCTTTGACTTTTGGTCGTCTGTCTTGAGAAAAAGAAGTTTCTCCAAGGAAAGTCTATCCTAATCTGATCAAGGATAAAGCATTCCAATGGTGCCACTACAATGTGAAAAGGCATGTAGTCATTCGTAATGAAGACAAGAAAGGCTGCAAAATAGAGTACGAAAGGAGAGCAAGGACGTATGGTCTAACCAACTACATCCTTGATCCTGAACTGAAGTTTATTCCAAGCTATCCAACAACATGGAAGGAGTACTCTGATGTTCGTGACTTTCTTCCATACTGTGCCGTTCGCAAAGAATGTGATATGTCTCGGGAAGCTAAGATTCATCACAACCTTCCCATGAAGTTTTGGTCAAGGACCTCAGACACAAGAGTAGGAGTTGTTCCTCCTAGAGCTTGTCCAAGGATTCCGATGTTGGATCCCAACATAAATAAGGACGTTCGCAAGAAGCTTGAAACATGGACGTTGCCTTACAGAAATTTCTTTGATCCTCTGTTTTGGAAGAAACCTCGAGATGACTCTGTGGCTCTAGCAAGCATTTGGAAGAAGGACCCCAGATTCAGATATGGCCCAGATGCAAAGGTTTACTGGGAAAACCACGTTTGGAGATGCTCTCAAGAAGCATCATCGTCTGGTCTAACAATTGAGGAGAAAGAAGAGATTCGTGTCTACCCAAGACAGTATCGAATCTATGAGGTTGACTTCATGATCATAGACGATATCTTTGGGGTACCTCTGTATCCTAGAGATGTGCTGCCTCCACCTGCTCCCAGATGGAGAGGAAACAAGTATGATGATGCTGAGATCATACTTGAAGTGTACCCACCTCCACCTGAGCCTGTCATTGATCCTGAAGCTCCTCCTCCTGCCCCTCTTAAGCCGGTTATTCCTGAAGAAACTGGGGACACCGAAATCATCTATTAGGACCCTTCTCCTGAAATTCATGCTGAGGAAATGGAATAAGTTGTAGACTCAGCCCCGTCTAAGTCTCAACCTATCCCTCTCTCAGTGGTCCATCCTGGTGATCCATCTCTTTCTCAGGCTCTCAGTGTAGTTCCTGATCAAAGAGATATGGAAGCAACGAGGGCCACAACTGAGAGTTCTGCCTCTGTTATTCCTCGTGAGTTTCAAGAGTTCGTCCAACGGTCCATAGAAGCCAACAATGCGGTGCTTCTTCAGCAAATTGCGACAATGTTTAAAGATTACCTTCCCAAACCTCCTCCTCCTCCTCCTCCTTCTTAAAACTGTTTTATATTTATTGTTTTCAACTATACTGACTATGATATGATTCTCACTCTTTTGTCTGATGACAAAAAGGGGGAGAAAATGGGTTGATTGAATATATCTTGATTGCGTGTTATAACATGTTTGGCTATACATGCTTAAATGCTTATATCTATCTTACATGCTTCAAATGTTTAGAATATTTGTCTTAGGGGGAGCTTTTCAGCTCTCTAGGACTCTTTATTCAATCAAATTAGTATGTTTTGTCATCATCAAAAAGGGGGAGATTGTTGGAACCAAAGTGGTTATGGTCCAAGTAATCCCTTAGTTTTGATGTTAACAAAGGACTAATTTAAGAAGAACAAAGATTTCTTATGGACTAACGTTTTATATTAAGTGTGCAAGATAAAACTTAATTGAGTCCAAAGACTATCTAAAGTCCAAAGACTTTATCTCATCGAACCTCTTCAGGTGGTTTACGTCTTACTCAGACTGGACGATAATAAGTAGAACCATGAGTCCAAAGACTCTTCCGATACTCATATAATAGCTATAGTCCAATATTGCTTTATATGTTTAAGCATGAATACCTTGTAAAGCATTTGAATTTATTTTTCCCTGTAAAAGGCTTATATCCTTAGGACAAACATTCTTTGTACTATTCGTTAAAGGATAAAAGCAAAACCCAGACTGTCCCTGACACATAAAGAAATTGACCTTCTCCTTTGAGAAAGACAAAAGGCAACTTTCGTTTGCAAAGAGGATATGTCAGTTCCATTTCTAGCTATCATTCTGATAGTCTACTTTGCTGATCAGAAGCTTCAAAGAGGTTATCAGACTCAACGGACCAAAACATTTAATGCATGATCAGAACGGATCTTTTTCCATCCGTTGAGGACTGGAGCTTGTTCAAAGACAAAAGGCTATATATATCTCCACCCCTTGAAGATGCAAGGTTACCGAACTTGAGCAAAAATACAAGTGTAGCAATACTCAGCGATCAAAAATCTCTCAAGAGAAAACAAGCTAATAAAAAGCAAAGTGTTGCAACTGAATATCTACTCAAGCAACCCAGAGAAAATCTCAAAGCTTGCAAAGCTACTCTGATCTTCATTTTTATATTACTCTTTGTGTAGAGTCTTTTTCAAGGGTCTAAGCTTTAGTTTCGAATTCTCACATTTAGTGAGTTAGTAGAACAAACTCTTTTCATAACCTTGTTGGTTGAGCCTGAAGAGGTTTGTATAGAAAGAATACTTAGAGAATCTGAAGAGGTTGAGAATACTGCCTGAAGAGCTGTTGAATACTTTGTAACAAATTTTTTTTTTCTTATAGTGGATAAAGCTCTCAAGTAGAAAGGATTGGACGTAGCTTTTTGGTGAAGAGTGAACCAGGATAATATCTTTGTGTTCCTTTCTCTCCCTTATCTCTGCTTTAGTTTATTATCTAACTAACTTTCGGGGATTGAATTGCTTTTTACTACGCTCTTTATTTATCTTAATCAAACTGGAAGAGCTCTCTTTGCTTTTAATCATTTGAGTGTCCAACCTTGCAAAAACTATTATCTGCTTACGAAAAGATTTTAAAATCGTAAGAAACACAATTCAACCCTCCTTCTTGTGTTTCAAAAGGTTCCTTCAGACCCCTCTACGTTTTTGACCTTGTACACCAGACCAGTGAGCTTGCTGTTTCTGGGAGGTACTCCCCCACGAGCAGACATCATGGGACCATATAGAGTGATCCAGTTTCTTCCCTTTCCACAGATATGGCAGCCACCCAGGTCGCGTGAGCAGGACTTTATGTGGGTTGCCCCAGCATCATCTCACCTGACCAGTCGCAAAGGTTTCGTGTTGAGAGGACAGCGCAGGAGGTCAGAGCGATATTTGAGAGCCGCCAGGCATAGGCGGATTGTTATGTCTAGTTCTTCCTCGGATTATGTGCCCTTGCAGGTTTATAGACGCACGTATGGGGAAGGACATGATTGCTCTTGACTCTCACGTCATTGAGGGCGTGACGCCGCCAGTTTGTCTGTCATAGGATGTGAGGTGAGACTATTTTGATGTATTTTGAGAGGGGATGGGGAGAGCATGTGAGTTCGAGCGCTGGAGTCCCTTTAGATGTATATGTTGTATTTTCGTTTTCTTATGTACTTTCGTTTGTATATGTACTTAGCCCTACTGATGAGGCCACCATGTATACTTATGTGTGCATGTTTTGGTTTATCTTGTTACGTTTACTCTGATGTTATACGCATTTATAGTTGGATGTGTGTTATCATTTGTCTGATAAGCGCGTAATCGTTAATTGATAGTTAATATTATGAAAGAGTTCTAAAGTTAATCGGACTACAATCTCCTCTGTTCAATGTGGACTACAATCTTGAGGGGTTTGAATTGTGGATTCAAGAGTTGGAGAAGATCTTTGCAACGACACACTGTGATGAAGCTCAGAAGGTTTCCTATGCTTCTTTCATGCTAGTGGGAGGAGCAGAAATGTGGTGGAAGGGAAAGCAGAGACTGTTTGAGATGGAAGGAAGAGCAATAACCTGGGATCTGTTCAGGGAAGGCTTCCTTGAGAAATATTTTCCTAGGATGATCAGGAGGGAAAAAGATAAGGAGTTCCAGAGTTTGAAACAAGGCAATATGACGGTTGGAGAATATGCAGCAAGGTTCGAGGCGTTGCTCAAATTCTCAGAGTTTTATCAGCGGTATCCGGACTAGGAGTGGATGTGCGACAGGTTTAAGGATGGTCTAAAGTACGAGATTCAAAAATTTATAGTGCCGTTGGGAATTACCTTATTCCCTGACATGTTGGATCGGTGTTTGGCAATTGAGAACATCGAAAGAAGAAGGGAGATGGCAACAAGGAGCGGAGGATTTATCCGCAGTAACCAAAGGGGTAGAGATGGAGGGGTTGAGAGTGGTCGATGACCTTACCAGAGGCCAACCCAGAAGGCAGGAGATGCTGGAAGTCAAAGACCGAGTGCAACTCAGGTGTTGCAGGGATGCTTCAAGTGTAGAGGGCCACACATGGCTTGAGAGTGCAGAAGCCAAGTGCCCGGGAGGTCCATGATTTGCTATGCATGTGGAAAGCAAGGACACATGGCTAAGGACTGCAGGCGAGGGAATGCACGACCAACTTATGTGGCTGGACAGACTGCAAGACCATAAGCCATAGAAAGATTATTTGCCGTGAGAGGAGCTAAATCCTCTCAATGCCCAGATCTGATTCAAGATAAGTGTTTAGTTTCAGGCAAGCTCTTATCTATGTTGTTTGATTCGGGGGCTACTCATTCGTTTATTTTTATGGAATGCATGGATCAATTAGGGTTACTAGTTTCATCTTTACCATATGACCTTACTGTTTCCACACCCACGGGTGATTCGTTGACTACCCTGTTTGTATGTTTAAAATGCCCTATTACAATAGAAAACAGATATTTCATTGTTGACCTAGTCTATCTGCTTATGCAGCAGATTGATGTTATCTTAGTCATGGATTTGCTTTCGGCCAACCATGTGATATTGAACTGTTCAAACAAAACCCTTTGTGTTTTTGAGCTATCTCGATTGACGCCTGCTGGTGAAGAAATTCTGAAGAGTGTACGATCTGGAGAGTGTGTGGTGCTGTTCACCTTAGAAGCGAAGGAAACTCAAAACGTGGAAACGCTGCCGATTGTGTGGGAATTTTCGGACGTGTTTCCAGATGGTGTTCCAAGGTTGCCGCCAGAGAGGGAGATCGAGTTTGCAATAGATCTTGTACCAGGAACTAGACCTATTTCGATAGCACCTTATCGAATGTCTCCATTAGAGTTGGCGAGTTGAAGAAACAGTTGGATGAGATGCTAGGAAAAGAGTTTATCATACCTAGCGCGTCGCTATGGGGAGCTCTGGTACTGTTAGTCATGAAGAAGAACGGAAGGTCAAGGATATGTGTAGACTATCGTCAGTTGAACAAGATGGCGATAAATAACAAGTACCCGTTGTCTAGGATAGACGATTTGATGGATCAGTTGAGGGGAGCAACTGTGTTTTCTAAGATCGACTTGCGATCTGGTTACCATCAAATCAGGGTGAAGAGGAAGGATATACCGAAGACTGCTTTTCAGAGTCGGTATGGGCACTACGAGTATTTGGTTATGCCTTTCGGTGTGACTAATACTCCAGCCGTGTTCATGGACTATATAAATAGGATATTCCGGCCGTTCCTAGACAAGTTTTTTGTCGTGCTTATCGATGACATCCTTATTTACTCTTCGAGCAAAGAGGAACACCAAGAGCATCTTCGAGTGGTGCTGCAGATGCTGAAAGATAGGCGGTTGTACGCGAAGCTATCCAAGTGTGATTTTTGGCTAGAGGAAGTATAATTCTTAGGACACGTGATCAATAAGGATGGAATTGTGACACCTGCTACCCTGCATATGATAAATATAAAATATATCATATAAAATAAAATTCATAAATAAAAGCAAAGGGTAACAAGTACCGTATGATCCATAACGTTTTAAAACATAAATAAAAACTACGGAAAACATAAACATAAAAAAAAATCCAAATCCCGATGTCACATATCAGAGCTGGTAACCACTAACGATAATACATCGGAAAAACAAACTAAACATAAACTAAAAACTAAGAGCAAGCGATCTCATCGGGATCATTCCTCAACTGGCTGCTCACCATCCTCTGCATAACCAAAGGTACATGCAAAATAACAACAACAACAACAGTAGGGAGTAAGGAACTGTACGTATAAACATAAACGGTAATAGAGCAGTTAGCAAGATGATCATGCAACATATAAACATCATAATGCAACATACATGTTATAACATATTCCATCACATCACATTATAAACATGCTATGCGATGCAAAACTACTCCACTAACTCCATATGCAATGTGGATCCAATAACTAACTTAGGAAGACGATTTCGGAGTTACATATCCACATTGGCCAATAAGCACCAATGCCGGCAGTTCACCAAACTCACGGGTAAACCCCTTGGATAGCCGATCCACCTTACTCTCGGATGGACCACCACGGATGCGCTTGATTCACCTAACTCTCGGATGAATCACCGCGAACAGCCAGATCGCCATAATCTCGGACGAACTCCCCAATCATCGTAACTTCCCCCAAGCTAACAACTTCATGTCATGATGCATGCAATGCTAACACACAAACAACATAACAACCACCTCCATCAACACCATTGAACACAGGCTATCAACTTTCACCAATAAGCATCAAGGGTGATTCATCAACCTCAAGCTAACAAACGCAACAGAAAACACCACAGGGATGTGTTCTTGACGAAGAACACCCAAACAAGGATTGAGAACGCTCAAGGATTAAATGGGAATCCAAGAGAAAGCTCAAAGACAACTGTTTCTGGTTCAAGGAATGATGACTATGAGTTTTAGGTAGAGTAAAAGAGGTATAAAAAGGGTTAAGGCGAAACGAGCTGACTAAAAGAGCCCAAAACGCGTTTTTGGTGCACGCGAAGAGCACGGGCGTGCTGAACAACTGGCACGAGCATGCTGCACGGGATCATGGGCGTGCTGTCCTGTCAGGATCACTGATAGGCTCGTTTCTAAGGTTTAACTACCCTAAAACACGTCCCTAAACATCTAAAGTAAGCATAACAACACATAACCTATATATAATAACAAGGATAACATATATCACAACACTTTATAACAAGCATGCGAAAACTGGGGTGTTACAAGAGTCACGGTGGATCCTGCTAAGGTTGAAGCAGTGGTTAAGTGGGAAACCCGAAGTCTGTGAGCGAGGTTCGCAGTTTTCTTGGTTTGGACGGCTACTACAGGTGGTTTATTGAGGGATTCTCTAAAATTGCGTTACCCATGACGCAATTAAGGAGAAAAGGGAATGCGTTTGAGTGGACGGAAGCTTGTGAGCAGAGTTTCTGAGAGTTGAAGCGGAGGTTGACCACGTCGCCGGTGTTGGTTTTGCCAGATCCGTTAGGATTTTTTGATGTATATTATGATGCGTCGTATCAAGGATTGGGTTGTGTCCTCATTCAAGAAGGAAGAGTGGTGGCATATGCCTCCAGGCAGTTAAGAGTGCCTGAGCGGAACTACCCAACTCATGATCTGGAGCTAGCTGCGATAGTGTTTGCATTGAAGATATGGAGACACTATTTTTATGGTGCTAAATTCAGCATATTTAGCGACCGTAAGAGCTTGAAGTATTTGTTCTTCCAGAAGGAGTTGAACATGAGACAAAGAAGATGGATATAATTCATAAAGGATTATGAATTCGACCAGCAACACCATCCAGGCAAGGCGAATGTCGTAGCAGATGCGCTCAGTAGGAAG